>OW964171.2:1433499-2849498 GCA_943136025.2 Agrotis puta | reverse complement strand
AGCTACGAGGCCTGAGTCATATATCAAACTTTGATATACAAGGACTAATAGGCAACTCGCTGTCCGACTATGGACCATGCCCGGGTCGACGGCGCGTTGTGTTCCACGCGCGCCTCAAAGAGTGTCAGCAAAATGAGCCCCCTCTAGAGGGCCAAGGCCTGCCGGGGTCGAGGGTCTTACGAATTACTGTGACCCCGGAACGGCTATTGAAGGACCCCGCGGATTTTAGTCAGTACGAGTCTGACAGTCCCTCCCACTCTGCCTTGGGTGGGAGGACTCATTTGATGATTTTACCACGATAAAAAAAATACAAGGAGTCATCACTAAGGTTATTGAGTTACCTACATTGGCATCTCATTTCACCATCGTCATCGCTGTGTTGACACATCCAATATCAAACATGCCAACAAGATTATTTCGACGACATGATTGCCGCAAGATTCGGCTTATTGGACGATTCGCACGAATTTAACTCGCACAAAACGTGCGAATCGACTCCTTTAAAACATCTTATTTTTCTGTAGTCGATTCGCACGAATTTCATTTATTGGCGTGCGAATCGACACCCTCACAAATATGTAGTAGACTATTCGCACACATATTGTTTTTTTATGAAATGCAGTTAAGATAAAGTACACTTGAGCACAGAAGTAGTAAGGTCAAATATGTTTTACTCGTAATAGATAGAAAATAAAAACACAATATATAATCAACAATATCTGTATTAAAATTAAAACTAAGTACTAAACATCTTCTAAGCTCGTGGTTTGAGGATTAAAAATGAGCAAATATCGATCACAGAATAATAAATAAGTGTCACTAACAAACAACTACTCCACTAACCGCGTAATAAAAAATAAAGGTCCCACATGATGAGAACCTCGTGAAGGCAGAAAAAGATAAGCAATTCAAGTATCTTGATCTGGCTCGCGAGGTTGTTGACATGTGGGACGTGAATACGGCAGTCATTGTGCCGATAGTCGTGTCTGCCAATGGCTTAATTGCAAAGAGCCTCGAACAACATCTGAGGAGACTCTCACTTGGCAGCTGGATCAAGCGCCTGATTCAGAAGGCAGTACTTCTGGACACGGCTCGTATTGTTAGGAGGTTCCTCTCTCAGGAGCCCTGACCGCCGGCGGCCCGGACCCTGTTCCCGGCTCTGGTGGACTGCTAGTTTTTATATTTTTAAATGTTTTTTTATGCTTTTTGTAGAAATATTTAAAAATATAATTTATAAGTGTAAAATAAAAAAAATGAATAAAAGATTTGAACGTTTAATCATAAAACTAGAACTAGGGCTATAATCACAATTTGAATCACAGATTTTTCTTTAAAATAACGTATAAAAGTGACTAAACTTTTTTATCTACTATCATGCTATTAATCCTCTATAAAAGAACCTATGACAATTAGCTTATTGCCAACACTAAAACACTCAATGATATTATGATCATTATATCATCCAAACGCGTGATATAATGAATTTCAAAAAAAGAACATTCTCATGCAATGACATTTTCCAAGTACATCAGGATCTGCCAACATTCAACAAGGTGCAAATGTTCAAGTGCATTTCAATAATTGTACGATCCAAAATGTTAATAATTATTACAATAAATAATTCTTTGACTTATTAAGATTTGTTTATTTTACATGCTTCGCAATTAGACTTTTCTTGAATTTACATAGTTCTTACAACACTGTACAACACCCTATGGTATGAGAATCTTTTATAGAGGATTCACATCATGATTGTAGATAAAGTCTTGTATGCAAGTGTTATAATTAGGTATTAAAACACTCATGTGTTACTATTATCACACTCGGCTACGCCTCGTGTGATAAACCCACATTCGTGTTTTAATACCCCTGATTATACAACAGTTGCATAAATAACTAATATACAACTAACAAATCAACAATAATAAATCAAGTCATAACAATAATAAAATGCGTACTTTAATGTAGATATGCCACGTTTTAAGTAATTATTATTATCACTTATTCCATACAGATCTTTCTTACTTTCAAGTAAATATCTGCTGTTTAAACTTCGATTATTTTTTTATTTTTATTTCAGTGATGGCTGAATACGACTGTACTTTAATTTTTTTAAACCTTAAAATGAAATGTGTGCGAATAGTCTACTACATATTTGTGAGGGTGTCGATTCACACGCCAATAAAAGAAATTCGTGCGAATCGACTACAGAAAAAATAATATTTTTTAAAGGAGTCGATTCGCACGTTTTGTGCGAGTTAAATTCGTGCGAATCGTCCAATAAGCCCAAGATTCGCAATAACGCTCTTCGGCCGAAATCCAAAATGGCGGCGGTAAATAAATATTAATAATATTCATAAGCGTTTCATGACTGACATGCTTTTTTTTTTCATATGTGGAAGCAATTTTATTAAACTTTGGTATACGTTAAATGGTATTTTTGCCTGATTCAAGATGAAAAAACTGGTACATTGAAAAATAAATCCTGTCAAAGATTTTGGTATACGAATTATTTGTTTCTTTTTTTAATATTTAATGTGGCTAGTGTCTTGCCCGACTTTGCACAGGTGCAATTAAGTAACGTATTTATTTTACTGAAATCAATCCAGGCGTATGTGAGTTTTAGCATGACTAAAGAAGATTACTTGATTTTAATTGTATACTAATATTATGATGACTAATTTTATGAAGCTAATAGTTTATTTGTTTCCTTAGTTGAACGCGCTAATCTCAGAAACTACTGATTTAATTCAAAAAATATTTATCTGTTAGATAGGGGAACAGTGTATAAGACGGGGACGCGAGGTATGATGGGAAATCACACACTTAAAGCAAACTTAACACAATACTAACGTAGGCCATACAATATTAGGTAGGCCATACAATTTTTATGTATTTAAAATGGTGTGGGTTATAATTATGTTTGCCAATTTATTATTTTCTCATAGTTTTATTTGAAATTTAACAGGTCTAACTGTTTTTTGTCCATAATAAATAAATCAATCTTTATAAAGAAGAATGGGCATGAAACTTCATTGAGACTCTTTTCAATTAATATATTGTCACACAATTCTGATTACATGTGCTTATTTTTAGCTTTTTCTAGAGTTGACTTGATGACGTCACAGTCATGCGTTCGAAATCTGTAACTCGTTTTTGCGACATTCTTCTATGATAGCAATATCAACAATACTCAATAATAGATAAAAAACATTAGATATATCTAATAAATGGTTGTTACAAAAGTCGTTTCACATGTCACTCGATGAGATAAGAGTTCAGTGATAGTGGTGATAAGCGCCGTATCCAACAGTTTCTCAATTTTGATAGAAGGAGAGAAGTTTTGGCGAAAATAAATCATTGTGAGGCCATGCAGTGGGCGATGTATGAATGTCTGGGCATGGCTGTTGTTTGTAAAATAATGGCATTTTTTAAGATTATTTTTTATTATTCGTTAGTAAGTAAGTATTCCATTAGGAATTTCATATTTTTTACATATTTTGCGGCTGGTGGGGTATAAATCCCAACTAAATGATCTGGCTTATTATTTTTTCCACTCTTTAAATATTCAATTTTAAAGGTATAAAGATTTCGAAGTGCCTCGAAACACTTTTTGTGTAAAAATTTATTTATTTCTCCATTATTTTCATGGCAACTGGTAAACAATATATTATGTATTTCATACAGGTGCTATGCTTAGCGCCTACTACCTACTATGCCTCAAAGACGCAGTGTGCCCAAAAATTTATTTACGTTCACGCCCGTTTTGTGGCCCGCGCTATTCAAATACGAATCGAAACAAAATTGTCTGTCACTCGAGATTCGACACTTGATTTATCTCACACGTAGAAAAACAGGAAACATGAAACCACACATGCATATTAACTAAACAGGAAATACGAGTATGAACTGTTATGGTAGTAAAAGTATGAAATATCTAATTTTGTATAACTCAAAAAACCTTTGAATGAAATATCGATTATGTAGGTTTCAAATATGGTTTTTAACACTTTAGGGTTTGTTCACACAGAGCATCCGTGTTTACAGGATTAAACGGTTTTAACGGTTCCGACTCTACTAGTGGTGATATTCATACTGCATTTACAGTACCATTTTTACGGATCCGTAATACTGTCTGCTGTGTGAACTCGCTCATATAATGACATACGTCATCGCCGAATAAACTCCGATACGATAAAGCGGATCTGTAATATGCACTTCTATGTGAACAAGCACTTACACATGCATAGCTTTCATTATCGCGGTGAAAACTAAGATTGTAAATATTCTTAAAGACACGAACAGGAAGTCTAAAGAGACCACTTTAACAGAATTATACTATGAATTGTTATAAAATTATTCTATACTAGCACTTTTCCCGCGACTTCGTCCGCGTGGGTTACGTACTTTCCTAATTCCCCCTTTTCACCCCCTTAAAGGTTAAATTTCCAAAAACCCCTTCTTAGTGCTCCCCTACATTATAATAGGAAGCCGTGTGCAAAATTTCACATTCCTTGCCCCAGTAGTTTCGGCTGTACGTTGATATTTTTTTTTTTTTTTTTTTTATTTTTTTTTTTAATTGGGACAAACCCACCACACTATTCCCTAACCACTGCAACTCCTGTGCGCCAGAATCAACAGTGGCAACCAACCAGAAAAGGGCCGAGACAATGAAGCTCGACGTGTCCCGGAGAATGAATTTACCTGTCTTGGATCCTGCAACGAAATTAATCAGAAAAGAATAGTGGAGGAGTAGGAAAAAATATATGTTTCCACTTCCCTCCCTGCAAGCAGGAGACAGAACAAAACAAGGCCAATAGGCACAAAGGGACATTACAACTGGGAGAAGCCCAGTTGCCTAGCACCACGGGTAAAATGACTACTAATATTAATGGGTCCTAAATTGTGGGCTGCTAAATTTGATTCCAATAATAGGTATGGCAAAAACGCTTGAACGCACGGAAGTTTGTTCGAGTTTCAACAAGGTCCGAGTAGTAAATGACTCCAGATGTAGTCTGAACAGTGTTCAACATAATATTACGTTCGTTCTGCCAAAGAATCAGCATCAGTGGTCTCCCGTGTGGAAAAGTACATTGCAGCACGTCGCTGTACTTCAAGATCGACTGGAAGAACACCAGCAAGTACCGGTAAAGCTTCAGTACTGACGGTTCTATACGCTTTACTTAAGAATAACAAAGCCAAGCGCTGGCTTTGAAGCAATTTACGTCGTGCCGCCCCTATGGTGGCCCTATCGGCCCAAACAGGTGCTCCGTAGCACATACAGCCCAAGTAAGTAGCACCATAAATAGTTTTTAAGGTTAAAAACGACAAACCCCAAGTAGATTTGGATATTCTCGTTAGGGCATAAAAATTATTTTTAGCTTTTTCACCAACTGTTTTTATATGTTCTATGAATGTGAAATTCCTCTCTAAGACTAAACCAAGATAGCACACCGATTTCTTTCTCTTAACGGGAACATTATTGAATTTAATACTAGGCCACGATTTAAGGTCACCTTTTAAAATGAGTTGATAGGTTTTTTGTGGTGCAAAGGTCAGACGGTTTCGATCACCCCACTGTGATATTAAGCGTAGGCAAGTGTCAGCCAAATTCTCGAGGCCAGCACGAGTACTCGACTGAATGAGCAGAAGGCCATCGTCCGCATAACCAGTTAAAGAACAACCACTTGGTAGTGGAATCGCGAGGAAATCATCGAAGCCTAGATTCCATAAATAAGGACCGATAACCGAACCTTGAGGACAGCCCATGGTGAGAGGTTTCGATATGGAATGATGTCCGAGTTTAAGTTTCGCGGATCCATTAGAAAAGTACGAACAAAGAAGATTAAATATATTATTATAGCAACCACGAGCTTTTATTTTAAGTAGTAGCATTGGCCACCACGCGTTATCAAAGGCCCCGGAAATATCTAGAAAGATCCCAACTACGTACTTGTGTTTAGAGGTATTAACCATTTTTCTAACAGAAAGTGCCGCGTCAACGGTTGATTTCCCGATAGTAAAACCGAATTGATTTTTATGGAATTTGGGCCCGTCCGGTAACAATCGTGGGACGATAAGACGCTCCAAGAGCTTTCCCAAAGATGGTAATAAAGTTATGGGCCGGTATGACTTAGGGTCATCTGGAGGCTTGTCGCCGCTTTTAGGTATTATTCGTATAAAGCCATGTCTCCATATACGAGGAAAAACGCCTTCAGAAATACACCGGTTGTAAACAGTTAATAACGCGTCACCCGCTGTTTTACACGCTTCTTTTATCATACGATTAGATATTTTATCTTCACCTGATGATTTGTTAAGGGGCAGTCTCCTAACAACATTCATTAATTCGTCAGTGGATGGAAGGTCTGACGCTGGTGATTCAGGCGGGACTGTTGCCCATGCTCTAATTTGTTGGTGGTAGTCATTATCATTAACAGGTGAATCATCAGGGATAAGAGTATTTAATAGAACTTCCGTTGTTTCTTCAATACCGGCGGTGTGTTTGTTATTTACTTTAATATTCTGAACATACGCGAGGTCGATCGATCGATTGGCTTTAAACTCATGATATAAAGGAGACCACGGACCTTCTTTTTCTAGTTTATCGACTACTTTACGCAACAAATTACCCTTAGATTTTTCAACCGATGCTCTGTAACGGGACCTGGCAACTCTAAATGTATTTAAAGCAGTGGTTAGCGAGTCTCCGGTGACTTGACGTTTTTTAAGCTTATTAAGATGTTTACGCGCTCGACGATAGGTTTTACGCTGTTCGGTTAGGTAGTCACACCACCAATCACATCTACGTATATTGGTCATAGGTCCGCGACCAATGGCAATGTCAGCACAGTAAGTGAAGGTGTCTGACATAATTTCAGCACTTTCTTCGGCTGACAGCCCATCACGAGTGAACTCTTTGGCGTGACATGCAAAAAGGGATCTAAAGAATTCCCAATTAGCACCTTTACTTTTGTACCTAAAGTTACCAGTGACATGTGAGGAACCCTGAATAGAAACCGGAACAAACTCGTAAACGATCAAGCGATGATCACTACAAGACGCGTCCGGTAGGACACGCCACCTATCCAAGTGTACGTCTGCACTAGAAAGTGTGACGTCAATACAAGATTCGCCCATTTGGCTGCAAAAAGTAGGTGGTGCGTCGGGGGTGTTGTGAATAGTTAGGTTCATTTCAGCAATGAAGTCTTCAACAGCGCAGCGCCGTTCGTAATCCGTGGACCGAACTTTGCCATACCACAGGGACGAGGACGCATTAACGTCTGCGCCTACGATAACTTTGCAGCCCACGAGTGACCGCAAGACGTGACGGAGATTATGTATGTGAGGACCAACAGGGTCTGAATATTGAAAGTAGCAGCTCACAACGTAAACTTTAGAAGTAGCGGATGAGACTTCCGCGACGGCGCAGTGTTTATTCATGAGGTTTCGTAAAGATGTTACTGTATAGTTAGAAGAACGTGACACGTAAATTCCGGCTCGTGCCTTATTATCCAACTGAACTACCTTGTGACGTAAGCGCGTGTTTTGGTATTGTTCTTGAACCAGTACAATGTCTAAGTTATAATCGATAATTAATTTGTCCAATTCAGATGTCGCCACCCTATCGTTGTGTAGATTTAATTGACCTATTTTTAAACTATCCATTATATTAGTAGTTAGTGTTGCGTATTAACTGTTCGAGCCTAACTTTATAGGTGGTACACTGTTGGGACCCGCACCGATGGTCAAACGGTTTTTTAATACGTTTACACGCCGCACATACTGGTGTAAAATTTAAATTATCCTTATGCGGGCATTCTTTTGTTTCATGTGCTTCAGAGCAATTAGCACAGATAGGCGATTTATTAACGCAGTATTTTTTCACGTGACCGAACTGCTGGCAATGTAAACAACGAACTACATCGATATCATCAAAAAATCGGCAAGTCGCGAAGTCAATAAAAAGCTTCTCTTTGGTACTAATTAAATGCTTTCGTATGACGTTGTCGATTTCAATGCCTACCCACTTCCGACCATTATCTAATGCACGTCTACGTATAATTTTTGTCGACTTAATAAAGTCTTCCTCACTAATTGCCAATTCGTCTTTAATATTTTGACGGTACAACGCATGCAGAAAAGGTTTGTCTTCCATTGAGGATGGGACGTCTTTAATCAATAAACGTGGCCTGCGGCCTTTCGGTTTTTCAAGTCTTAACCCGGCGGTCTTTATAGCCTCAATCGACTGAAGTTTACTTATTTGATTGTCGTGAGCGACACGTAATACAACGCCCGATTTCGCGATTTTTTTCATGCCAACTATTTGAAAACCGTCGTCCGTTGGCTTAATTGCTTTTTTAAGCGCTTCTTTAGTGGCTGAGGAAGTCGCGAATTCAGCTGACCTTTCGTTGGTGGGGTATGCTATTACACACGGCAGCGGTGGCCTAGACTCCATCACTGGAGCGACCTTCGGCAGACGAAGTTTCAGAGAATCTGAATAAGAAACTGTATTGGAATCAGTTTTAACAATGCTGACATTATTATTTAATTTGAGTTTGTCCAATTCGCGCTCGATATTGGCTAACTTCGTTTCATTAGAGGACGACCGTATAGCTAATAAAGAAACAATAGACGTAATCCGCTGTGTCATGTCCATAATCGCGGATTTATTGGCTACATTAATACGGGATCCTTGATCGATTACAAGGTCGTTTATTTTCGACAAGTATGCAGATGCCTGAGTAACTAAATCGCAGTAGTCTTCGTTTGAATTACTGACATTATTTATTGATAACGGCGAATTCTCAACAGAATCGGTTAAATGTTGTCTCTTCGGCCTATCTTCGGGTGTTAAATAAGACGGAGACAATTCGGTAAACAAGCGTTTAGTGTAAGCGGAGGTCGGTGACCTAGGAGGTTTATTTACTTGTCGCGAGGTCCCCCCGCCACGGTCTGGCGGATCATCAGTACTGGACAACATTTTTAAATCAAAACTACAAAAGGATTTAAATCAGATCGTAAAAACAAGGCGAAACAAGTTTTTTTTTTCCTTACGCGGTACCCCCACACCCAAAAAATAAAAAGTACTCACCGAGCGCTGATGAACTAATTTAAAACTATATTTACCAATTAAATACGCGTAATAACACTTAAAAAACTTACAATACCAACACTAATCACAAAGGCACACAGTTAGGATCAATTCACGAGCCGGTAATTGATAACGAGACACGAAAAACGTAATTATTAACGGCAGCGATACAAATCACATCTACACGGCGCCGTCGCTTATAGTCTGTGTGTGTACGTTGATATGTCAGTCAGTCAGTTCTCCTTTTATATATACAGAAGATCAATTCCACATGATTGGATTGCTACATTGCGAGTCACGGGTTTGATTCCCACATGGAGCAATTATTTGTATGATCTACATGTAGTTGTTCCGAGTCTGCGCGTTTGTATATGTAAGTTTATTTGTTTGTAAACGCACCCACGACACAGGAGAAACCCCTAGTGTGGGACTACGTTTCTAAAAAAATATATTTATGTTACGAATCTGTTAAAGGCCTTTTAGCTGCCCGGGATCTATGATTTTAACAGAATTCATTGAAAATGAATACTTACATTTCTGGTAAGCTACAGCGTTGAAGGTTCCGATGACCTCCGAAGGCGTGTATACGCCATGAGTCATGGGGTTCACACTGAGGACCGCATCAGATTGGAATACGTTCTGGAGAGCCAGCACGAACTGGTCCATCATACGCCAGCCTGGTTCCACCTAGAACATAATAGAATTATTTGTTAGAATACCGGCGTGAAAATTATCACCACGTAACAAGTTGCGTCACGTTTACTCGTGTTTTTTTTTACCTTATAAAATCATCACATAAGTCCTCCCACCCAGGGCAGAGCGGGAGGGACTGTCAGACTCGTACTGACTAAAATCCACGGTGTCCGTCAATAGCCCTTTACATACCGCGGTCACGGTAATACGTGAGTACCGCGACCAAAAATTACAAAACAGCAATTACAAAAATGAAACCACCGAAGGGAACAAGTCACCACTTGACCATGTCAAGTGCCTCATCGTGATGCGGGACTGTCCAAACAGGTAACCGAGACTCTAGAACGTAAAGGGCTATTGAAAGAATACCGTGAATTTTAGTCAGTACGAGTTTGATAGTCCCTTCACTCAACTCAAGGCGGGAGGACTCATTTGATGATTTTACCATGATAAAAAAGTAAAGTTGCTATAGGAGCTGATGGAAGCTTTTAAGGAAGCTAATCTCGTACCCCAGTTCTGAGCCGACACAATTTAGATTGCCATTGACACGCTCAGAAGGAAAAGCGGTTACAAACAGGAGGTAACCAAGAAATTAAGTTCGTGCCAGCAACTTGCATAAAAGAATTACAACTTCTGGTGGTGGATTTAAAAGTAGCTGTTGTGTTTTAACTGCTTGTATATTGTTTTATCAATAAAATCATTTTTTTATGGCATCTCTCAGGTCTACCTAGAGGAGGTCACGTGCTGCTTCAGCAGACAATCATGTGGTTTGCCTTGAATCTTAGGCTTCCAGGCAGGGGTAACAAACTAAGCAACCAAACACTAAGGACACCCCTGTGGAGTACGAACCTTGACTTAGGGCGTTGCTAAGAAAGGACAGCAAGGGACACGCTTGATATTGATGATATCATTATTTAGGGGCGAATTTAAAACTACAGGCTCAGCATCTATAAAAAGCAGAAAATTCATCAAACTCACCATATCGGTAGCAAAGTTCTCGAAGAAGTTAGCAAAACCCTCGTTTAACCAGGTGTAGGTCCACGACAGAGGGCTGACTTCGTTACCAAACCACTGGTGGACATTCTCGTGGCATACGATCCTGCCAACATTCTGCTTAGTGGCTGTCGTTGTCACGCCCTCTGTGACCAGGAGAGCCACTTCTCTGAAAAGTAACAGAGAAAGTAATTTTATTGTGTGATTCCTGAATAAGTTGAGTTCTGCTGAGCAAAAAATTCAATTTTCAGGTTCGTGAAAAACTGGCATTTCCCTGTAACTCGGTGAAAGCTTATATCTTAATATTAACAGCCGCAAACGTCGATCTACGAGGTTAAGCCGCGCTTGCGCAAGTTGGTCTGTGAATGGATTCATCTATCATACTAATTTACTCCGTGCTTCAGAACAGTTGAAAAGTACGTAAAGTTATCTGTCCTGGATGTCATTTGAAGATCTTTGACGGTTATTTCTGTTAGTCAGAAGGTCAAAACTCCTACAAAGAGTATTACTAAGGGAATCAACATTTACTTTAGCGTGGTAAAATCATCAAATGAGTCCTCCCACCCCGAGCACAGCGGGAGGGACTGTCGGACTCGTACTGACTAAAATCCACGGTGTCCTTCAATAGCCCTTTACGTTCCGAGGTCACGGTAATTTGTAAGTCCCGCGACCCCGGCAGGCTTTGGCCCTCTAGAGGGGCTCATTTTGCTGACACTTTTTGAGGCGCGCGTGGAACACAACGCGCCGTCGACCCGGGCAAGGTACATGGTCGGACAGCGAGTTATCTTAATTATTGTTTGAATATTTTAATGCTAAATTACCTTCATACATTATAAGATACAGTTGCACTAAAGTTTAACATTGGGTGTCAATTAAATGGTTAGCATAGTATTGTTATTTCTGTGAGCAGAAAAATATAATCGGTGAGCAGAAATAGCTAATTGGTGAGCAACTCATGGTCAGCAAACATTTCAAAATCAATCAGCAATTTATGTCATTCTGGATGGCTGTAATTATTTTTGTACAGCATATTAATTATATAAGCTGCAATCAGCTGCTCATGTTTAATAAAATTTTGGTAAGCACTCAGAGTGTAAGCAAAAAAATGCATTTTGTGCTGCATATAAAAGTAGCAAAAATACTTCACTTGTTCACCGATTATATTTTTCTGCTCACAGAAATAACAATACTATGCTAACCATTTAATTGACACCCAGCATGTCGACGGAGCCCCGCTTCGCGGGGCTCCTACTTCTGGGTGGTTTAAAAAAAAATAACCACGAAGAGGATGGCGGGGTCTGAAAGACCTCCTCTTCTAACCTAAATTGTCCGAGGCGGGGTGCCAGCAAGTCGTGTCACGCGCCTGCTCTTGCTCCGCCCACTTTTAACGTACATTGCCGCTTTTTCAACAAAAACGCAATCCAAGTAGTTATTTTGCTCACCATGTTTTAAATATGCATACCAATCAAATATACTGCTTATAGACATGTTTTTCTGCCGCTCAATCATGAAATCTTGCCGCTCAAGTAGTTATTTTGCAGACTGAATGTTTATTATGCAGACTCATGTTATTGTTGGCTGCCTATGTATGATTTAATTTTTGACCATTATCAAAATTAGTTGCGGAACAAGAATTGCTGCCTGATTTTTTTTATTGCAAACAAAATCTTTGTATGCTGACCAAATTATTTAAATGCTGCTTTTGGGTGGCTTGCCAAATTTTATAATTGCTGACCAATGTAATTACTTCTCTTTAACATTGCTGATTGACCAAAAGATAAAATAATTAAACATGTTAAAAAGACCTTGAATTTTTTTAAGCTGCTGATAAAAATGCCATTTCTCAACTCAACGCTACAAGTAACATCAGGCCCAATTTTATGACGACTATTGATATACGATAAGAAGCCATAAATTCAAGTATTTATAGCTTATAATAAAATATTACTCTTCTGCTTCGTAAGTACGTTAACACTTATTTTATTGCCGTTTTTACGGAACTTGTAACTCAATCAAAGGAATATAAACTGGAACGCTACGACTTATAGTTCAAAATTGACTGTTCAGAAAATTTGATCTGATTAATTTTGTAGAACGTGATGAAAATATAAGAACAATAAATAAGCAATAACAGTATTTAATATCTGAGTACTGAGAGCTTGGAAAGAGTGTTTAAAAAATAATTACTAAAATCGAACCAATACTTCGTGACATATGAAAATAATTTAGTTGTATCAGAAAGATCTCTGACGGCTCGGTTAGCGTAGTGGCTGAGCGATAAGATTATTGCACTACGTGTCGCGAGTTCGATTCCCGCACGGAGAAAATATTTTTTGATCTACAAGTAGTTGTACTGGGTCTGGGCGTTTGTGTATGTGAATGTTTATGTTTGTAAGCACACCCACGACACAGGTAAAGTTCCTCTCTACACACACAGAATTAAAACACGGTTTTTCGAATTATGCGTTCCAGGATAGCTGTAACAGCTCTAAGGCGGAGGCCACAAATGCGACTTTAAGTAGGATTGGGTGACTTGTCGTCCGATCATGGACCATGACCGGGTCGACGGCGCGTCTTGTTCTACGCGCGCTTCAAAGAGCTGTCAGCAATCTAACGAGGCCCCCTCTCAGAGGGCCAAAGCCAGCCGGGGTCGCGGAATTGTCTCATTAATAAACCATGACCCTTGAACGTAAAGGGCTTTTGAAGGATCACCGTGGATTTTAGTCAGTACAAGTCTCAGTGCCTCCCGCCCTGCCCTGGGTGGTAGGACTCATTTGTTGATATAACTACGATAAAAAAAATATGATTGTTACAAGGATTTCATCATCATTCGCAAAGGTCTTACCTGTAGATAACCAAACCCCAGTTCTCCATAGCACCAGCAGCAAAGTCAGGAACGGCAGCCTTATCCAATTTCGGGAACTCGTATCTAAAGTCAGTGTAATTTTCCAGCTGTACCATATTCTTCTGGCCGAATTCCAGAGCAAAGTATGCCGTGTTTTGGGTTCCAGGTCTAGAGAATACTTTGAAGGGAATATCATAAATGCCCTTGAATTCACCATCCATTTCATTGTCGATGTGTTCGAAGTTTGATACCAGGTATGCTAGGAGATATGTCGACATTACTAGCGTGTCCCGGAATTCATGTTTGGCAAGGCCGGTTATGTCGGGTCTGGAAAAATAAATAGGCACTCTTAAACTCTTAACAAACTGCAGCTGATGTTGTGAAACTGAGTTTCGAAAAAAAACAAATTAGTAATGAAGGATGGACGGAAGTTAAGAAGAGAAAACGTTACAATTTGAAAAACCGTCTCACGGGAATGATGGGAGTTGCGAATGATTGTGTTGAAAACTTTCGAGCTGCGGAAAGGAATGTTCCTATTTTTATAACGAACGTACACAAAAGCGTGGCAGAGGCTGATATAGTAAATTACATAATGAGGAAAACGCAAGTATCTGTCAAATTAGATAAAATTAACGCCAAAAGACAGTCTGAACACTGTGCCTACAAATTCTTTGTGGCACAATCGAAAGTACAAACATTCCTTGATGATAAGTTATGGCCTCAGGGCATAATATTTCGGAAATTTGTACATTTTAAACCGAAGTCAGCAGCGCAAGCTAGATGTACTGAAGACGGCTCAATTAACACGGTAGTCAATGGATAGTAAGACATGCAAGTTGGCCACATTTAATTGTAAAAATGTAAAACGTTCGGTAGACTATATCAGAGACTTGTGCAGCAATACAGACATAATTGCGCTTCAAGAAACCTGGTTACTATCTGAGGAGCAGTCCTATTTGGATACTATTAGCTGTGAGTTCAGTTCAACGGGCACGTCAGGCATGGATTCAGCGTCGAAACTAATACGTGGGAGGCCCTACGGTGGTGTGGCCATACTATGGCGGAAAGCAATATTCAGTAATGTGTCCGTTATCGAGTGTCATAATCCACGCGTTTGTGCTGTGAAGATTGCGCTAAGTAATAAATATATAGTAGTGGTGAGTGTGTATATGCCGACTGATGACGTTTATAACTTAGCGGAGTTTACGGACTGTTTGAGTTCGGTGAGTGCAATTATTGACACTTGTAACTTAGAATGTTGTTATGTATTAGGTGATTTTAATGCTCACCCAACTGAACTATTTTATACGGAACTCTCAAGTTTTTGTGTTGAACAACAATGGAGATGCATTGACACTGAGATGTTGGGTCTTAGTTCTAATACTTACACTTTTATTAGTGATGCTCATGGGTCGCAAAGGTGGCTTGATCATTGTTTAGTCACAGAGGCGGCAATGCCTACTGTTATGCATTCTTATGTAAAATATGATGTACAGTGGTCTGACCACTTCCCGTTAATTATTATGTGTGATCTTAGTTCTGTTCCGGGTCAGAAACAAAATATTAGCACAGAAGTAAATATGGTGATCTGGGGAGAAAGAAGTCAAGCACAGATTCATGCTTATAGCAAACAATGTCATGAAAAATTGCGACTTATTGACTTCCCGGATGACTTCAGAGAGTGTAGTGGTCAGACTTGTAATGACCCTCGCCACTTTCGTGTAATAGATGAAATGTATGGTAAGATTGTGAGTGCTTTATGCGAGTCGGCTACCGAGACAATAGCGTGTAGGGGTGTGTCTAGAAAACGAAGAGCTGTTGTGGGCTGGAACACGCATGTGAGCGTCGCGCATAGGGAGGCTAGGTGCAAATTTTTATGCTGGCAAAATATCGGTATGCCGACATCAGGTCGTATTTTTGATGAAATGCGTGAAGCTAGAAGAATTTTTAAGTCTCGGTTGAAGTGGTGTCAAGACCATGAGACTCAAATCAAAATGGATATTTTAGCTTCACATCATTTAAAGAACGATTTTCGATCTTTTTGGGAGCATACAAATAGGTTAAAGGGCAAGCCTGGCCTCCCTGTTTGTGTTGATGGCGTGAGTGATGCTAAACAAATAGCAGACCTTTTTGTAGATCATTTCAGCGTCCAGTCACCGTTAGGCTCATCTAGGTCGATGCTCAATGTTGAGCCACGGAATGAACTAGGAGTTAAAATTACTGCTAAAATGCTCATAAACAGAATAAATGCGATGCGTCGAGGAAAGTCTCCTGGTCATGACGGTCTCAGCATTGAGCATCTCAGATTTGCTGGTCCGCATTTGCCGAGAGTGCTGGCTATGCTTTTTACTTTTTGTTTGGGTCATGCTTATATGCCGAGTGACATGATAAAAACAACTGTGGTGCCCATCGTCAAAAATAAAACTGGTGACTTGGGCGATAAAAACAATTATAGGCCAATATCTCTTGCCACAATCATGTCGAAAGTGTTTGACGGTGTGCTGAATGCTCAACTTAGTAGTCATATACGTGTCCACGATAACCAATTTGGCTTTAGTTCAGGATTATCCACTGACAGCGCTATATTGAGTGTGAAGCACACTGTGAAGTACTACACGGATCGCCACACTCCAGTTTATGCTTGTTTCCTGGATTTGAGCAAAGCTTTTGACTTGGTTTCCTACGACATTTTATGGAAGAAGATGGAAAGGGTAAATTTGCCATCAGAGGTGACAAATACACTAAAGTACTGGTATGGAAACCAAGTCAATAGTGTGAGATGGGCTGGTGCCCTGTCTAGACCGTATGGGTTGCAGTGCGGGGTGAGGCAGGGGGGGTTGTGCTCCCCTACGCTCTTCAACCTATACGTGAATGATCTGATTGGGGCGCTTAGCAGCATGCGTGTCGGATGTCATATTGATGGTGTGTGCTGTAATAACATTAGCTATGCTGATGACATGGTGCTGCTGAGTGCGTCAATCTGCGGGCTTAAGAAACTGGTAGCCACTTGCGAAGAATATGCCAGAATACATGGTCTGACATATAATGTTAAAAAGAGTGTCGTCATGGTCTTTGGGGCCAGGGGAAATTACCCAGAAGCGGTACCTCCAGTTAAGTTAGACGGTGTATTTCTTGTGAGGGTAGACCGCTTTAAATATCTGGGTCACATATTGACCACTGGCCTCAAGGATGATGAGGATATTGACAGGGAGCGGAGGGCGCTGTGTGTGAGAGCCAACATGATTGCCCGCAGATTCAGGCGTGCCTCTAAAGAGGTCAAGCGCACTATATTTAGTGCTTACTGCACGTCTTTTTACACTTGTGCACTGTGGGTACATTATACTCAAAAATCATACAGCGCCCTTCGCGTCCAGTATAATAATTCATTCAGGGTGCTGATGGGGTTGCCCCGATACTGCAGCGCATCAGGGATGTTCGCTGAAGCTCGCGTGAACTGTTTTTTCACGACGATGCGGAAGCGATGTGCATCCTTGGTCCGTAGGGTGCGGAGCAGCGCCAACAGCATCCTGTCTATGATAGCAAGTAGGCTGGATTGTGTGTTTGTAAACCACTGCTGCAAGGTTTCGGCTGAGCCTGTAACCTTGCAGCAGTGATGTCGTAATTTGTTTATGTTTTAATGTCTGGTTTTTGTCTCTGTTAATGTTTTACTAACATAGTTTGTAAGTATATATTGTTACTAACACCATGAGTCTAGTTACTTGTAATAAATGATTATTATTATTATTAAGCCTTTGTCAAACAGACTGGCGTGGCGAATGCGAAGCGTGACGTTTTTATTTGTAATGTATGGAATTGTTTGAATCCAGTCACATAGAACAGCGAAAGCGATCCAATAGCGTGACAGAACTATCGGACTGACGTCTCGCTTCGGTTTGGTATCGCTTCGGAAACGCTTCGCTTTCGCCAGTCTGTTTGACAAAGGCATTAGATGGAAACTTTTTAAAATTATTTCCATTAGTGAAAGGCCATATGGTTTTAGAAACCGTGAAAGGCCATATGGCCTTTCACGGTTTCTGTTTTTTTTTTGTTTTATCTTAGTTCTGATGATGACGACACGAATGGCGCAGTGGCTGAACGATCGACTGCTATGCAACATGTCGAAAGTTCGATCACCGCACGGAACAAATATTTGTATGATCTGCAAGTATTTGTTCCGGGTCTGGGTGTTTGTGTATGTAAGTTTCCAAGTTTTTAAACGCACCCACGATACAGGAGAAATTCCTAGTATGAGGTGAAAAAATGTTTTGGAGAGCAGTATTATGTTGCGTGCACGGTCTATTTATTTAAAACTCAGTATACTGTGCTCCATTGCTCGCTGGCAAACAAAAAAACTTACTTAAGGGAATCCGTCCTCTTCGGCATGTTGCTCTCGACCACCCCGTAAGATGGTGGTGCGTATATGGTAGTTCTGAAGATGGCTTTGAAGGAAGGTTCATCGTAACAGGGGAACGCGCGACGAGCAAACGTAGGCTGTAGTTGCGATGTTACGAGTTTGCTGGAAATAAAGAGTTTGTGATCAGATCAAACTGTATGTAGAATGATTCCCTAGAACTATCTTCATAATCTTACGAAATTTCAATATCCTAATCCATGGGGTATAACGGAGTTTTGGACTGTCGAATTTTGCGATTTTTTAAGTGAAAACTTCTTTAGCGGCGTTGTGCACTTTTTTTGGAATGGGTAAAAAATTTTAAACTCGCGTTAGGACACGTGACCTGATCGAAAATTCGTAAGACGGCGCAGGGCGCTTGCGCGTGTCGTGTGTGTTTATTACTATTCAAGTTTTCACTTCTGCCGGCACTCCCCGAGTGCAACCCGTCGTTTTTTTTTTTTTAACTTTGAAATTTCACGACTATGGTGTCAATATATTCAATGTCCTACGTTCTTTTTCTAAACATTTTGAACTAAAAAAAATGGCTGCCAGGCTATTTGCAGAAAAATAGAATAAACAGAAATGTGAATAATGAATTATGTATGAGACTTCACCTGGCACGAACTTAATCATATATTCGTAGTGTGCACTTATTTTAAGAATACCTTACTACTACTTTTTTTTTTAATCAGAAGTTTTTTTTCTGATTAGGCAATAATTTATCTAATAACGAAAATTATCATCAACATCTTTCTAAACTTTTTTCTTTAAATTGATGTCAGTTTCTAATTCAATCAGAAAAAAGGGTAAGACTGAAAACAACAGGAGCCTATACTGAATCTTCTAACTTACGGACTACATGATCGTCTATGCAAGTGGATTGCCAGCTTTTTGGCCGGCAAAAACATTAATATTTCGTAGTCCCCAATTTGACCGGTCTTTAAGTAAAACGGTAGAAAAAGAAAAGTACTAGATTATATTTGCTTGTTCTGTTTGCTAAAACAAAACAGCTTATTGCACTGAATTTTAAATTAACAAGCAATTTTCATTCTAATTTTCAGTTATTATAATCACAATATCCTATCAATCTGAATACTTTCCCTCAATTAAAATAACTACAAATAAAATACTTACTGCGTTACTCCGTCAGAAGTGTACGTGGACACGTAAATACCAAACATATTTTCAGCATACCGCCCAACATAATGTTTAATTCTTATAGTATGTGGCTGTAGTACTGTCATGTTACTTCTCAAATTAATTCTAAAAAAATGATTGTCTGTAGTCGAAAGAGTATGGTTGTAAAATAGGTTAGTTTCTGGTGCTCTGTCACTGAAAACTTCAATATCTTCAGCTTTAATATCCAACAACATAGCATGTAGGAGTATTTCGTTGGTCGATACTAAAGGCAGGATTCTTATATCAACGGATCCTGTGAAGTACTCCTCATTGTCCGGATTGAGGTGGAGTATGACGTCATAGGATGTTGGGATTGTGTCTCTGGGTAGTCTGTAGACTGCTGCCTTGGCCGCCTCGGACTGTGCTGACAGAAGGTGAGTTGAGGGTATGGCTAGGGGTGAGGCCACTGCCACCCCGACGACGGTTAGTAGTGCTAGTAAATACATCTCTGTAACAAAAATTAAGTTAATGGTTAGTATGATAGATCAATTGACAGTACAGTTGGCAGAGTGGTGGCTGCACGGAACAAATATTTGTATGGCCTACGAGTAGTTGTTCCGGGTCTGGTTGTTTTAAAGCAATACTTAAAGCTAATATCTGCCATTGTCAGTAACTTCATCAAGGTGGTGTTCTAAGATTCCAAATGTTTCCAGTTCTATTGTGAAAGTGTAAATGAAATAACGGAGTTACTTTCGCATTAAAACACTAGCTGGTGGTAGCGGTCGCGGGACTGTACGAATTACCGTGACCCCGGAACTTAAAGGGCTATTGAAGGACACCGTGGATTTCAGTCAGTACGAGTCTGACAGTCCCTCCCGCTCTGCCTTGGGTGGGAGGACTCATTTGATGATTTTACCACGTAAAAAAAAAAGCTGTTGGTAGCGCTGTCAACGGCGTGTGTGTCGTAAAAATATCCTACGGGAGCTTAAGCTCGAGCGGTACTAATAACGGGATAATAGAAATCCTATCCAGAATAAAATCTACTTCTCCCGCAAACGTCAAAATCCTTTCAGTAGTTTTAACGTCATTGATTTACAAACATCCATCCATCCATCTATCTAAACTTTCGCATTTATAATAATAGTAAGGATTTGCATGAATTTTTGATATAGATAGATAACGTTTCGTCTACCAGTCAGTTTTCTTTCTCCTAATTTACTACGCCTGACAAGCTAATTCAAGGTTTTGGTAATGAGGCATTTAATCGCCTTTAAAAGTTTTAATGCCTTTTAATCGTATTACGGAATGCAATAAATATATTATAAGTGATTTCAATTACCTACCTAAATACGTTTTTTTAGGTAATATAACATACGTGTGTCAAAAGAGCAATAAAAAAATATTGTCACCAAAACCAAAATTTTAGTGACCCCGGTACGTAAAGGGCTATTGCGGGACACCGTGGATTTTAGTCAGTCAAGTCTGACAGTCCCTTCTGATCTGCCCTGGGTGGGAGGACTCATTTGAACGATTTGACCCATATCTCACAATTCAATTTAAATGTATCCTCGTAAAATATGGCAAAGGAAACTAAAGTAAAAATCACTAGTCTACCCAAATCAGCGACGTATTATTATTTCAAGACTGTGTTTGTGACTTACAAATGCGGGCACGTCGCAGGGGAAGAAGTGCTGCGCTCCGAATTTGCATAGATGATGCCCTCCTCCCCACAAGTTGTTAGTGCAGCTAGAATGTGGAAGTGAGCCACGTGACTTGGAGTTTATCTAACTTTGGTTCAGGGTGTCTACTTTCTAAGTTCGTCAACGAAAACACGGGAACGGATACAGATATATGAACCGAACTAATTATTGATTTATGGTTAAAGATATTTATTTTCCAATAAGAAACTACATAGATTTCACTTATTTGAGAACATTTTTAACTTATTATAAACTAAAGATACTTTGACAGTCGTATAAGCATTATATATATATAAACATTATTTTTATTTCACTTAGTTTAGTTTCGCAACTTTTAACCTATAGAATTCGAACTTTTGTGGTGGCTCGTTACAAATCAGAAGAATGCGAACTTGGCGATTTAGAGTCTAAATCAGTAACTTAAAGTTAGAAGAACCAGAGGTAGAGCTAAATTCTACAGATGTAAGTAAAGATGAAGGTAGAGGCAATTCAAAGTAGGTTTTAAAGTGAATATTGACTTTTTTTTGTTAAACGTCTTTAAGAACATCCAAGGGCAACCGAAGTTATCTTTAGTCTGAGGAAATTCCATAAAAATAAATATCCCATCTTTCATTCTTCCATAATTATTATCAATTGATTTTTTGTATACCAATCCAACTTCGGACGTACTTCTCAAAGATTATCCTGATAAACGGATAGACGGCGCATACCTACGTAGATAACGAACACTTATCTAAAATATTGATAAGCTTGTTAAAAATCCACTTGACAAGGCAAAGAGGGAGTTACCCAATCGTTTGGGAAACATTTGGATAGATAGGTATTTTTTATATGGAGTACAGAAGTACTCTTTATAAATGGCCGTGTGGAGAAACAGCCTTACTTACGTCTGTACAATTATCAAAAGAGATATGTAAACAGGTAGACAGCAAATTTTAAACTGTTTTCCCATTTTCCAACATTTATGCGTACCAAACTGTGAGATCTATGTAGCTTATAGCCAAAATGTGCATTGTGCATACTCAGAGCAGAATAGCGTTCAGCAAAACCACAATTTAAAACTTGGTGTCTGTATACATAAAAGCCTTATTTCCAGTCAGTATGTACATGGCTCACCCCTTTATATTCCACCTGTATTTGAATATAGGTTTAGGTAACCTACATATATATATAGTGTCATAGTTTGTAGCCCACTTGTTCACACAGAAACGAGGGTCTTGTTCCAGCATTTGGATCAATATAGAATAAATAAATAAATAAATATTCCACAACTGTCACACAACGCCATCTAGTCCCAAACTAAGCAGAGCTTGTGTTATGGGTACTAGACAACTGATAAACATACTTATACATTTCTAAATACATACATATTATAGATAAATTACACCCATACACAGAACAAATGATCGTGCTCATCACACAAACATTTGTCCTGGGTGGGAATCGAACCCACGACTTCCGGCATAGCAGTCAGGGTCACTAACCACTAGACCAACATAAGACAGAAAAAGAGAAAGAAAGAAGCTAAACATATAAAATAAACCTAAAATAAACCGATAAACCTATACTACTAAATTGTAACTACACTTATCGATTTAAAAAGTCTAATTCAATGACAATTAATCACATATTTAGCACTATATTTTTGTTTTTTTTTTTTAACGTGGCAAAATCATCAAATGTCCTTATGCAGGACGGGAGGGACTGTAAGTCTCGCATTGACTAAAACCAACGGTGTTCCTTCAATATTCCTTTACGTTCCAGGGTCACGGTTATCTGATGAGACAATCCCTCGACCCCTGGAAATTATAGATCTTGCGACAAAAATTATTTTCAAGTGATGTAATTTATCAACGAATACAACATTTTTACCGCGTGCTACACGCACGTTGCATGATCTTTTATCAATCTGTATGGTAACTGATAACTAATCTGATTGAGACGAACACAAAATAAAAATGTGAATGAATGGGTTCGTGTAGGAACAAGTCTAAACTACGTGAAAAGTAATGCCATCTATTAAAACTTGAGGGAACTAATTGCTAGCTAGCTTCCTGACGTGTGTAGACGTTAACTACGTGTATCTTTGGTTCAATTTAGGGCCAAGACACACCGAGACGCGACGATGCGCGAACATTTCAATAGAGCTACTCAAAATCGAACTCTATTTACTACACAAAAAAATACACCTTTCACAACGAAGCTACGCTTTAAATAACTACTCGAAATCTAACTTTATTTCTACACGAAACGATACGCATTTGCAGTATCGTTGCGTCACGTGTTGCGTCGCGTCACTGTTCACAATCATTTATTTCAAGTAGGCCAGTTTCAGACACTTTTGAATTGTCATAAGACATAAAAATAAAATATTATAAAAATAGTTATGGTGTTACAGTATCAGTCACAAGACATAACAACTGTGAAAGTATCGTAGGTGCCCATTCCAAAGCGTCTATCTATATCTATCTATCTTCCAAATCTCTATGAAGAGAACGGGCAAAAAATTGTAACAAAACCTTTGTTACATCATTCATTTTGAGATGGTACATTATGTGAGAACGATGTAGCAAGTAAAAAGTGCCCATAGGAAAATATAAAATAGACAATTTAAGAAAATTATAAATAATTAAAATAGACCGTGGCAACAAAGAGATGACCAGTGTGAACTGACTGTTATGACCACGTATGTCTGTGGTCCTATTTCAAAGAACTGATAGTTGACAAACTATTTCTTTCAGTGAATGTCTATTATCTACACTAATAATATGAGGTAAGATTTGATTGTTTGTTTTTTTATTAAATAGGCTCCGAAAATACTGGACCGATTTGATAAATTCTTTCACCAATTCAAAGCTGTTTTGGTCCTGAGTGACATAAGTAAGTGGGTGAATCTGCTGGCAAAAGTAAGTTTACTATACACATAACTGAATTTGACTAAAAAATTATAATTAGTCCGTCACTTAGATTATCAAAAAATATTCGACCCTTTTTTTTCTTTTGTTTCGTATACATAAAATCAGCCTAGAATATTCTAGGCTGATTTTATGTATACTTAATTTAATATTCCGAGCTTTTTCAGAGGCTCTCATATTTGTGCAACAATCAGAAATAAAATAAGCTGTCAGTATTTTTTTTTAATAGAATTTTATGACATTTCTATTACTACATTAACAAAAAAGGCATATTGTACAATACAAGCACGTAATGAATCATTGCATCGTCATTTCACCTGCTACACGCGGTCGGTCTATGCTGTAGCACACAAATAACTTTCAAACTGCGTGCACACATTAACACCCAATTACGTATTCTTGCGTATTACTCAAAACTATATAAATAAAAAAGCAGTGATAGCCGAGTGGTACGACCGTTGGACTGCCAAGTCAAAGGTTGCAGGTTCGAACCCCGGCACGCACCAATGTCTTTTAGAATTCATGTGCGTATTATAAATTAATTATCACTTGCTAAAAACGGTGAAGGAAAACATCGTGAGGAAACCAGCACACCTGAGAGATTTTTCAACGGTGTGTGAAGCCATGTCAGAGGCCTACGGGCGGTTTAAACTCTGACACCAGGTTGTTCATCAACCACACGATAAGAAGAAGAAGACTCAAAACTATCATGTTTAAAAGTCATTTCTACTATAAATGCAAAATAAATTGTGTGTATTTATAGGTAAAATAAAAATAATGTATTAGAAAAGCATTACAAAGACCATGTCATAGCAAATAAAAGTATTATGTATGACTTGTATAAATATCTACATATTAAATTTTGTTTATCAACATCGCATTTATCCTTTACAATTAAGATTATGAAAATATTATCCGATAAGAACCGGTACATTTTCAATTTGTGACTGTTTTTTATTTCGGTGGTATAATTAAGGGGTTGTTGTAAATTAGCCACAAAGTTAATTCGCTCTACTTTTTTAAATATCATACATTGAAAGTAAACTCGCCACAGCCAGATTTGCTATTGTAAATTTGCTACAAATCTTCGTTTCACATAATTTTTACTGAAGACGGCAGCACCAGTCCAACACCTCCATGATCCTGTTCGCCTATAACTTTCTGTTCAAATTCCACATTGTGTCCTCTTACTGTAGTTTTGTGTTGGATCTTATTATTTAATTGTTCTACTATCCACTCGGAAAAAAGAAATGGGGCGAATTTACAGTCATCAAAATCAAAAGAAACAAAAACTGTGGCTGATTTACACATTCTTTTTTTTCGTGGCGAATTAACTTTGTAGCAAATTTACAACAACCATAATTAAGTAGGTATGAGTGTGTTGCTGTCCAAGGATATTATTTAAGATTCATCGCCTCTTTTAAACTATTTAGTTATTTACATTGGAGTCGGTTTCTAGTCCAACCGAATATAGCTGAATATCATTCGTTTTTAAGCTATTGCATAGATTTTATCGCGGGATTTGAGTTCGAAGACCGAATCAAGAAAATCCGTAACGAAAATAAGCCTAACACTGTCACTGTCACATCTGTCATGTCAACGTGAATGAGTAAAATTTGAATGAATTTTTTTTTTCTTGACGTTTCACTTGATTGACGTGGCTGACCATAGCCTAATTAGTAGAGTAACTTCACATAGAGCAAGGATGGGATGATATTCTCGTTAAATATTCGCGGTAGGTGATTTTTTTTTTCTTTTTTTTTTAATAAATAACATAAATAAATCATTATAATTGCATATTTTTTTATCGTGGTAAAATTATCAAATAAGTCCTCCCACCCAGGACAAAGCGGGATGGACTGTCAGACTCGTACTGGACTTTTCTGGACTGGGAACGGAACAAGAAGAATAAGGCCTATTCTTAGCAGTGGATGAAACAGGACTGTTAATTATTAAAATGATGACGATGAAATAATAAAATTCTCAAACATCATACAATTATTGATATTGACCCATTAGTCTATTAATTCCGTGCTAATCTAATCTAGCTGTATCTTACTTTTTACTACTATTATGAATGTGAAAATTTGGATGTTTGGTTGTTCCACTAACACGTCTTAATGACTGAACAGATCTAGATGAAACCTGTTCAAGTGATAGGTTTATTCCGGTTCTATTTATTCCAGTAATGTGTTCCCGTGGGATAATAATTTTCGAGTTACGCGAAACCGCTGGCATCAGCTAGTAATAATGCGAAGTGCTATCTTTTAATTTTTAACTACGTCTTAAATCCTTATTTGCATCTATCTTGCATTTGCAAGACTACAAAAAACATCAGATAAAATAAATGAACATGGCAAATATCCCATTTTAAGTTCTAGTTACAGTGTTCGTTACAAATTAAGTTAAAAAAAACTTAATAACAAATGTAGCCTTACACCCTGTATATGAAAATTGTATGAGAAGGATTTACTCGGAATTGTATTATCACACTATCGAGAAATAGTATGGAATCGCTTACTTGGAATTGATCCGGGACAGCTCCTTTAATAATGGTTATTTGAATGATTTTGGTAATAATTTGAAGTTAACAGTTAATCCTTTAAAATGGTACTATTTTCATTATTCTTAACTAGTTATTAAGTACTGAAGATCGCGCGAAGTCGGAGTAATGCCTTTATCAAACAGGCAGGCGAGTCCGAAGCGATACCGAATCGAAGCGACACGTCAGTCCGATAGTTCTGTCACGCTATCGGGTCGCTTTCGCTTTTCTATGTGACTGGATTCAAACAATTCCATACATTACAAATAAAAACGTCACGCTTCGCATTCGCCATGCCTGTCTGTTTGACAAAGGCTTAAGTGATTCCACACTATTTCTCGCGAGTGTAGTATGTCGCGAAGGTGCCCCGGAGTTCAATTTTGGGCCTCATCTTTGCCTCTGGTCTAGATTGAGCCCAAGAGCAAACCTCTAGTAATTAAAAAAAAAACTTACCTATGTATTTACATGAACACCACTAAAGTAAAACTAAATAAATGGCGACCTAATATCTATGGAACGTGTCGCAATCTTTATCATTACAATCGATTAATCAAAATTATCTGCCACGATTATAATAAATTAAGTCGCTTACATGTCATATTCTATGCCGTGGCAATGCTCGGTATTATTTTTTTCACTGCTTCGCCGTAGCGATGCTTCGGCATTATAAATATCACTGCTTTACCGTGACGATGCTTCGACAGTAATTTTCACTACTTGTTTTCTATCGTCTACTGTATAGGTTCACAGACGCAAATCCCAGGTCGACCAAGACCAAAAAGTTTAAAATAAAAATACACAACTAACCAGACTCTGAACAACTAAGTAGTTCTACTATCTACAAGTAGTACGCGTGGCGCCATCTCTTGGATAAGTTTCTTACTACTAGAAAGTATGGAGTATGGGGGAGCTAGATGTATCGCAGCCGAATTTGCCTTTCCTCAAAAATTATCTTTACGATCCACGTCGCATGCTTTAATGCGCCCAAAAATAATAAATTATTTGAAGTTGGTCATCTGCCTAGCCTTTTCCCAACTATATTGGGGTCGGCTTCCGACTGCCTGTCGGACCTCCATAACCCAGTAGCTGGGTAATACGATACCCCATGGTAAGACTGATTGTCAGACTTTAGAGCTTCTGACTAACAGTAACGACTGTCAAAGATCTACAAATGACAGCCGGCTAATGGAGGCCATACACGTTTGCATGATGGTTTTAACCTTGCATGCATAATGCACCGCACGCATAACCGACACATGCACCGATAAATGAACAGTTTTACCTCATACACATTAGGGCTTGCCTGTCGGTTATGCATGCATGGTTAAACCTATTATGCATATGGCCGCCATTAAAAGCGATGTCTACCAACGATGAACAAACAGACAATTCATATCATGATTTACAAGTAAAAAATATAATCAGCAGACTGAACTTATCATAATTATTCTGATTACGATAAAATTATTTATTTCTTTATTATTGTAAATTAATCGTTACTATTAGACTGCATAGTATGTATTAGCCTACATTATAATCACACTTAAGAATACCTATAAAGTGATCAGCCGAAATTGTTTCTTCGAAGAAGAGCAATCATTCCATGTAAAATTATTTACAGAGTGAATTTTCCAACTTGGCGTGGATGGCTAAAATTGAAACTAAAACGATTTTTTTACGTGGTAAAATCATCAAATGAGTCCTGCCACCCAGAGCGGAGCGGGAAAAACTATCAAACTCGTACTGATTAAAATCCACGGTGTCCTTCTATAGCCCTTTACGTACCGTGAAAACATTTTTGAAATCGGTACAGTAGTTTTTGAGCTTATTCATTACAAACAAACACACACACACACACACACAAATACAATTCTTTCCTCTTTATAATATTAGTGTAGATTAGTTGAAACACTCACCACTAAAATTTTGTTCTTTATTTGATTTCACCAAATTATAACTACAAACAAATGAAAATCAGAAAGATGTATGTTGCCAGAAGTTGACAAAATGAAATGAAGAGTGACACTAAAGTATTTTCTACAATGTTTATACAAAATTTCAAACGAGAAGCACGTTTTTAAAACAGTAAGATACTAATTTATAATTACTCGTACTATGTATGTATGTTTCAGAGCAGATTCTGTTTTTCCGAATAAATATTTAGAATATTCTAGACATAGTAGTCGATAAGACAGAATTCAGTTATTTACACTGAGGCTTTATCACAAGACTTCTGTATTTTATTTAGAGCATACTTAAAATATTTACTACTTTTATTGTATGCAAATAGGAAAAGCGCCTTTAGTGTATGAACAAGGAACTAATTTTTTCCTTCACATTAACGTCAAAGTTCTAGCTTACTTTACGTCAGAAAAATTCACGATTGCTAATTTGTTACTAGAACGGGGCCCCCCTTAGAGGAACAAAGGCTGCCGGGCTTGCAGGACCGTCTCATAAGGTAACCGTGGCTCTGGAACGTGAAGGGTAGTTGAAGGACACCGTGGGTTTTAGTACAAGTTTTGTTAGTCAGTGCAAGTTAACGGTGAGGACCTGCGACATGCGCTGGGTCAGGACGCTGTGACGCCTATCCAGCCACTCCTCAAAAAGGGGCCTTATCGCCGCGATTTCGGCGTGCCCGAGGAAAGCTATCCTTTAAAAAACAATTCAAGGACCATCCTTTGGATTGTTTTTCTCTCTTTCTAGCAATTTTTAAGCAGGTTATGTTAGGTTCAAATGCTAGGTGGATTGACGACATCGTGAAAGTTGCGATCAACGGACGAATGCAAGTGGCACATGATTGTCGCTCGGCGAGGTGGTCTAAAAGGGATCCCTTTGTTCAGCAGTGGACGACCTCTCGTTCTTGGTCTATATGACTTGTATTTGGGCTCGACCGAAACGTACGGATGTTAAACGTTACTATCGAAATGTGGCTGAACTATTGGTTAATAAATCTCTGCTGGGTAATCAGATATGATAGGTACTCGTTTTTGTATGACATCTTTTTACTTTATATTGTATGATTATTGGCAAGTCAAATTCTTATTTCACACGCGAATATTAACATTAATCAAGCGTTTGATTTCGAGAATAAGTGACAACCGTAATTGATGTCACAGAGGGAAATTGACAGAAGATTTTTGTAGAAATACTAGGGAAAAAATCACGTTATCGGTAAAAAATGTTGTAGGGACGACCATTCGAGCAACGGAATTTCTACAATTAACTAAATTCAAAAACAATTTTCTAGAAAAAACCCTTCTGCTTACTTCCAAAATACCATGTGAAAATAAAAATATGAAAACTGTAATGAATACTGAAATAAGTTTTTAATTTTGCTAAGAATACATAATTATTTGGTTTTTACGGTGGAAAATCTCCAAATGTTGGACACATTTGGAGATTTTCCGCTCTGGGTGGAACGAAAAGGCACAAAGACATTTTTGATTCTAATCCATAAGTGGGACCACTGGTCAAAATCCTCCTCCAAGTCTTCCCAGGAGCTCTTGTCTAGCGCCAACTCGAACCAAACCTCACAGCATACGTCCATGGGCTGTATTATGACGTCTTAAAACCAGGCTTGTTTCAGTGAGTGAACGAGGTGGCACTAGACGACTTGTATAGCTCTGTCTCTTTCACTCACTGGAACAAGCCTGGTTTTAAGACGTCATAATACGGCCGCAGGTCATATCGCCACGTTTTTCTGGATGATGACAGTGACAGTGACACAACGGTATTTAGAAATATGGACTACCAAATAGGCCATGAAACATAGCTAAATATTCCAGGAACACAATATTGCGCTATATTAGACATAATTTTCACTTCTTTTTTAGGACTTTATTGCATGCGGTCGGCGAGTAATAGGCGATTCGCTGTCCAACCATGAACCATGCCTAGGTCGACGGCGCGTTGTATTCCAGACGCGCCTCAAGGAGTGTCAGCACAGTGACGGGGTCCCCCTTTAGAGGGCCACAGCGTGCCGGGGTCGCGGGTCTCACGAATTACCGTGACCCCAGAACGTAAAGGGCTATTGAAGGACCCGTGGATTTTAGTCAGTACGAGTCTGACAGTCCCTCCCGCTCTGCCCTGGCTGGGAGGACTCATTTGATGATTTTACCACGTAAAAAAGGACATTTCTGCAAACATAAAGTAGGGTTAGTAATTTAGATTAGTCATCATAATTTTGCGGCCCTTGTATCATATCACAATGGGTCGTCGCGACACGTTTTTGCAACATGTGTTTCCCCCATTCTGCCCTGTCAGCTGTCACTGTATCATAAATATTCCACAACTATCACACAAGGCCATCTAGTCCCAAGCTAAGCAGAGCTTGTGTTATGGGTACTAGACGACTGATAAACATACTTATATATTTCTAAATACATACATATTATAGATAAATTACACCCAGACACAGAACAAATGATCGTGCTCATCACACAAACATTTGTCCTGGGTGGGAATCGAACCCACGACCTCCGGTATAGCAGTCAGGGTCACTAACCACTAGACCAACAGGCATATCATACGTTACTCCATTTTCATTCATTACGTAAGCCATCCATCTTTTATTTGACCTTTATCCTTTTCCATCCATCAATATTTGGATAACTTTATTTGGTTTGGATTAAAAACATAGTGCTATCCCGTACCTTTGTAAAGGGCGACCAACTGGTGAATAAGCGTGCCACGACAGAGCGGTCGACTTCTGTGCTCCGTGTCGCGAGTTCGATTCCAATAAGTAAAAATATTTATTCTCTGAAAGTTGTTTCCGGAATGCCTGTTAAAAAAACAAAAGGAAATGCCTGATGAAAAATACTCACTATGCAAAAGAAATTTCTAGTGCGGATCAAGCGTTTTTGTTTTTTTTTTTTTGTTCAATGGGCAAACCCATTTGACCTTAGTCTAGGTCAGAGGTGACAAAGACAAGGTCGACGATGGAGCGAGCTTACCCAGAAGAAGCTTGTTCACTCTAAGTTTGAAGAGATTAGGGTTGTATGCGTTCGGAAACACAGTCGCAGGCAGAGAGTTCCACTCCTTCGCTGTCCGCATTATAAAAGACGTTTGGTAACGCTTAGTGCGAATTGGTGGAATAGCAATAAGGTAAGGCTGGTAATTCGCCGTGCGTCTAAATGTGCGAAAACGTTAAAAACAAAACATTTTTTAAATTTGAGTTCTATGTATACAGCTGTGTCACATCTCTATGTGTAATTATTTTTCCAAAATCAGTGAGGTCGATTCCTGGCCAGGATTATTGATTTATCTAAAATCGAATGTTGCTTTTTTAATTTTCGTCAAAATCAACCTCAAGACTCCTTTCAGCATTTTTAGATATTCTCTTCATCTACTTCCAATTGAAAAATTCACCCTGTATAATTATGTTCGCAATAAATAAAAGAAGTTCGTTCAACAAGTGGTACAAACTTACCCTACAAGTGGGATAAGGGTTGGACCTCATCTGGCAGCACGGAATCGCCTTTTTCCGTCGCCCTTTCTCTTTCTGTCGCTTAGAACTGCCAATTGCTAGACCGAAACAGAAAGCATAATGCGATAGCACGCGACGGAATCCTAGAGGCGATCGGCATCACGGACATAAAGCCTAATAGTAGATAGCAGTTCTAAGCGACAGAAAGAGAAAGGGCCACGGAAAAAGGCGATTTCGTGCTGCCAGATGAGGTCCAACCCTAAATAAGTAGGACAGAGTGGAATAATCCGCAACACATCAAGATTCATGTTGAACCGCTCAGGTGGTATACCACTTTCACATTATTAGCTTTTGCAGTTTACTCAGTGTCGAGCAATGGTGAGGAATGGGATCATTTATCTTCTGTCTTTTGTTTTCCTGTTGGAATTCCCATGGGCATGTTCCAGTGAAGCAAAATGACTGTTATTGTGTCTGTAACATTTAAAAGTGACTGGCTGGAAGGCACAAAATGCACTTTTTTAGGTGTTACTCTATCTGCAGACAATTCGGGTAACGATATTTTTTTAAACATCTGAGTAAATGAATACAAGATAAAAAAAAAAAAAACATCAACGCTCTATGTCGAATTTAAATATTAATTATGAATTCGGCAAATATTTGTAATGATAAGAAGTTTTGTATTTCAATCTTTTTTTCGCAATTCTTCATTCTTAACTCATAAAGAGTATTGTTTCTTTTTTAATGAAGATATCTTGTACTAAAGTTTATTATCCTTATGGCCCAAGAATGAATTTTCTGCCCCAAATCCACTTTTCTTAAAAAGCTAACAGGTATTTTTAAAGCACCCTCGTTCCATCTGAGACTTTTGTCGCTTTACATCAACACCGTCGAAGTCACGTCAAAGTCCACCAGGTAATGAAAAAAATAATGAAACAAATAAATGTATAGTGATAGTGATGACAATATTTATTTTTCTGCATCACCGTAAGGTTAACTGGTGGAAATGCCTAAAAGTAGTATCGCATTCTCAACAGGACGCAGCAGTAATACCTACCACGCTGATTCTGAGCAACGCAGCAGGTCTGTGGCCGTATACAGAAAGAAAGCTGAAAACTTATAAGCGCTTACTGCTTGACAGCCCTGATCCGTTCTACACAAAGCAGCAGCCAGCTGGCAGCGCCCAGCGCTGCCCAGCGCGTGTTGAAGCTTGTCGGAACTTGTCGGCACCGTTCAGTCCTTATCGGCGCGCGTTCATATATTTTCCTGCGCGTGTTACCAGCCCTGTCAAGCGCCGGTGAGCGCTTATAAGTTTCCAGTTTTCTTTCTGTATACGGCCTGTCGCTGCATTCTATCAGCTCGGGATGCTATCACATGAGAATTGGAAACAAGTAGTGATGCGACTACAATGCTACATGGAGTCGAGTTCGGAATCAAGCCTTTAAATAGTAAGTTAAAGTGCTTAAAGTTTTAATAAATAAGTTTAAAATGTTCAATAATAAAAAAAAAAAACAATAATTTCTCGCCGACTAGTCGACACTTCGCGTGACCGAGTCAGAGCCCATTCGTCCCCTAAAACCAGAGGGCTGGTTCTTTCTTTGGTCAAATAATAAGCTGCCAGTCTTCTGGGCATGTTCCCAGATAACAGCGATGCGGAGGAGTACTTTGACGCCTAAGTACTTTGACGCCGAAGTGTCTCTGCCTTGCCTGCCGGGGTCGCGGGACTCACGAATTACCGTGACCCCGGTACGTAAAGGGCTAATGAAGGACGCCGTGGATTTTAGTCAGTCAGGTCTGACAGTCTCCCCCGCCCTGCCTTGACTCATTTGATGATTTTACCAAGGTAAAAAAAAGTGTTTCTGCCTTTTTGTGTATTCTTTTTTAATTTTTTTTTTGTTTTTGCACTTTAACGTTTATTTACTTGTTTCATGATTATATACAGACTATAAATAAAAACTTACTAGTAATATGTAAATACATTGGCTTAGCTAGTAGCAATGTATTTGAGCCGTTTGGGGTTGAAACTCTGGGGCCATGGGGTCCGAGTGCTCACAACGTTTTTAAGGACATCGCCAGGCGATTAGTCGACTCTTCAGGTGACCAGAGGGCTGGCCTATTCCTAGGTCAACGAGTCAGCATTGCCATACAACGTGGCAATGCTGCCAGCGTTCTGGGCACTGTTCCCGTTGACAGCGATGTGGACATATTCTTTGACGCCCTTTGAATGTTTTTTTTTTTGTTTTATCTATTTTTTTTGTACATATTACTTTTTTAAAGAAAAGCAAATCGCTCTCAATTTTCAATAAAGATGAGAAACATTAGTAAAGCATTCATATAAAAAATTCACCAGCTCCTGAAAACACAATGATACTTAAAGAAAATTCCCGACTATGTGGGTCAGATATAATAGTGATATTATGCGCAGCCTGTATCAAAGGGAATATGCGGAGTTTTCACTTTGATGTCGGTAAAAATATAAGTGTCATTATCGTAGTTATTTTGTAGAGTTAAACGTATTTTTTTGTTGTTGACATTACATTAGTCTGATGCGGTAACTATTTGAAACGTCAAATACAAGTGGATAATCAAAACTTTAACGATGTCAGCATTCAAAGAGCAGTTGTGGCGCAGAGGTAACTGACCCGACTTACGAGCTGAAGGTGTGAACCAAAACAGCCGCATTATTATTAGTATTATATCAGCTTGTAGTATCCCACAGCTGGGCGAAGGTCTTCCTGATTCCTCCACTCCTTCCACTTCTCGCGGCTTTTTGCGTCAGTGGACCAGTCCTTCGTGAAACGGTTCAATTTATCTCGCCATCTTCGCTTCAACAGGCGCATTACTTTGTGTCATAATTAATTCTTCACTCCTGCTGTCGAAACGGTGAAAGAAAACATCTTGAAAAAACGACTATAAATCTAAAGTTCTCGATGCTTACATATTTTGCTACCATATACTTATTTGTAAATCTTTGACAGTTGTTAATCACAGTCAAAAGCTCCAAAGTCTGAAAACCAGTCTTGCCAATGAGTATCGTATTACCCAGATGCTGGGTTTTAGAGGTCAGATAGGCAGTCTCCAGTACCCCATGTAAATGATATATTCAGCTGCATACGGTTCGACTGGAAGCCGACCTTAACGTAGTTGGGAAAAGGCTAGGCAGACAATAATGATCTCGTTAAAATTGCACTACTGGAAAAATTAAGTTTGTTTTTAAGTGTATTTATTCTCACATGCTATTGTGGTTTCATACAAATGTTGTCGGGTAAATTCAAATATTATTTTATCCGCAATCCAAAGTTTTCTACATTTTCAAATTAACAAGTAATCCATCTAGAGACGCTTGGTATTCAAGCTGGCTCGGCCGTCATTCAAGTTGTGGCTTTGTCACACGTAAACCTTTTCCTATTTGATAATAGGCAAATGTGCCTATTATCAAATAGGAAAAGGTGCAACTTGTCCCTGGGGCCAGTTTCCAAGTGCACGAGTACATCTGGTCGTACTGGCTTGTATAAAATTCGTTTATCTACACGTACACTGTCTGACCGCGCGGACGATTTTCGCTCACCAACTCAACGCGTGGCGCACCGCTCATTTTGACACCTAACCCAACCGCGTGGACAGGCGTTTACGGGTGAAAATTTTCTAAATTTGTATCCGAGTATTTTTGAAGTGAAAACTTCTTTAGCGGCGTTGAGCATAAAATCTTAAACTCGCGTCAGGACACGTGACCCTGACCGAAAAAGCGTAGGACGGCGCAGGGCGCTTGCGTGAATGTTCGTTGCTAGGTAACATTGTTTATAAAAGATGTACGTCACATTGGAAAATTATTGAAATAAGTCAACCATTTTTGCGAGTTTTACTAAAATCTGTTCACAAGATATTTCCAACAATTACTATTCAAGTTTTCACTTCTGCCGGCACTCCCAGAGTGCAACCCGTCGTTTTTTTTTTTTGTTTTAGACGTTCATCATCAAATGAGTCTTCCCGCCCAGCGTGAAGCAAAAGGGACTATCAGACTCTTACTGACTTAAATCTGCCCTGTTTCTCCAATTGCCCGTCGCGTTTCAGGTCACGGTGTCCTTATTGCTGTGCACTCACTACTCCGTTGGTCTCGTGGTTGCAAGCGCGACTGCTGAGCGTTGGGTCCTGGGTTCGATTCCCGGGTCGGGCATAAAGTAGTATTGGATATTCATTAAATTAAAAAAACATTCTCAGTAGCTGCCCAGAGTTTGGAAATTGGCGGTATAATACCCCCGAAAAGAACGTTAAGCCATTTGTCCTGCGCCTGATCTCTCTCCGGACGTGTTGGTTTGCCGTCTCATCGGAACTATGAAAATAAAGGAGCAGAGAGTGCACCTGTGCCTGCGCACACACTTGTGCACTATAATATGTCCCGCGCAGTTGGCTAATCTCCGTTGAGATTGGCCGCCGTGGCCGAAATCGGTCAGAAGGACTACTACTACTGCACTCAGTTGTATCCTGGATCAAGTCTTGGAAGATTGGAAATCAACGAAAGTTTTAAATGTTTACACAATATTTCAATATTGGAAGGCGCGTGCCCTTCATAGAGGCATTTAGGCACAGCCTACCCTGCCATAACAACGCACAAATAATACAAATGCATTTATTGGAACTATGTAATAAAATAAAACAAATACATTAATAAAGTGAAAACTCCTAATAAAAAGTTTATAGCAACTTTCACAACCGCAGTTTGACAAGAATTTTATTCTACTCCGCTAGCCAGAATTTGCCTAAATGCCATTGATAAATCACACGAGTGTTGATGCGTGGCCGTGTATATGAACTGCACAAATGTGAAGATGTGCGTAAAATATGAGCGTGGTTTTAGGCTTGTCCTAAAACGTGCCATTGGCAAAATTCCCTTTCTTTTATTTCTTTATTTTATTTTCTTTTATTTCGTGCCAAAATTCCCTTTTCTTTTACTTTATTGTTTATCCAAGGATATTTTCTATATGAATTCTTTGAAAGGTCGCTATTATTTTAGGGGAATGAAGAAAATTTGTATTGGCAACTCATAACCGTAGTGTCAGTAATAACCCGGCAGATTATTAGATATTTTATTTTGGAAGTTTTAATGTTTGTTTACAATACAAGTCGTACGAAAAGAAAGCTAAAAAGTTTTTGAAACTAAAGTAGTGTGAATATTATTAGTTAATTAAAATTATTGATTTAATACGTTAGAAGTATTTACATAAATAAAACTAGAAATTTAAGAATAAAACTAAATATTTACAACAAAATACTAAATGTAAACTAAAACTGAAATAAAATTATAAAAAAAAGGAAAAAACAGAAAAAGGCTATGCTATTAGTTACTGGTTTATTTTTGCATGAATGTTTAAGTTTACTTTCAAAATTAGTGAGGTTAAGTGTTGTTTATGTGTTCTTAAAACTTTGGTAATAATGTCTGTGTACGAAGATAAAAACAGTATATATTCAAAATTTTCGTTTAATGATAAAATTGAAGCTAGTATAACGCGGAAATATGATAATACATCTTATAAAAACATGCGGATCGTGTGAAATAGGGCCAAATCGTCGAATCTTTGTTTTATTAACAAATAACATCGTGATAAGCTTAGAAGTTTGGTGAGTTCTTGCATTTACATTTTTGTTTTCTTTGTCTAATACTAAACTTACTTTTACTTACTTTTTTATCCTTGTAGATTAATCGAACAATACCTATTTGTCTCAATATATTTTAATGTAAATTTTCGCCTTCTTAAAATCGGCTTAACGATTTCATTTGAATTTGTTATGTGAGGAGGTTTGCGGGGGCGAAAAAACGATTTAGCTTGTTCCCATATCCAGGAAACTCGTTTTATTATATTTTAAAAATGCATAAACATTTACAAGTAAAATACGCACGTCAAATTTCGTCACCGAAACTCCGACCTGGGTGGCCCGTTATTTCAAGCGTATTGATAGCTGCTATATTGATGATCGCGGGAGGGATCAATCTCTAATTTATTATTGAAATCTTTTTATCCGTTGTTTTTAAGGGATTTATATATTTTTTTTGTATATTAGCTTTTTAGTATCGCATTGTTTTTTCGTCAGTATGTGTGTGTGTATGTTTTTTTCGTCATTATAACCAAAGTTTTAACACTTTGCTATCCTATTTAAGTAAAATGACTCCAAGTAAATCATGAGTAACCCAAAAATAGTAAATGATCACCAAAATTAAACCAACATTTTAAAGTAGAGCCCCTTTACCCCTTTACCAAAATTAAACCAACATTTTAAAGTAGTTTGCCCTGAGATCGCGCCGGAGCTCTTCCCGCCGCGCCTCGACTTGTCGAGGCAGCAGGGATTCGCCCCGGCGCTGCGCCTCCACGCGCCATTCATAGACGCGCTGGAGGGCAGTCGCCTCCAGATCCCAGGGCAGCAATCCGGCAAGGAGGTTGGCCGATTCACCGGCGATCGTGCTGTATCCCCGGATCATCCGGATAGCCATGACCCTCTGGCATGTGACCAACTTGAGTGGTCGCGTCCGGATGCTTAGGGCCCACACAGGGGCCCCATAGAGGGCCATGGACCGCACGACACCGGCGTACAGCCTCCGGCAGGAGGCGTTTGGCCCGCCGAGATTGGGCAGGAGTCGCTTGAGAGCGGCTGCTGCCCGGTTCAGCCTTGGGGCCAAACGCAGGAAATGTTCCCTGAAGTTCCACCGGCTGTCGAGGACGAGTCCCAGGTACTTCATCGTCCTCCCGACGCCGATGCGAACCCCCCCTCCGTTATGTGGGACTCAGACCGCGGCACGGTGTATAAACGGCTGAGGCTTATACAAATTCCTTCCAGCTACGTATCACTTTAAATTTTGGGACTGCTAGCGCTACTCCAGGTTAGTTTTTTTGTGCACTTTATAAGGCACACATACATTCTAATTACGCATACATTCAGAGAAAATAGTGCGCCGCGCAACAAACATTTGAATACCCAGATGCTCAGCTGAAAGTGTTAACTTATTATAAAGTTAATCTTGAATTATCACCTGCATAAAATACTCAAAAGAACTTTAGCGCTCTCTTTGAAGTAGAGACGCATAATAGACTTAGCACATTCACGTCGATATCCAGATATGAGTTTGAGGACACTTGAATAGGCTTATGTTCTCAAAGAAGGCTTTACGTCATTATCTGCGAGACAATAGGTTAGGTACAGGGTGCTGGCGCTTGATCGGAAGGTAGGTTTCACTTTAATAAGCTCTTATGGTTTGGGTGAATGAACTGAGCGAGCGAAAGATTCTAAGATAGAATCCTGAGCGTAGCGAAGTTTTCAAAGGTACTAGACGCAGAATAACTTTGCTGCCGAGCGCAACACACAGAATCTTTCCTAGCGTGTGAGGTAAACAGAATAACCCTGGCATACCGCATGATTGCATCAACTTAATAGTACCGTTTGTTTACATTTTCCAGACTTTTTCAGATCCTTTCAAAAGAATTAATCAAAAATCAAACAAACGATGTAAACAAATAAATTTATTACAACATTTATACAAAAAATATTTTTAATTACCAAAAAAATCTTTAAAAAAATACATTATTATCAGTAATATTTTTAAAAGTAGCTTAAATGAATAAACAAATGATGTCACAGTTAAATTAACACTAAGGGAAGAATCCCTCGAGAAAATTTTAACAAGGCCTGGTTTTTTATCGGCATCACCCGGGTACAAACCGTGCGAACAAGGCAGTTTGTACTCGTCCAAGTTTCGTGACTGTGTAGCATTCATACGTAGGTCGCAGGCGCAGATCCGGTATCATGTAAATGCGCTTACACACTGCCATATAGGACAAAGACGCGGTGAGCACATGCGTGTCGTCGTGTGATCAGTTTCATAGTGTCCTATACAATACGACGAACGACGAAACGAAGAACAGGTTTGACGTCGGGCTTGGATACGGCGAAAAACAGTTTCGTGGGCATGAGCTAAGAGAAACGATGTTGGCCGAAGATCATCGGGGTTGTGGTCGCCTCGGTTATAAATGTGGAGGTGGATCCTGTCGAAGTTTTATCAGGTTCCAGTGTTACAATTGACGTTGATATGGTTGTGCTGATAGCCTACGCCGATACAGTAGTAGTAGTATCCTCTAAAATGTCTATAAATCCTGTATCGAAGTATTTATTGAACTCTGGCTCTCTATTTATATAAAACTGAAGATTGTTTCTCGAAACCTGGAGAGCATCGTTAGCGTCTTCGAAGATTACCTCCCCAAGGTCAACTTCGTTTAGATTTACCCAATTTTGCACCTGCAAATAATGGTTTAAAATGATTAACTTAATGATTGAAGAATGAGAAAAGTAAAAAAAAATAGTAGACTTTATGATACTAAATTAACTAGAATATCAATAATTAAATTTATTTATGGTACCCTCAAAATCTGCTATAAATAAAATTTGACTTTAATCTTGATTCATCTTTTTAGTCATCTTTTACATTATTAAATATTTTAACAAAAAAATAAATGAAGAACAATTAAAAATATAAAAAATAGCAGTTCACCAACAACGGGAACAGGGTCCGGGATGCCGGTGGTGACTTTAATTATTATTATTGTGATGTAATTAAAATTTTATTTTGAAAATCTGAGTAAGTAAAAAAAGATTACCTTCGCGATATCTGTCACAGTTAATAGACGGCTTGCGAACGAAGTCACTATATTGCTGAGAATTCCGGCCCTGTAATAAAGTTAAAACAAAATTCAATAAATAAACAATAGTACATTGTTCACCAAGAGGAGAAAGTGACCGATTACCGTCGAGGGTGTCGTTTGAATCCCGAGCCATAGGCGAGGGCTTTAAAACACCCGAGATCGGGAATCACACTTTCTCTCGAGTGATACATAGTGCTTTATACTACACCTGTGTGGAAAGTACCTTGATACGGGGAGAAAACGCATCTGAGCGGAAGAGAAAGCGTTTTCTCCCCGCATATTTGTTCGATATGCAATGACGTACTTTCTACTGTAAATTTGATAAAGTATCAAAGTACTTTCCACGCAGGTGTAGTATAAAAAGTTTTGGTGACACGGTCGGCGCAGTGTCTGAGCATACGACTGTTGAGCAGGATTTCGCGATTGGATTTCTATTAAGTTGTAGAATCGGGAAAGTGGTGAAACTGGATGTAGACGAATATTGTTTACTAATCAAAACCTACACTTACTAATCACTAAATCCAATCCAATTGCTCAGCCACTGCGCTAACCGTGCTGACATGACATTATATACAATCTGGACCGAGCACCCATGCCGAAAATCATGCCGACAGAGATAGCTCCAATGGAGGCTATTGTCTCTTTCTAATAAGGTGACCAAATATTTTATTACAAATAGGAAAGTTCGTTTTGGAAGAAATACAGTTTGTTCAGTTAACACAACTACAATACTAAGTGATTTAAGATTATTGTATTAATTACAAATATTATGAAATTGAGTTACTTAAAATAATGAATGAAAATTAATTGCCACAAGTAGTATTTGTTCTACATGAGTGCAAAGTTGATTTTTAACCGCGTGTTCAATTTTAATGACCGAACAAGCACAGGATTCTGAATTATAATCTTGAGCTTTTGCAAGTGAATAAAAAGAGCACCAGGTGAAAAATCTTTGCACTCGAATGCAACTCGTAACTTTTCATCACGCGGGCGAGACCTTTAGAATTTAAGGCTAGCAGTTGTAGATTAATTGAAGAATTCATTTCAAAAACCACCTTTATAAAAAAAAAAACATGCACAAGGGAGGCATAATCGCATTCTATGCTACAAAGCCCTTTAATAATTTATTTCTTTTTTCTTCAGCCTACGCTGTCCCACTGCTTGGCAAAGGCCTTCCGTAAGTTTTTGTATGTGTTCTTGTCCAACGCCACTTCGAACCCGCCCTCACGTACTAGTCCAACTCGTCCCGCCATCTCTTTCTAGGCTGGCCTCGGCGGCGCCGTCCATTTCCAGGCACCCACTGTGTGGTGGCCTTCGCCCAGCAGTCAATGTTCATGCGGCTGACGTGACCCGCTCAGTCCTACTTCAGCCTGGCAGCCTTCTTGCCGACGTACAGAATGCCCGTTTTGGAACGTAGCGTGATGTTGCGAATTCTGACCTGTCTTTTGATGTCCAGAGTGCTGCGTTCTATTGCCGTTTGGCAGACTCCAAGGAGAAACTTCTGCGACTCGGTAAGCGATTAGGTCTGAGCACCGTAGGTTTGGACGGGCAGGATGCACATGTCGATGAGTTTGCGCTTTAAGGAAATTGGTAAATCACCCTCCATAAACGTCTTCTTGGACCAGTAGCTTTTCCAGGCATTTTCGATTCGGCGATCGATTTCTCTTTCTTGCCTGTTTTCGAAAGGCACCAACTGGCCCAAGTAGATACACTCATCGACATCAGTAATATCCTGCCCATCTACTCGACCCTACACTTTAGACATTGTTAGTCATTATTTGTGTTATAGGCCGATTTATCGCAAGTTACGACTTGCCATAAATCGGCCTCCTTGGTAGGCCAAGGAGCTACCCGTGCTCAGTTCTTGGAGCATGGCAGTTCAAAAGCTGTAGGGTCAAAGAGGACAATGTCATTCGCAAATCGGAGGTTTATCAGCCTCTTTTTGCCGACTTCAATACCTTTAGTCGTCCAAGAAGCTGCCAGAGTTTTAAGTATCTCCTCAAGGGTGCTGGTGAACAACTTCGGAGAGAACGGATCACCTGCTTGACACCCTTTTGAATTTTGAAAGAAAGTCCTTCATTACTGAGTTTGATGTTTGCGGTGCTTTTCTAGTAAATATTTCTCAGAAGGTCAATATACCGCAGTTCTAATTCTTGGTTTTCAAGAGCTTTAAATATTGAGAAGTGTTTAGTCTGTCAATTATTATAACAAAAAGAAAAAAAAATGAATGAGTTTGTTACGCCCTCTTATGCAGGAATGAAACTTCCTTTTTTTTAATTCATGTCATGATATTTGTGAAAAAGCTGGTTTTTGAAATAAACTATAAATTATACAAATAAGTCAATTAGCAGTTTACTTACGTTCTAGCTCGTTCCAAATTGCCTGAAACCTGCAGCCATTGGAAGGCCCTCATAGTGTTGTATTCGTTGCTAGTAACGGCTGAAGAAACAGCAGCACTATAGTCTTGAGGCCTGACAATAAAGTTTTCAACAGATCCACCAGATACGCTCGTGAGGAATCTGTTCAATCTGGGTTGGTTTGATGTGCAGCCTGCCGCCGAAATCATGACGACCTGCTCGTTAGCCAAGTTTGTTTCCAGGTATTTGGACCAGAAGAAGTCGTAATCTGCAGCAGATCCGTAGCGCAGACCAGTGCAGTATACCCAAGGACGCATGTTCGGTGGGATGCTATTGTAAAAGAAACAAAGTACAAATTAATAAGTAATTGGAGGAACGTATTTAGGTTTTTGCAGGTTTTTTTTTTTATCGTGGTAAATTCATCAAATTTGTGTTCCCACCCAGAGCAGGGCGGGAGGGACTGTCAGACTCGTACTGACTAAAATCCACGGTGTCCTTCTCTAGCCCTTTACGTACCGGGGTCACGGTAATTCGTAAGTCCCGCAACCCCGGCAGGCCTTGGCCCTCTACAGGCCCCGTCACTATGCTGACACTCCTTGAGGCGCGCGTGGAACACAACGCGCCGTCGACCCGGGCATGGTCCATGGTCGGACAGCAAGTCGCCCATTACTCGATGCCCGCATGCCCGCGCCTACGGTGGCCGGAGATCGTCCTGTGACGTCCGACGCCGTGGGCGTCTACCACTGCGGCTGGGGTGGAGGGAGGACGCTGTCCTCTCCCTCAGGCGGCCCGCCTCCCACTCCGTCTCGCCCCGCAGCATGGCCTCGACCAATGCCGGGCGCGAGAGGTCTCCGCCTATCGCCGTCGTGAGGACACGGCGGTGCTCTGCCCAAGCGGGGCAGTCCTGCACTGTATGCTCCACCGTGTCCTCCGGACGATCCTCGCAGTGGTGACACCCAGGCGTTTTCTTTCTTCCCTCCCTATCAGACACAGGAACCTCCCGAAACTTCCGTGCCCGGTGAGGACCTGCGTCATGCGGAAGGTAAGGACGCCGTGACGCCTATCCAGCCACTCCTCAAAGAGGGGTCTTACCTTTTGCGGCGTGCCCGAGTGAAATACCCTATTGCAATTTAACTTTTATATAAAGGCCCTGCCATGGGAGGCGTGTGTCTTCTTCAAGAATCTACTTTATACTTCTGCATCATCAATGTTTTATTATTGCGGGCCATAGGTATACTACTCATATCGAAGGACTGTCGACGGGCCTGATTAAATGCTTTCGCGGGCCTGAGTTGGCCCGCGGGCCGTACTGTGCCCATCACTGGTTGAGACTATGCTGAGGAAAGGGAGACAGCCACCGTTTATAGGTAGCTTTTACAAGATTTAAACGAACAGATATGGGACGTACCTTTTACCGTTCCTCCATTCCTGGAAGGTTGTTAAAGCAGTGTCGATGCATTCCGCGTGTCCAACATCGCAGAGGAAACTCGAAAGATGCATGCGGAAGAGACCATCCATGAAGCTATCGTCTTCGGTGTCAACGAAACCCAAACGCTTAACAACTGCGGAGCTCAACTTAATGATCTCCCGCTAAAAATTGTTTATATTAGTCAGTACAACATTCATAGATAGATAAATATTTAAATAAACACAAACAAATTTTATAGGAATAAAATCATAAGTTTGTCCTTTATGACGTTTGTGTTTACCCTGAGTTTGCTAAGAGTCAGACTGTCATGCGCCAATCGTCTGCGGGCGAAATTGAATCCGGTTATGGCAGCAAGCCAAGGAGCGTACTGATCTTCAAATTCCAGGAAAGAAATAATGTTGAATGCTTCGTCGTAGCTCAGTTTCTTAGCTCTAGCTAGCATGAATACATCATCGACGATCTAGAATGAAATCGAAAAATATTTCTTTAAAACACATTTCGATAAAAAATCTACGCTTCAAAAAGCAGTAATTTACACACCTGTGCACGATTGTATTCGTGAATTGACTCCAGGTTTTCTCTAAGAGCCCGAGTGATACGAGCCCATGTGATGGGATCATAGTTCACCCTGTAGAAACCTAAAATATTTACGAATCTTAAAACAGAAGTTTCAAACGGTTCCGATAGTTTTGACTTTATCTCTTGTTAGTATAGAAAACATTTATTCGGTTATAAATACACACACAGACACCAACAAAACAAGAGTAAAAAATTAAAGAAGTTAAAAAAAAGATATATAAGATTAAAGAAGTTAGAAACAATAGTATAATGTAATGAAAAATCAAACAAATAAATACAATAAAAAATTTTGCCGAGCATATACTCAGCATTTACTACTTATTTTATGAGAACAAAAATTATAAAATGAATTACCAGTCTGTTGTTTGTTGAAAATAACCCATTCACTTCCGGTTGTTACTCCTGAAAGGGACGTCTCAGGAGTTTTCATGACAAAAGAGGGCTCAAGGTCATCAAAGTCTGGATCACTGGCTTTAGTCCATGTAATGGGAATCTGCCATATTTCTTCTGTCGGAGCAATGCCTTCATCACGGTAAAAGCGTTTCTAAAAAGTAAAATTAATTGTGAATCCAATTGTACCAAAGACCTAGCTGTTAGCGTATGACGTTAAAGCCTGATAGACACCTTAAAGCCTTTGTCAAACAGACAGGCGTGGCGAATGCGAAGCGAGGCGTTTTTATTTAAAATGTATGGAATTGTTTGAATCCAGTCACATAGAAAAGCGAAAGCGATCCGATAGCGTGACAGAACTATCGGAATAACGTCTCGTATCGGTTCGGTATCACTTCGGACTCGTCTATCTGTTTGACAAAGGCATAAAAGATAGCGAAACTAAAACCAATTATTGACTAACTAGATTCTGCTCGCAACTTTGTACGCGTGACAGTAATAATTATAGTTTTTTTTTGTCGTATAAGTGGTCACATTTTTTGTAGATAGTGCTAAGTTTTGTATGGATAAATACATGATGATGTTGATAGTTGATCCGCCTGACTTGACGGAGCAGATGATGTGGCTAATTCATCGACCAATACAATGGTTACGTTTTTAATATCTATATGGTTTACGCAATCACACAAAATAATTATCACGCCTGTACCATATTAAAGCGGTCAAATATATTTAAATTTTTAATAAATAATAATAATAATAATAAATATTCCACAACTATCTCACAACGCCATCTAGTCCCAAGCTAAGCAGAGCTTGTGTTATGGGTACTAGACAACTGATAAACATACTTATATATTTCTAAATACATACATATTATAGATAAATTACACCCAGACACAGAACAAATGATCGTGCTCATCACACAAACATTTGTCCTGGGTGGGAATCGAACCCACGACCTCCGGCATAGCAGTCAGGGTCACTAACCACTAGACCAACAGGCCTGTCAATATAATGACAAATTAAATGTAATGACAGCTGACTTATAAAACAACATAAAAAACTGTAACATAAATGTTTCGTAAGACGGTGGAACATCAATTAATGAAATAAAGGGTTCCGTAGCAGCAAGTGACTTAATATAAAAGTTCTTGTAGTTGGTTAACTTGGTCGCGGGACTCACGGATTACCGTGACCTCGGTACGTAAAGGGCTATTGAAGGACACCGTGGATTTTAGTCAGTCTCCCCTGGGTGGGAGGACTCATTTGATGATTTTACTACGATAAAAAAAAAAGTTGATTAACTTTGAAAGGTAAATTGCGGTTTACGATTTATGAAGTATTAAAAAAAACGGAACCGTAAAAACAACCGTGAGAAAGGTTATTTTACACTTTTTTGTGATGTTTTAGAAGTCGTTTAAAGCATTCTTTTTCAGGCATTTTAAACCTACTTGTGATAGTTTGATCTCTTGATTTTGAGAATCGACGGTGACAGTCAACAGAGGATGCCCACTTTGCGTCGTCCAGGTCGAGAAGTAGTCGGCGACGGTGGTACCATATTTCTCATGAAACCCGTTTCCAGCAGCTGTTTGCAAATTATTGAATAAATCTGACGGCACAGCGGTATCAAAAGCTCTGAAAAAAATTAAATGCTTCTAATTATACTTAGCTGAAGCGAAAACTAAATGCTCAAAGTATGGAGACATTGTGTCGTGTGTAACAGAGTCCGACAAAATGTCTAAATTCTCTGTGAATTTAGTTCTTCAATTTATCTCTTAAAAAAAGCAAGCATGTCACCAATTCGTGTTGGGGACCGATTTTGGAACACAGATTAATTAGTAGTATAGCAATAACCTAGTTGTCCTGGATATTACTAGCCTAACGTTAGAGGCCTTATCACGAGTTTTCACGTTTTGTAACGTAAATTAAAAGGGGACTTTCATAAAAAAAAAGTTCCTCGTTTACACTCGTAAAATACGGAAAGCTTGTGCTTAGGCGTCAGTCAAGCTCTGTCATCATCTGTCTAGCCTTTTCCCAACTATGTTCGGGTCGACTCCCAGTTCAACCGGATGTAGCAGAATTTTATATTTATTTATTTATGGCTAGATGACCCATCCCATCCACAGACCGACCTTGGCGAGCGCGGCTTAACTTTATTAAACCACGAGCCCGTCATAAGGTACTTAGGTCTCTGAGTCCTTTGCATATTTTTATCACTAAAAGCTTTTAATATTAATTAGTAGATACTTATTACTTTTTACACGTAGCATTAAGCTTAGTGTAAAAAGTAATGAATATGTCCATACTTGTTATCCAAGTACCGCACGAGGCCCTTGCGGAAAATTTCGGGGGTAAGCAAGAACTGCGTCATTCTTAAAACGGAGGCTCCTTTTGCGAACGTGATCGTTGAAAAGTGATTGCTGACTGAAGAAGGATTTCCCACTCTGTTATCAGTGAGTGGGTGCGCATCTCTGGCAGAGTCAGATAACAAGGAGGTGTGCAACTGCTCGGGGATGAAACGGGTTTCGAAACCCATGTCTTTTTCAATCTGGTGATAAAAACGATTCAAAAGTATAAACATTGAAAATTGTATTTTCATATTATGTTAGCACAAAAATTATTCATAGATAAATAAAAAAATATATATTATGTAATACATTACAATTATAATATTTAACAGAAAGTGAAGCTTTTTCACCATATCAACTCTTTCTCTCAATTACGTACATTAAATTCGGCTAATAATTATGCGACTGGTCTACACTTCACGTGACCAGAGGGCTGGTTCTTTCTTTGGTCAAATAATAAGCTGCCAGTTTTCTGGGCACGTTTCCAGATGACAGCGATGCGGAACAGTACTTTGACGCTTGAGTGTCTGTGTCTTTTCTGTTTTTTCTTTTTTTCATAATTTTATTTTAGTTTTAGTTTACACTACCCGCGGCTCCGCCCGCGTGAATGTCGGTTACCGCTGCAAAAAGCCTACTCAGGGAAGACACGGTCAGCAACATGATTCCCAGGTCTATTCACAGACACCGCCACTAACATCGAAGACGCAGTCATCACAAACACTCGACATAGATAGATATAGTGTGTCGCGGACTTTTTTGTAGATATTTATAAGATCAACAATGAATTAGAACATTTTATGGTTCTATCTTTTATACTTTAAGCAGCGTACGCAAAATAAGTAACTTTTCTGGTTGATTTTTTATACCTTGTGGCCGTAAAACCCAAAAATCTTACGGAACCCTATTTTTCTACAAAATAAAATATAGCCTATGTTACTTGTGGATAATGTAGCTTTCGAATGGTGAAAGAATTTTTAAAATCGGTCCAGTAGTTTTTGAGCCTATTCATTACAATCAAACAAACAAACAATTTTTTCCTCTTTATAATATTAGTGTAGACTACCAAAACCTCTAAAACCTATTTCATAAAATAACAACAAAACAAATCTAAAAATAAATTATCAAAGACTAAAAGTAAAAAAGGGCACGCCGCAATCGCGGTGGTAAAGCCCCTCTTTGAGGAGTGGCTGGATAGGCGTCACGGCGTCCAGATCTACCGCATGACGCAGGTCGTCATAGGACACGGAAGTTTCGGGAGGTACCTGTGTCTGATAGGGAGGGAAGATACTCCTGGGTGTCACCACTGCGAGGATCGTCCGGAGGACATGGTGGAGCATACCGTGCAGGACTGCCCCGCTTGGGCAGAGCACCGCCGCGTCCTCACGACGGTGATAGGCGGAGACCTCTCGTGCCCGGCATTGGTCAAGGCCATGCTGCGGGGCGAGACGGAGTGGGAAGCGGTCGCCTCCTTCTGCGAAGCAGTCATGCTCGCGAAGGAGGAGGCGGGCCGCGTGAGGGAGAGGACAGCGTCCTCCTTCCACCCAGCCGTAGTGGGAAACGCCCACGGCGACGGACGTCTTCAGATGATCTACGGCCACTGTAGGCGCGGGCATGTGGGCGGCGAGTAATGGGCGACTCGCTGTCCGACCACGGACCATGCCCGGGTCGACGGCGCGTTGTGTTCGACGCGCGCCTCAAAGAGTGTCAGCATTATGACGGGCCCCCCTTTAGAAGGCCACAGCCTGCCGGGGTCGCGGACTCATGAATTACCGTGACCCCGGACCGTAAAAGGCTATTAAAGGGCACCGTGGATTTTAGTCAGTACAAGTCTGACAGTCCCTCCCGCCCTGCCCTGGGTGGGAGGACTCATTTGATGATTTTACCACGCAAAAAAAAAAGAAGACGTCGCGCTGATAAGCACGGGTGGTAAATAACAATTATTGTCTGTCAATAAGGTCGAACAGTCTGAACGTCTATTCGCATCAACAGCCAAATATTGTATGAAGCACGTGCGCTTTTTTTTTGTGTATGGCATCTCGCAGGTCAACCTCTAGTAGGTTGTGCACTGCTCAACCGGACTTTTCTGTGGATGCCTTAAGATTTTAAGGCCTCCAGGCGCGCGGACTCCCCCGCCTTTTCATACCAACTGCCGCGAAGCGCGTCGAGCGCGGCAACCGATACACAAAAATAATCCTTATAGCATGATTCTGTATTCACGCGCGATGACTGATTAGCGTATTTCATATATAACTTTGATGTTTCTACACCGATTTACATGATTCTTTTTTTATTGAATAGTTAATAATGTTACCTTTTTTTTATTTTTGAGTGGTTTTTTTATTAGGGATGAGTGAGAGTGTTGTAATCGTAAGAATAGACAAATATAACCAGAAAGCTCCGCATTGCGAGGCTTTCGGGAGTTTCACGTGTTATTGTGAGTCAACCATAACAGATAGACATATTCTGTCAAGGAATATTTTTATATAATTTTAAGGTAAACATTTCCGTCATACATAATTTCTATGTAGCTTTAACCATTAAGGCTGCACACGCGACGGAAGCTTAAAAATGGTGTAACTTCTCCCGTTTTCCCAATATTTCCCTTCACTGCTCTGCCGTAATGAAAAGTATACTATAACCTGCCCAGGAGTATGAAAAATACTTGTGCCAAATTTCGTTAAAATCCGTCGAGTAGTTTTTGTTTCTATAACGAACATACAGACAGACAGACAAAAATTTTACTGATTGCATTTTTGGCATCAGTAGCGATCCCTAATCACCCCTTGATAGTTATTTTTTAAATATTATTTCACGTACAGAATTGACCTCTTTACAGATTTATTATAAGTATAGATAGATAGATTTAGTATTTTGTTGTAAATATTTAGTTTTATTCTTAAATTTCTAGTTTTAGTTGTGTAAATACTTTTATTTTGTACATTAACAATTATAAAAATTTTGGTTTATATAAAAAGAATAATTATAATTGATATATGATAAGTGTAGAAGATATTTTGGTGACTTTGGTTTTTTTTCCTATGCAATGATTGATGAATTATATTGATAAAATTTAACTTCTTTATGTCAATCAGTCTGATCCTATCAGCATTGTGCACATTTATAAATAACTAGCTGTACCCTGCCACGCTTCGCTGTGGCACAAAAAAATGTTTTTTCGCGGTCGTCGATATGTGACTGATGCAAAACATAGATAATAACAATCCTTGATGCGGATTATATATCATGCTAAAATTTCAGCTCAATCGGTGCAGAACTTTTTGAGTTTTTGAAGCGTACACAAACCAACATAACATTTTTATATATATAGAAGATAGAAGATAGATACACACTTTCATTATTACAAATTAGGTTGACAAGGCCAACTAATAAGAAAAATAATAAATAGTATTTTGTAAATAATACAAAATTATATATAAAACTTTCTAAGTACTTACTTCATTGGCCAAGAAGTACTGGTAGAATCTACCGAATGCTTCGTTTAGCCAAAGGTCACTCCACCAATGACAAGTAACTAGGTTGCCGAACCACATGTGAGCAATTTCGTGAGAAATAATATTGGCTATACGCTGTTTGTAGAAGTTGTTAGTATTATCTTTGTCGTATAAAATGAGAGCTTCCCTGCGTAAAATAAAAACATGAAAATGTTAGTAAAATAATACAGCTAGGTAAAACGACCATTGCGACCACGTAATATCATTAGTTAGAATTTCACCTGTAGGTCAAAAGTCCCCAGTTTTCCATAGCGCCAGCTGAGAAGTCAGGGATAGCAGCTTGCTTCATGTTCATGTCATAAACGTCACCAGTTACTTTATTCGTCAATTTGTAGTAATTGAATTCAGTATACTTCTCCATAGCTTCCAAGAGGCGCGTTCCAACGTTTAAGGAATAATCACCGGTATTACCAATATTGGCCCGAGCGAAAATGTCGAAGGGCCTGCTTACATCGTTGTTACTAGCTACGTTTTTGTAGCCAGACACGATGAAAGCCAGCAAATATGTAGAAGTCGGGGGTGTGCGGACGAAATTATCTCTCATTTTATCATTACCAACCCTGGAAAGATTTTTGTGTTAGAAACGAATAATTTACATTTATCAAGTAAAACAGTAGGTAATAAGCTTCTACGATAATAATAAAAACGTTAAATCTTCCATCAACTGACACATTGAAAATAACGTTTTACAAAAAAATGCAAAACAAAATTACTTTTTGCAAATTATTAGAAGAAGAATAATTAGTGTTAGAAATATGTGCATGACGTCACAATTTGGTGATATTAGTTTTGTTTATACCGTACTCGAATAATAGGTATAAAGGTCGCCGGAAGACGCTGATCAATGCAGGTCGCTTCCAACCGGTACATGTGAAGATCTAAAGGGGAGGCCTATGTTCAGCAGTGGAGGTCTTATGGCTGAGATGATGATGATGATGATGAATAATAGGTATGTTTCACAGTCTGATATTCTCACTGTCTCTTCATAACAAGCGTCAGTTTTCGCCTATTTTGTTCGGGTTTTCTCAGTATTAGCCACAGATTTCAAATTCATGTCCAGTTGCCAAATAAAGTCCAATATCATTACGTATCTATTAAAAGTGTTGACGTAACCTACTTTAAAAAATAAACATGATTTCATTTCATTTCAAGGAGTCCGGTGTACTATTAAGCACACCGCAGCCTCTTTAGGGATTATAAATGTTTTTTTTTATATTCAAAATGAATGATAATATGTATGAATGATAAAACACAGTTTTAAGTTTAATTGCTAATGCTTACGTATCACTTGCACGGATCGGCATGTTTGCTATGGTGGTGTTGAAACCAGCAATGGGTCTAGTTATAGATATATCGAAGGTTGCTTTGTATTTGGGCTCATCGAAGCACGGGAAGGCTTCACGAGCATGCCCCGGCTGGAACTGGGTGGTAGCCATCCACCTAAAAGAAATTTCACGTATAATTTTGAAAATAATAGTCTCTTAGTAAACATTACTTATTATGTTTTTGACTGGTTGGTTTATTGAATTAACTAATATAAAACAATCCAAAAGAAAAAAGTCCGCCATAACAAGATAACATACGAAACAGTTCTTGTTGATAGGTGAAAAGACAGAGAAGCAACTACTTTAAAACTCTTCTATTTCTACATTTTCTTTTTTAATCAATCTGCCTAACATTTTACCGATTATGTTGGGATCGGCTTCCAGTCGAACAGGATACTGTTGAATGTCAGTGTCTATTTTTCATAGAACTACTGCCTATCTCAACTTCACAACCCAGTAACTGGGTAATACGATACCCCTTGATAAAACTGGTGGTCAGACTCTCAGATAATCAAGGTTTTGAAGATTGACCCATGCGGCTGATATGATTAACCCACCACCTGGTGCTTAACCTTGAGCTTAAAAATGAGCACCTGCTCATATGTATGTACATAATATATCAAATGAGTCCTCGCACCCTGGGCTGGGCGGGAGGGACTGTCAGACTTGACTGACTAAAATCCACGGTGTCCTTCAATAGCCCTTTACGTACCGGGGTCACGGTAATTCGTAAGTCCCGCGACCTGCTCATAGGTACTTAAGGAATATTTAAATAAATTTAAAACTGACAGCTTACCTGATATCTCCATTTTCGTCTCTATACCAACTCCTGTAGAAACCTCTCATATTTTCTCGAAGCTGGCCTTTAAACGACATTGAGATATTGTATTGTGCAGCATATGCAAGTACATTAGTGTCAATTTCAATAGTTTGACAGTCTTTATGACAATCATAGGTTTTATCTAGATCTGGTAACACTTCATTTGGATTACCGGTACCTGCCAACGCGACTATTACAGACCCAGGGGTGATAGATAATCCGTTGCAGTGAAGAGTAATTTTCGTGATGCCTTGACGCGCTGGGGTAACAAGGATGTACACCTCTCCATCAAACGAGAATTGATCCTCGCCTTCATCAAAGTGTGGTTCCAAGTGAACTCCGTAGTGTTGCGGTATAACGTCCTCAGGCAGACGATAATTATTATTTTCGCCACAGATTACTGGAGCGGGAGTGGTACTGGACCCCTCTTCATTATATGAGTTCCATGCTTCTTTCCTCTCGTCGATGGGACTAAAGGATATAGTTCCCTGAAGTAGGGCTACCCCCAGGATGATGGTGAACCAGCGACCCTGCACATGAAACAAAACAATTGTTATTTATTCCAAATACTCCGAGAGCACAACGAGGGATTTTACATAATTCTGGGATAAAACGTTTTAAATCCTGTGTTACTTTAGTTACGAATTAGTTTCAAAGATCCAGTAAATTTGGGGTAAAACTTTATGCTAGCCTCCCCCAGATGTGCGCAAGTGGCGCCTTCTGTGTCGTGCACTAATTTTGTAGATAAAATAGTTTGGCAATATACAGGTTTCTTTCTTTTAAAACAGGGGGGAATCCGTATCCATAAGAGATATGGAAAAACTGTCTTAGGAACCGTTAACTCTTTTTTTGATGTTAATAATGTTTGTTTTTTTTTTCATTTCATTCATTTTTTTATTGGTCAAGTGTGTGTTGTCCGCAAAGATGAGTGAAAAAAAAATACTGTCTAATTTAATTATATAACTTATTTTATCATTTATTTTACTAAAACCTACATAATACTACCGAGGCAGAAGGTAATTCTCATATGGAAACGATCGCCCGCGCGGATGGGTGTCCGCGCGGAAGAGCGGATTCCGTGAAGGATGTTGAAGCAATACACCGCGCGGTCGAGCGGTATGATTAGGTAAGGCATTAACGTATTGCATCCAAGCCAGTTAAGATCCGCTTTAATTATTATCAACCGAGCGAATGAACGATGATAATATAAAAAAATACAATTCATGCGAATGACGAAACGAAATCGTCATCATTTTTCATTAAATCAATTTCAGAACAATTATAAATCTTTCATTTTTAAGATTATTATAGAGTTAGTCAGATAATTTAAAAAATTGGGTCGTTTCCAAAGGTCCCATGACTCTATTGTTCTCAGATATTGAAAGTCCATACATTTTCGTTTTTTCGTGGTAAATTCATCAAATGAGGACTCATTTGATGAATTTCCCCACCCAGGGCAGGGCGGGAGTGACTGTCAGATTTAACTGACTGAAATCCACGGTGTCCTTCAATAGCCCTTTATGTACCGGGGTTACGGTAATTTCTGAGTCCCGCGACCTCGGAAGGCTTTGGCCCTCTACAGGCCCCGTCACTATGCTGACACTCCTTAAGGCGCGCACGGAACACAACGCGCCGTCGACCTATCCGTACCCTAACTTTATTATTATTATTTTACAAATTAATCACAGTTATTATAAATGCGAAAATAAGTTTGTTGAACCATTGAACCAACCACACTGAAAGCATATACGTTGCCAGGTGTTCAGAAACTGTTAAACGTATGTCCTGTCATCCGAAAAAAAGTACCCTTCTTCAGAGAAACAACAATAACATTCTCATGATGATACAACCGTGTCAAATTGTAATTGTCACAGATTGTCAAATAGGGTAATTTACTGTGTGAATAAATTGAAAATCTGTTTAGACCGTCTGTTAGAACATTGAAAATTAATCAACACGTTTTTTTTTAAATATTTTTTAAATTCAATGACTATTGACAAAGATAAAACTTCGAAATTCGGGAGTGGGGGCTTGTGATGTCATAACGCTTGTGAAATTATACCAACCGAGTGACGTTTTGTGATTTTAAGAAGCGTTGTATCTTCGTCATTTATAGATAACGTTACAAAAAAAAAATGACAATCTTTCTTGGCAACTAATATTTTATTTTGTTTAAAATAGCTCATTGTAAATTACTAGGAGTGATGAGGGCAAAAGCTAGGTTTTCATATTATTTCACGCTTTATGTGACGCCAGGATATTGTTTTTTACTTTGAAGGTTTTTACCACACCCCAACATTACGTACGTGCATGAAACGTGGCCGATACCCTTTAGTGATATAAAGCTGCTTACTTTGAGTCATTCTGATAACACTGGCCGTTGAATTCACGAAAGAGTTTCATCTTTTAAATATAAACATTTTATTGCAATCTTTTCATCTATTCATACCGAAAAAAACTAGTTAACTCTAGACACAATATGCGCGACAGCGCATTAATTTTCATTTTTTTATCGGAATTTAAAATTAAAGAGGTTAATTGCTTCCTCACTGTCATCGTTGATATAAACTTTAACTGTTGACTTTTTTCACAAAAAAGAAAATTCATAAGAATTACGTAACTTTTAAGAACTATCTAGAATGTTCATATTTAAAATATTCGTATTTTACTTAATATTGCATTTTATATCAAGTACTAAATAATCTAACTTTTAAACAACTTTTTATTTAATAACACTAGTTTACATGACTTTTGCTCCTGAAATAAAATATATATGGTTACGTTACTTTTGGTATCTACATTACGGAAAAAATATTTCAAAAAATCCAGCACGTCAGGTTTTTGAAATATGAATTAAGAAATTTTTTGCAAAAAACTGCATCTACATAATTAATAGACATATAAATGGGTGATTTATGCTTCTTTTTACACATATTTTCATATATATATCTCTCAAAACACACCAACAATAGTCACCTAGCATATTTTGGTCCCAAAAACCTTGATAATTTTGCTCAAAAGATTTTAAATCTTGGTGAAATAGCTCACCGTGTTCATCACTCACATCACACAAAAAAATCTAAATGGAAATGTAAAAAAATATATTTTAGTGAGATATTTACACCCATTCGCTCATAATTTTGCAAAAGATTTTCAACAATCTCTTTGTAATCATCACTTTTTTTTTTGCCTAAATATTTTTAACGACACTTTTTAAAGAAATCCAGACTGTTTTTTCTACCTCGGTTAAAAGGCTCTCGAATGTTGTATCGTCCAATATTCCCCTGTTTTGAGGACCCACAAATATTCTTTCCTTTAATTTAGCCTCAGAAAGATTCGTAAATATAGAACAGAGGTATTGAAATGCAGGCTTGGACTTATCCGAAGCTTTGGTAAAATTTTTCATCAAGCCTAACTTAATGTGAAAAGGTGGTAATATTTTTTTTTTGGATCAACTAAGCATGTATTGTTTACGTTCATCTTACCTGGAACATATTCATTTCCCAATTTTTATCTTGATTTGATATCGAAAATGCAAAATATTGTAAAAGGCTTCTTGCAATGGTTTTGTTATAGGGAAACCACGATTTAACTGAACAATTTTCCCACAAACATAACAAAATCGATTTGGATGTAGTTTGCACACTCTAGATGACATTTTGATATAAAAATAAGATGAGCGTATTTAAACGATTGCGAGTAGATAAAAACAAAGACCTCAGAATTGTGACGTGCCACAAAAAATAAAAAAATATTTTTTTAATTACCGTCCATAGCCTGCATAAATAATATATGTTTCAGTTAATGAACAAAAACATTTTTTTTGTAAAATAGTGTAATAAATAAATAAATAAATAAATATTCCACAACTATCACACAACGCCATCTAGTCCCAAGCTAAGCAGAGCTTGTGTTATGGGTACTAGACAACTGATAAACATACAATATATATTTCTAAATACATACCTACATATTATAGATAAATAATAAAAAAATAAAATAAAATAAATAAATAATAATAAAACATACCATTGTCGCGCTGGTTTGGATCAGGAATAACAGGGCTTTCGAATAATTTATCTATGTCGAAATAAACTGATATCTTATCCAAATGCAATTTACTTAATCATCTAGATAATAAATATTAAGATAGCTACCCTAAGTACTTATTATATGTTTTCAAAAAGCTGAAATGTATTGTATATGTAAGATTGTAGGTATTTTGATAATTATTTTATTTTATAGCTATCAGTTCCTTCTGTTTCGTGAAATCTTAAATAAATATATTTATAAATATATAGGTATTTCTCCTTTTTTTTTATCGTGGTAAAATCGTAAAATGAGTCCTCCCACCCAGGGCAGGGCGGGAGGGACTGTCAGACTTGTACTGACTAAAATCCACGGTGTCCTTCAACAGCCCTTTACGTACCGGAGTCACGGTAATCCCTTGGTCCCGCGACCCCGGCAGGCTTTGGCCCTCTACAGGCCCCGTCACTATGCTGACACTCCTTGAGGCGCACGTGGAATACAACGCGCCGTCGACCTAGACATGGTCCATGGTCGGACAGCGAGTCACCCATTACTCGCTGCCCGCATGCCCGCGCCTACGGTGGCCGGAGATCGTCTTGCGACGAGGTATTTCTCCTGTGTCGTGGGTACGTTAACAAACATATAAACTCGCATACACAAACGCTCAGAACCGGAGCAATAACTTGTAGATCATACAAATATTTGCTTCGTGCGGGAATCGAACTCGTGACACGCAGCACAGCAATCCAATCGCTCAGCCACTGCGCTAACCGTGCCGTAGTTGATAAATGATAGTGTTTTAGTCAGTATTGTCAGGGTATAATTACTTTTAAAAAGAACTTTGTTGATCATTACATACCAAGTTTCTTCCATGTACTGACAAGCGCATCAAATCATTGGTTTCGGCTGTTATCTTTAGACTTCTGAAGTTAGAAGCAGTGGCGTAGCTAGGCGGGGGCGACCCTAACCCCCGGACTCGCAACTGACCGGGCCCCGCGCTCAAAGAAAAAAAAGAAAAATTTCAACATTGGCGATCAAAAGTTTACAACCAGTTAATAAAGCAGTACAACTTAAAATATAAGAAATAAAGGCCTCGCAATCCTGACGCGACGATCTTGTTAAGGTCTAGCTCGTCCACCGCTCGTGCGAGGCCCCATGCTGCAAGATAACTTGGTTACGTTTTATTTGTAACTGGGATCTGAAAGATTTAAAAAGGCTTCCCAAAGTTGATGTCGCTGACAGTCACATTTGGTGTATTGACTCACTTGGGGGAACCAAGTTATCTTACAACAAGAAGGCCTCGCGCGAGCAGCGGAGGTAAGTCATATTTTTCGTGCTGAAAAAAAGAGCCGTGCAGATGCGTTTTGCCCCCACCTAGATTCAGTCTTGCTACGCCTCTGGTTAGAAGCCTTATGTTTGACAAACTGCTTTACTTACGGATATTAACCGGTATTAACTGGGATGTGAAGGTCAAATTGACAGATTTTCTTTTTTTTTCCAATCATCTAATGAGTCCTGCCCACGGCAGGACAGGAAGGACTGGCAAACTTGTACTGACTAAAATCCACGGTGACCTTCAATAGCGCTTTATTGTCCGGAGCCACGGTTACGTGGTAGTCCCGCAACCTCGGCAGGCTTTGGCCCTCTAAGGACATAGACAGGTTAGATTACCTTTTTTTTGAGGTTGAAATCCTTATTTACTGCCTCTGCCTAAACGAGGCTGTGGGGGTGATGCTTAAAATATAGAAAAAAAATGTTTTATTCCATAATGGTCTATGGAACGTAAGTATTATACACGTGCAAAAAATCAGTCGAATTGTGGAGATGAAATAACTTTGTCTATTATTAGTAGCACTTGCACTAGGAGTCTGCCAACAAGAAATGGAACGAAGTATATTGGGTGTCAAACTTTCGGAACGTATCAGAAATTCCATGCTTTTCTCCAAGATTGAAGTGGAACTGGGCTGACATATCTGCCACATGCCGGAGAACCATTGAAATGAAATGAAATGATGTTTATTTATGCAAGTAGGTTATATCAACACTTTTACACGTCTTTTTATAAAACTAAAAGGGGCCGGTTCTTCGTACCTGACTACTCTGAGAAGAAACAGCCGAAACAAACTCAGAGGTCGCAGTCTCTTTTGAAGTCCAGACATTATATGTAGATCAGGCTATACGAGGACCATGCAGGTCAGTGTCTGAAATGGTCTTTTGAAGAAAGAACCACACAAATTCGAGTGGACCTGTCCAGTCAGTGCAAGCATTTGTCAGTTATCGTGTAGCTCGACTCATAACTCAAGGAGCTCAACGACACGACGAACAATACCAAAAAAAGGACACTTGAGGCCGCTTAAGTTACTCAAACTGACAGACAATTACTATGATTATAAAAAAAAAACAGCTTGACCCGCATGGGTCCTCGCATTCACAGAGAATACAAATAAAAATGTTATATGAAAACAAATTAGTTTAATTTTAATAATTTATAAAAGCCTATTTACAATTCAGCGGTAAATTTATAAGGCTGTAACGATTACGTATGCCAGCTAAATACATATTAATACAAAATCAATAAAGAAAACTCCACAAAGACGTATTAAACATTCTGACTGTATCATTTCTTCAAACAGACCTACATTTAAAATGTGACCAAAAAGAAATGCATTTAATTTATTGTCTTTATTTAAGTTCTTACAGGTAACCTCTAAACCTTAGACACCCGCTTATACAATAATCTGCGCGAAACCAGCCAGAGTCAATATGAACATGGAAACGAAGGAGGCCACTGCTTAGGAAGGCAGCTCGGGAGTGGTTGGCTCTACCAAGGTTTCTGGAGCACTGGTGGGTCTAGTAGTACTGGAGGCTAAGGTTGTAGTATTGTATTCCCTCGGCGGGTTGTCAAAGAACCGGTTCAAAGCTTCAGCGATGCTAGTCGCCAAATTGATGCTTTGAAGAGTGTTGCTGGCTGCCTGTACGATGGCGTTGTAGTTGTTCCTTAGGAGGGTTCTAGTGTTGTTTGCCCATGTTTGGAACTGTGGGGAAAACAAAAGTATAATGCACATCATAATAAAACAAAGGTTAAATATTAGCTTCATCACTACATAGTAGTAGTATTATAATAAAACAAAGTCGCTTTCTCTGTCCCTATGTCCCTTTGTATGCTTAAATCTTTGAAACTACGCAACGGATTTTGATGCGGTTTTTTTAATAGATAGAGTGATTCAAGAGGAAGGTTTATATGTATAATAACATCCATTAAATAGTGGAGAAGTACTGCTATTTTTGAGGTTTCTAATGTGATGTCGTAAATAATTACATTTTTTCCGCTTACATTGCAAACGCAGGCTGAACCCTACGAGTTTTATCAAAATAATTTATTAAGTATTGTACATATTGAAAAGGTCTAAAGAAAAGTCCATGATGGTATATGTCTATCTCTTATGGATAACCCACAATAACTTTTTTTTGTCATTTACTTTTTACGACAAATAATGGCTAATTTTCGAAGCGATTTTAACCAATACAGCATTAATCCTTAACCAATTAAATACCTTGAATACATTGTTCATTTAATATAGATCTATATGGCCCTGTACACCGTATGATTTAAGTGAATATTTTCGAAGATATTACAGATTTAAAAATTGCGGGACGTAGCGTTTGCGGCGGTACCGGCCGGCCGCCCGGTGCGGCAAGAGCGTGCAACGTTGTTTATAAAGACATTCTGTAATATTTTGTAAAAATAAAATAAATAGTTAAAAATGTAAAAAGTAAAAATGTAGTGTATGAATTTAGATATTCCAAAGATAGCAGAAAATCTTCATGGTATAGGGAAAGGGGGATTGTTTTACTCCAAATATAAAGCGTGCGGGCCACGGGCAGTAATGAATAAATCAAAACTACTGGATCGATTTTAATCACATAGGCTATATATTTTATACCCGTGCGAAGCCAGAGCGGGCCGCTATGTTTTTATATACAACGCTTACAGTTTTTCTGAAACGTATTTAGTATCAGCATTGCACCCGTGCGAAGCCGGGGCGGGTCGCTAGTTAGTAATAAAACGAAGAAAATGTTTTTATTACAGCGCGCTTGTCAATACAAAGTAAAGAAAGGCTTACAAAAAACCATATTTTTTGAAGACTGGTTAAACACTTGTTATAGAGAAGAATTGCTGATGAATCTAAGAAAGATTTTACAGAAGTAGGTGCTGAACCTACTTCATGTGAAATGTTTCTCAGCCTATAATAACCCCATAGCTGGGAGACAGACCCCATCTTTATAACCGTTAACACAGGCCCCGTAGCTGATAGATGAAACATGTCTTCGAATTTTTGGTTCTAGAAAATGCCCGATTCCTCACCATGTTTTCCATTACCGTTTTAAGAGCAGTGGTTGTGAAATAAATTACACAAAGTAATACGCCTGGCTGGGTTCGAGCGACCATACTGCCACCCACCAACAACGTATAAGTCAGACCTTATCATTGGTTACCTTACCTCTTTCGTTATCAATGAGAAAACATAAAAAAAAGGAATCTTACCTGCTCGACTTCCTCTCGATTCCTCAACCTTGCTGACACGTAAGACAGTGGTGTCGCTAGGTTGCCAAATCTAGAAACAAACAAAAATTCCATAAAAAACTCAAAATTAATCTTAGCATGATCATCTAAGCCTGCTGAGGTCGCGGGACCAAGGGATTACCGTGACCCTAGTACGTAAAGGGCTATTGAAGGACACCGTGGATTTTAGTCAGTACAAGTCTGACAGTCCCTCCCGCCCTGCCCTGGGTGGGAGAACTCATTTGATGATTTTACCACGATAAAAAAAAAAACATGATCATCTGCCTGTCATCTTGACCGTATCCTATTTAACTTGGGTTACACGGAATTTTGCATTAGGAAAACGAATACAGAAAACGTGTATATGCCGGCCAGCGTGAGAGGCATTAGCACGAGTACGTGACGTTAACGTCAAGTAAAAATTTTAAAACTGAAAATACGAGTATATACTCAATTTATTTAATCTATGAGGAACGAATTCTATACGGAATATAATAATATACGGAACTGTCTTAAAGGGCACTGAAACACAAAGTGCAACAAAAGAAAAAAAAATATTTTCAGTCAGTACAAACTTGATATTCTATGCCGCACCAATCAGGGTGGTAAGACTCGTTATTTTATTGACTGTAACCTAAGAAAGTCTCTATTGCCCTCTTTGGTTTGGATCTATTGAGTACCAGATAGAAGAAGAGAAGGCTTTAAGTACTTATGGAGTAAGTACGAGCCTGAATCAGCCTCAAGAGTCCTTTCAGCATTTTTAGATATTCTCTTCATCTATGTCCAGTTGAAAAATTTACCCGCAATTTGTTCGCAATAAATTAAAAGAAGTTCGTTCAACAAGTGGTACCAACTTACCCTACTAGTAGGATAAATAAGTAGGAGAGAGTGGAATAATCCGCAACACATCAAGATTCATGTTGAACCGCTCAGGTGGTATACCACTTTCACATTATTAGCTTTTGCAGTTTACTCAGTGTCGAGCAATGGTGAGGCATGGGATCATTTATCTTCCGTCTTTTGTTTTCCTGTTGGAATTCCCATGGGAATGTTCTAGTGGAGCGAAATGACTGTTATGCCTTTGACAAACAGACTGGAGAAACCGAAGCGTTTCCGAAGCGATACCGAACTGAAGCGAGACGTCAGTCCGATAGTTCTGTCACGCTATCGGATCGCTTTCGCTGTTCTATGTGACTGGATTTAAACAATTCCATACATTACAAATTAAAACGTTACGCTTCGCTTCGGAAACGCTTCGTTTTCGCCTGTCTGTTTGACAAAGGCATTATTATGTCTGTAAGATATTTATAAGTGATTTGCTGGAAGTCACACAATGCACTTTTGTAGGTGTTACTTTATATCTATTATCTTTATATCTATTCTTATATATATGACGGATTTTCGAGCGGCTGAGACACCACGTGTCGCTGTTTATCCGTCATCTGTTGGTCCTCCATTATGGGCGTGTAGGTGCAGGTAGTTGAAAAATAATAATCACAAAATATCTCACTTGATTTAACTTTTAATATTTTAACAAAACTTCACCAAAATAACTAATGATTACAATAATAATTACTGATTAAATAACGGAAGAAAATAATTAAACTTTACTTTAGAGCCAATGGGTTTGTGCGTGTGCCTCGGCTGACGGTCGCGTCAAAAGTGACCGTCACCACCGCCATGACACTCACAACTCCATTCGGTGTTACCCGCTCTAAATTAAAATTACCAATAAAGAAGTAATGCTTACACCACAGAGTAAAAATAATCGATTACAACTTATAAAAATTGTTAAAATAAATCAATTAAATTACGGCGCGCCGTTATATATATGCAATACGCGTATCGATTTTTTTTATAAATCTCAGTAAATGATTTCAAGATAAAAAAAAACATCAACGCTCTGTGTCGTATTTAAACATTGATTATGAATTTGGCAAATATTTGTGATGATAAGAAGTTTTTGATTTAATTTTTTTTTCCTAATTCTTAATTCTTCACTCAAAAGCGTGTTGTTTTTTTTAATAAAGATATCTTGTGGTAAAGTTTATTATCCTTTTTTTTATCGTGGTAAAATCATCAAATGAGTCCTCCCACCCAGGGCAGGACGGGAGGGACTGTCAGACTTGTACTGACTAAAATCCACGGTGTCCTTCACTAGCCCTTTACGTACCGGAGTTACGGTAATGGGAAAGTCCCGCGACCCCGGCAGGCTATGGCCCTCTACAGGCCCCGTCATTATGTTGACACTCCTTGAAGCGCGCGTGGAACACAACGCGCCGTCGACCCGGGCGTGGTCCATGGTCGGACAGCGAGTCGCCCATTACTCGCCGCCCGCATGCCCGCGCCTACGGTGGCCGGAGATCGTCTTGCGACGTCCGACGCCGTGGGCGTCCACCACTGCGGCTGGGGTGGAGGGAGGTCGCTGTCCTCCCCCTCACGCGGCTCGCCTCCTCCTTCGCGAGCATGACTGCTTCGCAGAAGGAGGCGACCGCTTCCCACTCCGTCTCGCCCCGCAGCATGGCCTCGACCAATGCCGGGCGCGAGAGGTCTCCGCCAATCGCCGTCGTGAGGACACGGCGGTGCTCTGCCCAAGCGGGGCAGTCCTGCACCGTATGCTCCACCGTGTCCTCCGGACGATCTTCGCAGTGGTGACACCCAGGCGTTTCCTCCCTCCTTATCAGACACAGGAACCTCCCGAAACATCCGTGTCCGGTGAGGACCTGCGTCATGCGGTAGGTAAGGTCGCCGTGACGCCTATCCAGCCACTCCTCAAGGAGGGGTCTTACCGCCGCGATTGCGGCGTGCCCGAAAGTTTATTATCCTAACGGCCCAAGAATGAACTTTCTGCCCAAAATCCACTTTCCTTCTAATGTTAACAAGTATTTTTAAAGCACCCTCGTTCCATCTCAGACTTCTGTCGCTTTACACCTTCGAAGTCACGCCAAAGTCCACCAGGTAATGAAAAAAAATAGTGAAACAGATACATGTACAGTAGTCTCTGCCTTTTTGTGTCTTCTTTTTTTAATAATATTTTTAGTTTTAGTTGTAAGAAAAGCAAATCGCTCTCAATTTTCAATAAAGACAAAAAACATTATTAAAGCATTCATATAAATAATTCGCCAGCTCCTGAAAACACAATGATACTTAAAGAAAATTCCCGACTATGTGGGTCAGATATAATAGTGATATTATGCGCAGCCTGTATCAAAGGGAATATGCGGAGTTTTCACTTTGATGTCGGTAAAAATATAAGTGTCATTATCGTAGTTATTTTGTCGAGTTAAACGTATTTTTTTGTCTGCTTTCGAAACGGTGAAAGAAAAAAACGACTATAACTCTAAAGTTCTCGATGCTTACATATTTTGCTACCATCTCCCCATTGGTCGCGGGACTGTACGAATTACCGTGTCCCCGGACATAAAGGGCTATTGAAGGACACCGTGGATTTTAGTCAGTACGAGTCTGACAGTCCCTCCCGCTCTGCCCTGGGTGGGAGAACTCATTTGATGATTTTACCACGTAAAAAAAAAGCACGGTAATTCGTACAGTCTCGCGACCAAAGTTGAATTACTGGACAAATTAAGTTTGTTTTCAAGTGTATTTTATCTCACATGCTATCGTGATTTCATATGAATCTTGTCGGGTTAATTCAATTATTTTTTTATCCGCAATCCAAAGCTTTCTACATTTTCAAATTAACAAGTAATCCATCTAGAGACGTTTGGTATTCAAGCTGGCTCGGCCGCCATTCAAGTTGTGGCTCAGCTCGAAGCTGTGGTGAACCTGTGCTCAAATATTAAGGAGCGAGCTACGAATCGTGGTTGGCAGTTTGATACATCGTTCTATTATGAATGCAGTAAATTTTAAAGGACGTTTTGGCTGTTGCACTGGCCTTTTGAAATACACTATTAGGTTGGAGAATACCACATAAGGTTACTCGGTAATTAAACAAACATAACATCTTGTTTTAACTTGCTATTGGAAAAATAAACCATGTATTATGAAAACTGAAAACGGTTGGAACTCCTGGAACATGGGGTACGAGTACATTTTGTTTAGCGTGTTAAAATCATCAAATGAGTCTTCCCACCTAGGGAAGAGCGGGAGGGACTGTGTATAACGTGTCCTTCAATAGCCTTTTACGTTCTGGGGTCACGGTAAGTCGTGAGGCCCGCGACCCCGGCAGGCTGTGGTCCTCTTAAGGAGGGCCCCGTCTAAATGCTAACACTCTTTGAGTAGCACATAGAACACAACGCGCCGTCGAACCGGGCATAGTCCATAGTCAGACAGCGAGTCGCCCATTACTCGCCGCCCGCATGCCCGTGCCTACAGTGGCCGGAGATCGTCTAGCGACGTCCGTCACCGTGTGCGTCTACCACTGCGGCTGGAGTGAAGGGAGGACGCTGGCCTCTCCCTTACGCGGCGCGCCTCTTCCTTCGCTAGTCTAGAGTCTCGACTTAAGTACTGGGCAATATTTTAAAAATTTATATGTACTCGGACGCCTCCTTCTGTGAAGCAGTCATGCTAGCGAAGGAAGAGGCGCGCCGCGTAAGGGAGAGGACAGCGTCCTCCCTCCACCCCAGCCGCAGTGGTAGACGCCCACGGCGTCGGACGTCGCCAGACGATCTCCGGCCACCGTAGGCGCGGGCATGCGGGCAGCGAGTAATGGGTGACTCGCTGTCCGACCATGGACCATGCCCGGGTCGACGGCGCGTTGTGTTCCACGCGCGCCTCAAAGAGTGTCAGCATAGTGACGGGGCATGTAGAGGGCCAAAGCCTGCCAGGGTCGCGGGACTAACGGATTACCGTGACCCCGGTACGTAAAGGGCTATTGAAGGACACCGTGGATTTTAGTCAGTACAGGACTGACAGTCTCTCCCGCCCTGCCCTGGGTGGGAGGACTCATTTCATGATTTTACCACGATAAAAAAAACCCCCGGTACGTAAAGGGCTATTGAAGGACACAGTGGATTTTAGTCAGTACAAGTCTGACAGTCCCTCCTGCCCTGCCCTGGGTGGGAGGACTCATTCGATGATTTTACCACTAAAAAAAGCGTAAATAAAAGTCACTGGTATCGTACTCCTTTCACATAATATTCAGCTTTGTAGCGGTGAAACACGAAAACCGTTATAATAAATAGTATATCATATTTATTACAAAATGGTGGTTGCAATAAATATGATATAAGGCAGCCTGCGGTAGTGTGCATTGTTCGGAAATATTTAATTAACACTTGTGACTATAGTATAAAAGTTGGTTAAATGATAATTGCTGCTAGAGTTAATCTGCAAGGTTAAATCGTGGTTCATCATCATCATCATCTGGCAGATGTCCACTGCTGAACAGAGGCATCCCATTTCTTCATCTCTTGGATACATCGGTTGCCTTTAACCCTGACTTCTTCGGTCGGAGTTCGGCTTGCATACGCTGCGAATCGTGGTCGCCACGTGAGATTTTTTCTACCCCTAAATCGCGCTTAAATTTGCGCTAATTTGTTGTTTCTAACAGTGTCAACATGAGTATCAAATGATAAATCTTAAATTCACAACTCAAAAACTATACATAAAACATAAATTACTGACTTCAAATAATATATCCCAAAAATAGTGTAAATAAAAAATAAGTTAAAAATAACTAAAACACGACTACGAAAAAAACGCGTCGGGTATTTTTTTAGACCTTTGATTACAATATACAGTCGATTGCTTGGCCTTAATATAACAGTCGTGAAAACTGGAAGTCATGGGGAGAGGCCTTTGTCTAACAGTGGGATGAAGTAGACTAGCAGAATCAGTACCTAAATACACTCAAATTCTTGTTCATCTCTGTCGCACAAGCACCCGGACAGAGTGTCTTAATATTTGTATATAGTGTTGTTCAGATTGAGTTTACATAATACTGTTAGAGGGGTAGCAGCATCTCATTCTGCTTATCGAGGATGCGCTCTTCTTCCTCATAATGGCATAAAAGTCATCCATTCGTGCTAAATCAAACATGCCAGACGCGCCGCAGCCGTTTTCATAAACCAACAAACCATCGAAACCGACATCAGTCGAATCAGTTAAAAATATTAATGTTTGTTCAAAATGAAACAATAAAAAACGTGGCCTCATTAAATCGCCTGAGGCCGTGTGCCCCGCGACCCGTGAATATTTAATTAACTCTTACAAGTGCAACATAAATAAGTAGCTACTACATTTTTCCTTGCCAATATTGCAATATTGTGTAAACATTTAAAACTTTCGTTGATTTCCAATCTTTCCAAGACTTGATCCAGGTTGCATCTGAGTCTGCACTCAGATGCATGCATGCATGCTAGTAGTAGTCCTTCTGACCGATTTCGGCCACAGCGGCCAATCTCAACGGAGATTAGCCAACTGCGCGGGACATATTATAGTGCACAAGTGTGTGCGCAGGCACAGGTGCACTCTCTGTTCCTTTATTTTCATAGTTCCGATGAGACGGCAAACCGACATGTCCGGAGAGAGATCAGGCGCAGGACCAACGGCTTAACGTGCTTTCCGAGGCACGGGGGTATTATACTGCCAATTTCCAAACTCCGGGCAGCTACTGAGAATTTTTTTTTAATTTAATGAATATCCAATAGTACTTTATGCCCGACCCGGGAATCGAACCCAGGACCCCACGCTCAGCAGTCGCGCTTGCAACCACGAGACCAACGGAGTAGTGAGTGCACAACAATAAGGACACCGTGACCTGGAACGCGATGGGCAATTGGAGAAACAGGGCAGATTTTTAGTCAGTAAGAGTCTGATAGTCCCTTTCGCTTCACGCTGGGCGGGAAGACTCATTTGATGATAATACAATCTAAAACAAAAAATTACTCGGACACAAATTAAGAAAATTGTCACACGTAAATGCCTGTCCACGCGGTTGGGCGTAAGTGTCAAAATGAGCGGTGCGCCGCGCGGTGAGTTGGTGAGCGAAAATAGTCCGCGCGGTCAGGCAGAATACGTGTAAACGAATTTTATACAAGCCAGTACGACGTGATATCCGCATCACACCTGATTACATTAACTCGTCCACTTCAAAACTGGCCCCAAGGACCAGTTGCAGGTCGTGGGACCAACGAATTACCGTGACCCCGGTACGTAAAGGGCTATTGAAGGACACCGTAGATTTTAGTCATTCAAGTCTGACAGTCTCTCCCGCCTTGCCCTGAGTGAGAGAACTCATCTGATGATTATACCACGATAAAAAAAAGGGACCAGTTGCACCTTTTTTTATTTGATAATAGGCAAATGGGCCATAGATGTAATTAATGGGTAGCTTTGAAACTAAAATAATGTAACTAACCAGCAAAAGTACTAGGATACCATAAGTTCAAAGGGGTACCTATGTATTTAAAAACCTGCACCTGACCGCTCTTGGGCTTTTACTAGACTATTCACAGTTTTTTAAAAACTTATTACCTTTTTTTTTACGTGGTTAAATCATCAAATGAGTCCTCCCACCCAGGGCAGAGCGGGAGCGACTGTCAGACTCGTACTGACTAAAATCCATGGTGTCCTTCAATAGCCCTTTACGTTCCGGGGTCACGGTAATTCGTACAGTCCCACGACCGAAAATACTTTTAACCTAAAATAAAAGACACCTTGAACTCATGTCAGTCTAGTACTATTGCTGGTTAGTAACATTCTATCAGTTTCCAAGCTTGTAGTTGGAGGGGTGCTAAGGCAGGAAACTTCCACGTGCGCCCGTGGACTGGAGTTCCCTCTCGGATACGTCCGGGGGGAAGACCAGTTTTTCGGGCCGGCGCACCCTGGGATGCGGGCAAAAACTCTTCCTTAGGCACTATGTGCCTAAGGGGTCTCTTTGCCCGTATACGAATAGCCTGTCGGGTGGACGCTCCAACGCGTGTCCCTCAGAACAGCAGAGGGCACACGGGCTTGCGGACGGTGTGTGATGGGTAAGCTCGCCGTCCGACCAAGGACCAAGCCCGGGTCGGTGGCGCGTCGTGTTTGAAGCGTCACCGACGGGGCCCCTTACGGGGCCAAATGCCTGCTGGGGTCGCGGATTTTTTCTTAATCCAGGATACCGCGGCCCCGGAACGTAAAGGGCATCCGAAGAAACACGGGTGGATTTTAGTAAAAAAAAAGTTGTAATTGGAGTTCTGTGCAGACGGGGAGCTGCCCATTACTCCCATAACCCAGTTGCCTATTTTCAAATAAGAAAAGGTGGAACTGGTCCTATGCAAAGTTTCGAAGTGGACGAGTTGACCCCTAACCCGCGGAAATTGTCATAATAAAATTCCAATTACAAATATCACCAAAAAAAGAATATCAAAGTAATTTTTAGTTGTATTACTTTCGCAGTAAAAATACAGAATCACTAATTGGAATAGATTACCACCTAACTTGGGGCTTACATAAATGATAGTCTTCTTTAACAAGTTTAATTTTAACTGCTAAGGTCTTACTTTATATTCAGTTCAGGTATTACATGTAATAAAAAAATATATCGTCCTTGATTTTACAGAGAGTATTTATAAAAAAATTCAATAGCTAAAATTGTAAAGAAAATAATAATTTATCTTACCAGTAACGCACTAAAACAAATTACAAAACACGACAACTTTTCCCTTTATAACCCTTGATCAAAATCTTGACTAAAACCTCATAAAATTAATAAATCATGCATTATGTATCGAAGTGTCCATTAAAATCTTGTCCATGCCGTTTAAACGGACAATCATCGCTTTGCCTGTTGCGTCGTAGCACCGTAGCACCGTAGCACGGCTACGCTGCTACGCTTCGTAGCCAGTTATCTTGCGCGCCTCAGCCTTCCCGCTCGCGTACTGCTCCGCGTCGACCCACTTTCTATTCGTCAGTTTTAACAGTGAATAATTTTCAAACTTGTTCCATGAAGTTTTTGTTTTTCTATTTATTAGTGGCCAGTGTTTAAATATGAATGTTTTTGGTGTTAGATCTTATCGGTAAGTTCGATTTTTAAATGTTGGTAGTAGATTTTTTGTTTGAGCGAACATTTGATTATAATGAGTTTGGTTGTTTAATTATAAGTGCTTTTTTAAATTATTTTAATGGTTAAAAATACTAAAAATTATACGCGTGTAATATTTTAGTCCACAATAAAAACGAAAGCATAAAAAGTCGTTAGCGATATGTAGTTAAAGTTCTAAGTCAAAGTTTCACGTAGTTTTACTCTGAAACTGTTATGAAATGGGTTTTTTAGTCTCTGGAATGTAAGTATGAGAAAGTTTCCAGTTAAAACTACAGTCTGTATCTGTCTAAACTAGATGATAATTCTAAGTTTCAAAATTTTTACGCAAAAACATATATTTGTTTTTTTTAGTAACAGTTAGCTACCTCTTTAATATCGAGCAAAAATATTAAATTATTGACCAAATACTTTCAAAACATAGTTTTGTAAATTATTGTGTACTATGACAATGAGTGTGAGTATTTTTAAAAAAAAACTGACACAAACATTTTTGAAAAGATTTTTTGGCATAACTTTTATAGAACACATCTAATTAAAATAAAACAAAAGAAGAAACTTAAATATTCAAATTACGAATAAACAATTGAATATCAAGCAGCTAAGTATGATTTGTGAAAATAATTTATTCACACGAAAAAACATAGCAACGAATACTTGTATTCGCAAAGAGGCTTGAATTCATGCCTTTGTCTCTTTCTTTGAGACCTAATGAGTTTTTTTTAATTGTACTTTTTAATTAATAGTAGTCTCGCAAAGGAGTCTTGTGTCAAACTAAAGTTTTGCGAGAACATTAGTTTTTGGTTATTTCGGATTTTATATTCAGTCTGTATTTAATACTAGATATTAAGTTTACGGAACATTAAATCATACCTATATTTTTGGCCGGCCCAAACGAAGTAGCAGGCCCAAACGAAGATGGCGAGATGATTTGGACCACTTCATGAAGGACTGGACCACAGTCGCAGAAAGCCGTGAGAAGTGGAAAGTGTGGAGGGAGGCCTTTGCCCAGCAGTGGGACACTATGGGCTGATATAATAAATAATAATAATATATTTTTGAAAGAGTTAACTAGAGATGACTAAGTGGAAATACGAATTATAGGTTGTGGGATCGAACCCAGCCAGGGCAATTACTTTGCGATATCTATTTTATCATCATTGCTCTTAAAATAAGACAACATTGGAAGGAAATCGGAATGAATAGGGGATCAGTATATAAGAAGAGGACGCGAGGTATAATGGGGACATACACTCTTTAGGCAAAATTAACACAACACTAACGTAGCACAAGCGCCATCAGGATGTCATTTGCAAGCGGCCATTAATAAATGGCGTCCTGTTGGCGCTTGCACTACGTTAGTATTGTGTTAAGTTTGCCTTAAGTGTGTGATTTCCGGGCACGCCGCAATCGCGGCGGTAAGACCCCTCTTTGAGGAGTGGCTGGATAGGCGTCACGGCGTCCTTACCTTCCGCATGACGCAGGTCCTCACCGGACACGGAAGTTTCGGGAGGTTCCTGTGTCTGATAGGGAGGGAAGAAACGCCTGGGTGTCACCACTGCGAGGATCGTCCGGAGGACACGGTGGAGCATACGGTGCAGGACTGCCCCGCTTGGGCAGAGCACCGCCGTGTCCTCACGACGGCGATAGGCGGAGACCTCTCGCGCCTGGCATTGGTCGAGGCCATGCTGCGGGGCGAGACGGAGTGGGAAGCGGTCGCCTCCTTCTGCGAAGCAGTCATGCTCGTGAAGGAGGAGGCGGGCCGCCTGAGGGAGAGGACAGCGTCCTCCCTCCATCCCAGCCGCAGTGGTAGGCGCCCACGGCGTCGGACGTCACAGGACGATCTCCGGCCACCGTAGGCGCGGGCATGCGGGCAGCGAGTAATGGGCGACTTGCTGTCCGACCATGGACCATGCCCGGGTCGACGGCGCGTTGTGTTCCACGCGCGCCTCAAGGAGTGTCAGCACATTGACGGGGCCTGTAGAGGGCCAGAGCCTGCCGGGGTCGCGGGACTTACCCATCACCGTAACCCCGGTACGTAAAGGGCTCGTGAAGGACACCGTGGATTTTAGTCAGTACAAGTCTGACAGTCCCTCCCGCCCTGCCCTGGGTGGGAGGACTCATTTGATGATTTTACCACGCAAAAAAAAAAAAAAAAAGTGTGTGATTTCCCATCAACTCGGTCCCCGTCTTATACACTGTTCCCTTACATGTGACAGCCACAATCAGCACTGAGCCCGCGTGGTCCTCTCACATAGGGGAGGCCTGTGTGGCTGTGGGAACGTTATAGGCTGATTTAACTAAGTAGAGATGTAAGATTATTAGCACACATTGCAGATTCCCGGTATATTTGTATAACAAACAGTTGTTCCGGGTCTGGGTGTTTGTAAGTTTCAATAGTAAACGCACTCACGAAATAGGAGAAATTCCTAGTGTAGCGTGGTGGCCCGGTGACTGGCCACCACGCTTTTTTTTTAACGTGGTAAAATCATCAAATGAGTCCACCCATCCAGGACAGAGCGGGAGGGACTGTCAGACTCGTACTGACTAAAATCCTCGGTGTCCTTCAATAGCTCTTTACGTTCCGGGGTCACGGTAATTCGTGAGTCCCGCGACCCCGGCAGGGGTCCACCACGCCAGGAATTTTAACGGAAAAAAAATAAGTCAGCCACATGTGACCACAAGACCAATAACGCGAATATATCAGTAAATCTTTCTTTGAATAACCTTTTGATATTCATCACCAACTTCGGTCAACTTACGGCTAAGCTTTCCTTTTCTACGTCAGAATAATTCATATTTGTAGGGTTACGTCGTCAGAATATCTAAACGATATAAGACTGGGACCTCCAATCCAATATCAGCCTGTATAAAAATATTGTTGGGCATTTCGAAATATGACGTCAATTAAGAGCCAGCGGGAAATTGTCAAGATTCAATTCAAATCATTTATTCAAATTAGTTTCCCTTTATTAGAAAAAAAAGAAACGATTTCAAATTATTACTTTTTCTCGTCATTGGCATGATAGAATTTACATTTTATTAGGGGAGAACTCTGTCACTTCAACTTGCGTTTGGCTGCATGTTCTTGGGCTAAGAAGAGAGGAACGTTGGAGGTAGAGCATAATTTGGGACATCAAAAATGAGTGAACACTACCCCACTTCACGCGCGTACTTTAATCGTGGGACTGTCTTAAGGTCGCGGGACTATATTACCAGGTAACCGTGAACCAGGAACGTAAAGGGCTATTGAAGGATCACCGTGGATTTATTCAGTACGAGTCTGAAAGTCCATCCCGTCCCACCCTGGGCGGGAACAACTCATTTGATGATTTTACCACGATAAAAAAGAACCTTCTTAATTCGCTACAGTTTTATATCTTTTACTCACAAATTATTATTCATTGACCTTACTGAAGGAAGCTGTTGCTAATGCTCTTGATGCAAATCACTAAAACTCATCCACAGAAGTGATACAAGATATTAAGTTCCTTTAAGACATACAAGATTACTAAACTCTTATCTTTACTACTTAATGATCATCATCACCATTAGACTCCTGTCGTCATCTCAGCAGTGATCTTTTGTAAACCATATGAAATAATTCATTTTTTTTTATCGTGGTAATATCATCAAATGAGTCTTCCCACCCAGGGCAGGGCGGGAGGGACTGTCAGACTTGTACTGACTAAAATCCACGGTGTCCTTCAATAGCCCTTTACGTACCGGGGGTCACGGTAATTCGTTAGGCCCGCGACCATGTAATAATTCACTTAACATAATAAATGCAAAAGATTCTAAAGAATCGAATCGATATTTGTTACTCTTTCACACAAAACCTACCAAACGGATTCGGTTATTTAGCATACCTACTACCCGGATAGTTACCGGGTAGTTTACTACCCGGCTTAATACATTTTTTTTTACGTGGTAAAATCATCAAAAATCTCCCACCCAGGGCAGAGCGAGAGAGTCTGTCAGACTCGTACTGGCTAAAATCCACGGTGTCCTTCAATAGCCCTTCACGTTCCGGGGTCACGGTAATTCGTACAGTCCCGCGACCCGGATTAATACATAGGAAATATTTTATCCTTGAGGAAACACACCGTAAAACCGTTATTTTTCGCATTTGACACAAGCGATACCGTCCCATAAACTATTTTAACTTATTATAAAGTTAATCTTGAATTAACACCTGCATAAAATACTCAAAAGAACTTTAGCGCTCTCTTTGAAGTGGAGACACACAATAGACTTAGCACATTCGCTTCGATATCCGGATATGAGTTTGAGGACACTTGAATAGGCTTATGTTCTCAAAGAAGGCTTTACGTCATTATCTGCGAGACAATAGGTTCGGTACAGGGTGTTGGCGCTTGATCGGAAGATGGGTTTCACTTTAATAAGCTCTTATGGTTTAGGTGAATGCGATTTGAAATGGTATGGCAGACTTTATGGTAAAATTCACGGCATAGACACAAAAAGCTACTATGCCGATCAGTTATCTCATTTAAAATAAATTATTGAACCAATAACTTGCCTCATAAATGAGCATCTTATAGATTTTTTTTAATCATTATATTCCGTATTCTAACTTTACTAATAAGGATTTAGGACCCCACACTAGGAATTCTCCTGTGTCGAGGGTGCGTTTACAAACATATGAACTCACATACACAAACGCCCAGATCCAGATCAACTACTTGTAGATCATACAAATATTTGCTCCGTGCGGGAATCGAACCCAAGACACGTCCACGCGCTCAGCCACTCCACCAACCGTGCCGTCAGCCACCAAATTGCCGAAAACTAACCCTATGCTATATTTTATTTTTGATTTATTCAGTTGTTTTATACTCTCTTCTCGTATTTTCTATTCTCTCAAATAAACCCTTTTATGTACAAGCATATTCATGGTATTACATACGAATCAATATTGAAAGTAAATAGAGCACAAATACTTGACAAACATACTGCACTGTGTTGACTCTTGTATGTAAACAGTAGCAATACAAACATGAGCACACCGCATTTTATATTATGTAGAAGTTTACACTATTTTTGCCTGAAATTTGTAAGGAGCTGCTATACATAGAATACATACTTCTTATGTGCATTCATGCCGTGTTTTTTTTATCGTGGTAAAATCATCAAACGAGTCCTCCCACCCAGGGCAGTGCGGGAGTGACTGTCAGACTCGTACTGACTAAAATCCACGGTTTCCCTCAACAGCCTTTTACGTACCGGGATCACAGTAATGTGAGGATCTATCTTTATAAATATGAAATTTGGGATGGATGGAAAGATGTTTGTTACTCATTTTTAATAACACATAAGATTATCCCATTTTTTTTTCTTATTAACCCTTTAACCGCCAGAGTCGTATATATCCGACAAACATTTCCGTGCCCCTATCGCCTGTGTCGTATTTATCCGACAGAGAATATTCACAATTTTTGTTGTTTTCTTCGATTTTATAGCATCTATTCTATATCTCTCTATTTATGTAGATAGACAGATAAAATACTTTTTATTGTACACCATGATAGTTTACAAATCGGAGCTTAAAAGGTGCAGAAAGAGAGGAGAAGAGGAAAGCACGATTCGTAGCCGGGCGCTAGGGGCACGGCAATTGATATTTAGCCAAACGCTTAAAGGGTTAAATTTTAATAAAGGTTCATATTTATTTAATATCATTAAACCAGTTCAAAAATGTTTTGTATTGGTACTCACAATAAAAACTCACTCAAATACTGATATAATAGCTACAACTGTGATGCAGAAAGCAATTTTACCAACTTTATCCCCAGTGCCTACAAAACCAGGCTTGTTCCAGTGAGTGAACAAGATGGCGCTAGACGCCTTGTATAGCTCTGTCTCTTCCACTTACTGGAACAAGCCTGGTATTAAGACGTCAAAATACGGCCGGTGAGTCCTTATCATGACTTATCCCGTTTTTGCGACGGAAAGTAAACAGGAACTTTAAAGTTAATATGAAGGAAAAAATTTGTTCCTCGCCCGTACACTAAAGGCGCTGTTCAATTTCTCCATACAATAAACGCAGTAAATACATTCAAGTACGCGTAAATAAAATACAGAAATCTTGTGAAAAGGCCTCGGTACCCATCTCGCAGTCTGTTTGTCGAGACGCGGGTAAAGCGTCTGCAGTCGTATGATGAATAGCATACCGTTCAGATGGCTTAATGGAAATGGAATTAAGGTACCTGCGGATTAGATTCGGGTAAGTCTTATTTGTATATCACTGGGGAATGTTTAATGTTTTCACAGACACCAAAAAGGTTTATTTTGAGTATATTTCCTTTAAAAAGAACAGAGACACGGGACTCTTTTGCAGATGCGGGTCTTTTTGGTATTTATGTATTATTTTTCAAAAACTTTACTTTTAGTTTAAAAAAAAATAGCATTCTATACGGAAAGTCCATTAGTTAATTTAGTGGATTAAACGCTGCTGGTCACAAACTAAATTCATCATATACGTCGTTGGTGACACCCGACCCGATGTTACTCAGTTTGTCACATTCGCTTAACCCTATGACTTAATAGTATGAATGTAGTTTTTCGGGAACACTAAAATACAATATGATTTCTCCAAACAATGTTAGATCTTTCTTTCTCAAAGATTGTTTCAGAGAAGTCTTTGTCTAGACTACTTAGGAAAATAAATTTAATTTCATAACATTTAACTTTTATTTTATTGTTTATTGTCCTTTCAAACCAAAGGGAGGCTTTTGATGCGAGAAGTGACTTATTATGGTTTACTTGAAATTAGGAAGTAGCAGTAACAAAACGTTATTACTTAACATATTATGAGGGTTACATTTTTTTTTAAGTTGTAGGGCAACTTTAATTTTTCAGTGCGTTTTTTAGTGCGTTTACAAACATAGAAACTCACATACACAAACGCCCAGACCCGGAACAACTACTTCTAGATCATACAAATAATTGCTCTGTGCGGAAATCGAACCCGTGACACGCAGCGCAGCAGTCCAATCGCTTAGCCACTGCGCCAACCGTGCCGTCAAAAATATTAGTCCGAAGCTCTTAAATCTGACAACCAGTCTTACCATCGTGTATCGTATTATCCAGTTACTGGGTTGTGGAGGTCCGACAGGCAGCCGCTCCGTGTAATATACTAATATTCAGCTGCATTTGGTTTGACTGGAAGCCGACCCCAATATAGTTAGGAAAAGGCTAGGCAGATGATGATATTATGAGCGGAGTGAGTGGGATAATAAAAGCAATACATAATCTGATTTGAATGAAATCATTAAACAGGTGGTCGGAACCTCAATGAAACAATACAAACATAAATTAGGCAAGTGCATGCAGCTAAGTTTTCATAGACAAAGAGCCAGCAACCTGTTACATAGGTTTATGCAAATTAGTGAATGTTAACGTGAATACTACAAAGACAATGTACAAAATTCCGTAATTACAAGTCCTAAAACTTCGGTATAATACTTTTATCTTTATATAACTTCTAAAGTGATTACTTTTATTGCATAAGAGGATTTTGAAAACTAACAATCTTCAGTTCTTTGTTTTTCAGTGAACAAGTAATTTTATGATTTATTAGTAAAATGAAACTAAAAGAAAGATTATAAAAGTTTCAAAATCTTAAACGTAACACTCGTATTAAAAACGAAGGCTTTATGGTCAACCATTTTTGCAGTTTATTCAATTCAGATCTTTATAATTTATACAAATGTAATGTCATAAAAAATAAAAATTACAACATGCAATAACAACTCTTGCAGAAATAAAAACCTTTTTATTTACAAAGCAACTTTGGTCACCAGTGTTGCCAACACACAATTGTACTGGCCGTAGTTTCAACGCTATTAGACGATAAATCTCGCTCTTTTGGTGTTCGATTTTTAAAACGTGACTGGAGAAGTTGGCACACTTTTTTTAAACAGTCGTTTCAAATTCACTAGTCGTTCAGAAACAAAAGGCGTCGATATACATTTTATAATTAAAATCTTGATTTTCTTTCGTGGAATTGCAATTTCGGCTTTGCATTACCAAGTTTTAAGACAATTAGTACTGTACGTTTTTTTGTATTTTATTCATTTTGGTTCATTAAAAATAATTAGTTCCATGCATGCATAAACAAACATAAGTAAATCAAAATATTAATCAAGGAGAATCTCCAAAATTGCCTCAGTGGCCAATAATATCGGCAGACAATCTCCGGCCACCGTAGGCGCGGGCATGCGGGCGGCGAGTAATGGGCGACTCGCTGTCCGAACATAGACCATGCCCGGGTCGACGGCTCGTCTTGTTCCACGCGTGTTTCAAAAAGTGTCAGCAAATTGACGGGGTCCCCCTCTAGAGGGCCAAAGCCTGCCGGGGTCGCGGGACTCAAACCACAGAGCTCTAAGTGTGAGTAATTAAGAAATATATGTTATTTCATCGATTTATTAACTTTCATGAAAATCATGAAGTACCCACTCTTATCATATTTTATGATGATGTCTAAAATGTGGTTTGAGGAAATGTTAAATGCATTATAATTATCAGTGCATAAGAACTATTTTCCAACAAACCTTAATGGCTAAGCTCAAGAGATGTTAGAACCTCTTAGCTTTCTGAGCTTAGTTTTTAAGTACCTTCTCAAGTGATGCTGGTCTCATTACGTCAAGAACGGAATTGGCTCCTTCCTTTGGAATTACACTCTTATGAATGCGGAATAGAATTCTTTTTTTATGAATTAAAAATTTCTTAAGGTACCCTGAGCCATTTTGTGTGTGTATGAGACTAAATAACGCTTGTTCGGGTTAGTTCGGGTAAAATACAAATGACGATAATACTAAATAAAAGTCAAAAAAACAAAGCATTTATTTCAAGTAGGCCAGACACTTTCGAATTGTCAAAGACAATATTTTTTTTTTAATAACTACTTTTTACCTGCAACTTCGTCCGAGTAGATTTCGGTTATTAACATCAGTATTAATTCAGTTAATCTCAGTACTACGACCTGTATGTCTTATGAATAACTGAACTAACATGTAACAGTATTTTTTTTTTGCTACCGACATAAAACCGAATCCGACCAATTGTGAATTTCATCCTTATTTCGAAATCGGTCAGTAATTACAGTAGAAAGAAGTTTTAAACTAAAGTTAAGAATTACCTCATCAGAACTTACATTATTTAATCGTACCTAAACAAATACGAAAAAGGTATTCTATCTGAAAAGAAATAAGACCCTTGTCTTGTGGTCATTGACTCTAGTAGTCAATAAAAGATCTAAACTTCAAATAAACTTTGATTCTCACTATTTATGTACTTGTTCCACATACCCACAATACCCTCAATATATCTTCAAACCACATCTATAATGAAAGTTAAAGTTCCACGTTTGAAAATAAAGCCGTGTTCCCATCAGCAGCGGAGCGCATCGTGATGCAATATCCGTTTTGTCACAGCGCATCAGATTGTGCCTCGATGACGTCGCGTTGCTCTCATCTGATAGCACGATGTGATGTCATTCACAGATCTACTGCCGCTGCTCGTAGTCTGTTATTGAGGTAGTAACAAATCTGTTATCATCAGAGACTAAGGGCTAGTCGTTTGATCTGTAGTTAAACTAACATTTCGTTAAATCCTAAACATTTTTAACCATTTGTTATTGTATGATTTACAAGTAATTGCTCCGGGTCTGATTGTTTGTGTGAGTTGAAAGGATACAGAATTTAACGAACTTTTTTAAATACACAAAGGCGATCAAAAATTTTAATCCGAAAAAACGGCACAATATATATCATATTTCTACATAAGGTATCTGCCCAACTGACATTCAAAATTACTCAAAGCTTTTAAACATTAAAAGCTTTTAAAAATCTATCATCCCAATCCTATTTAAAACACGCTAAATTTATGAAAAATCTAATATTATTTATATTTATTCCAGCACTTAAAAGGGATAGCTCATAAAATATTTGTGAAAGGGCCGTCAATGCCCGAACGTGATATAGTAGGAAAAGTCCTAGATTTAGTGAGCGCTTTACGTTGTGCACTGACCCTTATATTTCATCGCCATCGGTTACTTTTGTAACTGATTTTCATCGGACATTACATGATTGAGGAACGTTTCTAGTTGATTGATTTGAGTGAAGACCACAAAATTATTATTTGTATGTACTAGATAGTATCACACCTGAATTTAGTAAGTGAATAGGTCCACATAGGGGAGAACTGAAATCATAAATGTAGGTATATGTTTTTAAACTGACATGGTGACTAACACTATCATTAGTATGGATGTCCATCAATGATCTTGTTGCTTATGTATCGAAAACTCGAAGCAAATAACAAACATAACAACTCCTAAAGCTAAATGCGAAATTCCTATTATAAAGACTACTCGATCTGGGGAGCTAACTCAGACCTCAACGCTTTAGCAATCGTATATGCAACTACTAACACTAAAAATAAATCAGTTATTTACGATCCCCTTAAAATAACGCTATTAAAAAATTTAAATCAAAATGCTGTTTCGCAAAAGCTTTCTGCGAGTTAAGAATATCAACATCATTTTCCTGTCCTTATCCCATTTTACTTGGAGTCGACGCAACACGTTCTCTTCGTCCATTCTCCGTTATCAGGCGGCACAGTATCATTTACTCCTTTTTCATCCATATCATTCCTTAGACTTTCATCTTTTCCTTTGGCCTTTCTCTTCCTATCTATACATCAACATACATACCCATCACTTTTTTAGTCAGATGAGTGTCTTCCCTCCTTCATGTCGGCAAGCTAAGAATATTATACGTAGGAAATCAAACAACTGTCATAAAACACCAATCTTGTTGGACCCCGTTTTCAATCAAAGATGAAGAAGAAGTTTCACTGTGTACCCTGCTCATCATATTCTTTCAAGTCGTTTTGCCGGGGTCCCGGGACTGTACGAATTACCGTGACCCCGGAACGTAAAGGGCTATTGAAGGACACCGTGGATTTTAGTCAGTTCGAGTCTGACAGTCCCTCCCGCTGTGCCCTGGGTGGGAGGACTCATTTGATGATTTTACCAAAAAAAAAAAGACAAATATCAAGCCGTTTTAAATTTCATACTTAATGCATTTGGTGAGTTGTAGTAAATGTGGACCTAAAATAACGATTTTGATGTAGATATATTTGCAGAGACAAATCACTACAGCATCCGAAGCAACTATCAAATCCCCACAGACCTAATATTTGTACATCGTTCGTCTGTACGTCTCAGAAATGTATTATGTACATTCGCTTCGAGAATCATTCTTCTTTGGCGCAGGAACCATTCAGTCAATCTTTACATTATTTAGCTTTTAACCCGTCTTGCATCGCAGTAACACAACTTTATTGCAGAATTAAATAAATCAGAAGCACAGTTTCATAAACTTCAGAGTTAACGCAATGCTTATGCATTAACTAGATCGTAGCGAACATAGTTTCAAGTAGCTTTTCAGTACTGAAACTTTGACTTGATAAAGTAACATTTAATATCATGGATTTCCACAAAGTGAGGCCTGATTCTTTAATTTATCTAAATATAGAACCAACCGTCTCCATACCCCATACCTCGCCGGTTCTAAAATATAATTACCGCTGGCAACATATCTGGAACTACGAGTACCAGCAGGTGAGACTAACTACCAACTTATTCCATTAAAACCTGTAACTGCCAGGATACTGGCACAAGTTGACTGTACCAGTAATGTCGTGGGACTGTAATTACTTAGTTAGCTATTGAATTGCCAATCAAGATGGCTGGTTTATATTTATGGGAGGTTTTAATTTTGAAGTTTGGTTTTTGTTTTGATAAAGTATGAGTCTTTAAATTATTAATTATGTTTATTTTGTAAATTGTCCTAGATACAGGCTATAGACTACAGGGTTAGTACCGCAACCTCGGGGACCGTCCCTTGACCGCGGAGAAAGTCCCGCGCCCCGGTTTAGTAATGCTTGAGTTTTTTTTATTATTATTATTTAATGATAGTTTAGCGTTTGACCACTATCTCGCCTAAGTAAGCGAAGAGTTTAAGGTGTTCTCTGTTATTAGGGGCTAAATGCCTCATCAAATCCCGAGGGCCTGTGATAATTTATCTATATCCCCGTCCCACGTCAAAACAACGATAACTTTGAAGCTAGGAGCTAAGTTGCACTGCAGCCGTCTCGATTTACTGACTGAAACACAATCTTGATAGATGAAGCCGTATTAACGAGACCAGACCATCCAACGGCTAATTCAATCTCAAAGATATCTGTTTAGATTTGTTCTTTGTCTTTGTTTTTGTTTTCTATTGAAGTTTTGTTTGTATTTGGATTGTATTACAAAAACAGATTGTTTTGTTTACTAATCGGTGTTTATTTTTTTTGTATTTTGTAATTATTAGAGATATTTGAACAAGTTAGACTGTTGATAGATAAAACAATATCTACACATAAATTAATTTTTGTCGTTTATAAGCAATTCTTTTATCAAGTTTTGTTATATCAGTGAGGAGACATTTGTCAGCTGATTTTTTCTTTCTTCAATTTTTTTTTCGGAGATGTGCCAGTTTCCCCACGATCTATTCCTTTACAGTTTTGAGGGTATTGCTCAAACTAGTATTGCACTTAGCTGAGTGCAAACCCTTATAGGGCTGTTACGTCTCTGCAGATGATAAAAAATATTCATAAAAATACAAAGACAATGTCGTCAATGCCATTAATAATTTGAATGTAATCTTATCAATAAAAATTCAATAAACATAATCCAGTTGAGAAATCTAGACATTACTAAAGTCTAGATAAAAATCGATTATATTATCTAAAATTATTATCACAGAAAAAAATAATTAAATTAAAAAATTATTATTACATAATATAAACAAATGAAAACCGTTGGCTCCAATTAACACAAACAACTGACTATCGGAAATTAAACTGTCCCCATTAATTTGAACGTATTCTATATTGTGTTGCCAGCAAAACCAATGATTTAGTTTGGAATACGAATTAATAGGACGGTGTTGCCACGTGTGTAAAATATGATTTTATGCTCAAATGGGTATGCGACCCTAGTGATGTCGCTACGGGCTAAAAATAGCACAACCCCTCCTTTTCCTGTAGATTTTGTATGAAGGGTTATGTTGGACGGTTGAGCAGCGTCATGATGGGAAGGTTCGATTTTTTAAGGTTGTGTGAAGGTCATGCGGTAATTGGGTCGGTATAAAACTGGATTTTCGTCATTGTTTAGTCATCGTCACCGTTGCTGTACGTCAATGATATATATACTTTCAATATTTTTTTGGAGATTATGACCAAAAGTTATTTTATCATTATGCGATCGAGCATGCGGACAGTTGTGTTCCACGCGCACCTCAAAGAGTCTCAGCAAAATTACGGGGCCCCCCTACAGAGGGCCAAAGCCTGCCGGGGTCGCGGGACTGTACGAATGAATGACCTCTTAACGTAAAGGGCTATTGAAGGACACCATGGATTTTAGTCAGTACGAGTCTGACAGTTCCTACCGCTCTGCCCTGGGTGGGAAGACACATTTGATTTGATTTTACCACGTTAAAAAAATAAAAACACACCACATCATCATGGTAAGCGATGATGTGGTCGATGGTGAAGCACGCTTGCCTAGAAGTAATGCACTTCTTCACTCTTGACTTAAAGACTTCAAGGTGGCAGCTATCAATAAATTAAGACTCCGGCAGGGAATTCTACTACTTTGCCGACTGTGCGTATTACGAAAGAACTCGTATTCGCAAAACGTTTTGCACGTTTCGTAACTTACTCGTAAGTAAAGACTTTGCCATCCTATTACATTTTTAATCCTGTAATTTCATTGACGAACGGTGTCATCTCCGGAAACAATGGTCCATGGATTGTCCTGGGTAAGATAAAAACAAAAATGGCTCGACGCTGGAAAGGATATCGCAGTTCATTTCTGAAGCCATACCTCTTCAGGCTACGCCAGATCACACTATCTTCCTCCATCCGCATCTAGTCTGTCCCAGTCACCTTCTTAAGGTCGTCGGTCCATTTAGATAGGGGACGTCTCACACTTTTTGTTTTATCGTGGTAAAATCATCAAATGAGTCCTCCCACCCAGGGCAGAGCGGAAGGGACTGTCAGACTAGTACTGACTAAAATCCACGGCGTCCTTCAATAGCCCTTTACGTTCCGGCGTCACGGTAATTCGTGAGTCCCGCGACCAAATTACCAACCCTTCTATAAAAAATCAACAATCTTCTTAAAACCAATACCAGAAGTTTCTAATTCCTAATCTGTTTGACCGACTATACCAAGCCGAAACAGTTTCATTATTACGCCACACCTGTCACCCGCATGTTTGAGTTTTACGTCTCGAACATAAATCGGAAATCTCTTTTACTTACATATCTTTGTTTTTCTATAGAACACCGTCGGATTTTTATTTGGTGTGCTGTAAAACTGTAATGTTTTGGGTATTAACTTTTATGGTGTTACTTACGAGCGGTTTTTTTTTATTATTTTATTTTATTTACATTGGGTTTGTTCGTTTGTTCTTGGCCTTAATCTTACCTTTTTTTTAACGTGGTAAAATCATCAAATGAGTCCTCTCACCCAGGGCAGAGCGGGAGGGACTGTCAGGCTCGTACTGACTAAAATCCACGGTGTCCTTCAATAGGCCTTTAAGTTCCGGGGTCACGGTAATTCGTACAGTCCCGCGACCGGCCTTAATCTTGCCTAGGAGACTTTTTCAGCTAAGTTTGCATTTATAACAAAACAATAACTCATAGTAGGTATTTATTTTATTTACATCACTTCAACTTTTTAGGTGGAAATATCATAAATTAATGAGACCTCCCACCCTCGATGGAGCGGAAGGAACTGTCACACTAGTACTAACTTAAGTCGACAGTGTTCCTTCTATTGCTCTTTCCAGGGCTACGGTTACCTGTTTATACAGCCCCGCGACCCCACAATACTTCAGCTTGATTTTGAAATCTCTTTTTTAATACTGCATGGTAAATATTTATGAATAAACTCCCATAACAAAGGCTGCAGAGTTGGCTCACGTATGCTCTCGCGCATTATTATTTAAATGGATGCATGAGCCAATGAGAATTTTTAATTTATGTATTAGACTTCATCGCTCGTGCAAACCAGAGCCAATTTATTGGTCGCAATGCTTAATTTTTTGATGATATTTTTCGTTCAAATTCGGGACTGCATAAAATCTAGTTTATGAAATACTAGCTTTCGCCCCGAGACTCACTCACATTTATTTATAACTAGCTACCGCCCGCGACTCCGTCTGCGCGGATGTCGGTCTTCGCGTGGATGGTTTATTTCCCCATTTTGAGTAACTCTGACAATGACATCTTATAAATATTACGGCGCTGAATCCACTGCGGGTAATGCAACGTGTGTTCACGGTTCTACAGAACAACGTCTATGAATAAAACTGAAAAATAAGTTTTTTTTTCTACGTATTTTTCCAGGATAAAAAGTGTCCTATGTTATGCCCAGCATAATAAGGAATAATTATACCAAGTTTCATCGAAATCGAACCGTTAGTTTTCACGTGATGCCTGCACAAACAGACAGACAGACAGACAGACAGACAAAAATTTTTTTAATCATATATTTGGGTTTGGTATCGATCCAGCAACACCCCCCGCTATTTATTTTTTCAATATTTTCAATGTACAGAATTGACCCTTCTACAGATTTATTAGAAGTATAGATTTGAGGATCTGCGCCATCTATTTTCAAGAAAGTTATAATTACAGGCGTGATATACTCTTTGTAAATCAGGTTTATTATGTCAGTAGGATTTTTCTTTCGCTCCACCCAAGGCGGGGGTTGCGCACTTTTACCTCCAATCCATCACCTTTTTTCATCCCCGAGCGGGAAGGACTATCAGACTCATATTGACTAAAATTCACGGTGTCCTTCAATAGCCCTTTACGTTCTGGGGTGACGGTAATTCGTAAGTTTCGCGACTTCGGCAGGCGGTGGCCCTCTAAAGGGGGGCCCCGTCATAATAATGCTGACACTCTTTGAGGCGCGCGTGGAACACAACGCGGTCCATGGTCGGACAGCGAGTTGCACATTACTCGCTGCCCGCATGCCCGCGCCTACGGTGGCCGGATATCGTCTGCAGAAAAAAATCCATCACCTTAGAAACTCAATTAATAAGTAAATTAAATCTCACGGATGAACCTTCATTATCCTTTGGTCTTTTGTACGGAAAACTGAAACAAAAGAAAGTTTTAACAATGCGTAATCATTTCGCTATTCATAACAGATCGGAAGAATTTTGTAACAACTCTTTTAAGTATCCGTTTTTTTGATAAACTGAGGTTTATTTTGATCCTTTTTACTTTGGTTTCAAAGACGAGTGTTGGCTTAGCTTTGGGTGGAATTCTCTGATGAATATGAACGCGATTTCGTCAACGGAAATCGATTTTTTAGTCTTTGTTGAGTTTATGTTTTCAATTCTGATTTAACCGAGCACAGTGTAATACCTTTGTCAAACAGACAGCCGAAAGCGAAGCGTTTCCGAAGCGATACCGAACCGAAGCGAGACGTCAGTCCGATAGTTCTGTCACGCTATCGGATCGCTTTCGCTTTTCTATGTCACTGGTTTCAAACAATTCCATACATTACAAATAATAACGACACGCTTCGCATTAGTCACGCCTGTCTGTTTGACAAAGGCTTAAGTAAGAACCGAAGTTAACAGTGTCACTGTAATTATTTTTGCCAACGTGGTGTGTTTTAAATATCTGCTCACTTGCTTCAGGTTATATCAGGATATATCAGTTTGACTTAAAACGAGAATCAAAAACTTTTTTTTTTTTTTGCGTGGTAAAATCATCAAATGAGTCCTCCCACCCAGGGCAGGGCGGGAGGGACTGTCAGACTTGTACTGACTAAAATCCACGGTGTCCTTCACGAGCCCTTTACGTACAGGGGTTACGGTGATGGGTAAGTCCCGCGACCCCGGCAGGCTCTGGCCCTCTACAGGCCCCGTCAATTTGCTGACACTCCTTGAGGCGCGCGTGGAACACAACGCGCCGTCGACCCGGGCATGGTCCATGGTCGGGCAGCGAGTCGCCCATTACTCGCTGCCCGCATGCCCGCGCCTACGGTGGCCGGAGATCGTCTGGCGAGGTCCGTCACCGTGGGCGTCTACCACTGCGGCTGGGTCGGAGGGAGGACACTGTTCTCTCCCTCACGCGGCACGCCTCCTCCTTCGCGAGCATGACTGCTTCGCAGAAGGAGGCGACCGCTTCCCACTCCGTCTCGCCCCGCAGCATGGCCTTGACCAATGCCGGGCGCGAGAGGTCTCCGCCTATCGCCGTCGTGAGGACACGGCGGTGCTCTGCCCAAGCGGGGCAGTCCTGCACCGTATGCTCCACCGTGTCCTCCGGACGATCCTCGCAGTGGTGACACCCAGGCGTTTCCTCCTTCCTTATCAGACACAGGAACCTCCCGAAATTTCCGTGTCCGGTGAGGACCTGCGTCATGCGGAAGGTAAGGACGCCGTGACGCCTATCCAGCCACTCCTCAAAGAGGGGTCTTACCGCCGCGATTGCGGCGTGCCCGAGAATCAAAAACTTTATGCAAAACTTGGTTCGTGAAAATTTAACTTTATTGCAATTCATAATTTAGAATCAAGCCGGTATAAGCAACGGTAGTGTCCAAAGTGATCCATAAAACATGTGTTTGCAACTTACCCGTTTTCATCTGCAACTTGGCAACACAAATACGCAATGCTTTAATATTCCGGGGTAGCAGGAATGTCCTCAAAGATTATCACGGTCCTGTAATGCAAAAATAAATTACAGGAACAGCTTGGTCTTTAGCTAGTCAAGTCTGATAGTCCCTTCCGTTCCACCCAGAACGCGGAGGATACATTTGATAATGATTAATCATCCCAAAAAATAGATAGAGGAGCTCGTGGCTAAATAAATACAGCCGCACAGGCCGATCTTCCGGGTTAAGCCGCACTTGCCGAGGTTGGTCTGTGCATGGGTGACCATCTGTCACAGCGAGTTTCCTCCATGCCTCGAAAAGCACGTAAAGCCGTTGGTCCCGGCTGTCATTTGTAGAGCTTTGACAGTCATTACTGTTAGTCAGAAGCTCTAAAGTCTGACAACCAGTCTTACCATGGGGTATCGTATTACCCAGTTACTGGGTTGTGGAGGTCCGACAGGCAGTCGCTCCATGTAAAATACTAATATTCAGCTGCATCTGGTTTGACTGGAAGCCGACCCCAATATAGTTGGGAAAAGGCTAGTCAGATGACTTTTTAAAATGTAAATTTTTTTTTATGAAATTTAACTTTTATAACTATTTTTTTTTATCTCAGATAAAAACTATTTACCTGTAACATGACTACCTACAGAATATTAAATGTTCAACATTTCAGCGAATCTATGTCTATTATCTAGTTCTATTAATTTCGAAACCACGATCCAATTTATATGCTAATCATATTTCGATGGAGTTTGGTTGTAACTCTGTTTCAGTTTCAACCCTTTCGCATTTAAATAAGTGAAGTAGTTTTATTATTATACTTTTAAAATTACCCGTGTTGTGATTAAGTTCCAAAAAGTTTTGACTCCCGTTTTCTTGTTTCTATATATTATGGTAATTAATTTTGCTGTTATACCCGAAACAACTACTTGTAGATCATACAAATATTCGCTCCGTGCGTGAATCGAACCCGCAACACGCAGCGCAGAAGTCCAATCGCTCAGCCACTGCGCTAACCGTGCCGTCAAAATCAACAATGAGGATGTAATTGTTTCATTACGACCGACGGAATTGAAAATACTGTTTGATTTTCATGAGCAATTACCAAATTTACAGACGCCAGCAGGTCAACCTACCAGAAGCTGTTAAATTTTACGAATCGAACATTAACCTTCCACTATGGTGATAAAGTTAAAAATCTATTAAAGAAAAAGGTTGATGTGCTGGAGACGTACGTCAGCAAATTAAGCTACCCCAATCTGTCATTTTTTTAAATAGATTCATTTTTATTTCTAAAGATAGAAAGTTTCGGGTTCGATAGAGAAAATTTGACAGATTGGGGCAGGATATAAAAGAAATATAAATCATGGGTAATTTCAGTCGACTTCATTGGGTTTCCTATCATAATAATCGTAATCTCATTGCCATGTCACTCAGGACGGTCGCGGAACTCACGAATTACCGTGACCCCGGTACGTAAAGGGCTATTGAAGGACACCGTGGATTTTAGTCAGTACGAGTCTGACAGTCCCTCACGCTCTGCCCTGGGTGGGAGGACTCATTTGATGATTTTACTACGTAAAAAAAAATGTCAGGACCGAAGCAGCTTTCAAGTGGTGAAAAATTTTTTGAAATCGGTCCAGTAGTTCTTAAGTTTATTAATTATAATCATACAAACAAAAATACAAATCTTTCCTCTTTATAACATTACATAATGAATATAGATTAAACCTTACATTATATTTACACATTGCTAGTCATACAGATGAAACAAACCAAAACAGAAAATATAAACAAAGTAGGAAAAACATACAAAACACGAAATAAATTCATAATTAAAATCGTTTAATTCGTAAACAAAGATTACTCCAGTTGACTTAAAATTAGATTTTAATGCCAATGTTTAACATTTCGAATCCAACCTGCCAGCAAGTTTCCATAGAGCGGTTCATTTTTTAAATCATTGGAATTTAATTTACCTAAGTGCTGCCTGCCATTTTGTTAAAAGTAAAAAATCTTTAGGCTTGTTTCATGTTTTATTTTTTGCGCGAGTTTATGCTCCGGTGATTTACTTATCTTAACGTAAAACATGTGCTACGAGATTTAAAATTTTTGTTAGTAATAAACTGTTTTTTTATAAACATATACTAAGTACATACAATATTTCTACACACTATATTACCTATTTATTTATGTTTAGTTTTGAGGTATACACTAAAAAACTGATTTAGGTACATCTGTAACGCACACAACTGGGTGTCCACTTTCTAAGTCCGTCAACGAAGACACAGGTACTTACGGATACAGATGTACGAACGTGACTAACGTCAATCAAATTTGCGTACGGATAACACCGCCACGACTGAAGTTTTTTGATGCAGCGTTTAAGCCTTTGTCAAACAGACAGGCGTGACGAATGCGAAGCGAGGCGTTTTTATTTTTAATGTATGGAATTGTTTAAATCCAGTCACATAGAAAAGCGAAAGCGACCCGATAGCGTGACAGAAGTTTCGGACTGACGTCTCGTATCGGTTCGTTATCGCTTCGGACTCGCCTCTGTTTGACAAAAGCATTAGTGTCTATGTCATAACATCACATTTGCATTAAATAAATGTAGCACTACGAATTTCCCGCAGGTCATGTGTGGTGGCGCGGACTCTTAGTTCGGACTCGTTGTCAAAACGCCAAAAAACTAAGGCCGAAACAACGGGTCGCGCTTAAAGATTAGATCTCCTGGTCCAGTTGAAAATCAGTGTCAGGCACATATTGACCTACGTTCTATGATGAACTACCGTGGTATTTGACACAGCCGTGAGGAACAGCCTACCTATTGTAGTATTCATATTTTTTATGTGCATCTTATTTTGTGCCGAATGCACATAATTTTCTTTCTCCAAAACTGCAGTTCCAGCAAATTCTTTGCTTTCATTTAACCTGCCTTATTTTAGGGGCAGATAGCAGAATCTTATTCATCTTATTCATCTTATTATTCATCTTATTATATTACAAAACCTAGCTTCACAAGCCGAGCGATCTTTTGAATATTCTACGGACCGTTAAGTTTAAATAAAAGAAAATAAAAAAAGTATTCAGTTAACTAAAAAACAAAAAAAAAGTACTTTTATTCATATTAAATTACCAGCTGCATTATAGATATCTGATTCGGTAAGCAATCGCTCTAAGTCTTCTTCTTCTTCATCGTGTCGATGGTTCCTACAAATTATATGTTTCGACCAAAACTCTGCCACATTCACGGCGTTGGTTGTGGCCTCGGACAGTTGCCCTGGAGTGCAGGTGGAGTTATACAGAGGACAAGAGAGAGGAGGCAAGGAGGAGGTGGGCCATCGTTTGTGATGAAACTCCGCAGTCGCACTTTTCTTCATCAGAGTACCCCCACCGGACCATGTTGTATTTGCAGCGGCCAACCTGGCTTCGCAAGCGATTTAAGGTCTTCCAAGCAGGCCATGGCAGTTGGTGGCCAGCTGGAAGCTTTTCTGCAAGCTCAGCGTAGTGTTTCGGAGGGGGATATCTGAGGAGCCACAGATGATTTCGGGCTTTCCCAGCCGTAATATTGCTGACTGATTAATTTGCATAAACACACTGGAAGACGATTGCAACAAACTTGGGAAGAGGCTTTTTTATCGTGGTAAAATCATCAATTGAGTCCTCCAGGTCCAGAGTGGGCGGGCACGCCGCAATCGCGGCGGTAAGACCCCTCTTTGAGGAGTGGCTGGATAGGCGTCACGGCGTCCTGACCTACCGCATGACGCAGGTCCTCACCGGACACGGAAGTTTCGGGAGGTTCCTGTGTCTGATAGGGAGGGAAGAAACGCCTGGGTGTCACCACTGCGAGGATCGTCCGGAGGACACGGTGGAGTCTACGGTGCAGGACTGCCCGCTTGGGCAGAGCACCGCCGTGTCCTCACGACGGCGATAGGCGGAGACCTCTCGCGCCCGGCATTGGTCGAGGCCATGCTGCGGGGCGAGACGGAGTGGGAAGCGGTCGCCTCCTTCTGCGAAGCAGTCATGCTCGTGAAGGAGGAGGCGGGCCGCCTGAGGGAGAGGACAGCGTCCTCCCTCCACCCCAGCCGCAATCGTAGACGCCCACGGCGTCGGACGTCGCAAGACGATCTCCGGCCACCGTAGGCGCGGGCATGCGGGCAGCGAGTAATGGGCGACTCGCTGTCCGACCACGGACCATGCCCGGGTCGACGGCGCGTTGTGTTCCACGCGCGCCTCAAAGAGTGTCAGCATAGTGACGGGGCCTGTAGAGGGCCAAAGCCTGCCGGGGCTGCGGGACCAAGGGATTACCGTGACCCCGGTACGTAAAGGGCTAGTGAAGGACACCGTGGATTTTAGTCAGTACAAGTCTGACAGTCTCTCCCGCCCTGCCCTGGGTGGGAGGACTCATTTGATGATTTTTCCACGATAAAAAAAAAAAAGTTCCATCAATGGACCTTACGTTGCAGGGTCACTGTTTTGACGGTCCCGTGATCCCGGTAGGAGGCAAATAACGCTTTGATTTAATTTATGTACAAAAAAGAAATCTGCCCCTCACTAAGAATTTCTCCTGTATCGTAAGTGCGTTTACAAACATTTAAACTTACACACACAAACATCATACCGGTAGGAATTAAAAACATCTGTTCCGTGTAGAATTCGAACCCGCGACACGCAGCGCAGCTGTTGATCGCTCAGCATAATGCGCCAACAGTCCACCAAAGTCCATAGCCATATAATCGATTTTACCATACCTATTAACATAAATATTTTATATATAATTTTAACCAGGGACCCACATGATACGTGCCATATTATAAATACAGTGGAATCGTCCTTGAAACACGTTCCGGATGATGATCAAAACCACATCACGATCCTCTCAGTATGTGTCCAAATTAATCTTACATTAATCACGTATCAGAGATTCGCGTTGCTGTTAAACATTTGGTTGGGAATTGTTTCGGTAATACTTACATATTCTGGTGTAAAGAATACGGTTTTTGGTGCTGGAATTTTACTTTTTCATGTAGATTGTAGTAGTTTTTCATCTGCAGATTTTCGTCCCAAAAATGCCTTTTTTTTTAATAATATATATTCAGTTTTATTTATGAAATCTTACTCACGTCTCATCTTATCTTATCCTACATCATCTGCCTAGCCTTTTCCATAATAAATTGGAGTCGGCTTTCTGTCGAACCAGATGCAGCAGGATATCCGTATTTTACATGGAGTGACTGCCTATCGGAGTTCCTATCGGAGTTCCACAACCCAGTAACTGAGTAATACAATACCCTATGGTAAAACTGGTTGTCAGATTTTAGAGCTTCTGACTAATAGTAACGACTATCAAAGATCTACAAATGACAGCCGAGACCAACGGCTTTGCTCAAGGAGGTGCCTCGGAAAGCACGTAAGCACGGCTTAACCCGATATATCGGCCTGTGCGACTGTAATCATAAAGCCACTTTTTTATATCTTATATTACTTATATGGTCGCGTGACTGTACGAATAACCGTGACCCCGGAACGTAAAGGGCTATTGAAAGACACTGTGGATTTTAGTCAGTACGAGTCTGACAGTCCCTCCCGCTTTGCCCTGGGTGGTAGGACTCATATGATGATTTTACCGAAATAAAAAAAAAATTACTTATATTGTAAATGCAAAAGTTTGTGAAGATGGATGGATGTTTGTTACTTTTTAGATAATATAGTTTTTTTTTTACATAACATAGTTTATAACCTAATAAACACATAAGCCGCTGGCAACAGTTAGTTAATATATCTGCATGCCATTAAAACAAAATGGTGAAGGGAAAAAATATCGAGACGAAACTGGCTCGTCCTTAGATTAAATAATATTACTATATATTATACACCGAATTGGTGGATTATACCACCAATTCGCACCACTAAGGCGGAATCGGAATCGGGCTATCTGTCTTTAAATCCCGATTATGACATGGTTACCCGTTTATCTTAACAAGAGAATGCCAAGTCAGCACAGATTATCGGACGCAATTTATGATAAATCAATCGCAAATACAGCTAAAATAATATTCAAAAAGAAGACAATATTTTAAGAAGGGATATGCAAATATATTTGGTCATACTATAACAATTTAGTCCAATGCGGGTCAGAAATAGTAATATTATGCCCAAGGCTTGCCAATGTAGATCTTATCCCAAACGCTACACGTACAGACGTACCGGCTTATATTGCTGGGATATTCTAGATATTAGATTTAACCTCGTGGGTTTACGAAATGCAATTCTGAAGCAATTGATTTTTGTATCCCAGGATGCTCCGTCAGGTTTACGTGGAATGGGAATTGCACTTTTGAATTCGATACATTAATAATAGAAATAGATTTTCCAATAAGAAGACGTAAGTGTGTATTTTCGAGTTATTTGGGGTTGTAACTCTAGGGCTGTGGGGTCTGATAGCTCATATATTGTTCAAATGGATATATAGGTAAACGATTTGTTGACTTGTTGTCGACTTTGCTTACCATGTTCCAAAGGTTGGATTTTACCTTGGTAAGAGCCTAATTATTGTTATACAAACAGTCAACGCCACCAGTCTTTTGGGCACATTACTGACAGGGTTACCAGTCTCTTGGACACATTACTAGCTGACACCGTTGAGGAGGATTTTTTGGAACCTTTTTTACAGTCTACTTTAGTTTTATTATATTATAGTAATTTATATTCCCTTGAAGACTAAAGAAGCAGTAGACAAAATATCAGTTAGTAAAGAGGTTGAATACAACTAAAAAGATTTCGTTATTACAACTAAAAATCCAGAAAGTATTCCATAAAGTCGATTCAACTTTTCAAATCTAAGTGTAGACAAGACAAAGGCACAGATAATAGAACAAATCCTACAAAAACCACAACTTCTCTAAACTCTGAACCGAGGCCATTAATCACTAGCAAAAATACCCGGACTTTAATTGGAACTTCAATATTAAATTCCTTTTCTTGGAATTCACAGCCCCGTTCGCCTCCTCCTCTATTGTCATTAATTCATCAAAGAATCCCAGAAGGATAATTATTATTTCATAATCATTGTCATTTCACAGATTTTTCAATAAGGTATCAAGGGGTTCATTAAATTTGGCGTGGGTACCTGGTTTTTAATGATTAATTACTTGCTAACGAGCTCGGGTACTGTCAGATAGTGGTGTGAAAGGCTATTCTTTGCTATCTAAACGACGCGACGTCGACGTGTTCTTTGAATACTTGGAAATATAATAAATGGATACTGTTGTGAGTAGTTTTATTTTCTATTATAAGGTGAAGTCGAGTATTCTTGTAGTTTTGTATTTATATTTTTTAGTACTTTGCATGCAAAATTACTAAGTATTTAATTTCAGTCTGAACTAAGTAATTCGGAATGGAAATCGGCATCCAGTTCTTTTGTTTTTTTTTTTCTTACAAGAAAGATAAGCCTAAGAGACCCTTTTAATTCTATTCGTGACTTTTTTATTTGGAAAATGCAATTGTTTATTGTGTTTTACAAGGTCTACTTTTTATTCATAAAGCTTTATTTTCTCGTCTTCATCTGCACCTTTAATTTTTCTTAGCTGTATTCGAATTACCGTGACCCCGGTATGTAAAGGACTATTGAAGGACACCGTGGATTTTAGTCAGTACGAGTCTGACAGTCCCTCCCACTCTGCCCTGGGTGGGAGGACTTATGGATGATTTTATCACGTAAAAAAGCAGTATTTTCACCGAATATTCCAGATTTTCCTCATAATTCTCAAAGGTCAATCACCTAAAATATTCTCACAAAAACCATCGAGGCGCATAATAATAGTAATAATGCATTACCAGCGGCACTGACCTTCAGACCCCTTATATTTCGCCTTGCTTCGCTCGAGTACACCTTTTGTTGCGTAGGGAACAAAATGTGAAACATTTTTGCTGAAAATGTTGGTGATTAAAACATGAAAAAAGGGAATTAATGAAAAACAATGAAGTTTAACAGTCATTTGTCATTTGACTAAATGTAAATAAATAAGGACACCGATTCAAAATAAAAAAAGGAACTTTTCGTCACTTACTTAATTTAAACTTAACGAATAAAATATATTGAACAAGATATTAAAAAAAAAAAACGTTGCCCCACACTAGGAATTTCTCCTGTGTCGTGGGTGCGTTTACAAACATATAAACTCACATACACAAACGCCAAGACCCGAAGCAACTACTTGTAGATCATTCAAATATTTGCTCCGTGTGGGAATGGAACCCGCGACACGCAGCGCAGCAGTCCAATCGCTCAGCCACTATGCTAACCGTGTCAGATACAGAACCTCTAGCAATTATCGCCAACATTCTTTGATATCGGTTCTCGATTATATTTGTATTAGCTGCCCTTGCTTGTACGAGTAGTAAGTAGTAGAGATGAGCCGACTTTAGCTGACTAGCCGACTCACCGACCGACATGTCCGTCACGAAATCGACAAACTCGTACGAAAAATATTTGTATGATCTACAAGTAGTTGTTCCGGGTCTGACTACTCGGAAAATTGCCAAATAGGAGCAAAATATAAAACAATAAATAAATAGAACTGTGGAGCTGATTATTTAATGACAACAAATTGTTTCTTTTCAATCACTAACTTCTGATTCTGCATTTTTTAACGACTCCGTTACGGAAATTGCCGGAAAAAGCTGACCACTGCTTTCCCAGCTATTGGCTACACCTCTAGTAAATCCGAGTGGATATATATCGATATGGGGTCGCCAAAGTATTACAATAAGGAACTCCGTTTGATGAGCGTAAGGGTGTTATGTCTATGATGCTGATTTTGGGTTATGAGGTTTTTTTTTATTTCGTGGTAAAATCATCAAATGAGTCCTCCCACCCAGGGCAGAGCGGGAGGGACTGTCAGACTCGTACTGACTAAAATCCACGGTGACCTTCAATAGCCCTTTACGTTCCGGGGTCACGGTAATTCGTGAGTCCCGCGACCCCGGCAGACTTTGGCCTTCTCGAAGCCCCGTTATTTGTGGGTTATGAGGTGGGAAATCTTATTTATTTTTTGCTAAGTTTGTTTTTTTTTCTTGATATAGTACCTACGGCTTTTATGATTCACTGCCATTATTTCGATATTTACTCGAGGTTCCTACTTTTTTGAGATGGTTTTGCTCCTGGCTTTAGTATAGATCAGATATGGAGAGAAAGAGACAAAGTCTACGATGGAGTGATCTTTCTCAGAAGAAGCCCGCTAACTTCAAAGAGGTTGCATGGGTTCGGGAACACAGACCTATTTTTGTCCAGCAAAACAACACGATTCTTATTCTTCGATGAATATACCAAATAAAAACATAAAAAAATTGTGTTTTCTTTAACTACTGATACGCAGGATAAAACAAACATCCACGAAACATGTTTACCTAAATCAAAAAAGCTATCGTGGGTTGTAGCTGTGTAATCAATATAGCAGAAGTGTGATAAAGCCTTGCATAAAATGTGACTTTACATTCTGTAGTATATATTTACACTTATATACATCTATTTAATATCATGTGCTCAATTCTAGGTATTCTTTAATAGAAATTTAACGACATAAAAAAATACCATAAAGTATACAAATACAGCTCTGACGCAAATCATCAAAGTAAACACACATATCATCAAATACACGCCCGACCATAATAACATAGCTATGATGTAACCACGCAAGTGTACTACCTACTTCCCTCGGAAGTTTACTGCACCGACCGAAGTACAGTCAGCTTCAAAAAGTTCTGAATATACATCGACAAGTATTCTTAATTATAATGATGGAACCGAAAGCCTGCATTTTACATGGAGCAATTGATTATATATGTCCCGCCCCGGATGGGAGGACTCATTTGATGATTTTACCGCGATAACAAAAAAAATAAGACTGGTTGTCACAATTTTGGGCAACAGATTATCTGTATCATATTCATAATCTACAAGTAAATTTACAGATAACTCGAACTGGATCTACAATTTTATAGATCATCCACGGACTAGCCTCAATATGTGATGATTATGCTCGTAATTCGTAGACAAATTGCATACATTCAAACGAATTCTTGTCAAAACGTGACTTCTTTTTAGATCTGACTGTACCCGACCTACATTATTATATTGTATCTTGTAGCTGATAGTCCTTGAGATAGTCCATTTCCAAGCCAGTAGGCGAGCCAGTGAACCATTGAGTCGCTACACGTGTTTATGGACGCATTTATTACACTTGGAGACTTGTAAAGGATAAATATAGAAGAAGGCATTTTATATCAGAACTTAGTCTTTTCACGTTTGAAGGATTTTGTTTTAAGCGAAGTTCAAAAATGTTTAATCTGGAAATATTTGGTTATTTTACAAATACCTAAAACGCTTAAACGGCAAGCGAATCGTGAGACGTCCAACTGCTAGTTGGATAGACGATCTGGTGAAAATCACAAGATCGCGCTGGATGGAAGCTGCTTCTAACTAGTCCTCTTGGAAATCTATGGGAGGGCCTATATAGCACGTAAAGTTTTAAAATATCAGGTGTTTTCATTTAAAATTTGATAGCTTAAATCGCCACTCTATCAGAGTTTTCCGCGAGTTGAGAACATTTAAAAAAACTTGACAACTGCTATTAGGCTAACGTTGGATGATCCTCCCATTTCAACAAAGTACCGAAAAATTTACAACTTTTTGATAATTATCCTGGGTTTTGCTCGAGTTTTTAATTTTAAATGCTTAAGCTACCAGTATAAATAGAGTATATTGACCTCATTGTCACAACCACCTGCCACCAGTTCCGCAAAATTTTCACCCCTTAAAACTCACTGACCCAGAAACTCCAATAAAAGTACCAAACGAAAATAATTCCCATCTACATCCACGGTCGGCTGATCAAACTCAAGCGTTTCCTTTACAGATGAAATAAAGCCGTGATCGCATGGACGACGCTGCCGTTCCGGGCCGTCCCGACGGCCGGACGACACCTGTTCCCCGTTTGGCACATTCCTTATCTTTAACGGTGAGATTTGAATAGCACGACAGTGAGGGAGGTATATAATAGAGAACTATTCAATGCGACATGCATAGTATGTTGATGTTTGTATTATTTTGCGTGTCAAGGGTGGTTGATACCTAAGGGTGGAGTGTGTGGGAAATTTGTATGTTTGGAGGTCATGGGATACGACAATTTGAAAACGTGATGTGTGAGTTAAAAACATACAAAGCAAAGACGACTCTGACAGAAATCTTTCTATTTTTTTTTCTTTCGTTCTATAATTTAAAGTGCAATCCTCGTGTTGGCTTGCGTATTTTATGATAAAAATAAGTAATTGCAAAACACTTTACATAATACAGTATGATGTGTTTTAAATGTGTTGATAAATCTAGGAATCCTAATATTACGAGGTAAAGTATGTAAGTTTAGAGTGTAGTGGCTACTAAAAAGTGTCTTCCGAACTAAGTATTGATCCTGTAGAAAATTCTTTCTCCAATGATAAATTATCCCCGAGTATCATAATGTACATGTACGACATTCCCAAGGGATAATTTACGACCATATGGTTAGCTAACCGCGGGCAAAAGCTAGAGAAAGATATACTAAAATGTCTTTGTAGCCAATAAACCTTGTCTAAGTAGATAATAGAGTGGGCATCAACATGTCATTTTGTTACTACACGGGAACAGCTAGTGCTAAAAGTAAGGCTGAAGTCAACCGAGCGTAAATTGAGTTGTGAGCCGCGTTATTTCGGCCACGTAAATTCTGTTGCATTTGGTAGGCAAAGAAAAGTCTTGTTGGATTCTCAGAGCGACGTAAAATGAGTTGTCTGAGTATTCTGTCCGAATTGAGTTTGCAAGAGAAGTGACGACAGTGTAAGTGGAGGACTGAGGCCTTATCGCGAGATTTTTGTATTTTATTTACAGCGTACTTGAAGTATTTACTGCGTTTTTTGTATGGAAAAATTACAAAGCGCCTCTAGTGTACGGAAGAGGTACATTTTTTTTTTTCTATCAAATAAATGTCAAAGTTTCTGTTTACTTTACGTCACAAAAACTTGAAGCCATGATAGTGTCAATCTAGGAGATCATTGGCGTTATTATTATTTTCTTTGGCCTAATGCATATTCTCATTTTTATCTTAATTGAAAGAAAGAAGAAAAAATCGTTTATTGGCACACGCCACAAGTGCACACAGTATCGCAAATAGAAAAATAAAGAAATAGCTCGCTCCTTTGGCTACAGCCTTATACCTTTGTCAAACAGACTGGCGAAAGCGAAGCGTTTCCGAAGCGATACCGAACCGAAGCGAGACGTCAGTCCGATAGTTCTGTCACGCTATCGGATCGCTTTCGCTGTACCATGTGACAGGATTCAAATAATTCCATACATTACAAATAAAAACGTCACGCTTCGCATTCGCGACGCCTGTCTGTTTGACAAAGGCTTAACAGTTTTCACTTTAATGAAGATTAAACCGTTACACAAAATACCAAATGCCACATCATCCTAAGTTTTAAATACAGTTTTGTTCCAGACGCAGTGAGGTCCGGTAGTGGAGCCAGGAGCCTCAACTCAGACAATAATACCAGCCTTCAACTAGGATGAACTCTACGGAGACCAGTCTTGACGTGAACCGGTCTACGCCGATCTATACTATCGGTACCAGCTTTATTACACAATGGTAAGTTCTCAATTTTTTGTTCATCTTAAAATCATCAAATGAATCTACTGCTAACTTACTGCTAATAACTTACACCTTCGAACCGCAATACGCGAACAAAAATGTACCTAATCTTTTTTTTTTAATTGACTGCTCTGTCCCACTCCTGAGCAAAGGCCTCCCTCCACTCCTTCCACTTCTCGCGAGCCCGTGCGTCCTCCTTTAAATTCGGACAGAATCTGTACAGTTTGTCCCGCCATCTCCTTCGCGGTCTGCCGCGACCCCGTCTCACTGTCTCAGGGCTCCAGTTTTAAACCTAATCTTAAAAGCATTTATTTTTATTAATCGTGGTAAAATCACCCAATGAGTCCCTCTTACCCAGGGCGGGACTGGTCGGACTGTCAGACTTATACTGACTAAATTCCACGGTGATCCTTAAATAGGCTTTCACGTTCCACGATGAAACAGACCCGCGAATCCAAGTTCTCAACACTATTGTTTACTATGAAGAACACATTTTTTTTTAATGTGAACAAAATGCAGAGAAATACAAAGACCTGCCACAAACAGACAACCAGACAATAAAGAGAGAATTAACAAGAATAACCAACGCGTAACATATTCATACTTATGAATGTTTTTAATCTAAACAGCTTTTTAAAAAATATATCGTACTTTGAACCCTGTAGAAAGAGCAAACGGTCCCTCTATGACCCATTAAAGTCTCTAAATATTTGATTTTACGATGTAGTGTGGGTATGTTGCACTAAATTCAGCGTGAATATGAATTATATAGCACTATAGTTTGGTCCTGAAAAGAAAGCTGTACCTCTGAACGTGAAACGATCTTCTATTCATGTAAGAAAAGGTCAGACTGGTGAATTTTTCTTATTTATACTGTTCTTGCAATGTTTTCTCGCTATTTTATCTTGTACTGTAATGGGTTTTTCATGCACTTACCGTAAGATCGTGGCGACCCTAGAATGCAAAGGGCATTTAAATGAACAGGGTGGTTTTTAGTCAGTCAGAATCTGACCGGCCCTTCTCCTCCACCTCGGACATTTTATTTTTGCTTGGTAAAATCATCAAATGAGTCCTCCCACCCAGGGCAGAGCGGGAGAGACTGTCAGACTCTTACTGACTAAAATCCACGGTGTCCTTTAATAGCCCTTAACATTCCGGGGTCACTGTAATTCATGAGTCCCGCGATCCTGGGAGGCTGTGGCCCTCTAAAAGGGGACCCCGTCATAATGCTGACACTCTTTGATGCGTGCGTCGAACACAACGCGCCGTCGCCCCGGGCTTGGTCCATGGTCGGACAGCGAGTCGCCCATTACTCGCTGCCCGCATGCGCGCGCCTAAGGTGGCCGGAGATCGTGCGGTGGCCGGAGATTGTACGGTGGCCGGAAATCGTACGGTGGCCGGAGATCGTCTCCACCTCGGACATGGAAGAACTCATTAAATTTTATGATATTAATACCCAAAAAAGGGTAATTATGGCGGTCTAGGCTGAATAACATTTTGGTATACATTCCTGACCTACTGATAGACCTTTAACTAATGAAATTGGCAAAAAAATGGCATCGGATTGGCATCAAATACCGAAAAATTTAAAGTTTTAAAAGAAAAGTGAATCGCTTTGAAAGAAATTACTTCTTCTCATTAATTTACTTTTGTGGTTATTTTCATTTACCTGAAGTCACAGGTTTTTCTAAAATTGACATTTATTGGTAGCATTAATAAATTTCCAATATAAATATAATGGACATGTATTTTTTTTCTTTTTACATTGTATTTAGAATCTAACTGACGGGTTAGGTAGGTTTTTCAGTCTACCTACTCTTTTTTGTCATGATGCCACGTTGTACGGCAACGTGTATTTGGAAGTCACGTGCCTCCAGCGACAGCAGAATATTATACCTACCCTTTGAGCCTTCTTTATGAAGAACGCCAGCTGTTGAATCGAGACCCAAAACCGAAAATTATGCTGACAATAACAAAGAGAAAAATATTATTCGTTGATTTTTGAGACAAAAATAAGAAAAATGGAAAAATACACCTTTTATATCCTTTAATTAATTTACCTTCTCTCTCGAGAGATAAATCGACACAAATTATTCGTTGTTTTATTTTGAACTAGTTGTTTTCCGTGACTACGCGTGAGGTCTGCAAGATTAATTAGGGGAAAACGCATTGATAATAAAATTGGCTATTTGACAGTAGCTATAAATTACAAATATAATTAGTCCGTCATTTAGAGTTTAAAAAATAACACGTACTTTTTCTTTTGTAAAATCAATGAATATTCACCAAAATACAACGCATCAAAACTCGAGATCTCGTCACGTCAGAATTCAATAGAAATTGTCATTATTGCCAATTTTGAAAGCATCATATCTCAGTCAATTTTGGTTAATGAAATAAAAGAAAAAAAACGGGTCGAATATTTTTTGATAATCTAAGTGACGGACTAATTGTAATTTTTCAGTCAAATAGCCAATTACAGCATTAATATTAAACCTCTCTTTCCTATTTTTTCTGTCTCTACAGAAAAACCTAAACAGATTCCTCGTTGTTTCAATTTTCATTTTTAAATCGCGGCATAATCTCTTAAGAGCTTTAATGGCCTTTTACCGAAACTAAGAAGATTCGCACAAAAATATGCATATTTGCAAAAGACTTTGTGGTGAAAATGGAGTGAATGTTTTCGTAGCTAGTTCAAACTAAAACGAGAGAAAGCCAACTATGAGAAAACTTTGATGTTGGTTATGCTTTTACTTGAATATTTCTACAGCAATTTTGTTTGCACGGTTTAAATTCATTTCTAAAGCCGTGCATTAACTAAAGTCGTGTTGTAATTAATATCAATTCAATTCATTTAATCACTAAAATGAAATGCTAATAGAAAAAATTATGATATCAGGTTAGGTTACACTTTTATCATCTTATTTTCGTGTTTTTTTTTTGTCTTCTTCTTCGGCCACACTGCTTTCTTATCGCCATAGTGTTATCGCCATGGTGCTATTTGGATTTGTGCTTCGTATCTTTGCATTGGAATTATAACGAGTTTGAAAAAAAGAAAATTAAGCCTTTGTCAAACAGACAGGAGTGACGAATGCGAAGCGTGACGTTTTTATTTGTAATGTATGGAATTGTTTGAATCCAGTCACATAGAAAAACGAAAGCGATCCGATAGCGTGACAGAACTATTGGACGTCTCGCTTCGGTTCGATAAAGCTTCCGAAACACTTCGCTTTCGCCTGTTTGTTAGACAAAGACATTAGTGAACAAGCTGATTGTTAAAATAAATAAGCTTACTTTGGTATATCGTTTTGACACAACATCGGAAAATTTATTAAAAAGAGACATACTCCACTTATTGAGTCATCACTATTTTTGAGGAACGGTCGACATTTTTCTGACCGTCATAAATCGCACACAAACGTATTATACGTCGTATAGGGTCTATCGCAATCGGGTCTAGGCTATTGTCTTGTGGTCATATAATATAACAGTCCTTTCAAACGGACTTCTCAGCATTATGACCACTCACTGTGGTCCAAAACTGATGAGTCTACAATTTAATAAAACGAAAGCGATCTACCCAAGCGACGATATCACTCCATTTGTGGAGATTGCGTTTCCTTGATTGCAGTACTTCATTACTTCTCATTTTTGAAGCCTTTGAAAATGTTTTCTGGGTTCTTAAGGGAGCTTGATCCTGAGTTATCTCGATCGTGAGCTATTTCAAAAGGCTTTTATGTTAAGTTGCTAGTTACAGACATACGAAAAGTAACTTTGACATGAATATCATAAGTCATCGTTCGTATCGTAAGTCACCTTTTTTACAACTGTGTTAGGGTCTGCTTCTAGACTTTAGTTAGCCCTTGCATAGGTGCAGAAAATATGAGGAAACACAATCTTCTAAGCTTGGTATGTAGGCTATAGATGGTTACCCATCTACGAGCTGACTGCTTAACCTTGAAAATCGTTGATGTTTGTTTATACATATGTACGGGCTCTTCGGGTGTACGAGTAGGTATCTGGGAGACAAAATACAACATTAAAAAATGTTTAGGTACTTCAGCGATATTTCTTTCATTCAATCAAAAGACCTCGCTATCGAAATTGGTTCTTAACAACGTCTTTACCAAGAATACTCGTCGGAAATCACGTTTCTGTAATTTATTTTGCCTTCATTTATTTTCGACAAATGAAATTTATTCGCTGATTGATGAAAACTTTCAACGGTAGCGACAGAAAGAAACTTTTTAGGTTAATTGGGTCGAATTCCGTTCCACTTAATTTAGTTATTGAAAAAATATTATGTATCAAAAAAGTATGAATTCTATTCATTCATTTTATTTCGCTTAGTAAATAAATTCTATTTTCTAGTTATGTAACATTAATGGCTTTTGTACCGGATTCGTCCGAGTAGAGATAGTTGATACTGTTAAACGTACCGGGTCTCTAAGCACCCTACATCCTTACTCAGTTCATAATACATCTTTATTCATTAAAACCATAACACAATTTATCACCTTATAATGTTCTTCAGAGACACTCATCCCCTTTCTTTATTCTTTTCCTTAATTGTTTTAATCAAATCGGTCTATTATTACTATGGTTGAGTTGCCATACTTTGCTGGACACATATCCTTAACTGTGTATGATACCCTGTCTTCCGCCTTACGCTTCTAATCTAAACCACCCTCATTTTAATATTGTTATACATTATTTCAAATACCACATTTGTTAACAGGAAACTCCAGAAGATGAGACAACGGACATGTTTAACTACAGCTGGTGGTATTCAAGAATGCCACGGCGAGTACCTCGTCGCCAACGGTACCAACTACACGGACATCTACTATTTCAACAACACTTTCGAGAATATTCTTACTGCCAACGGTGGATTGGTGAGTTTCTCTTTCTTCTTCTTCTATATCTCTTGCTATATCGGTTTCTGGATGATGATTTTCTACTATCTGTGTTTTAATTTGAGTATTTGCATGATTTAATCTCAGATTATGAATAACGTCTAGTCTAGCTAAGTAACATTAAAACCAGCTGGTTATGATAAATTATATCAGTAATTAGACACATCATTGACGCATACATTATTATTATCACTAATTAACTACTTTTTGCCAATCAAAATATGCCCAGCACTTATAAAAAGGTAATCAAATCATGAAAGTGACGATAGCTTCTAAATTCTTTCCATATGCTACTACTATGAACTACTTCCAACTATACAGGCAAAAGCCTTTATCTTATGTTAACCGTACCTACAATTCTCACTTCTCCAGCATCGATTTTTTCTTTTCCATGATATTTTGTACTTATTTATATTTATAATATGTTAGCTCTTGCCACTATGTCTACCATAGTTCAGTATTCACAGCTCTACTCAGTCCACCAACTTCTTTTAATCGATTATACCTCATACTACTCATTCATTAGCTTCGTTAACAGTTGTTCCATAAAAACTCGAGCAAATATTAAAAGGAAGTTTCAATGAAATTTTAAGTTTAGTAGTAGGTATTTTAGCGATACAGAACTAGTACAAGCCACTAATGACCAAAGTTGTTTCGTTATCAACTTGAATAAAGACTAGAAGTTTGTTTTCTTTTTTACCTAAACGCATTAGTTCAGACTATCGGAATTTTTACAAGGTTTTCTTGCTTAAATGTTTTACTCATTTTTGTTTTTAGTATTAAGAACTAGCTTATGCTCGCGGCTTTCCTTGGGTGAGGACTGACTCACATAGAAAGTGTCGTACAATAATATACAAGTTATAAACAACCCGCGTGCCACCCAAATCTGTTCCCAAGTTTTAACGTAGAAGAGTAATTAACATCCATCCATACATGTAATCATCAACATAAATTGATGAGTATATATTATTATAATAGTAATAAGATTACAATGTATACATAATGAGCCTTAATCGATTACTATTAATTACACTCAAAGATAAACAGAGCAATAGTGGAGAATTATAATGGAGTAGCTATAATTGAACAACGATTTAATATCAATTACCTTGCATTCACACACACACTGACCTCTTTTGTAGGTTTAATGCAGAGTCTTGCTACGAGTACTAATACAACGCAAAAGTATTTAGTTTTATCTACCTTAAAACTATTCTAAGTAAACTTTCAAATTTTTTTTTCTGAGCATCACACAAAAATTCCGAAACATTATTTTGAAATTAATCCTCTTCTAACGTAACCAATATTTCATCAAAACATTTTCCTTTAAAAAATCTATTCCTTAATTAATTTAAACTTCCAAACTTTGCGTAGTAACTGATGCTATTGGCTCCATTACTCTTTCATACTTCCCAAGTTTGTTAGATAAAAAAGTATTAACTCTTTGCCAGTCTTATTTGCTCCATTCATTAACTTTGATTGCACCAATATCGGCCAGTTTTGATAAGAACTTGGTCTGTTAATGAATAGATAGCTCTTCTTATTGTGTTTTATTGAATGGGACAAACACAAAGGAGTCTTCTACCATGAGGAAAAACTTTCCACTTCATGATGGCGGGGCTTGGAATGTTATTGTTTAGTACAAAGATTCAGTAATAAAAGTGTTTAGTGAAGAACTTTCTCGTGTGGAAGTCGATCATGATAAATTAATGTAAGAAACAGCCAGTGAATGTTTTTTTTGTACGTGGTTAAATCATCAAATGAGTCCTCCCATCCAGGACAGAGCGGGAGGGACTGTCAGACTCGTACTGACTAAAATACACGGTGTCTTTCAATAGCACTTTACGTTCCGGAGTCACGGTAATTCGTACAGTCCCGCGACCGACAGCCAGTGATAGACATTCCAATGAACGATACTTGACTCGTAGAATGACGTAGGTTATCAAGTTCTCATCAAAACTATGAAATAGAATGAAAATTAGGTTTGAAAGTTAAGTAGCAAGTTATACAAGTTCTTCAACATGAACCAATGTTAAAGATTTCAAGGAGTAGAATCTTGTGTTTGGATTATTGTTTTTATTCTTGTGTGAATTAAGGATTTATTCTTGATATAGATACTTTTGGTTACTTGGGTAGATGATCAATAATCTCATCATCAGCTATTTGCAACTCGTTATTTTTTTAATGGAAATTCATAATTAAGGCTGCTTGTCCTGAGCGGTCCGAATAGAACTGACTAAACCACTATTTTTATCAAATATCCTCTATACGCCAAGTCCGCGCTAACCACTTCTTCCCCTTTTCTCATCTTTTTTCTTCTACAAAATTCCTCTCAAAATCCAGTACCTGTTCTTTGGCTTTCCTCTCCTCCATTCATCAACATTTATATTTATCACCACTGAAACCCATACGTGTGTGCTAACACAAACCAACGGGCTCAAAAACCTTGAAAAGGAGGTCTTCTATTTCTGCTTTATACCCCTTTTAAAATAGAAGGGGTAACAAATGTTTAACGGTGCAGACATTTAATCGATTGTACATTATCGGCACGGGTATTGTGTCACGGCCGTACATAGGAATGTGTGAACAGTGTGTTCATTGTACACATAAATGAAGTGTGTGCTTTGAGTGTGCACACCCCACTTGAAAGTGTGTGTGATTTGAGTAGCTGGCTTTTTATTGTTAATTTTGGAAAAGTTTTGATTAGATTTTACCTCGAGTAGATTGTTTTTTGTTTGATTTCGGTAATTAACTTTATTTAGTCTTTGTAATTACTGGCTGGACTTGAAAAATCTTTTTGCATTTCATAACTATTTTACATCATGCTTCGTCCATTCAAAGTCGACGGTGCAATCGCGAGGCTCAGCTAATGGATTTGTTAAACAGCAAAATTGGCGTGCCGCGACGCTAGCGTGGCGCGACGGTAGCGTGACGTGCTTACTTAATATGAGAAAAATGCCGACGTCCTGCCAAAGGACGTCCCGTAAAGCGTTTTGTGTGACGACATAATTTTCATATTCGTGAACGACGAAATAAGAAGAAGAACTACCGTATATTTACATTGAAGCACCTATTACTAACTTTATTGAATACCTACAAAAGTTCTATTAATTAATTTACAAACAATATTCAAATACTTTCTTCTAACACTTTAATTACTGAAACTAATTATTCATTCAATATACATGTTGTCTTTATTGCGAAAAAAAATATTATTTATAAAACAAACTAAGAAAGTAGGAACTGGATCACTTTGCAAGCTCTAACAGCTTACTAAGAGTTCAAGGAAATTGTAACTAAACCCTGTTTCTTGCAATACGATAGTTTGTTTGATAAAGAAGTTTTTATATAGGTCATAAACAATGTTTACACTCGTTTTCATAAGCTAACCGCTCGAGATATTTCACATTGGGCACCTGGCATTATTTTTTTATCGTGGTAAAATCATCAAATGAGTCCTCCCACCCAGGGCAGGGCGGGAGGGACTGTCAGACTTGACTGACTAAAATCCACGGTGTCCTTTAATAGCCCTTTACGTACCGGGGTCACGGTAATTTGTGAGTCCGCAACCCCGGCAGGCTTTGGCCCTCTACAGGCCCCGTCACTATGCTGACACTCCTTGAGGTGCGCGTGGAACACAACGCTTCGTCGACTCTGGTATCGTCCATGGTCGGATAGGGAGTTGCCCATTTCTCGCCGCCCGCATGCCCGCTCCTACGGTGGCTGGAGATCGTCTGCCGACGTCCGTCGCCGGGGCACCTGGTAACTGCGAAAAATTTTGACAGGAGCCGTATATGGAATGGTTGAGGTGCCATTAGCGCAGGTCCTATTTCAGCGGATGCTTAATGTGAAATACCTCTTTCGCTCAACCTCTGTACCAAACATGCTATTACATTTTTCTAACCAACTTCTTTCTTTTTGTCTAGCAACCAGTTCTACCGCCGTTCCCGCTGTGGTTGGCGGCCATCTTCGCCACCTGTCTTGTGCTTGTCATCTTGTTGACCGTCAGCGGTAACGTCCTGGTACTTCTTGCGTTCCTGGTAGACAGAACTATTCGCCAGCCCAGCAACTATTTCATCGCCTCACTTGCCGCCACTGATCTGTTGATTGGTAAGGATATCATTAATTTTATGTAGGTATTAAAGAAGAACATATTTGATTTAATTTGTTAACTCGTGATAATCGTCACCTAAATTATTAATATTAAAAAAATGTATAAAACAATGTTTTGAGTTAATTTTTATAATGATACTTTTTTTTTACGTGGTAAAATCATCAAATGAGTCCTCCCACCCGGGGCTCAGCGGGAGGGACTGTCAGACTCGTACTGACTAAAATCTACGGTGTCCTTCAATAGCCCTTTATGTTCCGGGGTCACGGTAATTCGTACAGTCCCGCGACCTTTACAATGGTACTTGATGAAATATTTTAAAGGTTAAGTTATAAACTTTTAAATTATGAATCCAAAAGGTACGATTCTTGGAATGAAACCGCAACACAAAACTTGTCTGGTTTTTTTATATATAAAGAGAAACCTCTGAATCAAAATAACAATAAAAAGAGTTGGAATAAAGAAACTATTTTGCACATCTATCAGGTTTCCACTGCGAATACCTTTTAGTTATTCAAAGCGATTAAAATCTCTAGACTGTTTTGAAATTGCTGTTTGAATTCTTCAACTCAACTGTAGGTATTATTTAGTACTGTTTTTTTTTAAGTAGATAGAAAAAGAAACACAATGTTTTAACCCACAAAGAAACTGAAAAATAATCTCAGGGTAAAGTAATTTAATTAAACGTATAATATCTTTGAAAGCAAAATAAGTCTAAAAAGCAAAGTTTCAGAAAATGAAAATATCTCTTATAACGAGACCTGGCCCTGTTTTGAAACTAAATTAAATTAACCATTAATTTGATTAATTATTTTCTATTTACTCAAGAAAACTTTCAACTGGAACATTGTTATAAGCTTTTGATAAATTAATTCAGACTTAAAGGTGTTCCGAATCTGAGAAGCTTGACCCTTGACATTTCAGTGTCTGATAATGAGAAAAGTGTTTAATGTAGAATTATTTTCTTGTCTACAGGTACTTTGTCACTTCCATTCTACACCGACTACGTTTTAAAAGGCTACTGGCATTTAGGACCCTTGCTATGCGACCTTTGGCTATCAGTCGACTACACAGTATGTCTCGTCTCACAATACACCGTACTACTCATAACTGTAGATAGATTCTGCAGCGTAAAAATAGCAGCGAGGTATCGAGCCTGGCGAACGAAAAATAGAGTAATATGGATGGTAACAGTCACGTGGATCATACCAGCTTTACTATTCTTTACGACAATATTTGGATGGGAACACTTTGTTGGGTATAGAGACTTACAAGAAGGCGAATGTGCCGTACAGTTTCTCAAAGACCCAATTTTTAACACAGCTTTAATCATAGGCTATTATTGGACGACGCTGTTTGTATTGATTGTACTCTATGCTGGCATTTTTAAGACAGCATATGATATGCAGAAAAAGAGTGAAGCGAAACAGAGGAAGATGCAGTCAATGGTGGCTTTAAGTGCTGGTGTGATGACAGGGATGGCTGGACGAGCGGCAGGGATGGCAGCCCTCTCAAAAGCAACTATATCCAGTGAAGAACAAATGAAAGTATCAGAGGCTATGCGAAAAGATTCCACTTCTAAAGGATCACTTGCTGCTCCCTTGCTTAATTTAGGCGGTTCGAGTGATTCCAATTCTAGTCAAAAATCTTCAGCACATAAAAGCAGCGCTACCGCCACTGGTACTTCCACTACAGCAGAGTCTGACGGAGATAAGAAGGAAGATCAAGTAGAAGCAGAAAGGTCTAGCAGTCCCGCGTTCGACTCAGATGAAGAAAGTACTACCCAGACAAATGTAAAGAAACGGCCATCAGTTGCGAACTTAGTGATGCAAACAGGTGCTATACAACTGTTAAACAACATGCGTTTTAATGGAGGTATGATGATAAAAACTGACATGAAACAGTCACCAGTACCAAAAGCTGAGTTGGAAAAACCAAAGACGTCATTATCACAGATATCTGAAAAGAGTTTGCTTGATACAGATAATCCTGATACATCACAGAGTAACGACAATATTTCAGTACCAAATGTGCCACTGTCTATCGCTAGTGTTATGTCTCCCTTATCATCAGGTATAACAACACCGTCCGAACAGAGAGAGGTATCGACAACAATTGCTCAAAGAATCATTCCACCACCATCTGAGTTCAGGTGTAGTCCTCCAGTTTCCGAAAGTCCACCATCACATTCAGAATCATCACGCACTAGGACTGTAAGACTTGTGAAGGGTGACGGTACATCATACGACGTGCTTGTGGGTATGGATGGTGCTGACTTGAGGTATATGGATGAGAGTTCCGTCAATGTTCCGTCACCTACATACGAAAGCCCGCCTTCTTCCGTCACATTCCCAACTGCGACTGAACCCTCATCTCCACCAACATTAAATTCAGGTAACGAAACTAACAAGTCTTTATTACAAGCAGCTTTAATACGAGCGACCGCTGAGGCTCAGGTTACACAACCGAAAACGAATTTTTCCCCGCCTCCCCCAATTAAAGTGAACACCGAGGTGAGTTTAACTACAGGGGAGCGCTCCAAGCCTGTGATTACTCTCGTATCGTCGTCTTCCAATAACAATGAACCTCAACCCCCCAAGCCGTCTGAGGCAAAAACGTCTCCATTGAAACTGAATCCCGCAATAAGTCCAGCGGTCGAGAACAGTGATGTATCAACTACTGTAGTAACTGGGTCAGGCCGCGGCGACTCTAAGAAAGAGTTCGTAAAAAACATAGGAAAAAAATTAAAAGTTAAACGTTCAAAGCGGGACGGCCTGTTTCCGAGCATCGGTCGGCAGAAATCTAAATCAGAGAACAGAGCGAGGAAAGCTTTTAGAACTATATCGTTCATATTGGGCGCGTTTGTTGTATGTTGGACTCCATATCACATCCTGGCTCTGGTTGAGGGATTCTGTACAAATCCGCCGTGTATTAATAAGCACTTGTACATGTTCTCGTACTTCCTGTGTTACGCGAACAGTCCTATCAATCCATTTTGCTACGCGCTGGCCAACCAGCAGTTCAAGAAGACTTTCACGAGACTCCTCCGGGGTGACTTCCACATCACCTAGTCCATGTATGTCGGTCACCGGAATGCGTAAACAGGAGAACCCGACCGAGTGTCCCATGGCAAACGTTTTACGCACAATTTTTCATTCCAAAGATAAGACAATACCAATATTAATGACTTTGTTGAATGCTTTCAATGTATAGACATGGAATCGTGTAGAATACTTGTATTAAATGTATAGCGATTTCAGCTTTATAAAAGCAAATTTTTAATATTTGTAAATAGTTTTAGGTATATTACATGTAATTTTTTAATTTCTTTGAACGTTCAGAACTGACAATAAATTGTTAGATCGTGTATATAAAAGTTAATTAAAGTCTCTTCATATTTCTAATTAATGTTACAGTTAAATTATTATAATGTTAGTTTAGAGTAATAGAAACTGCTTCAAGTAATGTCGAAGACATTGTGGTAAAATAAATGTTTGTAGATTTATAATAATACGAATAATAATTGTTTAATAATTAACTAAGTATTTAATAAACCATGATAGTATTGTGTGTGACAATGAGTTGGTATTTTTAGGTTAAAATGAATTAGATTTAACTAGGATTTATTTAAATGAAATCAAAAATAATTTTACATTAAAATGTAATAAATCAAACGTACGGTAATTTGGTAAAAATACAAAATGAAATTAGAAATTAATTATAGATGAATACAAACTCACTCATAGTCACATACTAAAACGAGATTACGCTTCAAAGCTTTCAGCCGTGAGCCCTGCTAAAGTTTTCTAGCGTTTGAAATAGTCAATTAAAATAGTATTTATATAGAAATATCACTAACAATACGGGCCTAAACCGTTTTAGGTATTATCAGGCTAGTTTTTGACGTATCCATTGTAACTGTCATAGTTTTTCAATGTAAACGGGAGTATCCATAGTTTTTTTTTTTTTTGTTTAGTATTTTATCAACGAAAATGCTTCAGGTCTTAAGGACGACGATTTATGAATGGTAAAATAAAAATGGTATCCTCGGATATGTTAGTATTTGAATTCTTTTAGACTGATATTTTTATATAATAATTTTGTAATACTCATTTTGTAAATACATATCAATATAACCAGCAAAATTTGAAGCATTTTCAAATAAAACGTTGTTATAGTTGCCCATATTTTTATTATTATTAATGTATAGTCGCTTTAAATAAATAATCTGTAATTTTAAACATCGTTTGTGAGTATTAAATAAGTTATTTCAAAATAAAATGAAAGACAAAAGTGAAATAAAATTAGTTGATTAATATTTAAAAAAGAAAAAAATAGAATTATGATAGCCAGTACAAGCAATCCGTTTTCAAATGCATTTATAGAAATAATAAAAAAATATAAACGTGTAATGTCATGCCCAAAAATAATATATCATAAGAAATATATTTTACTGAAGAAAAATCAAAATTTAGTATTAATTTTATACTGCTTGAGTCAAATAAGTTCAAATTCATTTTTACCCGTGATGTTGATTTGATTATAACTTCTTGAAAAGTTGTTTTTTTTTCCAAAAAGTTGATATCATTTACAAATACTATTTTGATACAATAATTTAATTTTTAAATGTTTATTTTATGTATTTTATGTGACATAATAATCGTTTTTGTAACCGTTAGCTATAGTAAAAGTTGTTCGAAATACTCATTAATATTAGTAGTAAGTAATCTGTGTAAATAATATTTTAAAAAGTATTACAGATGGTCATGAGCAGTATGTGTTTAGTAAAATAATTATAATCTAGTGTTCTCGCCTTAGAACAGTGTCAATAACTACTATATAAAATTGTACATATGCTTTGTATACTGTCTGTTCATTTTATGTCGGAAAATGAAAATTGCAATGAATAAAAATAGTAATTTCATCACGGTATTTTTAATATGACCCACAATCTTTTTAAATATACTTCAAAGCCACTTATAGTTTCGTTACTATAAATTTCGATAAAAGGTTAAGTTTGGAATGAATATTCGATTTACATTAAAAAAAATATCAGGTAAAGGTCACAAAAGAAAATATTAAGAGTAAATTGTACGTAAAATCTTTCATACCTCTTTTGATGCTCGTCCAAATAATTACGTTGATTTAAAATCCCGGTCAACCAAAACATTCTGATAAAATAACATTAAAAAACTAAAACCAATTCAAAAAGTAAAATATCCGAACAAAATGAAATAAAATTGTATTGTCAAAAGCTCAGTCGAAAATCCCCTTTTAACGTTTAAAACGAGTACAACGTTGTCGAGGGCATCAATGTGTGATCGAAATTGCAGAGTATTCCCAATAGGATTAGAGATCTGCCGTTCGGAAAGGCAATAAAAATTGAACGAAGGAAATTACAAGCTGTTTTGTTGCTGAGTGTACGAAAAATCTTACAGAATTACGAGGTTATAGTTGTAATTTTAGACACATATAAGAGCGTATCATGCTATGTGTGTGTTGCAGACCTGTTGGTCTAGGTGACCCTGACTGCTATGCCGGAGGTCGTGGGTTCGATTACCACCCAGGACAAATGTTTGTGTGATGAGCACGATCATTTGTTCTGTGTCTGGGTGTAATTTATCTATAATATGTATGTATTTAGAAATATATAAGTATGTTTATCAGTTGTCTAGTACCCATAACACAAGCTCTGCTTAGCTTGGGACTAGATGGCGTTGTGTGATAGTTATGGAATATTTATTTATTTATGTGCTTTACACGCACCAAATGTGAACAAAGAAGTGAACGCGCGAACACGCGCGTATTACTGTATTACGTGTCACTCTGAAACGGTTTTACTCACAGTGAGGCGATGATATGTATTTATATGCAGGTCAACGCTCGTAAGAATTTCGCAGATGCCAAAAGACGCGTCTATATGTGTTTAGATGCTCAAATACGCGTCTAAAATACGGTAGGTACTTTTTTTACAACACATTGAGAAAGTGGTACGAATCATTATAATCATTATGTTTTGAAAAAGCTCTCAAGTTTGTAACTGGCATTCCATGACAAACGATTATAGAAAACAGCAAATGCACCCTTAAAATCAACGGATACAGCCACAGAGATACGGTGCTGACAAATTACCAACCCCTAAAAGTCCCAAAGGAAGCTTTAGCTATAAAATAAATCAAGGTGAATCATATTATCAGTGACCCCGTAATCACTAAACGCCTGAGTAAGTAATCAGTGGAAACAAATGAAAAAGAAGCGTATAAAATTGGTATAATTTGTCTCGGGAGGTGACACTGCCGTGACAAATACCATTACACTGAAGACAAAAATAAACGAAGGTCCGGCCCTAAGGTCAGATTCGTTTTGATGACCACTAGGGTGGATAAAGTGGTCGTTTAGTTGTTAACTACGTTTTCAACACGGTTTTACTTGCATGAAACGTGTTTTTTTACTTACCCTTACTTTCTCCTTTATCGTAGAAACATTAATGCCTTTGTCAAACAGACAGGCGAAAGCGAAGCGTTTCCGAAGTGATATCCAACCGAAGCGTGACGTCAGTCTGATAGTTCTGTCACGCTATCGTATCGCTTTCGCTTTTCTATGTGACTGGATTCAAACAATTCCGTACATTATAAATAAAAACGTCACGCTTCGCATTCGTCACGCCTGTCTGTTCGACAAAGGCTTTAAACTCACATACACAAACACCCACACCCGGAATAACTAGTATTATATCATGCAAATATTAGTCCGTGCGGGAATTGAGCCAACAAGACGTAACGCAGCAGCCACTTCGCCAACCGTGCCGTTCTATTACACCTTGAGAACGTCTAAGGATAGATGATAGGTCTATGCTGTACTTAGCCAGAGCTTTTTTTAACGTGTTAAAATCAGGGCAGGGCGGGAGGGACTGTCAGACTTGTACTGACTGAAATCCACGGTGTCCTTCAATAGCCCTTAATCCGTTAGTCCCGCGACCTAGTATTTTAGCTGGGGAAGAAGAAATGGCAGAATAAAATCACCAACAGCTACTAAAATAACAAAAAATATAACTTAACTTTGTACCTGCGTCAAATGTATTTATACGTAACAACTTTCGAAGTGAGAGCGATTCTAACAATTTGTGTTTGCATTGGACTAGTGCAGATAAAGTGAACGCCCATTTAAATAGTAGTGCCCGCACTAGTGTCTAAACATTTCCGTCATAGAGTTATCAATTTCACACATGCCAGAAAAACAACGGAATAGGGTTATAGTGCATTGTTAAAATATCCGATATTTTTAGTTTTTGAAAATGGCATGAATCTTTATTTAGTTATCTGTGCCCACCCAATGGTAAGGCTGCTTTTCCACCAGAGATGTGCTATGCTACGTTGCTATGAATACGTTTGTTATCCACCAATCATCTCCATTGGTGCACATAGATTAGTACTGCAACGAAGATATGTTTTTCTGTTATTTATATTTAATTAATTTACACCGCTGGTTACAGGCAATCTGTGGTGTGGTTGTCCGAAGTGAACCGCTAGGAGGTGGATCCTAACCATCCCAAAATATAGATTATACTGTGCTCCATTCCATTTCAATAAATCATTTAGGTAAAATTTCATTGTATTTAAAAGTTTGTGGGTAAAATGAGAACAACCCTACATCGTTAGCGGGGAGATCGTTTAGAAGCTCATATAAAACAAGTAGAGATAGTCGTCATAACGCGAACACAATAGTGTTGACGGTGACAAGTGTGGTCTAAGATATAAGCGAGTGAGATATTGACGGTTTACTCTGTTTATGATATTTCGGTTTTAGATTCAACACGTCATATCAAAACATTGATCGATGCTCAAATGGGAGTACAAAAGTGCTCAAACGGCGGCGTTTTTGGCAGTAACAAGCAAATACTTGGTATTGTTACATATTCGCGTTTATTTGAAATAGTTTTAATATTTATTATTCAATATCAGTTAATCTAAGGAAAGGGGAAAGGCCCTTTCCTTTGAGAAAATTACAAGCTATAATGCAATTTAGATTCTGACCTTCGTCGGCCCTTTTCATGTCCATCATTTACTTCACCACGTTATAGTGATCTATCGACATTCCATTTATGTTTTTTAAATCCCATGTAATTGGGGACGAGCTATTGCCATTTACTGTGTACGTGAATTTCAATGTTCGTAAACACACCTACGATACAGGAGAAAATCGTAATGAAGCAAGAATATCGTAAACAAGAATTACCATCAACAAATACAAATTTAATTGCTACTGAGTAACGGTAAAAACCCAACACTTTCTGGGCATCTAAGGCATAGTCTATATCTCATAAATAAAAATGTTTACCCAATTTAAGGCTTGCTACCGCTATCCGCTTATAACTTGACCGGTCCTAGCTGTCAACTCAAACAATACATGGAAGGAGAAGGCATTATAAATGGCTGGCTCGCTTCAATTTGTTCTGTGGTATTGTATTGTCAACTGGTATATCTCTTTAAATTATATTCTGTGTATTTAATTCAATTTAAACACCTTGTTATGATGTGAACAATAAACTCTTTGTTTATTGACCCAATTTTGAATAATCGTTTCGTATTTTCACATTATTATAACGAGCATTGGTGGCCCAGTGGTATCCCAGTGGGTTTGAACCCAGCCAGGCGCATTATCATCATCATTGTATGCGTAATACGTCCACTGTTGGACATATTACTCCCCTACAGATTTAATTTTCTCCGGGGTCGCGGGACCAAGGGATTACCGTGACCCCGGTACGTAAAGGGCTAGTGAAAGACACCGTGGATTTTAGTCAGTACAAGTCTGACAGTCCCTCCCGCCCTGCCCTGGGTGGGAGGATTCATTTGATGATTTTACCACGATAAAAAAAAAAGAAGGCCCGGTTGAAAGCGGCTTGCATCTGTGCTCTGCATGGATTCTGTGGTCTTAATAAGATCCTTTGACCATCTTGTAGGTGGACGTCCTAAGCTTCGCATGCAGAGCGTGGTCTACAGACGCATTACTTTGTGTAATTTATTTCTACACCACCGCTTTCAAAACGGTGAAGGAAAACATCGAAAGGAAACCGAAGTAAATTTGATGACATGTGACATCTACCAAACCGAACAGGACCCGCGTGATGGGGGATCTACCCCTCTAACAGAGAGGAGGCCTTTGTCCCAGCAGTGGGATATACGCTGATGATTTTCACACTAGAAGGTGAGGTGGATTGTTACAATATTATAATACGTACGTGCGTACTCTGTAAGATTTTTGACGATAAGATTTACGCTGACGTCTTTTGTGAGGTCATGTACGCCTATCTATCACTTGCACGCTCTTAAGTTATATGATATATTAATATTATTATAATATAATTACGTGAAAGTAATTTGATTAAGATACTAACCTGCAAATCAATATCGATTTACCGTATTTTAAAATGTTATTTCATACCTAAATCCGCTATGTACAGGTACTAAATGCGAAATCCGTCAGATACAGAATTCTGCGTGTAAGACCAGCTTAGCTGTTGAGACATACGTAAATCGAAGGGCCTGTTATGAATGCACAGAATATACTAATACTCACTGTCTTCGATTTTTTGTGTCTATGACATTTCAGTTTCCTCACGATGTTTTCCTTCACCGTTTTAAAAGCAGTGATGGTGAAATAAATTACACAAAGTAGTGCGAACGGCTTGATTCGAAACCAAGGCGTTTAATTTGTTAGTCGGGGCCGTAACCCCTGAGTTACTACTGCTCCCACTTAATATTTTGTGCGTCCACAGGCTATGGTGACCGCTTTCTATCAGGCGGAACGTATGTTTCTTGAGCACTTATATGGTACAAGAGAAAATGTTAGTAAAATGCCTGACTAATTGGCCAATTTTGACATAAAAACCTACTACTAGCTTCTACTACTAGAGAAATTCTTGTTCTCTTCGGCGTTCTGGTTCATTTGACAAATAAATATTACGATGCGCAGATGCAAAGCCTAGACTACAGTACATTTATTCTCTTTTTTTTAAGCTTTGACCCACATAGGTATTTCTCCTGTTTCGTGAGTGATTTAAACTCACATCCACAAACATCCAGCCCCGGAACAACTAGTCGTATATCAACACAAAAAGTTAGTTCCGTGCGAGAATCGAACGGAACACGCAGCGCAGCAGACCAATCGCTTAGCCATTACGCCAACCATGTCGTAAAATTTAAATAAAGCTGCTGAAATGTTGAACTTTTTTTTTAGCATAGCGTGGTAAAATCATCAAATGAATCCTTCCACCCAGAGCAGGGCGGGAGGGACTGTCAGACTTGTACTGACTAAAATCCATGGTGTTCTTCAATAGCCCTTTACGTTCCGGGGTCACGGTAATTCGTACAGTCCCGTGACCAGAAGGTATATGTTAGGTTATGTTTAACATTTCAGTCGCAGGACTAACGAAAGGAGAGAAGAGGACTCATTTGATGATTTTACCACGATAAAAATAAAAAAAAATACCTTCTAATGCAGTGTTCTACTAAAATAGCTTCAGCATTTTAAGTTTACTACGCACGTTCGTGATAGACCCTCATCGCTACATACAAAGAGAGTTGTATACCTCCACATGTCAGATTATGAGTACGCACCAGAACAAAGCGGCTCAGCGCCGGCTGAGACAACAACGTGTTCAGTATTGTACGCCGGATAATGTTTCTGATATTGTTTGGAATTCAGATTTGTTCTACTGTCTTTTGTTTATGCGTGTGTTTTAAGGGGGTGGTTGTACATTTGCCGCAAAGTTAATTTGCCACATTTTTTAAACCTCATACGTTGAAAGTTAATGAAAGAGGAAATGAGGCGAATTTACAAATGTTATAAAAAAAAACTGTCGCTAAATTACACATACTTTTTTCGTGGAGAATTAACTTTGTGGCAAGACAACAACGCCTTACGCTCCATCCATAGTGGTAGCATCCGGCCACCATAGGCACGGGCATGCGGGCAGCGAGTAATGGGCACCTCGCTGTCCGACCATGGACCATGGCCGGGTCGACGGCGCGTTGTGTTCTACGCGCGCCTTAAAGATGTCAGCAAAAATGACAGGGAAAGAGTCCGACAGTCCCTCTCGCTCTGCTCAAGATGGGAGGATTCATTTGATGATTTTACCACGTTAAAAAAAAAGGTTGGTAGCATTCAAAATAGAATCTAGAAATGCATGTATGCTCAAAGAACAGCCGTTTTAACTATTCTGCATTTCCATTCTTTTTTTAGGTTTTCCTGGAGCAATGATTAAATTAATTCTGTTTGGACTACATATTCAGCATACAGCTTTTCCCTTCTGGGATACTAGCTTCATTTCTGTGAGAGATTATAAATGTGTGGTTGTTTTTTGCTCGATCAACAAAACTCTACTACACAGCAGATATCGATAAAAAATTACTCATAGTTCGTAACTTGGATTTAATAATGCATAGTATAATTTTTGTCTTGGTATTACGTTGCCGTGGGATAATTGGCTATTTGACTGAAATTAGTCCACTTAGATTATCAAAAAATATTCGACCCCTATTTTTCCTTTTGTTTTGTAAACCAAAATTGACGGAGATACGATGCTTTCAAAATTGGCAAAACGTCACAATTTATTACATTTTTATTGAATTCTGACATTACGAGTTTTGATGCGTTGTATTTTGGTGAATATTCATTGATTGTACAAAAGAAAAAATACGTGTCCGTTATTTTTTAAACTCTAAATGACGAACTAATAATATTTTAATTTTATAGTTACTGTCAAATAGCCAATTACCGAATGTAGCTGAGAGTTTTGTAAACTTAACTCAAAAAGGAAACATCGGAATTGGAAAAATCTCGCTTCTGATTTCGAAGTAATTTTCAATTTCCTTTGTCAATCCAAATCGTGTGCATTTGTGTTTGGGTCGGGTTGTTTAACATTTGTCACATATTGTAAACTCCATACTATGAAGTCATTCGTCACATGCATTAAAAATAATGTGAAAATTCGTCACAGTTTTTCTAAACATACCAAAAGGTAAAATAAAAAAACCTCTTCGAAAATGTTCTACATTCCACTCCAATTTTCTACAAAATAAACTTTTTATTATAAAAACAACACCAGACTTAATATATCAGCCGGTCAAAAACGGACCTTTTTGATGAGTACAATTGCGAAAAACATCAGGAAAGCAAGGAGAACGTAATGCCCTATTACGCGGCCAACTGGGCGGCAAAATATATGATGGAAAAAAATGCCAACTAGAAACACTCCATTTTATTTTCACATGACCGTGAAAGTAACTGTATCTTGTTGAAAAATGTGGGCTAATTGTATGTTAAAAGGTCGGGTACGCCTCAATCGTGGCTATAAGACCCCCCTTTGAGGAGTGGCTGTAAAGGCGCCATGGCGTCCTCACCTTCTGCCTGACGCAGATCTTACACCGGATACAGGTGTTTCGGGAGGTTCCTGTGAGGTTCGCCCGGAGGATACGGAGGAGCATACGATAGAGATCTGCCCCGCTTGTACAGAGGACCGCTGAGTTGCATTGAATTGCGACAATTGTTTGATTTACCTGAATTTATTGTCCATTTATAATCCGCAATGTAGTCAAACTTGCATGCAATTTCTTTGTCATCTGAATGTGGCTTTATGGATTGATTTTTCATATATTAACTGTATGGGTTACCTTTTTAGGATTGAGCACCCAAAAGGGTAAAACGAGTTCGTAAGTTACTAAGACTCCACCTTCCGTCTTTATACCTGTCCGTCTGTCAACAGAACGAAATTGCTGAAAATTTCACAGGTTATGTATATCTGTTGCCGCCATAACAACAAAATAAAATAGAATAAAATAAATATTTAATGGATAGACATAGATCAGACATGTTATTTTTTCTTTTTTTTGTAGTGAATACGGAAACCTTCGTATGTGCGTCCGACTCTCGTGTGGCCAATTTTTTTTATATTTAAACTTAGATATTTATAGCGCTCCTAAAACATGGCACGAAGTTACTCTGCTAATAGCTCTAAGGTCTTAGACAGAAATATGAAATATGAACGTGACTTAGCACTTTCATTTGTACGTAAGTAATGCTTGGTTTATGCAAGCCATACACGATCTGGTCTCCATCGCGCTGGAATTGGCGTCCACTCAACTTGATTGTGTAATAGCTGTCGGAATTGACTTTTTTATCGTGGTAAAATCATCAAATGAGTCCTCCCACCCAGGTTAGGGCAAGAGCGACTGTCACACTTATACTGACTAAAATTCACCGTGTCGTTCAATAGCCCTAGCTAGTTAGTCCCACAACCCCGGCACGCGTTCCAGGGTCGCGTAGTACGCGCACGGAGCAAATATTTGTATGATCTACAAGTAGTTCTTCCGGGTCTGGGCGTTTGTGTATGTGAATTTATATGTTTGTAAACGCACCCACGACACAGGAGAAATTCCTAGTATGGGGCATCGTTTGAAAAAAAAAAAGAATTTATAATACAACATTGTCACCACTGATACACATTCAAAGCATGTGTAACAATAACCTACCTTAACCTGGCCTACCATGACGCTCAGGGAACGAGATGGCGCTAGACGATTTTTGTAGCTCTGTCTCTTTCCCACAGCCTAACTACTCACGCTTTAAAACGTCATAGGCCACCCGATGTCACTATTGTACCCAATGTGGCCAGGGAAGGTATGTTTTGTAGTAAATTATACGATACGGTACTATTGTTCTCAGTATGAACATGGGACGGATGGGGTTGGAAGGCAGTAGGGTAAGTAACATGTGTTTTTGAGATAGTATATGTTATGTAGATACAATAGAACTTTAGTTGTAAGGTAGCTAAACATGGGTCATGATTAGAAACTTGAACTGTTGAGTAAAGATGGTTCTTCAAATATCCTTATTTCGGACTTCGAGTATATAATGCTGGCCGCCCACACACGTTTTCCGTATTCCTTTTCCTAATGTAAAATTCCGATTCGGAAACCTACACATATTTCATGCAAAGTGTTCTACGAGGCGCTTCAATTTTCCAAATGGAAAAACTCTAACGTTTGTTTCGAAACTCAGCCGCGCTATACAAAATACAAAAAAAAACCTAACGTCTGCTCTTATCCCGCGGAATTTGGAAACGGAAATCCACATTAAGAAAACGAATTCGGAAAACGTGTGTATGCGACCAGCCTAATCCAATGGCTGCAAGTGGTAACAAATAAAAAAATAAGATAGAAGAGAAAATTAAGAAGAGAAGAAATAAACGGTTCCGTATCCAAGCACAAGTATTTACAAATATGAAGGAGCTGTAACTATCCATAATTATTAAAAGACGAGATTCATAATGGCAGATTATTATGGCACTTGTGAAGCACAATCTTACACTTAGGTCCAGGAAAATGCAATAAAATGTTATATTTCTTTCAGTTACCTGAGAATAGAAAATGGATAGCTTATAAAGGCTGAAAACTGCGTTACGCAGACGCTACCTCTACCGTAAATAGAGAGCCCGCTGTCTGTCTGTCTGTCCCTATGTATGCTTATATCTTTAAAACTACGCAATGGATTTTGATGCGTTTTTTTAACAGATAGATTCAAGAGGAAGGTTTATATAAATATAAAATTTATAATATAGTCTCTACTATATTATAAATTTAATATAATTATATATTTAAAATATTATATAATTGCACACGTGTCGAGCCGGGACGGGTCACTAGTTGACAATAATGCGTAACTAAAACGACATGCTAGCTAGAAACACCACCAACTCCAGCATTTTTTTAGGGTCATCAAGACGTATGAAATAAAGTTATTATTTTATTATTTTTAAAAACGAAGTTTTTATTTTTATTAATTCCTGGTGCACTCGGGTAAAAATAGAAGCCATTAGCTCATAATATTTAGATTGGGACAGGAATTTATGTCAAATCGAAATTCTAATAGGCTTATTGGGACTAGATAATTACTTGCTCTGCAAATTACTGCCATAGCACCTCGAAAATAAAATGAAAATTTCAAATCAATTATCACCCTCCCATAAAATCAGCAGTTTTTGTAAAACTAATGTCAGAAGCTAGGCTGCACCACGGTAATCGAGACTCGTTCAATACAACTACCACTCTCTCGTACCATCCACTCATGCGAAACTAAACCTTAATCTTCGTCTCATACCGATAAATCCAATCGCAAAACATTCTCCAACAACTTTGTCCGATATAAGTCAACAAAGTTAACGGTGCAGTTCTGTCAAGGGATTCTATACTTTGCATTATTGATTTAGGGTAGTTCAAAGGTGTAAAAAGTTGGTGTGCTATCATGTGCCGTCGTTGCAATTAGCGCATCGTCGTTCCCATTCTGTTATTGCAAGTGGACGCCTCGCTGGCATCATGGCATCCTTATAATTTATGCAGCCTATTCGTATAGGCTTTTCATTTCAATATCAATTATAATGCAGCCGATGGAAGAATGTAGATGATTAGGAATTCATTGAGTGCATGCGCTTGTGTGGTGTGTGTGTGTGTGTGTGCTGAATTGATGTGGTGTGTGTTAGTGGTTTACGGAATCTGTTGAGAGTTGAGCACCTTATTATTTAAGAGCGCGTATTCTGAATGTTGGCAACGTCGCAAATTGTTGTCAAATATTAACAAGCTTTGATTAATTTAGCAATGTAACTGTAAGGAAATAAGAAATGCAATAATTAATATCGTAACACCGAATTTATAGTTTTAGATGTAAAAAAGCATTTGGGAACTTTCCAAATGCCTTTTGTTTAGGTACCTGAAACGGTTACTACATCAAATTCAGTCTTTTAATTGCATTCCTATAACAATATTTTAGTGCACTACAGAGCCATATTCCTTATTTGAGAATGAACAGTAAATTTGCCAAATTAGTTAAAACTTGTAAATATTTGACAGCAATTTGCGACGTTGCCAACTTTCAGATTACGCGCTCTTAATGCGTGTATTCTTCGATGTGTGGTTTGGTGCAAACCTAGTTAAACCGAGCTAGTATTGCGCATGGTATATCGTTCATATATTACGTTCTATTTTGAAAATCTTAAGTTCTCGAGTGATTCTTAAATTTGTGTCGATTCCACTTTACCTTAAGGTGCGTCTAAACGGGCAATACTTTAACTGCAATTGCTGCGTTGTCGATCCAACTCAAACAAGCAGTTTGAGTTTGAAAAAAGTTTTCAAAGACAACGCCAAGCGAATAGTCGACGCCTCGTGTGACCAGAGGACTGGCCTATTTCTTGGTCAAAGGATCATCATTGCCATCCAACGTGGCAATGCTGACAGCGCTCTGGGCACTTTCCCCATTGACAGCGATGTGGACGAATTTTACGCCGCCCTATAAATACGCCCTATAAATTTTTAATTTTAGTTTTAATTTAGTCATTTTTGTAAATATTTTACTTTTAATTTTAGTTGTTAAATGTAGCATGTAAACAAGCAGTTTATATTATCTAAATTATATCACCGTCACATCATCAAACCATCGTGATTTATACCTAAGAACCCACATTATGCCTTTGTGATAAATAATGAGGGTAATAGCCTACCCCTTTTCATAGACAAGCGATGGAAACATTACAGGCTCATTATGCTAGACTCAATTGTTACCACATTATGATCCCTGTTGGTCGCGGGACTGTAAGAATTACCGTGACCCCGGAACCTAAAGGGCTATTGAAGGACACCATGGATTTTAGTCAGTACGAGTCTGATAGTCCTTCCCGCTCTGCCCTGGGCTCCCGCCCATCTAATGATTTTATCACGATAAAAAAAAATTTGATCCCTGTTACACTGTACAGTCACGAGCAATAGTATGTATACACTAAGCAGTATTCAAAAGCAATGTTCTGCTACCATATTCATTAAATGTTTGCCTTTTCATTAGACTTCTATTTTGGAAGCCATACTGCTACGAAATAGGCCTTATTTTAAAGTAGAAACCAGTATTTCACGAGTAAATTGCGTTTTAATTCTGTTAAGTGTATACATGTTATTGCTCGTGACTGCACTCATTAAATTTTAGCCCATAACCACATTATCTGTAATAGCCATGCCTAACAGGCTATAATAAATTATCAATTTTGATTTAATTTCCGGTACCTAGGATAATTAATGCTCAGGTAATTTAATATGTGGTGGCTGCACTAATTAGATTGGGAGTATGTGGTCAATTAAAATAATTTTAGTTGGGATGAGACATTATGAGGGTGAATTATGACAGTTGGCAACGTTGCAAATAGCTGTCAAATACATACTCGTATATTATTTCTTTTTTTAAAAACTAGGAATTTCACAATGTCTCGCGACACGCGAATCGATCACTCAGCCACTTCGTCAACTGTGTCGTCTCAATTAAATAATATAAACGGCATTAAGAACTACTAAATCGCACTCGTATTTTTTTACACACAGGCGATACCTCCTCGGCAAAATTAAACCAAAATAAAACGAAATCTAAAGATATTCTTGTGTAGGTACTTCGGAGTTGATAGAGAAGCTCGGCCATCTTGAACTTTCTGACCTAAAAGGATCACCACAGCTGTTTCTTACAGATCAAAGTTTGAAACGTCTGAAGACGGCGAGACAGCGGTTATTTTTTATTTTATTTTTAAAACGTGGCTTTATAGATCGGAGCCTTTTTTTAACCGAGCGTTGTTAAAATTGACTGCATTATATAAGTGTCTAACTGAATTGTCATAATCATCTGCCTTGCCTTTTCCCAACTATGTTGGGATCGGTTCACAGTCGTCGTCACATTCGGTCGCGGGACTCACGAATTACGGTGACCCCGGTACGTAAAGGGCTGTTGAAGGACACCGTGGATTTTAGTGATTACAAGTCTGACAGTCCCTCCCGCTCTGCCCTGGGTGGGAGGACTCATGTGATGATTTTACCACGTAAAAAAAAAGACGAGATAGAAGCGACTGCCTATCTGACCTCCATAACCCATTAACTTGATACTACAAAACTTCTTGGTAAGATCGATTGTCAGACTTTCAATCTTCTGACTAACAGTAACGGCTATCAAAGATCTGACAAATGACAGCCGGGACCAACAGCTTTACGTGCTTTCCGAGGCACGGAAGAAACTCGCTATGATAGATGGTCATTCTTCCACTGACCAAACTCGGCAAGCGCGGCTTAACATTGAACATCGACTTATGTGGATGCTACTGATTATAATTGGCCACAAGCTAATAGAACAAACCACTGCTCTAAAACATCAATTAAACGAAAATGTAACTAAAAACCGCTAAACAACGTTTAAAATCTGGCAGTAACCTCAGCTTGTGATCGGCTTTCATAATAACCGCATGGAACGCTAAAAGCATTATTATTGAAACATGCGGAACCTCTCTTGCAACCGGACATCGATTATGGTAATGTGGCCATTAAATTGCAAATATCCTACGTGGGCGATTTATAACTTGGTCTCAAGTAGCTGACGATAGTGATGACAATCGCTTTGTTTGCCCTCGAGATTACCTTTATGCAAGTTATAAGGAAATTCATTTTCAGTTTGAAAATGGAATTTTAACTTTATATTATAAATGCGAAAGTGAGTTTGTTATGCTCGCACTTTCATGTTAAACGGTTTTACGGATTTTTTGGGACATTATTAGGACATTTTTTTCGTCGTCTGTCGCCGTGGGCGTCTACCACTGCGGCTGGCGTGGAGGAAGGACGCTGTCCTTTCCCTCACGCGGCGCGCCTCCTTCTTCGCTAGCATAACTGCTTCGCAGACGGAGGGAACCGCTTCCTACTCCGTCACCTGGATTAGGACAAAGGATACTTTTTCAGTAGTAAGTTGCTTTGGGATAATGCAAAGGGCAAGTGAAGGAATAGGGTGGATTTTAAGATACCAAGAGCCTGACAGTCCCTTAAACCTTAAGAACCGTCAAAATAAAAGGCCTCAATTCAAAAATTGTTTTTTCATTATCTTAAATCCTAAGGTTAACCACAGTTAAATTAAGCTCGCCTTAATTTTCTTCTAAAGATATCGAAGCAAATTTTTAAGAAAGCCACACGGGGCAGGGCAGGAGGGACTGTCAGACTTTTACTGACTTTAATCCACGGTATCCTTCAATAGCCCTTTACGTACCAGGGCCACGGCTACCTGACGAGACAGTCCCGCGACCACGGAAGGCTTTAAGCCCCTTAAGGGGGCCCCGTCAGATTACTGACTGCTCTTTGAGGCGCTCGTTAACAATGCAAACCGTCCGCATGCCCGCGAGGTACAAAGAAAAGTTATATTTTTTTCTTTAGACGATTAAAACCTCTATCGGCCTCTATACTGTGTTCATTTTATTTGAACGCAACTAGGGTTGGCACTTCAACAAAGTGCTGTGTCCCAGCGATCGAATTGTTGGCTCAGTCCCAACACGCTAATGACGGCTGTTGCTTCCCTAGTAACATGAGTTGTTAGAAGAACGTGTTATGGTAAGTAAAATTGCTTTTTATAGCTTATTAAATTTCGTATTTGAAATTAAAATTACGTTTCAGTGTATGGGTTTGATACTTTAGTCACCAACTTGAAAATTGGGACAAACTGGTTTTCAATACAAGAAAAGGCAAGCTTCTGGGCAAGCATGATTCACCGTTATACTCTTCTAGGCATCTTCGCTTCAATAAACTTCGAGTATTAAGTATCTTCGCTTAAATTACATTAAGTTTTTTTTTTTTAAAAAAACTGTAAATAAATTTTATTTATTTATTTATAAAACTTTATGCACAACATTGTACAACGGCGGACTTAATGCCGTAAGCATTTTCTGCCAGTCTACCTTTGGGTGATGCAGAGATAAAACAAAGTAGGTGCAAGAAAAAGAAAAACAACCATTCATTAAAGATATTACATATATACGATACATATATACATTAAAATAAATAAATATCCATATACATATACATACATACATACATACATTCATACTGTGCAGAGAAAAGAAATATAAATAGAAATACTGTCAACCAATTAACTGTGAGTCGAATCTGCCAGCTTCTTAAGTAAGAATTCTCGAGCCTTCATCTTAAACGAGAAACGATTCGTTGCCGTCCTGATATTCAAAGGGAGCTCATTCCAGAGGAAGACCGCCTGAACAAAGAAGGAATTTTTCTGGAGGCTAGACCGATGAGAGGGACATCGCAGAAGGCGATTACTAGAGGAACGAAGTTGCTTGCTGTGTGCAGAGCATAAATACTGAATAAATATATTTACAGTTTTTTTTTTAGGTCGTTCTTATAATTATTAAGAAAATAATTAATGTTGGAATTAATTGTGTGTATTATTTATATATTTTTTTTTATTTATCGTTACAATCTTCGCGGACAGAAAAAAATAATAACACTTCATTTAAATAAAATTGATTAAAAATAAGAAGCTACAAAAAAGTTAACTATTAAATACAGAATCAAGAAAAGTCAGTTTCCAATAAATTTTGTTCAGTGATGCATTTATTACCTGGAGTTGAAATGAAGAAAGAATAACTGATAATATCCGGTATTTGCTTGGAGGAAATTAGTTTCTCTGTCTTTAAAGGGAAAACTCTTTTTCAATTTTTCTATGCTTGGAATAGCGTTTATTTTAATTTTAACCTTATATGAACTTTCGAATTGTCAAACATAAAACATAGAATTAAGGTACAGTCTCAGGCACAAGGCATATTAACTTGTAAATCTCAGTTTCACACACACATCAATGTTATGTTTGCATCCAAAAAAATATATTCAACTTTGGTAGCATCTACATATGTACTAATATTGTGAAGCTTTATTTGATTGGTTGAACGCGCTTATCTCAAGAACAACTAGTTCCAATTTGATACATGTGTCATGTTCGTGAACGGGCGCTGTCAGTTAGGTCTGGTCATCTCTTAGCTGCCACGGTTTATTTTAATTATTAATCATTTTATTTCTACATACTTGCAACATCGTTCTCACATAATATACCATTTCAAAATGAAAGATGTAACAAAGGTTCTTTAATAATTTTGGCGATCTAAAAAGAGTGTCCATGGAGTTTCTTGCCCGTTCTTCTCCATAGAGATCTCCTCCTTGGAATGGGCATCCATGGTACTTTCACAGTTTTTATGTCATGTGCCTGGGACTGTAGTACCATAATTTTATAATTTTTAACTACATTTTGTCTTTGACAATTCAAAAGTGCCTGTAACTGGTCTACTTGGAATAAATGCTTTGGTTTTGATTTTGAAATATTTTTTTTATAAGTACTCCATTTATCGAGGAAGGCTATAAGCTATATAAAATCAAGCTACGACCAATAGGGGTGAAGCAGTGGGGGTGAAAAGGTATTTCATATTCAGAAGCGTCTTTAAAATTACGAAAAAGTTTAATGAACATATCATTGTATGTAATTTTTTAGTTTAACCAGTGTTAAACCATTCTTAACCTTGTTACTGACGGACTGTACGAATTACCGTGACCCCGGAACGTAAAGGGCTATTGAAGGACACCGTGGATTTTAGTCAGTACGAGTCTGACAGTCCCTGCCGTGCTGCCCTGGGTCCCTCTGGACTCATAAGATGATTTTTTTTTTAACCTGTCTTGTCCCACTGCTGGGCAAAGGTCTCTCCTATAAATTTGCACTCTTCCCTGTGTGCGACTGATGATTTTACCACGTAACAAAAAAAACACTGTTACGCTAACAATAAACACAAGTTCAGGAATTTCGATCGACAATACTCGGAGGACTATTCTGTAAATCACCGGGGAAATGTTTTCGATGCGACATTTTCAGGTCGATACGGTAGACGGATTGAATTGCTTGATGTCTGACAGAACATCGCTGTGTTACTCCCGAGGGGATGGCTCAGATGTGACTTGAAACTGAAGCTACGTGTAGAGGATACGTGGTGCATCTGTGAGTGGATATATGTAGGTACTGAGGCTCAGAAGTTCGCTCCACATGCAGCAGCTCACAATTTAGGATCCATTAATATTAGTAGTCATTTTTACCCGTAGTGCTAGGCAACTGGGCTTCTCCCAGTTGTAATGTCCCTTTGTGCCTATTGGCCTTGCTTTGTTGTGTCTCCTGCTTGCATGGAGGGAAGTGGAAACATATTTTTCCTACTCCTCCACTATTCTTTTCTGATTAATTTCGTTGCAGGATCCAAGACAGGTGAATTCATTCTCCGAGACACGTCGAGCTTAATTGTCTCGGCGCTTTTCTGGTGGTTGCCACTGTTGATTCTGGCTTTCAGGAGTTGCAGTGGTTTGGGAATAGTGTGGTGGGTTTGTCCCAATAAAAGTTCGCTCCACGACTAAAGTCTTCTAGACGCGGCACTAGTGTTTATGTCATTTTATCAAATTCCATTAAAAAATGTAGTACCACAAATTTTTCGTGGGTCTTTGGTCGTGGTGCGGTCTAGCACGAGTTTACACGTTTTTGTGTCGTAAAGTAAACGAGAATTGCGATTAATTTGATGGATAAAATTATTTCTTCGTTACATTAGAGACGCTTTTTCATTTTCTATTCAAGTTACATCGTACATACTTCAAGTTCATAAAATTCATGTTAGGACCTCAGATGTCGGGCACGCCGTAATCGCGGCGGTAAGACCTCTCTTTGAGGAGTGGCTGGATAGGCGTCACGGTGTCCTCACTTACCGCATGACGCAGGTCCTCACCGGACACGGAAGTTTCGGGAGGTACCTGTGTCTGATAAGGAGGGAAGAAACGCCTGGGTGTCACCACTGCGAGGATCGTCCGGAGGACACGGTGGAGCATACGGTGCAGGACTGCCCCGCTTGGGCAGAGCACCGCCGTGTCCTCTCGACGGCGATAGGCGGAGACCTCTCGCGCCCGGCATTGGTCGAGGCCATGCTGTGGGGCGAGACGGAGTGGGAAGCGGTCGCCTCCTTCTGAGAAGCAGTCATGCTCGTGAAGGAGGAGGCGGCCCGCCTGAGGGAGAGGACAGCGTCCTCCCTCCACCCCAGCCGCAGTGGTAGACGCCCACGGCGTCGGACGTCGCAAGACGATCTCCGGCCACCGTAGGCGCGGGCATGCGGGCAGCGAGTAATGGGCGACTCGCTGTCCGACCATGAACCATGCCAGGGTCGACGGCACGTTGTGTTCCACGCGCGCCTCAAAGAGTGTCAGCATAGTGACGGGGCCTGTAGAGGGCCAAAGCCTGCCGGGGTCGCGAGACCAAGGGATTACCGTGACCCCGGTACGTAAAGGGCTATTGAAGGACACCGTGGATTTTAGTCAGTACAAGTCTGACAGTCCCTCCCGCCCTGCCCTGGGTGGTAGGAGGACTCATTTGATGATTTTACTATAGATAAAAAAAAAAGAGTCTTTGATCGTGGTGCGGAACCTTGCACGAGTTTTCACGTTTTTGTGTCTTAAAGTAAACGAGAATTGCGATTAATTTGATGGATAAAATTATTTCCTCGTATATTAGAGACACTTTTTCATTTTCTGTTCAAGTTACATCGTACGTACTTCAAGTTCATAAAATTCATGCTAGGACCTCAGATGTTGGTCGCGGAACTCACGAATTACCGTGACCCCGGAACGTTAAGGGCTATTGAAGGATACCGTGGATTTTAGTTAGTACAAGTCTTATAAATACTAATTTCTTTTACAAAACATGGCAAAAGAATTAAAAACAAACTTAAATGGTTTACGTTTTTGATTATCCAGTGGGGCAACACTTTGACGACACGGTTAGTGCAGTGGCTAAGCGATATGACTGCTGCGCTGCGTGACGTTGGTTGGATTCCCGCACGGAACAAATATTTGTATGACCTACAAGTAGTTGTTCCGAGTCTGGGTGTTTGTGTATGTAAGTTTCTATGTTTATGATATTAAAACACACCCACGACACCGGAGAAATTCCTAGCATGGGTCAACGTTTTAAAAAAAAGCACTTGGCCGTTTGTATGTTCTTTATTTAATTCTTTCGATATTATGAACAATCACGAGCCTTTTGCTATCTAATTTCTTTTCAACATGAAATGGCCCAACTACCTGCCAAGTATATACTTACGTATGAGGTCCAGTGTTGCCTCACTGAGTAAGCAATTATTTAAACTATTTCGGCCTTATTACAAAAACTAAATAAACCTTGGTTTAAACCTGGTCTATCAAGTCCAGGCTTATCTGCAGAGCAATGGTTTAAATTTCACCGTATTACAAAACTAAGATAAAACGTTGACTTTAGTACCGCCATTTGAACGATTGTCTAAACAATTAAATCCAATATGAGTAATAACAATTAAATCTACCTTGTTTCAATCCATTTTAGGTGAAAATAACACAAAAACTACAACACAATTAAAAATTTGCTATGAGAAACTTTGACACACCTTTGACAGCTACTTCTATTAGACCATGGTTTATCGCAAAACCAGGATTTGTAATAACGTTTGTGTAAACCGTAGTTTTACAAGATAAAACCTGGGTTTTTAGTTAAACTCCTTTTTGTAATAAGACGGTTTAAGTTTTTTTTTTGAACCGATGATGCAAAAGCCAAAGGTTTCAAAGCCAGAGGTTCAAAGCCTCGTCCGTTTCCATTTTCACAACTGACTGGCACACGAAAGTAAATGGCCAACGCACTATGTTTTATTAAACCACACAATTTTTCGTCGAATGGGCCGCTATGAAAGTGGAAACCAGAAAAAAAACTAAAAGTCAAATTCAAAACCATTTTGACGTAGACTTTCCAACCGCATTAATGTTTGAATTTAGAACACTGCGTATTTACATTTTTGCTTGGCAAAAACATTGTAGAGAGCAGAGTATCAAGGATGGTACAATAAGAAATATATTAGCCTATGCCTGGATTGGTCACTAAAACACCATGCTTAGAAGAATAGTCATGTCATTTCGCTTTTATCACGTGCTCTGAGCGCATCAAGAAGTTCGTGGATTTTAGTCAGTCAAGTCTGACAGTCCGACCAATAAAATAAAGTAATTAATTAAGCATTGACCCTGCAGTACATTCGTCTGTCGTCATTCAGTACAAACTATCAAAATAATAACCATATTTAGCTTTTCCGTCACGTACAACACTATTCTGGAGTGGACTGTATTTTTTAATTTATCTCTCCTCTTCGATAGCTCAGTGTGTACTTTACTATCTCAGGAATAAAGGAACTTGACTTGGAATTAAACACTTCGACGTTTTAACACTTTATATTTACAATTTCTAATTAGCACGATACATAATCACAAGAACACAAATAATAACTTTAATAAACATGGGCGCGTGGGACTCACAATATAACAACACTAGAACTTAAACACTAAACTGTACAAACTATGAACTATTCACTGTATCCATCATTACGGAGAACTAAAACTATTGAACTGTGCCTGAGAACTGTACTGGAACTGAGTGGCCGCATAGAATGGCCCTACTATTATGTCAAAACATCGCATCGCAAGTCGTGGCGGGACCTTGCCACGTTTCTAGGCCCTCTAGCCAATAATAGTCCGTGAAAATGGACTTGCCCGGATCTATTCGGTCAGACAGGTTTCGACCTGTCTTCGAGGCCCCGCCCACAACGGCGATGTGATGCTTTTGTGACCATATTTGGTAACGTTTGCTGCAACGTGACTCCGACAGGTTGAGACACGATCCTTTAATAAAGAGTACATCTTTCCGCCTGTTGCGGACCTAGCGTTTTCTTTATTTACCTTATTATATTTATGCTATATTACAATCAAGCTCGTTGTCTGTTACATATGCTATATTACAATCAAGCTCGTTGTCTGTTACATCTCTCCCCCCGGCGCAGCCTGCGAAGCCTCCTCCTCCTTATGCAGCACGACGAGCTTGCTGACGGGACGCTTGAAGATGCCGGTTCTCGTTCGCACGTCGACCACCCTGATGTCGCCGTCAGGTCCCGGGTAGACTCTCTCGACGATCCCCATTGGCCACACGTTTCGTGGCAGCGTGCTGTCGGCGACGATGACGACGTCGCCGACCTCCGTCGGTCGTCGGTGGTTCTGCGGCTCGCCGCGGGGCACCAGCGCACTATGTGGAGATTGAGTCGGTTTCGGGTCATAAATCTATAACTTCTATGTTTTTATAGATTTGATGCTGATTTTTTTTTTTGTGTATTCTTGAATAATTTTCCTTTTAAATAATATACAGTTTATGGATATAAACATATTTTTATTGTCTAAAAAAAATTTAAAAAACTTGAAATGTTGGAAAATTTTCATAAAAGTACGACTATCTTTAAGCAATTTGTCCTAAAATGTTGTAATAAACACAAATTAAACTCTTAAAATTACTTTTGCTATTATTAATGACTACTATTTTAATAAAAAAAAAGTTATAATAAAAAAAAACACTGAATTATTCAACTAGTTCTAAATCGTCATCTAAAAGGTCAAAAGACTTTTTACTAGATGCTTTTCTTATGGTCCGAAAAGTATACAAAAGTGTTTGTAGAACATCTTCATTTGTGGCTATTTAGAGCATTTCCTAGCATGATGAAGTCTGAATCGTTTGTAGTCTTTGTTTCATGATTCCTGGGCATCTTCGGAAAGTTAGCCTTGGGGTAACACTGAATAATGCCGAATGACGCTTTTCCCGTGAATTAGGACTTTGTGGACAGATGATGGCATATAATACCACATATTATTATTAACATACATATCTTTGTGCTGTATCCAGAGCAAACTGACCGAATTTTGTAGCATTCATAACTTGTCCACTTGACATAACTTAAAGTAAAACATCAAATCGTTTAATAATAAATTCCTCGTCCACAGCAGTAATTTCTGCACTGCAATGATAATTTTGAAAAATCTTCCAGCTGTATTACCGTCATTGCTATTACCAGTACCTTGTTTAGGTTATCTATATTGAAACCGAGTTCTTCTCTGATCCTTCTTTGTACATATCCCTTCTTTTGTTTTTTTTTAATCTACGTTTTCTTTTGCATTTTTCAAAGCCTAGGTTATGGGATAGTAGGTAAAATTATTCAAATCCGGCAATGCAATGTCGATATCGCCTATATTCAATAAGCATTTTCATCAACTGGTTTATTTTGCACCTTTTCTAACTTATTCATCTCTATAGTGCATACAGCACCTGATGAAGTTTCTGACAAAACTTAAGCCACTTTCTGGTCAACCATGGTTAAAAATAATGTATGTTAATACCTTATTATGATACCTTCTCCATTTATATACGTATTGATAAAGTTACTATAAGCGTCCTTTTCCAGCTTCAATTTCATTAACTACACTTCTAGTCTTCTCAGGTGTCTCTTTTGAAAACTCTATTAAAATGGGCCTACAAAATGTAACTGATGATGGAACAGGGTTTTCCCACATAGTTTCCTTTTTATTAACATTTACAAGTTTCAGAGGCACTAATAAAGCTATAAATAAATTAGTGTCAGAAATGAACGGTTCACGATATGTTTAATTGATAATTTATCATGTTTGAGAACTAAAACATGGTGGGAAACACTCGATACATTATCTTAACATAAACCGCAATTAATAAAATATCACAAATAAGACCTATAACAAGCAAGAAGTCAAATAGCTTCACCTACGTATTTGTAGGATTTTTTTGCTGTTTTATACTATGATAGATTAACATATGTTGTGCAACGAAATTGCAACTTTTTTTTTCTTCTTGTATTAGAATATTAAATTTTCTATTAAATAACATAAATTACAGACCTTCGGCAAATTTCGGCAACTGTCAAAACTCTAATTGAAAGTTTCAGATACGCAAAAATTATATGTCACGAGATAAATATTTCTAGTAAATATATTAACAAATATATAGCATTTTTATGCAAACCAATCAAAAGTACATAGTATAAGCTTTCTGTAATGGTATAATACTTGCATAGTTTCCATTGCTAAATGGCTAGAAAATAATCTTGAAAAAAATAAAAATTCAGATTGTTTTGTGATAGTTTAGGAATGATCGTATTTAGATGATCTTTTTTGTAAACCAGTACCAACCACATACATAATGTATATATAATATTGTAGATTAACTTCTTAGCTACAGTCTGAGGTATAATTCGAGTACCTGCGCCGATTTTTACAAAATGTATTTTTGGCCAGGCTCTCTTAGGCACCTCCACATAGTGCAGCGTGGGGAGATACTCCCGCAGCCAGCGTCGCCAGAAGTGGTCGGCGAGGGCCTGGCTGGCCCGCCAAGCACGCCGGTCGGCCTCGTCACAAGGCCCGGTCGAGGGTAGGCCCATGGAGGACCCCAACAGGAAGTGGTTGGGGGTGAGGGCCTCTGGATCGGTGGGACTCACGCTGACGTGAGTCAAGGGGCGTGCGTTGATGGAGAACTCCGCTTCCGTGAGCAGAGTTAGCAGCACCTCTTCTGCAGGCGCCCTTTCGCGCAGAGTCGCGGCGAGGGCAGTCTTCACGGAGCGCACCAGCCGCTCCCACGCGCCTCCCTGGTTGGGCGCGCCCGGAGGGATGAATCGCCACTCCATGCGATGGAGCAGTCCCTCCTCCTTCAGCGCCGGTGCCCACTCCGCATACGCCGCTCGCAGTTCTTGATCGGCTCCCCTGAAGTTGGTCCCGTTATCTGAAAACATAAGCCGCGGCCAGCCGCGGCGCGCAGCCATCCTTCTCAGCGCCATGATTGCTGAGTCCGTTGAGAGTGATGCGACGAGCTCGAGATGCACGGCGCGAGAGGTGAGGCACGTGAACAGTGCGCCCCATCGCTTCTCCCGGCGCCGGCCCACCTTCACCATCATGGGCCCGAAATAGTCCACGCCACAGTTAGTGAACGGGCGGTGGAAGGGGTCCAGGCGGGCGCGCGGCAGGTCTCCCGTGGCCGGCGGCTGCGGCGTCGCTCGTAGCTTCCGGCAGTACGCGCAGGCCTTCTCGATGGCCCGCACCGTGGGCCGCAGGTGGACGATCCAGTATCGCTGCCGCAGGTCGTTCGTCACTCGTTCCCTGTTGGCATGACCAGCGGCGCAATGCTCGCGCATTACGATTAATTTACTTACCGGATGGCGACCATCCAAGATGATAGGTCGCTTGGCCTCCACTGGCGCGTTTGAGGCTTCAATCCGTCCTCGCACGCGCAACAGGCCGTCTTCGATTATAGGGTCCAGTCTGTACAGCCGACTCGCCCGAGTGATGGGGCGGGCAGACCGGATCCTCTCGATCTCTTCCGCGAAGCTGTCCCGCTGTGCCTTCAGCAGGAGCTCCCTCTCGGCGCGCTCTATGTGCCGATGTTCCAGTCGAGGCGAGACGCGGCGGCACGCGTCTATGAATGCCAGCACGCGTGCAGCAGCGCGTACCAGCGTCTCGTATTTCGAGAAGCGGGCGGGATCGGGTAGCCAGCTCTCTCGTTCAGGGCCCGGCGCAGTGTGCAGGACCTCCTCTTCTGGATCTTCCGGCGCCGGCTTCCCGGGCCAATCTTCCTCCGGCAGGTGCAGGAAACCAGGCCCGCGGAACCAGCGGTCGGTCACGCTGATCGGCGCGTGGGTGAGTCGGGTGGCGTCATCCGCCACGTTGTGCTCCGTAGGCACCCAGCGCCCTTCTTTTTCCAACAGGTTGTTGACCTGTTTGGTGTACTGCACGGCAAAGTCCGGTGACGCATCCATCTTCTCCTCGATCTTTTTTAGTCTTCTCAGCGCCGCTCCGTAGCTGGGTGGCATGACTACGTCGTCCGTTCGCCACGGCAGCCCCACCTCGTAGCCCCCGTCGATCTTCTTGATCGTCTTCCGTACTATGTCCGCCGCCTTCTGGTCTGCCTCGTTCACTCGAGGTTTCCTGGCGACGCCCAGGGCTTCTATCTTGAAGTGCGCTTCGACTAGATCGTGTAGCTGTTCGTCTCTTCTCCCGGTCTCGGTGACGTGCAGCACGTCCTCTTCCTCGGTGATGACGCTTCGTGGCGCCGTTCCGTGCACCACCCATCCCAGCTTCGTTCTTGAGGCGGCTGGCTGATTGGGGCCGCCGACTCGGAGTTCCCTGGTCACGATGCACTCCCAGTGGTCCGTGCCCACCAAGATCCCCGGGCGGGCCTGCTCGTAGCAGACTTCTTCCTTCGGCAGGTCTCGCAGGTGCTTGTGTTCCAGCAGGATGTCTGGGATGGATTGCTGGTGGAGCCTCAAGTCCTTGATAGTTCTCGCTCGAAGCTCGTGCGACTTACCGTCTTCCCGGATGCCTCTGACTTGCACCCGTACCGCTCTGCTGTCCCGTTCTTCTGAAGACATGTTCACGCCGCGTATGCGCAGCGGGCGTGAAGTCCCTTCCGCTCCGATGCTGGTCGCCAGGTCTTCATCGATGAGGGTGACGGTTGCTCCTTCATCGAACAACGCGTACGTCCTTACCTCCCCCCGTGACCCGGTGACTATGATGGGACACATCTTCAGCAGCACTTTCTTCGGGCCGGCAGCGGACTTAGTTGCCACCGACAGTACTGCCTCCTCCTTGCTGGGTTCTGCGGTAGTTTTCGCGGTCGTCGCTTCTTCTTCACCACTGCTCACCTTCTCTTGGTGGAGGGAGGCGTGGTGAGGTCGGCGGCACTGGTTTACGCCGCACGCCTTTGCCTTGCAGTTAAATCGCCTGTGCTTCTTCTCGGCACATCGGAAACATATGCCGTTAGCCTTGAGGTACTCCCACCGCTGGTCGACACTCATCGCTTTATACTTAGGACACTTGGTTAACACATGATCTTGTTTACAACTGAGGCACTGACCTTTTTCCTCCTGGCTCTCGACGGCTGTGTAGACGGGGCTGGCCTTCTTCTTCGTTGTCACTGGCTGCCTGGTCTCCTTCTTCTGGCTGGCGGGCGCAGCGCTGGTGGGCGGGGCGTACGTGTATCGCAGCGCCCTGTCCGCTTCCCGCATCAGGAAACGAGACAGCATCACTATCTCCGGCTCCGTCGCGTCGTCGTTGTCACAGGCAAAGTCGCACCATCTTGACCTTATGTGTGGGCTTAACTTTTCCAACACTTCGCGGGTCAATAACGGGTTGTACAAGTATCCTCTTCGGTCGACCGACTTAATCACGCTCACTGTATTCTGCACCTTGATAGCGAAATTGTTCAGGTCCGCTGCTGATGCAGTGGGTTTCGTCATCTTCTTCAGTTCGTCGATGGCGCGATCGATGAGTACTTCCGGTCGGCCGAAGCACTGTTCGAGTGTCTTCATGATGACCTCTGGATCGGTGGCGGTGTGTAGGAGGGCAGATACCGCCTCCCTCGCCTCTCCCTTAAGGCAGCTCCTTAATCGCTGTATGTTCTCAGCAGGCGATATACTGTACATGTTGGTAGTGTCTCTCACGGCTGCTTTAAATGGCAGCCACTCGTTGACACCACCGGAGAACACCGGTAAATCCGTATGCCGCAGTCGGGGTCTTGCCATCCTTTCCAGGGTCGCTGCCAAGTTGTCGATGCTGTTCCTGTGCTTCGTCGGTGTCGGCGACCTTCCCCGTGGCATGTCGAATTTAATGTGTCTTGGGTCCTCCTGGGGGGCTCCCGTGCCCCCCTCCCCCCGTGCTCTGAGGGGATTCGTTTGAAGCCATTCGTCCACTCGGCTGTGGTGGCTTTCGTCCTGGGGAGCGATGGGCTCGTCCCGCAGGCTCTCCTGTTCATCCTGTATGATGGATACCTCGGCGGCTAATCTCCTCTTGACCAGGTCCGCTTCCAGGTCAAGAGACTTCTTCTGTATGGCTGCTAGCTTTTCTGCAGCCTCTAGTTCCGCTAGCCTTAACCGCGTTGCTATACTATTTGTTGACCTTTGTGACCTTTGTGACCTCTCTGACCTGGCGGGTGACCTCGTTCTTCGCCCATGGTCTTCACTTAACAGAAGTGCCGATGATGGTCCCGCCGTGGTCGTGTCCTCCGTCGTAAGAGGCGCGGTATTTAGTCGTAAATTAATAGTGCTCTGATCACCTGTTACAGCTGGTGATGCAGGTGGGTCTAGCGAAATCCTCCGTAGTCTCTCCCTTCGAATCCGTTCCGCTTCCTGGCGGAGAACTGCCTCTCTTTGCTCTTCTGCCCTCTTCTGCAGGGCCCGCCTCTGTTCCTCAGCCTCTGCAGCATCACCTTGACTGCGGGTGATGACCATCTTTCAAACTGATGGCACACTGCACGAGACCTAAGCGGGGAGCACTACACACAACAGTTCGTAACCCGGTTTGGACTTGTCCGGATTCGTTTACTACGACGTTTCACTTACGCGCACTTTAAATATTACACGACTAGCCCTATGTACCGCGACGACACTATATACTTGCGACGGACGACGCGGCGCGCACTATATATATAGCGCGTGCTTATATACGACGCGTATCTACTGCTTATTACGAGACGTACGCGACGATTTAGTCGAGACGCGAACTCGTACTTTTCGCGACGCGGTCACTCCCGACGTTATATAACGACTTTACGTTAGTATATAACTAGCAACGCGTGCCGAGTCTATTTACACTTATTTCACTGTGAGTCCCACGGTTCTACCGGTCACTATAACGCGCACTATGATCGCGATTTTCGACACAGAGAACACCACTTTGCCCTATCACGAAACGTATTCACTCGCGATACACTTATACATAAGTTATTATTGTTCAGTACTTACAGTTTTTACATGTATCCCTTCACAACACTTATTTACGCGTTATACCGGCACTTTTTATCACTTATCCGGCCGAGAAGGACCAATTATTCTGGAGTAGACTGTATTTTTTAATTTATCTCTCCTCTTCGATAGCTCAGTGTGTACTTTACTATCTCAGGAATAAAGGAACTTGACTTGGAATTAAACACTTCGACGTTTTAACACTTTATATTTACAATTTCTAATTAGCACGATACATAATCACAAGAACACAAATAATAACTTTAATAAACATGGGCGCGTGGGACTCACAATATAACAACACTAGAACTTAAACACTAAACTGTACAAACTATGAACTATTCACTGTATCCATCATTACGGAGAACTAAAACTATTGAACTGTGCCTGAGAACTGTACTGGAACTGAGTGGCCGCATAGAATGGCCCTACTATTATGTCAAAACATCGCATCGCAAGTCGTGGCGGGACCTTGCCACGTTTCTAGGCCCTCTAGCCAATAATAGTCCGTGAAAATGGACTTGCCCGGATCTATTCGGTCAGACAGGTTTCGACCTGTCTTCGAGGCCCCGCCCACAACGGCGATGTGATGCTTTTGTGACCATATTTGGTAACGTTTGCTGCAACGTGACTCCGACAGGTTGAGACACGATCCTTTAATAAAGAGTACATCTTTCCGCCTGTTGCGGACCTAGCGTTTTCTTTATTTACCTTATTATATTTATGCTATATTACAATCAAGCTCGTTGTCTGTTACATATGCTATATTACAATCAAGCTCGTTGTCTGTTACAAACACCATTAAGGTAGACTAGTTTTATTACAAGACTAACCCATTATCTAAATAACCTCCATAAAGATTTACAACATATTTCAATGTACCTTCAAGACGGTAGATAAATATTTAGCAATTACTTAACTGTGGAATAAGAATGCGAGCTCGAGCAACGAGCAACTGAAGCAACGGGCAGCGAGCAACAGGCAACAAGAGCAATAGTTGGAAACAATGCTCGCGTTGTCGGCGAGCAATGAATTAAATCCACAACGCTGGTATGAAATGAAATGTTCTGGTTTAGTTTGGAACAGGGTATACGGCATTGGGATTTTCGTTTTAATATTTTGAAGAATTTATTTCAATGTGATAAAAAAACGCTTTATTCTCCACTGACAATCAGAGGGGAACAGTGTATAAGACGGGAAAGCGATGTATAATGGAGACACACTCTTCACGCATATTTAACACGACACTAACGTAGCGCAAGCGGCCATTAACAAATGGCGTCCTGTTGGCGCTTGCGCTACGTTATTATTGTGTTAAGTTTTCCTTAAGTGTGTGATTTACCATCATACCTCGCATACCCGTCTTATACAATGTTCCCCTACATCGCAAGACTCGCACCGTATCGTACGCGTAAAGGGCTATTAAAGGATCACCGTGAGTTTTAGTCAGTACAAGTCTGCCAGTCCGTCCCGTCCCGCTCCGGTTGGAAGGTATCATTTGACCACGCTAAAACACCTGGATTTCATATGCTTATAGATTGATTCATACAAATTAGCAAGCACGAAATTGATGAATTGACACTTTTAAAGCTGCATGAACTATCAACACGTCATGTGATTTTTTTATCTTTTCTTTTTATAAAAGTCAGTCCCAAATCTAATCAAAATAAAACCTGGTTGCCTTCGACTATTATTTATCGAAGCTGGTTACATTTGAAGACCGCAATTATATTTCAATTGGTTTTAATGCTGTTTTTGTTAATTTCAGGTTTGTTTGCAAGACACATAAACGCAAAAACGGCACGTTTATAATAAGATTTTTTTTCATTAACTAAAGATTGTTTTTTTGCTAGGTTGCCCAAGGGCCCAGATTCATGCACAGTCTGTATTATAACAATTTCGCAGCACATGCCCAGTTCCACTCTAAAACAATGAAATGTTTTCTAGCGTAGGCTTACCGGGACAGACCACTAGTTATGTCGACTTTCTACGAGAAGGGCGCTTCTTGTTTAGTCATGTTTCTTCAGAACTTTTTAACGAAAAATATGAATAAAGTAACTCGTAGACATGTTGATAAAGTCTTTTTTGTCACATTTTATAAGTGTTAATATAGGTAATTATGTAAAACGGCATATTTTTTCTTTCTTTTGAAGGGAACCGAATGAAAACTGTTTACAATAATTATTCTCTTGCTATTGCTTTGTTATTCAACTAACGCTACCGGCCTGAAGAAGTACTCATATGACGTATCACATTTTCTTTTTTTTTGTTTCCTACCCAATAGTAAACTATCGAACTAGACCCGACCCATTTAGCCATTTGGTATTTCATCACAGTCTTTTGTTCGTCAGGCATCATTCATCCACGGAGTAATTAGTGGAACGTTTAAACGTTTTGTTTGCACTTTCGCTTCATAATCGAGATATTGTATAGCTTGCTCATTTTGAACTGTTTAGCAGTACAAGTTTGTGACGGGAAACTGATTTTGTGAAGAACTTTATTGCTCTTCAAGATTAATGTAGGCAAGTACGACTGCTGAGTTTTGGGTTTGCTTCTCGAGTTGAGGCTGAAGTATTATAAGGTTTTTATGTAAGGAGTTTCTCAGTAACAGTACGGAGTTTGGATGTTGGCGGTATGATACCCACGTGTCTCCAAACTAAAGCTAAGTCGTTGGACCTGCGCCTGATCTCTCTCTGGTCTTCACGGATATGCCGTCTACTCGTATATAGAACGGGGCTAAGGCGCGAAAACACTGTTTTATTTCTCAAAGGCCAACAAGGGCACTTATAAAATTACGAAAAATATAATGTACCGTTAGGCGTTTCCTATGGAGAAGAATTGAAAGAAAGAATGAAAAGAGATTTATTGACACACACAGGACAGACAACAAAATGACATAAAATTGTCACAGCGCTGGTTTTCTGATAGGGCCCAATTGGCAATGGCGATGGTTGGTTCGGGGTGGCACAGGACAAAAACTCCTAGAAACCTTGGGGAGGTCGTCACCCAGCCGCAGGACAGCATCCAATTACCATTTAATTATGCTTATTTCCTCTTAGTAGGTATAATAGTGACTACTTTACTTTAATATTGGTATAGGGTTATATAAATTAGTGGTAATTATGGAAAGTTACATTATCTTAGCTAATGGATTGCTGATTGGAATGGCTAGTATTGATATGACAACATGTAGATAATCTAGCTAGTACATAGATCATCTAGGTAACTATATATTACAAGCATCGTGTTTGTACTACGATGTATGAACGTGGACGACATTAAAGTATGTTTCGTAGCAGGGCTAACTATGGGGCTACTGTGCCGTCGCGATTATCAATAAACATTGTATTCTACACAATTATATAGGCTATGTGCGCGATGATAGCACCTCCTAGTGGCCACGTTATTGGAGGGCCATAATATCTGCCAATTCTTTCTAAGTAGATATTTTGACCCCGGAACGTAAAGGGCTATTGAAGGACGCCGTGGATTTTAGTCAGTACGAGTCTGATAGTCCCTCCCGCTCTGCCTTGGGTGGGAGGACTCATTTGATGATTTTAAAACACTAAAATAAAAGCCTAACACCTTAGAGAACGATGTTTAAAATATTTTTTGTAGAATTTAAAATAAACTATTTATAATGAAATCTGGAACTAAATGGCGCATAACCCAGCCCAGCATTATGACACATAAGAGACGAACAAAAAAATACAATAAAAAGATACACATAAATTACCGACAGTATAATACATAATAATTATAAAGTACTGATACTCAAAGAAAACACATTAGAGTTAACAAGACACGTTTTATTAAGGCCTACATCAATTTTCCAATTACTTTCATAATAAAATTTCACCTCGACGGAGATCGAACAAACTCTCATAATTTTAATCACAGGAGCTACCTGCTAATGAAAATTAATTAGTATATAATTTGGTCTTAATTACTTTCTTCTGACACGTTGGGCTCGTGATGACAAGTGTGGATTATGATTCCCAAGACAGAAAAAAATCAGAAAAAGCTCCTTTTTTAAGTGTTAAACACACGGGTGCCACGAGAGGGACTTTCAGAATTGTACTGCCTTAAATCCACGGTGATCCTTCAATAGCCCTTTACGTTCAAGGGTAACAGTTACCTGATGAGACAATCCCGCGACCCTGGCAGGCTTTGGCCCTCTAAGGGGGGCGCCGTTGCTGACAGCTCTTTGAGACGCGCGTGGAACACGGTGCGCCGCGACCCGGTCGTGGTCAAAAAGCTAAGCAAAAGCTGCATTGCTGCTTGCTGCCGAATTTGCAATATTTTTTCATGTAAACCTATAAATATAAAGAATATATTATATGACTACACTGTAGGCATTGTTGCCGCAGCTTTACTGCGTGCTACTGAGATCGAACTCCTGCCTTTATACAAACGAATGCGTTATATTTACATTCACATTCCGCGATGAGTTTTGGTTATGTCAGGACTCCAGAAGTGTAATTATTTTCTGTAGCCCTGCGACCGTATGATGACGTCTTCAAACCAGGCTTGTTCCAGTGAGTGAAAGAGACAGAGTTATACAAGTCGTCTAGCGCCACCTCGTTCACTCACTGGAACAAGCCTGGTTTTAAGACGTCATAATATGGTCCTAGGCCTTTTTAACCCAAAACTCTTTCTATGCGGCAGACTGCCGACTTAGACCAACTTCCATTGCACATTGGCGCACACTGCAAACTATAATGTCTCCCACGCCGTTGGTAACTCTCCTTAGGACTGGCTGTCATGGCCAAAAGCCTGGTGCACTATTTTAAATATTTATAGCTTTTCTCCTACATAGACGGTTATGAGACTTTATTACGTAAAAGTCAATGCTATTGATTATAAAAGTTCGCGTGCTGTTTCGGACCGATAAGTTCGCGTGTGAAACGCAGCAGGCTGCTGTCGTATGTAGCGTTTGAAACGCAATGGGTGTACTCTGCTTTGTTCGCATTTCATAAATAATAAGTATGTGAATGACGGAAAACTCGTTGACACTACTTATTCTTAGGTCCCAAATGGCATTCACTTAAGAGCGCGTACGCAGAATAGAATTACGTACGCATAAGCAAAATACTACTTATGTTAGCCTTTTCCAAACACTATGGGTTCGACTCCCAGTCAACCCTCGAATATCAGTATTTTACATGAAGCAATTGCCTATCTGACCTCCACAACTCAGTAACTGGGTAATACTATAACCCTTGGTAAGACTTGTCAGAGTTTTGAGCTTCTTACTTACAGTAACGACTCTATCAAATTTCTACAATTAACAATCGAGACCAACGACTATACTTTCTTTCCGAGGTACGGTGGAAACTCGGAAAAACTAGTTTCAGCTAAATTAGACAGATTTTAAACATTCCATAGGAACTTTCGATAATTTCGACAAGGAAGATCGTGCGCTTGGCGCTCCTTGGCCTATCCGAATCCCGTCCAGTAGTGGACTGAATTCGGTCGAAATGATGACACGTATTACAAAATACGAAACTTGCATGTTACGTGTCGATTTCACAGAATTAAATCGTATCACAGTATATATATCTCAATTCTGTGTACTCGTATTCCGAGAATCACTGCGCCTCGGATAAACCAATGTCGAATACTAGCGGACACGCTTCTGTCTCTCAATGGACAGCAATTGTTCGAAAGTGAATGGGAATCTCCAACAGCGAAGCAACAATTCAGTTTCGTGTAGGCTTGAAACAAAAGGTTTACAGAGCGGGACGTAAGCGACCGAGCGGTATGCAAATAAATTCGTCGGCCAAATTACAGTCTCGTTATATTTATTTGGTTTCTGACAAAGTCAAACTATTAGCAACTTTATTGCAAATTAAAAAAACATAAAAAGTGATGTGTGAAACTTTCGAGCTCTTATATTTCGAAATTACTGATCCGATTTGAATCCTGAAACATCACACGCATATTCTACATAATCTGCATATACACAAGATCTGCATAATCAGGTCTAAGTCAGACCATAACAACAATACAAACGTACTTAGTTTCAACGATGTAGTCCCAAAAGTTAGGAAAAAAAGTGGCTGTGTCCTACGGACGGACCGACAGTCATGAAGAATCTACGAGTATAAGCATTCGGTTTCTGCCAACCTTATAAATTACCAGTAAAATGGAGTAATTCCTTAGTACGGGATTGTGGTTCTCAGGGCTGCAATAAGGTCCATTTCAGCTTTCATGCCATTCAGGTGATACTGACTGACTCTGTTCTTCCAACGAACCTTTGGAAGAAAGGCGTTCCAACCGCTCAATCATCGTCAGCCTTATTTTCATCGCCATAAAACCAGCTAAATACAAAGTAAAATACTTTTGTTCAAATGAAAAGGTATTGTAATCTTGATTTAATTAGGAATTATTGCTTTTTGGAGCGTGAACACAGGTCATTCAATTCAATGTTAAGTCGTTGTATAATGTTTATTGAATAGCGTGACGCCATGATGAGGAATGATTAGAGGTCACGGTCTTCAGAAGTTTGAAGTTATAAGAGAACAGTGTATAAGACGGGGACGCGGGGCATGATGGGATATCACACACTTAGGGCAAACTTTACACAATACTAACGTAGCGCAAGCGCCAACAGAACGCAATTTGTTAATGTCCGCTTGCAAATAACGTCCTGATGGCACTAGCGCTACGTTGGTGTTTTTTTATTTTATTTTTTTGGATCACCTACATTTGTAGACACTATTGTAAGCAAATGGAACAGTAACTATAAATTGAAATAAAGTGTAACAATCACTTACAGGTAAACTCTGCATGCACACTGTTGCACAATGTTGTGTTAAGTATGCCTTAAGTGTGTATGTCCCAATTATGCCTCGCGTCCCCGTCTTATACACTGTTCCCCTAAGCAGTGTGCACGATGACATCTCATTATAAAATCTTCCAATTCCTACCAATTTAATACTTTTGTAAACATTTCTTCAGCAGTGACTTAAAAACTATTTTTTTTTTTCATTAAAGAAGTAATCTATCTATTCTATTTCAAAAAAGTACTTAAAAGGTTGCTGTGCATGTTAGACTTGATACACGTCACTCCCGAGAGTCCCGAGTTAATTTACATCTCTGTCTGATCACGCGCTGCAATCGTTTTGATAGTCCCCACCATCGGCTTTGCACATAGCGTATAACGAGAGATATGCCTCATGCCTTTATTCTTCATTTAAGGTCTGTGAATGTAGCCAGAAGGTTGTAATATTTTAATGGCAGTCTATACCGACTAAACTATTTTAACCGATCATGACATGTTCATAAAGCTTTAGTTAGTAGAATCGTGTGTAGACTGTGATTTATACTTTCAAGCAATCAAGCGATTATGAAAATTAAATCGTGCGTCCTTCTTTTGTAAGCAGTAAACATGAAGCTTATTTTACTAGCTGAAAAATCCTAACTTACTCGTAATAAAAAAGGAATAAAAATACAAAAATGCCATTTACTGGAGAAAATACGACCTTGACTTTTTCCTAACCTCATTTTCTTACATCCAAAAATTATGTTACGAATGAAAACCGAATCAAGTCATATCGACAACGTATCACATATTTCGAAGCGTACACGATGCAATAAAGCGGTTGTAGCACAGAATAGCGCTGAATGCCGCTTTAACTCAATACACAGCCTATCATGAAAGGCAACGTCTTAAAATTGACTTTGCCACCGTAACAAGAATCAAATAAGTTTACACAAGCGTCCTGAGTAAATGAGATTTATCCGTGAACATTTTAACACGATAAAGTGAAGGTAAATATTTTTCCAATATTTTTCTTGATGGAAACAAAGTGCAGAGTGTTGAGTAAGTTCACTTTGTTTGCGTTTTAGATGCGTTGGTTAAATGCAAATGTTTGGTCTTTGAAGATGGCTTATTCAGCGTCATCAACCCACCTTTTGACATTGGATTTTCTTATCACAGTCCTTTTAAACACCTCTGTATTTTTGCACCGTTGATCATGGTAAGGAGGAGGCGGGCCGCCTGACGGAGAGGACAGCGTCCTCCCTCCACCCCAGCCGCAGTGGTAGACGCCCACGGCGACGGACGTCGGCAGACGATCTCCGGCCACCGTAGGCGTGGGCATGCGGGCAGCGAGTAATGGGCGACTCGCTGTCCGACCAGGGACCATTCCCGGGTCGACGGCGCATTGTGTTCCACGCGTGCCTCAAAGAGTGTCAGCATAGTGACGGGGCCTGTAGAGGGCCAAAGCCTGCCGGGGTCGCGGGACCAAGGGATTACCGTGACCCCGGTACGTAAAGGGCTATTGAAGGACACCGTGGATTTTAGTCAGTACAAGTCTGACAGTCCCTCCCGCCCTGCCTTGGGTGGGAGGACTCATTTGATGATTTAACCACGATAAAAAACAAAAAACATTTGATCATGGTCTCCATTGAAGAACAGGTCTAACCAAATAGTTTTTGCCACTCCAGCTTGCTTCTTTTTGAACTAATGTCAGTCACTTTAGGTTCTTACTATAGCTCCACATTTCGGATTCGATTCTTCAGAGAGATTTCAAGTACAGCCTGTTCCATAGATTGCTTGGCGACCTTGAATGTATGAACCTCAGATCAAAAAAAATAGGCAGATAGAACGTGCGCGAACAACAAAGTGAAGCCAGATTTTATTTTAGTGTGCGCGGCAAATATGGCGCGCCGTGTACGAACACGTGCATCTGTGTGCGTTTACGGTTGCCAGATATTGAGAAATACTCCCACATTTTGTTCAGTTAAATTGTTCTCAAATATTGTACTACTATTTTTTAAATTAGAAACGCGATTTTGTTTTATGGTTATACCCAGAGAGCAAAAGCGTGTAGTATTTATTATTTAACAGAATTATAATAAGGAATAAAAGTTAATGTGCGTAATTACTTACTACCTTTTTAATTAATTTATATCAGACCATCATATCATATCAGAGAATATAACACTTTTTATAACGCTTTTTGGTTATTAGTTTATAACGCAAAATTTTGAAGGAAGCCATTCATTATCTTGCCTGCTTTGGCGAATAATAGTGACCCATTTACCGCGTAAAACCGGATCCGTGGGCAATCTGCAAAAACATAATTCGAATAATTGTAGTATAACCAGTGGCGAAGACCTAATTTAAAAGGGTGTGGGGGGGGGGATGGCATGTTACACTATGTACAAAATTAAAACGATTTATCGGCCAATAGAAAATGCCCTACCAGCTCTACTCACGATACTGCTTGCATTGCAACTAATAATTCGAAAATGAAAAATATCACTAATGAAAGTATGGAAACCTCTAAATGTCACATGGCAAAGCCTAATTGTTGCAATTAGATACTAAAAGTAAGAATAAAATATTTCATAAACCCCAATAAGTCTTGAAATATACAAATTTTAAAGCGCAGTACACCGCACGCGGAACTAAAAGTAAACGACTAAACGTACATCAAATAATAAAATAATAATAAATACAGGTACTATAGATTACGACCGTGCAGTTGTATTGACGAATTTGATCGATATTTTTTATGCACAATACACATTCCCCTAATTCAGGGTAATTTACCCGTCATAAACTAGCAACACAGACGATTTACTGTTGAGGTTTTGTGTTTCAAGTGAGCCGAAAATATTTTATGGAAAATAAATACCAAAACAATATAAAAATAACAAGAGTTACCTGTGGAAAGATATTCCATCTTGTTTTCTTTCTTTTTGTGAACAACTTTTGCAGTGTTTAAATACACAAGACGGCATGTTTTGGCTTAAAATGGCAAATCACTAGTGACGTGTGAGCGAGACGATGCGTAGCTTGGTACTGTCGCGAGTTTGTATTGTCCTTTGATTTTGTATTATCTTCGGTTGACACACTCGCGTGTTCTGAGCGCTCTATCTGGCTATTTTTTTTGATCTGAGGTATGAACGACCTTCTACAAGTGAATAAGTTTCGGTCACAAAAGTGTTATTTCTCATACTCTGTGCAAAATATGTTCATAATGTTATCTTACTTCTTACTAATACTAATAGTATAAACGCAAAAGTTCTATTGATGTTTGAACATATTTGTTACTCAATCACGTCAAAAAGACTGAAAGGATCTGGATGACTTTTGGCCCAGATATAGATTATAGTTTAGACGAATAGAATAGCTACCCTGTTATTTCAATAATTACGAGACAAAGACTTACAAGCGGCCGAAGCCGGTTGAAAAAGTTAGTACATTATGACTAGTGAAAAGCTCCTACCATAGTCGTCTTGGTCACGGGACTCACGAACTACCGTGACCCCGGGACGTAAAGTTTATATTTATTTATTTACTGTGGATTTTAGTCAGTACGAGTCTGACAGTCCCTCCCGCTCTGCCCTAGGTGGGAGGACTCATTTTATAATTTTACCACGTTAAAAGAAAAAGAAAACCACAGTCGTCTTAAACGAATAGTCTAGATATAAATACAAAACTTGTACCACTTCTCAAAATTTACTACAACGGAACTTAGATTACGTGCGATCTCGTATGAACAAGACATTACTCTTATCGTCAACCGTTGCCGTGTCATGTGTAGCGACACTTAGTACCCCGTCTAGGGGTGAACGGGTGAAGGTTACAACCCTAATATTGTGTCGTACGTTCGAGCTACCGAAAATTGGCGATACGGTAAATAGAATATCTGTTATGAAAATCGATGTTAAGGTTGATGGAAAAGTTATTGGTGAAAAATTTTCGGCATTCGGGTGTTAAAAAGTTTGTTATTTTGTAAAACCGAGCTTGAGATTTATCGTTATTCAATGGAATTAACAAAACAAGTTTTTTTTTCTTAATTTTTCTCCTTTTTGTCTTTGCCTTTATGGATTCTTTCTTAGTGTCTTAGTTGCACGCGCGCCTCAAGGAGTGTCAGCATAGTGACGGGGCCTGTAGAGGGCCAAAGCCTGCCGGGGTCGCGGGACTAACGAATTACCGTGACCCCGGTACGTAAAGGGCTATTGAAGGACACCGTGGATTTTAGTCAGTACAAGTCTGACAGTCCCTCCCGCCCTGCCCTGGGTGGGAGGACTCATTTGATGATTATACAACGCTAAAAAAAAAGTGTCTTAGTTGCGGAAACATGCATTTGAATTTACAAAGACAAACCCGGAACAACTACTTGTAGGTCTTGCAAATATTTGTTACGAACGAGAATCGAATCGTGACACGCAACGCAACACTTAATCGCATAGCCATGTCACGATAACCGTGCCGTTAAAACCATAACGAGTAGCACCATATTTTGAGCTAAACTTCTTCGATCAATAAGCTAAACTTCAAGGAAACTGATTAGAAGAAGAGAGAGCTTCTCATGGAAGATCTTTGTGATTTGATTTATTTCTATAGAAAGACTGGCTTCTCTGACACTGTCTTACAATTGGTGTCTTTATCCATTAAAGGTGTGTATGCATCTTCATCAAGTTGGACTTGAAGGCGACAATCACACGAGTCATCTATACATATAATAAATCTGTAGAAGGGTCAATTCTGTACATTGAAAATATTGAAAAAATAAATAGCGGGGGGTGTTGCTGGATCGATACCAAACCCAAATATATGATTAAAAAAATTTTGTCTGTCTGTCTGTCTGTCTGTTTGTGCAGGCATCACGTGAAAACTAACGGTTCGATTTCGATGAAACTTGGTATAATTATTCCTTATTATCCTGGGCATAACATAGGATACTTTTTATCCTGGAAAAATACGTAGAAAAAAAAACTTATTTTTCAGTTTTATTCATAGACGTTGTTCTGTAGAACAGCGAACACACGTTGCATTACCCGCAGTGGATTCAGCGCCGTAATATTTATAAGATGTCATTGTCAGAGTTACTCAAAATGGGGAAATAAACCATCCACGCGAAGACCGACATCCGTGCGGACGGAGTCGCGGGCGGAAGCTAGTTCCAAATATATCTCTAAAGTGGACACATTAGAAACGCATTTCGGATAGCAGAGGTCCATAGGGAGGGTATACATTAGCACGGTCTACTGCTTCTTTGCCAAACAAATGAAGACTTTAAAATAATGATGTTTATAAGTCCAAAATAGCGAGTCTCATCATCATCAAAAAACGTCTTAAAAATGAAGTATCCTAAAAATTGCCGCTTTACAGCTCCTAAACCAGCTCGATTAGTCCAAAGAGATTATTTTCGATTAAATATTTTATGCCACGTCGCAAAGTTCCTAAAAGCAAATTTTCTGGACCACTGGTCAAAATAATGCTTAAGATTGGGTTCTTCGATATGACATGAAAGGCGAGATTCTTTTTAGATCAGTCCATTATATTGAGTGTTTATTCAATGTTAAAGGACTTTTTAGTGGACTGGTTTGATCTTGACGTTCAGATCAGCAGACCCCTTCCACATCCACGGGATAGGCGACTTGTATCAAATTTTTTTCTATAATAAATAAATAAACATTCCACAACTATCACACAACGCCATCTAGTCCCAAGCTTAGCAGAGCTTGTGTTATGGGTACTAGACAACTGATAAACATACTTATATATTTCTAAATACATACATATCATAGATAAATTACACCCAGACACAGAACAAATGATCGTGCTCATCACACAAACATTGGTCCTGGGTGGGAATCGAACCCACGACCTCCGGCATACCAGTCAGGGTCACTAACCACTAGACCAACAGGCCTGTTAAGTGAGTATCTTTGTCGCTCCGCAATAGTTACATGGAAAAATTAAAAAGTTTAAGGTAAAATCTTCGTTATTTATTGAATCAGAGTAGGATTTTTGTTTAATCTGAGGAATCAAAATATTTATTTATAAAATAGATAAATGTCATAGTCTGACATGTTACAATATTTACAAGTTTTTTAAAAGTTGTTCTTCCTTTTTGTTTAAACATGTTGTAAAACGCTTTCCACGTAAGTATGGTTGGTTTCTTACCTACCGCGATCCGCGATATAAAAAAAAACTCAAATGCTAGGCAAAAATAGTGATAGATCCGCTAATATGCTTGAAATAATTATAATTTATAGCTTAAAGCATTCAACATTAACTGTAGCTTACCTACTACTAGTATTTTTTTAAAACAGCTTTTTTATTCCAGAGATAGACCCCCCCCCCACTGGTCGTGGTACTCACGAATTACCGTGACCTCGGTACGTAAAGGGCTATTGAAGGACACCGTGGATTTTAATCAGTACGAGTCTGACAGTCCCTCCCGCCCTGCCCTGGGTGGGAGGACTCATTTGATGATTTTACCACGATACAAAAAAAGAGTTTACCCCCTACGTACAAACATACGTCTTTATAATATTAGTAATTAGAACTCCTAACGAAAAAGAAAATATCGAATTCAGTACCATTGTTTTACTGATGCTTTTCTTGATTTATATTCTTGAGCTGAAACTTCAGACTATTACTATAAGCACGTCTCACTTGTGTAAACTACCTACTATTCAACCGAAAGAACTTTGGCAAAAAATGAAACCTTTCTCCTTCTTTACTTTAATCTTAGTATGCTCGTTATTACGCCCTAAGTTATTACTGTATTTAGTAAACTTAGGCTCAGAGTGAACTCAGTCTTAGCTTAATCTTAGCTCAGCCTAAAGTGAACTTTATTTTCGTAACATTAATGTTCTTATTCCTATGATAAGCTTGATCACTGCCGTCTGCAGGAATTTGCAACTCATCTGTGTACTCATAAGGTTTATTTTCAGATGAAGCATAACCTTAACTAGGCTTAGCTTGAGTTGAGACTAAGTTCGGTATATAGATTTGCGCTTTTCTGAAATCTTTTTGTAGAAAGTATTATTTTGTTAATATTCCTCTTAAGATAAATAGTTTTTTTTTGTTTACAGATATCTTAATAAAAATGCTCGCTTTGTCGTAAGTTATTTTTACCTAAGTACCTACTTATTCCTAATCTTTTCAATGTTTACAAAACTAGAACCTATCTTTTTGTTATTTTAATACCTAAAGCTTAAGACTATTTCAGGAACAGATTTGAAAGAATTTTTTTTATAAAAAACTGACCCTCAGGTATCTGAAATATGTAATTTAGGTCGTAATACCAAAATAATATTCAATGGTTTGTTAAGCTTGGTACACACATATTTTTCTGTTGTTTTTTTATATTTGGTTATTCAAAATGTAATAAGTAGAAATGTTTGGATATTAACAACAGAAATTAATATTCTATCTCAATATTGACAGCACGGTTAGCCCAGTGGCGGTGCGATCGACAGCTGCACAGTGTGTTGCGGGTTTGATTCCCGCACGGAACTAATATTTGTATGATATACATGTGATTGTTTCGGGTCTGGGTGTTTGTGTTTATGTGAGTTTCTATGTTTGTAAACGCACCCACGATACAAGATCACAATCCTTAAGATTTGATTAGGCGCATTCGGTCATTGATTGGTTACAGACAAAGATAATGATCAAGAATGCAATTGAGATAGATTATTTTCCAACGTGAGCTTAATTCGAGAGGGATGCGACTTTAGGCATACTTAACACAACACTAACGTAGCGCAAGCGCCATCAGGACGTCATTTGCAAGCGGCCATTAACAAAGTAGTAAGTTTGCCTTTAGTGTGTGATTTCCCATGTTGACTCGCGTCCCCGTCTTATACACTGTTCCCCTAAATAAAAAACATACACAACAAAAGGAAAATTTTTTAGACATAAATCTTGAACAAATAAGTAACCCTTCGTTTTTTTCCACCCTCTAAAGTATTAAGTGCTGCACCGTCAACTCATCGATTTCAAAACATCGTCTAGGTATTCCTCGACCTAGAAATTAAATCAAGTATGTCTAGCTCTTCTACGTTCCTACTACAAATCTATTTTCATCCCATCTAAGTATCTGTGGACATAGGACGGATTCGTGGGGTCGGTCGTTAAAAATCAAGATATTTTGCTGACCCGACTTTCTAAAATAATATTTGCTAGACAAAATTTTTTGGACCAAAAGAAAGCCCAGCGTGGAGTTAACGTAATGTAAAGTCGTTTGATTTTAAAGTTGAAGCTAGTTTTTTGCTTCCATAATTAAGTTTCATTATTTAAATAACAACTAGCAACCCGCCCCCTATTTTTAATTATATGTATAAGGAAAGTAGGTAAATGTAACAGTGTAATTGTGTAAGGAAACGAAATTGTAATTTTACTGTCCGAATAAAAGGCTTTATTATTAGCAACCCGCCCCGGCTCCGCACGGGTGCAATCTCTACTATATTATGCATGTTATATACATATAAACCTTCCTCTGGAATCACACTATCTATTAAAATAAAAGTAGTTTTAAAAATCTAAACATACATAGGGACAGACAGACAGAAAGTATTGTCACCTAGATGATACTACCTAATATTGTGTCGGTTTCATCATTAACTGAAATTGCATCAAAATTCACTTTACAGTGACGGCTAGCAGCTACGATCCCTACATCCTCCATTGAACTTACTTTTTCAGCTTAAGGCCCATTTGATGGAAAGTGGTCACCGTAGCAGATGAACACCTGCAACACCAGAGGTATCTCCTGCGTTTTGTCGACCCTGCAGAAAATTTTCACGCCAGTCTTGAAGAGTTAGAACGATGCTTTGAAACCTTGTCATGCTTTTTTTTACGTGGTAAAATCATCACTTGAGTCCTCCCACCCAGAGCAGAGCGGGAGGGACTGTCAGACTCGTACTGACTAAAATCCACGGTGTCTTTCAACAGCCCTTTAAGTACCGGGGTCACGGTAATTCGTGAATCCCGCGACCAACCTTGCCATGCTTAGAGCGATGAAACACGTTTCTACGGTGCCATACTACGCGTGCTGTTTTCATAACATTCAAAAGAATTCTCACACGCACTCCTCAAACAACCGGCTAAGTAATTCACCGAACATAACTTTCTCCAACACTTCGTACAATTCCTTTCAAAATATTCGCCATCATAACGCTCACATACCATGAAGGCAGGCAGACATCTCGAAGTTTAATTCCGTATCAGTTATGTGGAATATGTTCAGGTAAGGAGGTTTCCCTTTGTGGCCAAGATCAAAGGATGTAGACGGGTCGGTGCGGATTAATACGAAGTCTTCAATAGTATATGCGAGGTAGGTGTATCTGGATGGGGTACGGGATAAATGATGATTATTCTCTGATGAGTTGGCAAAAATTAAATGAGAGTTCTAGAACTAGATGTGTTCTCAAACTTAAGTACTTGATGATTGCATAGACAATAAAATTTCATGCCATTGTTCGAGTCAATGTAAGAGCTTTGATTTTTTCTATGCTTACATCTTTCGCGGGCATGCGGGCAGCGAGTAATGGGCAACCCGCTGTCCGACCATGGACAATGCCAGGGTCGGCGGCCCGTTGTGTTCCTGTTGTAAAACCTATTAGTTTGATACTTTTTGTTAGGTTTTGTTGTCACATTGTAATGTCGATAAAAACAAGTTTGAAGTTTAATATAGCAACCATCGTACACGTTTACTAAGTTTTTCATTTTCGTATATTTCCACAGTATTTAGATTCTTCAGACCACAATTACAACACGTTATCAGCACGAAGCTCTGTATATTTTATCTACGATCGAATTTAAAAGGAGATTGGTGGTAAAATTGTAGACATCTAGTCAACATGTCGTCTGCAGCATCTGGTATGTTATTTAATGGTATTCCTATACTTTGTAATAGAGAAGGATACACTGTATGGAAATTTAAAATGCGAATGCTATTAATCCATGAAGGATTATGGGAAACTGTAAGCGGAGTAGTAGTCGAAGGGAAAAAGACGCCCGACGATGTACGGAAGGCTGAAAAGGCTCTTTCTAAAATATGCCTTACTGTGGATGGTGCTGCTATTTCGATTGTTCGACCAGCTAAGACCGCAAAGGAAGCGTGGGATGCTCTTATGAAATCCTACGAGGATCGAAGTTTGGGTCGTAAACTGTCGTTGGAACGTAAGTTGTACAGGTACTCCTTATTTGATTTTTCTGATTTAGAAGCTTACATAACGGCAATAACTACAACAGCACTAGACCTGGCCGATATTGGCAAAACTATAGAAGATAGTTCTATAGCAGCTATTATATTGGGAGGCCTAACGTCTCGTTACGAGCCCATGATAATGGCGCTTGAGAATGGGAGCGTTGAAGTCACAACAGATTTAGTGAGGACTAAGTTGTTGAGTGAAATGACGAAGGAGACTAAAGATGATGTGGCTGCGTTGCGTGCAAACAAGCAGGTTATTTGCATTCGATGTAAGAAGCCAGGGCACAAGAGTCCTAATTGTCCTCTCAAAAAGAAGGAGAAAAAGGCAAAGGCGAGTTGCACTACAGAAAGTTGTTCTAAAGATAAGGGACTGACTGCTTCTAGTTTAGGGAATATGGATGCATGTATCACGGAATTGGCTTTGTCTGCGCCAAGTGTTCAGATGTCTGAGAAGTGGATTATCGACTCTGGTGCGTCTACTCACATGACTCCACATGCTGAATGGTTTAATAGTTACCGACTCTGTGATGGGAAGATAACTGTACAAAATGGTAAAATTTTGCCGGCTGTCGGTTTAGGAGATGTTGCTATTGACACAAAAACTAATTTCAAGAAGATTTCTAATGTTGTACATGTTCCTGGCCTAGATTGTAATTTACTCTCAGTCAAAAAGGCAGTAGAGAAAGGTTTCTCGATTGTTTTTGATACGACTGGCTGTAATTTTTATAATTCTAATGATATTTCTTTTATAAATGATCCTGTTTTACATGGTTCTGTTTGTGGTGGACTGTACACTTTAGATTGTACAGTAAAAACGCAAGGTGTTTCAGCTTATAATGTTCACACTAGTTTGTCCCAGTTTCAGCTTTGGCATAAGCGTCTAGGACATCTCTGCCGTATTGGTATGGATCTACTCAAAAAAGGTCTAGCTATTGGTGTGGAGTATACTGACGTTGACAAAGAACCATGCGTACCTTGTGTAGAAGGTAAGCAGGCCCGGAAGCCTTTCAATGGGATAAAGTATAAGAAGGCTTCGTCACCATTAGAATTGGTCCATACGGACGTTTGTGGTCCCCTGACCACTGAATCTTTTAAAGGTAATAAATATTTTATAATTTTCGTAGATGATTATACACGTTTTATATCTCTTTATTGTATGTCATCTAAGACAGAAGTTCAGAAGTATTTTTGTGCTTTCCAAGCACTTGTTGAGAGACAGACTGGCACTAAGATTCGAACCCTTCGGTCAGACAATGGTACTGAGTATGTCAACAAGAAATTGACAGACTATTTGCAGGATCAAGGGATTCGACATGAAACATCTGTACCATACAGCCCTCAACAAAATGGGGTAAGTGAACGTTGCAATCGTAGCATTGTAGAGAAGGCCGGTTCCTTACTGGCACACAGCTCTCTGTCGAAAGCTTTTTGGCAGGATGCTGTTGAGACTAGTGTTTATTTAAAGAATAGGTCACCTCATCGTGCACTTGATGGTAAGACGCCATATGAAATGTGGTGTGGTAGTAAACCCGACCTGTCTCATTTAAGGGTGTTTGGTTGCCGAGCTTTAGTTCACGTGCCTTCATGCCAGAGAACTAAGCTAGACATGAAAGCTTCTGAACATATCTTCGTTGGATATTCAGACGATCCAAGGAGTTATTATTTTCGTAGCGCGGAAAACCCTCGGAGGTTGATTAAGTCGCGGGATATTACGTTCTTTGAAAATAACTTTTCAGGATTGAAAGAAAAATCTGTTCAACCTGAAGTTGTTTTAAGACCTAATGTCATTAATCTTTTTTCACAAACTTCTTCAGATACCACATCGCCACAGGAGATTTCTATCTTCTCTGCTTCTACTTCTTCACCTACTTCAGAAAGTGTTAACATGGAGCTAGAGCAAGTTGACGATTTTGTGGACGCGACTGATGAAGCTGGTGGGGTTGGTGACACGGAGTCTCTATATTTGGGTGAACAAGTTGATCTGTCCCTGATTCCTTCAGATGAACCTAACGATGTTTGTCCTGAGAGAAGATATCCTGAAAGAGTACGTAAACCTCCAGATTATTATTCATACGGTGCTCACGATGTCGATTTATTATATGATGATCCAAAAAGTTATCGTGAAGCTATTAATAGCGATGATAAAGATAACTGGATCTCCGCAATGAAGGATGAGTACAATGCCTTAATGAATAAGCAGACTTGGACATTAGTGAATAAACCAAATAAAAAGGTTATTCCATGTAAATGGGTGTTCAAGATAAAGAGGGACGCGAACGGTGCAATAGTCAAGTATAAGGCGCGACTAGTTGCGAAAGGTTTTAGTCAAGTTTGGGGGACTGACTATAACGAGACTTTTGCCCCTGTGGTTCGAAATTCATCTCTGCGTACCCTTATAGCGTTGGCGGCAGAAATGGATTTAAAGATCCAACACATGGATGTCGATACCGCATTCCTCAACGGGGATTTAGAAGAGGAGGTGTACATGCAACAGCCTGAGGGTTTTGCTGAGCACGGGGCAGAAGGTAAAGTCTGTTTGCTCAGAAAATCCATTTATGGTTTGAAGCAGGCAGCTCGAGCTTGGAATATCAAATTGCATCAAATTTTATCCAAAATTGGCTTTGCACGAACATCTGCGGAATCATGTGTTTACTTAAAAAGGTTTGGTAATGAAACCTTAATACTTGCAGTCTATGTTGACGATTTAATTGTCTTTTACAAAGAAAAAAATTTGTTTGACGCTGTCAAAAGGGAACTGAAAAAATTTTTCTCACTAAAAGATTTAGGTGAATTATCGTATTGTTTAGGGTTAAATATTAACCAAGATAAGAACAAAATCGTGGTCAGTCAGAAGACGTATATCCAGGCTGTGTTGGAGAGGTTTAATATGCGAGATTGCAAGGAGATTTCTACACCTTTGGAGAATAACAAGTTGGAGAAAGGTAATCCAACATCTCTTGGTGAATATCCTTACCAAAACTTGATAGGATGTCTCATGTACTTAGCTGTGAATACGAGACCCGATATAGCTTATGCCACAAGCTATTTAAGCCAGTTTAATAACTGTTATGATAAGAGACATTGGTTGGCAGCTAAAAGGGTGTTACAGTATTTGAAAGGTACTATGGATTACTGTATTACTTACAGGAAAGTCGGTGTACGTCTGTGTGGATACACGGATGCTGACTGGGCGAACTGTGTACATGACCGTCGGTCGTACACTGGTTACTACTTCACGCTAGCAGGTGGACCTATTAGCTGGGAGTGTAAGAAGCAGCCGACGGTAGCCTTATCATCTACAGAAGCTGAGTATATGTCCTTGACCAGTGCTGCAAAGGAGGCTATTTTCCTCAGACGGTTAGTGTGTGACATTACTGGTTATGCAGATAGGGTGTTGCTATACAACGATAGTCAAAGTGCACAGAAACTTGTGCTCAATCCAGTCCACCACAATAGAACCAAACACATTGATACGAGATATCATTTTATTCGTGAAAAGGTTACTGAGGGTCTTATAGATATAAAGTTTATACCTACGGATAAAATGATGGCCGATGTTTTAACAAAGCCCTAAGGCGCATCGCTCATCTTAGGCGCATTGTTAATATGGGTTTAGTGATAAATAGGTAGAATAATTTTCTATTTATTTATTTTTCGTCGGTTTATGTTTTGTTTTTCTGTTTAGTCTGGTAGTAATGTTGTTCTTTTCTATTGTGTTTAACATTACTACTTTATTTTTTTATTTCCATTAAGGGCGGATGTTGTAAAACCTATTAGTTTGATACTTTTTGTTAGGTTTTGTTGTCACATTGTAATGTCGATAAAAACAAGTTTGAAGTTTAATATAGCAACCATCGTACACGTTTACTAAGTTTTTCATTTTCGTATATTTCCACAGTATTTAGATTCTTCAGACCACAATTACAACAGTTCCACACGCGCCTCAGAGTGTCAGCAAAATGACGGGGCCCCCCTGCCTGGGGTCAAAGCCTGCCGGGGTCGCGGGACTGTACGAATTACCGTGACCCCGGAACGTAAAGGACTATTCAAGGACACCGTGGATTTTAGTCTGCCCTGAGTGGGAGGACTCATTTAATGACTTTACCACATAAAAAAAAAGATGCTTACACCTTCAATATTATTAAATAAGTCTCCCTTACAGTTCCTCTAATCTAGTTACAGTGTATTCTGTTTTATACCTGAAATCATGTTACTTTCTCATTTCTGCCATGTCGACAATTACATCGGTAGCAACTTAACATTTTATTCTTTGTTCCATTATTGTTGCTTTTTTGTCTGTCCGTCCGTATGTTTGTACACCCATCACGAAAAACTTCTACATGTATTTGAATTCAGTTCTCACCGATATATTGCTAGAAGTTGAACTTAAAATATGGGCTTTTATGCGAAAATACAACTATCCCTGCAAGAATTAAAAAATATTTTCCACGAACGAAGTCGCATATTATGAAGCGTACGACGAGGCGTATAAAGGGTACAAAATCGCGTATAAAGCGTACAAAGTCGCGTATGAAGCGGACGAAAAAATATCAAAAGAAGTCACTTCCAGTATCATTCCATCTGTAATCTTATACGACATACAATCTACAGAGATCGGATTATGACACTTAAATACGGGTCCTTTGATAACCGCAGCTGTTTCGCTATCAGGATTAATATTGAGGTTTTTATGTTATCGTGGTCTTATTTCGTGTTCTTAATGAGTTCTGCTTTCTTTTATTTTCTTTGCTATTAGGAGTCTGTGCAAAGGATATGTATTTTCGTTTTCTTTTTGTTGAGTAATATATTGATTGCTGCATGGCGTGAGTGATGATATTTTGTTGAAAGAATGTCTTTTTTCACTTGTGGAATTAATGGTAACGAGTTACTTAGAAGTATACAGAGTAAGAGAGTAATAAGAGTAAGTATAGTACAGTTATAGTTGGTCCGTGGGAGAGTGATGGTTCAATTTGTGTCTCATAGAGCATTGGTTCAAAGACAGGCAGACCTTCTACTTTGCATGTCCTTTTTTACGTGGTAAAATCATCAAGATGAGTGTAGTAGTGTAGATGCGTCCCTCCACCCAGGGCGGGACGGCAGGGACTGTCAGACTCATACTGACTAAAATCCATGGTGTTCCTTCAATAGGTCTTTACGTTCCATGAACATGGTTACCCGATAACACAATCCCGCGACCCACTTTACATAGATCTTCCAGAGGCTTATCCCAGTCCAGCCCTGGACTGCAATAAACAGAATTGATAAAAATGGCTTTAAAATAAACACGAATGTTGATAATGTTTACTAAAACTCTAGCATTATGACGGGGCCCCCTAATAGGGCCTGCCGAAGTCGCGAGACTGTCTCATCAGATAACCGTGACCCTGGAACGTAAAGGGCTATCAAAGGATCTTCGTGGACTTTAGTCAATGCAAGTCTGACAGTCCCTCCAGTCCCGCTTTGAGTGGGAGGTCATTTGTGATTTTACAAGGATAAAAAAACACTACCAAATTAAACTAAAATTTTTCCATAAAACTATTTTTAATGTACTAGCTTTTGCCAGTGGCTTCTCTTGCGTGGTAGTCGAAATGATACCATGGGATCGCAAAACCAGGATAAAACACTATATTCTATTTCGGAACCAAATTAGGTACATCTCATTCTGATTTTTTTATAATTTCAGTAAGTTATTTCAAGTTTTCCTACCAACTAATTTAATTCAAGTTCTGTTACATATATCAGTACCGTTCGCGTTCTCAAAGCAGCATCTCAACCAATTTGCCGCGAAGTGCACTACATTCCACTATCTCCACATTCTAAGAGTTCCACGAAATATCTAGATTTAAAACTACCTCCTCGTATCTTGTAACGCTCAGCATAGACTTGTGACGTCATACATACAGGATGTTTTGAAGGTGGCCCACACTATTTTATAAGGGACTTTGCTTTTTTGATAGTCATTGAAACATGTTTTGTTTCAATCTGTATTCTTCTTCTTTTATTTATTTTATAGTATTATAATTATATACAAACTATAAATAAAAACTTACTAGTATTATGTACAAAAAATGAATAAAAAGAAAACAAAAAACATTCTCTAATAATTTATTACTAGCTTTTGCCGGTTACGTCACCCGACCCCCCTCTCCTTCATAGCCTATGTCACTTAGGACAAATACAGCTACTACTTGAGAAATAATTTTTGTAATCGGTACATTAGTTTGCGAGTTGGCAAAAAAATATATTATACTAATAAATAATATTAAACTTTTCTTTTTTTAGTATTAAGGAAGATTTTAATAAATTGTCTGTATTGTCTCACTGTTGATTGTTCAACAGTGAGACAAAGAGTGTTGTCCTCCGCTCTTTCCAATGATCCCGATTGTGCCAATTTTTCTTCTACTATTTTTTTTTATGACGATTAAAATTAAGTACGTTGTTAATATCCCAATATTTAATCCCTCAAAAAAATTGTCTGTTCTTCACAACTGTACCTACTTCTACAGATTTTCTACCAAACACCTGTATAAGTAGGTACAGTTATGACGTCATAATGTACTCGTGGCTACAGTGGCGACCTCATTACGGATGCGTGCAAATAGGCCGACAAACAGTCTTCGTGTTTCGTTTGAGTTTCGAAATTATCTTGAGCCATGTGCGGGTTTGTCCGTAGACAAATAGTTTTGAGACATGTGATATTTTGGATGATAAAGGTCAAGGGAACAGACATGTTGGTGAAAGTATGTTGCAGTAAAACAGGTAAGTATCAAAACCGCTCTAATGTTGGGTAGACACGCAGCGCTTTCCCCGAAGGATTTGAAAAGGAGTCGATCTTAATTAAGTCCCAACTTATTTGACATATTTTCTTCTTTTTTTTCCTATTTCAGACACCTTTCTCTATTTAACATTGTACAAGTTAACTAGTACCTGTAATTTCTTGATGTGGAGATAAATAAAGATTTATGATTATGATGATTATGATTTTTTCTTTTTCTTGAGACGAGAAATTCCTAGTGTGAACCAACGTTTTTTATCGTTGGTTCACACTAGGAATTTCTCGTGTCATGGGTGCGTTTAAAAACATATAAGCCCGCAAACACAAAGGCCCAGACCCGGAACAACTACTTGTAGATCATATAAATATTTGCTCCGTGCGAGAATCGAATCCAATTGCTCAGCCACTGCGCCGAGCAAGCCGAGTCTTTTTAAGTATTCTTAACCCGCATTATCTCGAACCAGTCTATGGTACGCATCCAAGACACAAGGCACGTACTAACGGTTGCTGAATCATTTATTTCTGTCCCGGTCTCTCTCCATCTTCAGCACCCGTAGACGTAGTAAAATTATAAAACTAAAAAAAAAAACGACGGGTTGCACTCTGGGAGTGCCGGCAGAAGTGAAAACTTGAATAGTAATAAACACACACGAACATTCGCGCAAGCGCCCTGTGCCGTCTTACGAATTTTCGATCAGGTCACGTGTCCTGATGCGAGTTTAACATTTTTTACCCATTCCAAAAAAAGTGCACAACGCCGCTAAAGAAGTTATCACTTCAAAAAAAATTTGCTACATAATATATTTATAAAAAATTCTTTAGCCAAAACTAGTTCTAGTATTTTGGAAAACCAGCTTTTCAAGCTCAGACCTTTATTGCCTAGACCAGCGTGATACCTACCCTCACCCCCCAACTAAATCTGCATATAGCTGTCCCATAAATCGTCCGAGATTTCGGACAGCAAATTAATTAATTTATGTAAACTTAGTTTAACTAGTTCTGAGTGAACGTTCTTGAGCGTTCGGTCATTAATCCACAACGGGTGCTGCCTCCAAGTTATTGCACCGTTTGAGATTCAAAGAGGCTGTTATTGTCTCGTCTTAATAAGGTTCTTTACTTGCAATAGATTTTTCATAGAAAGCGTCCAGATTCTATTGCTTTCTCCATTTCTCTTGCGTTTCGCTGGAATAATTTTCTAAAGTAATTAAACGGTGTTTAGCTCTATCAATACCGTGACAGTATTTTATTTGCTCAAGTTTATGGTTTACAAAAAACATTATTGTGACTCTATAACCTACTTTTTTGTAATTTTATTTGTAACTAGCTTCCGCCCGCGACTCCGTCCGCGCGGATGTCGGTCTTCGCGTGGATGGTTTATTTCCCCATTTTGAGTAACTCTGACAATAACATCTTATAAATATTACGGCGCTGAATCCACGGTTCGCGGTTCTACAGAACAACGTCTATGAATAAAACTGAAAAATAAGATTTTTTTTCTACGTATTTTTCCAGGATAAAAAGTATCCAATGTTATGCCCAGGATAATAAGGAATAATTATACCAAGTTTCATCGAAATCGAACCGTTAGTTTTCACGTGATGCCTGCACAAACAGACAGACAGACAGACAGACAAAATTTTTTTTAATCATATATTTGGGTTTGGTATCGATCCAGCAACACCCCCCGCTATTTATTTTTTCAATATTTTCAATGTACAGAATTGACCCTTCTACAGATTTATTATAGTATAGATATTTAAAGAATACTAATTACACGAGGTGAGGCTGTGCGGGTCAAGTACCTACCGGGTGGCTGTAATGAGCTATGACCCTGAAGGCAGATCGGATCTCCCAGCAGTGGATCATTTACTTGCCAACTTATTAAATGTCACATAAAGCTGTACAACATCATCATCATCATCATATCAGCCCGGGATCACCCACTGCTGGGTATAGGCCTCCCCCTTTTTATGCCATATCTCTCGGTTCTGTGCGTCTCTTATCCATCTATTCCCCGCGATCTTGACGACATCGTCAAACCAACCGTAACGGGCTTTTGGGCGGCCCTGGTTTCTATGGCCGAACCTTGGCCACCATTCGCTGAAAAGCTAAAGCTGTACACAAAAGTAGAATCATTTCATAATAGCGACAGCAAAAAAGCAAGTTCAACCAGCTAAAATGAAATTACTTACAAATGCAAATCACATTAGCGACGCGACGATACTTTTTTCTCTGGCACAATGTACAGTCGCATTCGAAATAGGATGTTGTTATAAAGTGCTAACGGCGCTGACTGTATTCGAGTTTATTTACATAATTCAATTTGGTTAACGTATACATTGCCGGGCTTATTCCACGATTGTGGGCAAAGAACTTGACTGTTGGTGCTTATTTTTTATATTATTTTAAGTTTTTGTATTTTGCGAGTCAAATTTGAAAATAGAAAGATTCTAGCCTTCAAGTTTCTGTGGTTTTGATTAAATTAAAAATTCTGTCGAGGGAACTAAAACTGTAATTTAAAAAAAAAACTCCGAACTTATGAATATGCAAATTGACGACTGATTATAGCGCAGAATATTAATAAAAAGAATTTTTTCTACGATTTTTGCTAATACTGACCAGCAAATTACCTAAAAATACATCGTATTATTGGAAATTTTCATAAATTTTCGTAATATTACCAGCTAAAATCAGATTTTACAAAAGAAAAATTTTTTAAACAGTACAAAGTATTAATCTTTAAGATATCAGGCATGAATTTAAAAACACCACCTCGATCCAATTCCCAGAGGCACTTAACCGCCACATTTATAGCTTGATCAACCTTACATCCCACATCTAACAAAGACTGTTACAGGACCACTACCTTCACAACACTTGATTTACCAAATCCCCCCTTAAATCTACGTCATAAAGGCGCTTTTACCATGTCGCCAAGGCTTTGTGGTTTCGATTCCAGACAAGTTTCCAGAAAGGAAATGCCGTAACAAAGTTAAGGATGCACTCGAAACAAAATTTGTTTGTTTCACATTGCGCGGTTAGACCGTGCATTATTCTATTAAAGCCCGTACCACAGGGTAATGGATACGAAAGCGGCTAAACTATTTGCGTCGAGTTTATAACAAACTGTGTGAAGTTTGTGGGCTTTCAGGGCTACACGTGGAAGGGAAATTTTAGCTGTTAGTTGGTAATTTAAGTCCAGTTTCCAACAAAGCGGAGAGAAGTGGAGGCGAGATAATATGAGAGACGATCAGATTTCGATATTTCCACATCTGTTATTCGCTTAGCTTCAATAGAAATAGATCAAACGGAGAAGATAAGAGATGTCTCATTTTTCTATAAAATATGCTGACAAGCGGCGAGGCGCGGCGATAAAATTTCCTCTTACCTTTGGTGAAAATAACCTGCCAGTTTCGCAACACATCTCCTCTCGTCTCCACTCCTCTCCGCTACGGTAGAAACCAGGTCTATAACTATTAAGGCATAGACGTATATCAATCCTATGATAGATAAATATAACAGATTTAGTATACTAAGTACTCGTAGCTTATGTCCGCAGCCACCTCACGTCCATGTATATTTTTTACTATGTTCTGACGTCACAAGGACAAGGCGGGCCGCGTGAGGGAGAGGACAGCGTCCTCCCTCCACCCCAGCCGCAGTGGCAGATGACCACGGCGTCGGACGTCGCCAGACGATCTCCGGCCACCGTAGGCTCGGGCATGCGGGCAGCGAGTAATGGGCAACTCGCTGTCCGACCATGGACCATGCCCGGGTCGTCGGCGACGGCGCGTTGTGTTCCACGCGCGCCTCAAAGAGTGTCAGCAAAGTGACGGAGCCCCCCTCTAGAGGGCCAAAGCCTGCCGGGGTTGCGGGACTGAACGAAATACCGTGACCCCGGAACGTAAAGGGCTATTGAAGGACACCGTGGATTTAAGTCAGTACGAGTTTGACTGTCCCTCCCTCTCTGCCCTGGTGGGAGGACTCATTTGATGATTTTACAACGATAAAAAAAAAAAAACATAAAATATTTTCCCGCAAAACGTATACCAAATATTCCCGATCCAAATTCAACTGCGATCCATTTTGAAACACCCGCAAACAACCCAATAAAGCCAATACACACTTAAATGCAACATCTAGCAAAGCGGGCTCGTTCTAAGGCTGTTCACACACACTCGGGCTTCTACTCGATTGAAAAACGTGACGCTGAATATTAAGCAGTGTGCTCTGGCGTTTATATTGTAAACATGGTTTGATCCACTTGTTGTGTACATGACCTAATAATGGGAAGATAATGTACTTACTTGTTGCTTGTTTTTGAAGCGTTGGGAATTAAAGCTAACAAATAATAGCAATATAACATAATGTGTATATGTTTTTTCTTTTTTCTAAAGCGTTGCCCTACACTAGAAATTTCTCCTGTATCGTGGGTGTGTTTACAAACATGTAAACTTACATACACAAACGCCCAGACCCGGAACAACTCACATTACACAATTTTTGTTTTGTGCGGGGACCGAACCAACGACACGCTACGCAGCAGTCGCTTGCTCTTCGTCGAGTCTAAAGGCTAGGTAGAGATGTCTGATATATTGTCATTTTACCAGTTTTGTTCAATAGGCAGTAAGTTCTGGTTAATACTTATTTAAAAAGCGCTAGTAACCAAAAAATATAAACATACAGGGTTGCTATGTGACTAAATTCAAAAATAAAGAAGAATATATTTCCTATACTTAAACACCTAGGTTCGTAGGTAGATGAAAGAATCCAGTATTGATTTAACAATACGAATAACAAATGACAGTAGTTTTTATTTTACGATCTATCTGTCTATTTATCGATAAAGAATCGTTTAAGACCAAGCAAGTATCCTTTACAAAAAATGTACAGAGTTAAAATTGTATAGAGAGACCAAGTTACAAATCTTTCGCGACATATTAACTGGCATAATACATTTATTTCCACGACAGCACTCCAACCCATCCATATCCCAAATCATAATAAAAAAACAAATCCATAAATCCATATAATATTTATTAGCACAGATACGACCTACATACGCCTAATATATTTTATCTCGTTTCGAGCGCCGCGTCGGTTAATGAAAAATCGATATTAAGCTCGCGTGAAGCCTGAGCCTAATTACTGGATCAGGTAGACTCACTTACTGATAGTGTATGGCTTTAGTAAGTTACTGTTTGGTAGGTTTATACAGGAGCTTGCATGCGCGTTTATTTTTCTTAAGTTAATGACATAGTTGATAACTTAAACTTGAGTAGTAAACAAGACATAATGAAACATATTTTTCAAGTTACTAAAATAACTGTCAATATCAAAACGACATTTCACGTTGATATAAGGGTCGTTTTGCACTTATTTTAGACGAGCGTTTATCTTTTTGTGGTAAGACGGAAAATGTTTAGATATATTTTTCTCGTCTTCTATCACCATCTGTGCCCGTTTTTTTATCGGTAAAATCATCAAATAGTCCTCCCACCCACACTGTCAGACTTGACTGACTAAAATCCACGGTGACCTTCAATAGCCCTTTACGTACCGTGGTCACGGTAATTCGTGAGTCCCGCGACCACCATCTGTGCCCTAATATAATATGTAGCCGAAATTGACTTCTGAGCTACCACCAATCACAGCGTCGAGTATTCGTATGAACCTGTTGTAAGAATTATATTGCTATCTACTTTAAACTTCGTGACTTTGAACATCAACGTGGCATAAGGAGTCTGATAGATCTCCCAATCATGCGTAACAAAAACCCTTGTTTCAAATCGCATTAAAATGTACCGCATCTGTGATTTACAAGAAAAAAAGTCTTATCCTGCGTTTCACAACACCAATCTTATAAAAAGGTTTACAGTTTTTCTTTATGATCAACCCTTTATTTACGAGCTCATAAAATCGCGATAAATTTTCTTATTTTACAAAGACATTTGGTTGTAACAGTCAGCCGTAAGGAATGCGTAAACCGCAGTTAGATGTTGCAGTCGTGTTTCTGGATGTCTCTTTAGATGAATAAAAAATTGCAAAGTATTTCCCTCGGTCGCGGCAGAAAGTTCCTCTTTAATTGGCAAGATGAAGCTCACCATCGAGAAAAATAAGTTAAAAATAACTGAAACCCGACTACGAAAAAATCGCGCACTGAAAAGTATAAAACAAGAACATTTTTTCGTAGTCAGGTGTTTGTTATTTTTAACTTATTTTTTATTTACACTATGTTGGGGTTATTTTATTAATATTTGTTTTAAAATGTACTCACTAAGCCTTTTCAATTGATACCCATGTTGACACTGTTAGCAAAATAGCTAGTAAAATCTATATAATGTATATATATTTCAAATGTGCTCATCAAGCTCTTTAATTTGATACCCATGTCGATACTGCGCGTTTTATTCGGTTACGGCTTTACATCCCCTAGAGGGCAGCATATTGATTTTGGTGACATGTCACTTACCCTATAACCAGCTGACAACTGAGACGCTTCGACACCTCATTTGTCATGTAATGATAAGTTTAGAAGTTATGAGGGAACAAAAAAACATACAAACATACATACCGGTCAAAATTATAACCCTCCTTTTGGCTTTGCCGTAGTCGGGTAAAAAGGAGGAATAATAGTCATAAGACTACGCCCCTTCGTACACAAGGCGTCGCAAACCTCTGATACCTTACGATTTTGGCATCCATTGACGCGTGCTTGTGTACGAAACTTGTATAGATTTGTAATGCGATAGATGCCTCAATACCAGTCGTAAGGTATCGAAGACTTGCGTCGCCTTGTGCACGAAGGGGCGTAGCCTTCATGAACCCTTATTTAAGAAACCTAAATCTTCTAATAAGCATTTACACAAACGAATTGATTTAAAACTATGACAGGACCATTGCCTTCTGTTTCATTCTGGCATGTTAAATTGCTGCAAATATCCGAAGAAAAAAAAACTCTAAATAACGATTCTACAAAACTTCGTGAAGTGAACAATGAGTAAGCGTCTTGCAACGCGATACCCGAGTTGAGCTGTTACAGTGTTACCAACTAAAACTTCCAGATCGCAAGATAAATAAGGCAGCTGCAATTTAAAACTGGGCTCCCTGACAGCAATTGTGCAAGTAACTGGCAGTACTTGGACTAGTAAGGTAGCGGTCTCACCGCTAACTGTTAGCGAGAACAGTAGATACTCGTAGCTAACTACTAAAAATCATCTTTGGTTAATAATTTGAAAAGTTAGCCCCTTTCACAACGCGACACAAGTTTCGATACCTTACGACTTTGGTATCCATTGACGCGGCCTGTGTACGAACCTCTATGAATTTTTATTGCGATAGTGACATGGATGGCAAAGCCGTTAGGTATTGGAGACTTTGGATCACATTGTGTACGAAGGAGCTTAGAGATCAATAATTATTTGTAACCCAGTTGCTCAGATCAACTAGTCTGCCTCCATGTTCGAAATAAAAAAAATCCTCACCAAATCGTATTCCTAGATGTCCTATACACAATTGGCTGATCCTCTGACAGATGATCCTTATGAAAACTCTCCGATCATGGTCGTTCCTGTCAATTTATAAAAAAGATGTCAAAACGTTTAATGGAGCGATTTGAAAAGATTGAGTTAATCTAAACACGCTATTAATGCCCGAACCCATAGAGCTATCCTAATTTTAAGTTCAAACGCCGATTTTCTTGAGCGAGAAAAGAATATAAGGCATCAGTCACACCGTAACAATGAAGCGTTAGCCTTCGTTTTATATTATGTCTATGTACTAATATTATATAAAGAGTTAAAAGCCTGTGTAGGAGGTGAACTCCGAAACTAATATAATAATTAAAAATAAAAAACTTGTTAAGAAGCTACATTACTCCTGAGTACTAAAATAGGCTATACATTATGTTTATACTATTCATTTTAGCCAAGCTATAACAATTTTTGCTATCAAAATATTACAACATGAACGACTCAGGGATGCGTCGCAGTGGTTTGGGGGTAAAAAGTTCCCACCAAGGAAGTCGCCGCCAGAAGCTAGTATTCTATAAACACAAAAACAAAAGAATAACGTCCAATGACTTTTTTCGTTGGTTGATCTCATCAAAAAGTATGATTCCCAATTTTTCTTTTGAACAGTATTACTTGACATTTTTTTTTAATAAATTATAACCTGAACCACGGTGTTCCTCGTTAGCCTGATTTCTTTTGTGAATATAAGATTATAATCATCGAAGTTCGAATTACGACAAAGAATGCAAAGTCACGGAGCTCGGTTCCTTTCTTGAATTTCATTTGACAAAGTTAAGAGAAAAACTTTTTGAAGTAAATACAAATTCGTGAGGTTGAAAGAAAAGAGTTTTAAGTTAATTTTTCTTGAAACGCATGCTACTTTGTAATTGCTGACTCAGTTACCTGGCTTTTTAAGTTTTCTTGATAACCTGTAATTATAAGTCTGCATTCAGATGAAGGCATTTTTTACGTGGTAAAATTATCAAATGAGTCCTCCTAGGGCAGAGCGGGAGGAACTGTCAGACTCAGTTCGGTGGTTTTTGTTTTACTAATTATAAAATAATGTGTTAATTTGCAATATGCAAAATCATTTCACCGTTTAAATAAAAGTAGCACCTTCATCTGAATGGTCGCGGGACTGTACGGATTACCGTGACCACGGAACATAAAGGGCTATTGAAGGACACCGTGGATTTTAGTCAGTACGAGTCTGAAAGTCCCTCACGCTTTGCCCTGGGTGAGAGGACACATTTGATGATTTTACCACGTAAAAAAAAACCAGTAAAACGCATATACACAACATAAGTCTAACACCATAACTTATGCAAACATCGATATAAAAATACATGAGCACAGATCCTTGACTATAAAATTTTATAAGGTGTGTCTACAAAAAAGCTTTAATAAAACTCTATGGACCATAAATGAAAATATTCACGTACCATCGTTACCGGCACTTGTGAAGACTCTGCCTATACTTGGGAACTCCTTGTAGGTACAATATGTAACATAAAGCTCGGAAATTCTATGTAAACTTATGTATTTACCTAGTTTCTATGATGATTTGGCTATGACGGAATATTTAAAATAGTATTAGCCACTCCACAGCTTTGTATGTCTGTTTGTTTTGTCGTATGCTACCTTAACAATGTGTAGAGATATCTAGTATGTGTTCGTCATTTGTAGAATCATCATGGAGTACATTAACTAAATAATTTCAAACATTTTTACCTTCTAAAAATTTTTATTTGCTTAAATATTTCACCTTTTTTGACAGTGCTCAACATACTTTTACAAAAAAAAAAAAACGAATTTTTCCCTGTTATTTTGCTATGGTATCTGAAACTGTAAAAATAACGACAAAATAGGTTGAATTTTTTACAGAACATTGAATAATGAAATTAATATTTAAAGCTTATAAAGTCGAGTCTATCACAATTCTATTCTACTCCATAAATGCCTTAGCAGAGGTACTTTCGCCTCCTTCTGCGAAGCAGTCATGCTCGTGAAGGAGGAGGCGGGCCGCGTGAGGGAGAGGACAGCGTCCTCCCTCCACCCCAGCCGCAGTGATAAACGCCCACGGCGTCGGACGACGTCCGGCCACCGTAGGCGCGCACATGCGGGCGGCGAGTAATAGGCGACTCGCTGTCCGACCATGGACCATGCCCGGGTCGACGGTGCGTTATGTTCCACGCGCGCCTCAAGGAGTGTCAGCATAGTGACGGGGCCTGGAGGGCCAAAGCCTGCCGGGGTTGCGACACAAATTACCGCGACCCCGGTACGTAAAGGGCTATTGAAGGACACTGTGGATTTTAGTCAGTACAAGTCTGACAGTCCCTCCCGCCGTGCCATGGGTGGGAGGACTCATGTGATGATTTTACAACGTAAAAAAAAACAAAGCAGAGGTACCTTTACCAGGCGACAACATTGAGAAAAGTCTTTCAGAAAATTCAGTTGGTACTACATTTCTTCTCTTAAGATATTTAGTGAAATTGTTTAATACAAACTGAGTGCACACGCCCACAATTTTTTTTTGTCACCTCCTTTGTTGTGTTTATTTTGGTAAGAGTTTTGCAGTTTTTGTCAAAACCATTGGGAAAAAAAAGTAAGCTTTTGCATCAAACAGAGACATAATACATTAACCAATAAAGTTTTTAGATTTGTAAGTACACAGTAAGACTTTTCATTTCATAAACAAAACTGAAATAATTAAATGCACTACTGTAAACTAAACTATTTTTTGTCGCAGTAAGTAAAAAATGGCTTAATGTGAATATAAACTTTGAAACTAATATTCTTAATTAAATTAATATAAAAATTAAAAGACATCCTATTAACATAAACTGACATGCAAACATTCGATTTGAATGTGACCTTTTACCAACATTACAAAATTGAACATGTTACCATATTTTTTTTAACTCGTTGCCTCATTCTAAGAATTTCTCCTGTTTGCATCAATAAATTGCAAATTAGTCCATTAGATAGAGTTTAAAAAATAATGGACACGGTTTTTTTTCCTTTGCTACATCAATACGTATTCACAAAAATAAAACGCATCAAAATTCGAGAATGGGGGCTTCTAAAACTTGTACTTACTTGTGATATATAGGCAATTTTTTAAGCCTTTGTCAAACAGACAGGCGTGACGAATGCGAAGCGTGGCGTTTTTATTACAAATAAAGCCAACACGCTTCGCAGTCGATGTATGGAATTGTTTGAATCCAGTCACATTGAAAAGCGAAAGCGATCCGATAGCGTGACAGAACTATCGGACTGACGTCTTGCTTCGCTTTCGCCTGTCTGTTTGACAAAGGCATTAAAGAGTCGTATCTTCGTCGATTTTGGTTTACGTAAAAAAAAAAAATTATGTGTTATTTTTTTTTTATTTAATTTTATTTTTTCAGCCAAATCATTTTTTATTCGTTTACAAACTTTTAATGAACTCATATACACAAACGCCGAGACCCGGAGAAGTTACTTGTAGATCATACAAATGTTTGTTCCGTGCGGGAATCGGCAGTAGTCCAATCGCTCAGCCACAACGCTCAACTGTTTTTTTTTCCAATTTCAAAGCAAGTCATAATTTGAAAAGTCAAAGCAATTTTAATGATTTGCCTCTCGTTGTCGGCACGAAACTCTTTTGGAACACGAAAATAAACATGAGTAATGTATGGAGTTTCAACTTAAAATACATTCCCGAGATTTGCAAGCAACAACGCTTTACCTTACAACTGTGCCAACACAAAAACCACCCTTAATTTATTCCAAACAGAGTTTGTTTTTGCTTAAATGAGAACACTGTTGTGCCCGTATCGTTATTGTAAAGTACACCTACACACTTTGTCTACAGTTTTGTGGCGTGCGGCGAGCCTTATGTCTCGAATTTATTTCCAAAAAAAAATGTGCAAAAATGCTTGTTTTTGGAACTTTGTGCTTGTATTTTACTGAGCTTTGTTTTGTCACAGAATTTTTGCGTTCCCCAACTTATAAGTTCTCCGTTGCTGAATTGCGGAGACATGTGAAATCTACCAACCCGCACTGGGCCTTCGTGGTGGATTATGGCCCACTCCCTCTCACAGAGATGAGGCTTATGTCTCAGCAGTGGGACCATTTATAAGGTGATGATGATGATATTTATAGGCTGATGATGAACTGCGTGACCTCATGTCCGTCTCTGTACACCTGACAACTTAAATGCTAAATTTCAGGCTTTCATCATTTTACTGACACTCTTTGAGGCGCGCGTGGAACACAACGCGCCATCGACCCGGGCATGGTACATGGTTGGACAGCGAGTTGCCCATTACTCGCTGCCCGCCTGCCCGCGCCTACGGTTACCGGAGATCGTGTGACGACGTCGGTCACCGTGGGCGTCTACCACTGCGGCTGGGGTGGAGGGCGGACGCTGTCCTCTCCCTCACGCGGCCCGCCTCCTCCTTCGCGAGCATGAGTGCTTCGCAGAAGGAGGCGTCCGCTTCCCACTCCGTCTCGCCCCGCAGCATGGCCTCAACCAATGCAATGCGCGAGAGGGCTCCGTCCATCTGCCCAAGCGGGGCAGTCCTTCTGGATTAACTCATAGGATTATTTTTATCCCGCTATTAAGTTTCTGCGGGATAGTTTTCGAGTTACACGCGTTAGAAGCCGCTGGCAATACCTAGTTAGGTTTATTTAGTGGTTCCACAAGTTGACTTAAAGATAGTTTTGTTCTGATCTATTTCATCTTTGTTTGCGTATCGTGGTTTCAGCGGCATGATCCCTTAACAATGTGGACTTAAACTGTTTCAAACTTGTTAGTTATCGGGTCAAGGTTTTGTTACATAACTAGCTGTTGCACGCTGCTTCGCGTGGAGATGGTTTATTGTCCCAGGGAATTATCGTATCGGTCGCGGGACTTACGAATTAGCGTGACTCCGGAACGTAAAGGGCTATTGAAGGACACCGTGGATTTTAGTCAGCACGAGTATGACAGTCCCTCCCGCCCTGCCCTGGGTTGGAGGACTCATTTGATGAAAAAAAACTACGGTAAAAAAAGGGAATTATCGTGTCGGGATGAAGTGTCCTGTTTTATTTTAGACTTTAATGTAGCTCTGTGCCATATTAAATCGAAATCCGTTCCAGCGTTGTGATGTGATTGAGTAAGTTCATCACTATTGTTCTGAAAATGGTGAAAGCCTGTGTCCTCGCAGAGGGATAATTATAGGCTGATAACGTATGGAATGCGTCTAGCTGATTTCGAACCTAAGACCTACAACTTATCACTGGGTATTCGTTGCTCCCCACAACGCGAACTCAATTCGTAACAACCGGCCTTATTTAGACGTTTCACTGTTTCTAATTCCATCCAATCCAAGCCTTAGACCACTCGTGTTATGCAAATTTGAACTCTATGTTATTGTAGGATTGCCAACTTTCAGCTTGGCTAGGCTATCCTATTTTATACTCCATTAGGTTATTCAATAAGCTTGTTATATTACTCTGCTTGGTTGCTGCGGTAAATGATTTGGCAAATTTGCCATGTGATATGCATAGAGGGCCTCATTGTGGATTCTTTACCGTGTTTTTATAATTATAATCAGAACAATAAATATACCCACTGCTGGGATGCAGGCCACTTGTCGAAGAATGAGCTGTTGTACTTCATAATGGCACAGTGAGGTTTGGACACATCTAGTAATAATTATAAAAAATACAGTTTTTTTATATCCTAACCAACTTCTTAAATATGAGAAAAAAAGTCAAATAACTTTTATTTGGAACTCGATGACTGTGTTTTTTATTTCATTGAGTTTTGCGCCACCAACTTACAATTATTTTTATTAGATAAGCACAGGCGTGAATTCTTTTCGTGGCAGACCTAATACGACGTCCACTTTGGTTCAGGACCGAATAAACTGTATATCATGGGAAAAGCCCTCCTTCTTTTTTAAAATAAAACTAGCATTAATTATATTATTATCCCATTTGTAAATATCTTGTAGTGATGATAGCTGCCCTTTAACTGCCAGGAACATTCTTTTGGGATGAAAGGTACCCTATATCTACGTACGTATGTTAAAAATTTCAAGATGTTCATTTCAGTGATTCAGACGTGAAAAGGTAAGAAATATACAACCGAACTTACTTTCGCATGAATAATATTACAAGCCGTTAGGATTAAAAGGATAAACTTCGTGAAACATCAAACACACCTTGAAAAGGGTTAATAAAACTGCTTGTTTTATCCCAAATCCACAAAATAAAGGTGAAATAAAAAACAATTTATCTTGACTAGAAAATCTTTTACCGTTTCTGATCCTCGGTAGGTACTGTAAAGTCGATGTTAGTCTTAACGTGGATAATCCTTTTTACACCGAACCGTTTATCCGGGCTTAGAGGCACCCTAAACTTACAGACGATTCTTCCAAATGGTGTACTCAGCGGTATTTTTTTACGCACAAAGAAGAAAATAGATTCCAGATTGAGTGAAGGATAAAGTTAACAGTTACTTTGCTTATGTATTTTTGTAATAAAGAAGAAAGAAAAATCTTGATTCGGCACAAAACAACGAAAACACTAAACATAAAATGAACAAATGTAAAAATGAATGACCACTAACAGAGGCAACAACATTACAATCCTTATCGTAATAAGCTATTTTACAAAAAAATGTAATTAGTTCGAAAGTTAGATGACCAAAAAATATTAATCCCGCATTTTTTCTTTTATAATTTAAACCAAAATTCACGAAGATACGAAGCTTCGAAAAATCACTAAACGTTACTCGGTCGGTATAATTTTTCAAGAGGTATGACGTCACAAACTCCTACTTCCGAATTTTTAAACGTTTTATCTTTGTCAATATTCATTGATAAAAAAAAAATACGTTTCTATTATTTTTCAATACTCCTACGGACTAAACAGATTTTAATGTATGCAGTAAAATACCCTATTCCACACACAGATTACAAAACTTTTATTTTTCCAAGTAATAATTAACTTGGAAAAATAGAAGTTCGCAACCATTTTTTTTTTGTCGGTATTTTACAACCTTTTTCCTTTAACAAGAATAGCTGCTACTAAAATACAATGTAGCAGGATCTAATTCTCGTTCCATTAGAGAATCTCATGCTAAAGTAGCTATTACCTGTAACGAGTACAGGTACAACACTAATGTGATTGCGCAGCACTATGCGTCTGATAAGCGAGCCTTGATCACTCTCTAATACACTTTGGAACTTTTATTACCTATACCTTTTATTAGTATACTAGCACTTTGCCCGCGACTTCGTCCGCGTGGGTTACGTACTTTCCTAATTCCCCCTTTTTACCCCCTTAAAGGTTAAATTTCCAAAAACCCCTTCTTAGTGCTCCCCTACTTTATAATAGGAAGCCGTGTGCAAAATTTCACATTCCTAGCCCCAGTAGTTTCGGCTGTACGTTGATATGTCAGTCAGTCAGTTCTCCTTTTATATATATAGATGTTTTTTTTTTTTTGTACAAACCAAGTTTATTTTTTCTTTCAAAACAGTGCTCAAAGAATATCTCCAGTCTGTTATACTCCGGGGTGGCGGTACTGTCTTATCAGGCAACCGTGACCCTGGTACGTAAAGAGCTATTGAAGGACACTGCTGATTTTAAGAAGTATGAATCTTACAGTCCCTCTCGTCCCGCCCTGGGTAAGAGGACTCATTTGATGACTCTACCACGATAAAAATAATTCCCGGGGTCGCGGGACCAAAGGATTACCGTTACCCCGGTACGTAAAGGGCTATTGAAGGACACCGTCGATTTTAGTCAGTACAAGTCTGACAGTCCCTCCCGCCCTGCCCTGGGTGGGAGGACTCATTTCATGACACTACCACGATAAAAAAGTCTTACTTCACTTCGGTTTGATTTGATTGCTAACCAAATTAAGACTGACTAACCGAGTACATATCTACGCTATATACGCGACCGGACACTCTAGATGAATGACGACACGGCTGGAGCAGTGGCTAAGCAATCGACTGCTGTGCATCGTGGCGCGGGTTCGATCCCCACACGGAACAAATAGTTGTATGATCTGCAAATCAAATCAAATCAAATCAATTTTTTATTTGTGTAACATAGGTGCAGATACATAGTTCTTATATTTTATTTCACATGGTCGCTATGCTATGCCAAGAGGCGTACAAATATTTTGAGGATATGCAGTAAATGAAATAATTATTATGTCAAAGATGAAAATAAAAAGAATACTAATGTCAAAAAGAAGTTACAAAATAATAAAATATAAAAGTCAAATTTGAAATGTCACATTAGCCATAAATACAATAAAAAACGTCATTCTAGTCAAAATTATATGAAAAAAGAAAATAATAATATTAATACAAAGTTTACATTAATTCGTCATTCAAAAATTCATCAATTGTGTAATAACATTTTTCAATCAACATTCTTTTCAATTTTACCTTAAACTGTGTGTTATTAAGATTCTTCATAGCATCTGGTAACTTATTATAAATGCGTGGTGCCATGCCTAACACGCTCTTCCTTACTAAAGCAGTCTTGCAACGCTGATTATTAAGACAGTTTACATATTGGCTACGAATAGTGACATCTCGTACCGTTGACACTCTATCGAATAATTCCATATTTGTCTTAACAAAGACACTTATTCCGTATAAATACAATGATGGCAAAGTAAGTATCTTCAGCGATTTAAAGACTGGTACACAACTTTCATCACTTTTTAAACCACACATTGATCTTATGCATCTTTTTTGTGCCTTAAAAATTATGTCTTTATGTGTTGAGTTGCCCCAAAAAACAGTGCCATACCTCAAAACTGATGCTACCAAGCCATGATATGCAACTAATAGTGCATCTTTATTTAATTTCCTTGCAATTTGGAAGAGTGCATATGCGGACTTACTTAGTCTCTTACTAAGATCATCTATGTGGGTTTTCCAATTAAGATTACTGTCAAGATATAAACCTAAAAATTTTGCCACTTTAACTTCTTCTATTTCATTGTTATCATATTTAATACTTAAACTTGGTGCTTCAGTTCTTTGATAAAAGTTCATAAATTTCGTTTTCTTTAAGTTAATAACTAAATTATTTTTATTGAGCCAGTTAATTATGTCTGATAGTGTGTTATTTACGTCATTTTTTATAGTCATTATAATCAATACATTTGACTATGGCAGTACTATCGTCTGCAAACATTACCATTTTGTTTTTAGTAGCCTTTGGCAGATCATTTATATATATCTGAAAAAATGGTGGTGAGAGGACGCCTCCCTGTGGGACACCAAACTTAACAGATCTAGGCTGAGATAGAAAACTCTGTTCATATTTTGACTTATCGCACACTCTTGTAATCTCGGTATATTGTGTTCTGTCAGATAGATAGGATTTAAGTAGTTTTAAGATATTTCCTCTGATACCGTAGCTGTATAACTTATCTAATAGGATATCATGTCTAACATAGTCAAAAGCTCTGGTCATATCTGTGTAAATAGCACAAATAGGAGTTTTTTCGTCAACTGTTAATAAGATGCTACGTATAAAGTCAAAAATTGCCATGTCAATCGTCGTATTCTTTCTAAAGCCATATTGTTCTTTACATAATAAGTTACATTTATTGAGATAACAACTCAGTGATTTATGAATATATTTTTCGAAAATTTTAGAAAAAACAGATAGTTTAGCAATTGGCCTATAATTCTTCATGTTGGTCTTATCATCTTTTTTGTGAAGTGGTTTAATAACAACAGTCTTCCACTCATTTGGATACACTCCATCAACAATGCCGAGATTCATAATATGCATTAATACGGGTGCTATAAGTTCATTTACAAACTTTATCACCTTAGTTGATATACCGTCAAATCCTACCGTATTAGTGTTTTTTAGTGATCTGATAATCGAAACAATGTCCATCACTTGCACAGGCTGCATAAACATAGATTGCATTGTCAAATTATCTAGTTTATATTTGTCAAATTTCATGTCAGTATTAATATTATTCTCAATTTCATCCATTAAATAATTATTAATCTCATTTGCAATGTCAGTAGGATTTGAAAATGTCTGATCGCCTTTAATTATGGTCATTATTTGTTCCTTAGGGAAGTTAATTTTAGGTTTATTGACTATGTCCCATGTAGCTTTAGATTTATTTTGTGAGGTTTTTATATAGTAATCATTTTGAGCTTTTTGTGTTAATCTTATAATCTTCCTATATTGTAATGTGTATTTTTTAAAGTCAGCTTTATTTTTTGGTGTAGGTTTTTGTCTATAAGTCCACAGAAGCCTTCTTTGTTTTTTACTACAACTTTTTATACCACGAGAAATCCATTTTACATTTCTGTCTGTGTTAATAGTTATATTTTTTTCAGGAAAGCAAAGTTTATAGAACAGGGAGAATGTCTCGTAAAATTTCATATAAGCCTCATTTGTATCATTACTTTCATAAACATCCTTAAAACTTAGACTTCTTATGCATTCTCGAAATTTTACAAGATTCTCTATGGAATAATCTCGTTTTACTTTCTTCCAGAACTTTAAGCGGCATGTTTTATTTATTGGAACACTTAGTAACTGCAAGTAGTTGTATCGGGTATAGAGGCGTTTACAAACATAGAAACTCACATACACAAACACCCAGGTGTTTGTGTATGTAAGTTTCTATGTTTGTAAACGCACCCACGATACAGGAGAAATTCCTAGTGTGGGACAACGTTTCTTAAAACAAAATAAAGAAGGTTCCAGATCGTGAACGGAGTAGTCTGGAAAATTCTAGATAAAACTTTATACATTTACGAAGACACATAGTGGAAATTCTCGATCCGCCCCGAACCATCTAATATCTTCTAGAATGTTCCGGTAACTCGATAGATTAAATAAACGCCTCTATACTTATAACTAAAAAGTTCGTAGAAATCTCTGAAACATAATAATCTCAATTAAAGTCAAGCGAGTCATTTAATCCGCGTCCTTCCACAACTAAATGTTCGCGAAACTCCAACAAAACAATTGCAAAGCGTTCATTAAATTGTACTGGCTCAGGCAGGTAATGAAATAGGGCTTCCTTCAAGAGATTCTTTGTACCCCGGCAGTCGCAGCTTGTAAAGACTTTATTGTGCACGACTATTAGAACTAGCGGGTGACATTTTATTGTTAATTTTTTTTTAACGTAGTAAAATCGTCAAATGAGTCCTTCTATCCAGGGCAGAGCGGGAGGGACTGTCAGACTCGTACTAACAAAAATCCACGGTGCCTTTACGTTCCGTGCTCACGGCAGTTCGTGAGTCCCGCGACCCCGGCAGGCTTTGGCGCTCTAGAGGGGGGGCCCCGTCATTTAGCTGACACTCTTTGAGGCGTGCGTGGAACACAACGCGCCGTCGACCCGTGCATGGTCCATGGTCGGACAGAGCGTTGCCCATTACTCGCTGCCCGCATGCCCGCGATTTCATTGTTACATAGCGGAGCTTTGAAGGTTTCAAAAAGGTTCAATTCATTTTTTATTCTTTACAAATATTTGTAGAGGAAACATCATATATACATACATATATACATGCATAATTATGAATCAATTGCGGTAGCCTAATTGGTAAGGCGTCTGGACTACTTATCCAGAAGACTAGTGTTCAAATTACGCTAAACTCAAACTTAATATAACTTACATTTTCGAAAAACTATTGAGCCAAATTAGGTTATAAAAACTATCTTACGTTATTTTTGTGTTTTATACACACAGATTCTATGAAAAAAACTTTCACTTTGGCACATCAAAGCCAGTTTTCAATTTGATAACAAAACAGCCAACTTTACTCGTAATAAGTAACAACTTTCTTGAAATACTTGAAGCTTGCGAATACTTACACTTTTGTAAGTTACGTGTAGTGCAAGTTTTTGATAGAAAATCTACGAAATTAGTTTCTGTAGTCGCTTTAAAAGGGATTTCTTGATAAACGAGTTACAAAGGTTAGCAAACACAGACGGACAGGTTTTATTACCGAAAATGTTTTGATATTTCTTGACACCAATTTTCGAAGGGACGAACGACGGTTTTAAAGTAAAATATTTATAATAATGCAGACGATTTTTTTACCCGTCCGCTTATCTTATTATAAACAGGAAATATTTGTATTTTTGTGTGTGTATGTTTGTGGTGAAATAACTCAAAAACTACTGGACCGATTTCAAAAATTCTTTCACCAATTAAAAGCTACTTTGGCAGGAAGGGAGAGCGGGCGAAACTACTGACATAAGCTAGTACTTTGTAAATATGCTTACTCATCATCATCTGCCGAGCCTTTTCCAAACTATCTTTCAGTAATATTAAATGCAACTGTATATAAACTGTTTTTTTTTTTTTAACAAACATAAACTCCACACACCGCCCCACACTTTTTTTTTTCAAATGAGTCCTCCCACCCAGGGCAGAGCGGGAGGGACTGTCAGACTCGTAGGGTAGTTTAGCCGGTTTGCCGGCCACCTCTGGTTTTCGGCCATTACATTGTTATATTAATATTATAAGGACACTTTATCCTACTCATTTAAAAAAACAACGCCTTCTAAATGTATTGGTATAACCCTACAAATTTTGAATTTTGTAGAATTTTAATGATCCAAATGTGTCGTCAGTGACCCTCCAAAAATCTTACAGAGCATGCGTGTGTCGAAATTTGTGAAAAAAATAGAGCGCGCAAAATTTTTGCAAGGTAAGTTACAAAGTTGTTAATCGGTTTTATAAATATAATTGTTGTTCTGTGCACGGGAGATAAGTTAAATTAGTGTTATTTTAATTAAAGTGGAAGAAAGATTATGTTATTTACATTTAAATTTGATGGCCGGGAAACTAAATAATGATTTGGGGGACTATTTATTTCTCGGCCGGCCGGCCGAAAACTAGAAGAAGACCGTTTATATTTAATTGATTATTTTGATTATTAAACTAGGAATTCTTTAAAAAAATATAATTTGTAAACAAAGTAGAACCGCTTTTCATTTGTGTAGTCAGATTTCGGCCGCATCTTTTGAGCTTAATTATGTGGTAATAACACTTTTTAGTTATTGAATATTTGACGGCCGAAAATTAGAATTTTATTATTTACCTTTCGGCCTAAGCTAATCGATGTGTCCGAAAATTAATAATTTACTAACTGATTCTCGGCCATTAAAAGCTAAAGATAATAAATCAACTAATTGAATCGAAATCTTCACTCACACGAACAATACAGACATAAAGGGACTTCCCCAAAAATTTAGAAAATGAAAAATGAATGAATTTAGAATAGTTAGAAAATCAAGCAAGTTAATCAACGGCCGAAAACTAATAATTTAAATTTGTTTTTCGGCCATGTTTGAAGGGATGGTCGAAAATCAGATGTTTCACATCTAGTTTTCGGTCACATAATTAAGAAAATTAAATTGTGTAGTTATGTAGTTTTAATCTACAAATATTGTGAATGAATAACAAAAAGTTTTTACAATAGTATGTGCATAGGTATTAATAATTGTACGTTCACAATTTACGTGATTTTAAAAATACTTGATTCATACGTATTTTTTTCTTTTAATCCATTATAGAACCTACTACTTAGCAAATAGAGATTATTTTTCTAACAACAAATTAGTGGCCGAAAACTAGCAAAATAGTGGCCAGAAACTGAAACAGGTGGCCGAAAACAGGCGAAATCGCTATTTTCAGACATTTTAATTTTTAGTAATTTTAATGTGACGTTGACGAGTAAAATGTCTACAAATATCAAAACTACATTATATTTCGAGCTCAAAAATATTTAAGAAACTAGTCTACGTCTTTAATGTAATGGAGAAAAATCGTCACAAAGTCATACATTCGCTTAAGTGGCCGAAAACCGGCTAAGTTACCCTACTGACTAAAAGACACGGTGCCCTTCAATAACCCTTTACATACCGGTGTCACGGTAAATCATAAGTCCCGCGACCGCACACTACCCCACACTAGGAATTTCTCCTGCATCGTGAGCTACACCCAGACCCGGAACAACTGCTTTTAGTTCATACAAACATTTTTTCTGTATGGGAATCGAATCTGGGAAACGCAAGCAACAGCCGAACGCTTAGACACTGCGCCAATCGTTTCGTGTTCTCTACAACTGAGAAACACGATACTCCTTGGTAATATTGGTAGTCAGACCGACCGACGGTCTAGATCACTTTAACTACGATGGGACATAAATTTTATACGGAGTAGAGACCACGAATCGACCAAGGTAGGGTTCTTTCTTTCTTTCTTTTCAAAATGGTGTGCGATTGGAAAGGACTTTTTTTATCGTAGTAAAATCATCAAAATGAGTCCTCTTATCCTTTCCACGGTGTCTTTCAATAGGCCTTTACGTTCCACAGTCACGGATACCTGATAAGACAGTCCCGCGAAAACTAACTACGATGAGTAATACATAAATACGGACTACAGACCATATATCGGCCAAGGTAGCGTGGAACGCTTTTCGGTAAGGTGGCGGTTCGCGCCGGAAACCGCGACTGTTGACCGCGACCGGAGATTGCTGCTATATCTGTCTCCTGTCTGTGTCTCGCTCGCGAACTGCCGCTCATACATTGCCTAATTTTTGTAATAGTTGGTCTTCTGTCTCTGTCGCGGTGCGAACCACCACCTTAAGGTGGAGCGACGATGTTCACAAGATGGCCGGTATAAGTCGATGAGAGTAGCCGGTGATCAAGTGAAATGGCATGCGATTGGAGAGGCCTATGTCCAGCAATGGACTGCTTCTGATGATGGGTAATAAATCATTAAGGAAAGTCAACATGTTTTCTTCAAGGCTCGAGGCTATTTCAAAGCAACAAAATAATAAACTTTGCTCATTAAAACCAATGGTACGCCATTGGTTAGTCTCAATATCGAAAGCAATCAAAGTTTTATCAAAGTATTTCAAGTGATATCTTAATCTGAAGTCCGTTTACGTTTCAACAGTTTCATTCGAACCAATATTGATGTTGGTTCGTTTCAAGTAAGTATAATATTTTGTTGAAGTTGAGAGTTTTGAAGTCGTTGCGGCCAGAGACTGTTTGTAGAACTTTTTCTTTTTGGTGCCTATTTATAAATAAAATAAATAATAAAATAAAATAAAAATGATTTATTTCAGACCCACGAGAGTCCATAAAATGTTGTAAGTATTTCAGTATGAAAAACTTAAAAATAGTGTTAGTAACAACTGAAAAATGAAAAAATAAAAAGCAAAACTTACTTCTATTTAATCATATGGGTTCTGACCCAGTGTTGGACGTAACACGTGTCCAACCTATCCGCTATAACGACCGGGATGCTGTTGGTGCTGGCGCGCAGCCTGCAGATAAACTGAAGGCTGGCCATAAAATTTAAATATTTTTGATTTAAATATATAATTGAATTTGTGTATAGCACTGGTAACAGCCCTGACTTACGAGTTGAAGGTATTGTGTTCGAACCCAGCCATAGCGCTAGCAGTACCTACAGGCGCTACTTTGTGTAATTTATTTCATCACCACTGCTCCCAAAACGGGAAAGAAAAACATCGTAGGGAAACCGACCGGTCACGGGACTGTATGAATTACCGTGACCCCGGAACGTAAAGGGCTATTGAAGGACACCGTGGATTTTAGACAGTACGAGTCTGACAGTCCCTCCCGTTCTGCCCTGGGTGGGAGGACTCACAGGATAATTTTACCACGGAAAAAAAAGGGAAACCAACCACCCATCCACAAAACAACCGCGGCTTAACCTGTACGGCTGTTATTATTTCGCCACAACCAAACATTTAACACTCCTAACCAGTATAAAACCATAAATAATAAATAAATTCCAAAACTTCTCCAATCTGAACTCTGAAACACAAACACCTATTCGATGTCCACTACGCTTAGCCCCTCGAGACCGTAACCACGACGTACTTGACAAGACTTAATTATAATGGTCGCTTAATCTAAGGGGATATCTAAGTTAATTAGTTGAACTAATGAACTTAATACTGTGTTAATATTGTTATTGGATATGATCGTAGTAATTTGCGAAGCTATGGTGGCGTTAAGGCGACCTCTACTAATGCCCCGTTCCCGACCTTGTCGCTGTCAGCGGTCACTTAAGCCTTTGACAAACAGACAGAGGCGTTTTTATTTGTAATGTATGGAATTGTTTGAATCCTGTCACATAGAAAAGCGAAAGCGATCCGATAGCGTGACCAAGCTATCGGACTGACGTCTCGGATCGGTTCGTTATCGCTTCGGACTCGCCTGTCTGTTTGACAAAGGCCTTAGCGCGGGGCAGCGACCGGTAAGATCAAATGTATAGAAAAGTTTGAAAGACGTCACGAAGCGCTGTCAGTAGCGAATTCGTTTACTTCCAAGTAATTAATTTCTTCGCTAAGACTAAAGTCATGAGCAACTCGCTGTCCGACCATGGACCATACCCGGGTCGATGGCGGGTTGTGTTCCACGCGCGCCTCTAAGAGTGTCAGCAAAATGACGGGGCCCCCCTCTAGAGGGCCAAAACCTGCCGATAACGGACAGGTTCCCCATCTTATCGAAGTGGTTCATTTCTATGCTGGTCACACGTACGTACCTATTGATATCTTAATAGGAATCCCCATTAATTATTATTAGGGGATGAATCTATCGTAATCGTATCGTAATCTATCAGTCGTTTTTGTCGATCGAAAATCTACTAAGAATCCAAGACTCCAACCCCTTTTCATCATCGGACTACAAGACGTACGGCAATGCTCTATCGGAACATATTTCACATTTTACCCTAACGTACAAAGCGTTTTGCAAATATTTATATTGTACGCACAGCTAAGGAACTCCTTTCGGGAGTCTTTATTTTGTAATGGGTATAACCTTGTAGTTTTGAAGTCAAGAGTGAATAGGTTACTTTTGGTAAGTATGCTTGCCGTCGACCACGTTATTGCTTACCATCGGGAAAGAAGATGATCAAACGCGAGCCCACAGTTAAATTTAAATTAAAAAAAAAACTGCCCGAAGCTACATTTGGTGAGTGTACTTCACAAAACTGGACTCCAGCCAATTCTTGTAGGAATGATAAATAATTTAGACAACCATCTAAAATGTAACAGGTTGCCGTACTACTCCTTGCATATAGTACTGTCGTAATTCTTTACAACTCTTGACATTTTTATAGCTTGCACAAAATGAGTGAGTAAAACAAACATTGATGTTTTCAAAATGTTATATGACGACCTTAAATTATGATATCAGCCATAATTCTACTACTACTGGGATATAAGCCTTTTCTATGTAAAAATGATAAATAATGCCTGTTTTACACACTGCAGCTGTTAAGTAAACTGACTCGCATGCTAGCTTGCACTGTGTAAACAAAGCGTAAACAACTTCGTAGATGCCCAATCTGCAGATTTTTTTTCTAGGGCAAGTCTGTTGGCTCACAATGCATACTACAAGATCCAATATGAGAATACCTTGATCCCTTTTCCTTTTTTGTGTCTTAAAATCATAAGATGTGTCTTCCCATTATGTGTGGAGCGAAAAGGACTATCAGAATCTTACCGACGAAAAACCACCCTATTCCTTCACTTGACCTATGCGTTCCAACGAAATAGTAAACTGTTGACAGTTTACTATTTGGTTTTAACTATTATTTACTTAAGACAGTTATGTCATCGAATCAAATACAGAAACCTTCTGAATCAACCATGTCCGGTAGATGACTTGCGTCAGTGACAACGCCGTAGGATATCTCAGGCTAAGGGAACAGCGTATAACACGGGGACGCGAGGTATGATGGGAAATCACACAATGCACATTATACCTCGCGTCTCCGTCTATACACTGTTCCCTAACTACTCAAACTGGAGACTTACCGCTGCGACTGCGACATACCCGATACCTTGACCCCTAACGGTATTAATCGAACAATAAATCAAGTAAACGCACACACACAACCATCACTACAAAATTCAATTCTTTATCATCTACTAACAAAGTTTTCTTTATTAAAGGTTCTATAGATAAAAGGCAATGATTTGCTCAAGGTCGCGGCCGTACCAATCAATTGCTTTTCGACTCCGAATTGCCCTTGAAATATTAGCTAGTCACTCAATATTCAATTACGATGCAACCTTGAATTTTTACAAAAGCATACGAGACCCCGCCCGGCATTGGTCGAGGCCATGCTGCGGGGCGAGACGGAGTGGAAAGCGGTCGTCTCCTTCTGCGAAGCAGTTATGGTCGCGAAGGAGGAGGCTGGCTGCGTGAGGGAGAGGACAGCGTCATTCCTCCACCCCAGCCGCAGTGGTAGACGCCTACGGCGACGGACATCGGAAGACGATCTCCGGCCACCGTAATGGGCGACTCGCTGTCCGACCATAGACCATGCCCGAGTCGACGGCGCGTTGTGTTCCACGCGCGCCTCAAAGTGTGGTAGCAAAATGACGGGGCCCCTCTCTAGAGGGCCAAAGCCTGCAGAGGTCGCGGGACTCACGAATTACCGTGACCCCGGTACGTAAAGGGCTATTGAAGGACACCGTGGGTTTTAGTCAGTACGAGGCTGACAGTCCCTCCCGCTCTGCCCTGGGTGGGAGGACTCATTTGATAATTTAACCACGTAAAAAAAAAAGCATACGAGACCCAATGCAATCTATACTAATATTATAAAGAGGAAACCTTTGTATTTTTGTATGTTTGTATTGAATAGGCTCAAAAACTACTGGACCGATTTCAAAATTTCTTTTACCATTACTTAGAGGGATTCTTCCGAATCCGTATAGGCTATATTTTATCCCGGTATAAAAAATTACCACCCGTGCGAAGCCGGGGCGGGTCGCTAGTAAATAATAAAACCAATATACTTTAAGACTACGAGTGGTTCTAGATGCTACAAAGAATAGGCTAAGCCAGCATTGTAGGTAGCCTTCACAATGCAAATATCGGTGCCATTTGCTTTCATGAAACAAGTTCAATATTCCAGAGACTTACGTAAACACTTTTATTCGTAGTACCCTCCGTACTAGACATCATATTGCTTACCGATCTATTTTTAATGTTATTAAAAAGTATGCGCACTTTAGTAGTTTGAGATAGTTTTTGTTCTTGGAAAAAAGTGGAGCAGATGATGCCCAATAATAATGATGTAATGCTACGCGTTCTAGAATATGTACCTATATGTATGCCCTATGAACCTGATCTCGTAAGCAAAGCGGCCTAAAATGTTCTAGAACCAAAACTCTAGAACACGTGCCATGTAACTCATTCATCAACCCACAATGAGCTTGCGTGGTGCATTACGATCCAACCCCTCTCACAAATAGGCGATTTTTTGAAGTGAAAACTTCTTTAGCGGCGTTGTGCACTTTTTTGGAATGGGTAAAAAATGTTAAACTGGCGTCAGGACACGTGACCTGATAGAAAATTCGTAAGACGGCGCAGAGCGCTTGCGCGAATGTTCGTGTGTGTTTATTACTATTCAAGTTTTCACTTCTGCCGGCACTCCCAGAGTGCAAACCGTCGTTTTTTTTTTAGCGTGGTATTATCATCAAATGAGTCCTCCCACCCAGGGCAGAGCGGGAGGGACTGTCAGACTCATACTGACTAAAGTCCACGGTGGCCTTCAATTGCCCTTTACGTTCCGGGGTCACGGTAATTCATGGGCCCCGCGATCTGTATTATAAGTTGATTTTATACGAATAGACCGATCCTGAGATCCTTATTATCCTAGGTTTGCAGGTACAAACACACAAATTCTGTAATCATCATAAACTGTACGCAATACACTGCTCGCTTTGTTCACCAAATACGACAACACATCTTAACATAACCGTTCATATAAAAGCGCATAGCAACACTATCGGCCGGCATTAGGACCATGTTTCAATTTGCTTACCTAATTGAGATTGCCTCCCGCATATCAATTTGATGTGAACCTATCTACCTGACTTTGCGTCCGCCATTGGGTTCTGGCCAAACCGGCTCCGTGTTATATCTTTATGGCAGGAAACTGTCGGGATCAGGAAACTTGAGCTTGCGACTAAATATTGCATATGGAAGGAGAGGCAATAAATTTTAGCGAGATTGGTATTAGAATTTAGGTTGTCGTCGTGTTGGTAGAGAGGGTTATTGAACTGCCTTTTACGTCGAATTTACACCATATCTGTCTTCAATATATGTATGTGGGGTTTTTTGTCTATATTGTCCCACTGCTGAGAAGAGTTTTCCCTCATAATCTTCCATTCCTTCCTCTTTATAGTTTCACTAAGGCTAATTTTATAGTCACGCCGCTAGATTCGCCGCTGGGCAGCGCGCTGTTAACAACTTTTGCACTGTAAAACAAGATTAATACTGTGAAAATCAGTAAACAAATATCTTACGGCGCGTCTCTCTACGCCGTTATACTAAAACGCATACTGGCTGTAGAAGCGCGCTTCGCCAGCGCCGGCGAACAGCACGCGTTTACAGAACGGCGCTACTCAAGCACATGACTTTGGAACGCAACTACTACCCTATACAATCTCCGAACGCGCGTGCTTCAACGGCGCTACCGAAACCAATAACAATAATACCAGTCTATTGGGGTTACAAATGATAAAAGTGCCCACTGCTGGGCAAAAGTTTCCGCTATAACCATTCATCCTTTCAATAGAAAGGATACTAGTTTCTATAGTAAAGCTTACACAGTAAATTTTAATTTCCCCGACGATAGGATTACGGAGCTCACGTTGTACAAAATACAGCAGAAAATCTATTTCTGTTCAGATTCGCAACACGTGATCATGGATTTCTAAGGGCCTGTGACATTTTGCAAAGGTTACGGCGTGCTGTCGGCTCGACCTTGATATTGATATTATTAAAATACCAACAATATCACGAATACAGTTGACACGTTGTTAACCCGAAAGAGCTGTCAAGTTTATAGCAGACGTATTTAATTTCGATAATATTATTTACTTTTACTGTACTTCAATACTCGTATAATAATGGTATAGAGGGCTTGAGGTTTGCCAAGGTCGAGTTGTCAATATGTTATGACCCTGAATTGCACACCTGAAGACATCGTGAGAGTCGCGGACAGGCGATGGATGCAAGTGGCAAATTGTCGTTCGGCGCCAGCGTGGCGGTCTAAGGGGGAGGCCTATGTTCAGCAGTAGACGTCTTTCGGTTATGATGATGATGAATTACACACCATCTCCCATCACTCCTCAGCCTACATGTTATCATCGCTATTTCCATCTGCCATTTTAAATTATAATAGTGGTTACGGGTTACCAAAGGCAGTTTTCACGTTTTTGTGGCATAAAGTAAACGGGGACTTTGACGTTAAATTGAACCTGCCAGGGTCTCGGGAATATTATCATCAGGTAAACGTGAAGTAATAAGCGTCCTGGAATGTAAAAAGCTAATGAAGGACACCATGTATTTTAGTCAGTACGAGTCTGACAGTCCCTCCCGCTCTGCCCCGGGTGGGAGTATCCATGTCATGATTTTACCACGCTAAAAAAAAGGCCGTTTAGTTGCTGAGATTACCGTGTTTAACCAAACAAACTCTACAGCTTTATAATATTAGTATAGATTAAAGATCCATCATCATCAGCCTATAAATGTTCCCACTGTTGGGATACAGCCATCCTCTCTGTAAGAGGGAGTGGGCCATTATCCACAACGTGAGCCCAGGTTTGGTCGACAGATGTCACATGTCTTCGAATTTTAGGTTATAAGAAGGTTTTCTCACCATATTTTCCTTCACCGTTCTGAGAGCAGTGGTCATGAAATAAATTACACAAAGTAATACGCTTGGGTCGCGGAACTAACGAATACCGTGACCCCGAAACGTAAAGGGCTATTGAAGGACACCGTGGATTTCAGTCAGTACAAGTCTGACAGTCCCACATTTGATGACTTTACCACAGTAAAAAAAAGGTATATGCTTGGCTGTCGGCCAGGGCCTATGTCAGGGCCGATACAACAGGGCTAACACTGCTCTCCGATTAAGATTGCACAATCATAATGGCCACATCATTATCAACTTCAACAAGGTAGGACTCTGATACTTTGTTCTACAATACTTCAACTTCCAAGTTAACAAGAAGAACGGTCGATGCGCACAAAACTTGTTAAAGTTATTGACTCACTAGTATTCAAGAACAAGTCCAAACTTTTGCAGGGTATTGAAATTGAATTTTACCCTGTGACTGGCGTTACGTGGGTGCTACTTTCTATTTTAACCGTCTTTGAGAAAAAAGGAGGAGGATCTCAATTCTACTGTATTTTTTGTTTTGTTTACGACTAGAAGTCATCAGGCGAATTCTTCGTATTTGACTGTACTTCGTACATGAAGTATGTACATATGTAAAACAAAAAAACTATGCATGTTAAATATAAGATGGTACAAACATAAGCGATCTCCACATCAATATGTTTCGATTCCTGCAGAACAAACACGTTTATTTCATGTTTTTGTTGAAATGTTACAAATAAACGAAACGTTACAAAATATTTTTTATTTTAAACGTTGCCCCACACTAGAAATTTCCTCCTGTATCGTGGGTGCGTTTACACTCATTGAAACTCACATACACAAACACCCAGACCCGGAACAACTAGGTACTTGCAGACCATACAAATATTGGTTCGGTGCGCGGATCGAAACCATGACACGCTGCGCAACAGTTGATCGCTCAGCCACTGCGCCAACCGTGTCGTCAATTTAAATTAAAATAATTAATTGAATTACTTCAGTTCAGGAGGTCGTGGGTTCGATTCCCACCCAGGACAAATATTTGTGTGATGAGCACGATCATTTGTTCTGTGTCTGGGTGTTATTTATCTATAATATGTATGTATTTAGAAATATATAAGTAGGTTTATCAGTTGTCAAGTACCCATAACACAAGCTCTGCTTAGCTTGGGACTAGATGGCGCTGTGTGATAGTTGTAGAATATTTATTATTTATTATTTAGTTTTTTTTTACTTGATGCTATACTGTTGACCCAATTCTTTTGGACACCCACGGCAAGTGCCTATTATTATCATCGTACACCCACAGCGAACATTCTAATCGCCTCTTTTTAACCCTTTAATGATAACCCGTTATTTTATACCCCACTTTATTCTCGTGTGTCTTTGTACCCGACCTTTATTAGGGCGTTTAGACAAAGAGGTATTTTGTGTCAGTTTTCAATTCAGTGCACATTCGTTAATGATACGAATAGTTAAGGAGACTTATTCGAATGTCTCGATATTATACAGTGTTGGACGAGTAAACTGAGTATAACTTTCAAAAACGTAATCTTCTATAGTGACACTATCGAATAGGGTAATAATCGAGTTTGATTTCTGGGCAGGTGCATTGTTTTTTTTTTTTAATTCAATGATACTGTTTTGGTTTTATCAAAATCTTAGTATTTTTCGCAATTTCTCATTGTTTTGTTAGTGAATCATCCATGCCTAGTTGGTATTCAGCCTGTATATTTTGTGATATATTTTAAATTCAAAAGAAATCATGAAAAGTATAAATTAACTAAAGAATAATAAAATGTGCAAAACTATGTGTTAAAATATTGCATGAAATATCTGATGCACAATTTAACAATATAAAAAACATTTTCCTCTTTTCCTAATTCTAACTCATTCGGCTACCAGCGAGACTCGCACCCGCATCCTTCCATACGAATACCTACTCTAAAACTACTTACCAATAGAGTATTTTACTGTATAAAAAAATACAAAATCTGTTTAGTCCGTCAGTTAGAATATTGGAAAATAATGGACACGTATTTTTTATTTTTTTAAATCAATGAATATTGACAGAAATAAAACGCTTCCAAGTTCGGGAGTGGGGGCTTGTGACGTCATAACGCTTGTAAAATTGTGCCGAGCGAGTGACGTTTTGTGATTTTTAAAAGCCTTGTATTTACGTCAATTTAGGATTACGTAACAAAAAAAAACTAAAATAGTAACATAGCCTATTATGCTCTCGCAACTTTATACAAATTCATTTATTTCAAGTAATTACCCATATAGAATACATTAAATTAGATTCATTATTAGATTAATTATGATACGCGTATGCGTATAAATATTTTAAAAAAATATTTTATTGTGTCTTTACACTAAAATTGTTACAGTTAATTACAGTGCCCTGCCGACTGTTCACTATAGGAGCTGATGGTCGGTTTGGAGACCGATAAGAAGAAGAAGAAGACACTAAAACTCAAGTAAACATTTATTTAATGTTCAAAAGAGCTCAGCCGTTAACGTTGAACCCAGTTTTACCCACTTCTGAGAACTGACCGTGACCTCAAATAAAGACAGAAACTTTCAAAACTTTTCTAAAGCCACGCTTATTTTTCGTTCAGCCTTGTAGAATTTCAACAAGACTGTTACATTTTATGACAGGTAGAATTTTCTGAAAAATTGTGCACTTTTAAGGGCATATTTTTATGTGTTTCTTATAGGACGCACTATGAAAATATCTTACACTAGTTTGAAGCAAATCCTTTTTAGTTTTTACTTAAAAGGTAGTAGCAAATACGTGCTTCAAAAAAAAATCTTCAAAAATTTCGTTTCTTATAAATCCTCCTGTGGTGAAAATGAGGTTATTTTTGTATTTTTGACAAAGTTGCGTTGGACGCTCGAAGTCTCGAAACTAATCCAAAAATAATCAGAACTACTACATTAGCCGCAAATTACTCAATACTTTCAGGCAACAAGGATACTGGACTAATAAACTAGTACATAGTCGTAAATAATGTAAAAAACAAATAAAAATCAAAACTAATCGAAACTACGAGAAGTTTTCATCATCCAACACTATTTTACAATTTTCATCAGAAAACTAACAACAAACATACAGTGTAGACAACATAAGCCTATTTCCAGAACACGATGTACCTATTTACATAGGAACCTTCGATAGGTGTAAACAAATTTGCTCGGGTCGAAGCGAGCGGTCTAAAAATCAGCCGGCGGCAAATATCGATAGAGGTTGCATAATATATGGATGGGCAAAATTATATTTATAATGATGGCTTTTTTTTACGTAGTAAAATCATCAAATGTGTCCTCCCACCCAGGGCAGAGCAGGAGGGACTGTCTGACTCGTACTGACTAAAATCCACGGTGTCCTTCAATAGCCCTTTACGTTTCGGGGTCACGGTAATTCGTACAGTCCTGCGACCCCGGGAGTCTCGCGACCCCGTGAGTCCCGCGACCCCCGGAGTCCCGCGACCCCGGGAGTCCCGCGACCCCGGTAGTCCCGCGACCCCGGTTTTATAATGATGCCTAGAGATCGGATTATAATCGCGGCGGTAAGACCCCTCTTTGAGGAGTGGCTGGATAGGCGTCACGGCGTCCTGACCTACCGCATGACGCAGGTCCTCACCGGACACGGAAGTTTCGGGAGGTTCCTGTGTCTGATAGGGAGGGAGGAAACGCCTGGGTGTCACCACTGCGAGGATCGTCCGGAGGACACGGTGGAGCATACGGTGCAGGACTGCCCCGCTTGGGCAGGACACCGTGTCCTCACGACCGCGATAGGCGGAGACCTCTCGCGCCCGGCATTGGTCGAGGCCATGCTGCGGGGCGAGACGGAGTGGGAAGCGGTCGCCTCCTTCTGCGAAGCAGTCATGCTCGTGAAGGAGGAGGCGGGCCGCCTGAGGGAGAGGACAGCGTCCTCCCTCCACCCCAGCCGCAGTGGTAAACGCCCACGGCGTCGGACGTCGCAGGACGATCTCCGGCCACCGTAGGCGCGGGCATGCGGGCAGCGAGTAATGGGCGACTCGCTGTCCGACCATGGACCATGCCCGGGTCGAAGGCGCGTTGTGTTCCACGCGCGCCTCAAAGAGTGTCAGCATAGTGACGGGGCCTGTAGAGGGCCAAAGTCTGCTGGGGTCGCGGGACCAAGGGATTACCGTGACCCTAGTACGTAAAGGGCTATTGAAGGACACCGTGGATTTTAGTCAGTACAAGTCTGACAGTCCCTCCCGCCCTGCCCTGGGCGGGCGGACTCATTTGATGATTTTACCACGATAAAAAAAAAAAAAAAGAAATCGGATTATATGCAACTTTAATAATTTTATTGGCGAAATATGCATGCAGAAATGAGATATAAAAGCCTGAAATATGCAACAAACAAAACATTTTACTTTTCGTTTATTACAATTTCGACATGTTATAATTTTTAGTTAGACTTTGTTAAAATGAAAGAAAACATGTACAAGTCAGGCGATTTCACTTATTTTAAAATGTACTAAATTACAAGAATAATAAGCCATAATTATGCATATAATCCTGACTCTAGTAATTCCTATTGAACATGTAATTTAATTTGGAGACAATAAACTGTATGTAGGGAAAGGCGTTCATTGGGTTTCTTTACTTAATAAGAGCAGTTTATATTTAAAAAAGCGATGACGGACACTAGGAATTCCTTCTCTCTCTTAAATATCAGCCGTCAACAAACATATTTCAAATTATCTCTACTTTGTAATTTAATAAATCTGCAGATTTTGTTTGTTTTGTTGAAGCGCTAATCTCAAGAATGACTAGTTCAAATTGAAGAAAAAAATTGTGTTGGACAATCCATTTATTGAGGAAGGCTATAACATAATCGCTCAGCCGAAACTGGGACCACAACAAAGGTGGCAGACCTACGCTTATAACATAATTCATGGCGTGGTGCTAAACAATGATTTAGTTATTCATGATGAAATAATTTTTATGTCAAATCAGGAAATCTGGAAATGAACAATTTAATTTTATTATTAAACATAACGTAGGACCAAAAGGGGCCAATGGGTCCCCCCAGTGGAGGTCAAACCACGGAGAATAGCTAGTCTTGTATAAATAAATCATTTCGAAATGCCAATAAATAAGGACTTGAAACTTTTTTATGAAATCCCAAATTTCAAGAAATTTATTTGAAAAAAAAATTTTTTTTGTAAATATGTAATACGCAAATGGACAGATCATCAATATTCCCAACACCTTCTTAGAAAGGTACTTAAGACTGGAGGCTTTTGAGTTCAAAGACGAGCTCCGAATCTTAATTTGGTAATTTTATGTATGTTGAAAATCGGGGCGTTGGAAGCTTTTCTAAGCCAGTCTCGCATAGCTGAAGTTATTTTAACATAATAAAATATTAAGAAAATATTTCATTATTGTATGTTTGTTTGTAATGGACAAACTCTAAAATTACTTAACAAATTAAAATTATTGAACCGGGCTGTATTTACAACTGCTACTCTTGCAAAGCCTAGACTGGGAGGTATTTAATACAGTACAGACCGCAAAATAAAAAATATAACATACTCCATGTCTTTATTCATTTTTTAATAATTTAACAAAAACAACAGAATAAAAAACATTTAAAAATATAAATAATAGTGGCCCACTGGTATCGGGAACAGACTCCAGGATCTACCGGCCGGTCAGGGCTCCAGAGAAAGGAACCTCCTAACAATGCACGCCGTGTCCGGAAAAACCGCTTTCTGAATCAGGTTCTTTTGAATCAGATACTCCATTATTGTTTAGGGATGTTAAAATTATCAAATGTGTCCTCCTGTTTTGAGTCAGAGCAGAAGGGACTGTCTGACTTTTACTGACTAAATGTCCACCCTGTTCTTTCTGTTACTCTTAGGTTCTTGCCCCAGAATTTCCTTTTACGCTACCGTACAAGCTACTACAATAATCTCTGCGACAACTCGCATTAATAGAATACACTTCAATAAAACTATTATATAAAAAAAACAAAAATAAACTAACTGCCTTCAAAAACTCAACAAAAAAGTTTAAAATAACTTATCTTTCGGAAGTAGGTGACTTTGTTTTATTTTTTTAATAAAATTTTGCACTTTAAGAAATGTTCAACCCAAATTTTTGTCAAATGCATAATCCGTAGTACTAGTAATAACATCGTCCAAGTACACAATAAGAAAAGCTCATAAGATAAACACTACTAAACCAAACTGAAAATCAATTTTAATGGGTCTAAATGACAGATATCGACCAAAAAAAGAATTATCAAAATCGGTTCCCCCAATCGTAAGTTATGAGGTAACAAAAAAAATACAGTCGAATTGAGAATCACCTCCTTTTTATGAAGTTGGTTGAAAATAGAAAAAAATAACTTTTTAAATAGACGTCTTTTCATTGAGATGATTGATTTTATTTTCAGGTGGTTTAACCAGCCATACAAAAACAAGCTTAAATATTCCATTCCATATCATCTTTTGTAGTCACCGCCCTCTAAATCCCACAAACACTGACCGTAGCTAAACTCCATTAAATCCGTATCCAAACCGCAAGCCTTACGTTCAATCAAAACTAATCCTTATGTACACCACACAGAAACCACAGCTCGCCAACTTTAACGTTGTTTAAAGAGAACTTTAAACCAAAGTTTAGACCTAATAGTCCCCCTGTCCACTTGATTAACCACTAGAGTTTGTTGAAGTTATAAATGGATCCAGTGTTAAATAATAGTTTATCATAATTGTACAAAGTAATTCAAGTATCTTGGGAGCTGTCAAGTTTTTAAAGACATCGCCAAGCGTTTAGTCGACGCCTCGCGTGACCAGAGGGCTGGCCTATTTCTTGGTCAAAGGATCAGCATTGCCATCCAACGTGGCAATGCTGCCGGCGTTCTGGGCACTTTCCCCATTGACAGCGATGTGGACGAATTTTTTGTCACTCTATAAATTTTTAATTTTAGTTTACTCATTTTTGTAAATATTTCACTTTTAATTTTAGTTTTTAAATGTAGTATGTAAACAAATAGTTAATCTTCATAGTAATAATACAGTATAGTATCTTGGGCATGTTATTTTTATCTGTAAACCAGGCTATAAATGACTATTTAACGTAGAAAAGTATGCATTTAAAATAATACAAAACATTTTACGTGACGTAGCGCTACGATTGCTACGCCGTAGCCTACATAACCCAGCTCGTAGCAAGTCGTAGCGACATTTTAACATTTCTAGACGTAGTAAAATATTTCATATATTTTGGAACAAAAGTGTATTTCTTTATTCAAATATTGTACAGAAAAATAATAAAAAATGTTGTAGACATAAAATACGTATTTACCTAGATTTTTAATTAATTTCCCGTGTTACCGTCGCCGCTTCCGTCGCCTCTTATTCTCAAAAATCAATGAACCGTTTTTGATAGAACGTATCATGTGTTATGGGTCATTGATTTGAGGGTACGTGAAAGGGTAAATGGTGGAAATTTTCTGAAAATTCTTGTGTAATAAGTGAATTAGGGAAATTATGTATACTCGATATAGGGATATAGAATAGCTGTATTGTTCTTGTTAATATACTAAAATATGTTTGGTTTAATGAATTTGATATTACTTTGTGGTGATCCAATGCCACGCGTGCCATTGACAAAATAAAACATCCATAGCCGATAGCCAATCAGGGCACTATATGCGCTTGGACATAATATACATTAATTTAGACTCGGCAGATTTGCCTGTTTCTTTACCTGCATAGACAGGACGGTACTGAGGCCTTTATCATGAATTTCCAGTTTTTGTCACGTAAGATAAACTGGAACTTTGACATTGATTTCAAGGAAAAAATTAGTTCCTTCTTCGTACACTAGAGGCGCTGTTCCATTTTTCCATACAATAAAGCCTTTGTCAAACAGAATGGCGTGGCGAATGCGAAGCGTGACGTTTTTATTTGTAACGTATGGAATTGTTTGAATCCAGCCATATAGAAAAGCGAAAGCGATCCGATAGCGTGACAGAACTATCGGACTGACGTCTCGCTTCGGAAACGCTTCGCTTTCGCCTGTCTGTTTGACAAAGGCATAAATACTTCAAGTACGCTGTAAATAAAATACTGAAATCTTGTGATCGAGCTATTGATCGCAGTACCAGCCTGTCTGTGCCAATAACTTCCTCCAAGAGCATTATCATTCAACAAGCATTCAGAAATTTTTAGATTAGATGACTTCTGCCGAATTTGTCGAAGGAACCTTTATCTTTTGCCGAACTATCCCTAATCCCTTTGTCAAACAGTATAATGCCTTTGTCAAACAGACAGGCGAAAGCGAAGCGTTTCCGAAGCGATACCAAACCGAAGCGAGACATCAGTCCGATAGTTCTGTCACGCTTTCACTTTTCTATGTGACTGGATTCAAACAATTCCATACATTACAAATAAAAAATTCGGTATCGCTTCGAAAACGCTTCGCTTTCGCCTGTCTGTTTGACAAAGGCATTATACTGTGCCAATCTGTATGGTTGTACGTATTTCGTTGTGGCCGTAAAAGTGTCCACTTTACGAGTCATTCAATAAGATGGCGTCAACAGTACGTATTTGTTTAGGCTACCAATAAATCTGTGTGTGCTCTGTAGTTCTTTTACTGGCGTGAGGCTATCTTCAGGAAGGCCTGAATTTTATTGGACTGGAATATTGAACACAGCTTTTTATAGAAGGAGGTTGAGATGAAAGGAGTATGTAAGTATCATGATTATCTAGAAGAACTTGGTCATCAAATCAAATCAAATCAATTTATTAGTTTGACTTTTGGTACATTTTACATGAGATCTTAAAAAATAGATAAGTAGTTTCACAAAAATCTACCTCAAAGGTGTACACTCTTTAACATATAGGTAATTAGATTTCACAGTAAAATTAAATAATAACAAAACATGACATCATCATCAGCCTTTAAATATTCCCATTGCTGGGAGACAGGCCTCACGCTTGTAAGTCCACGCGGGCCCATTGCGTGTTGGTGGATGTCACATGTCTTCGAATTTATGGTTCCCTCACGATGTTTTCCTTTACCGTTGTGAGAGCAGTGGTGATGAAATAATATATAGAAAGTAATGCGCCTGGCTGGGTTCCAACCTACGATCAACAACTCGTAACTCCGAGCCTTTACCACTGGGCTACCACTGCTCTCAAATAGCTTTACTCGCAGTCGAAGGTTTCTTTCCGCAAAATACTCTAACGCCTTTGTCAAACAGACAGGCGTGGCGAATGTGAAGCGAGGCTATTTTATTTGTAATGTATGGAGTTGTTTGAATCCAGTCACATAGAAAAGTGAAAGCGTGGCGAAGGCGTATTTGCTCTGTTTGACGTCGTTCATAAAAAGCCAGCTAATACAGCTGCCACGCCTCGGTTCGCTGCACCCAGTTTGACGTCTTGTATCGGTTCGTTATCGCTTCGGACTCTTTCCGGTTCACTATCGCCTGTTTGTTTGACAAAGGCTTAAGTTACCTACGATACGAGTTCTACAGTTTCTCTCTATGTCTATAGGAATAAGGTATAGGTTTTAACGTATGTTGATATTATGATTTTTAGCTCATATTCTTAACAAAACACAATAATTTCAATTTTCTATCTCAATATCCAATAACTACAATATTAATACGAGTACTACGTGAAGCTTTTTATTTTATCGTTGTAAAATCATCAAATGAGTCCTCCCACCCAGGCCAGAGCGGGAGGGACTATCAGACTCGTACTGACTAAAATCCACGGTGTCCTTCAATAGCCCTTTACGTTCCGGGGTCACGGTAATTCGTGAGTCCCGCGACCACTACGTGAAGCTAAAACTATAATTCTTAATTACCAAAAAATTAAACTTATTGAGGAGTAAAAAATTGGAGCCATTTGAAGCTTACATGGTATCATCATCGCCATCATCTGATATCTTGGTATGCAGAAAATAATTTACTTTTTTTTTACTTCAAAAATCAATATCTCCATACGAAAAAAAAAGGTCGAATTCGAAGACATGTGATATTATCATCGCTCTTGACAATTGTGGTGTGTTAAAGCCCTCTCACAGAGAGGAGGCCTGTGCCCCAACAGTGGGAACGTTGAAGGCTGATTATGGTGGTCGAATATCGACCATATGGCGACGATAATAAGCACATAAGCTCGAGCTCTTAACGCCATTCAAGCACCTCCCCGTGACATAAAACCACGACAGTCATTTGTTATCTGTTGTGAACTCGCTCAGCTGGTTTTATGACTAGTAGTACAGATAAGCGAAGCCTTCCGTACATGTTAACGTTCCGTTTGTGTGGAGTGCGGTGTGAATGTGCTATTATATGAGTAGATGTACTGATTTGTTGAGGTTATGGAGCTCTTATCAGCACCTCTTTGAACGCGGGCAGCAAGTAATGGGCAACTCGCTGTCCGACCATGGACCATGTCTGGGTCAACGGCGCGTTGTGTTCCACGCGCGCCCCAATGAGTGTCAGCTAAATGACGGGCCCCCCCCTAGAGGGTTGCGGGACTGTACGAATTACCGTGACCCCGGAACGTAAAGGGCTATTGAAGGACACCGTGAAATTTAGTCAGTACCAGTCTGAAAATCCCTCCCGCTCTGCCCTGGGTGGAAGGACTCATTTGATGATTTTACCACGATAAAAAAAACCCTTTTTACGACTAGTTGTCAGATTTAAATGCTTATGACTAACAGTTACGACTGTCAGAGATCTACAAATGACAGCTGGGATCAACGACTTTACGTGCTTTCTCGCCGAAACTCGTTATAGTAGATGGTCTCATCCAAAGATCAAGACCGTCCTCGGTAAGCGGGGCTTGACCTAGAAGGCCGGTCGGTCGGCGATCAGCTGCTGCACTACTCGCAGGTTCCATTCATATACGAAAAAACATTAATAAGGTCTACAGGAAATTTCGGATTTCGGATCAGCTGTTTCCGTATGTAAGTTTACATATTTTTCCTTAAAAACCTATGATCCTGGAAAAAAATCTTCTGTGGGACAACGTTAAAATTAAAAAAACGAGATAATAATCCCATTTGATGTACTATTTCTCCCTCTAACTCTCTTTATCCAACCTAGAAAAGAAGAAGAGCAACCAAACATCAATCCTTGATTTTACACCAACCTGTAAGTTTACATAATAGGACTAAAAAATTAAATGTTTATTCAAATAACTTCCGTCTTGAAATTCTAAATACCAACGCTCGTTCGTCATTCATCCTTTAATACATGCAAACGACATTGTAATAACTGAAACATTTCATAAACTTTTCCAACTTGGAAATACTTTGAAACACAGATAGTAAAACTTTTCTCGGAACATTTTAATACGTTAACTTATCAAGTTAGCTGTCCGGAAGCGACTGAATTAAGTGAACAAATTAAGTTATTCATGATCAGTTGGCAAATGACAAAGTGATGTTGCATTTCATTAGATTTATTTTAGTCATGTGAATCGCGTTACACAAAATTGCACGATGCCTTTTATCTTTGTAAAATAATCAAATGAGTCCTCCCACCCAGTGTGTTGTTCCTTAAACAGCCCTTTACGATCACGGCTAGCCGTTAGAACAACCCCGCGACCCCGACAGATGACACACATAATGCCTGAAAAAAAAATTAACTTTAAAAATCTCTGATTTGAATGCTTCTTGTTTCCTCCTAGTCAGAAACCCTAGCACGACGTTTTTTCACGTTTTTGTGACGTAAAGTAAATGGAAATTTTTTACGTTTATTTGATGGAAAAAAAATAGTTCCTCGTTCGTACACAAGAGGCGCTTTTTTATTATCCAATTTATTATACAACAAAATAAAGTGAATTCTTCACGTACGCTGTAGATAAAAATATGAAATTTTTGTGTCAAGGTATTCTGGTCTGCAATTTAATGTTTAAAAATATAGTATTAGTAACATGCAAGTACACCAAATACATAACCAAAGTTCTAACAAGGTTTATTGTCGACATACTTTAAATTATTAATTGTTTTCAACTACTCATTCTGATATAATTCTTGAAAACCTCATCACCGAAGTTAAATAAACCAAGTAACATAACTTATCAACCATAAGTTCACACAAACTAATGCAACAACGACACAAAGTTATGTGACGTTGCGTGAAGTCAACTCACGTCAGACTCACTTACAACTTGTTAAACCTGTTATTGCATACAGTACCTCGATGTCTGCACTTCGGGTTTTAGAAGGAGACGCAATGTGAATGAGAGAGATGAACTTTGGTAAAATTAAATTTAACAATCTAAATTAAGTGTTCTTTTGCATACGTTACACATTTTTTTTTAAAACCATAACTAATATTATTAATGCAAAAATGAGTTTGTTGGGCTTTTACGCTTAAACTGCTGAACAAATTTTTGTGATTTTTGGTACAGATATAGATGAGATTTGCGTTTACCTAGTTCTGAAAGTTAAAATGTACCTTTAATATCAAACAAAAAGTGGTCCAGAAAAATAAATTGGAAAAATAAATTGCAGTAATTACGCTACTGAATGTAAACCTTACAGCAAACGCTATAAGATAAATAATGACTCGGAATTGAAACGAAATAACTGCGAAATTACTATTTTGATGTTTCGAAGAACTATAAAAATACGATACCTGCTTAGTTCAGGGTTAAATTTTCTTTAAACTTTTGCGTGAAATTCCAAACAACGTTCTTTTCACAGAAGTTCATAAAATTGATTCACTATGACTTTGTAGACTTTTATTTCGAAGAAACATTTGTTCGCCATTGATCGTTTTCTTCGGAAACAATTCACGGCTTTCAAGAACTCCACAATAATAAAGGTAATGTCACAAGGAAAGCGTAAAAATTGATACAGTAATGACTATTTATTTCATTATTCAATGTATACTTTATGGTGATGAGAACCGAAATTCCATTAACACTGTTCCTAGAGTGCCTGGTCATGCACAGGTTAACTTTCACAATTATTTTCAAGTCATCAAATTACCTATGACTATTGAGTGAGTATATGTCGCAGGCGGATTGTATTTACCACCGACCTAAAACGGCTGACCCAACTTTTGGGAAACCCGAGGTTCGGTCTGGTTAGGTTCATTTAAACCTTGCAGGCAGAAATAGAAACTCCGCAGCGGGGCTTTATTTCATTTTTAAGAACGTAAAATGACGATCCGAATAATCATAGATATGTTGCAATGTAGTAATAATAAAACGGCTCTTTATACAATCAGCCTGCGACATATAGATATACAATGAGTCCGGTTTCGGTCTGTACAAACTTAAAGGGGACCTCCCCTTTAAGTTTGTACACTTACTTGTTAAATTCTGACAATAAACTTATTCAATATCCACAATTTAGAGTCGGAACCCACCTCCGTTCTCCAGCAATGAAAGCACAAAGACTTAAATTGTCTACTGTAAGTATTAAAGTTCTTTAAGTAGTCTTAAGAATGATCTTCTTACTTAGTCCTGAGCTAGTCTCTGCTAAGAAACTTCCTAAGTAAAATTAGTCCATCTCGGACAAGATGCTAACATTACGGTAAGTTAGTACCGCTGCGGCAGACAAAGACTCGCCGTACACTCTCATTCATGAGCTACGGAAATTACTGTGGAGGTAAGTTAAGTATAGCGTCGGGTGTGACACAGAGTAGCCTATACAGTAGACTATTTCGACAACTGTCAAATTAATAAGCCGTTTTGTATTTTAAATAATGTTATGTATTTGGTGACGCCTGCAAGATTAGCACTAATTGATTGACGAATTTATCATCTTTAGTCTCTAGAGTGCTACAAAGGAACAAAAATACATATAATAAAAGCTATTAAAATCCAACTATTTTTCAATATTTTTTGGAACGACTTCCAGTCTATACAGTTGAATAACAGTATTTCACATAGAACGACCACTTATCTTACCACCACAATCTTAACCGCACTCAATTTACACAAATTAATAGAATTAATAGTAAAACTAAGATGGAGGAGACATATTTATCAAGGGGACGTGAAATTCAGTACGGTGTCCCACAGGGAGGCGTATTAAGCTCACTACTTTTCATTATATACATTAATGACCTTCCGAACGCGAATTTAAACCCAATGACACTCTTTGCTGACGACAGCATCGTTGCAATTAAGTGTAATGACAGAACATCTTACGAGCATGATATAAACAGTAGCCTAAATGCAATCATTCAATGGTTAGATAGTAACAATCTGAAGGCGAACATTGGGAAAACAAAAATAATGCATTTCAGTCAGCGTATAAATGCAGGTACACCTAAGATTAACTATAAAGGTGAACCTGTAGCTGAAGTCTTATTAACAAAATTTCTAGGGCTTACTCTGGATAATAAGTTAAATTGGAAATCCCAGATTGAAACATTGTGCAAAAGATTAAATAAATCAGTATATGCCCTACATGAACTTAGAAAGGTCTCAAATATAAATACGTTGTTAGCTGCTTATCATGGTTTAGTTGCTTCAGTACTGAGGTATGGTGTAATTTTCTGGGGAAATTCGACAGATAATGACATAATTTTTAAAGCACAAAAACGGTGCTTAAGGGCTATGTTTGGGCTTCAAATGGTCGAAACCTGTAAACCGTTTTTCCAGGAGTATAAGATTCTGACTCTCCCAAGTCTGTATATCTATGAGGTCTCATTATTTGTGAAAACTAATAAAAACCTATTTAAATTAGCATCAGAAATAAATAATAGGCAACAACGGGACGCACTACGCCTCTATGTACCCCGAACATGTACCTCTTTAATGTACAAGAGTGTGTTCCATATGGCTCCTGTAATCTTCAATAAATTACCTAAAGAAATAAGGGCATTGAATACGACCCTATTTAAGAAAAGTCTAAAAAAAATTCTGGTTAATAAATGACAACTTGAATGACTTCCTCAATGATAATTTTGCCAAATTATAGACCTCACAGTGACATTAAGTAAAATCAATTATTCAATGAATTATGCATGTATCTCTTTATAACTAATTTTGACATTGACATTGAAATAATCTAAATATTTTTATTATTTAATGAATAACTTATTCTCCACTATGACTTTAATTTATTATAACTATATCGTGCTTATTTCATCTAATTTTATTTATTTCAATGTCTATTTTTATTAATTGATGAATAACTATGACTATATAAATTTTTTGCATGCCTTACGGTAGAATCACTTGAAACATGTAATTCTTATAACACCATTGTAACAGTGTATTCAGCAAAAATAAATGATTTGATTTGATTTGATTTGATTTAATCTGGATAACACTATACTCTTTGTAAACCTACTTACCTGTCTGATCAAAGATGACGAGGGTGCAGTCATTAACTCGCGATCTTAAACTCGCATTGACCAACTGATCTAGCGTAGACTATGTCCATACTATTGTATGAAACGTGTAGCGAGTGTATTGTTCAGTACGTCAGCGGAATGAGATAACGACTGGTAGGCTTGAAACTGATGAGTGCCATTCGCGTTGGAATCATCTAGATATTTCGGTAATGCAATCGTAATTATTAGGAGCATATATTTCTGTTTTAGTCATTGTTATGGCGTAATTATCTACATATATATATACTATATATAAAATCATCTTATGAGTCCTCCCACCCAAGGCAGAGCGCGAGGGACTGTCAGACTCGTACTGACTAAAATCCACGGTGTCCTTCAATAGCCCTTTACCTACCGGGGTCACGGTAATTCGTGAGTCCCGCGACCACGGCAGGCTTTGACCCTCTACAGGGAGCCCCGTCAATACCATATATGATTACTTCCTATAATTTGATATGAATACAGCGTGTGATTTTTTTCCCATAATCAGCGGGTACGATTCCTGGCCAGGATTATGATTTTTTTTTAAATCTAATGATTCAGTTTTAGTTTTTGTCAAAATTGGCGTCGAGACTCCTTTCAACGTTTTTTTGATATTCCTCATGGTTTAGGATATAGCCATCCACTCCTGGTTAAAAAATTCACCTGTATAAATGACCGCCAGAACCAACGGCTTTACGTACTTTCAGAGGCAAACAGGAATCTCGCTATGATGGATGGTCACCCATCCACAGACCAACCTAGACAAACGTGGCTAAACTTAGAAGATCGACCTGCGCGTCTGTTATTATTTAGCCTCAACGTCCTTAAACCACGGCATTTCAATAAAAAAGGTCCATGCCCCCCCCCCCTTAGAGGGCCAAAGCCAGCCGGGGTCGCGGGACTAACAAGCTACCATGACCCCGGCACGTAAAGAGCTATTTATTGATGGACACCGTGAATTTTAGTCAGTACAAGTCGCTGGATGGGAGGACTCATTGATGTTTTTACCACGATAAAAAAAAAAACCGTGCCCTGTCTTGAGCCGTATAATAAATAGCCTGATCACAAAATAATCGTAGGCACAAAAATGTAAAGATATCAAAACAACCGACCATAATCGTAACAACAACCGTTTTGTCAACCATGAACCCGAAGTACAGTCATGCGTGCTGATATGTATGCGTTTCACGACTTTTAAAATCATTTTTTTCTGACTTTATAAAAGGAGGTTTCTCAATTCATGTCAGAACTTTGCACTCATTTGGGTGGCAAAAAAGTCAATGAAATAAAAAAGAGAGCCACCGACTTCCGAAATAAAAGTTATTTTGTAGGTTATTTACCCTTTTTGTGGTTGTTTTTGAATACAGTTACATTTTTTTAAACAGTTATTTTCACCTTTATTCATTTTTGAAGGGAACACGGTACATTTTTCTCCTATGTTATTATTTTAATCCTTTTTACACGTTTATTATTCGGTACACATGTTTTTGCTCATGACTGTACGACGACATTGTCAAAACTTATCGCGTTTCTCGTTAAATGGTAATCGATACCGTACCGTATCGAGCAAACCTGAGTATCGCATGACGAGAAAGCGGCGCAAGGTCGGATGTGGAGGGTTATAAAGAGTAATGCAGTGTCTATGGATGTACTGTATTTGTATACAAAGAGTTTACTTTTCACAAAAAAAAATGTTAAAAATAATTTAAGTGTTTTTTTTTTTAACGTCATACCTAAATCACAAAACGCAATTTAGCGCTCAAAGTTACAATGAACTACAAGAACTTTTATATTATGTTACTTGCTGTTACGGAACCCTTCATGGACGAGTCCAACTCACACTTGGCCGGTTTTTTAAGTATGCTAGACAAGAAAAGTTTGCCTGTTATATAGTCCAGGCTATCATTTATATTTTGTTAGAACAAAAGTAATCTGCTTCAGATTCTATTGAGGGTCGGTTGAAACTAAATTAGTTAGGAAAAGGCTAGGCAGATGATGATGGTCGCGCGACTGTACGAATTACCGTGACCCCGGAACGTAAAGGGCTATTGAAGGACACCGTGGATTTTTGTCAGTACGAGTCTGACAGTCCCTCCCGCTCTGCCCTGAGTGGGAAGACTCATTTGATGATTTTACCAAGATAAAAAAAGGCAGATGACATACAATTCAAGGGTAATGGAGAATCATTCTATAAACATACCAAGCTCAAAAACACTTTTTAATTCTTTAAATGAAAGAGTTTATAAAACCGAACAATTATTATCCACTTTCCAAATTAGGAATATTTTTTAAAAGCTACGGTCTACTTAGTTTGTCGTAACGTATAATGTTTTTAATATTAGGTCCAAAATTATCCTAATGAACAAAACAGCCCGCCTTTATACCTAGATTAGTGGTTATAATATTATTATATCCCTTAATTAAATTCAAATTGTGTAATCCTAATTAAGGAACAGTACTTACAGAAACCCGTCACTTTATGTGTGCGAATAATCTTAAAGCTGATGAAACACATGTTTCTATAATTTGAGATTAGACGGAGAGATCATTAAGCGCTTTATTGCTTTAAGTTTATTGTCTGGAGATTTGAATTTGAGGTTTTTGGGCATTCCATAGAAAATAACAAGTAGTGTATATTATGAATGTTATTTCTTTCTTTCTTTCTATATTTTCTTGGCTGGAATGTCATCAAATTAGTCCTCTCGCTCGCAAGGAGGAGCTCGTGTCTAAATAATTACACACAGGCCACAGGCCGATCGCTGAGTTAAGACGCGCTTGCCGGGGCTGATCTTTGGATGGGTGACCATCTGTCATAGCGAGTTTCCTCCGTGCCTCGAAAAGGACGTAAAACCGTTGATCCCGGCTGACATTTGTCGATCTTTGACAGTGGTTACTATTAGTCAGAAGCTCTAAAAGTCTGACAACCAGTCTAACCATATTAACCGTATTTCCCAGTTACTGTGTTGTGGAGGTCAGATAGGCAGTCGCTCCATGTAAAATACTGATATTCAGCTGTATCTGGTTCGACTAAAAGCCGACCCCAATATAGTTGGGAAAAGGCTAGGCAGATGATGCTCAGAAAGGACTGTCACACTTAACTAATTAAAAATACCCAGTTTCTTCGGTTGCCTTTTGCGTTAAACGACCGCGTAAACGACAATATAATTAGCCCGTCAGTACGAATTTTGAAAAATGATGGATACGTATAATTTTTTTTGTAAAACGCATATTAACAAAGATATAACGCATCAAAATCGAGACTGGGGCCTCGTGACGTTAGAGGCAAGTGAAAACTGCACTTGCTTGTTTTGACATTTTTAAACGTGTCGTAACTTCGTCATTCTTTTTTTTTATCGTGGTAAAATCATCAAATGAGTCCTCCCACCCAGGGCAGGGCGGGAGGGACTGTCAGACTCGTACTGACTAAAATCCACGGTGTCCTTCACTAGCCCTTTACGTACCGGGGTCACGGTAATTGAAAAGTCCTGCGACCCCGGCAGGGTCATTCTTTTTTTAAGTAAAAAAAAACGAAAAATATACCTGTCAGATATTTTTTGATAATCTAACTGACGTGTTTATTTTTCAAGAGTCAAAAACCCTTGGTTTTGTGGGACTGTTAGTCTCAAACTGTAATAACACTAGCGTTGTTAGCTTCTCTTTAAATACTATTATGCGATTTACATGTACTATTATAATATCCAGCAAGTAAATAACTATCAAGCAATATTACCTACTGGTATCAGTATTATCGGTACTGAACACATTCAATTTACTTTATTAATAGTCAAATTACCTCTATTGTGAAGAGGGCTTTGCCCTGGGATCTGGAGGCGACTGCCCTCCAGCGCGTCTATGAATGGCGCGTGGAGGCGCAGCGTCGGGGCGAATCCCCGCTGCCTCGACAAGTCGAGGCGCGGCGGGAAGAGCTCCGGCGCGATCTCAGGGCAGTATGGAGGGAGCGACTGTCGCAGCCGAGGTCCGGGCACGCCGCAATCGCGGCGGTAAGACCCCTCTTTGAGGAGTGGCTGGATAGGCGTCACGGCGTCCTGACCTACCGCATGACGCAGGTCCTCACCGGACACGGAAGTTTCGGGAGGTTCCTGTGTCTGATAGGGAGGGAAGAAACGCCTGGGTGTCACCACTGCGAGGATCGTCCGGAGGACACGGTGGAGCATACGGTGCAGGACTGCCCCGCTTGGGCAGTGCACCGCCGTGTCCTCACGACGGCGATAGGCGGAGACCTCTCGCACCCGGCATTGGTCGAGGCCATGCTGCGGGGCGAGACGGAGTGGGAAGCGGTCGCCTCCTTCTGCGAAGCAGTCATGCTCGTGAAGGAGGAGGCGGGCCGCCTGAGGGAGAGGACAGCGTCCTCCCTCCACCCCAGCCGCAGTGGTAGACGCCCACGGCGTCGGACGTCGCAAGACGATCTCCGGCCACCGTAGGCGCGGGCATGCGGGCAGCGAGTAAAGGGCGACTCGCTGTCCGACCATGGACCATGCCCGGGTCGACGGCGCGTTGTGTTCCACGCGCGCCTCAAAGAGTGTCAGCATAGTGACGGGGCCTGTAGAGGGCCAAAGCCTGCCGGGGTCGCGGGACCAAAGGATTACCGTTACCCCGGTACGTAAAGGGCTATTGAAGGACACCGTGGATTTTAGTCAGTACAAGTCTGACAGTCCCTGCCGCCCTGCCCTGGGTGGGAGGACTCATTTGATGATTTTACCACGATAAAAAAAAAAAAAAAAAAAATTGTGAAGAGGGCTTCAATTAATAAGATGAATGGAAGGTAATCCTTCTCACTAAATAACTAAAGCAAAATTACCCTTTGAAGGAAATCATTAGTAACATAATATTAGGGTACCGACAGAGAAGGTGGCACGAGCGCACAGTTGAAAAGTCACGGAGACTTACGTCGCCTAGTATACGAAGTGTCTTAAAGTGGCTTCTTCTAGGTAAGCTCGCTCCATCGTAGGCTTTGTCTCTGTCACCGTTGACATAGACTAGAGTTCTTTCTTCACTCTAGTCTAAGTCAGAAGTGAGATAGCAGATAAAAAAAAAAACAGTCAGACTAACTAGCTCACTATTAAATACAACTCAAACTTGTCATTACTTTCATTGTTATATAATGTACTTCAAACTATTCGTTAAAGTTATAACTTTAAAGTTGAATATTGAAGTAGCTCCTAACTTAGTCGAGAACAAAGCGCCCGATATATAAATGAGCGAGTGAGTTTGTAGACAGCCATTCCTCTGAAGCACCTTATCTTTGAAACATAGTTTTTTATGTTTAGAACGACTTTTAAGTTTTATTAGTTTACTTTTTTTGTTTTTTTTTTTATGTTTAGAACGACTTTTAAGTTTTATTAGTTTACCTTTTTTTGTTAAGAAATTAGAAGTGATATGAGAAAAGTCATTGAACGAAATGTTTGTGGAGCAGATTACCCAAATGTGGCAACAAAAAATTGTGTTAAAATACTACCTATTCGGAGTGTAATTTCTCTTTATTTTTTCACAACGAGTAAACTGTAAGATTACAGTAAACACTTTAGTATCTACTAGACTTTTATTAATTACTTAGTTATTATCAGTACTTAGAATTTTAACTAAGTTTACAATTTAGACTGAAGATAGACGAGCGTAAATATTTGAGTTGTGAGTCTTGTCATTTCGTGCTGGCTGATACAGTGCAGAACACTCAACAAGCTTTAAAGCTTGTTTATAAATAAATTTTATATATTAAAATAATTCCTACGATAGATCATTTACACGAGTCTAAACTAAATGGGTTTGCGGAAAAATCAAAATCAAATCATTTATTTCAAGTAGGCCAGTTACAGGCACTTTTGGATTGTCAAAAGACAAAAGTAAAATAAAATTGTTTAAAAATAGTTACGGTGCTACAGTCCCATTCACAAGACATAAAAACTGAGAAAGAACTGTAGATAACTGGCGATGCCCATGGCGTTTCATTACTGAGTTCCTATGGCCACCTTCCAGCTCCATCATCTGAAAAACTCCATGTCATAATAATGCATTGTCACGCGATATACATATACGTGCAAAATGTCAGCTAAATTGGAAACAGGGAAGTGGATCATTAACTTGCAAGATTTGATAACAGACAACAAGACAGTTGAAAGTACTCGTAAATAAAAGGTTGTAAAATAGGTGTCTGTGATAAAGTGGTTTACTAATTGCAACCGTTCCATTCATTCGTTCACAGAAAAACATACAAAAATCTACACACTCAAACACGACCTCTTCACAATTAACAACAGAACAGCTTCATCCCCACACAGTTATTATATTATTCACAGCACTTCATAATTCGGGGAGAAGTCGGTGTAATGAATCACCCCTCTTGGACATTTGTAGCTTCGGGATTTCAATGGGCGCGGAAGTGAAACGGGTTGTTCGTAATGAAATATATTTTTCTGTAGCAAAATATTACTGTAGATAAAATGTGTTGGCATTTTTTTGAGAGAATATATTGGCTAGTCAGCATTGATCGTTTAGAGATGGCGTGTTTAATGTACTTGGATTTTATCACTTGAAGAGGGTTATTTTTCATACGGAACTGAATTGAATTACGATATTTACTACACTTAAGAGCACATCAGGGTTGTATAACCTATATGACGGCACGGTTGATGTACTAGTTGAGCGATTGGAGTGCTGCGCTGCGTGTTGCGTTAGCGTCAGCGTTTAGCGTTTCTGTGCGTGAGTTAATGTATGTAAACGCACCCACGATTCACGATACATGAGTAATTCCCAGTGTGGGAGCATTTTTCTCTTTAAAACTATTATCAAAATTCTTCTCATTTAAATAAATTCCAAAATGAATTGTTAAATGATTGATATAATTAATCTATGAGATCTTTCCAGAAATAAAACCTTCCTATACCTCTGTCCATCATCACGATGTTAACAAAAGACCTTTTTGTATTTTCATCAATCAGTCACAATAATGTATCTCACAACACTACATAAAGTCTTGGCCACGATATACATGCTCAAACGACTGATACTCTACACTAGGTTGAAGGGGTCATTCGGTGATTATCGTACCCAAAAAAAAAGTGACAGGTGCATGTGGCGCTCGAGACACAAGTCATATTAATACATTTTTTTGCAATCCAAAATGTAAGTTTTTAGTTGAAAAGGTCATATTACATCTTATTGTAAGAACTCACCAGTCTTATTTTAAGTTTTAAGATCGATCAATTGTATTCCATCATTTTTATATAATCTAACAATCGATGTGACTGTAGGGCACAACAAAAGTCGCATCGCCCAAGGCCATGAACGGAGTCTAACTTTGTGGCACATTCAACGCTAACCTATTTGATGGAAAAGTAACAACAAAGAAACTTGTCCATAAAGGAACATTGTCAAAGTTGACCAGACACAAAAATGTCACGACTTTTATTAATATTGATTGATTACTTTTTAATGAAATGGATGATAAATATATGATTATGATTACATTATGCGTAATGAATAACCCATTAGTGTATAAAATAATTATTCATAAGTCACTTCCTTTTAAATGTTTCCAGAAGTTTTCGATTAACTAAAAGGTCATCAACTTTATGTTTATTTTTATATATGTACATTTAAATATGGTTAAACTTCAAAAAATATAAAGAATAGAAGATTATTATAATCAACCTGCAACAACCAATGTAACTACTGCGCCTTATTCTAATCACATTTGCTCAAAACTCGTAGCACAGCTTACTGCTACTGCGTGGTGTTACGTGACTGCTACAACACGTAGCACCACTTCGCGTAGCACGTAGCACTAAGACGTGTAACACGTAGCCCTACGACGCGTAGCACGTAACGCTACAACGCACAGCACAGCACATAGCGCTACAGCGCAGCAGTAAAGCCTTTGTCAAACAGACAGGCGTGGCGAATGCGAAGCGTGACGTTTTTATTTGTGGTGTATGGAATTGTTTGAATCCAGTCACGTAGAAAAGCGAAAGCGATCCGATAGCGTGACAGAACTATCTGACTGACGTCTCGTATCGGTTCGGTATTGCTTCGGACTCGCCTGTCTGTTTGACAAAGGCATTATTGTGCTAAAGCGTTTCATAGTTTTCAATTCTCACCTTCCTAATAACGAAGGTAATTAACAAGTCAATGTTTTGATTCTCCACAAATTAAACTATACAAACTCAAAACCTCCTTTGTTAACACCATAAATAAGCTAAAAAGGTTTTTATCCACTTAAAACAAAAAGATTTCTACTCCGTATGATACACGTTACGAGATTGACAAAATCTCTTTGAAACTCGTGTTAAGACTTGAGAAGTTAGACAAAGAGTTGCTTAGCTATTCGCGTCGTGTATCCGAATTATATTTTTTTACGCATTTTTATGAAAAAAGTCGGGCTTCGCGAGTTTTCGAGGATTTAGCGAAAAAGTTTATAAGTGTGAATTTGGAGATAAGGTTTTCAAGGGTAACTTTGTATGAGACATATTTATGTTTCGGTAGTCATTTGTTTTTAAGCATGTATTACATAGTTATTGTGCGTTTCAATTGTAAATTAGATAGCCTTGGTGCCATATTGTGATAACTGTCGTTTAACAAAAAATACTTTGTGCACATTAATTCTCATTTATATTTTTTACTAGCTTCCGCCCGCGACTCCGTCCGCGCGGATGTCGGTCTTCACGTGGATGGTTTATTTCTCCATTTTGAGTAACTCAGACAATGACATCTTATAAATATCTATTGGACCTAAATACGGCTAAGCCTATAATAATTAAGGAGATCCCTCTATTGAGCTACTGCTGTTGAGCTCGCGTTCTGTAGTAACAGAAAAATATTTTTTTTTTCTACGTATTTTTTCCAGGATAAAAAGTATCCCATTTTATGCCCAGGATAATAAGGTATAATTATACCAAGTTTCATCGAAATCAAACCGTTAGTTTTCACGTGATGCCTGCACATACAGACAGACAGACAGACAGACGAAAAAATTTTTAATCACATGTTTGGGTTTGGTATCGATCCAGCAACACCCCCCGCTATTCATTTTTTCAATATTTTCAATGTACAGAATTGACCCTTCTACAGATTTATTATATTATAGATAGAAGAAGATTATATAACTTTTTGTTCGGTCGACTCAGTGGCTTAACGATCGACTGCTGCACAGCGTTTTGGAGTTCGACCACCGCACTTATTAAATATTTGTATGACCTTACAAGTAGTTGTTCCGGGTATGGGTATTTGTGTACATGAGTTAAAATTTTTGTAAACGCACCTACGATTCACGATAAACTCCTATCGTGGGGCAAAGTTTAATTTTTTTTAATGCGATGATCGTTTATTTAAAGCGCGAAAGAGTTAGAAAAGCGTACATGAAATCACAATATGGCGTAGTTACACTTTCATTGTTAATGTTGTCGCTTAGTAACTACCACCTACAACTGCTTTTATATTCCTAGGTACAGTAAATAGTGTAGACATATTCTGTAGTTGGTACTAAGAATTCTGCACACAACAGTACAGTAGCACCATTTCACTTTAACAGCGTCTTTATTACATAGCAGTAAGGTTGATATCTGTAGTGTTACCCGATGTTGAAGTACACATCTGTAAGATTTTACATTGACATTTATGCCGTAGCAGTAAGTACTATTTTCGCAGGGGATGTATGTGACTGTACATCGCAGCCGTGAAACATATCTTTGTGCACCCAGAGACAAAATTTTTTTCATAATCACGAACATGAAATGCTCCCCGAGACGCAGTCTGTGAGGTTTACACTTTTAACGAATATGGCGGTGCTCCAACCTGTGTTTATTATAGAAGGAAATGGTCACAGGAAATGTAATATGCAGTTACTTTTTGGATAGACTTTTACACTTTCTTCGTCCGTTTATGAGCTATCAGAAATTATCAGTTTAATACCTTGAAGCTTTGATTTCTGAGATGAAATATTCGATATTATAAGTATAACAACTAAGTTTGTACCCTATATTATTAAGATCAGGACATGCGGGTGGCGAGTAATGGGCGACTCGGTGTCCGACCATGGACCATGCCCGGGTCGACGGCGCGTTGAGTTCCACGCGCGCCTCAAGGAGTGTCAGCATAGTGACGGGGCCCCCTGTAGAGGGCCAATGCCTGTCGGGGTCACGGGACTCCCGAATTACCGTGACCCTGGTACATAAAGGGCTATTGAAGGACACCGTGGATTTTAGTCAGTAAGAGTCTGACAGTCCCTCCCGCTCTGTCCTGGGTGGGAGGAGAAGATCAACGTAAAATGTAATATATAAAAATGTAATTTTTTGAATAGTCTGTCGTGTCCCAATCCTGGGCAAAGGCCTCCCTATGTCCTTCCAATGATTCTTGCATGTCTTTTCCGGTCAGTCTCTTAAAGAGTGTCGTCGTCCAGGTCGTCACGCCAACATTTCTTCGGCGAGGCTCGGCTGCGACACCCGTCTTTGGGTATATTGTAACATATCAAGTTTATTCTATAACTCTATTATTTAAATAGCGATTCTAAGTCCATAGTATATCATTACACCTAAGCCAATAAAGGCTCCACGATAATTAATTATTATAAGTATAGAAATAATTCTTAACAAAACAAAATGTAATTAAAACCATGAAAGAAAACGTATCACCACCATATTAATAACTACCATGAAAGAAGCCTTTTCATAAAAATATCTAAGAAAGCTCACATTCTAAGCCCTCGTCTAAACGAGCGATTTTTTCATCACTACACTATTACTGAACTTTTAAAGTACTGCTTAATGGTCAGAGTCCCAAATCCGGTGCAAAATTCTTTAGAGACTTTTGATTCTCAATGCTTATCTATTGTCAACCGATCCCGGGCATTTGAATTTTTGCATATAAAATTTCGAATTTACACTGAATGAACAAAACTAAAATAACAAAATCTGTGGCTAATTTATACATACTTTTTTCTTAAACTCTCGCTGCCCGACCATGGACCATGCCCGGGTCGACGGCGCGTTATGTCCCACGCGCGCCTCAAAGAGTGTCAGTAAAATGACCGCCGCCCTCCCCCCCCCCTCTTCTACCGTCACTTAAGGCGTGAAATAATATGAAACCCTAGCTTTTGCCCTCTGTTCGCGGGACTTACGAATTACCGTGACCCCAGAACTTAAAGGGCTATTAAAAGACACCGTGGATTTTAGTCCCGCTCTGCCCCGGGTGGGAGGACTCATAAGATGATTTTACCACGTAAAAAAAAACCAAAAGGGCCTTAAACTATGGCTGTTGAAAATCCTGCGAGCTACAAAAATCGCCCGTGTGAACACAGGCTTAGCAGTAATCCTCGGAGACGGGCGCTAAGATAGGTTGAACTAATAAGGGATGAACGGACTGACAGGATAGCAGGGTGGCGAGCGGTTAATCGGTATATTGATACGCGATTAAATACCAGCACGGTTTTGTTATCAATTTAATTGAATTCTCTGTTGTTTTGATAATAAATTGGTGAATTTATGAATATTATTTTAGCTTTGTATACCAATATTGTGCTTAACAATAAAAGTGATTAGAGATTTTTTGCTTTACGAATTTATGACTTGATAAAAATAAAGATTTCTGTGCAAATTCTAATTTATGGACCGCTCCGTCGCTAGTTTTTAAACCTCAAAATTAAAGTCATCACTGCAACGCGTTTGTGTGTCTACTCTAATTAAAGTTATGATAGATTTTAAACTTTTAAGACTAAATATTACGTAACTTTTTTTTATAAAGTGTGCAAAGGTTTCCATAACATGATTTTAAGTTGCCATAAAAGATTTATTCAAAAAAAAATCCGTTAAAGGAAAATGAGAGAGTCGCTTTATAACTTACGCAAAATTTTACAGCAGCTTTAAAATAAGAGCCGTGCCTATCAACATCATGTTTAATATTTTATGCAAATAATCTCTCCCAGCTTCCCTTTATTTTATCGTTTTTTAAGTGAGACATGATATGTATCTACAACGTTGATTTGCGTCGAGCCTGCCTACAAAGAACGAATATAAAAAATATGTAACAAATTGACATGTCTTGCAAAGCGAAGACACAAGAATGAAACAGAAGACGTGCGTGTATCGCTAGGCGCATGTCGCAAAGCCCGAGGGTGTACATGGGGTCTAAGGCTTCTTTCGCACGCACCACAACCACACCGCATCACAACGACAAAGGGTGATCAAGTAGTGGTCACGTATGAATGAATCTAGCAGAATGTATATATATGTAGATGTTGCTGGTGATGCGTTGTGAATGCGACATGGCTGTGATGCGGACAGTATCACCCATGCGGAAGGTAGACACGGAAAAATGTGGTCCGTGTTTATTAAAAAGTTTTAGTAAAATAAAAACATCATTTTATTATCACAAAATGACGTTTTCCATGTTTTATTCGGGAACAGATTTTTTGGGAATGAAAAAATGGAATACTAATAACTGGGATTTAACAAATCGAATGCTAAGTCCGATTCTATGCACATGACGTGTACGCAACATTTCAGAATTATTGAGCCAGTGGTTAAGGCGTGAAAAGGTAATAAACGAAAAACTTACTTTCGCATTCATTATATTAGTTATGATAAGTATTGCAAATTACGGTCAGAATAACTACAAAATGTCGGCCACGTCTTATGTGGTCTGGTGTGGTTTTTCGTGTACGTGTGGAATAACCCTAAATATTCAGATCCCAGTTCACATATTATATGCATGAGGAACGGCTTTTTCTTACCCCCAGACAATTACAAACAGCTATTATTATTCGTTATTACAAACTTTTAATCTGTTCCCAACTTCCCTCCTTCTCCTCTACCGTTTGAGTTGACAACAAGAAAATTATAATCGCTTCCATAAGCCTAATAAATCTTGATAAAAATATGCATTGGAAACTGACAAGTAAACATTTATTCATGGTTGTTTAACTTTTTTTGTTGTTCAGTGAAGATCCGTTTACGAAGTCAGCATCAATCCTTGTCAGGCTTGAGGAGTTTGCTTGAAATTGTGAATTGTGTTTACGGGGTTCGCTATGAGATTGATTTGTTTTATATTAACGGTGAATTAGAGGTAGGTTAACTAATATGATTATGTTGTTTGTACTTAATAGTATTTGTAATACCATTAAGTATTGCCTATATATTAATAGTTTATAATATTTTGTTATATATTAACATGCCTTATTGCTGAGTACTAAAGAGTAAGGGGCACGAAAGTTTAAAAAAAAACTTTGACCCGCACTAGGAATTTCTCCTGTGTCGGAATTGAAGTGACCAGATGGTTTTTAGTTAGTATTACTCACAGTGGGAACTTCCATTCCAAAAAAATTAAATGGTGATGAAAGCTTGCCTACATTTTTTCACTGCCATTACCAAAATTTGAAATTATCTGAGTGGTTCGAAAAAAAAAAACATGAAGACTAAGTTCAGACTTGCTTGCTTCGTATTTCTAACATAAAACTAACTTTAAAGATAAAATTGAATTGTATGTCTAACTTCCGACTTACAGACTCAAAAATGGGTTAGAAAATCCAGTCACCGCTACACTATCTCCCGGAACCATACTACCACCTCGCTTCAGGAAGCTTTCATAAAATTCTTAAAGTATATTTCATAACATTTTGAAATGGAAGAACCTCAAGCCGAATAAATTAAATTCATAGAAACTACATTCTTTTCAGCTGTTTGACTGCAAATTCAAAGTCTACTTATATCGTTTTCTAAACCTTATGGTAAAGATAGAAAAAAAATTGTAAGAAAAGAACAACAATCATTTTATTTGGCATAAAGATACCAACATAAATAGTATTTATTAATGTTTTTCATTGCCTAGCCTTTTCCCAACACAGTTGAAAAGTTTCTCAAAGCTAGGCTAATCAGATACAGCTAAACTAGTATTTTTTATGCATTGACTACCTTTCGATTTCCACAACACACTTATGCCTTTGTCAGACAGACAGGCGAGTCCGAAGCGATACCGAACCGATACGAGACGTCAGTCCGATAGTTCTGTCATGCTATCGGATCGCTTTCGCTTTTCTATGTGACTGGATTCAAACAATTCCATACATTACAAATAAAAACGTCACGTTTCGCATTCGTCACGCCTGTCTGTTTGACAAAGGCTTTAGTGCTGCAGTAATACGATACCAATTGGTAAGACTTGGTGTTCAGCTTCGAGCCAGGCACTGCCTACCAAAACCTATGATTATCCAAAATGTATTTAATGAATGTTTACCTTATCTTCAAACCAAAACGACCACAGTATGGCTATAATTATTTTTTTGCCAGGACCTCCTCTCAAGCGCATTATAGATGAAAACATTGACTACGGCATCCTACGTAAAAGGCGCTCTTCGGCCGTACGAGATGGCGCTAGACGACTTGTATAGCTCTGTCTCTTTCACTCACTGGAACAAGCCAGGTTTTAAAACGTCATAATACGGCCCCTAGTACAATGAACTCAGTTAACTTTGCATGGCAACGTGTCTGTAAAAGTACTTCCTAACTTTGAAGTGACAATTTGACCCTCAATAATATCCAATTTGCATGCATATTTCCCTACGTAGAGCAATTTTACACAACACGGCGTCAACCCACAAAACGAAAGTATCAACATCACAAAAATCCTGAAACATTTACATAAAATTGTCATAACACTTTAAATCAAACACAAACTTCACTAACCATTCAAAATTCTACTTTCACACTATTGTTACAAGGATGAAAATCACTTAACAAATTTTCTCTTTATCAGGACCACAGGGCAATACTATGGTGCTTTTCATATCTGCTCAGTTAAAGGGTAGTCATTAAGTGTACCCTTTTAAATATATTCATTTTAAGGCTCCTTTAAATCGTATGTATGTTCGTAAGAGATAATATGAAAGCTATTTAACAAAGGGGGTAAGCAACTTTTAGTATGGAACTTAGCATCAATTTTTTTTTTTCGCCAGCGATTATATTTTGGGCACAATTTAGACTACTACCTAAGAAGTCCATAGGAAAAAAAAAAAGTTTCTAAACCGTAACCAACCAGATATATGGCGGTTTTTATTTTGTTCTAATCAGGAGTGATTACCTAACTCCCGATTAAACCAAAATAAAATCCGTTATATCTCTGGTTGGTTACGGTTTAGAATTTTTTTATTATTTTTTACGAAGTTCTTAGGTTGCGGTGTACTAATGACCAACATTTCATTACTAGCTAAAAAAAAAATCGATGCCAAAAAGTTGCATACCCCTGAATGGCTATTATTATTTTCATAGTACATTTAATGTCATTTTTTTTATTAATGAATCTTAAGATGAAGCGAGATCACCCAGAAGGAAAAGACCGCACTAAAGTTTTCGCAACTTGATAATAAATATCAATACTAATATTGTAAACCTCAAGAGTATGTTTGATTGAACGCGCTAATCTCAGGAACTACTGAATAGTGTAGTCCATTTATTGAGAAAGGCTACAGGCTATATAAAATCACGCTAGGACCAATAGCCGAGAGGACCCAAGAAGCGGATGAAACTATAGGGTACAGCTTGTCCTCTATATATAAGTCAGATCAGACTCTGCATTATGGTAAAAGCCATAAGATAATTACAGCTGAACTATGCCGCTAACACATACATCAGGCTGTTGCGCTAAACCAGATTAACGACCGTCTACAAGATAATACAGATGAAGCACTTAATGATGCTGACAGGTAGATAAATGTGACATCTTACTGGTTATAATATTGCTGAGTAATATCTACCTTCTACATCTAACCGCTGAAGACAAACAGAAACATTAAAATACTATCCCAAGGCAGACTGCCCAGCACTTAATAAATTAGGAAAATGAAGAAAGATTGATATAGTTAGTCATAATACCCGGAAATTAATAATAAATCTGTATTGTAATCTTGCTCTGCAAAAAATCGACGAGCGAATTTGTCAATCTAAACCTGAAACATCCTCCGGGGTCGCGGGACCGTCTTTTTGGAAAACCCCGGAATGTAAAGGGCTATTGAAGGAACGCCGTGGGTTTTAGTCAGTACGAGTCTGGGAGTCCCTCCCGTCAGTCATTTGATGATTCTACTAGAAAGCAAAAATAAAAATGTTGAACAACTAATTTCAGGAAAAAGCATAATTATAGTATTTTATCATAATACTGTATACTACAGATACCACTCAGGAACACTGAGACACGAGAATCTCTGAAAGCTACAGGGTGCAGGAGGGGTATTAATACCTGGAAGTAAACAAAAGACTGAGCTCTCATGGACACCAGTCCATAGCCACCCTCTCCTGTTGTTGCAATGTAAGCATAAAATTCAGAAACTAAGAGATAAATATAGTCGGGGAGGTGAGCGAGTCATGCAGATGACGAGTAATAGGTAGGCAACAAAAACATCACATCAGTCCTCTCGCCCAGAATGGACGAAAGGGACTGTCAGACTTTTACTGAATAAAAGTCCACCCTGTTCCTTCGTTTGCTCTTTGCGTTTCAAAACCACGGTGTCCTTTTAATCCTGACTATGAGGATAAGACGTCAGGGTGTCATTAACTTATGTTTAGTTCAACTCTCTTGATGTGCGCCTTTATTGTCGGTAGCTGTAGTTAATTAGAATTTACACACAGTCAATAGTATGGTCATGTCTGTCGCAGAACCGACGAAAGGAGGAGTAGGAAGGTTCTCGAATGGAGACCGCATGTAGGTAAACGTAGGGTGGGACGCCCCCCGGCAAGATGGACCGATGACCTGAAGAAGGTAGCTGGCAGCGGCTGGATGAAAAAAGCGGGAGATCGTGCGCTGTGGCGCTCCCTGGGAAAGGCAGTGGACTGCAGTAGGCTGAAATGATGGTGATAATGACACATAGGTGATGACCTTTCATGCACAAAAAACTCAAAAAGATTTCACTCTCATGAACCGATTTCGACGGCAGATTGACATTGGCATTGAGTCAACATACGAACGCAGCAAATACTCGTATTTGCCGACGGCCATTCCCCATTTAATTCGCAAATATACCACCCGCATTCTGTTTTATTGAATTCTGGGACGAATAAAAATATCATATCGATTCCATATTAGATTTGGTTAGAAATGTCAATTTATATTAATTGTCGACACGATTGGCGTAGTGGCTGAACAATTGTCTATTGCGCAGCTTGACGTGGGGTCGATCCCCGCGCGGAACAAATAGTTGTATGACCTACAAGTAGCTGTTCCGGGTCTGGGTGTTTGTGCATTTGAATTTAAAAGTTTGTAAACGAACCCACGATACAGGAGAGATTCTTAGAGGCCCCTCTATAGGAGCGTTTTTCAAAAAAAAGAAAACGTATCTCTTTTGTGAGTAGGGGAACAGTGTATAAAATGGGGACGCGAGGTATAATGGGGACATACACTCTTTAGGTATACTTAACACAACACTAACGTAGCACAAGCGCTATCAGGACATTTTACCACGAAAAAAAAAGCGCTATCAGGACGTCATTTGCAAGCAGCCATTAACAAATGGCGTCCTGCTGGCGCTTGCGCTTTTTTTTTTTTTTTTGGGTGGCAAAATCCTCAAATGAGTCCTCCCGCCCTGGGCGGGGCGGAAGGGACTGTCAGACTCTTACTGACTAAAATCCACCCGTGTTTCTTCGGATGCCCTTTACGTTCCGGGGCCGCGGTATCCTGGATTAAGAAAAAAGCCGCGACCCCAGCAGGCATTTGGCCCCATAAGGGGCCCCGTCGGTGACGCGTGAAACACGACGCGCCACCGACCCGGGCTTGGTCCTTGGTCGGACGGCGAGCTTACCCATTACTCACCGTCCGCAAGCCCGCTCCGCCGCTGTGCCCTCTGCTGTTCAGAGGGACACGCGTTGGAGCATCCACCCGACAGGCTATTCGCATACGGGCAAAAAGACCCCTTAGGCACACAGTACCTAAAAGAGTTTTTGCCCGCATCCCAGGGTGCACCGGCCCGAAAAACTGGTCTTCCACCCGGACGTATCCGAAGGGGAACTCCAGTCCACGGGCGCACGTGGAGGTTTCCTGTCTTAGCACCCCTGGCGCTTGCGCTACGTTAGTATTGTGTTAAGTTTGCCATAAGTGTGTGATTTCCCATCATACCTCGCGTTCCCGTCTTATGCACTTTTCCCCTAATTTTAACATGTAATCAAGACTCAAAATATGTAACGTATACGTACCTATGTACGCAACGGTGTAGCGTATTACTCAATACTTATATAGGTCATGTGACAGGTAGGTGACTCCATGTAAAATACCACCATATAGTTTTATCCGGTTCAACAAGAAGGCAGTTTATTGTTTTAAGTGTGTAAAAACTTGTCAAATGCGTCCAGCGTGAAGTCCACGACAGTGAGGCAGCTAAAACATAATATGATGGACACCGAAACAACAGTTGCAGTTGTATAAAAGGGAAAATGAATTTAGTTCTTAGGCTGGAAATTAATAATCTATCAAGGTTCCATGTTAAATATATATTTTTCTTTAGTTGATTTAATAAGCATACTATATTTAAGAATTTTAACGATTATATACAGAATTAATAAATCTATACATATAATAAATCTGTAGAAGGGTCAATTATGTACACTGAAAATATTGAAAAAATAAATAGCGGGGGGTGTTGCTGGATCGATACCAAACCCAAATATGTGATTAAAAAAATGTTTGTCTGTCTGTATATGCAGGCATCATGTAAAAACTAACGGTTCGATTTCGATGAAACTTGTTATAATTATACCTTATTATCCTGGGCATAAAATAGGATACTTTTTATCCTGGAAAAATACGTAGAAAAAAAACTTATTTTTCAGTTTTATTCATAGACGTTGTTCTGTAGAACCGCGAATCTCCTAAATTATTATAGGCTTAGCCGTATTTGGGTCCAATAGATATATAAAGATGTCATTGTCAGAGTTACTCAAAATGGAGAAATAAACCATCCACGCGAAGACCGACATCCGCGCGGACGGAGTCGCGGGCGGAGCTAGTAATCAATATTATATTAGGGAATAGTGTGGTGGGTTTGTCCCAACAAAAAAAAAATGACCGCGTCCGTAAAACTAAAATAAAATTATGTAATATTATTTTTAACCTTCATAACTTCCGCCACCCTAGCAAAATCCAGCAATACAATGGCTTTAAAATTATTAAAACAATAATAACATTAAATCTCACATGAATATAATTAAATACTGACCAAAATCGTCTGGCATCGTATTAAGTATCACTTGACCGCAAATTATATCGAATTGCTACCGTTTTCTGGACACCACTGATCGACAACTTCAAAAAGTTTCATATAATTCCAATCAGAAGTCAAATTGGACTATATTGCTGATGTGTTAAGGTTAAATGTGGTTTGTGTTGGTGGATCTGTGTTTGTGGAAAACTTTTATATAATCAGGTTAATAACAATATTCAATTAGGGTTGCAATAGTGTGTTGATAGTGCTGTAGGAGAAATATTTAGTATTCTCCTATTTTACTTCGAAATGTATAATACAGAATTTTACTGCATAAATAAATTGAAAAAGTGTTTAGTCCGTCAATTAGGGTATTGAAAAATAACTGATACGTAGTTTTGTTTTTTTTTAATTCTTTGAACATTGAAAAAGATAAAATGCATTATAATTTTAAGAAGCGTTGTATTTTTTCAATTTTTATTTTCAAAAGAAAAAATACGAGTTAAAATGATATTTTACCTTATATGACCTTTATACCTTTTTTTATATGATGTAACTGTGGGTTCGTCCGCATTTGGAATTCAATATTTGTCCGATGGGATTCTACCATCAAAATAAAGAGTATTCTCCCGATTAGGTAGAAATAAATATATAGAAATATATGTGTGCTTTAATTGATATAGATCGGTTCAGAGGCCTTATCACGAGTTTTCAGGTTTTTTTTATGTAAAGTTAACGGGGACCAACGGGGACGGGGATAAAAATTAGTTCTTCATTCGTACACTAGAGGTGCTTTTTCATTTTCCATACAATTTATGTCATTTTACTTTAAGTAAGCTGTACGGAGAAATACGTAGAATTCGTGATTGTGCCTCAGATTGGTTTTTCTTCTATGTTCCTCTTTTTTTAGAGTAGAAAAATCCCCAGTCACCTTTAAATTTATTATTGTAATTTTTCACACAATCTATCGATGCTATAAAATAATAATACAGTAGACAGATAAAATACAGTACACGGTACTAAACGAACCTCACTCCCAAATTCTTGAAACAAAAAAATATAAATTCCTTTTCCATATCAGGCAACATTACTTCGCAACATTTTCCAATATTTCACATGAAAGTAATATTTAGTACAGCGTATGGCTCCAAAAGTTTTTTGCGGCATTAAAATGTCGTTAACAACAAAAATCGTACACACACGTATATCAATATTTATTGGCACTGGGAAACTGCATGAATTTATTTATTCGTGGCAGGATACCGCATGTTTTTGTTGTGGTCGATGATCTTTTTGAACTGAAAACTTCTTTAGCAGCGTTGTGCACTTTTTTGGAATGGGTAAAAAATTTTAAACTCGCGTCAGGACACATGACCTGATCGAAAATTCGTAAGACCGCGCAGGGCGCTGGTTCGTGTGTGTTTATTACTATTCATGTTTTCACTTCTGCCGGCACTCCCAGCAGCTTCTTGTTTGCAGCAGTTTGCAGTTGCATTGTCGATTTTTGTCTTATTTTTTCAAACTCTGGTTTCCTCATTACACCTTCCCACCGTGAGGCTAAGAAATTATAAAAAGAGATTACTTTCGGGTACTTTCGAGAAAGTACGAGTATAAAGGCAAGCTCACACTGGTGATTATAGTGCTCGTGTATATTTCGACGCACAAAATAGGCAGCCGCAGATTGTTCCGACGAAACAGCCTGCATTTTATCCGTTCAGACGTCAAAACACGCCGGCCCACGTCAGCAGACGTCTGGAGACGTTAGGCTTTTGTTGACGTTCAAGTTATTTGGTTCGTTTAATCTCGTTTCGCGGATTTGTGTCTGTCTATTTACAAAGATATCAATTTTTGTGTGTGGTTTGTTTGAGTGTCACGTTCCGGTTATAACGATGTCTCAATCTTTTTACTGTTATTTTAACTGTTATTTTTCTATGATCTATGTCGTTTTTTCCACTCAAGCTCTTTTATTTCCAATGCTAATTTAATTATTCTACACTTCATTCGTTCATTTAACAATTCCTTCATCAGTCGATCTTGAATAGGCAGATAGAGGAACAGTATATGAGACGGGGATGCGAGGTATGATGGAAAAAAAAACACTTAAAGCAAACCATCACAATATTAACGTAGCGCAAGCGCCAACAGGACGCCATTTATTAATGGCTGCTCGCAAATGACGTCCAGATGCCGCTTGCGCTACGTTACTGTTGTGTTAAGTATGCCTAAAGAGTGTATGTCCCCATTATACCTCGCGTCCAAGTCTTATACACTGTTCCCCTACTTTTTTTGTAGTCACTTTGTTACTTAAATTGCCCTTTGCGGTCCAAGGCCGATGACCGGTGACTTGCTTAAACTTTCTACAACTCAGGACATTCTCGCAGCATTAAGGCAGATGATACTTTCTAAAAGAATTACTCACTCTCAAAACGTGGCCGTCAGATCTTTAAATCTTTCTACATTTGTTTTCCGGGCCTCGTTTATACGACACCGTTTTAAGAGAACCTCAATAAAACCTGAAAAATCAAACTGACATAAATGTCCAATCGAATCCTAACCCACAGGCACTTCAAATCCAACTTATCCCTAGTCGTAAACCCTACAGAACCCAACTGTATAGTTTTACGACTCGTTCAAGAATCCATCTAACCCTGTTCTTGACAGATGTCACTCTGTCCTAACCAGACCGGGGTACTATACGGCTCATAGATTCTGTTCTGATTACTTGAAGATATTGTATTGTTCTATTAAGTTCTTGTTATAGTGAAAACGTAGTGTTTTCGTATTTAAAGTAAAGCTTTTTTTTTAGCTTGGTAAAATCATCAAATGAGTGTCAGACTCGTACCGATTGGAATCCACGGTGTCCTTCAGTAGCCCTATACGTTCCGGGGTTGCGGTAATTCGTGAGTCCCGAGACCCCGGCAGGCATACAAGGTAAAAGGTACACCTTCGAAAAGATTGGGTTGTATGCATTCGGGAGCACAGACGCAGGTAGTCAGATCCACTCTTTTACTTTGTACGTAGGAATATCTGTCCCGTGCAACAATCGAACCCGCAATCGCTGGCTTATTGATACAATATCAAAAATAAAATATCATCTCGTTAAACCAGGCGCCCATAATCGAATGAAGACATAATCTTAATAACCGAGAGGAACTGGCGACGATTTCACGGCTGGTTGCAACCCTTTCCGTTACATTAATCTTGCCAACGACTGAAATTCGTATAAAACGAACCGCTGAAAACCAGTTTTCAGTTCTACAGATGAATATTGCAGTCATTTCCGACTTGTCCAGTAATTTAATTTGTAGTTTTCGTTTTAAATTGTCGCTTTGCATGTTTCAGTCTTTTGGTTAATGGTGGGTCTTTTCGCAGTTTTGGGGAGTTTCTGTCCGTCTTATTACAAAATGGGGTTTAACTAAAAACCCAAGTTTAAATCACGAAAAATCACAGTTTACACAAACGTTATTACAAATTGTGGTTTTGCGATAAACCATTGTCTAAAATTCGTAGCTGTCAAAGATGTGTCAAAGTTAACATTTTAACATTAACACTAACATTTTCATTGTGTTGTTGTTTTTGTGTTATTTTCACCCAAAATGAATTAATGTTATTACACACGGTGTATCTAATTGTGTATACAATGGTTCAAATGACGGTACTAAGGTCCATATTTTATTTAAAGTTTTGTAATACGGAGAAATTTAAACCATGGTTCTGCAGATAAGCCTGGATAAGTCCAGGTTCAAGGTTTATTCAGTTTCTGTAATAAGGCCGTTTGTGTTTATGTAATAAGGATCATAGACTTCCTTTTTTTGTAAAATATTTAAGTACTAGCTTTTGCCCGCGGCTTCGCTCGCGTAGAATTTGGTCTGCCTCATTAAGTTACGTGACATTTTTTTAATATTTATATTTTTTTTATGTTACTTCACATCGTACATCCCAGATTTCTAACTTCAAAATTAGTTTCCATACAATCTTTGAACACCTATACCTAATATTTAGAGGGAATCTCTTGAAGGTGGAATTATCTGAATTCCTTTCTAAGTGCACATTATTTTAGAGGGCCAAAGCCTGCCGGGGTCGCGGGACCTACGAATTACCGTGAACCCGGTACGTAAACCGTAGTACTGGTAATAACATCCCTCATGTACACAATAAGCTAATAAAATTCCCTATCTCAAAAACTACTGAACGGATTTTGATGAAACTTGCAGTATTCCCTAAGTTGAACGATACCTAGCACAAAAAAAAAAATTAAATCGGACGTGAAGTTCCGGAGATATGCGAACAATGAATCAGTCGATGCCTACTCCTTACTGTTAAGGAGTTGTACCATCATCATCAGCTCAGCTACATAAGATGATGATAACCATACGCAAGCACTTAAATTACTTCATAAGATTTACGAAAAACGATGCGTGGGCCTATAAAATTTGAGGGTTGCCCGCGATTTCTCCAAGATTCAATCATCAGATCCTGATTTGGTGACAATGGGGCCACACGGGAAGCACCAGCTTTCAAACAAAAAAAGAATCATGAAAATCGGTCCACCCAGTCGATCGTTATTCGGTAACAAACTACTGTTAAGGAGTTGTACCTTCCATCATCAGCTCAGTTACATAAGATGATGATTACCATACGCAAGTACTTAAATTACTTCATAAGATTTACGAAAAACGATGGGTGAGCCTATAAAATTTGAGGGTTGCCCTCGATTTCTCCAAGATCCAATCATCAAATCCTGATTTGGTGACAATGGGACCACACGGGAAGCACCAGCTTTCAAACAAAAAAAAGAATCATGAAAATCGGTTCACCCAGTCGGTCGTAATGCGGTAACAAACATAAAATTGATAACCTCCTCCTTTTTTTGAAGTCGGTTAAAAACTATCCTATGTCCTTTCTCAAGTTCCAAACTATGTCTGTACCAAATTTCACACAAATCGGTTCAGTAGTTTAGGCGTGAAGAAAAGACAGACAGACAGACAGACAGACAGACAGACAGAGTTACTTTCGCATTTATAATATTAGTTTGGATGAATGTCTGTGATAGATGCTTTTTTGGAAAAGAAAAATTTTATTGCGAGCAGGTCGCCCACCATGACGTCTTGAAGCGAGAATTATTCCGCTGTGGGAAAGAGACAGAGCTATACCATCTCATTCCCACACTGGGATTTCTCTTGCTTTACATAGTAGGCCACCAGGACTCGAATCTGCGTCCTGGATAAGTATTCTAGTCGATTTATCAACTAAGTAGTAGTAGTTCGGGCACGCCGCAATCGCGGCGGTAAGACCCCTCTTTGAGGAGTGGCTGGATAGGCGTCACGGCGTCCTTACCTACCGCATGACGCAGGTCCTCACCGGACACGGAAGTTTCGGGAGGTTCCTGTGTCTGATAGGGAGGGAAGAAACGCCTGGGTGTCACCACTGCGAGGATCGTCCGGAGGACACGGTGGAGCATACGGTGCAGGACTGCCCCGCTTGGGCAGAGCACCGCCGTGTCCTCACGACGGCGATAGGCGGAGACCTCTCGCGCCCGGCATTGGTCGAGGCCATGCTGCGGGGCGAGACGGAGTGGGAGGCGGTCGCCTCCTTCTGCGAAGCAGTAATGCTCGTGAAAGAGGAGGCGGGCCGCCTGAGGGAGAGGACAGCGTCCTCCCTCCACCCCAGCCGCAGTGGTAGACGCCCACGGCGTCGGACGTCGCAGGACGATCTCCGGCCACCGTAGGCGCGGGCATGCGGGCAGCGAGTAATGGGCGACTTGCTGTCCGACCATGGACCATGCCCGGGTCGACGGCGCGTTGTGTTCCACGCGCGCCTCAAAGAGTGTCAGCATAGTGACGGGGCCTGTAGAGGGCCAAAGCCTGCCGGGGTCGCGGGACCAAGGGATTACCGTGACCCCGGTACGTAAAGGGCTAGTGAAGGACACCGTGGATTTTAGTCAGTACAAGTCTGACAGTCCCTCCCGCCCTGCCCTGGGTGGGAGGACTCATTTGATGATCTTACCACGCAAAAAAAAAAAAAAAAAAAAAAAGTAGTAGTAGTTACTAAGCATTCTAATCTTAAACGTCTTTCGGTGACTGAAAGCTGTAGTTATTCGGACTTTGACTTCTTATTATGATCTCAAATAGTAATAATTTTTAAGCGAACCCAAGTACCAGGTACAAGAGACTTTTTAGTGTTTCCAAAATTCTTTATAAAAAAAAAAGTTTTGTTCGAAAGCTATTATACTTACCCATGAAGAACTCGGGTGGCAGGCCTGTAACTAGCAAGCTATTTCGCAAGTTCTTGGTATCATCCTGATGCAAAAATAACTCGTATAAATAAATTAGATTTCAGAAATTTTACCAATTTTCACCAAATCTATGTAAGAGCGGATGGAGCGAATGTTTTGATAATTCTTATATTTAAAATTATACTTGTTATTATCGCAAATCATACTTTGATCAAGTTACAATTTGTCACTGATATACAAATTGCAAAAAACACAAGAAAATTTGAATTTCGCGGGCTACTACGAAGGAATGTCTAAAGGATCTAAAGGTTTGTTTGTTTGTCTTCAACATTCGCCATATTTGCAGTTTGCAAGGTATTCATTTGAGACAGAACTACGATATAGCTATAGCCACGTTATATTACTATACAACAGTACTTGCGGTTTAACTTCGGTGAATGTGGTTCAAATTGTAAGATAAAGCGTTTTCAAGGTTTCAATATAAATGTGGGATTTGGAACGTACCAAAAGAAGGGTGAAGACAAATTCATGTATTTTAAAGAAAAATAGGGAAATAGACACTCTCTATTTCTCTTGCTTTCCCTTTCACACTTTCTTGGTGTAAATTGTTAGTAAAATACATGAATTTTTCTTCACCCTTGAAGGTATTGACAGCAAAGCATTTCTTGGCCATTATCATTTTGCCAATACTGAAATTCAGCCGCATCCTACGAGTTATTGAAGATGGTTCCGACATCATGACCTGTCTAGCCATTATCCGCTGGTCCTAATCATTTGAACTATGAGCGCCGCCGTGGATATAAACTAGTATTTTATGCCTCAAACGTGCAAGATGACGGAAAATACAACTGTTTTATAAAAACGGCACGAACTCCTAACTTGGGCCATCGGCTAGGTTAACTTTGATGCTATTGTGGTACACACCATTGGGCACGCCGCAATCGCGGCAGTAAGACCCCTCTTTGAGGAGTGGCTGGATAGGCGTCACGGCGTCCTGACCTACCGCATGACGCAGGTCCTCACCGGACACGGAAGTTTCGGGAGGTTCCTGTGTCTGATAGGGAGGGAAGAAACGCCTGGGTGTCACCACTGCGAGGATCGTCCGGAGGACACGGTGGAGCATACGGTGCAGGACTGCCCCGCTTGGGCAGAGCACCGCCGTGTCCTCACGACGGCGATAGGCGGAGACCTCTCGCGCCCGGCATTGGTCGAGGCCATGCTGCGGGGCGAGACGGAGTGGGAAGCGGTCGCCTCCTTCTGCGAAGCAGTCATGCTCGTGAAGGAGGAGGCGGGCCGCGTGAGGGAGAGGACAGCGTCCTCCCTCCACCCCAGCCGCAATGGTAGACGCCCACAGCGTCGGACGTCGCCAGACGATTTCCGGCCACCGTAGGCGCGGGCATGCGGGCAGCGAGTAATGGGCGACTCGCTGTCCGACCATGGACCATGCCCGAATCGACGGCGCGTTGTGTTCCACGCGCGCCTCAAAGAGTGTCAGCATAGTGACGGGGCCTGTAGAGGGCCAAAGCCTGCCGTGGTCGCGGGACTAATGAATTACCGTGACCCCGGTACGTAAAGGGCTATTGAAGGACACCGTGGATATTAGTCAGTACAAGTTTGACAGTCCCTCCCGCCCTGCTCTGGATGGGAGGACTCATTTGATGATTTTACCACGATAAAAATAAAAAAATTGTGGTACACACGGCCACAGAATTTGATGTTGAGCTGCAAATATTTTCATCACGTTCTTATTTTGTTCCTTGCTGCACCTTAAATTGATGTAATAGAATCTACATAAGTATGTTTAGCGACATATTGTTTTTTTTTTACGTGGTAAAATCATCACATGAGTCCTCCCACCCAGGGCAGAGCGGGAGGGACTGTCAGACTCGTACTGACTAAAATCCACGGTGTCCTTCAATAGCCCTTTACGTACCGGGTTCACGGTAATTCGTGAGTCCCGCAACCATTTATCGTCATTATAAATACATACTACGTCACCGACTTGAATGTCTCCGACGCGAGACTGTATTTTACGTATAAGACCGTTTCTTAATACAACAAAAAATAAAATCGATTTTCACGAATTATAGTTGAGTAACAGAATTTTTATTACAATTCAATAGCTCCTAAAAGGTTTCCACATATCTATCTGTAAGAGTATTTCATGTTTATGTAATTTTACACCTCACAAATCAAGTAAACACGAACAAAATGTATTACGTATCTACATAAAACATCTATAATACCACAAAAATCCCAAATAACCATAAACATAATACTCCTAGCAACAGTTCCAACAAGTATTACCCTAATATTTTTTACTTACCTTTATGTTTCGCTAAAGCAATACGATTTGTGGTTACAACTCGGGCTTTTGATTTTGATGCAGTTAGGGTTGCCAAGAGTAAAATATAGTAAGAAACTGTAATATGGCCAAAATATTTCAATAGGCACCTAGTTTCAGAGGTGTTTCCTCCCAAGAATCATTAATCAGTTTATGGAATGAACACATAGTGTCTCTTAAAAAAGTTTCTGCAGGGTCATCAACCCGCAAGCGATCCTCTGGTATTGCAGACGATAAGCTACGGTAACCTCATCCATCAGACGAGCCTTATGCTTTTTGGTTATGTATTATAGGTCCATATATATAGGACGGCACGTTTGGCGCAGTGGCTGAGCAATTCGACTGCTACGCTGTGTGTCGCGGGTTCGATTCCCGCGATTAACAAATATTTGCATGATCTGCAGGTAGTTGTTCCGGGTCTGGGTGTTTGTGTGTGTGAGTTTCTATATTTGTAAACGCACCCGCGATACAGAAGAAATTCCTAATGTGGGGCAACGTCTTAAAAAATTAAAAAATAACCAGATAAAATAACTTCATTCTCGACGCTTTTCTGGTGGTCACCACTGTTGATTCCGGTTTTCAAGAGTTGCAATGCCCTGTAACTTTTGTAAAGGGTCATGTAAAAACCGAAGGCAAATACACAGAAATCATTTTGAAAGCAGTTAAAAAAATAATGGCAGGCATGTGTAAACTGTAGCTACGGGTTATCCGTAGCTACAGTTTACACATGCCTGCCGGGGTCGTGGGACTCACGAATTACCGTGATCCCGGTACGTAAAGGGCTATTGAAGGACACCGTGGATTTTAGTCAGTCAAGTCTGACAGTCCCTCACGCCCTGCCCTGGGTGGGAGGACTCATTTGATGATTTTACAACGATAAACAAAAAAAAAATAAAGCTGCAGTTTACACATAGACGTTGATTCTTACCACATTATATCCACATACTCGTATAATTGGCATATTTGAACTTTTCATTTTCCTGTCATTACAACCCTACTGTCAAGAGTCACGTCGGCCATGACCTTGAGCTGCCGACACGCGACGTAACCTGGGTTGTCTTCAAACAATGTCGTTGTATTTATTCCACGTTACAATGTTGTTTCGGGTGGTCGTATTTACAATTATGTAGTACTTATAGCAGTAAAGTGAACATGAGTAATTGGGCCTTGAAAATATTTTTGCATGATTTTTTCTGTTAGTTTGTGGAATATTGTATACTCTTTGTAGTAAATCAAGAGTTTTATGTAACGTTTTTGCTGTAGTTTAGAAAACTTCCAATATATTTTTCTGCCTATAAAACTTCAAACTAAAAGTTATCACATTTTTCTTTAATTATCGTATTGATAAAGCACTACGCTTGTAATTCCCGAAGGGTTGCCAAAGTTGGCCGCGGGATTCACGAATTACCGTGACCTCGGTACGTAAAGGGCTATTGAAGGACACCGTGAATTTCAGTCAGTACGAGTCTGACAGTCAAAAAGACAAAAAGGGTTGCCAAAGTTGACGAAATAGTTTATACACATATACGTTGAAAAATACACACGTATTTTACTCAAAACATCGTTACGAGAGACGAAGTTCTAGCCATATCGACTACGATACCACTCAAAACTTATAAATCCCGGTGGCTCTGAAATAGCCAAACCCTTTAACCGCTAACCGCAACACTGGAAAACAACTAGCAACTACTAATAACCCCCTAATACTCCCAGGTGTTTGCCAGTTGCCGACAAGCAATGTCCTTATTGAGTCGGAAGCCGTCACGACCTCCAATCAACCTGTTGATTGGCCCTTAAGTGGCAGACGCTCTATCTACTGAGTAGGGTCACAGATTAAGTAATTGTCTAGAATCGAGAGGTGGCCCATCAGAGACGGCCGTGATTTTTGAGTACATTATCGTATCTAAGCTTACTATCTTAGGTACGATAATGTACTCAAAAGTCACGGCTTGACTTTGTCAAGCTTCGTCTTGACTAAAACTAAAAAGAGATAGACACAATACATAAATTCCTATGGTTCGTGGTTGTAGTAAAAAAAAAAGTTCCACTTCTACCACTTGTTCATTGCACAATTGTTTTTTGTTTTCAAATTAAGATCATATTCATATAGTTTTGTTATAAGTTTCCGATTAAAACCTTGAATCAGTAGGCATTTACAGTCCGTTTTATCAGGAATTTCACTTCTATACATTCTGATTCTATGGCAATACTATTGCCAGTTAATTACTAAGCTTCTGATGTGTGGCTCGACTTGTGGGATAGATTGAGTGTTTCAGACTTTTCACTATAAAATGTCAATCCAGTGACAGTTATATAACTATATTTATAGATTTATTAGACCATCCATCAATCGTAAAAAACCTAATGGATTCGAATGACATTTAGTGCGCGCATAGCCCTTAAACATAGTATAAATCAATGTTATATGTCTGCTGTACGCACATAACTTTCAAATGACTGCACAAAATTGGAGGATCAGCTTTTTAGGACCAGGTTTGCATACTCATTTTTTTTCGAAAATTCTACCAGCTAAGTCAATTTGAACGATACCTACCCCTTGTTAAAACTGGTTGTCAGACTTTAGGCTTCTGATTAGTAGTAACGATTGCCAAATATCTACAAATGACAGCCGGAACCAACAGCTTTATGTGCTTTCTGAGGCACGGAGAAAATTCGCTATGTCAGCTCAAATTAGTACACGTTTTTTTTAAATATATAATGAGTACCATGAAATAAGAGGCGCTCTTTCAAAAAATTGTTCTTTTTTATGTTTAACTATCTGTATAAAATAGATAACAGCTGACAATTCCAAGAAGGACTTATTATAGAACACTGAAAATAAAACTGAAAACAGTTCCATTAGTGCTAAAATGACAAATATTTTTAACTTCGGACTAAATAACGGCAAAAAAGCGTCTTTCTAAGAACTTTTTTAATGCTTAAACTTTTTAGACATTGTTATTCTTTAAGTTTATTTTTATACCTGTCCCAATTGTATTGTATTAGGTTTTTTATATAAATTAGGTGATGGTCTGGTCCTGTATAATTATATTTAATTTTTAGTTTTATGGCATTATTTGGCGGTATGTTCATTTTGTTCCACAGTTCTCTTTATAACAAACAAGTTCTAGACGTGAAGACTTGTAATTGGCTGTCAGATTATCGCACTGTTATTTACCACCATTGTATTTAGCTGTAAGTCTTCCATAGTCTTTAAATAAATAAATAAATAGGAAATTGGAGCTGAATGAAATAATTTATTTTGTGTGAAATGAAATTCAATTCGAAATTAAATAATAAATTATTCGAAAACGGAGAAAAATCTGAAATTACTTAACCTTTGCTGCGATTGAGTAAACTAGCTTTTACCTACGTCTTCATTCGTCACCGGCCCCCTTTTCTTCCCATTCAAGTTATGAATAATGGTCAGCAAAAGTCTGCAAAATTCATCATTATCGGTTACACGTAAAAGCATTAACAACAAACAAACACACTTTAGAATTTACATTAGTTTGGATTAGAATAAATACACTCGCGATCTTGAGTTCTTATTAACTAGTTAAGAATAATAATAATGATACCATTTTAAAGCTTTAACTGTGAACTTTAAAGTGATACCAAATTCATTCAAATCACACTATTTTTTAAGTGGCTATCCCGGATCAATTCCAAGTAAGTGTTTCCATACTTTTCCTCGCCAGTGTAAAATAATGTAGTTAGGATTTAGGCATAACTGTCAAATCATAAACAAGGACAGGAAGATGACGAGATGATTTTAACAGTTATTTTTATTAATAAGTTATCGTAAAGTTTTTTTTTTCTTGGTAATTAAGGTTCATCAAATGAGTCCTCCCACCCAGGGCAGGGCGGGAGGGATAGTCAGACTTGTACTGACTAAAATCCACGGTGTCCTTCAATAGCCCTTGACGTACCGGGGTTACGGTAATTTGTGAGTCCCGCGACCCCGGCAGGCTTTGGCCCTCTACAGGCCCCGTCACTATGCTGACACTCCTTGAAGCGCGCGTCGACCCGGGCATGCTCCATGGTCGGACAGCGAGTCGCTCATTACACGCCGCCCGCATGCCCGCGCCTAGGGTAGCCGGAGATCGTCTTGCGACGTCCGTCACCGTGGGCTTCTACCACTGCGGCTGGGGTAGAGGGAGGACGCTGTCCTGTCCCTCACGCGGCCCGCCTCCTCCTTCGCGAGCATGACTGCTTCAAAGAAGGAGGCGACCGCTTCCCACTTCGTCTGTAAAAAATGCATTTAAAAAGTTTTAGGGTACTGCTTTGCATATTTTGATTGTTCTGTGTGCAGTTCAAATTGAGTTTGATAACAAATTGTGTGTGATTACTTTTAAATCGAACTTGTTGAATTTTCCGATGAATACGTGGCCACAGATTCACATAAAAAAAACACTGTTTATTCACATCACAGTACGTGATGACGCAGTTGATCCAATGTTGTTTCGTGGAATTGTTTGAAAAATAAATCGCTGCAGCAAATAAAATAAAGCAGCTGAAAGCTTCAACAATTTAATAGTAAATATGTAGCGGATCGGTGCAGCGCTGTAAACAATTTGTAACAAACCAATGCATGCAGACTGATACATCTCGTAGTCAATGCGCGCTTGGACGTACTTATCCGGGCCTGGATTGTGTTAACTATGGATAAGACTTTATATACGCAAAACTTTTTTTACTGACGTGTTAACCTGCATACTATGTCAAATAACTGAATATGAGCAGTTGTGTTGCGGTTCGAGAGTACGATTCCCGCACGGAAAATAATATAATGTGTTTATATAAGCCTTGTTTTGCAAAAGCACCCATGACACAGGAACTATTCGCGTAAACGTTTATATGCATTAATGATGCTTGCGTTTTATAAAGAAACACTCTCTTCTGTAGAAATGCCATTTTAGTAGTTCCACAATTTAGTTCTATGAGGTGACTAATCAGTTATTCAAAGCGAACTTTAATTCAGAACTAATGAAAAGTTTCAAGCTAATATTCTAATAGGTGTCAACACCTGAAAATACTGGTACTGCCCACGTTACCTCAGTCTTATAATTACAACTGACTACATACGATTTTGGAACTATACACAGATATAAATCTTTAAAAAAATGAACCCTGTACACTTTTACTGAAGCGGTCCCGCCGAGGCCTGCCGGGGTAGCAGGACTCACGAATTACCGTGACCCCGATACGTAAAGGTTTATTGAAGGACACCGTGGATTTTAGTCAATACGAGTCTTTGCCCTGGGTGGAAGAACTCATGTGATGATTTTAACACGTAAAAAAAAGCGCTCCCGCCGAAAAATCGTAGGACAACACAATACTACAGACCTAACATTACCATTACCGATTCCTATCCTATGTGACATATTCCAAGCCATAAGCAACTCGCTTCTCAGTAGGGCATGTATGCACACAGCGAATATTGAGTGGATTCCCGTGTTCCCTATATCGCAGTATTATGAATATTTAAAAAGGCTTTTTTTATTTTTATATCTATAAGCAGGGTCTTGTGTCGAGTGAAAGGATATCGGAAAATATATAAGTGAATGGCGAATGGATCTTGAAATACAGTGAATTATTATTATATTAAAACATTCTGGAGAGTCGATCCACATTTAGACAACACAACAACTTGCATGCAAGTTTCATTACATTGCGGAATTTGTTTGTTCGAATTGAATGGCCATTTATGGTCCGCAATGTAGTGAAGCAAAGTTGCATACAAACTCGCATGCAATGTCTTGCATCGGCTAAATGAGGCTTTAATTTTAACATTTCAGAACAATGGACATAAATACCAGTTTTTTGTTTGGGCATAAGTGACAAAAATAGACATTGTATACCCTAGGATTGGATTCATAACTCATTTCCGACCAAAATGTCGCTTATTACTTTTAAATCGTTGATATGTTCGGTGAACCCTGACCTATCAGTAATACTTAGTATATTTTACAAAGGACAGATTTAGGAAAATAAGAATCATCCATTTTTTTATCTTCATCTGTTGACACAATTACTTTTTTTCTGTTTGTCTTGTTTAAAGTGCTCGGGTTCAGTAAAATCATGTACTACAAAAATTGCTCTACTGATAATAGTGTTGATGGTGATTATGTTGTTGTTGCCACTATAGAAGATACTTTGTCTTTGTTTATGCTTTTGATAAAAAATAAAGCTTTAAATACCAACGCCAATGTGGCTGCTGCAAAACGAATTCGGAAAAAATTACAAAAAACGGCTTTTAGAAACAAAAACCTTTGTGAGTATGAAAACAAATATTTTGCAATCACGAACTCGCGCCAAAATAGCCCAGCTCAATGGTCTAGTATCCATTTGATAACCTAAAAAACCTTTATTCACAACATACATTTTAAAATCTCAAACGAAACCAACGTTACTGGCGTCCAACCAAACAAAACTCAACCTTATATCTAGAGTACTAAGAGTGACATAAACTGCATATTTTTTATCTTTGAGGCGGTGGCTGGGGAGATTGCATTTTGTTCATACGCCGTTCATCTAGGGGTCGACGGTGCAAAGCTAAAAGTGGTAGGACGCAAGCCACGGGCGGATATCGGAAATTTCCTTTTTAATCAAAGGCTAAATCGTGATAAACTATGTGTGAATAGATCTTTAGGTTGTTGAGGAGTTCAGTTATTACCTCTTTTGTATCTGTGGTTCGACTTAATAAAATACTTAGGCCCAATAGGTAGCAAGGGTAATCACGGTGCCTGTAGCATACTTCAAGTCCTCCAACGTTTAGGTGAAGAGGCAGAAATAATAATCCACAAATAAGTTAAGTTTATTTCGTGTTATTGTAAATTTGCCACAAAGTGAATTCGTTGCAAAAAAAAAGTATTGATCCTGTTCTCCTAGTAGTTTCTGTTCAGATTCCACATTTTGCCCTCGTTTTCGGTAGTTTTGTGCTGGACCGAAAAGCTCAAGTCAAGTGATAAATCCGTTCCATTTTCAAATATCTCAAGTCAGTTCCACACCTCACTTATTCACCTCAAGATTTCCGCCCACAGTAGGCACGGGCATGCGGAAAGCGCGTATTGGGTGACTCGCCGTCCGATCATGGACAATGCCCGCTCTTCAAAGAGCTGTCAACAATCTGAAGCCTGTCGGGGTCACGGGACTGTCTCACCAGGTAACCGTGAACCTGGAACGTAAAGGACTGTTGAAGGATCACGCTGGATTTTAGTCAGTACAAGTCTGCCAATGCCTCCCGCCCTGCCCTGGGAGGACTCATTTGATGATGTTATCATCATAAAAAAAACCTATTCACCTCGCTACAAGTTTCTATCTTCAGTCCCTAACCCCTTTCCCACTCCGCCAAAGCACGTGGGATCATATGAATACGAAAAGAGGCCCTTCATTCAGCCGCTAAGAAGAGGCTCGTTACGCATCTCCGGCTCAAATGGAAACTTTTATCGTGCTGTTTCGCGTTGCATCCCGAAAGAGCTCGTAAAGGACTGGTTTTGTGACTCTGTACTCTTTGGAGACTGATTATAAGTAGGGGGTTAGAGTACTAATGAAAAGGGTAATTATCAATTGTGGGGTTTGATTAAGAGATGTTGTAACTGCATTTTTGTAATGTTAACTGAAGATTTCGATCGGCGTATTGATGAGTATCTTAAGACATATCCTTGCATATATAATACAATGGAACAAATATTTGTATGATACGCAAGTAGTTGTTCCGGGTCTGAGTGTTTGTGTATGTTTATAAACACACCCACGATACAGGAAGAAATACGTAGTGCGGGGCATTAGACAATGTTAAGTCAATAAAAATGGATAACATTTGTTACTTGAACCATAATCGCTTCTTCTAACTATTCTATTTTCATTTGGGTCGTGTTAATCACCACACTGATGAAGAAATAAATTACACAAAGTAGTACGCCTGGCTGTGTTCGAACCCACGACCGACAACTCGTAAGTCGGGGCCCATCTCATTGGGCCACCAATCCCTCCAAAATCAACCACCATTACCAGTTATATATGCTGATCGGATCGATACAAAATAAAGAAATGTTTTTTTTTTATATTTTTGTGAAAAGTTTTTTTTTTATTTTCTCCGCAATAATTTTCGGACAGCGAGTCGCCCATTACTCGCCGCCCGCATGCCCGCTCTTACGGTGGCCGGAGATCGTCTGCCGACGACCGTCGCCGTGGGTGTCTACCACTGCGGCTGGGGAGGAGGGAGGACGCTGTCCTCTCCCTCACGCGCCCGCCTCCTCCTTCGCGAGCATGACTGCTTCGCAGAAGGAGGCGACCGCTTCCCACTCCGTCTCACCCCGCAGTATGGCATCGACCAATGCCGGGCGCGAGAGGTCTCCGCCTATCGCCGTCCTGAGGACTTCTCCGCAAAACTTAAAAAAATTATTGAAAAACACAACAAAGTTTAATTTCAAAGCTGCAGCGTTTATCTTATAGAGAACTACTGAGTTGGAATGCAAGTGGTTACGGTGAATACAAAATAAAATGTAAACTCCCTCTCGTATTTACATCAATGAGCACACAAATATGGTATCTGAATATTTTTAACAAACGAGAATTGAAATGAATAGGAATATATATTCATATCGCGCTGAATAGTAAATCGAAAGTGTTGAATTTGTTAGTAATATTTGAAAACTACTCAGTGTTAATAAATTGAAACTACTTGGACGGTACGTTTAGTGCAGTACTGAGCGACTGGACTAATTCGCACCGTGTTGCGGGTTCGATTTCTGGAACAAGTATTTTTATGACCTACAAGTAGTTGTTCCGGGTCTGAGTGTATGTGTATGTGGGTTTCTATATTTGTTCCTATTTTATTTATCGATGTATCTGTCTGGATACTAGATAAATAAAAGAGTATATTTGTATCGCGGCAGTAAAAAAAAACGATAAAAAAAATGTATCTGTCTTTTTTATTAAGACAATTCCATCGCACTATTCCCTAACTACTGCAACTCCTGAAAGCCAGAATCAATAGTGACTACTACCAGAAAAGCGCCGAGACAATGATGCTCAATGAAGTCCGGAACTTCGAATGAGTTTAACTGTCTTAGATCCTGCAACAAAATTAAGCAGAAAAAAGTAATGGAAGAGTATTTACCTATCTACTACCATTATCTTCTCGCACATTCTCTTGAATAAAACGTTTAAGTTGAGAATAACAAACACAGTGATCTCCAATAATCCCAACTTTGCCTGTAATGAGATTCCAGTCGGGATTCGAGCACCATTAGGTGCCATAATTGACTCTCAGGCTAATGGCAACCTGCGCCTGCCCGCAATTTAATACCGCCAGCGGAAAAAATAAAAAGTTATATCCTAACTTTAATATCCTTACTTTCTTACTAATACTAGATATAAATAATAAAGTTTGAATGTTTATATGAATGGATGGATGTTGTTTGGCTCAGAGACAGATTATATAGTCTGAATTAACGAATAGGGTACTTTATATGTACCGCGGCGTACGGGTATTTTATCAGTCACGCATCCCGCCTCCTCCTCCGCTAGCATATGACTTCTTCGCAGAAGGAGGTGACTGCGTCTCTTTCTCCATCGCCCCGCAGCATGGGAACAACCTTTCACGCTTAAAGTACTGAACGGATCTTCGCATATACGTTGTCAGGTGTACAGAACCGAACTTAGGGTACCTTTCATCCCAAGAAAAGTATTGTTCCCGAGGAAAAACAACAATAATGTTCTCATAAAAAAAATAGCGCCGTGAGTCGCCGAATTATTTGTCAAATTCTAAATTAACTTGATTGTGACCGAAGGCAAAAGCTAATCGGTATTTTTTTCGTCTGGGTACTTATTAGTTTTGCCCACTCACCAATCCAGCTCAATATAATTCGTCAAAGTGAAACAGAAATAAGTAATATCCTTTTTCAGCGGTCTACTGAAGATCGGACGTACTGAATTTGAGGATATCCCCTCATTATTTTCTTCAATGGTTCGCAAAAATACATAATTGACCATCGTAGCGTCCAATTACTTCGGACAATGTGTTGTCACTTATTTCTGAATGAAAGTTTAATGAACTGTCAAGGAAAATTCGAAAATTCGCAGCGAAAAATAAGTTAATATTTGACATTTGATACTTTTAAACAAATAATAATATGTATTAATGTACCAATGGGCAATTAAATGAGAATTTAAAAAAAAAACAATTAAACACAATATATATATTCAATTAAATAAATTAAACTATATAAGAAAGAACATCGAAAAAATCCTCGTCAACACCGTTACTCTCCAATTGTAAATATTGGATAGGGTAAGTACAATGTTGACTAACCCATTTTCTTTGTGACATCCATTTCACGACCCAGTCACTGAGGTGGAGACCCTCCTCTCCTCCAGGCATTCCGCCACCTCCTTCGTAGTATAACATTCCATTTCTCCAAAATTGCTGAAAAGCCCGAAAAGGTGTGAGACAGATGGACTGATTCTCTTTCACACTTAAAACATTAATGTTCAAAATATTTATAACACGTATTCTCTGTTTCATGCCTTAAAACACCGCCATTTGTTTCAGACTTGTGTGAAAATAATGACACCATTATCTTCATATTTTTAGTGAAAATTTTTCATTTTTTATGTATCGGAATATGTTAAATGGCTTTGAAAAGATTTCGTGCTTTAAATAACTTTTTACATTAAGCATTCGATACTAAACACTTCAAAAGGATCTTTTATGCCTTTGTCAAACAGACGCGCGAGTCCGAAGCGATACCGAACCGAAGCGAGACGTCAGTCCGACAGTTCAGTCACCCTATCGGATTGCTTTCGCTTTTCTATGTGACTGGATTCAAACAATTCCATACATTACAAATAAAAACGTCACGCTTCGCATTCACCACGCCAATTTGTTAGTTCGTTGGCAATAGTTTTCTTGGGGCTTCAATAGGAATTTCTTAGCAGTCCGAAGTCTAATTTTAGTAGTGCCCGATTTCTGGTAAGAAGCTCGCCCGGCATTTGATTTTTTTTATCGTGGTAAAATCATCAAATGAGTCCTCCCACCCAGGACAGGGCGGTAGGGACTGCCAGACTCGTACTGACTAAAATCCCACGGTGTCCTTCAATAGCCCTTTACGTTCTAGGGTCACGGTCATTCGTTAAGTCCCGCGTCCGCCCGGTATTTGACTAGACAACTTTATTACAAAATGTGGGTGTTACTGATTAATTCACTCTTTTTGATGAATCACCCGTTGTGACCTACTTATAAACATAAAAGATTATGAATGTGTATGTAAATACGAATGTTTTTCACTTTTTCACGCAAAAGCAATAAACGGATGAAATTCAGTAGTTTATCTCGGTTTTATTTTTTCGTGGGATAATAAGAGACTTGTAGCGAGCCGGGCCGCTAGCAACAGCTAGTTTCATTTAAATAGAATAACATTTTCCTTGGAAGTACGTATTAACGTGTAACGTGTTGGATACTGTTAAGAGTACATCTGGAGTCATTTACTACTCGGACCTTGTGGAAACTCGAACAAATTTCCGTGCGTTCAAGCATTTTTGCCATACCTATTATTGGAATCAAATATCAGCTCACAATTTAGGACCCATTAATATTAGTAGTCATTTTACCCGTGGTGCTAGGCAACTGGGCTTCTCCCAGTTGTAATGTCCCTTTTGTGCCTATTGGCCTTGTTTTTGTTCTGTCTCCTGCTTGCATGGAGGGAAGTGGAAACATATTTTTCCTACTCTTCCACCGTTTCGTTGCAGGATCCAAGACAGGTAAATTCATTTTCTGGGACATGTCGAGCTTCATTGTCTCGGCGCTTTTCTGGTGGTTGCCACTGTTGATTCTGGCTGTCAGGAGTTGCAGTGTTTTGGGAATAGTGTGGTGGGTTTGTCCCAAAAATAAATAACGTGTATCGGCGCGATTAGACTCATCCTAAATTGCAGAACTAAAACGTCGTAAAAACCGCCTGAAAGAGCGTTTTGCGCTGCAAAATTGTGGCTCTCGTTTTATCCTTGTTTTCGAAATCTTTAGTATGAAACCACTTCAAACAAACATATTTAAGATCAAAACAAAACACATTTCATTTATTTACTTAACTCGTAAACTTGTTTTATTTCCAAGTCGTAAACGATAGACCGATGGAAGAAAACTGTTAGATCAATTTCTTAGAGTCAGTGTAAAGTTTACATTTTATAGTGATTGCTTCAGGCGGAGCCGCTATGAAGTGTTTTATGGCCGGCGAATAGTTCAACAAATCTACTTTCAGTTCAAAATGAACTTTTTATATTTTGTGATTTGATTTTTTCTCTACATCATTATTATAAAATGTATTTGGAATAGTTTTCAACATAATTTAAAATTTTTCTTTTTGCCGCTGTGGTCTTTTATACGTAGTTTATTCATATCTGTGTGTCTGTGTATTCACACATATCATTATTTTTCATTCAACTAAGTAATAATTTAGTTGAATGAAAAAATAGTGGCCATGTTCCATACCCTTTCTACTCTATAGAGATTTACAGTTTGGAATGGACGTCCACAGTACTTTCACTATTATTTCTTGTGACTGGGACTGTAGTGCCTTATTTTTGTACTGTTTTTTGTCTTTCCACTATTCAACAGGCCTCGGGCCCACGATACAGGAGAAATTCCTAGTGACAGGCAACTTTTTTTTGAGAAATCATTGGTCTAGAAGACTACTACTACTTATGGCATCATACTCTCAAACCATTTTGATAAAATACCCAAATATCCCGTCTATTCTCATTTGTCACTGACGACGAACTGGAAAATAATTTCCATTATCCCCACTCGCAACAAACTTGAAAATTCTCGCTTACTTCTAGTGAGGTAATTAAAAAAGTACTAGGCTGGCATAAGTTCTAGGTGGTGTGTATGTAGGTCCTTTAATACAAGACAAAATCAGGTTACTAAGCAACGACAAAGTAAATACCTAACTTAATACACAAAGCAGCTAATCCGCTGAGGCGCGGTTAACCTAATATGTTAAATGAACTGACTCTCATTTTGAGAGCGCTTTGTACAATCGCTGAAAGCGCTGAAAAGGTTACACACGATCGAGTGAGTTACGAAACCTTTTTTTTTCCTTTGAACCTCTTTTTTATTGTGAGAAAGGGGATCTTTGGGATGAAATTAAAAATGTGATACAAGTTATTTGCTGAACCCGGATTTACAGTCCTTTTCACAATTATATTTGTTTAAATAATTGAACTTGGCCGGCCAGAGCTGCGGGCTTGGAAAAGTTCTGACAGAATATGGGAGCCCCTTTGGCCAACAGCAGGACCGTATTGAGAGCAAAAAAAATGACGACTTTCTTTTTTAACTAACTACAAAAAAGAAGTCTGAAATACAATAGGAAAAGTATATGTTTTTTATACAACGAATCTCTAAGTACAAGAAGTTGTAACTTCTTGTACTAGAATATTCGTAAACTACCTTTCTCCAGTGGCTCCGTCCGCTCATCTCCCCATGTCTCAGCCTATTTTATTCATTGACAATTTAGGCTCCAAAAGGAAATAATTTTTGAAACCAGTCCAGTAGTTTTTGACTGTACTCATTACAATCATACAATAACACAAATCTTTCCTCTTTTTTTATTAGTATTGATAAATAGACAATGACTTTTAAGCGTTGACTATACCCTTGGAAAATTGTCTATATCACAAACGGAGACGGAAAGAGATTAATTATGAAATAAAAAATAAAATTTTCGCTAAAACACCAGCAGTGTCCGAAAACATTACTACAAGAACTTAAGCTCAAATGCTTCGTAATGTAATAAATTATATTCAACAATAAATAAGGCCTAGAAATATTTCAAAGAAAGGCTTATTGTATAAGATCCGCTACAAATTAATATTATATCATAGAGCCTACGTATTTCGTAGCACTTCGATAGTCTACGCCGTAGTAAATGTGCTACGAAATTGCTACGAGAACCTGGTCCTCCGTGGTCATATACATAACTAAATGTATTACCCTAATTCGCTTTAATTAACCTTCCTTAACTACCAATTTAACTTTAAACTCCACGTTGTTTAACTTCAAGCCCAGTATATCACTCATAACTAATCAAATGAGTCCTCTCCCACCCAGGGCAGGGCGGGAGGGACTGTCAGACTTGTACTGATTAAAATCCACGGTGTCCTGCACTAGCCCTTTACGTACCGGGGTCACGGTAATTCGTAAGTCCCTCGACCCCGACAGGCTTTGGCCCTCTTCAAGCCCCGTCACTATGCTGACACTCCTTGAGGCGCGCGTGGAACACAACGCGCCGTCGACCCGGGCATGGTCCATGGTCAGGCCGCGAGTCGCCCATTACTCGCCGCCCGCATGCCCACTCGCCGCCCGCATGCCCGTAGCGTGGCCCTAGTACAACTTTTCACGTTTTGTTGTGACGTAAAGTAAACGGGAACTTTGACAAAAAAAAGTAGTTCGTCATTCGTATTCTATTCGTACGTAGGTAAAATACGGAAATCTTGTGATAAGGCCTCGGAAATTTTGTGCTAAAGCCTCAGGCTGGCCCAACTTGGCCCATTTGACAGCGGCTAGGAACGGCCATTTGTCATCAAATGCTGTGTGCTCGGAATATTAAATGCTGTTAATTATTTTACTTTAATACTCAATTATGAATTGTTTATGGAGGTAAAGGGGTTGAAGAGGCTTTTTTAGGGATTAAAATTACCTGAGTTATGAAAGTGGGGTATATGGTGAGAATGTTAATGTGGTGGGTTACGTTTTTTTTTATCAAATGCGTGAATAAATGTTCAATCAAATTGTGCAATCACGATATTTATTATTAAATTTTAATAATCGTTTCATATGGGCCGCTGTACGACAGTTGTTATCGATTTTATATTGTTCATAAAATCTCGGAGAACTCTAATAGACGTTGTATGATAGTTACACTTATTTCATACATGTAACATGTAACATGTATGAAATAAGTGTAACATTTAATTTTTTTTTTCTAAAAATATAAAACTAACTAACCTCAAAATATTTATTGAACTTAATTCTTTAAAAATGATAAATGTCATGTGTTCATGCAAAAGTTTAGATCTTACACTACAATCAGTTAGAATATGAATAAAAACTTAATAATAAAACAATAGTATAGATACATTATCAGGTACTTAGATGCTATCTTTCCTAATATAACGATCCCTTATTTTTTTTAGCGTAGTAAAATCTTCAGAAAGTGGCCGGCCCAGAAAGAGGTGGCGAGATGAGTTGCATTCGTACTGTGAGGGCTGGTTCGAAGAGGCGCTGGACAAGAATACATGGAAAAACTTGGGGGAGGCCTTTGCCCAGCAGGGGGACAGTGTAGGCTAATAAAAAAGAAAAAAAATATCTTCGAATGAGTCCTCCCACCCGGGATTGAGCGGGAGGGACTGTCAGACTCGTACTGACTAAAGTCCACGGTGTCCTTCAATAGCCCTTTACATTCCGGGGTCACGGTAGTTCGTAAGTCCCGTGGCTAATATAATAATCCCTAAGTCCCCTTTTAAACCGTCAATTCCCCGACATTTTGCGGCTTACCCCATTGAAACCGTCTAACAGCTCGAAACACAGCTAACTGATATAGGCACCCCCATCCACCTGCCTATTACGAAATCCTGGCGGTACACTGAAGTTAGATTGAAAGGCTCGAGTGGTTAATAGCCTGTGCCAATCCAGAACTGTATTGTGACTTTACTTTTAGAGTATGGAGGCCATAGAGCGCTGACCTGTTGTTAGTTTGGAGTCGACAATTTTCTTTTAAAGGGGCCCCGTCATTGTGCTGACACTCTTTGAAGCGCGCGTGGAACACAACGCGCCGTCGACCAGGGCATGGTCCTTGGTCGGACACCGAGTCACCCATTACTCACCGCCCGAGATCGCCTAGCAACGTCTGTCGCCGTGGGCTGGACGCCCACTGCGACTGGGGTGTAAGGTGAACTCTCCCTTACGCGTTCCGCCTTCTCCTTCGCTAGCATGACTGCTTCGCAGAAGGAGGCGACCGCTTCCCACACAGGTGACATAATTGTCATATAATTTCACGCATTGGAATTTAAAACGTTTATGAACTGAAAAATGTCGTATGTCGCGAAAATCGGACACATTTTATTTGTGAACTTTCTACCAAAAATCGAAAAAAAAACGAACTGTCGGCGATGTCCAAGATAAACAGAGAAAGTGCATAATTATTTGTTTTAAAAGACTCATTGGTGCTTGTCCTATGTAGCTTGTCTCATTAATACTCTAGTGTACTCACCAACCCTGTATAGTGTGCATCGTATTGTATGGCTACAGACGGACAGGCTATTGTCAGACTGTAAGACAGGTGCCTTCAATTGGAATCAATAATCAGATGTAACAGTTTATTATGATATTTAACTGGAAAGGACGAAGATATCAACTTTGAAATAATGGGAAGTACACAATACTACGTAACAATCTAATATGTCCGTCACTTAGAGTATCAAAAAATATTTGACTATGTAACTGATTTACAATACGTCACACCATCATATTTAGTACGTCTTGACGTCACGAGCCCCTTCTATGGAGTTTTGATGTAAATAAATAAATATTTGTGAATATTCACTAATTTAACTAAAGAAAAAATACAAGTCCATTATTTGTCAAAACTCTAAAGCCTTTGTCAAACAGACAGGCGATGGCGAACCGGACCGAGCCCGAAGCGATAACGAACCGATACGAGACGTCAAACTGGGTGCAGCAAACCGAGGCGTGGCAGTTGAATTAGCTGGCTTTTTATGAGCGACGTCAAACAGAGCAAAAACGCCTTCGCTACGTCTTCGCATCGGTTCGGTCACGCTATCGGATCGCTTTCACTTCTCTATGTGACTGGATCCAAACAATTCCATACATTACAAATAAAACCACCTCGCTTCGTATTCGCCACGCCTGTCTGTTTGACAAAGGCTTAACTGACGGACGAATTAGATTTGCAATTTATTGATGGTGGCCTTATACGTTACGTTAGTTAGGAAACACAGATAAAAGATTTAAAAGACCTACTCATTAAGAAATACAAAAAAAGAAGTTAGCCCTTTGTCTAAAAAAAAAAGTGCCGTTGTCTACAAAGAATTACCCAGAGGTCTATTTGTTATATTCACGTTCAATTCTAAATTCAATATTACACTAAATAGAATAAGAAAAATAAAGAATAATCATTTTGAAAGTTTTGATCACGATTGTGTTTACTGTTACCCAAAGTAACGTCAAAGTTTTTCTCACAATTACGTCAAACCAAAATTGGAACGTCCTTCTGTTCGAAAACGACTGCCACACACTCCACAAAAAAATGACGCAAAACAGAGCAAAACAAAAAAGACCAAAAAACCCAACACAAATGTCACTGGCCGGCGAGAAAAAGGCAAAACTCCATTGACCGTATTGCACGTCACGTCATTTCGTCACCGCGATTTGTTACGTCAGAGCCGGTTGGCAACCGGACGTCAGGGACCGGCTTTTGTCATGCAAATGTGCGTCAATCGGCCGCTCACTCCTTTACGTCAAATTGGCCGTGTCGGGGAACCGCACGGCCGTAATTGTTTGTCAATGGAATGGTGCTGATTAAGTTGGGCGGGCGGGATTGTTAGCCGTTTAGACCTGGCGGCGTGGGCGGAGGGTTCATGTTGTAATTGATTTCGGGTAGTTTGTGAATTAGAGAGTGGTGTACGATATGTTTGTGTTCTGCGGTTTACTTCTTTCTTTTTTGTATGAGTATGTAGCCAACCTCTAGTGTCAGAGTTAGTTAAACTTCTGGCAAACTCACAGGCCTCCGGACTCACATTTCTATATATTAAGCTCAATAATTTGATTTTTTGGGAGAGATTTTTACCACTAACTGGGCACAAAACCAGATTCCCAGCTGTTACTGAGAAATTTCTCCTGGGAAAAATCAATAGTACTGTAGAGGTTTTACTGTGTGAACAAACCTTAAATAGATTCCAGCCTTTTTAGTAAACACTGGCCGAATCAAGCAGCTCAAATGATTTTTTTAAATAAAGAATAGAGAACAAAAACGTAGAATTATATAGAGAGTGGGAAAAACAGTTGTTAAAAGTGCGCGTCTAAGTCCTGCATATATTTTATTTTTAAATATATTTGTTTAACTATAAACGATCCCTTCTCACAGTACCGACTAACCTGTGTCATACCAAAATATATTTTCAATAAAAGAAACAAATCACTTGTTTTTTGTCAAATTTACTGTCATGGGATCCGATGTTACTGCACTAACGTTATTTCAACAAATAATTATGAAATTAATCATTTAAATAAAATAAATTAAAGGTACGACAGTAAATATTCTTATCAGCAAAAACATCATACATCATACAGCATTATAATTCAACCTTATTCTTAAAGGCACAACCAATTCTCCCAATTAGCTTGAGCCTAATAATACTTTACTTTTAATTAATTTCCAACAGTACCTTGAAATTTCGTCCTAATTTAGAGCCCAGTTCGGACGTTGATATATATGAGATGCAAATTAAAAGGGCTTGCTACTGAAGGTATATTTTATGCTTTGTAGTAATTGGCGGATCTTCAATTTAATGTTTATTTACTAGAGTGTAGGATAAGACTCAGATCGGCTTTAGAAAGCAAGTTGCAGGAGGCACGTTGCGACTTTGGTCTTAATAGAGCACCACACCCCCGGAACACCAAGGAAAATTATGGTTTTTAGTTAGACAAGTCTGACAGTAGTTTCCACTATACAAAAGAACATAATAGGGGAACAGTGTATAAAACGGAGACGCCAGGTATGATAGGAAATCAAACACTTAAGGCAAACTTAACAAAATACTAACGTAGCGCAAGCGCCATCAGGACGCCATTTGTTAATGACCGCTTGCAAATGACGTCCTGATGGCGCTTGCGCTACGTTTGTGTTAAGTATGCCTAAAATGTGTATGTCCCCAATATACCTAGCGTCCCCGTCCGTAAATAAAAAATAATGTAGTAGGGTATTTAACTGCATAAAAAAAAATCAGTTTAGTCCGTCGATTAGAATATTTAAAAATATTAGACCCGTAACAAAAGAAAAAATTGTTACGTAAACCATAATTGACGAAGATACAACACTTTTAAAAATCACAAAACGTCTCTCGGTCGGCACCAGTTTACAAGCGTTGTGATGTCAAAAGCCCCCACTTCCAAAGGAAGCGTTTTATCTTTATCAATATTTATTGATTAAAAAAAAAATACGTGTTCAATATTTTTCTATATTTTAACTGATGGACTAAACAGATTTTCAATTTTTTATGCAGTAAAATACCCTATTACAATCTTCATTGAAAGCAATTTCACTCATTGTCTTAAGCCACGTAATCATCAGTTTCACCCTTAATCTATGCGAGACTAAATGAAAATTTTCATTGTGAAAATCATTAGCTTGTTAAAACGGGGCGGAAATATTCATTAAGGCTTGTCAGACGAGTCGTGACAAAATCGCTGAAAACGGTACACTTCGCCGCGGTAACGATGCCTTCAAAACAATTGAAGCGTTTGCAGATTACAAGGTCTTAATAATGTTATTATTTTGCAGAAATTTTGGTAAAGAGAGATGGATATTGAGGAACGAAAAAGATACAAGTATATACAGGGTATCGTCAACATTAAAAGCTAAGTCGCGGGACTCACAAATTACCGTGATCCTATATGGCTAGGACACCGTGGATTTTAGTCAGTACGAGTCCGACAGTCCCGCCCGCTCTGCTCTGGGTGGGAGGACTCATTTGATGTTTTTACCAATATAAAAAAAAGTAGTCGCAACATCCAGGATTGGGATTTTCTGTCACCAATTTTTTTGTAGAAGCCGCTACCAGGAATTTTTATGGAGGAATTCTAGGAGTCTATTTTTTATAATGCCACACTCGGAATTCCTCCTGTGTCCCTTTTTTAGGATAATGGGTACCCTATGACCGGTTCTGTGTAACTGACAACGTATGATACAACTTTTCGTGATGATCGGATCGATGATTTTAAACGCGAAAGGTAACAAACAAATTATCTTTCACAAACTCAAAGCTTTTATTTTAATTTGACCATTACAACCACTTTTGAATTGTCAAAAAAATATTATAGGGAACAGTCTATAAGACGGGGACGCGAAGTATGATGGGAAATCACAGACTTAAGGCAAACTTAACACAATATTAACGTAGCGCAAGCGCCCACAGGACGCCATTTGTTAATCGCCGCTTGCAAATGACGTCCTGATGGCGCTTGCGCTACGTTAGTGTTGTGTTAAGTATGCTTAAAGAGTGTATGTCCCCATTATACCTCGCGTCTCCGTCTTATACACTGTTCCCCTACTGAAGCCACTTGTAAAGTACCTTAATTCGCATTTACAATAATTAAGTGAGCATAAACAAAGTGATGTGCTTACACGACGGTTTTACGACAAAGAGTAGAATGTATTATGTTTTCTGAAAATGGTAATTCTAGTAAGAATTCCAGCACTTGTAGACTATCAATAAAATTTTGTTCGAATTCAATATAGTAGCGAAATCGTGCATAGTAAGAATAAACAGACAACTCCAAGATACAAAGAAAAATTATACGGAGTCTCAACGCTTTTGAAACTAAGAAACAGTGTAACAACAGATTTCTACATTGTTATATAAAAAACCATTGCAGTACACTTAAAACTAATACGTAGGCACGTTACGTTCAATTATGCGGCGCTTGATACAAATTACTTGGTGTTTACCACGTTCCAAGCTCATTTACATAACGATTGAGAACAAAGCTAGGCTTGCAAATGGTCGTCGCGGGACTTACGAATTACCGTGACCCCGGAATGTAAAAGGCTATTGAAGGACACCGTGGATTTTAGTCAGTACGAGTCTGACAGTCCCTCCCGCTCTGCCCTGGGTGGGAGGATTCATTTGATGATTTTACCACGCTAAAAAAAAAGGCTTGCAAATGGTACTGTAACTGAACAGTTACGGTTTGAAAATATAGGTTTTTTTACCGTTTGTAATTATTTTTACTAGCTTTTACTCACGGTTTCCTTCGCGTTACGAACTTTGCCTCCTTCTCCCGTTTTTCTACAGCTTATATAACCGTCTGTGGGGTTCTACAATCGCTGTAACAAAATTGATTAAAATCGGTGCAGAGATTTAGGTGTGAGAGCTCTAATCAAGTTATTAGTAAAAATGTTTTCAGCTTAGAAAACATCAAATAAATAAATTGATATAAAGGGTACTTCTATGACTCGTTATTTCAGCAATCGCTGAATTTCTAAATAAATTATCCTTGTCTAATTAGTGATATAAAACAAATATAATACCTTTACAATAATTCCAGTACATAAGAAAGGAATACTTGTGTACTTAATACCGTTACAAAACCAAAAATTACCTGTTCCTAAAAATACCAGCAAGTATTCCAAGCTCATTACAAAGTCGAATAATTTGACCTTCAGCGACATGAAACAGTGTACGATAATCATATTATTATGTGCCTATAATTACCCCTAATGTTACCCAAACTCATGGTCACATGAACAAACAAAATGTTGCTGATTTTACACGTAAACTATGACTAATTAAGGTGGCTATTTAGGGTATTATTTAAAACACATTAGGGTCATAATTGGGTGTTTAGCGTTTGGTAACATTTTACCCACAGAACATATAAAGGAGGTTAGAAGGGCCTTGTGGGCGGGGCACGCGCGCCGCGGTTATGAGCAAATGCTCAATATCAACCGAAATTTACTTTACCGGCCACCAAACGCGCTCCTGTTTTGACAGCGTACGTAAGCTCCGCAAAAATATTAAATTATGCCGTCTTGCGCTATTATAACGTGTCGGAAAAGAAGTCAGGTGTGTAGTGTAGCACGAGAAGGGATTTCTTTTCACCGGTAAGTCCAAAATCATTAAAATACTTCTGATATTTGTAATTTTAACATTAGCATTATGAAGTTTGTAGACAAAAACGATATAATCGCAAGCAGACGAATAGTAATACATTGCTTGCAATAGATGGTTACTATTTTGCACTACGTAAGCGATCGCGCAATGTATTACGTTCACTGCGAGAGTCCCGAGTACCGAACTAAAGGTTCAATTCTACGAGATCTAGACATATCGATAGTGCTGTGCCAACTTGTAAACAATGTCGATAATTACTATGACACAATTGATTATTATCAATAGTACACTTTATAACTAAAATAATATTATTTATTACGACCATAATTTTTCAATTGAAACTGACATTCATTATGATTTAATATGTTTTAGGATTCCAACAGATCCAGGTATAAGAAAACTGTGGATTGAGACAACTGGCAGAATTGACTGGATCCCTACTAAATGTAGCACAATTTGTTCGCAACATTTCGATGATGATTATTACATAACAACAAAGTCAGGGAAAAGAAACTTAAATCCTAAAGAAACTTAAACTTAAGTCCATGTTAAATCCTAATGTTAATAATTAAATTAGTTTTTAATTCAGTTATGTATTTTTTATTTGTTTCACTTTTATTTACTTGTTTCTATATTCGCATGAATACATGCTTACAACATGCATTACAGAAGTCCACATAGTCCACAATACTTGTAAAGTAAGAAGCAAGATACATTTTACAAGGAAACATCAAATACACAAAATTGGATTTAGAAATGCGAATGACATACAGCTATACCTACACACCACGCACCAATTATGATGTACGAGGGTGCCGAATTGTATAATAGACTACCAAATACCATAAAAAATGCAAAATCCATGTCTATATTTAAGAAAAACTTAAAATCACATATTTTAAACAAAAATAAAGCGAGCGCACCTTAGTACATTACATACCACATCCAGTTGCGCGTGTTCCGTGTATGTTTATTTTTGATATGCGAAATTTCGAGCGTCTACCCTACATTTATAAGTATTTTTGATATGTTTGATTTTTGAGTTTATGATTTTGTCTTTTAGAATGTTTTGTTTTGCGAAAACTGCACGTCGGTCGACAATAATGCTTTTTAGTTATAAATATTTCTCATGTAAGTGATAATTTCTTATGGGAAATAAAGATATCTCAAATCCGAAGATTACATTAATTTTATCGATATCAATAATCGACCGTTTAGTCGCCCTACCATACGTGAGCTTTTACGTGTGTATGAGTGTACGTCAAATGCAGAGATTGCATTAGTGTGACAACCAATAGCAAACTCACGATCTAAGTGCGGGTTGTTTATTTGTGTGCGTAATCCGCGTAGGCACTGGTCTCTTGCTTGTAGTAAAGTTAAAGAGTGGGAGACAAACGGCGACAAGCGTTCTGATGCAAATCAGGAACTATTTCCTTTCTAACCTCCTTTATATGTTCTGTGATTTTACCGGTTACCTCGTGTTTGTATTTAACGATTTAGATAAAATACTACGGTTTGGCACAGATAGCAGATTAAAGCTCGCTGTCTGATAAATCAAAGTCAAATATTTTATTCCCGGGTCGACGACGTGACGTGAGCCACGCGCGTCTCAAAGAGCTGTCAACAATATGACGACCCCCCATTAGAGGACAAAAACCTGCCGGGGCCGCGGGACTGTCTTATCAGGTAACCGTGGCCCCGGAACGTAAAGGGCTATTGAAAGACATCGTGGATTTTAGTGAGTAAAAGTCTGACAGTCCCTCCCGTCCTGCCCTGAGTGGGGGGACTCATTTTATGATTTTACCACGTTAATAAAAACCTATTTTATTTTTCAGCGCGGTCCTGAGAAGTGAGCTCTTGACAGACGGACGGAAAACACATGGATCTTATAAAGGTTCCGTTTTTTTTCTTTTGAGGAACTCTAAATACCTATGCTGCATAGATGGGGTTTTAACTCTGCGTTGTCAATATCCATAATTCAGCTAGTCTATCGGGTGAAAATAGAGAAAAACTGCAAAAAAAAAACAAGTGTTTGGCGCTGGGATCGAACGCGGAACAACTGCCCGCATAGCATACCCATGTTCCGCGAAGGAATCGAAACGGCGACATGCAGCCCTACAGTCAATCGCTCCGAGCACCTGCTGTCGACGTTTTATAAGTGCCCTCATGGGCCTATGTGAAATAAAAACTTTTGATTTTGATTTTGCTCAGCCACTGCGTCAAGAATGGCAAACGATATTGCGAAATGATGGTTATATCTGTTGTTTGTGGATAGACAAAATCATTCTCATGTACTAAGTAACATCATATACCAATTAGTAGGTAATCAAGGCGGTGGATTACTGCCCAAAGCTGGTCATTACATCCCTAATCATGTCAAGGTGCAATAGGATATTATAATGTCCTATTACATGACGGAAATGGATTGTATTGATAAGATAACGATAGTTAAAATAAGTACTTTACTAACATGAAACCATTATGATGCTATTAAGAAAACTGTTGAACCACAGGATAATTATTAAAGCCTTTGTGAAACAGACTGGCGTGGCGAATGCGAAGCGTGACGTTTTTATTTGTAATGTATGGAATTGTTTGAATCCAGTCACATAGAAAAGCGAACCGATAGCGTGACCGAACCGATGCGAAGACGTGGCGAAGGCGTATTTGCTCTGATTGACGTCGTTCATAAAAAAACAGCTTATACAACTGCCACGCCTCGGTTCGCTGCACCCAGTTTGTCGTCTCGTATCGGTTCGTTATCGATTCGGACTCGGTCCACCGCTATCGCCTGTTTGTTTGACAAAGGCTTTAGTGTTTTAAATCTTACGACTAATTAGAATAGTTACATGACAGTCCTATTCCTTTCCACACAACACAACAAGGATATTACATCCCCCATGCCAGGTCGCGGGACTTTTCCATTACCGTGACCCCGGTACGTAAAGGGCTAGTGAAGGACACCGTGGATTTTAGTCAGTACAAGTCTGACAGTCCCTTCCACCCTGCCCTGGGTGGGAGGACTCATTTGATGATTTTACCACGATAAAAAAAAATCCCCATGCCAACCATGACATAGAATTCATAACTCAATGAGTCCCGTCCAACACATCGACCCAGTCCCGTGAAAAATGCCGGACTGGAACCGTAATGAAAACGGAACGGATCAATTAAATTCCAATCATGAAAGCTGAAACGATATGCGATTCGGTTCCTGTATTAATTCTGAATGTTAAAACTACAGTTCGGTTATAAAACATAAATAATAAATAAATATTCCACAACTATCACACAACGCCATTTAGTCCCAAGCTAAGCAGAGCTTGTGTTATGGGTAATAGACAACTGATAAACATACTTATATATTTCTAAATACATACATATTATAGATAAATTACACCCAGACACAGAACAAATGATCGTGCTCATCACACAAACATTTGTCCTGGGTGGGAATCGAACCCACGACCTCCGGCATAGCAGTCAGGCTCACTAACTACTATACCAACAGGCCTGTGTGTAATGAAAACGGAACGGATCAATTAAATTCCAATCATGAAAGCTGAAACGATATGCGATTCTGTTCCTGTATTAATTCTGAATGTTAAAACTACAGTACGGTTTTAAAACATGCATCGAAACCATTACGATAAATTATTGCTGTTGTTCGTAATTATGAACTGAATTTACAAGCTTTTTATTGCTTTAAAACAAAGTTAAGTCTTTTCCCAAGCTGCAGTAATAAGGGGTGATTACTGCCCGTCGAATTGTAACAACATTTATTATGTTGACCGAATTTAAACGATTTATCTTAATGAGGCTACAAACTACGGTGGTTTAAGGTTTAATTTATTACATGTAAAGTCGGAGTCATGTGTACGATTGGTCATTTTTGTAATTAACAATATTTATAGTTCAATAAACATAAATATAAACGTATGACTGTATCCTTTTTTTATCGCGATAAAATGATCAAATGAGTCCTCCCACCCAGGGCAGAGTGGGATGCGCGTATGGCTGTCAGACTCGTACTGACTTAAATCCACGGTGTCCTTCAATAACCCTTTACGTTCCGAGGTCACGGTTATTCGTAAGTCCCGCGACCCCGGCAGGCTTTGGCCCTGTCTGAGGGGGGGGGGCGTCATTTTGCTGACACTCTTTGAGGCGCGCGTATAACCTCATCGATTTTGTGCGAAATAATTTATAATTCAATAACTTAACTATGTATTTTATAATTTTAAAGCAAAATAATTTGTTAACAGTAAACTAAACATTTTTTTATATACAGTATTTTTTTTATTTATTGTAAAAATGGTGTCTAGTGCTATATGAGATAAAGAAAGTCAACATTTTATGTACTTCTGCTGTGCAATCAGTCTTTAATGTTTTTTTTTTGCCCACCGTGGGTGGAACAGACACTGTCAGCAAACCAACCTGGTCCTTCAATTGCCCTTTGCTTTCCAAGGCCGCAGTGCCATTTTCAGACGGTGCAGCGACCCCCGCTGTTCTTTAATACTTCCTGTTGATATTTTGGTAAAATTCGCAGTGTGAAGCAAACGTTAATACTTAGTGCATGTCCAGATAAGGTAATTTACGCGCGCGATATGTGCTAATGTATTGGCGACTAGTAGAATAGATAAGCATATCTGTTCATACATAAATACCTTTAGGATACATGCCTTATCTAGTCCTAGGACCTCGGGCTGCAAATGTCAAGTTGTGCAATGGAAGAAATAATAGAAGTCACTAGTAAAACCGGTGTCAGGTTTCTGATATTCCACTTACAGTAAGCGTCATTTTGAAGATCCATCTTCGTAATCTGAGGCCCCCTTTAGAGGAGGTCGCGGGACTGTCGAGTAACCGTGGCCCAGGAAAGTAAAGGGCTATTGATGGACACAGTCAGTACAAGTCTGACAGTAACTCCCGCCCTGCCGTGGGTGGGAGGACTCATTCGATGATTTTACCACTTAAAAAAGGTACATACGACGCGAACCGAAATAGGATATTTGAGGTCGAGGTACAAGCTGACGTTTTTCCATACCGCTACTAGTCTGAACATAGGCATTAAAACCGTAGATTAATTACACAGAGGTATTTGTTTAAGCAGTATGTAGTAAGTAACTGCTAATATTAATTAAAGAAAATACAATTGGCTATTTGACTGAAAAGTTATAATTAGTCCGTCACTTAGATTATCAAAAAAATATTCGAACCGTATTTTTTCTTTTGTTTCGTAAACCAAAATTGACGAAGATACGATGCTTTCAAAATTGGCAATACGTCACAATTTAGTACAGTTCCTATTGAATTCTGACGGCACGAGTTCCCACTCTCGAGTTTTGATGCGTTGTATTTTGGTAAATATTTGATTTTACAAAAGAAAAAATACGTATCCTTTATTTTTTAAAACTCTAAATAACGGACTAATTATATTTGTAATTTATAGCTACTGTCAAATAGCCAAATATTTTTTTCAGGATATAAAGTTGATTTGCTGATAACAGAGGTAAGATTTCAGATGTTGCACATACGCATCATATGCGAGTACTGTTAGCACCCTTTATTTCCATTCCTTTATTCAATGTTTCTCCTTATTCTTTACATTTTAAACATTTTTCTGCGCTCCTTATTTTTATTATTATTTTATGAAAATAAATTATCATTTTAGAGTGTATATATACTACGGGTTCGTCAACGAAAACAAAATCGAAGAGATATTTAGGGTCGACGCAAATCATTTCTTCTCCTCTGCTATCGTCAAAATTCGTCTAATTCCTCAAACAATCTCACCACCTTTTCATAAATCTCTACACTCAATAACCACATTAAAAAAATCATAACTTCCCCGTTAAAGTCCCGATATAAATAAAGTAGTTTGAATCGATAGCCAGCTAGTTGGGCTAGCAAGTTAAATGAGTTGAAACTGAGCCAGAACAAGTTGCGGTTCACTCCGATACCAAGCGACTGCCAATTGATCTTGCATGGAAAATTAAATTTGACTGAAATTTTATTCCTGTTGTATGCTTTTTTTTTATCGTGGTGAAATCATCAAATGAGTCCTCCCACCCAGGGCAGAGCGGGAGGGACTGTCAGACTCGTACTGACTAAAATCCACGGTGTCCTTCAATAGCCCTTTACGTACCGGGGTCACGGTAATTTGTGAGTCCCGCAACCCAGGCAGGCTTTGGCCCTCTACAGGCCCCGTCACTATGCTGACACCTCTCGAGTCGAGTCGAGTCTGACAGTCTCTCTCGCTCTGCCCTGGGTGGGAGGACTCATGTGATGATTTTACCCCGTAAAAAAAAAGACAACGTAAATGCAAAATTTCGGGACGCTGATTCAGTGGTATGGTTGTGAAAAGGTAACAAGCTTATTTGTTACAAACTTATTTTCGCATTTATAATATACTAGCCTTTGCCAGCGGCTTCGCCCAATCCCCCCCCCTCTTATAGCCTATGTCACTCAGAACCAATACAGCTTTCTACTGGTGAAAGAATTTTCAAAATCGGTTGAGCAGTTCCTGAGATTACCCCCTACATACAAACAAACAAATTTACCTCTTTATAATAATTATTAGTATAGATATTGTAGTTTAACTGGATGCAGCTGAATATCAGATTTCAACGAATTATTGAGCCACGGGGCCAATTGGATACCGATATTGTAATAAGCTAGAGCGCTTGTTACGTTGAATTGCAAGTTATTAAATTATCGTATTTCATCCGTATCCAGTGGTTTTACTTAGCCGTATAAAGCATGGAGAGAATTCTGAATTCAGTTCAATTTTATTTCATAAATTGCACCGAAGAATTATTAGTTGGTTTGTATTAATAGATTTAAAAGTCTTTTTTATGTGTGATAAAATTGCTGAGCAATTATTATAATAAGTAAGGTAGATGCTATCTTATTATAACAACATTGATTTGGCTGTAATGTCAACGTGTTGGTTGGAAGTTGGTATTTTTCTTTGTTTGTTATTTCATTTTCCGTTTCTCCTTGTTACATAAAGCTTTTCACATTGGCATTACGAGCCAATAACTGGTCACGAATAACCATACCACACGTAACAACTGTTATATAATAACTTTGTAAATTGGCCCATTTCCCTCATACCCGCAATATTTATTTTCTTAAACACCTTTTGACATGAAAGGAAATTGAATATGTGAGAATTGGATTTGGGTTCGTAAAATGTGCGTTTTGATTTTAATATTAAGTTGAACTCGTGGCGGTCGCGGGACTGTACTGGTTGCGGGACTCACAAATTACCGTGACCCCGGAACGTAAAGGGCTATTGAAGGACACCGTGGATTTTAGTCAGTACGAGTCTGACAGTCCCTCCCGCTCTGCCCTAGTTGGGAGGACTCATTTGATGATTTTGCCACACTGAACTTAAAGTTGCTCCACAACTTAAAAAAAAAATGCACTGACATTTGCCATTTACAAGCTTTCACAAGTATATGAGGTCGTATTGTAATAGTTTATAACCTTTCTTGATATATGGACTACCCGTCAAAAAAAGATTTTTCAATTCGAACCAGCAGTTCCTGATATTAGCACGTTCAAGCAAAGAAACAAACTCAGCAGATTTATAATCTATATATATAAAAGTGTTATGTTGGTTTGTGTACGCTTCAAAAACTCAAAAAGTTCTGCACCGATTGAGCTGAAATTATGATCCGCATCAAGGATTGTTTTTATCTATTTTTTGCATCAGTCACATATCTTCGCAACCATTCAATCACAATGTGCCACAGCGAAGCGTAGCAGGGCACAGCTAGTATTATATAGATAACAAACACAAAATAAATCAATAAAATTAATTCCGATTCATGAAATTCTAACAACCAACCACCAATTGTAGACTATCTTGATTATAATTGGTTGGCTGTTCAATTACTTGGCAAATTGACTGTTACACATTGCGGTCTATATTACTGCTACATAGTTTTGTGACAAGAAATTGGAAACTAACTAGCTAGATTTAATCACGTTACTAGGCTATTGAATAATGATAATCATTATTCAATAGCCTAGTAACGTGATTAAATCTTAAAATATATATGTATTTTCCTTGTTGATGGAAAACCAACTACTCAACAACGATTTTTTAAGAGATTGCATAGCTTTATAGCGAGCTTTCCGAATCAAGAAATTCCGTAACGAAAATAAACCTAAAACTGTCACTGTCACATCTGTCATGTCAACGTGAAAGAAAAAAAATATAAGTAAAACATTTATAATTGTATAAGTTGATAAAAATGCTATGCAATAACTTTACCGCGGCAGTCCCCAAGTACCACACGTATTTTTTATTCTTCACTGAAACGTTTTAGAAGTGTGATAGATTACAGCCCGCTCCCTCTCACAGAGGGAAGGCCTGTGTTCCAGTGATGAAAAAATTATTAGCTGATTAGATAATAATATTATATGCTATTTTCTACAAAAAAGAGAAACGCCCCCAATTCTTCTTTGTCACGAAGAAGGCATCTACCCAGTCTTAGAGCTCATGTACACGATGCCGCCACCGCTCGGCCTCCGCTTCGCCACCGCTCCGCCACCGCGCCGCTTTTATGTGTATGCCTTCGCGATCGCGCTGCCTTTTGATATTGTTTGATTTTCAGCGGAGCGGTGGCGGCGCGGCGGTGGCGGCACGGCGGCGGCATCGTGTACAGGAGCCCTTATCCTTCGTTTACCGCGACTGAAACAGAGTGTTTGAAGTTCTTTTATAGTTCAGTTACTTGACAGGCCTGTTGGTCTAGTGGTTAGTGAGCCTGACTGCTATGCCGGAGGTCGTGGGTTCGATTCCCACCCAGGACAAATGTTTGTGTGATGAGCACGATCATTTGTCCTGTGTCTGGGTGTAATTTATCTATAATATGTATGTATTTAGAAATCTCTATATATAATAAATCTGTAGAAGGGTCAATTCTGTACATTGAAAATATTGAAAAAATAAATAGCGGGGGGTGTTGCTGGATCGATACCAAACCCAAATATGTGTTTAATAAAAATTTTGTCTGTCTGTCTGTATATGCAGGCATCACGTGAAAACTAACGGTTCGATTTCGATGAAACTTGGTATAATTATACCTTATGATCCTGGTCATAAAATAGGATACCTTTTATCCTGGAAAAATACGTAGAAAAAAAATCTTATTTTTCAGTTTTATTCATAAACGTTGTTCTTGTTGAAGCTCTCAATTAACTTTCTGTCGCATTGTCACGATCACTTTTTTTATTATTGCAAACTTATCGTCACTGTCACTAATTTACTGCTACATGCTACTTATCAAGGTCGGAATTACTATGAAAAAAATACTTACTACAGAACGCGAGCTCAACAGCAGTAGCTCAATAGAGGGACCTCCTTAATTATTATAGGCTTAGCCGTATTTGGGTCCAATAGATATTTATAAGATGTCATTGTCAGAGTTACTCAAAATGGAGAAATAAACCATCAACGCGAAGACCGACATATTGATTATAGCAATGAAAAAATATTTAAATTGTATTACTTTAACTATGTTGGATATCACAATCATTTCTTTTCAATTATTCCTTTTAAAATATAATAATTTTCTTTTGGCATTGTTTCATCCATTTTATCTTATTATAGCTAGGTACATACAACTACCACGCATTTCCTACATACATATCCTCCAATGACACACCAAAGCTGTTGAGAGATCCCCAATTTCGTAAGTTATGGTCTTTCATATCCTTGTGAGAAGCCGACAAAGTCCCAATCGTCACTGTCGTGAGCTTATGTAACAGTGATACCACACAAAGACGCCTTCCCGATACGTAGCGTATACGCAATGTGCGAAGTCGGTGGTTTGGACAATCAAATCGTATCTGTGTATGAACTATACGAATGTTTTTCCTTATGCTACGTCTGGACTCAATAAGACATTGCCTTGCGTAATCCCTCGTGGGTTGCAATGCACTAATACGAGTATGACAACGTTGCGATAACATGACGTCCGTGTGGCTGGTCTCTAACGCAGCGTAGCGTAGCATAAGGCCTGATCCGCATTTGCGCAATTACCTTCACGGTGGCGGACGGGTGTAGGTACATGAACCAAAATAACGTGAACCTGCCCTACATACCGCCGGGCCGTTTGTTGTGCCTTTGAGTTACAAGCGAAGAGAGAGTGAAAATATTACGAGCAAAAATAAAATGCACATTATTTATGACTAAATATTTTTTTATAAAACTTTGTGGAGACTTGACCCAAATAGAAGCCGTCGCGGTAGCACTCGGAAGATGGTGAAACGCGCTGGAAAAAACTAAAGATTATGGTTTCACATTTGCCATGGAAGTAGTTTCTTTATTGCCCATATTTTCGTCTAAGAGAAGGGTAAGGTATGTGATGAATATGGTAAATGAATAACGGTCTTTTTTTTTTCATCTTACGGCATGCAGAACTACTCCCGTAGGACAATTACCGAATTCCACAATGACAAAAGTTACTCTATAAAACAAACAAACAAAAAAAAGGAGGAGGAAAGCTACATAAAACCGTTTAAAAAATTGTTGAAATTCGCCAGTTGTTCTAGTTAAGCTGCTCGAATTCGAATCATCATGAGTTTTCTAGTTTTAATGACGTAAAGCAAACGGGAACTTTGACATTTATTTCACGGAACAATTAGTTTATCGGTCGTACACTAGACGCACTTTTTCATTTTCCATACCATTCACGCCGTACATACTTCAAGTACGTACGTAAAAAACGGTCTCTTCTCCTCGAATCTTGTGCTAAGGCTTCCGAACGTTTTAAAAACAAAAGTACCTACTTGCAAAAATATCACTTTTTTTAAATTTTGGAACACCCTCGTCTACCGCTCGTCACTCAGCCCACACGCCAAAAATCAGTGCGCGCCGGTAGCGTAGGTGACCCATCTACATCGATTAAGCTATACGAGGCCCATGACATTGTTTAGTGTGCGCTCCGCTTTAACAGCAGTTCCGTACGGGCTCCACTAAACGGTTCAACTATTCAATTAGCTACTAGTTTTGTAGGCGAGGAGGCTTTTATGGTAGCTTTAAAGGTAGTTTGTTCATGGTGGTGTGGTTGATATCTATCGAGTCAAAGGTGTAGGTTGTACGGTGGTAGCTACTATGTGTTGCTATGTTTTAACATGGATTTATGCTTGGCTACAGAGTATACTACTTTTCTCACGATTTTTTTATAAATATATATCAATTATTTTATACCGCATCGAACAAAAAAATAATCAAGCACATCCAACCAGAAACCAAGGAATAATCGGTTTAAATACATTTAAAAGATCAAAATGCAATACCGACCGAATTAAAACCCTCCTCCTTTTTTAAATTGGTTAAAAAACTGCCTCCCTCTGTTTAAATCCACCGACTTACGACGCAATGCGCCAGCAAATGCGATTTTTTTGACTGCCTTCAATGTATGATCAGGAACATATAACATACTGTAATATTCTGTATATCCACCGTAGCTCTCAAAGCCCGGTCGCGGGCCTTACGAATTACCGTGACCCCGGTACGTAAAGGGATATTGAAGGACACCGTGGATTTTAGTCAGTCAAGTCTGACAGTTCCTCCCTGCCCTGGGTGGTAGGACTCATTTGATGATATTATCACGACAAAAAAAACGACGGGTTGCACTCTGGGAGTGCCGGCAGAAGTGAAAACTTGAATAGTAATAAACACACATACGCGCAAGCGCCCTGCGCCGTCTTACGAATTTTCGATCAGGTCACATGTCCTGACGCGAGTTTAACATTTTTTACCCATTCCAAAAAAAGTGCACAACGCCGCTAAAGAAGTTTTCACTTCAAAAAACAAAGCTCTCAAAGCCCTCTATAACCCTTCCTCGTCAACCAATACGAAGAAAAGAACACGGCTCAGATTTACTTCAAGAAAAATATGATGGCATGCAGCATCGTTCGACAATAACAAGAAAAACATAACTTACTTATCTTATTGCAAAAGGCAAGACATAAACGTATAAAGCTGCCAGCAATCTGGCGGGGCCTCCATGGTTGAGCTCCTTGAGTTATGAGTCGAGCTACACGATAACTGACAAATGCTTGCACTGACTGGACAGGTCCACTCGAATTTGTGTGGTTCTTTCTTCAAAAGACCATTTCAGACACTGACCTGCATGGTCCTCGCATAGCCTGATTTACATATAATGTCTGGACTTCAAAAGAGACTGTGACCTCTAAGTTTATTTCGGCTGTTTCTTCTCAGAGTACGAAACACGGACACCTCCGAGTTTTATAAAAAGACTTGTAAAAGTGTTGATATAACCTACTTGCATAAATAAACATCATTTCATTATATGGAGGGCCAATGCCTGCCTGCCTGCCGGGAACGCGGGACTGACCTCGGCAAGAGTTTTAAAGGCCAGCTCTACCAACTTACATTTTGAGTAGTTATCTAATCCGACTGCTGAACGTGGGTTTCTAAGTTCCATTCCTGGCTCGGCCAAAAAATGCTGTTGGGCGTTTTTGTAATAATTTCTCAGTAGCAGCCCGAGTTTGGAAGTAGGCCTGGAAAGCTCGTTAAGCTATTGGGCCTGGGCCTGACCTCTCTCTGGTCGAGTCTGATTGCCGTCGGTCTGTGAAAGTTCGATTCCTGCACGGAACAAATATTTGTATGATCGACAAGTAGTTGTTTCGGGTCTGGCCGTTTGTGTATGTGAGATTCTATGTTTGTAAACGCACCCACGACCCAGGAGATTTTTTTTAAAAAAAACCTAGTGAAACCTAGTTTGGGGCAACTTTTTCTTTGAAAAAAAATAGTAATAATAAAGAAACAGGGAGCGCACCTGTGCCTGCGCACAAACCTGTGCATTATTATATCTCCGTTGACATTGGCCGCCGTGGCCGAAATCGGTCAAGAGGACTATTACTATTATTAGTAATACCTACTATACCTACTGTAAATTCAAATTACAACCACCAACCAAATAACAACCCACCCATAATGAAATCCTCCTCAGACGTCCTACAGGAGAAGCCTAGAAAACTTAATAAAGGGATAAACAGCTTCAGTAGTAAGAGAAGAAAAATCTTTAAAAATAGTCCGCCAGCGGTAACCGTTTCCGTTCTCAATAAAAAACGTCAAGCCTCACCGTTCCGAGGGGAAAATAAACGGCGCGGACTTTTTAGAATTTGTTCGGAGGAAAAATTTCGTACCTAAAGATAAATAAAATGCGATGGTTTTCGATTTGAGATAGAGATGTTCGTTAGGTGCTATGTTGTAATGTTTTTGAAGGTGTAACTTTGTTTTTTTACTATCACACTGCCATTCTGATCTCCAAAACCCAGCAACTGGGTAGTATGATATTCTTGGTAAGGCTGGTGGTCAGTTTTCGAGCTTCGGACTACCAGTAATTACCATCAAAGACAAACGGACGGCTTAACGTGCTTTCTGAGTCACGGAGGAAACTTTTTTTTTTTATTGTGGTGAAATCATCAAATGAGTCCTCCCACCCAGGACAGGGCGGGAGGGACTGTCAGACTTGTACTGACTAAAATCCACGGTGTCCTTCAATAGCCCTTTACGTACCGGAGTCACGGTAATCCGTTAGTCCCGCGACCCCGCACGGAGGAAACTAACAATGATAGACCCATCTACAGAACAACCTCGGCAAGTACAGCTTAACCTTGAAGATCGAACTGGGCGGCTGTTACTTCACATACTGCTCCAGTTTGACAAGATAAATGACAAAAATAACTAAAACCCTTATCCTTATTAATGCAGGGACTATTCAATCGAATTGGTTAAACATACGAGTCGATTTGACCAACTCGATCAATCTAATAATCCAGATTGATGAACATCGATTTGCAACGTATTGAAAAAAGCTTTTTAATTTTATTCAGTCTCTGGGAATCGTTTCATTTGGGAATGATCTAATAAATTATACTTTTCATTTACTCACAGGCCTTTTAACACATACATTATGCTCCCCCTTTTTTCTTTTTTATCGGAGTAAAATCATCAAATGAGTCGTCCCACCCCCTACTGCCAGACTTGTACTGACTAAAATCCACGGTGTCCTTCAACAGCCGTTTAACAACGTTCCGGGGTCACGGTAATTCGTTAGTCCCACGACCATTTTTGCTCCCCTTGGAAGTGGAATTTAAAATGAAATACGAAATTTAAACTTAATGGTATCCTAGCGTTTCCATATTTTTAGGCCGCAAACTAGAGCAAAGCAGCTTAGAAATAAAGATGAGTTCTGATGATGTTCTGCGCAACGACGGAACATAGTAAAAATTTTTTGACATTGGACTCCGACTGAATAGTCCAAGTTCCGTCGAGAGCTAGACGGCCCTGGGTAGGGTCGCCACCGCCCCAGTGAGATGTCGCTCAGCAGTCACTGCAGGTTGCCGGTGGTGCTATTGCCCGGAGTGGACCGCTACAAATGGATCCCATCCACCCCAAACTCGTAAGTTTGCTCTTGACTCTAGCTCTAGTCTAGATCAGGTGTGATTGGGGACTCTGTTCGCTCAGTAAGTGATCTCAGGGAAGACGGTAGCACTGTGATGACATGATGACGTGCACGATGAGGCTCAGGGGAGAAATCTGCAGTCGTCCCGATAATGTAAGGCACATTCTGGCGACAAACCTTTCACAGGAGGGTTCTCGAGTTGGTCTTGTAAGAAGTCCCGGTTCCCCGGTGACCATCAGCACATGAAGGAGCATGTGCTGATGGTGATCACCGGGGTGGTTTTAGTGAGGTACATTCCCCGGTTTTAACTCCAAAGTCAGATGTGATAGAGACAAATCCTACCGATGGAGCAAGCTTACCCAGAAGAAGCCTGTCCACAATAACTTTGAAGGGGTTTGGGCTAAATGCGTTAGGGAACACAGACGCAGGTAGTGCATTTTGCTGTGCACGTTATGAAGAAAGATTGAAAGTCTGTACCGTACCCATATATTCCTGAGATAAAACAAACAATAACTACCGTTCAGACCTCCTTTTAATATACCAAATTGCTTCAAAAACGAAAACAGCGAAGCATTTCAACAAATACGTATCTTATTTTTCATTAAAAACCACGGCTATAAAGCGTCCCATTCACAAACAGTCGGCCAGTCGACAATAATCGCAACTACAGTGTCGTATTGTGCTTGCTACGGAGTTTCTGACAATGCGACTTTTTTTTGCAACGTTGAGTGATGCGATTGTTGTGGTGATTTTAGTGGGAGTAGTGTACTGTGGAAATGAAAATAGAATACGTGTAAATGTGCATAAAAAGTACTTTTGGATGGTATTTACAAAATCATGGACGATGGGTGAACATCTATCATAGCGAGTTTCTTCCATACCTCGGAAAACATGTTAAGCCGTCGGTCCCGACTATCATTTGTAGATCTTTGACAGACGATATTGTCGAAAATCTGAAAATAAGTCTTACCAAGGAGCATGGTATTAGCCAGTGATTGGGTTTTTTTCCGACCGGTTACCGTGGTTACCGTGACCCCGATACGTAAAGGGCTATTGAAGGACACCGTGGATTTTAGTCAGTACCAGTCTGACAGTCCCTCCCGCTCTGCCCTGGATGGGAAGACTCATGTGATGATTTTACCACGTAAAAAAAAATGAAATTGGCTCAGAGACAGTCTGTAATAACACATAAGAACAAACATATCAGTTATTTCAGTCTAAAAACACGATGATTCTCCAATAGGAACTTAATACCGTTTAATACACACATTTTTTGAGTGCTACCGCAGTCAATAACCAGTTTTACACAAAAAACATTTTTTTCTTCCCATTTTTTTCTTTTTATTTGATATAATCATCCACTGAGGTGTGGAAGACCTGGCCTGGATGGAGCGAAAGGTACTGTCTCGTACTGACTTAAATCAACGGTATTCTTTCAATAGCCCTTTACTTTCCAGGGTCACGATAATCTAATAAGACAATCCCACGAACCACCTGTTTCTTCATCATACCTTTCGACCACCACTTTCTAAACTAGTAAAGCACTTGAAATTCCAATCTTCGAACCAATCAATCCTTATTTCCTGCTCTATTTGCCCACAAGTAATTCAGCTGCGGTTATTATTTTTGCCCAGCTAATCGGAATCTAGCATGACCTACATCCTCCACTCTTCAACGGTAGATCTATAATTAATTAACGGGATTTAAGACACAGAGTAAGGGAATTAGGTTTATTTTCAGTTAGATAAGGGTTTGGGGGTAGAAGAGTGGAAAGTTCCTCACTACCACAGTGAAAAGGAAGTTACCTTCTGACCAGACGGGTGTTGTGTCTGGTGGGCTTTCTGCCCAACATTTATTGTCGGAATGGTTTATGTCATCTAAACTCGCAGATAACTTTGATTGCGCGATGTAGACATATTTCTGATGTAGTTCTTCCGTCGTTGCATAGATGGCACTAGTAGTTTTTGTTGACGGGTATGTACGCTACAAGGGTCTTTCAAATGTGGATGTCCTATAAGTACTCCTCGTAATCGCCGAAGAGTAAGGACTCTTCGGGGATTAGGAGCATGAGGTTATCTCTATTTTGATTTTTTTTAATCAATTTCCTTTTACTTCTTTCCTCTAGTGACACTCTACTTTTTTCTTTTTTGACGTAGTAAAATCATCAAATGAGTCTTCCCAGACTCATCATCATCATCATAATATCAGCCATAGAACATCCACTGCTGAACATAGGCCTCCGCCAAAGGACCTCCGACCAATAGGACCGGTTGGAAGCGACTTCCATCCAGCGCGATCCTGTGATTTTCATCAGATCGTCTATACACCTTGCAGGTGAACGTCTCACGCTGCGCTTGCGCAGTGCGCGGTCGCCATTTGAGAACCTTAAAGCCCAAACTCGTACTGTCTAAAAACCACGGTGTTTCTCCAATAGCAGTTTACGTTCCAAGGTCTCGGTTACCTGTTTAGAAACCTGTCCCGCGACCCGTGATACTCTTAGATTTGTAGATACAGGTTTACTAAACTTCAAGCAATTAAGTCAATAGATAGAAAGTGTTAAAATCTCTTTAATGCCTTCTGAGCATAATTAAATAAACAGGCTATTAAACATTTTCGACCAAAAAAAAAACAAGTAACAAGAAACCCAAAAGGTCCTATCTCAAGCTATAAAAAAAAACATACATACTGAAAAAACATGTTTATTCCAATCCATTGCCAATGCTGCAGAGGATATGAAATAAACATTCTGATGGAACGCAAATCTAATAAAAGTATCAGGGAACCATCAAATCATATATATAAAATTGTAACAGACGAATGTCTGTCTGTACATTAAACATATTAAAGAAATAGTAATTTTGGAGGTCTTTATTTAGTAACAAAAGCGGCGGATGGCACAGTGGCTGAGAGATCGGTTGCTGCGCTACGTGCTGCGAGTTCGATCCCCGCACGGAACACATATTCGTGTGATCTGCAAGTAGTTGTTCTGGGTCTGGGTGTTTGTGTATATGTTTCTATGTTTGTAAATGCAGTACGTACCATACAGGAGGAATTAAAAAAGGAAGCCTAAACGCGTCTGTCTATCTATCTGTATGTTTATATAAGTATCATGCGAATACTATTACATAGAATTGAATGCAGATTTCACGCATGTATTGCTCCTGCCCTGACTTTGCTTTAGTTACTCCCTAACTAAAAAACATCTTGTTCCTTCACTTAACAGTCAAGCGGCAAATTTAATTTAACTATATATTGGTAGATACAAACTATCCCAATACCTGTACTTAAACCTGTCTTTGGAGGCCGTCTCAGAATGGGGTGAATCTAATCTGTCAGGTTCAATGCTACTAAGACTCAGACGTGTCTTTTTTTCCGCAAAAAAGAGCTAATTCCACCTGGCTCCATCTTTCCGAGATGTACCGTACCGATAATCGAACCATCTTGACCTTCTTGGGATTACGTTGAGATCAACCCTCAATTGGCTATTTGACAGTAGCTATAAATTACAAATATAATTAGTCCGACATTTAGAGTTTAAAAAACTAACATTCACCAAAATACAACGCATCAAAACTTGAGAGTGGGGGCTCGTGACGTCAAAATTCATCCAATTTTGAAAGCATCGTATCTCCGTCAATTTTGGTTTACGAAACAAAAGAAAAACTACGGGTCGAATATGTTTTGATAATCTAAGTCACGGACTAATTATAATTTTTCAGTCAAATAGCCAATTACGAGATATGGAACGCAGGAAAATATTATGTCCCTTGGTTTTTAAGGGACTTATTCTAAATTCCACGTGTAGGAATGAAACCGCAAACAAAAACTAGTCGCTAGTAAAATCTTGTCATACTCATGTTTCTATGCTGTGTTCACGGAAAACAGCGAACGACCAATTAAGAACTGATTTGGAATGCTGACAACTTCGACTTCAGATGATTTAGTTTTTATTGAAAACTAATCGATTTAATACGAGTTCTTTGATTTTTGAAGAAAATTGTTGTTTATGACTACTCGTATAACTGGGTTTTGAAGGTTAAATAGGATAACGATAATATTTGTCGTAACATTTACATTACTTAGAGACTTAGCGGCTGAACTGAATTTGAAAAATGAACTATCTTTACCTTCGTCTTAGTGGCGTAAGAGACAGATAACTATATCTATTTTATAACTTTTTTTTTAGTAACATGCAGTTGCATGACATTGAACTTTACTAAAATAACGGATTGTTAAAACTTGTAAGCCTTTATCAAACAGACAGGCGTGGCGAATACGAAGTGAGGCGTTTTTATTTGTAATGTATGGAATTGTTTGAACACAGTCACATAGAAAAGCGAAAGCGATCCGATATCGAATCGTTCATAAAAAGCCAGCTAATACAACTGCCACGCCTCAGTTCGCTGCACCCAGTTTGACGTCTTGTATCGGTTCGTTATCGCTTCGTACTCGATCCGGTTTGCTATCGCCTGTCTGTTTGACAGAGGCTGTAGAGTTATCTTGATTATATTAGTCACCAACTAAACTGTTTTGAGTCTCTTACAACCGTAGCGTGACGACGAACGCGGTGACACCACACGCTCCGCCCGACGAGCCGCGTGTCCTTGAAAGCGGTCTTACTATTATTATCTCAACAGGTATCCCCCACTATATCACTAAACCTTATCTACCTACCCTCTATTTATCATGTACGACCAATAAATTCGTCTTTACAATACATTAATTTTTCTTATCGGTAACACCGATACCGTCAGAGGTAATTGAGATTGTATGAAATATTGCCACTTGGTCTTATTCGCACCGACTTTTGAAGCTGAGCTCGCTCTACCGAAAGCGCAAGATTTTATACCGAGGGTTTTTTGTTTTTTGCTTTTTTGGAATATTGTAGTGCAGAGGAGCTCGTGGCTAAATAATTACACAGGCCGATCTTCCGGGGTAAGCCGCGCTTGTCGAGTTTGGTCTGTGAATGGGTGACCATCTGTCATAGCGAGATTCCTCCGTGCCGTAAGCACGTAAAGCCATTGGTCTCGGTTGTCATTTGTAGATCTTTGACAGTCGTTACTATTAGTCAGAAGCTCTAAAGTCTGACAACAAGTCTTACCATAAGCTATCGTATTACCCAGTAACTGTTGCTCCAGGTAAAATACTGATATCCAGCTGCATCCGGTTTGACTGGAAGCCGACCCCAATATATTTAGTTGGGAAAAGGCTAGGCAGATGGTGGAATATTGTGGTGTTTGTTTTTAAGCTAATAATTTATTATTCGACGATTCGATATTATACGAAGATATTTGCCAAAGAACCAGAGTTATCGGGTTAGGTAATTCTTATTTGCAGGTTCAAATAGCTTAGCGGTCACCTCTTTCCGTAGTAGTCATAATAGTTAGGGAGGAGGCGGGACGCGTGAGGGAGAGGACAGCGTCCACCTCACAACCCAGCCGCAGCGGAAAACGCCCACGGCAACGTACGTCGCATGACGATCTCCGTCCACCGCGGGCGGCAAGTAATGTGCGACTCGCTATCCGATCATGGGAACTGCCCGGGTCGACGGCACGTCGTTTTTCACGCGCCCCTCAAAGAGCTGCGTATTGTGAACAGCACAGTTATGGGGTCCCCTTAGAGGGCCAAAACCTGCCGGGGTCGCGGGACTAACGAGCCACCGTGACCCCGGAACTTAAAGGGCTATTGAAGGACTGGCTAGCTAGGGCTATGGAAGAATGGATTTTGGTCAGTACAAGTTGACAGTCCTTCCTGCCCTGCCCTGGATGGGAGGATTCATTTGATGATTTTACAACAATAAAAACAAAAAAAGTTGAAGTAGCTATGATCAGGCCACATCTCTTGTAGAACTGATAACAGATGGAGAAATGAACTTCACAATGATAACGTTCACCCTGATTACAATACGAGATCAACACGGGTACGGAACCCAAAAATTGAACCGTCATAAAAAAAACCGGCCAAGAGCGTGTCAGGCCACGCTCAGTGTAGGGTTCCGTAGTTTCCCGTCCGTTACAATAAGTGTTAACAAATAGCCTTTTTTTAAACTTAAATAATTGATTATACTACAAACTTAGTCCAGGAATTTTGTACCACCTTCTTGTTTTTTTTGCACAAAAACTGTTCTTTCCATCAAGTTCAAAATAATTTTCCTAGAAAGTCCTTATAAAGTTCTACTTTCCAGATTTTTTTCATATTTTCTAAACTTATGGTTCAAAAGTTAGAGGGGGGGGGACACATTGTTTTTGACTTTAGGAGCGATTATTTCCGAAACTATTGACATCATCAAAAAATGATCTTAGTAAACCCCTATTCATTTTTAAATACCTATCCAACGATATATCACACGTTAGGGTTGAAATTAAAAAAAAAATCACTTTCTATTTTACATATAGGGGGGCTACCATAAAAAAACATTTTTTTCCAATTTTTATTTTTGCACTTTGTCGGCGTGATTGATATACATATTGGTACCAAATTTCAGCTTTCTAGTGCTAACGGTCACAGAGATTAAGCGAGGACGGACAGACAGACAGACAGACATGGCGAAACTACACACATCAAAAGTGTCTAGGGATCAACATATATTTTTGCAATAACTTTTCTCCTGATTGATATTAATTAAAAAAAATTTTAAGGATTCATCAAATAAAGTGTTTTCGTTTGTCACAGTAACGATAAACCAAGTCACCTTTGCATTAATAAAGAAATTTGCCATTTTCCTAATAAAGGGATTTTTGACATTTGAACCACTAACACAAAAGTTCGAAAAAAAGACTGAAATAACAGTTTTCTTTAAAATTTTATTGGGTAACTTAAACAATTAATAATCCGTGTTTCTACCGCGAACACTAACAACACAAGAACATCGGTTTGGCATACTCAAAATGAGTTCATCCAAATCACGCTGTGGAATGGCCGCCCATGTTCGTTGCAACAACAAAAAAAGGTCTTCTTGCGACTGGATACCCTCCATATTCGGCAGAGCTCTTCTCTGTACATATCCCATGCATGCTCAATCGAATTCAAGTCTGGCGACTGAGCAGGCCAGGGCAGGACATTGATGTTAGCTGCGGCGAGAGTCTGTCTTACAACTCTTGCGGTGTGCGGTCGTGCATTATCATGCATTAACTGAAATAAGGGACCGATTTGCACTTGTAGAGGAACGATGACGTCTGATACAATCGTCTCAGCATAAATTTGAGCGTTGAGGTTGCCTCTGATCCAAATCAACTCAGTTCTTCCGCCGATTCAAATACCCGCCCATACCATGATGGTTCCACCACTATAAGGATGGACTTCCTGGCAGGATTTTAATCGCTGTTGGTTTCCAGGGCTTCTCCAGTGTCGTATCCGTCTTGTATCCGGTCTCATACCAAAACGAGACTCATCAGAGTCCATCCTTATAGTGGTGGAACCATCATGGTATGGGCGGGTATTTGGATCGGCGGAAGAACTGAGTTGATTTGGATCAGAGGCAACCTCAACGCTCAAATTTATGCTGAAACGATTGTATCAGACGTCATCGTTCCTCTACAAGTGCAAATCGGTCCCTTATTTCAGTTAATGCATGATAATGCACGACCGCACACCGCAAGAGTTGTAAGACAGACTCTCGCCGCAGCTAACATCAATGTCCTGCCCTGGCCTGCTCAGCCGCCAGACTTGAATCCGATTGAGCATGCATGGGATATGCTACAGAGAAGAGCTCTGCCGAATATGGAGGGTATCCAGTCGCAAGAAGACCTTTTTTTGTTGTTGCAACGAACATGGGCGGCCATTCCACAGCGTGATTTGGATGAACTCATTTTGAGTATGCCAAACCGATGTTCTTGTGTTGTTAGTGTTCGCGGTAGAACCCAGGATTATTAATTGTTTAAGTTACCCAATAAAATTTTAAAGAAAACTGTTATTTCAGTATTTTTTTCGAACTTTTGTGTTAGTGGTTCAAATGTCAAAAATCCCTTTATTAGGAAAATGGCAAATTTCTTTATTAATGCAAAGGTGACTTGGTTTATCGTTACTGTGACAAACAAAAACACTTTATTTGATGAATCCTTAAAAAAATTTTTAATTAATATCAATCAGGAGAAAAGTTATTGCAAAAATATATGTTGATCCCTAGACACTTTTGATGTGTGTATAAGGGTTCCTAGTTAACTACGGAACCCTAAAAAGGTATTGAGAACGTACGTAACTTACAGATTTCAATCACAGCATGAAAAAAATACGTGATGGACTGAATTAAATCGTCCCAGATCTGCCACGCGGTGATTAAGCGCAGGTGTGCCTACCGAACATGTTCCCTTAATGGAAAAAGCCGATACATCAATTTATTTTGTGTTACTCTAGTAAATAAATGAATGTATGGAAAAGAAAACTGTAAATCGCTTTGCTTATAAAAAGATTTAAGAAATCTGCCTGACTTATAGATAAGATCCTTTAAGAATGTGAAGGAATATGTGCTGAAATTAATTGGTAGTAAAAGACTTGTCAACCAGCTCGGCGTGACGCGAGCACGACGCTAGCGTCGCTAGCTTACACTGAAAATGTACATATGTAAGGTACAAAACCCGCCACGCTAGCACTGACATTTAGCGGGACGTTAGCTTTATTTTCATAGTTAGTAAGCACGCCACGCTAGCGTCGCGCCGCGCCAATCCAGGTGTTTGGCAAAGCTTTAAAGATTTTCTGGTATCTGTAAGAAAACATATGGGACATATTTACAAATAATATTTACACCAGCCCTTTACGCAAGGAAATTTCTTTTAGAAACTCTTACATAAAGGGCTAGTCTAAATCCCCCATTACGAGTATAATCATCCTTGACAGCCCTGTTCCATCGACTACTGAGTATAAGCCTCCACCTGTTATACCATTTTATCATAAAAGATATAGTAGGGAACTACATCTTTTTACATAAATCCATAAAAACATATGAATAAAATACATAACGTATAAACACGGAATACGTCTCACCATATTTTTTTCCAAGAAGTAATAAGTTAAGAAGCGCGAATTCGGCACACGCCGCCTTCTTAATGTAATACGCAAGACACGTAATATAATCAGTTGACACCGAATTTTGCTTTGTGTACTACGCATTTTACGAGAAAAATATGTTTATTTCTTTACGTGGGATCTTTGATTCGGGTTTATTCGAGTTGTTTATGATACAAGCTTGTATTTTATTTGAAGATGCGATGGATTAGTATAATAAGAAATCGCAAGATGAGTTTTGTCAAAGTAGTATGCGTTTCAATTAACAACAGGACTGCCTTGGCGCCATTCCATTCGTCATTCGTACTCTGGAGTTTTATTGAAACTGAGGCCTTAGCACTTCATTTCCGTTTTTCATTTATTGTACGGATAATGAAAAACGGAAATGAAGTGCTAAGGCCTCAGTTTCAATAAAACTGCGCACACGTTGTAAACCAACACATTTCCCCTTACGCTTCCGTCCTGTCACTTTAGACTTAATTAAATACTTTCAGGCACCCTGCTAATGAGTGGCACGTCACAGTTCAATGGTACCGCGTGTCTTATTAATTTTGCAGCTGGCAATTCTCGTATGTCTTAGAGGTCCAGATAAAAACGTAGGTCGTTAGGGCTCGTACATACGAACTCGTATAAATACGATACGACGTCGCAATGTGCTATGACGCGGCATCATTTCAGAATGACTCTAAGAGCCCGAGCGCTTTTTTATGGTAAGTAGAACAAATGCATTCCCATGTATCTGCTCACATGTCAGCACTTTTAAAGAGGATCACTCTTTTTCGATTTTATGTGCTAGGCAGTGATATTTAATTTCTATTTACCTTTTTGTTACAACTCAGCGCTTTTGTAACGCCTGAAAAAAAAACGCTCGTACGAATGGGCACTTATTAGTCGTAGCGTCGCGGCGTCGGCGTCGTCGGTGTCGTATCGTGTTTATGTATACGAGACCTTAGCCAGTCGCTTTTTGAATGTTTTGAACTGGTAATGTCTTTTAATCTGTTTCTACATAATAGCGTTATTTATGATGTTGTACATAATGATCAATAAAACGTTAAAAATCAGTTAGCAACCGACTTGTCCTATAACCAAAATATAGTTCATTGGACGAACTTCTATTGTCGATCTTGAAATGGAAATATCATTTGTCTATTTAAGTATATTTTGAATGAAAAAAAAAAAATAAGTCCTTCAGATAGATTACCAAAAACTACTTTTTTATAATATGTAAACCAAAATTGGCAAAGATACGACACTTTTAAAATTGGCAAAACGTCACAAGCAAGTCCAGTTTTTCCTTGCTTCTGATGTCACTACCCCACCTCTCGAATTTTAATGCGTTTTTTTTTTGGTTTACAAAAAAAAAAACTTGTCCATTATTTTTCAAAACTCTAGCTGACGGACTAATTAAATTTGCAATTTATTGGTGCTGTCAATAAAACAGAAAATAAACTGAACTTTCCAAAATTAAGTAATAATTTAATTAATTACATACGTTAAATACGTAAATTCGTTCATTCTGTTAAATAAAGATAAAGAGCATTGAATTGAAAAGGCACTATCATTAGTGAATCACACATGCACTGTTACTTTAAAATACAGTTAAATTATTGTATGAATCATTGTTTTATTTAACAATCACTGTATTTCCAGTTGTGTCTGCAATAAATTAATTAATTAATTTAAAATAGTGGCCGCCCAGTGCAGCAGTAATTACAATGTGACCATAATTAATTAAAAATTTAAGTTTGGATGAGTGGCATGCACCTGCTAGCGTCCCACCCCGGACAGCAGCAACACAGGCTTCCTATAACCTTGTGGTAACAGCTGAGCAATCCCACTGACGTTGGTAGGCAAAGACATTCATATGTAATACTAGCTGTTGCCCGCGACTTAGCCCACTTGTAACTGGTCGCGGGACTTACCCATTACCGTGACCCCGGTACGTAAAGGGCTAGTGAAGGACACCGTGGATTTTAGTCAGTACAAGTCTGACAGTCCCTCCCGCCCTGCCCTGGGTGGGAGGACTTATTTGATGATTTTACCACGAAAAAAAAAACCCACTTGTAACTGGACAATATGGATAGTTAATAGTTTACCACATAAATAAATTGAACATCTGTTTAGTCCGTTAGTTAGTGTATTGAAAAATAATGAACACGTATTTTGTGTTTTTTTTTTTTAATCAATAAGTATTAAGAAAGATTAAACGCTTCGTAATTCGGGATTAGATGCTTGTGACGTCACAACTCCTGTAAAATTATACCAACCGAATTACGTTTTGTGATTTTTAGAAGCGTTGTATCTTCGTCAATTTTGGTTTAACATAACACCTGTAAAATTATACCAACCGAGTGACGTTTTGTGATTTTTAAAAGCAAAGTCAATTTTGGTTTACGTAACAAATGAAAAAAACGAGTAAAATATGCTCTAGTGACGAGCGTCCGCCTTGCTACCTCGCAACGTTAACGTCGCGTTTGTTGGCTGTAGTTTAATGTGCGCGACGTCAACGCTGCGCAGACGTTTTAAAGACGACTACGTTCCTAAAACGCCAGTGGAATAGCGGCCTTAAGACTTCCCTGTCAGACGACACGCTATAATATACTCCTTTATTTCATTTTTCTCACACAATTCATTCATTCATTCTTGAAACAAAAAACTCATTCCAATATGGCTACATTCAAAACGAATCTGACTGCAATATTAAACTTCCTGAAAAATCGTAAATTCAAGTAAAACACTCGCATTTGCAATGTCTGAAAAACAATTTTCATATTTTACAAGAACGCATTAGAGTGAAATTGAAAATGTGGAGTACAAGGAATTATGGAGTAGATTAGCTACGCGGTCGTAGGCTGCAGCTACGCGGAAAGCGTAGCACGGTGCTACGAGGGGTAGGGTGCTACGAAATCCTTCACTGCTTGGAATGGTAATGAGTTTTCTCTAATTTTCATGTTCAGTAGTTTGTCTTTTGTTAATCTTTTAAATAGTAGTTAAACAATTATTTTTAAATAGTATCATACTATTTTAAAATAATTACTACGATTCTATATACACACATCAAAAGTGTCTAGGGATCAACATATATTTTTGCAATAACTTTTCTCCTGATTGATATTAATTAAAAAATTTTTTAAGGATTCATCAAATAAAGTGTTTTCGTTTGTCACAGTAACGATAAACCAAATCACCTTTGCATTAATAAAGAAATTTGCCATTTTCCTAATAAAGGGATTTTTGACATTTGAACCACTGCTAGCTTGACATTTGAAGCATTGCTATAGGTGGTACCCGTAGCGGTCTTCGGGAATGAAGGTTCACTTCATGCAAGCGGTTTCTGACTGTTTTGTCGCTAATTAAGTTCCCTGAAGAGTGATGAAGCCTCACGGCTAACATCATGGCGGTTATTGTTGGAGCTCTTCGAGTTAAGATTTGAATGTATCGGTCTTGTCTCCGTGTGGTGCAGCGATACCGTCCTCCATGGCGCTCAGCCACGGTACCAGTGCTTCGGTAACGTGTCCAAAGTCGACTGATAATACTCTGACTTGTATTCAGAGCTAAAGCCACAGTACGTTGCCGGGAACCAGCTTCTATCATTCCCACGGCTCTGAGCATTTCTTCCCTGCTTAAATGACGTCGCCGCTCCATAATAACGTTGGTTTTAATCAGTAGTAGGGAAACAGTAGCACTAATAATGTCTTCAATGCGTTGTATGTTTTTATAGGGAAAATATTGACAGCTGATTTTCATCTTTTACTCGAATTTGATTCACAGTTCCTAATTCTAATTATGAAATGCACCAAAAAGGATCCATATAAATTTATAAAATCATAAATTTATTACAAAGCCACATCTCAATCTCAAGAAATCCGCATAAAAATGCTTGATCCCTAGACACTTTTGATGTGTGTATATATAATAGTATTTTAAAATAATAATATTTTCTTCCTAACTTTTGCCGGCTTCTCTGGTCGCGTTAAGTTAGAATTTGGCAAACAATTCGGGTCTTAAATATGGCGGTTTTATCATATTATGCACGTTATTGTTATTTATCTCTAGGATCGGATGAACACTTTTATTTTGGTATGAAAGGTACCCTATGTCTCTGTACACCTGACAACTTATATGCTTTCACGATGATCGGTTCAGGCATTGGTTAGAGCGTGTAAGGTACGAAATAAGCAAGGTACTCTATACACTTTGTTATTCAATAAGCTAATAGTTTTAAAAAAACTATAGATTGTTCACTACAATACATTCAAAGAGTCTAAGTTTGAAATACTGAACCTTCAACTTACTTACGTCCTTATTATCACTTCAACATCTGAACATAATGACTTAACTAACTGTAAGACGGTTAAACTCTCTCGGTTAACTAACATAACTTCAGTTAGCTGTCTTGAAGAAGAACTTAGCAAGAATATTATGATAATAATCTTGAAGTAAAGCTTGCTGCAAGTTATATTATGTGAGACAGGTAAAAAACATATATTTAAATATATTATTTTTTTGTTACACATTCATGGATTTTTTTTTTACTTTTCCCCACATTTTGTCGCGTGACTGTCTCATCAGGTAACCGCGACCCTGGAGCGTCAAGGGTCATTGAAAGATCACCGTGGATTTTAGTCAGTACGAGTCTGACAGACTCTCCCGTCCCGCCCTGGGCGGGAGGACTCATTTAATGATTTAACCAAGTAAAAAAAAAAACTCTACACTAGAAATTTCTCCTACATAGCCGGCTATATTTACAAACATTTAAAGTCACGCGGCGGCCACCTGTCGACAGGTGGACGTGGCGTTATCACTAATACACGTCGCGCGTCGTGCGTTGAAACAAAAGAAGGCAATGTTGAGCATCATGGCAAATTTGCAGCAGTTGACCGGTACACAAACAGCCTGACCCGGAACATGTAGACTGTACTCGTAGACGACACTTGTTTAAATACTTATACCACTTTATACCAACCCACATTGGATCTCAGGATGGTGAAGTTAAGTCCAATAGGCAGGCATGTTGACAAACTAAATAAATTGCAAAAAATCTAATTATTCCTTCAGCTAGAGTTTTGAAAAATAATGGATACGTATTTTTTCTTTTGTTGAATTAATGCATTTTTACAAAGATATGACGCATCAAAATTTGAGAGCACGCGTACTCCCCATACCCCACGCGTGACGTCAGAAGCAAGGAAAGATTGTGCTTGTTTGTGACGTATTGGCAATTCTAAAAGTGTCGTATCTTCGTCAATTCTGGTTTACGTGACAAAAGAAAACATACGGGTCAAATATTTTTTAGTAATCGATCTGATGGCCTTATTAGATTTTTTCAATCAAATCTTCTATTCCTTTGTTTTTCTGGTCTTTTTAGGTTGGTACATCACCGAATGACTCCTTACGTCCTGGGTGGAGTCCAGTAGAGTACGCTCTTCGCGTTCCAAGGCCGTTGAGTCCACTCCTTCTTATAAAGAAGAGACCAGTATCCTAGCATACCGTTATCGGCTGGTTTGTGATGATATTGAAATGAAACTGCAAAAATATTTAACTATCTTTACTTCTAAGCTGAATTATCAGGAGCTGGCATCAGATCCTGGTCAGGTTTCTGACAAGCCATGGCACCACATCGGTTGGGGCAGCACTTGAGGGCCCGCGGGCAGTCAGAGTCGCCGGTACACATGTGGGTACACACCCAGGGGCCTCGGGGGAACTCTGGACAGAGGCCTGGTTTCACTGAAATGGTAAAAAGACGAGATTTAGTAAAATCAAAATTATAAGTCCAACAAAAGATTCGTGCTTCATTTTTTTCCAGTATTTTTGAAACGAAGGCATCTAACTTCCAACCAATGCCAGCACACATATTAATGGAACCATTTAAGATATATCTATCAGACGTAATTTTAATAAATTTATAGAGTAACATAATAAACTGCTATTTTATAAAACTTTTTCCAGCAGTGTTATTAGTTTGGGGTTGATAATTTTTTTTTACGTGGTAAAATTATCAAATGAGTCCTCCCACCCAGGGCAGAGCGGGAGGGACTGTCAGACTCGTACTGACTAAAATCCACTGTGTCCTTCAATGGCCCTTTACGTTCCGGGGTCACGGTAATTCGTACAGTCCCGCGACCCCGGCAGGCTTGGGGTGGAAAATAGGCTACACGTAACCTGCAGTGACGTCTGAACGATGCCACGGTCAGTAATTATAGGCCTAACTAGAGCCTAACTAGCGACTGGCATCATATCGAAGTTTTTACTGAAGTTTTAAGGCTTCGTCAAACAGACAGGCGATAGCGAACCGGACTGAGTCCGAAGCGATACGAGATGTCAAACTGGGTGCAGCGAACCGAGGCTTGGCAGTTGTATTAGCTGGCTTTTTATGAACGACGTCTAACGGAGCAAAGACGCCTTCGTCACGTCTTCGCATCGGTTCATCGGTTCGGTCACTCTATCGGATCGCTTTCGCTTTTCTATGTGACTGGATTCAAACAATTCCATACATTACAAATAAAAACGCCTCGCTTCGCATGCGCCACGCCTGTCTGTTTGACAAAGGCTTTACTGAGTTCCGTCAATACGCCGGAGTTCTAATTCTCTCTGAGTGAGTTCGCACCCTCCAAGGCCTCATCTTTACCTCTTCACTAAATTAAGGCCAATAACATACCCATTTAAAAAAATAAATTACTAACCCAGTTCCACAAAATGCCTCTGTGACACAGCATCAACGCACATGGCTCCGGAACAGGCCGTGGGACAGCACAGCTGCTTCTCATTGGTACAGGGATTCTCAGGGCCACATAATGCATCACATATGTCTACTGGCAGCGTCGGGGGACAGGAGCCCTTGGTAGATGTACCACATGATGAGTATCCCACCAGGGATAAAGCTGGAAATGCGATACAAAATAGTTTGAAAGTTATCTCACACTTAAGACCGTATTACAGAACATCTCTCAAGACTCAAGTGTCAAAACTACATTCAAGCCATTTGACTAGTTGAAACTATGTAGTTTTAAGTAAAGCTTGAGTATTGAGCGATGTTGTTATAGTAGCTGTAATACTGGACTAAGAATTTTTCCGGTGTCGTGGAGGCGTGTATAAACATTTAAACAGAACAAGCTGACCCGGAACAAAACTACTTATAAATCATTATAATTATAATAAATCTGTAGAGAGGCCAATTCTGTACATGAAATATTAAAAAAAAATAACTGTCAAGGAACTGATAAGAGATCGCTACTGATGCCAAAAATGCAATCAGTAAAATTTTTGTCTGTCTGTCTGTCTGTATGTTCGTTATAGAAACAAAAACTACTCGACGGATTTTAACGAAATTTGGCACGATTATTCTTCATACTCCTGGGCAGGTTATAGTATACTTTTCATTACGCTACGATCAATAGGAGCAGAGCAGTGAAGGGAAATATTAGGAAAACGGGAGAAGTTTCTCCATTTTTTAAGCTTCCGTCGCGTGTGCAGCTTTAATGGTTAAAGCTACATAGAAATCATGTATGACGGAAATATTTTCCTTAAAATTATATAAAAATATTTCTTGACAGCATATGTCTATCTTTTATGGTTGACTCACAATAACACGTGAAACTCCCGATAGCTTAGCAATTCGGAGCTTTCTGATTATATTTGTCTACTGTTACGTTTACAACACTCTCACTCATCCCTAATTTAAAAAAAAATTAACATTATTACCTATTCAATAAAAAAAGAATCATGTAAATCGGTGTAGAAACAGCTAAGTTATACATGAAATACGCTAATCAGTCATCGCGCGTAAATACAGAATCATGCTATAAGGATTATTTTGGAAAAAAGCGCGCGTGCTTCATACAATATTTGGCTGTTGATGCGAATAGCTGTTCAGACTGTTCGACCTTATTGACAGACAATAATTGTTATTTACAAACCGTGCTTATCAGCGCGACTTTTAGCCTTTTTTTTTGGCGTGGTAAAATCATCAAATGATTCCTCCCACCCAGGGCAGGCGGGAGGGACTGTCAGACTTGACTGACTAAAATCCACGGTGTCATTCAATAGCCCTTTATGTACCGAGGTCACGCTTATTTGTGAGCTTGGCTTTGGCCCTCTACAGGCCCCGTCATTATGCTGACACTCCTTAAGGCGCGCGTAGAACACAACGCGCCGTCGACCCGGGCATGGTCCATGGGCGGACAGCGAGTCGCCCATTACTCGCCGCCCACATGCCCGCGCCTACGGTGGCCGTAGATAGTCCACCGACGTCGGTGGGCGTTTACCACTGCGGCTGGGGTGGAGGGAGGACGCTGTCCTCTCCCTCACGCAACCCGCCTCCTCCTTCGCGAGCATGACTGCTTCGCAGAAGAAGGCAATCGCTTCCCACTCCGTCTCGCCCTGCAGCATGGCCTCAACCAATGCCGGGCGCGAGAGATCTCCGCCTATCGCCGTCGTAAGGACACGGCGGTGCTCTGCCCAAGCGGGGCAGTCCTGCACCGTGTGCTCCACCGTGTCCTCCGGATGATCCTCGCAGTGGTGACACCTAGGAGTATCTTCCCTCCCTATCCGACACAGGTACCTCCCGAAACTTCCGTATCCGGTGAAAACCTGCGTCTTGCGGTAGGTCAGGACGCCGTGACGCCTATCCAGCCACTCCTCAAAGATGGATCTTATCGCCGCGATTGCGGCTGGCCCTTTTTTACTTTTAGTCTTTGAATAGTTTATTTTTAGATTTGTTTTGTTGTTATTTATGAAATAGGTATAAGAGGTTTTGGTAGTGTTTAAATATATTATTAGTTTACATTCTATTTCTTTATAGTTGAAGCAATTGTAGGTACAAATATCAGTTATTTTGGTAGTGTTTAACTATATTAATAGTTTACATTTTATTTCTTTACAGTTGAAGCAATAGTAGGTACGAAATTAGTTATTTTGGTAGTCTACACTAATATTATAAAGAGAAAAACTTTGTTTGTTTGTTTGTAATGTATAGGCTCAAAAACTACTGGACCGATTTTAAAAATTCTTTCACCATTCGAAAGCTACATTATCCACGAGTAACATAGGCTATATTTTATTTTGGAGAAAAATAGGGTTCCGTAAGATATTTGGGTTTTTCGGCCACAGGGTGTAAAAAAACTTCCAGAAAAGTTACTTATTTTGCGTACACTGCCTAAACTATAAAAGATAGAACCATAAAATGTTCCAATTAATTGTTGATCTTATAAATATCTACAAAAAAGTCCGCGACACACAATATCTATCTATGTCGAGTGTTGGCGATGACTGCGTCGTCGATGTTAGTGTCGGTGTCTGTGAATAGACCTGGGAATCATGTTGCTGACCGTGTCTTTCCTGAGTAGGCTTTTTGCAGCGGTAACCGACATTCACGCGGGCGGAGCCGCGGGCGCCCACTAGTAAATCATAAAAATATTTATTCCGACAAAAAAAAAATATGCGTAGGTTTGCACGCGTTTAAGTGCAAAATTACCCAAGAAACCCCATTCACTTTTACTTTTCTAACGAGCGCCTTAATTAATACAGATAACAGTATCTAAGTAAAACACAGCCCATGTTACTCGTTGGTTATGTAGATTCTACATTGTAGAACTAGCCATTGCCAGCGGCTTCAAGCGTGTTTATGTCGAAAATTATCTCACAGGAACTTATTACTGAGATAAGGGTATCCTATGTATTTTACCAAAACATAATCTCTACCTACCAAACATCCAAATCCGTTTAGTAGTATTTGTTTAAACAGTAAAAATTATCCATTCATCTATCGCCAAAAACATTTGCATTTATAATAATATATTAGTAAGATCGATAGTTATATAGCTTTTTATTTGAAACAGAACTTTAAAAATTTGTTCAGTAGTTTTTGACTTTATCTACTGCAACAAAACATACAAAAATCCAGCCATTATATCTTTATAATACTTATTCGGCCCTGTTAGGACAAAACGCTGTAATCTGTAAAACGGCAATTTGAGAAAAACGAGTTTACAAGTTTACATCTTTAACTCGTTACCAATTTTAATCAAGTATAGATAATGTTATAATTGTTTTTGTAACTTATTTGTCATAATATTTACTCAATTTCATTAATACATCATATTATCGTATTTTATAAAGAAACCTCACAAATATTAAAAAATATGTTTTTTTAAAACAGCATGTAGCTAGCCAATATTCGTCTTTGTTGTGACATAACAATGTAATCGTTGATTACTGCGTTTTGAAGTGATAGACTTGTGTACTGTTGTATGCATTAAGTCAGACCAAAATTAAAAATAAATGTATTTAAGATATATGTAGATCGGGCACGCCGCAATCGCGGCGGTAAGACCCCTCTTTGAGGAGTGGCTGGATAGGCGTCACGGCGTCCTTACCTTCCCCATGACGCAGGTCCTCACCGGACACGGAAGTTTCGGGAGGTTCCTGTGTCTGATAAGGAGGGAAGAAACGCCTGGGTGTCACCACTGCGAGGATCTTCCGGAGGACACGGTGGAGCATACGGTGCAGGACTGCCCCGCTTGGGCAGAGCACCGCCGTGTCCTCACGACGGCGATAGGCGGAGACGGCGGGGGGGCCGAGACGGAGTGGGAAGCGGTCGCTTCCTTCTGCAAAGCAGTCATGCTCGCGAAGGCGGAGGCGTGCCGCGTGAGGGGGAGAACATCGACCTCCCTCCACCCCAGCCGCAGTGGTAGACGCCCACGGCGTCGGACGTAGCAAGACGATCTCCGGCCACCGTAGGCGCGGGCATGCGGGCAACGAGTAACGGGCGACTCGCTGTCCGACCATGGACCATGCCCGGGTCGACGGCGCGTTGTGTTCCACGCGCGCCTCAAGGAGTGTCAGCATAGTGACGGGCCTGTAGAGGGCCAAAGCCTGCCGGGGTCGCGGGACTTTCCCATTACCGTGACCCCGGTACGTAAAGGGCTAGTGAAGGACACCGTGGATTTTAGTCAGTACAAGTCTGACAGTCCCTCCCGCCCTGCCTTGGGAGGGAGGACTCATTTGATGATTTAACCACGATTAAAAAAAAGCACTCGTCACGCGTATTGTACCCACACTGCCTGACTTGTACTGACTAAAATCCACGGTGTCCTTCAATAGCCCTTTACGTACCGGGGTCACGGTAATCCGTTGGTCCCGCGACCCCGGCAGGCTTTTGCCCTCTACAGGCCCTGTCACTATGCTGACACTCTTTGAGGCTCGCGTGGAACACAACGCGCCGTCGACCCGGGCATGGTCCATGGTCGGACAGCGAGTCGCCCATTACTCGCTGCCCGCATGCCCGCGCCTACGGTGGCCGGAGATCGTCTTGCGACGTCCGACGCCGTGGGCGTCTACCACTGCGGCTGGGGTGGAGGGAGGACGCTGTCCTCTGCCTCACGCGGCCCGCCTCCTCCTTCACGAGCATTACTGCTTCGCAGAAGGAGGCGATCGCTTCCCACTCCATCTCGCCCCGAAGCATGGCCTCAACCAATACCGGGCGCGAGAGGTCTCCGCTTATCGCCGTCGTGAGGACACGGCGGTGCTCTGCCCAAGCGGGGCAGTCCTGCACCGTATGCTCCACCGTGTCCTCCGGACGATCCTCGCAGTGGTGAAACCCAGGCGTTTCTTCCCTCCCTATCAAACACAGGAAACTCCCGAAACTTCCGTGTCCGGTGAGGACCTGCGTCATGCGGTAGGTCAGGACGCCGTGACGCCTATCCAGCCACTCCTCAAAGAGGGGTCTTACCGCCGCGATTGCGGCGTGCCTGTCGTGACGAGTGCTGGCTCTGCTGTTTATTATTATTTTGACAAAACGCAAAATATGTACGTCGCTGTCGGAGGACCCAAAAAAAACCCAAAATGATTTTAAACTAATTTAATTAAGCAAAGTTACAAAGTAAAAGTTACACTTAAATTATAACAATAAAAGAATCCTATCCCGATCGATATTAGATACAGAATGAACAAATAATATTTTATAATGAATTCGTAAAACACATATCCGGTAAACAGGGGCGTCGGGTGACGAGCGGCGCAGCGGCGCCAGCGTAGTCAGCGAATTTCGTCTCCACGTGTAAGGCTGTTGCTACATGCGCTATCGAGGCCGATGCACACTTGCACTTTACATAGTAATGTTCACTATAACACCTCCACCGCCAGATCAGCAACTATTTCTGAAGTTTGAACTGAGGAAATATTGCTGACTGTGTCTTCGTTGCTCCAGATTGTCCAGGCTCCGCATAGGTGTTATCTTCCGTAGTTTTCTTCTTATCTTCTCGCTTGAAGATCTTGTATCGTTTCAAGATCATGAATGTAGCAAGCGCCAGTATACTGAACACCATGATGTAAAACGGGATCGTTGTGTGATAGAGGTATCCTGATTGTATAGATTGTAGTTGCAGCGGATGCTGTGACATTACTTTATATTGGGCTTCATGTAGTTTTGTAAGATCAATCGAGTTTAGTTTGACTTGTGTTGCTCCCGGCTGGATGTTGGTGTAGTAGTTCTCCAGATGCGCAATCTTCACTGGTTGGCCCTCCACATGATCGTTGAGATTGGTTATTTTGAATTCGGGGGTGTCCAAGTAGCAGTTCACAGGAATTGTTGCAAGATAACTGCCATTTAGTATGTTGTAATCTTCTCGAGCGCATAAAGTGTGTATTCTTGTTACATTAGGGAATGATATAATGTAGTGCTTCTCATCCAATTCTTCCATGGCTACTCTTGTTAAAGATACTGTAGTGATTTCGCAGGACTTGTCGAGAGTTTGATTCATGATTAGATTTTGGATGCAATCGGGATGTTGCCGCAGCTGATGATTCATCTTATCTCCGCAGATGTACCAGGTGTTGTACTTCGGGCATTCAGCCTCTATGTACACATAACCTTTCCTGCTCGTTGCAATCAATGGATAAGGAGGGATAAGGGCCTGCCTAAACTTATTGGGAGCTATTGATAACTTGTAAAGATCGTAATTGTCTATGGCGAATATTGGTACCTTAAATATAATTACTATCTGATTGCCAGAGTAATAATAACCTGGTTTTATTATATCGTAATACTGTCTAAGCTCTAGGTCTAATATTTTATCCCTACCATAGAGTTTAACTAACTTTTTAATCATGTGGCGTAGGACGTCGATGCTAATCATAGAATGATGTGAACTGGAGCTATGGATAAAAGCTAAGATGTTCTCGATTCTTATTAGTTCGTTTAAGATTTCATCTAGATTTTCGGTTAATATGGTTAATTGCTGACCAAATTGTGCATATCTAACGATGCTAGTGTCCTTGTAAAAATCTTTGTCTAATATTAATTGTAATGTTTCATTTATCTTAGCTTGATTTGAGACTAATTTCGTGATTATTTCGGAATGCTGGACCATCCACTCTTTGCTGATACTAATGTGATTATTCAACTCTTCGGTAATTTCAAGATTATTATCTTGTAGAGTTTTGATAGTATTATCATATTTAACTGCATCTGAATAATCTAATTTTCCCGTAACGCTTTTAATTATAGAACCTAAACCATCGATGAGACCTCGCTTTACACGACCGGGTTTAAGAGTATCTAAATGGTGTTTGACACTAAACATTTTGTCCGAGAGATAATTTAATTGTACTTCGTATAACGTGTACGTATCGTTATTTAGATTTCGCCTATAATTTTCTAGTTGGTCTTGCAATACTCTAATCTTTTCATCGATATCTTTTATCTGAATATATTGTAAGAAGGTATGATGATGGGTTATGAGTTTTGTTGCGCCAAGCCGAAAAGGGAGTACTCCTGGGCCATCTCCAAGGCTTTCAAGTGTTATTTCCTGATTTACATCCTGGGCCGCTATCAAACGAGCAGTCAGGACCAGTAGCACCCTGTAACAATTGAGCACTTTTAGGTACTCTTTTTAATCGGCTTTTAGCTACGGGACCTCGTTTTTTAGAGGTGTAGATATGGATTGGTAAGTCGGCTAACACGGTGTCCTGAGTGTATCGGGGAGCCGTTTTCTGGCGACTGGCTAAAGGATTTTTAACAAAAACGCGTTGCTGAGGCTGATATTCAACTTCAGGCTCGCGAGACTTATTACGGTTTTCTATAATGTTAGCTCGATCTGACAAGGCTGATTCATTTATTACATCATAAACTAATTTCATTCTATCCCTATGATTCTGCGTGTATTGCTGCATAAGATGGTTACTTAAGTCTACTTCAAATGGGTCTCGCGGATCAAAGTGCCCAGTTACAATGTCGATGGGTCGACATTTGGTAAAACTATGGATTGCACTATTATATGCTAAAATGCCATAGGGGACGAGATTTACTATGTCTTCACCTTTATGGGTTAACTTTAAAATACGTAGGTGTTCCAACAGGGTTGAGTGGAAACGCTCTACAATCCCGTTGTCATTTGGCGCATGGGGCAGTGTTTTATGGTGTGTTATTTTATGCATATTAACAAATTCACTGAACAGCTGGTTGGTGAATTCCGTTCCGTTATCCGATACGATAGTAAGCGGCAATCCATGGTGCGTGCAGAATTTTAGCAATGCTTGTACTATACTGACGGCTGTACCATCTCGTATGTGATAGGCTTGAGCGTATTTAGAAAACACATCCACGATACTTAAATATTTCTCAGTCTGGATTGTTAATAAGTCTATATGAACAGTTTCGAATGGCCTGGTGGCTGGGGGTACTACTTTAAATTGTTGATTAATTGGATGTCGATCATACTTCGCCTGTCCGCATACAGTGCAACTATTAATGAATTTTGTGATCTCGTCCTTCATCTTTGGCCAATAATAACGTTGAGAGAGAGCTAGGTAACATTCATTTATTCCACGATGGTTGGTTTTTCCATCGTGGTAATGTTTTATTATTTCTTGCTGCCTCAGATACTCCTTGACGTTTTCGATTTCTTTCTTAGCTAAAACTAAGTTCATTGAAGAGCTTCTAAACTTATCTTGGATAATGGGTATTATGTCGTACATAGCCAATGGGGGGTTTATTAGTAATGCTGTTTTGACTTTAGGACTAACGTATTCCTTTATGACATTTATGATGTCAGTTTCCAGGTTTGAGCTGGAAACTTGTACGCTTGTTCTTGTATGTGTTTCAAAAGGTTTGGATGCTGTAGGGCGTTTTTTGATATCGCCTACCACGGTTATATGAATTTGTTTATGGAATTTATTTAATGGTTCATCGACTATCGGAATTTCGAGTATGGGATTCTCTTGACTGGTGTGGGCAGAGGCCGTGCTTGAATTACTTCTAGAGCGTGGACGCTCAGACACGTTGGCTACCATAGAATTCGTTTCCTCGTTATTAATTTGTATGCGGGAAAGGGCATCGGCGTTTGTGTTACTAGAACCCTTTTTATAAATTACAGTAAAATCGTACTCTGATAGTTTGAGTTTCCACCTGGTCAATCTAGAGTTGGGCTCCTTCAAGCTCATAACCCACTGGAGTGGCTTATGATCTGTGATGATCTTAAATTTTCTACCAAACAGGTACGGCCGAAAATATTTAGTTGCCCAAACTATAGCGAGGAGTTCCTTCTCGATAGTACTGTAATTTATCTCGCTCTCATTTAGCGTGCGAGACGCGTAGCATACGGGTTTATCTGCGCCTATTGGTCCTTGTGATAGAACAGCACCTAGCGCGAAGTTAGAGGCATCGGTTGTCAAAATGAAATCTTTGCTGAAATCAGGGTATTGCAGAATTGGATCGTTAGTTATAAGAGCCTTGCATTTTTCGAAGCTTTCGGTATAATCGGAATTTATTACAACCTTTCTTCCCTTTTTCAAGCACTGTGTGAGTGGTTTTGTTACTTTTGCGAAGTCCGGTATGAATTTACGATAGTAACCAACCAGCCCAAGGAACTGTTTGATTTCTTTAGGGGTAGTTGGAATCGGGTAATTTTGGATTGCAATAATTTTGTCTGGATTGGGTTTTATCCCATCCCTTGTTATAACGTGGCCTAAATATGAAGTTTCTAATTTAAGAAATTCGGACTTATCTAATTGTATTTTAAAATTTGAGTCTCGTAATTTCTGGAATACCTTTTCAAGGTTGGTCATGTGCTCCTGGAGCGATGTGCTGAATACAACTATATCGTCCAAGTACACTAAGCAAATGGTGTTCTGGAGGTCCTGGAGGACATTGTCCATAACACGCTGAAAGGTGGAAGGGGAATTCTTTAATCCCATAGGCATGCGTAAAAATTCGTAATGACCGTTTTCTACGTTAAAGGCAGTTTTAGGGATGTCAGCAGGGTCCATTTCTACCTGGTAGAACCCGCTTGCCAAATCTAAAGTGGTGAAATATTGGCAGTTCCCTAATTTGTCTAAGACGTCATTGATATTTGGGATAGGGTATTTATCGTCATACGTTTTTTCATTTAGCTTCCTAAAATCGACAACTAAACGCCACTTAGTTTTCCCGGAAGCATCAGCTTTCTTTGGGACAACCCAAATAGGTGAGCTCCAGGCGGACTCTGACGGGCGAATGATTCCTTGACTTAGCATTTTGCCTATCTGGTCTCTAACTTCGTCCCTATGTATGTAAGGGTAGCGATAGCTCTTTGAATAAATTGGGACCTCATCCGTTGTTCGTATACGGTGTTTAATTTTATTCGTGAATGTTAATGCCTCTCCTTCTATGTAAAAGATGTCAGCGAATTTGCCACATAAGGTCTCCAAATTAATGCGTTCCTCTTTATTTAGGTGGTCCGTACGCAAACGAGAAATAACTTCTTTCACGCGGGGCGAATCAATGGCTGGGAACCGGGAATCGTGAAGCGAGTTTTCAGTACTCGTGCACTGAATATTATACGTCTCCGCCTGAACTGCGTGATCCATAGAGAATATTAAATCATGAGGAGTGGGGTTGGCGACTTCCAAAAATCCGCGATTGTTTGTCACTGTAGTTAGACAGTCCCTAATTACACAATTAGATATGATCTGTTCGGGGATTATTGCATCTCCGTCCTGTAAGTTAATCGGCACCTTAAGTACCTTTGTTGAATTAGCCGGTATTACACTTTCATACAAATTAACATTTCGCGAATTGTACATATTAATTTTATTGACAGAATTACGAGTAATAAGTTGTCTATCCTTAAGGTCTATTTTTGCCTCCCATTTTTCTAACAAGTCGAGTCCTATAAGCCCATCGAAATAGTTATGAAACTTATAAATGAACAATTTGATATCTTCAGACTCCTGAAATTCGTTAAAAGTGGGGATTGTTATAGAATAATTATTTCTAGTCGTAGCATGCACGTTTGTGACCTCGAAGGGGTCAATATTTAAGGGAAGGTTATTATAAAATGTATCCACGGCTTCTGGGCTTATAAATGACTGATTTGCACCTGTGTCAATCAGAAACTTTAAAGGTGGTTGCGAGATCTGAATAAATGGAAGCTGTCTTTGAGTCTGTAGATTAATTTCTATTTTAACTTGTCTGATTTCCCGGTCTTCTGAAAATCCTGCTCACTAACTGAACCTGCACCAGCGGAACTAGTGCTAGGTTGAGGATCGTCTGCTACTGGTGGTAAGTAATCTAAAGCTAGGTTATCGTAATAGCCGTTGTTTTCCATGCAATAACCGGTCTCTATGTTATAGTACTCAGTATTATCCGCATAGCAGTTATAGTAAGGTTCGCAATAGTAAGCTGGATAGTAAAACTGATCACCATAATCGGCACACAGATTCATATTCATCTCCTTGGTCTTGAAATAATTTGATGGAGGCGGGTTACCATTCCTACGCCAATCGTGACCTGGTTGCTGATCAAATGAAGGCCTTTCCTTAACTACATACGGTTTAACGCCGCTCATAGGCTTAGGGCCAGTATTTTGTGGTACCTGTCTCGGGGGATACTGGAAATTATTATTAGGTCTATTATAGTTGGGCGGTGCCGCGCGGAATATTTGCTGCGTATGTGACATTGGGGCTCGGAGCATCGGTTGAGTATTAAACATTGGCGCGCGGAACATTTGTTGAGTATGCGAAGGCATCCTCATTAAATTCATCTGCTGAGGCTGAAAATTGGCAATTGGGTCGTTTCGTGCAGAGAAATTGAACGGTTTAGGCGTGATCATAGGATTCGCGACATGAGCTGAAGATGCTAATGGCGAAGGCTTATGAGAATTAACGTTCGATTTTTTATCAGTTAACGGATCATGGCGATTTTGTAGATATAAAACGTTCAATTCTTCCTGTACGAACTCGAGCGCTTTTTCAACACTATCAGGACGCATGCATCGTATGCGAGAGCCTAGAGGCTCTTTCAAACCGCGAACAAAAGCTTGCATAGTTAATTTCCTGTAAAGGGTTCGCTTGGCTTCTACGGTTGTCTTAACGGACTCATGCAGAGTGACATATGTCATGATAGTGCTAAATAAATTAACGCAATGGTCATAAAATTCTTGTGGTGAATTGTTCCCCTGAGTTGCCAACATAAGATCATTGTAAAGAGTGGTCTCATCTCTCTGGTCCGCAAAGTTGTTAATTAATGACTTCTTAATACTATCCCAATCCTCAGGTACACCGTTTGAGTTAATAATACGAGCGGCCGGTCCAGTTATCTTGTTTAAAATGCCGTTTATTAAGCAAAGTTTAGCTAGATAATCATTGGGGTTTGCTTCGATATATTCCGATACAATTTGGTCACAAAGGTGTATAAATCTTGGTAAAACGTGAGAATTGCCATCAAAATCTGGCACTAAGCGAAGGGTTTTATAGATTAAATCGGCACTACTCATTGCGACGGGTTCGGGAGTCTCCGACCTCAACGAATCCTCCAAGGTATTATCCGTGGTATCTAAATCTAAACTAATATTTCTATTTAAATCAATATTTAATCTACGTGCTTGTCTAGAGGGCTCAGGCCCTTTAGGAGCAGATTCCTTAGGGTGAAAAATGATTACGACTAAATAAAGTAACTATAGGAAATAGGGGAATTGAAAGCAACTCACAGAAACGATTTTTAGCGTACTTACATTAACTGCATTTCGGTACCTCTGGGATCGATGTCTGGATTTCTCCTCCGCGCAGGACGACAGGTTCTTCTTACAGGATATTCGGCGAACGCGTTCGCTCGCGACGGCGGTAGCGAATTTAGCGAGATGGTTATCGATATTAGAATGACCTATCTAGCTAGCTCGAGACGCCTCGAATATCCTACCGACTGCGCCAAATATGTACGTCGCTGTCGGAGGACCCAAAAAAAACCCAAAATGATTTTAAACTAATTTAATTAAGCAAAGTTACAAAGTAAAAGTTACACTTAAATTATAACAATAAAAGAATCCTATCCCGATCGATATTAGATACAGAATGAACAAATAATATTTTATAATGAATTCGTAAAACACATATCCGGTAAACAGGGGCGTCGGGTGACGAGCGGCGCAGCGGCGCCAGCGTAGTCAGCGAATTTCGTCTCCACGTGTAAGGCTGTTGCTACATGCGCTATCGAGGCCGATGCACACTTGCACTTTACATAGTAATGTTCACTATAACACGCAGCAAACAAAGCTTGCAATGTTTTACCAAAATACAAAGACGCGCAAGCTTCGCCCCGCGCGCCTTACTATCACGGTAAAACGCTGCAATCTAGAGTACAGCGTTTAGCAAAAACAATTCCTGTGAACTTTAGGATACCGTGAAGTGAAACATTGAGTTATTTTATCAATGGAAACTGTTATTCAACAATAGATCGAACCCGTACCAAGCTAACATCGTGTAGATTATTTTATGTTGTATTACCATAAAACAATGTAACCCGGGTTGCAGTGTTTTGTCGTAACAGGGCCGTATTATCAATTAAAGTTTTGTGGAGTACCTACACTCAACTTCCACTTGAGACTTACTTAAGAACTAGTACCAAGAAATATACACAGAAAAACATGATACTTGTAATGAACAAAAACATATCTTATAGTCATCCATATAAGTGCCTTTTTCGCTCACAAAGTAGTTACAGATACAGCATCTCTTACTAACAATGAAAACAGACATAACATTCATAAGTCAATGTTTTGTTCTACTTAAGATGATTGTTTATTGAGCATTCGTGAATAGCAGTGGCTTAGCGAGACCGAATCTAGGAGAGGGCAAGACGCCTGTGCTTTTTTTTTTACGTCGTATAATCATCAAATGAGTCCTCCCACCCAGGGCAGAGCGGGAGGGACTGTCAGACTCGTACTGACTAAAATCCACGGTGTCCTTCAATAGCCCTTTACGTCCCGCGACCAAGACGCATATGCTAGACCCTTTTTTTCAAGACAAAAAATCTAACTTGCCTCCATTGCTCGCGCGAGGCCCCTTTTTTGTAAGATGACTAGGTTCCCCCAAGTTTAGGAGTTCCCACTCATCAGACATCAGAAGTATATAATTGTAGGTCTTGTTAATTTCTTAGTAGCAGGTAAGTTGAACTGCTTTATTGCTGATCGCCGTTGTCAAGGTTTTTTCTTTTTTTTTCTCTGAACGCGAGGCCCCTTTAGCGAGGCCGAAGGCTAGGGTCCGCTTCGCCCTCGCCTAACTACGCCACTGCTGAATAGCAATGAGCTTCATAATCAACGCCATTAATAATAATACGAGTACTTTTGCACCTCGCGCCTAGGGTTACCAATAAGTTTGAAAAGTCACGGATGATCGTAAAAGTTAAGTTCGAAGATTTTATTTTTATTATCCTTTTTTGTGAACACGCAGCAAAAATATAATCAGCCTATAATATTCCAGCGTCTAGGAAACAGGCTTTCTCTCAGTAAGAGGATGTGGACAGTAATCTACCATGCCGGCTCAGTACGTCAGATTTCGCGTGTTTTTTAATTCTTGGTTCTAAACGTGAACATACGTGTTTACTGTTACTGTACTTTATTAAAATTGTCATAAATAAAAAAAATATAAGTATAAGACAAATAAATCAAAATCAAAGACTACCAAAAATTATTACAGGTAAACAAGTTTCAATCACTTTTGAACCCTTGAACACTTGAACCATTGTTCCTTCTTCTGATCCACACTGAGCTAAAAAAATTACAAAGTCTTGATAAAAAATTAAGAATTAAAAAACAAGACAGGACGCGGACATATTTGTATAAACCCAGCTAGATGGTAACCCTACTCTTTCCGAATATTTTATTAGACCTAAAAACAAAAGTTATGAAATTCTGATCATTGAGAACACAGATCCTAATAAATTGTTTGTTGGAGTCGGCTTGACTTTGGTAATGATAATGGAAACGACGACGCTGCCTTTGTAAATGATGCAGAAGAGTTGTTTCATGTTTATTTACTTAATAGTTTATAACCTAAATTAACACTAGAACTGTTTTTAACCGGATTTTGTGTTCCCGTGGGATAATTTTCGATTTTTTAGAGCTAGTAGTCTCTTCTTCTCCATAGAGATACTACGCTATAGCGCCATAACTACTTTAACTGTTTTTGTTTTTTGTCTTTTGATAATTCAAAAGTGCCTGGCCTACTTGAAATTGTTCGTTGATTAAAAATGCAAAAGTGAATTTGTTTGTTCCGTTTTCATTCCTAAACTGAGTTTCCTCTATTCATTTAATAAAACAATTTAAATCATGATAGTGTATATTATTAAACAACGCCTGTTTCTGTAACTGTAGGCCATGGTCGCTTAATTAATACATTGACAGAAAAAAATCTAACTACTCCATCAGTTAGATTAGATTATAAGTTATCTAAAAAGATTTGACCCGTCTTTTTACGTCAACCAAAATTAACGAAGATGCGTCAAAACGCAATATTAATTTGCTGGCTTATTCTTACGTCACGAACGTTCCTCTGTTGAGTTTTAATGCGTTATTCTGTTGCGACAAGCCTGTTGGTCTAGTGGTTAGTGACCCTGACTGCTATGTCGGAGGACAAATGTTTGTGTGATGAGCACGATCATTTGTTCTGTGTCTGGGTGTAATTTATCTATAATATGTATGTATTTAGAAATATATAAGTATGTTTATCAGTTGTCTAGTACCCATAACACAAGCTCTGCTTAGCTTGAGACTAGATGGCGTTGTGTGATAGTTGTGGAATATTTATTTATTTATTTATTCTTTGTAAATAATTATTGATTTAACAAAAGAAAAACGGGGTAATTAGATTGTTAGATTTGCGATTTATTGACGATGTTAACTTGCCGATTCTCTCAATTTTGATAAGCCTACGATGTGGTTTACACCATAGTTTATTTTTGTATAAAACATTGATAAAAAGCATACGCAGATACAGAATACCTCTTTGTTTTCATGTGGATCACTTTATATTAAACTGGATCCGTACAAAACAATCGGTCACATAGTCACTAAATAAAAAATAAAACTCTTGAAATGATAAATGACAGTCTTATATTATTTTGCGTACTTTACTATATCCTCTCATATTGACGGAACTCATTCTACAACTAAGAAACAACAAACGCAAATTACTCCATTCGAAAATATACTACAAACATGAAAGTTACATTAAATAGTATAAAATTCTGATTAATCAACTAAAATATAACAAAATAATTAAAAGTTCCAACTCACCGATGAATAAAACACAATAATGATACATTTTGTACACTCACAGTCACAAACGTTTAATAAATGTCACTTGCTGTGATTATCGCTAACGAATGACACAAATAATAATGTGATATACAGACGCGAAGGATGGACAACCGAACTTGAACGTAGAATAAATACAAATGTCGTCGAGAACATTATTTTTTGTTGTTACTTACTATTGATTTTCAATAAGAAGTTTTTATTGTTGATGGTTGTTTTTTGGACCGACGTTTTTATATTTATTTCCTCATTCATGGTTAGACTCGTAAATCGATAATATACAAGACTAAACAATTACGAGACTAGACTTGATATAATGGTGATATTGTTTTGTTTTTAATTTACTACAAAATGAAAAATGTGGAACTACAACTGTGTGTACTAGAAAATCGAAAATGTGGTAACAAAAAAATAAATGTGATCTTGATCCAAAGCGATAACTATAAGATCGCGTTACACTTTTCCGTTTTTACCGTATTGATGAACCGTTGATCACCTTTTTTTCCACAAAAACAATTTCTCTTTTATTGTGTCTGAAAATAAGTATTTTTATATATAAACACTTATACTTACATCAACAAATAACCCGGAACAAAAGTCACGCGGCGGAGTAACCAGCATCTCAGCCAAGGGACAACCGTACTCTATGCGTTAACGCTAATGTTCGTCATGCTATAGCGCTGTATACCTCGTACGTAAGTGTCACCGTGATAACTCTTAGAATTCATAACCAATCATTACACAGAATACTAAGAAACTAAATGAACGTCAACACTTCAATTTAAATAAGGAAAACCGCATTACATTGCAGTAAAAAAAGAACGTAGGTACCTACTTTAAAAATACTATATTCATCAAAAAGGTTAAAATATATGGAAGTCTATTAAGATTTTTTATTCGGCTTTAATCGATACACCGATCTATCGAGTAACGAGTTGTCGATAAAATTAAGCGTGAAGTTACCTCCTTCCTTGTCGAACAAACGTGCAGGGCCTATAGCCAAGGCAAGAGTTGACAGATCGTTCTCTTTTGTGTCTTTAATAGATTTTCAACTTTATGCGCTGGGGTACTCGTATAGAGTTGAAAATGTATTAGTGTCTGCTGAGCGTTTACGATTTTCGATTGCCGTTTGGCTATAGACCCTGTTCATCTAGATACAGACACCAGCACACCAACCTACCCGAATATGAACCTTATACTTTTGTGATAAAGTTTAAAATCTATTAAAGACAGATAAATTAGGGCAGGTTGCCGTGCTGGCGTCTGTACAATATTTCGATTATTGTAAATTTAGATATCGTTGGTTCTTAGTAAGTTCGTTATAATTAATAATACCTAGACAATGTAAGGCAATGTTTTGAGAACTTCAATTTTCAACCGCAAGACCCGACCCAAATAAAAAACATATCTCACATCTCACAGATACTTTTCTAATTAATAAACTTTGAAGTAAAGTTATGAAATTGGAAGTTACTTTACAAACATTAATGATAGCAAAATACGACAATATCACAACACGGTAACTGCTGTTAGTATAATTATTTTAATCGAAGATCCGCCTACACTCTTTCCGGCCCAATTAAACTTCTCATAATCATCATCAGCCTATAACGTTTCGGGCACGCCGCAATCGCGGCGGTAAGACCCCTCTTTGAGGAGTGGCTAGATAGGCGTCACGGCGTCCTTACCTTCCGCATGACGCAGGTCCTCACCGGACACGGAAGTTTCGGGAGGTTCCTGTGTCTGATAGGGAGGGAAGAAACGCCTGGGTGTCACCACTGCGAGGATCGTCCGGAGGACACGGTGGAGCATACGGTGCAGGACTGCCCCGCTTGGGCAGAGCACCGCCGTGTCCTCACGACGGCGATAGGCGGAGACCTCTCGCGCCCGGCATTGGTCGAGGCCATGCTGCGGGGCGAGACGGAGTGGGAAGCGGTCGCCTCCTTCTGCGAAGCAGTCATGCTCGTGAAGGAGGAGGCGGGCCGCCTGAGGGAGAGGAAAGCGTCCTCCCTCCATCCCAGCCGCAGTGGTAGACGCCCACGGCGTCGGACGTCACAGGACGATCTCCGGCCACCGTAGGCGCGGGCATGCGGGCAGCGAGTAATGGGCGACTTGCTGTCCGACCATGGACCATGCCCGAGTCGACGGCGCGTTGTGTTCCACGCGCGCCTCAAGGAGTGTCAGCACATTGACGGGGCCTGTAGAGGGCCAGAGCCTGCCGGGGTCGCGGGACTTACCCATCATCGTAACCCCGGTACGTAAAGGGCTCGTGAAGGACACCGTGGATTTTAGTCAGTACAAGTCAGACAGTACCTCCCGCCCTGCTCTGGGTGGGAGGACTCATTTGATGATTTTACCACGCAAAAAAAAAAAAAAGCCTATAACGTTTCACTGTTGGGACAGAGTCCTCCTTTCTGTGACAGAAAATAGGCTATAATCCACCACGCGAGTCCAATGTGTGTTGGTAGAAACACATGTCTTTTGCCAAATTAGTTCGTTTTGAGAGCAGTGGTGATGCAATAAATTACACAAAATAATGCGCCTGACTGGGTTTAGAGGGATCCCCCCTATCAGATTGCTGATAGCTCTTTAAAGCGCGCGTGGAACACGACGCGGTATCGACCCGGGCATGGTCCATGATCGGACGGCGAGTCGCCCATTACTTGCCGGACGCCCGCGCCTAAGTGGTCTTGCCACGGCGTTTGTGACGTGCCCGGCGCCTGACTGGGTGCGATACAATTTGGCCAAAACCCCTCGTGGTCAGAAAACTTCAAATTGCAAGCACTCCATGTGGTTATGAATCCCCTAGAGTTTGTATTATACCTAGTCATCTCGTATTGATATTATAAGTAATATTCTAGTTCTGAAGATGCGGTCGTGTTTGCCTGTAGTCGACCCGACATCGCCACACATGCCCAACTAAAGGCAATGACTACCAAACTTTAATAACTGTATGCCTGATTCATATCTACGTGGTAGTACCTCCCCAAACAAGTTTCCACCTTAATGCGTTCTGAAAAGGTTTAAAATTCAATGAGCTAGATCTGTCTGATTAAACTTCAGACAAGTGCACATAAAGATATTCGTATCGTAGTTATTTTAGTTTCGTATATTATAATATTAGTTTTCCATTAAGATTTTCAGAGTACTAGCATAGTTTCGTAGTTAGTAGCTCGGAAAATATAAGCTAGGAGCCAAAATATCTTCTCCTTTAGTTTATCCCATTTACTTGGATCATCGGATCTGCATTACTGTTAAGAAGAAGTTTCGAGTGGTATCGAATTACCCAGTTACTGGGTTGTAGACTGCTTTGTGTGCTTGCATTGACTGGACAGGTCCACTCGAATGTGTGTGATTCATTTCGATGTGAGTTTGTTTCGGCTGTTTCGTCTAAGAGTAGTCAGGTACGAAATACCGACCTCTCCTATTTTTATAAAAAGTCGTGTAAAAGTATTGGTTTAAACCTACTTGCACAAATAAACATCATTTCATTTCATAGAGGTAATCGGCAACTAAATTTAGATATATCCGATTCGACTTGAAACCGACCCCAACATAGGTGAGAAACGGCAGGCAGATGATTACTTGGATCCTTGCGACCCGTGATTTTGTTTTATAAACTGCAACTTTTCTTTTATACATAAGAAGATAACCTTATTCATATTAATTAAAAAATTGTTTCCGTTTTTAATCTACTACAATTACAACTAGACTAAAACTTGGTTATACCACATTGTGGCCTACCAAAAGGTTACCAACCGCTAACTTGGATTATTATCAACCCCAAAAGTTATCATAATACGATTGTTAATTATCTTCATCAAACTACCTATTATTTCTATCCTTTTCTTTGAGGTGCATAATTATCAAGTATCTAACTTCTGCCCTGGATGGGCCGAAAGGAATATCAGAAAAACAGTATAACACTTTACCCGACCTTCGTATTAAACCCAAGTCTATAATCGGATATCGACACCAACAAACCTGTAATCATGTCAGTGCACACCTGATCATGTTTGATGTTAGTCCATAACATCACCCTTTAAGCCCCTCATTAACTACAATGTCCTGACCTTGCTTCCTAAAGGTCCGTCTTACCGGAGCGTGTAAATACTCGTAACAAGAGCGTGTGACGGAACTCCAGCGGTGGTCACACTGCGGGATGTGCTAACTTAAGCGAGTCTACACAGCCCGGATAGACTACGAGTCGTGTTCCACGTGCGCCTCCAAGAGCTGTCAATATAGAGGACCAAATACCTCTCGCCGTGACTCCGGCAGGTAAAGGTCTAATGAAGGAACACCGGGAATTTTAGTCAGTACGTCAGTACCAATCAAACCCTGGGCGGGAGGACGGGCGGGAGGACTTATTTGATAATTTTACTACGTCAAAAAAGGCTAGTTTGCCCTGCTTATATGAGATGCTCTCGGACGCAAGAGTGCGAGGCAGTCATGAGTTTGACTGACCGTTCCGTTCTTCTCACGGCGAAGGACAGCAATTAGGGACATGACAAAAAGTCTACGCAGCTAATTCAAATTAATTTCGTTTTTTTTTATTGTCCCCACACTAAGAATTTCTTCCTGTATCGTGGGTGCGCTTTAAGGACATAATAAAAGTCATGTTAGTGTCTGTGCTAAGCTTTTATTCGAGTTAGTTCATTGGTATGAAAAAAAGAATTGAAATTATACACATGCTGAGCATGTTCACTGACTATTCTGTAACGATAAAACGTTAATCATTTATAATGATCGCCCGCTTAGCACGCGGTGTGACCAATGCCTTATCATCATAAAGGTTATCTCCCAAACCGTGATATTTTAATACCGAGAATCAGTTCTCAGAATGTTTGGAGCCAATAAAATCTTTATCTGTAGAAGGTCATCGGTATATAGTTCATTGATTTGCGTGGTGTTTATAATTTTATTTATTTCGGTATATTTTGATGGGATAGATAGTATAGTGTAGATTACATTGGAAGATGCGTCATCCTCAATGGATAAGGTGACCTTGAAAACTACTCTTAACGTTTCCATTGATATGCAAATTACTTGATCTTTGTTCAAATTTCCTAAAAGCATTGCATTGGATACCCACAAACCACGCATCGATATCTATCTATCTATCTATCTATATATATAAAAATGTTATGTTGGTTTGTGTATGCTTCAAAAACTCAAAAAGTTCTGCACCGATTGAGCTGAAATTTTAGCATGATATATAATCCGCATCAAGGATGGTTTTTATCTATTTTATTTTTGAAAAAACAATTTTTTGTGCCACAGCGAAGCGGGGCAGGGTACAGCTAGTATATATCTATATATATAAAAATGTTATGTTGGTTTGTGTATGCTCCAAAAACTCAAAAAGTTCTGCACCGATTGAGCTGAAATTTTAGCATGATATATAATCCGCACCAGGGATTGTTTTTATCTATTTTTTTTTTTGAAAAAACAGTTTTTTGTGCCACAGCGAAGCGGGGCAGGGTACAGCTAGTAATATATATTAAGATATTTTTAATGGCCTATACTGATTCTCTGCTGGGCAAAGGCCTCCCGTTTCTCCTTCTAAACCTATGTATTTTGGATAACGTCACATCCCACGTCGATATTAAGAAGATTCATAAATAGGTACATTATCTTTAATTAAAGAATAATAATGTTTCCGTGTGCCATTACTAGATGGCGTTAGTAGTACCTATTTAGATGCAATATCGATTTCAAATGCTCAATATCCAATCTCATGTCGTAATTTAAGATTTCTTTATTGTAGAATATTAGCCTCGACTGTCCCATTTCTAGGTTAAGACCTCCCCATTTTCTCATAATTTTCTGTGTATTTGGTTTTTTAAGAGTTTGAGGACAATTATTTTTTGAAGAGTTAACCATCATGGAGTTTCTTGCCGATTCCTCTCCATGGAAACGAACAACCGGAACCGTGCCTATTTTTCGATGTTTTATAAGTGTCCATTGAGGCCCATGTGAAATGTAATAGATTGTTATATCAAAATAAAAAATACTTGACCATTGAATCCGTCAAATAGAAAATAAACCAAAAAATACTGTTCTAAAAAAGAATCTGTTTTCCATCCGACTTTCTGTTCAATATCTTTGAAAACAACTTCGATCTCTTCTTATCACAGTGCTCACTCTAACGGAAGTAATTAAATTAATATTGCCCTAGTTCGAACTAAAAAGTAATACGAAATCATTCGTTTTAACTGGGTCTTGAAGTTCAGGTTGTAAGGAACTCTATTTTAAGTTATTAACTTAACTCTGTATATTGGTTACCTTTAGTGAAATGAATATATGACTTTATGATTCCGCGAAACTTCTCCTATGACCGTTTCATCATTGGACAGGTGATATCTTAAAGCGAGAGTTATTCCAGTGTGGGAAAGAGACAGAGCTTTGCACGTCGTCTAGCGTCACCTCGTTCCCCCACTGGAATTATTCTCGCTTGAAGTCGTCATGTTAGGCCACTTATTCGCTGACAGGACAATTCATTCGCCCATAACACTACCAAACACGAAATAGAAAGAAAGAAAAAAAAAACGATTATTACACACGCACAAGTGCACACAGTTTAAAAATAAATAAACAATTATTTTCGGTTGTTCTCGTCTAGCTAACGGAGAATACTTGCATAGACATAACCTTGTAGCCAGGATTATCATTCTTGTTTACGTTTTTAAAAAATAGAACTTAAAAACTAAACAAGAACATAGTGTGAGAAATAGAAAGTTAATACCATATTGAAAGTTATTATTGAACAGTCTATCAGACATTTTTGCGAAAATGCAGCTTGGTGTAATACTTTTGCGCATCCTATAGGAATTCGGAGAAAATCGTATATTGAATTGCACTGTCCTTAGGGAGTTCCCAGCGTCGTATTACTGTAGTCTGTTGCAATGAAAATTTAAAAGGACCTCGTGCTGTTGGCGAAAGTTAAGCGTAGTTCTTTGACTAACTTAAAATCACTCGTATATTCTGTTTCTTTCAAATATGTTTATTATGCCTATAAAACCCAACCTTTTATCAATTTGCTTATACACTTTGTAGTTTAAGCTGCAGAAATATAACAAAAAACATCAGCTTTCTTACAAAATCAACTAGATGCGAATTACAACACATACTTGATGCATTTGGATTATATTCAGGACTTGCTCTTGGTCCACAATTTTTTTTTATACCATAAGACTCCTTTCGCACGAGCGCTTTTTAATGGGCATTAAAAAACCGCTGAGTTGGAACAAAAGCGCTACGTTTTAAAAGCTCTGACGTGTGAACAGATACATGAGAATGCATTGCAACCTCCTTAACCCAGTTACTTAGACTGGTTGTCAGAGTTATGAGCTTCTGACTAACGGTAACGACTGTCAAAGATCTATAAATGACTGCCGGGACCAACGGCTTTACGTGCTTTGCGAGCCACGAAGGAAACTCGCGATGACAGACGGTCACCTATCCACAGACCAATCTCGACAAACGCGGCTTAACCCGGAAGATCGGTCTTTGCGGCTGTAATTATTTAGCCACAGGCTCCTCACCGAAATAAAACTACCCATCTCTCATAAACCTATTTAATTAAAATAAAATAATACATAACTTAAATAGAAAACAAAACGAAATCACATGTTGATAAATTTATCATCTTTCACTTCACTCGTGGCTAAATATGTGTCGAGCCAGGCTTCGATGACTGGTAGATTCTGTGCTGACCATTCGGCTTCTACCCTGATGTTCCTCATTGACTTCTCGATGATGTGCTCAGCGGATCCGAACTGCCCTTGGTGACTCTGGTGTAGTCGTGTCACTAGTTTCAGCCCTTCTTCAGTTTTGAACTGGGATGTGGCTGAGGTGATGAGATTGTCCCAGAGGTTCGTTCTGCTTATGTACCTGTGGAGATGATGAATGTGTTACGGTTTTATTGTATTTGGGCACGTGATTTCGTTGTCGGAAAAGTGGTATTCATATTCTGGTATGGGCATTATGTATGGGTCATTAAATAAACCTTCCTTTTTTATATTAATTTAAAAAGTATTAACCAATCAAGGTTATCTTAATTTTATTTTCAAATCAAAAAGAACTACTTTTGAGACACGCGATTCAATGATCACGACTAGATGGTTATTTTTTAAATGCCTTGCTAAACACTTTAAGCACACCCAAGGCAAGTTTTTAAATTTCGCAAGTCGTCAAAAGAGCAATTAGAATAAATATTATGGCTATAGCAACTGTTGCTCCGCAATACTAAGTTTTGTATGCATGTAAACATCATGTGCATGCTCATTGACCATCATAAACTACAGGCCGTACTGTCCAGTAATACAGCCAGAAGTAACTGTTGCAAACGCCTGACTTTAAAGGTCAAAAGCCAGACAAAAGATGTGCCGATAAATTCTAATGTTAAACTTGAATAGCTTCGCTAAGCAAGCTGGCGAAACTTCCACACAAGTTCACTTCGTTTGGCTCGCGCTCCAGCTAAATTATTCAGACAGGCTAGACACAAATGAGGGGAATTGGCGGCTGTGGTGCATAGCCATTAAGCAGCCTCGCTACCTGCACTCCGCTGCTAAACCCTTTGAGTGATGCAAACGCGATTACTAAGAGATGTGGCTGTGGTAGATAGGCGGCAGTGTGGCGTGGAGACAATTCGAAAGTCGAAAAATATCTCGCACCTACTTTATTAGTCTTTGGAACTCATAGTTTGATGTGTCATACTGTTTTTTATTTAACAATACGCAAGCGTTGGACAGTGGTCAAACTATATCGTGTGATGGTAAGCGAACATTATTATTCACATATAGAATTTTTTGTGATAGTGATACTAAGATGATGTTAATTGACACTCCATCTGCCTAACCTTTTTCCAATTATTTAATATTTTCCGATTGGCTTTCAATTTGTGATCATTAGCATAAACTATAATTTATTAATTTTAAATTTTATGGAAAAACAATTAAACTGTTTTATATTCTTAATCCATATTTTCAAATGAATAATCTAAAAAGATGAAGAAATCATATTATAATCTACCATAACAAAAACGATTTCGATTTTTCAAAGTAATCGCATCAATTTTTATTGATGTCTGTACTATAATACCTCCATAACTGGATAATACAACACCTTGGTAAATCTGGTTGCCAGAATTTTCGGGCTTACGACTAACAGTATATGCTAAATGTCAATAATCTACAAATTACAGTCAGGATTAACGGAGTAACATGTTTTTCGAAGCACGGAGGGAACTCACTTTGATAGATAGTCACTCACTATCTATAGACCAAGGCTGACACGTACGGCTATACCTTGAAAATCAACCTGTGCGACTGTTATTATTTAATTACGATCTCCTAAAGATCGTCGCAGGACTTACCCATTACCGTGACCCCGGTACGTAAAGGGCTAGTGAAGGACACCGTGGATTTTAGTCAGTACAAGTCTGACAGTCCCTCCCGCCCTGCCCTGGGTGGGGGGACTCATTTGAAGATTTCACCACGATAAAAAAAAAATGCCTGATTCATATCTACGTGGTAGTACCTCCCCAAACAAGTTTCCACATTAATACGTAAAGGGCTAGTGAAGGACACCGTGGATTTTAGTCAGTACAAGTCTAACAGTCCCTCCCGCCCTGCCCTGGGTGGGGGGACTCATTTGATGATGTTACCAGGAAAAAAAAAAAAACTCCGATTGATTACTTACTCCCTACACCAAAACTTATTAGTTCCATACGTACAATTCTTAAAAAAGAATTTAAAGTACTTACTTCTCTCTCAAGACATCCCAATTATTGCTCAAGAAGTTGAACAGAGTAGTATACCCCGTGGGAGATCCAGTCAGCATACTAAATATTAAGAAAGCATCAGTCTCCGTGAAATTCGCATGACCCTGCAGCAGTGTAATATTCAGGAGCCTGTTGATCTTTTCCTCAGATTCTGGACATCCTGCCAAGGTCTTCAGGAGGTACGTCCTCTCACTCTGCTTACGTGATGGAGGGAAGTTTATGACTCTCTGTAGACCGAACTCCCACTCCTTCATTGTTCCCCATTTGAAGACTGGGCAGATGCACTGGTTTGATAGACTGCGGGGTGAAAGGAGGTTATGTTATTATTTTATAATAATAGAAGTAATGAAGCAGAAATAGTTTCTAAATTGTATTAATTTTGAAATCTTTCATTTCAAAAACACTGCTCGTTCTGGAATCAAACTCGGTTTCAACCGTGAAGCCTTTTGCCACTAGATAAGAGTACCAAGCAATCATAAAAATGAGGACACTGCATACAATACATTATTAGTCCCTCTAAATGAATCCCCCCTTCAGTGAATTTCTAAAAAGTAAGAGGTTTATAAAAGGACAACAAACAAAATCATACACATCACGGAATTCAAAAAGAAATCTATTTCGGTTCTCATCTCCCTTTTAGTGAATGTAGGTCGAAAACGACCCACTTCAACTGTACTGCAGGTCACATGTCCAAAGTTAATTGAGTTAAATATTTGTTGCCCATAAAAGTACAGTGGATTGAAGATTGTTTTTTTTTTGTTGTTGTTGTTATAAATGGAATTCGTTGTGTGTTACTGTGGAGTTTGTTCAACACTTTTGTCTTAAGCTTCAAGCCCCCTGATCGTTAGACTCACGAATTATCGTATCCCCGGTACGTAAAGGGCTAGTGAAGGACACCGTGGATTTTAGTCAGTACGAGTCTGACAGTCCCTCCCGCTCTACCCTGGGTGGACTCATGTGATGATTTTACTACGTAAAAAAAGCTTCAAGCCCCCGAGGTTGCGGGCTATCTTAAAAGGGCGTCTCTGGAACGCAAAGGACATATGAAGGAACAGGGTGATTTTTAGCTGCTAAGACACAAGACTACTCTCCGTGAGAGGGAGTGGGACATATCCATACACACGGGCCCTCTACGGGCTGGAACTTTGGTAGATGACACGTGTCTTCGAATCTTTTAGTTCTACAATATGCCGGTTTCCTCTCGAGGTTTTCCTTCACCATTTTGAGAGCAATGGTGATGAAATTAATAACACGAAGTAATGCGCCTGGCTAGGTTTGAACCCACAACCTTAAACTCGTAAACCTAAAATACTATGAACAATGAAAATAGAAGAAAAAACATGTTGAATACATGTTTTATGTCTGAATGTTCACACGGGGTTACAATGCAATGCTACAATAGAAGAAATTCTCCAAATGACACCAGAGAGGAAAATCTCCAGAGATTATAAAAATAAATCGGTGCGTATATTTTTTTAGGAACTCAATTAGATGTCGCGTCTCCAGGTGCTCGACCGTATTCCACTGTTCTCGCAGAAAGTTCGTCAATTATTTTTTTAATTTTTTTTTTGTTCACATATTTTTAGAATACCGCAATTCGTTTCTGCTCTCTGACTTTGAGATTGTTGTTCTGTTCTGAATTTATCAAAAAAGTTAAGTTTTTGAAGATTAAGATGTGTTGTCATTTTTATCTGCGTAAAAAAGGCCTTAAATCTTCCGTATTCAACTCTAAACGGCATGAATTGAAATTAGTTCTCCCAACCTGGGTGGAGCGAAAAGGAAGCTAAAAACCAGTATGTCCAACCACTTACGGATTTCCCTCATCAGGATTCTTAGCCTGCATCCACTTGCTGAACTGATCCTGTGCATCCCTGATGCAGGGTTTGTACCCAGCTTGACAGAGGAAGGTCTTCGTCAAGGACCTCAGGTTCTTGCGCCAAGGTTCTTCGTCTTCCTTCTCATCTTTTGCTAACTCCTCATAGAGAGGGCTGAGGAGAACTCTGACGTAGGCCTAAAAATACCAAAGAATTATTGGATTATTCCACATGCGGAATCAGCTTCAGACGAGCATTAATCACCGCATTTGTTGCAGTTATTTAGGCGCGGTATCGAACCTCATCATTCGAACAATTTTATGCCATGATCATGGATTTTGAAAAGAGAATATTTTTAACAGAAAGGCTGACTGCATAAAAAACTTGAAAATCTAATTAGACCGCCTGTTAAAGTTTTCAAAAATAGAACACGTATTTTTCTTTTTTTTTCAAATCAATGAATATTGACAACTTAGGAACCTTTCAACACCACTAAGCACAGTTTTAAAAAAATACCTAAAACATAGTCATTTTACTTAAAAAATGTAATTAGTTCAAAAGATAGATTTATTGGATTTGAGGAAAATTTCAAATTAAATGTATTGTTATAAACAAATTAATACTATATTACATACTATTTATAAAAAAGTATTTACATAACTAAAACTAGAAATTTAAGAATAAAACTAAATATTTACAACAAAATACTAAATGTAAACTAAAACTGAAATAAAATTATTAAAAAAAAAAAGAAAAAACAGAAAAAGGCACAGACACTCAGGCGTCAAAGATAGATTATTAAAAAATATTTGTCCTGTATTTTTTCGTTCGTTACTTAATGCAAAATTGACGAAGATACAACGCTTTTAAAAACCACAAAACGTCACTCGGTCGGTACAATTTTACAGGCGATATGACGTCACAAGCGTGGGGGCTTGTTACGTGACGTTCCGTATTTAATAAGCATTTTATCTTTATCAATATTCTGATTTAATAAAGCAAAAAGTACGTATTCATTATTTTTCAACACTCTAACTGACGGACTAAACACATTTTGAATTTATTTATGCAGTAAACTATCATCATCCATTAGAAACCGACGAAAAGTTCCAACATGGGGGGGTCCAGAATCATGTCCTGAACCCATGGTATCCGTTTGTGCGTCGATGTCTCTTACACCCTGTATAACAAGTCTAAATGAGAAATATTAGAAATGCATTGATAATCCAAAAACTAACATGTGATCTCACCTGGAACTTCCCATGCAGACACTGACAGATATGCCTGCCAAGATGATCAATCATTGTGAAGACAGGATCCCAAACCAAATGATGCCTCTCATTCTTCAAGAACAGCGTCATATTGAATGCCGTGACGAACGACAGCTCCCCAGCATACGCCAGGTTCCATGCATCATGGAGGAGCTTCGCCCTGGTCAGCTCGGGTATCATCGTCCTCTTCTCGCTTTGGAGGAAGTTTGAAAGAAGGTTCCAGTTGTCTTGGTCGTAATTCACAGGGTACGGAGCTGAAACAAACGAAAAATTACTTTTATTATTAATCAATTAAGCCTTTGTCAAACAGACAGGCGTGACGAATGCGAAGCGAGGCATTTTTATTTGTAATGTATGGAATTGTTTGAATTCAGTCACATAGAAAAGCGAAAGCGATCCGATAGCGTGACCAAACAATCGGACTGACGTCTCGTATCGGTTAGTTATCGCTTCGGACTCGCCTGTCTGTTTGACAAAGGCCTTAGGCATAGTACTGGCTAGATAATAAACAATCACTTTCTTTAAAGATTTTCAACAATATGCAGGACGATTGAAATTCCCCCACGAAATAAATTGTGTCTGTTTGTGTATTTCAATTTTAATCTTTTGTATACGCACCCACGAAGCAGGAAAAAATCCTAGCATGGGAAAACGCTGTACAAAAATGAGAAAAAAAACATCCATAGTTTTTCTACAAATTTCAATACGATTCTGACAGAAAACTCCTAAGACCAGAGCGCCCGGTATTGGTAGAGGCCATGCTGCAGTCCGAGACGGAGTGGGAAGCGGTCGCCTCCTTCAGCAAAAGTGTTGCCATTCAACAATATGCGCGAAACGTTAAATATGTACCATTTTTTATCATTACTATAACAAACTTTTTGGAACAGTAATCATAAATTCTTATTTAAGAGGTTTATAGGACCCTAAATAACTGTAATGAGTGAATTTGATAAGTCCCCTAACTCAAAGGTTGCATAAGTTACAAAAAAATATACCCCAAGTTATCTTTGTCTTTACGTACATAACGTAAAGGGTTTTCAAATATTCTTCTTTTACAATTTTGCCCTTTTTTAGCATGATAGTCGTAATATCATCAAATGAGTCCTCCCACCCAACTGTCAGACTTGAACTGACTAAAATCCACGGTGTCCTTCAATAGCCCTTTACGTTCCGGGGTCACGGTAGCTTTTTGGTCCCGCGACCCCGGCAGGTTTTGGCCCTCTAAGGGGGGCCCCATCATTGTGCTGACACTCTTTGAGGCGCGTGTGGAACACAATGCGTCGCCGACTCGGGTACAATTTCCTGCAGTATTGAATATTCATGATTGATATTCCATAGAATATTCTCAAAGGTACAATCAAACTTCTCCATAAATAATAATAACCTTCCATCCAAAACATTTCAGCCTTCACTTGTTTATGCAAAAAGCATTCATGATTATTGAGCCAGAGGTGCAATTAAGTCGAGAACCTATCAAAAGTCAGCATTACAATACAAAAATATGCTAATAATAAGGCCATTTCTCTATTCCTTTTTGGACAAAGATATAGAGCGAGGTACAATGCGACCACGTAAAGAGTGAACACGTCAATGACCTACAATAATGATAGGTTCGTGTTTGACCACTATCTCAGCTGATGTTAAGCGATGATGTGGTCGATGGTGAAGCATGCTTGCCTAGAAGTAACCTGTTCACTCTTGACTTGAAGACCCCAAGGTTATAGCTGTAGGGAAATACAGATGCCGACAGGGAATTACATTCCTTAGCTGTGCGCACAATAAAAGTATTGGCAAAATGCTTTGATTATTGTTTATTTCATCATCATCATCATCATCTCAGCCATAGGACGTCCACTGCTGAACATAGGCCTCCCCTTTAGATCTCCACATATACCGGTTGGAAGCGACCTGCATCCAGCGTCTTCCGGCGACCTTTATAAGGTCGTCTGTCCACCTTGTTGGTGGACGTCCTACGCTGCGTTTGCTAGTCCGTGGTCTCCACTCTAGTACTTTTCGACCCCATCGGCCATCTGCTCTGCGAGCAATATGGCCTGCCCATTGCCACTTCAGCTTGCTAATCCGGTGGGCTATGTCGGTGACTTTAGTTCGTCTACGGATCTCCTCATTTCGGATTCGATCACGTAGAGAAACACCGAGCATAGCTCTCTCCATAGCTCGTTGAGCGACTTTGAGCTTTGAGATGAGGCCGATAGTGAAGGACCACGTTTCGGTGCCATATGTCATCACTGGTAACACACATTGGTCGAAGACTTTCGTCTTGAGGCACTGAGGTATGTCGGACGAATTGTTTATTTAAAGGTGTTTAACACTTTTAACTTTCTACATCGTTCTAAACCACATAATGAACCATCTAATTCATTTTTAAACGTTGCCAGACACCCAGACCCGGAACAACTACTTGCAGATCACACAAATATTCGCTTCGTGCGGGGATCGAACCCGCGACATGCTGCGCAGCAGTCAATCACTCACCCACTGCGCCAATTGTGCCGTCAAAAAATATGACAAAGTTTCTGTAATAATTTTATTGAGTGAAAAATAGTGACCATGCAGTTTCTTGCCAGTTCTTCTCCGTAGATGTCTACGCTTTAGAATGGACAGCTATAGTACTTTCACAGTTATTATGTTCCCTAACCACCACATTTTTTGAAATGAAAACTTCTTTAGCGGCGTTGTGCACTTTTTTTGGAATGGGTAAAAAATGTTAAACTCGCGTCAGGACACGTGACCTGATCGAAAATTCGTAAGACGGCGCAGGAAGCTTGCGCGAATGTTCGTGTGTGTTTATTACTATTCAAGTTTTCACTTCTGCCGGCACTCCCAGAGTGCAACCCGTCGTTTTTTTTTGTCTTTGGACTATTCATAAGTGTCTGTAACTGGTCTTCTGGGAATACAAGACATGATTTTGTTCGCAGAACCATGCTCTCACTTCACAATATGTTGCCATTTCAGATTCCCGCTTACCGTGGTCGCACAGTGAGTTTATTAAAGTCAGTTTGAGAGGAGTTTGTATTCCGCACAATTTTGTTTCTCATATTAAATGACGGATGTTTGTCATTATATTTGGACGATGCTTTCATATTTCTATAGTGCTTTTCGGTGTTACATTTAAGGCGGAATAATATAAATGTAATAAAATAAAGTGCTTTAGTATATAACGTCGATCCGGAACGACAATTGTAAAATACAGACAGATCGCCTTTGAAGTTGTAGAACACAAGCGTTCCACTTTGACCTTATATATTCTGAAAACCAAAATACTCAAATTCTTAATGATCTTTATTTGCAGTCAGCGGTTACAGATGTTGTTGTTTTTTTTTATTTTGAAATCTATACTAATTTTATAAAGCTGAACAGTTTATTTGGTTGAACGCACTAATCTCAGGAACTGCTTTTTTTTACGTTTTAAAATCATCAAATGAGTCCTCCCACCCAGGGCAGGGCGGGAGGGACTGTCAGACTTGACTGACTAAAATACACGGTGTCCTTCAATAGCCCTTTACGTACCGGGGTCACGGTAATTCGTGAGTCCCGCGACAACTTAGGAACTGCTATATCGAATTCAAAAAAATTATTTGTTTTGGATCGTGTATTTATCAAGGAAGTTTATAGGCTGTATTACATCACGCTACCAGCAATATATACCACGGGGCACGGCTAGTACTGTAGGTATACAATAGTAATATAAACACTTCTAAACTGCCTGAGAACCTAGGCAATAGCCTTTGAAGCGTTTCGCATTGATCCAGTAACATGCAACAGCATGACACTATTCAAATGCATAAATTATACAAAAGTAAGTCAACCTACCCAAATCTGTCAAATTTTACCAATCATAATAACCTTCCACTATTATGATAAGGTTGAAAATCTATTAAAGAAATTTGATCGTTTGAAGTAGGTTGATGTACTGGCGTCAGTAAATATGTATTATTTGCTTTTTTTTTCATATCGATCATCGTCGTCATAGTCGCCACTGATTTGTCTATGCCCCAGAAACACTGCAGTTTTGAAAATACTAAGGAGTAGAATTTCCTGTTGAAGTCTTTGTTTCCTGATAGCTATAACCTAGGGTCTTCAAGTCAAGAGTGAATAGGTTACTTCTAGACAAGCGTGCATCTCCAATGAGCGACATAGAATAAAGACGTATTGAGCAAACGCGAGCTTATCGATGAATAAATAAAAAACATTCCCCATGATTATAAACATTCCCAGTTCCTGATTTGAGGAAGACTACACAGGACACAACACTACCAATTCAATATACACTCTGCTCGCTAATGCCCTCACTCAATATTTTAATTTCACTCACCAATTTCTTCAGGGTTAATAATCAAAAACTTGTCTTTTTCAGGAACTTCGTTGATCACCAATGGTGACTTATCCTTCATCCAAAGTGGTGCGGTGGTTTTCTTCGCCTTCAGGTTACATTCTCTGGAGATCACTATGGGTAACCACCAGGACATGGTGTCTGCTTCAGGAACATCGTGGGGTCTTTCACGGAGGTACACTTTCTGTGAAATATTAGGAACTTTTAGTTTCATTGATTAGTCGCGGGTCTTATGCTGCAGGACTGTCTTATCAGTTAACCGTGACCCTGGAATGTAAAGGGCTATTGAAGGACACCTTGGATTCTAGTCAGTACGAATCTGACAGTAATGGGTGGGAGGACTCATATGATGATTTTAACACGTAAAAAGAAAAAAGACAACTCTTGAACAAGACATCTGACTTTGAGCCCCATTATTGGTAACATTAAATATTTTTTTTTATTCATTATAGATATATTATTTATCCTTCATGATGTTACTGAACTAATTAGATTATGTTTGAAACTAATTTATTGCTTGAAACGGTATAAGTAACGCCATCTATCATCCAGTGGCTGAACTTCCAAAGCTAAGTGTAAACGTATAGTGCGCTCACTTCAGAAGCATTACCAGCTAGGTGTGCATGTTCGTATTACCTATAGTTTCACTACGTATAATTTTGTTCCTAAAATTGCATTATTAGGCGGTAATATCGAGATGAAATAAGTTAAGAAACCAATAGCTTTTGAGATAAATTGGAGGGCTACGTCGCGTTTGGGAATTTTCCAATTTCGAGAACCGGACAAAAGTCTGGTTTTGCACCCAATGAAAAATAGTGTTGTTATTTTGTTTTGCATACATTCAGTCCTACTGGGTTATTCTTTGTTTCTCACACTTTTTTTTTTGCGTGGTAAAATCATCAAATGAGTCCTCCCAGGGCAGAGCGGGAGGGACTGTCAGACTTGTACTGACTAAAATCCACGGTGTCCTTCAATAGCCCTTTACGTTTAGGGGTCACGGTAATTGTACAGTCCCGAGATCTTGTTTCTCACACGACTACTAAAGAATTTATGGGATACATTAGGTAACTCAATGAACTTGAACAAAAAGCACATAGAACAACATAAATTCAAGGTGGTAAAACTAAAGACAATCTTACCTGGGTAACAACAGCAGTATTATTGTCATAATGCCTCAACACATTGACCAGAGGTAGTCTGTCCTTGTCGATCCAGCTCTTCGCCACGGTCTTGATGTCAACCCAGTCCGGAACCTTGTTGTCTTGTTGAGCTGCCGTGTTTAATGCGTTCCAGATGTCGTCACCAGAGAAGGTTTTGAATTTGCTGTGGGAAAAGTGAATATTTATTATGTGAGTACTCAATTTGTCTGTCGCTAGCCGATTAATAAATTCGCCATTTTGTGATCCGCCGGCACTTCATGATATTCCCTGTAAAAAATCAAGAGGATCGACCAGAGATCGACCCTTTTCTTAAAGGGCTCCTCTTCCAAGATATAGTTGAACGTCCAAAACAGTAGCTCGCTCTTTCTGTAAGCGGTCTCCTGGCCCTTCCCATCCCAATCAATTTTCGACAAATATAAGAGATATTTTAAGCAGGACCTAACTTCTTAAGTCGTCTTTAGTATCTAATTTGTCCCCTGGCAATGATACTCGTATCTGGTGATTAATACAAGGGCAGTTAATACCGTGACTCCAAGAAAATCCTGAGCCCCTTTTTGAAGGTCTCCTCTCCCAGGGTATGGTTGAACATGCGGAACAACAGCTCGATCTTGGTGCAAGCCGTCTCCTGCTTCATGCCAGTGATGCGGGAGTGAGGGTAGCGCTTGCTAAACTCGTAGTACAAGGAGTACAGCACTGTGAGGGGCCACTTGCCTTCCATTTCGGAGCCGTTGTTGATCTGTTTTGAAAAACATCTTCAAATTATGGTGAACCGTTTGGTGAGGGATGTAAATTAGCCACATGAAAATAAAAGAACGTTTTGACGATTGAAGAAATAATATGCACAGAATTATTCAGTCCCCAAAGCAACTTTCTTCTCATAGTTAAAATGGAATGGAGACCGTTGTCTTGAAAACATTTTTGTAGATCAACAGAAACTGTCTAACATTATATTAGTAACTACTACTTGCACTACAGCATTTTGACTTTTTCTATGCCAGCAACGACTGAAGAAATTATCAAAGGTTTGGGTTTAAAAAAACGACGGGTTGCACTCTGGGAGTGCCGGCAGAAGTGAAACTTCAATAGTAATAAACACACACGAACATTTGCGCAAGTGCCCTGCGCCGTCTTAAAAATTTTCGATCAGGTCACGTGTCACATCGCCGCTAAAGAAGTTTTCACTTCAAAAAAATCCGACGAACTGAGAACCTCCTCCTTTTTTAGCCGGTTAAAAATATGTATATTACCTTGAAAGCAGTAGCAGCAGCGATATACCCAACAAGGGCCTTGTTAAGATGAGCATCAGTCCACCAGGCAGGCGTGGTCAGTGCTCCTAACCACTGGTATGACAACTCCTGGGCGAGCTGGATGTAGCCCCGACTGCTGAGGTCACTCTCCCTGAAAACAATTGAGATAGAAATATCTTGCTAACCTTTTTGGAACAGCCCGTTCTGTCACATTCCCGATTCAACAACTAAACAAAAGACGTGCAAAATAAGTGAAAAGTAGTGCCTTTTCGTCACTGTTTTGATCTTCATTTCTTTGATTTACACAAAACCAAGACATATTTTCTCCATTGTCATTTTATCAAGGTTGACAATCAATCAAACAATCAAGGTTGATTTAAACTGAACTAATGGCTAAGCTGGATCTAATGTTAGCCTAAAGTATTATATTATTTTTCAAGATAAAGACATATTGAATAATTGAACAGATTCTAAGAGAAATTATATCTTAGAAAGTATGGGTTTTCACTATATACCAATGAAAAGGGAGGATCCTCCGATTACACGGGTATCGTTTGGTGGGAATTAGTTATCGAATTTTACTTTGTGTGTCTTCTTAACTTACGGAGAACTCTAAAGCTGACCATACATAAACAGTTGCTTCAAACTGCGACTGCTTATCCATCTACAGTCCGTCCAGATACCGGCTGCTGGAGCAGTTAGCAATGGCAGCATCAAGCAGTTGAACTTCACTGCTCAAGCAGTCCGTGTTAGCACTCCGTGTATGGGCGCAATGAAGAAATTCGATTTTAGTTATTTATTGACATAATAGATGGCACTGCACATATTGTAATGCCACTACAGTTGTAAAGAAAAGGGATTCATAGAATTATGGCTTGCCGCTGACTAGGAAATATCGAAGAATGAAACAGTGGGATGCTCCAACCACAAGCAATATGGGACAAGGGCAGAAAAGTGATAATAATGATGATGACGATAATCTGTCAGTTTGAATTGTCAACTTGATCTTCAGAACAACTATCTACCTGAAGCTATACGATAAGCATTAACCAGAACAATGAGGTGAAGGTTTACCATGAGTTGGCATTGAATTAGACGGTAATTTACGATAAAAATACATGCGTTGTGCGGTAGTACACTTTACACATAATTTGCTATTGTATTTTCAAATGCTCTGAGTCAAGCATACAGGACGAGGTTCTCTGGTGCTGTTTGTGGATGACATTGTTCTTGTCGGTGAAGAAGGACCTGAGGTTCAGAGCTAATCAAAGAGACGGCAACAGAAGTTAGTACGTTGGCTTATAATTCAGCAGGACCTCAAGTCTGCTATTATAATAGTGTCAGAATGGTCTTTCATTGATTTTATTGTTGATTTTGACAAGTTTGGTAATCTACTAATGGCGTCATTATGACTTTCCAATGGTCAATCACTGACACTCCATTGAATTAAGTGGCATAGAATGGTAATGTCATACAATTATTTTTGTTGTTACGAACTTCAAACTACTTCAGATTGCTTCTAACACTAATAAATAATGTGTAAAAATATTTATAAATGAAATGAATAATTGTTCAAATGTCGCCGTAATACAATTCTATTACGAGACCACTGACCGAACAATGATCGACCATTATGAATTAAGCAGATTACGAACTTAAGCAAAATGACAATAGGATCGTGTTGGAATGACGAAATTATAAAAAATCTCAAAAAGAAGAGACCTTTGCCCTAGGCAATCTGGACTTTATAGGCTGAACACGATCACCAAAAATCCAGCAAAGTAGTTTTACACTAACATACCTGAACACAATAAGACCCCAGTTATCAGCAGGCTTGACTCCTTGGTAGTTGGGCAGTGCCACGATGTCCAACCTCTTCAGAGGTAAGGGCACCCTCCAGAATGCTGACAACTCCTTGAACACTCGCACCACTTTTTCGTTGATACCTTCAAGAGCTTCCAGATATTCTGGACGACCCCAGATACGAATTTCTACAAAGCAAAAGAAAACCAGTGTGTCAAGAATGATAGGGCTACTTTGAACTTTTTGCTCGTTGTCGGACATAGTCTGACTACGGCCAAAACCAATGTCGTCATCTTATTTTTTATTTTTTCCCTCCCAAATGGAAACTATCAGCGCCTTTCTTAATGATGTCTTTCAAAAGAAGAAAGCAAGAAGATAATTGCAGCTCTCTTAGTAAATCTAACACTGATACTGTGTATCTGTTACCGTTTTGAGAGTCTATTAGAAGAAACGAGTGAGAGAGTTTTGTTAAATGGAAAATAAAAAGAATCTGATGTAAACCTGCTCACCAATATCGTTGCCAGCATCGTCTTTCACTTGCATGGAGTTACCCAACTGCTTCAAGTTTGCTATAACCAAGCCGAGTGTGAATGTGGACATCGGTGGTGTCCTCTCAAAATGGTCGCATACCGCGTCCGGTTCATCAGGACTGTTGGGAAGAAAATAGTTGTTAACTGAATACTCCTCACGATATCTTCATGAATGATTAAATTTTAGCTGCTAGTTAAAAAGTATCAAATTCAAAAAACTGTAAAAACTATTCTGCTTTATCATGTTAGGTTGAAAGCCGACCGCAATATAGTTGGAAAAAGGCAGGCAGAATTTGAAAGTATAAAGAGTTCCGTCAACTGTTACAAAATAACAGAACATACACAAAGTAATTAACCGGACATCTAATGAGCATTAAGATGATGATGAGCATTTCCGTCGAGTAGACAATGCCAAAGGTGGTGTGTCAATCTGATCTTCTTTGCAGGGCAATTGTACCGGAAACAGCACTAGACAGAGATCTACAGAAGACAAAAAGACAGCTCACTGCCCAGCAGTTGAACTATATGAAGGCCAACAAAAACAAACTTACATGTTTTCCGTCCTAGCGACAGGCACGTTGCTGAGCGCGATCATGTCCCGTGGTCGGACCACGCTAAGCTCAAACGGAGTCTTGTATCCCGGCTCGTCGAAGCACGGGAACATGCGACGAGCATTGTTGGGGCGGAGCTGGGTGGCTGCTACGATCCTGGATAAATAAGGAGAATTTTGTAGCTGTTGTTTTAGAAATTGTTATAATTGTTGTTACAATCAATGATTCACAAGCTCTACTCAGGAGTGACTGGGTTCTGGAGGTCGAATAGGCAGTCGATCATCATCAAGTTAGAATAGAAGCAGACCCCGACATGATAGGGTCTCACGGCGTTTTATATTTATTATCTTGCTCTTTGGCGAAATTCCAGTTAACTTGTGCTTCTACCCTGGCCCGTAACTTGGGACTAGACAGCAAGCAATTTATGTCTACTTCTGTTTAAGAATTCTCTCAATCTGGTCAATTTTGCTATTAATGTTTCCTAAGAACTTATTCTGCCGGAAGGCCGATATTTTACAACTTTCCGATTTAAAAGTACTTTCTCATTAAAACTTCAAATTAATGTATTCAAAGTTGTTGAAGCTGCTTCCCCTACACTCACCTTTCAACCTCTTGCTCAGTCATATAGCTGGTCTTAAAGAACGCCTCAGTGGTGGTAGTCTCCATAGTTCCCTTGAAGCTGAACTTCAAGACCCCCGTGGAACCCTTGGTGACCGTTCTCTCTAAGGACAGCGTGACTATCGGCTTCTTGGGGTCCGTTGATAGTCTATTGATGGTAATTCTTCTAGACTCTTTCCTAATAATGAAACCACATTTAATTTAATATTTATTAAACACCAACATTATCGGTTCGCTAAAGCTTATAATTACAATTAGCTAGAATGTAATAGTAATGAGTAATGTTGTACATACAATATTTTAAAACATACGATTGCATATTGTGAGATTTTAAAATGTATCAAGTTTTCACTCAATCATAAAATTGTCGTAGTCAAGATAATTTCAAGCTTGTGAAGACGAACAGCTAATGGCAACAACAATATCACAAAGAAATAAAATGTTCAACTTACGTGTCTCCAGGAAAATGAGCCCTAACTTCAGACTCCAAGATCTCAATTTCGTGTGCGGAGTGCACAGAGATCTCATTGCTATCCTCAAGCCAGGTGATATTGATGGCCACGTGGCCTTTGAAGAGTCCGTCTTCGAGATATGGTTCCAAATCTAGGCGGTAGGCTGTAGGTTCTACTGTCTTCTCCAAGCGGGTCTCCATGGATAGACCGTGGGCATTGTTCAGGTCAATGCTGCGAGCTTTGATAATGTGGATAGGTTGGAGATTCTGTGGGATATCGGGTTAGTTTAAGTTTTCAAATATTTTATACGCATAAACGTCTGCATCGATCGCGAATTGTAAAACTATTTTCATCAGCAGCTTTACCAACGCAGCGCATCGCAGTCCTATTTGTTCTTTCCATAGATTCCATAGAAAATCTATTGAAAGAAGTCTATCGTCGCCAAGCAAGGGATGTTTAAAATGTTGAACAGAAGAGTATCTATTCTTCAGTCGTCTTCGGATCGTAACATACTCGGGGACAAAGTATCAAATTGTATAGATAAAAATAAATTTGTCTATCCTTGATAGAATAGATAGATAGATTGAGTCATGCTACGCGTCTTCGACTGTTTATCCTTTTCGTAACCTACTTGTTAGGAAAAGGACTTATGAACGCTAGTATAACCTTCTGCCTAGCCTGTTCCTAACTATGATAGACCATGTACAACTAGTCCCGGTTGAAGAACGTATATTTATTGCCGAATGTAGTACAGTGTAATTTGAATATAACAGACTATATTTAGTTCAAAGAAATGATGCAGCCTCAAGGAGTGTCAGCATAGTGACGGGGCCTGTAGAGGGCCAAAGCCTGCCGGGGTCGCGGGACTTACCCATTACCGTGACCCCGGTACGTAAAGGGCTAGTGAAGGACACCGTGGATTTTAGTCAGTACAAGTCTGACAGTCCCTCCCGCCCTGCCCTGGGTGGGAGGACTCATTTGATGATTTTACCACGATAAAAAAAAAACCAACCTTGTTGTCTAACAAGTACAATACCAGACAGTGTTTAGACGATAAAAAAGAAATGATGCACGTTCCTGTCCGATAAAACAGTATCGATACAACAGATGCTGTAATATTTTAGATCGATAGTCGATATAAACACTGAGACAGATTCAAAAGTACCGGTATCGGAATAGATGGGTCGTATCCTAACAGATCGTCTTAAGTTTTCATCGTCAGAATACCAAAGACAAGCTTAAATTTTACGAGAGAGTTGGAGATTAAAAAGTATGATACGATACTTTTTATTATATTTTTAAAATCATCAAATGAGTCCCCACACAGGGCGGCACAGGAGGGACTGTCAGACCCTTGTCTTGCCTTCTCTGTACTTACTCTGTATCAATTCAAACTACCGATACAAATATAAGATTCGGGCATCCTTATCTCAAGGTAATGATAACAAAATGCCATCAAACTGTTTAGATTTTGGAAGCTAAATACTAACAACGTTTAGGTCTGGGATTTCCCATTTTTATTTAAGTCTGGATTACCGCCAAGATATGCCAATGTTTGTTGTTTGTGTATTTAGAAGCTAGAAGATAACTCTTCAATTTCTTTGCAAAAAGGATGTTTACTTTTACTCATTGATTTTCTTTAAAGTCTAGGTTTAGTATTGCTTCGTGTAATTGCACTGGTGTCGACGAGATTGTTAGGAATGTGCGAAAGTGGTGATTGAAATCTTTGATGGATTCTTTAGTATAGTCCCCAGCACATAAACCTACCTTAATCTGTCAAATTTTACCAATCGAACATTAACCTTCCACTATTGTGATAAGATTGCAAATCCATTAAAGAAATTTAACAGATTGAGGTAGGTTGATGTGCTGGCGTCTGTATATCTCTAAAGAAATAAATGATAATGATTATAAATATTTTACTTCTAAGCGTATTGAATTAATGTTTGCAACACTACTAATTGGTTTTTTAATCACGATCGCACCCGTCAAGGAACGAGTTTTATTTTTCAAATTGTAATACAATGTGCTCGCGCGCCGACGAACTGGTCCTATGTGTGGGATACTGGATATAGACCACTCCCACTCCCAGCAGTGTCACCGTTATACGTGGACACTGCTGGTAGTCAGGCCTCTTCTAACATTTGACAGTAAAATGGCCCACATTTGACAGTTGCTTCCATTCAGGACTAGTTCAGAATGGAAACGACTACCGAATGTGGGCAAATAGATCCACAAAACTGTTGAACACCTCTGCCCTCCCTTATGTGGAACACAGCCATGATGTTATCCATTAGGTTTTTTTATTGCGTACTTTTAAGACTACTATTATAATAAAAAACAAATGAGTAATAACTTATAAGTAATAGGAATATGTATAAGAAATAAAAAGATTTAAAAAATCCAAGGGCGTCCAAGTCGACATCGCTGTCAACGGAAACACTGGCCAGAAGCTGCCCCAGCAGCAGCATTGCCACGTTGATACCATGATGTTATGTTTGTATAGCCAGCTCATCGCTTCACGTTTAGCGCCTAGTTATGCACACATTTGCTGCAGCGCTAACAGCTGCTAATCAGACTAAATTAATGAGCATTGGTCAATGTTTACCCACTCTCCTCTGCCATGACGTCACAATGTGTTGCTGTGATTACAAAACAACGTTGCATTGCATTCCTTCATTTTTTATTATATTTCACTAGCTGTTCCCCGCGGCTTCACCCGGCTCGGCTCTTTTTGGTCTTAGCGTGATGTTAAATAGCTTGTAGCCTTCCTCGATAAATAGACTATCTGACACAAAAAGTTTTTTTCAATTTGAACCAGTAGTTCTTGAGGTTAGCGAGCTCAAACAAACAAACTCTTCAACTTTATAATAATAACTAGCTGTGCCCCGCGGTTTCACTCGCGTTTTTCTCGTTTCCGTGGAAATACCGAGATAAAATATTGCCTATATTATAGCCTTCCTCGATAAATGGACTACCCAACACTGAAAGAATCATTCAAATCGGACCAGTAGTTCCAGAGATTAGCGCGTTCAAACAAACAAACAAACAAACTCTGCAGCTTTATAATATTAGTATAGATATAGTTGGGTAAGGGATATAAGTCTTTTTTTTTAACGTGGTTAAATCATCAAATGAGTCCTCCCACGCAGGGCAGAGCGGGAGGGACTGTCAGACTCGTACTGACTAAAATCCACGGTGTCCTTCAATAGCCCTATTCGTTCCGGGCTCTAGAGGTCCCGTCAGTTTTTGCTGACACTCTTTGAGGCGCGCATGGAACACAACGGGCCGTCGACCCGGGCATGATCCATAGTCGGACAGCGAGTTGCACATTAGCCGGGATATTAGACTTTGTGGATATCTTGGGTTCTTCTCTAGATGCTAGTACCATAAAACCGTGTGATGTAGTGACGCTTAAGTTCCGGATTCCAACAAAGTGGAAACAAGGGTCGAGGAGACATTACACTTTTTGTCTCGAAAAAGTTGAAACAGTTGAGCAAAGAGGGTATCAGGATAATCAGGCAATTCACAGCGGAAACGAGACGAGAATTAGTAAGTGGTATACTTATTAGCCATTGTGGGTACTGCCTAGCTCTGGTGGCAAATCGTCGAGGATAAAATACTCTCCTAGCTGATTTGGTCTAGACCTGAGTGATATTCTTTTAATGCTTTAATACCTGACTCATTCAAACAACGAGACTTTACATAAGGGGCTTAATACAGAACAATAAAACCGTGGCAGTCATCAAATGGGAGTGGTAAGTATGCCATGTACCCAAAATGCGCTAATAAACTCATAGTATATTACCTCTAATCTAATAAGCCGCCCTTATCACGTCACATAAAACTTGTGATGGCTAAACTCTTCTTCTAGGAAAAATTAAGACTGCAAGAATTTTATTTAGGTGGATAACATAGTATTTGACCAATGACACCATGTGAAATACCTACACGGTTACGACATCTATCAGTCATGACTGTACATTCTAAAAAATGGTAACAGCACATAAATATATTTTGTGGCAGACAAAATGCTTATCTTATAAATAGAATAATTTTGTGACTATACATATAATTTAAAAAAAAAACTTACATGTTGTGTGTATTATGCCTACAGGTGACAAAAAAAACCACGACACATTGTTTTTTTATCACTGGTGCGTGATACTAAAAACACTCATAAAAAGGTTTAGTAAATCTTATGGAATTTTAAAGTACCAACACAACATGTAAAAACATATTAGAAGATTATGTAAATAACCAGTAAAAATCAAGGTTCGTCTCCGGCCTCACAATAATGCCTTTGTGCAGAGAAAAATGACATTTTATCCTTCGACACATTCGGGAAATACAACATTTAAAATCATCAAAATTCTAACTTCTCATTGATCTCTCAATAAAAAAAAATCTGCAAAAAAAATATATTTTTCACTTTTTAATTATGTTCTTTTTTTTAGGTCTTTCGATTTTCAATTCAATATTAAAAAAAAAAAAAAATTATAGTTAGCATTAAATTAGGAATTGAGAAAACACTAAAATCAACATAATTATCAACAAAAATATAAAAATACAAAATTAAATAAAACTAAACTAAACTACATATTATAGAGCATCGAAAAATTCATCCTCAACGCTGTCAGCTGGTAATGTGCCCAAGAGACTGGCGGCATTGCCTCTCTGTATGGCAATACTTAGCCTCTGGCCAAGGTAAAAGCCAGCTCTTGGGTCACGGGAAGCGTCAATAAGTCTTTTAGAAATTTCTTTGTAGAGGCTGTGAGCACTCGGACCCCATGGCCCTATAGTTTCAACCCCAAACGGCTCAATTAATAATCTTTTTAATTACATTTTTAAATATTTTTACAAAAAAGCAATACAAAACATTTAAAAATAGCAGTCCACCAGCATCGGGAACAGGGTCCGGGCTGCCGGTGGTCAGGGCTCCTGAGAGAGGAACCTCCTAACAATACGCGCCGTGTCCAGAAGACTGCCTTCTGAATCAGGCGCCTGATCCAGCTTCCAAGCGAGAGCCTCCTCAGATGTTGTTCGAGGCTCTTGGTAATTATGCTATATCATTATTACGGGCCTAAAGTAATTCCACCTTCCACTTTTCGGGGTTTAGTACGATTGTGAGCCAATCCACACACTTTCCTAATTCACACCACACATCAGCACACACACACATCAACACACACACACAACCACACTTCGTATTTTGAAACTCATTTGATGACAAGCGGAAATCCTTTGGGCTTTTTGCTCCAAAGGGACTGTCGGACTCGCAATGACTAATAATAATGCATTGGAACGGCAGCGGGATGCGGATGTGGAGCTGCGTCACAAATGTTTCACCTCCTATCTTGCCTTCTTAGCCTAAAAACATGCAGCAATGCGGTGGAAATGGCTGAGTTTTAGGCCAATTGGCCCAAATTGGCCAACGGTATTTATATTTTATACCGTCGTGCCAGCGACACGAAGAAGAAGAAGAACAACTAATATCCTTCATGTTCCTTCAACTGTTCTTTACTATCCGGGGTCCCAGTTACCCGATTGGTCAGTTCTGCCATTGCAGTAGGCAACATACACCACGTACGAGTACTCCAATTTTGGTAGGGCAGAAGACGGCTTGGCCACTGGTATACTTTTGATAAAAGCGGTACCATGAGTAGATAGCATCTAGTATATATAGTATACTATCCGAGTCTATATCAGTTAACAAAGAGGCAATCAGGATGTGTCGCCAGACGCAAGTCACCACGTACCTTATCCGGCGGCAGAGAGTTCGCAACGTGGAGGCTCAGACACACTAGCACGAGGACGCGGCTGTACATCGTTGTCTTTGCCTCTGCCTTTTTCCTTTACCTAGGAAAAGAAAGGAAGAAGTTCAAAAAATATTGTCTAAAAATAAAAATACACACATTTTTCAAAATCATGAAACATGTCTTAAAATGCTGTTTTGACCTGTAAATAATATTATGATTTAAATGTTATAGGGTGATTTGTAATTCGATGCTGTCTTTGAAATGGGTTAGATATTATTTGCAACAATTTTAACCCCGATAACATGGGGTTCAAACTGACTGGTTTTGGAGATATCGAACTTTAAAGATTGTTTGAAAAATTTCCAGCTCTCTTTCATTAAGTGCTTATTGTTAGAAATTAACGATGGTCACCACTTAGTATACATACTTTTCTGATAGAATATGAACGACTGAATCTAGTGAATACAAGTTTGTTATAAAATTAATCATACCTTGGGAAATAAGTGTCATAAATTTTCTGTTTTGAAAAACTCAATACAGGTATAAAGAACAAACAAACATATCGAAACATCAAAAGAACAAATCTAAATAAAGAGTGGCAAATTCAGTCTTCTATGCGATGTGGAGGAGTACTGCGACACCTAAGAGCCGTTTTTCCTTTGGAGCAATCTCACCACACTACTCCCAAACCATTGCATCTCCTGAAAGCCAGAATCAACAGTGGTGACCACCAAGAACTTAAACTAAATTGTTAAATCTAAGACTCTGTGCCCTGGTCGCGGGACTAACAAATTACCGTGTCCCCGGTACGTAAAGGGCTATTGAAGGACACCGTGGTTTTAGTCAGTCAAGTCTGACAGTCCCTCCCGCCCTGCCCTGGGTGGGAAGACTCATTTGATGATTTTAACACGATTAAAGACTCTGTGCCTTTGTTGCTTATAAACTTAATGCATTTTCATACAGATTTGCTCATGTGAAGATTATGGGAAAGTTGTTTCCAAAAGGATTGGATATAATTACTCGTACGTTACTTAACAATAGCTACGAGTATTTATTCTAAAACAATTGATTGATTACAAAATTCTGGGAAATCAGTTTTTCCCACTGAATATTAAATAAAGTGATGATTAGAATACCTCTTCGCTAATAGTTTGTTCAGAAGACCATCAGACTACTAAAAGTTGGATAAGCAAATAGTACATGTAGCAATTACCAGAACTTTCCAGAAAAACAGGATACTGAACTCAATCCCTTCTAGTCTGATATCCTAGCCGTCTGCCGTGACTAAAGAAAGATCAAGCGAAAACTTCTTTGATAAGAGGTATACACGCCTATTCACAACATTAGCCCATTAAATCACTTCGTCTAGTCAAGATACTCAATTGCCGAACCAAATCAGCCCATTTGAAGAGTCTACTGCATTATTATAACACAGAAGAAACACAGTTTGCATGCTATAAGTGAAGAATCGAATGAACTTACAGCCTTATGTCCAGTGGGCTGTGATAAGCAGAGTTCAATTGAAATTATAACACCATAAAACCCGAACTATTTCAGTTTGGAAAAGTCTACTGCCTATGCCACAGACAGTAAGCTTTTTGATGAACAAGGTTCAAGCAATTACCCTGGAACTGCTTTGTTCAAGAATCAACCAGGACCCATACCAACAATACCCATAATGCCTGGTTGAACGCTATTGCTTCGTACTCAAAAATACATCTTCAACAAAAGACATCCATTCTCGAATAGAGGACATAACAATAAGAAATAACTAAAGAGGTTAGTGGTCCACAATAGTAACCTCCTTCCAAGGACACTTAAAAAAAAACAAAACAAATGCTTTGCGCCCCAAAAACCACTGGCTAGAAATACCGTCAAAAAATATTTGAATTACGAAAAGGATTTAAAAAAGTATTTAAACAAGGAAGTTTTACTTACGTGTTCAGTTCTACAAGTGCAGATTGCCACTGTAGTATCCCAAGCGTTGGTCCCCCTCAATTGTGAGCAGGATATTCCTCATTTGCACTGACGATTCAACTGTTGTGAACCTCTTACGTCTAATATTGCTAATGCTATTTACGTGTCATATTGTACCGGCAATTTGTTTTCAATGCTCCTATCACGCATTATTCGTGAGGATGAGTTATGGTGAAGAAGAATGCAGGAAGGACAGGAGGAAATCTTGTGGTGATTTGGTATGTAGGATAGGAGGGAGGTGTGGCGTTGTAGATAGAAATAGACGGGAAGAAATCTCACAGGTGTTTAATAAAACTAACAAAAAGTTAAGGATATACTCGTGCAGTTAGGTTAGACCTGTATTGGAACTGATCATGATTTAATGGATTCTCGTGTAATTCTCTCTGATTTTGTTTTTATTGCATTCGAGAAAATCAAGCGTAGTAATAAGTCATAGAGTCGTGACCCAATGCTGCCAGACCTAATTTACGTGTCGTACTCTTATCATCAGTCAGACAAACGAGCTACCATCACAGCCACCAGTCCTCTGAAAATTGTGAATCATTTTAAAGAAACTGACACGTCCTTGCAATAAGGGCCCTCTCACCTTCATAGACGTCTGTGTAACAGCAATGAGAGAAGTTAAAAGCTTATTAGAAAATAAGGGAGTACCCACACTTATTCAGCTTTATGCTTACGATTTTGTATGAAGACGCGTACGCGTCTGTCCAGCTCTCTACAAGCTGATTCGCGGCAAACAAGTATAAAAATGAAGACTGCTTGTAGTAGTTCGAAAATGAGGTACCATTCCTATTACTTACATTGACGTGATTTAAGAAAAACTAAAAATTTATCAGCCTAGGGTAATTCAGGAACAGTCACAATGGACCTTCTGGTACCGAAACGAGTGTTTGGAAATCGACATGATTCCAAATGCAACGTTGAAAAGCAGTTAGGGCCGAGTCACACCGGAATGGCAGCGGCCAGCAGTAACGCGGCCAGCACTAACAGTGTGAAATAATTTTAAATTTTATCTACAGACTTAAAATACCAGAATCGTTTGTCTTGACAGTGGTTCTGCCCGCGGCCGCACCGCTCCTCACCCCCGCTACAACACTGAAATTAGTCAAGAGGAGACTAGGCGCGTTGCTGCCATTCCGGTCTGACTCGGCCCTTATAAACCACACCGGAATTTTCCAGGACACCTGTCCTACTTACTTCTTAAGCAATGATGTATTTGTAGTGGGGTTCGTTGAACACTCCAAATTTTCAAAGCAATACGAACGAATCCCTTAGAGAGAGGGGCCTGTGAGCTTGCAGTGGCAACATTATAGATTAATTATGCTCAAATTGACCGTAAAATAACAAAATAAAGAAGAGGTAACGATTCTGAGGACGTTATGATTTTACATCATCCATTAGCGACAAGGTCAATGCACTGAATCGCATCATACTAATAATATACATTAAGCCTGGCTCCATTATTAGGTAATATTGCAAGAATGCTGGCAAGGCCTATCAAAGCTGTTATTTTAATCTTAACTACCATTTTTTATTCGTGTTAAAATCATCAAATGAGTCCTCTCACCCAGGATGAGACGGGAAGGACACACATATGTCACATTCTTTTGGCGATCCTGGGTGCCCTTTGAAGGCAGTCCCTCGTTAAATTATATTTATTGTGCAAATTGGTTTTGACAAACTCTTTTAGACGTCATTCAGGAACCATGGCGCATTATATATTACACCGCTACAAAAATAAAGATAACCACCTATTTTGTCCATGACAATGATTCGGCGATAGCAAATAATAATTACTCGTAAATTGCCTCCAAAGTCGTTTTTGATTGCAATTTAATTGGATGCGATCCTAATGAACGTTAATGACTTGACGTGTAGCTAATATAAATTAAATGGAAACGGTTTGAGGTTTAATCATGATTTATTGAGGACAGTTAATTATATCAAGAAAATTCGGGAAACAATTTAGTTTAAAAATAACGTGTTGAAACTTCTTCATCATTATAAAAATATGCTTTAGTTAAAATAGAATTATGGTTGAATCAGCGCTATTTGGGGGCGCTTACGTGAACGTAAGCGTACTCTCAGATCTGGATGCGGGCGAAACCCCACTACATCGACCCCAAGAAACATGGTACAAAGAAGATGATAAATAAACGCGGGCGAAACCAGTGTCTATTAGCTAGTACACAATCACAAAAGGGTTAAACGACTGCAATAAAGTCCAATTTACATTGTCAGAGTGACAACTGACGCACTCGTGACATGCGAGTAGCTATCATAGTAATTTTCTAATTAGAATCTCAACGAAACGATTCAACTCTTGGAACAGATTCATTGTACTGTCGGTTACAAAGTTGTCTTACCTTTGGAGTTTTAAGTAACTTGCAAGTGAGACAATAACAGAACACGTGGTATGATATAATAATAGTATGATTCCACCAAAATATAGGTACGGCACATTTTGTGCAGAACTCCAGCACCGGCCTTTAGCCTCTGTGTCTGCCGAAAAGGCTGTGCGTAACTTGTGTACGCGCACAGTGCAGCATATTTGTGCGCGAACATTTTTACAGAACTGAGTTTAGTAATGTACATGTGTCATAATGTGCGCGCACTAATAATGAGTCTATTGCTCACGTGTGCGCGCACGCAGTGTGCAGGTGAGCGCGATCATTTTTAGAATTTTTGCGCACAATTTGTTAGTGTTTGCATGAGTGTGTCGACCAGAGCCGACATTTGTGCCGCAGACCGGTGGACTGCATCTTTGTGAATATTTTAAATATTTTAATTTGACGACACGGTTGGCGCAGTGGCTGAGCAATCGACTGCTGCGCAGTGTGTCGCGGGTTCGATCCCCGCACGGAACAAATATTTGTATGATCTGCAAGTAGTTGTTCTGGATCTGGGTGTTTGGGAATGTGAGTTTCTATGTCTGTAAACGCACCCACGATACAGGAAGAAATTGATGAACAAATGTGTGAGGCAAGGTTTAAAAAAAAAAGTAAAAAGTAAGCAGTTCCCAATACCCACAACGCGGGCCCAGTGTCATAGCTGTCACTTTTCTTCATCGTGTTTCTTCACGGTGTTTTCTTTTTCCATTTCCTAGAATAATACGAAATGGGCCACTTTTTTAGTTAACTGTACTTGTGATATAATGGGTATGTTATACACAAGAGATGTGTGAACTATTGTCATTGAACTTGCCCTATACATATAGTAGTAGTAAATAAGTACACGTGTAATTTTCATTGCAATTCCCTTTTATTTATTTATAAATACAAACAAACAAGTCAATTTTCCTCATCAATCATTGAATGTGTGTCGAGAGCCTACATATGAGAGCAATTCGCGGGCATGCGAGTAATGGGCAACTCGCTGTCCGACCATGGACCATACCCGGGTCGACGGCGCGTTGTGTTCCACCCGCGCCTCAAAGAGTGTCAGCAAAATGTTGGGGCCCCACTCTAGAGTGCCAAAGCGTGCCGGGGTTGCGGGACTGTACGAATTACCGTGACCCCAGAACGTAAAGGGCTATTGAAGGACAACGTGGATTTTAGTCAGTACAAGTCTGACAGTCCCTCCCGCACTGCCCTGGGTGGGAGGACTCATTTGATGACTGTACCACGTAAAAAAAAACATAAGAACAATTACTTGCCTTTCACACACCTCTACCACTGAACCAATCATCATATGACGTACAGAAACGGAGATAGGCTACTTTTCATCCCGAAAACCAATAAGTTCCCAATGAAAACAATAAAACTTTAATATGGTAACAGATGGTCATCACGTGTCTTTCGAATCCGAAATTAAGTACATCCCGAATTGATTGTCAAATTCTAAATTAAATTATTGACTTAAGCGGTAAAAATGACAAATTCCTGAAGAAACATTCTTGTTTTTCTTGTGGAGAGGAGAGCATCGCGCAGGTCAACCTAGAGGAAGTTGTGTGCTGCTTAATCCAGTGCCGGGTAATCCAGTGGTGAACCTTTAATCAAAAGTCTCCAAACAGAGGCTTCAAAGAAGTATCCTCATATCATCCGACCTATAAATTACTGTTAGGCTGTACTCGCAGACGGGGGCCTATTACTCGTATTCAAAAAGCGGGACCTAGTTTTTTATTCTTATATAGGTCGGGTGATACGAGAATATTTCTTATTCTTCACAAATCACTAGGTTAAAGTGGTAGTCGTGGGACTGTCTTCTCAGGTTACCCTGGAACGTGAAGAGCTATTGAAGGATTGCCGTGGATTTTAGTCAGTAAGAGTCTGACAGTCCGGCCCTGGGCTGGAAGTTCTCCAGCCCAGGGCCGGACTGTCAGACTCGTTGATGATTTCACCACGATAAAAAAATGCTAAGGTGCAGTAAAGGAAAAGTAAAAAAAGTTATTTTAAGGATGGTAGCTACAAAACTTTACAACTGTGTCGCAGCTATCATCAGTAGTTCCTACACAGTTAATAGCTATTTAAAATTCATCCACGTTCGCATATGAGGAACAAGACAGGGTCAGTACAAAGGGGATCGCTAGATAATCCAACTAATTAAATTCATACGAGTAGTTTAACTATTGTTTAAATAAGGCGCTACAATGACATGAGACCAAGCATACTAAATCATCAGTGACTACTTATGTTTCAATGTTCATCCTGTATTGGAGTAGTCAGTGACAGTCAGCGCCCAGCGCAATCCTCTTCGTCAGTACGTCTGTCCAACTTCCTACGTCCTACACTGTGCTTGCCGTCGCGTGGTCTCCATTCGAAAACATTAAATCTAAAGGGGAGGCCTATGTTCGGCAGTGGACCTCCTACGACTGATGATGATGATGATTGAAACACTCGCTTTGAGAACACAATGAAAGTCCTTTAGGACAGTGTATAAGACGGGGACGCGAGGTATGTCTGAAAATCACACACTTAAGGCAAACTTAACACAATACTAACGTAGCGCAAGCGTCAACAGGACGCCATTTGTTAATGGCCGCTTGCATTGCGTCTTATACACTGTTCACCTATGTCGTAAAGGCCAGAAGTTGTAGATCGTGGTTTCAAACCTAGTTAGGCGCATTACTTTTTGTTATTTCTTTCTGCTCTCTAAACGGTGAAGTAAAACATCGTGAAGAAACCAGCATGTCCTAGAACCAACAATACGAGGACATGATATCTATGGATTGATTACAGGCCACTCCCACTCACACAGAGGAGGCCTGTGTCCCAGGAGAGGGAATAATAAATAAATAATAAATAAATATTCCACAACTATCACACAACGCCATCTAGTCCCAAGCTAAGCAGAGCTTGTGTTATGGGTACTAGACAACTGATAAACATACTTATATATTTCTAAATATATACATATTATAGATAAATAACACCCAGACACAGAACAAATGATCGTGCTCATCACACAAACATTTGTCCTGGGTGGGAATCGAACCCACGACCTCCAGCATAGCAGTCAGGGTCACTAACCACTAGACCAACAGGCCAGTCAAAATGTCGGAATATCCCAGCACAGAGAACATTATATGCTGGTTTTATGTTGTGGTGAAGAATGCATAAGCCTTCTGTGTAAAAAATGCGGCCTTGTGTCTTGCAGTAGAATGATTTGCTAGCATTATGTCGCATTTCAGTCAGTAATTCTTAACCCGACCCTGCCTACATAATTTGCTCCCAAGGGCAAACGCGTAATTTTTATCACATTAACGTCTAAGTACTGATAAGAGCTGAAATTTCATACTAAAGATCATCTTAGAGGAAGCAACATCCTTCCTTATTTAAGATATGCATAATACATTGTTATTAAATACTTTTAAGTAGGCGCTTAATACCATCGTCTCTGAACCGGTTAACGTTTAAACGCCAGGGTTGCTGACATCGTGTACAGAAGTGCTAATGATCATCGTTGTACGCGTTGCTTTGGGCGACTTTTGCCTCTCAAAGACGATTTCTTTCAAAGCATTCTATTGCTTCGTGGATTGAAGCGTGTTGTGCTCCTCGCTTATTGTTCTATGGTGTTAATCCTCTAATTTCTAAGCTTGGTGACATTCCCTACCCGAAGTTTGTGTATCTTTATAGCTACAACCTTCGGGTCTTTAAGTCCAGCGTGAATAGGTTACTTCAGGGCAAGCGTGATTCACCGTCGACCACATCATTGCTTACCATCAAGCATCAAACGAGATAGTGGCCCAACGTAAACCTAACGATAAAAAACGACGGGTTGCACTCTGGGAGTGCCGGCAGAAGTGAAAACTTCAATAGTAATAAACACACACGAACATTCGCGCAAGCGCCCTGCGCCGTCTTACGAAATCTCGGTCAGGTCACGTGTTCTGACGCGAGTTCAAAATTTTTTACCCTTTCCAAAAAAAGTGCACAACGCCGCTAAAGAAGTTTTCACTTCAAAAAAAAATAAATTCCTGTAAGTCCTGGTAGCCTACCATGACGTCTTAAAACGTGAGTAGTTAGGCTGTGTGAAAGAGACAGAGTTATACAAGTCGTCTAGCGCCATCTCGTTCCCCGAGCGGAACTACGCACGTGTTAACCCGTCATGGTAGGCCATCTATACGTTACCGAGGAATAATTTTCGAGTTACACGCGACCAAAACCGCTGGCGACAGCTTTTTTTTTTATCGTGGAAAATCATCAAATGAGTCCTCCCACCCAGGGTAGGGTGGGAGGGACTGTCAGACTTGTACTGACTAAAATCCACGGTGTCCTTCAATAGCCCTTTACGTACCGGGGTCACGGTAATCCCTTGGTCCCGCGACCCCGGCAGGCTTTGGCCCTCTACAGGCCCCGTCACTATGCTGACACTCTTTGAGGCGCGCGGGGAACACAACGCGCCGTCGACCCGGGCATAGTCCATGGTCGGACAGCGAGTCGCCCATTACTCGCTGCCCGCATGCCCGCGCCTACGGTGGCCGGAGAACGTGCTGGCAACAGCTAGTGAATTTTAATATCAGAAGAGCAAATCGATAATAAGCGAACTGCAATAACTATTATACAAAATTGTGTACTTTAATTCACAAGTTTCATAATTAGAACAGCTATGAGCTGTTTCATAACAAAACACCCAGAAGGAGATCGATGATAGAAAAATGTTCGCGTGATCTATTTTTATTCGTAGACACGCAGAGGTAACTTTTTATTTTGGCTATGGATGCCAAAGAAAACAATCAATACATGGAAAACCATCGCAAAAACTTTAAGGAAAGATTTTAAAAATTTGAAGAATCTTTTTGAAAGGGCGTAAAAATATTTATTTAATGAACCAAGTTGAAAATTAAGAAAATATTAACAACATTATCTCAACTTTTGTAATGAACCCTTTTTGTTTTTAATTAGAATGGATTCGTGAAATTTTGCTGGAGTAGAACTTTTCTATTGAATTTGAGGTTCGAAAAACAAAATGTTTTGGTTCTGCTGTATTTACCTTTATAAAAACATCAAATAATGCAGAAAAAATCTTCAAATAGTAATTCAGCAGGTGAAGGGAGACCCAAGTTATGCGAAGAAATCTTTTATTTACAACAATTGTATTCCCAATTATAGAAAACTAGCCTTTGCCACACACGCTCTTACCCACCTATCCCTACCACCATCACCTATCCTATGTTACTCAGGACCAATACAGCTTTCTACTGGTGAAAGAATTTTCAAAATCGGTTGGGCAGTTCCTGAGATTACCCCCTACATACAAACAAACAAATTTACCTCTTTATAATATTAGTATAGATTTACCATTTACTTACAGAATTACGCTTTATGAGAAGATTTTAGACGTCGACCAAACTGCATTGGGCTCGAATTCTTATCACAGAGAGGTCATCGGAAACCCATGTCCTGACTGTGGTAATATTTATGCCAAATATGTAAAACAAAAATCTTTCTTTGACTCTTTCTTCTTCTTTCAATTATTTTCGGCCTACTTTTGTGAGTCGACTATGCAGAAGGTCTTACATATGAGGTCCCACACGAACACATGATACGGTCAACCTAACATCAATAGTAAATCATGGACTACGAAAACCGCCCTTACTGCTACGAAATAAAGACCCTGTCAATATACTATCACTTGGACGTGTGTTTAACTATATATGTATCAAGATTAATCACGATAAACATTTATGAGGAAATGAGTTATAATATGAAAGAAGGTTGTGTAACTTGAATGGTTGGTCGTGATTAAACCTCATTGATTAATGAAGGCATAACTATAACTAAGGAGGTCATCAAGAGGAAGGAAGAGATGGCAAGAATGCGTAAGGAGTGACATATTTATTTTTATTTCTGTAAACTTGGAATAAATCAATGGAACCTGCGGCAAGCCTTTGTCAAACAGACAAGGGTGGCGAATGAGAAGCGTGACGTTTTTATTTGTAACTAGCTTCCGCCCGCGACTCCGTCCGCGCGGATGTCGGTTTTCGCGTGGATGGTTTATTTCTCCATTTTGAGTAACTCTGACAGTGACATCTTATAAATATCTATTGGACCCAAATACGGCTAAGCCACATAATTAAGTAGATCCCTCTATTGAGCTACTGCTGTAGAGCTCGCGTTCTGTACTGAAAAATAAGTTTTTTTTTTCTACGTATTTTTCCAGGATAAAAAATATCCTATTTTATGCCCAGGATAATAAGGTATAATCATACCAAGTTTCATCGAAATCGAACCGTTAGTTTTCACGTGATGCCTGCACATACAGACAGACAGACAAAAATTTTTTTAATCACATATTTGGGTTTGGTATCGATCCAGCAACACCCGCCGCTATTTATTTTTTCAATATTTTCAATGTACAGAATTAACCTTTCTACAGATTTATTATATGTATAGATGTATGGAATTGTTTGAATCCAGTCACATAGAAAAGCGAAAGCGATCCGATAGCATGACCGAACTATCGGACTGACGTCTCGTATCGGTTCGTTATCGCTTCGGACTAGCCTGTCTGTTGACAAAGGCATAGGTGTGCAGTTTAGTACCTACTGTTTTTTTTTTCTACATACACACATCAAAATAGTTTGTGATCACTAGCATAAACCCTTTTTTTTGTGTGTAAAAACAATAAAACTGTTTCATTGTTTTATATTCGAAACGCATATTTTCAAATAAAGAATTTAAAAAGAAGAAGAAATCAGAATTTATAATCTACCGTAACGAAAAAGATTTCGTATTTTCGAAGTGATCGCAAACTACAGTAGTTACTACTGTAGTTTTTATGTTTTTTAGTTACTACTGTAGTTTTGGGCACGAGTATACAACCCTTTTTTGTTGATTTTTATTTGTCATGGCCATTGTAATGCAGGTGCTTCTGCGAGAAAAAATAGTTTTACGATAAATACTAAAATGGTTAACTACTTAATACACTATTTCTTGGGATTGCGTCTACAGATTTAGCCTGATAAAATCATTATGTAATACAGAATTACAACAAAACGCGCTTGATAATAATGATGTTTCTTAATCTTTGGTGCAATTGCGCTTAAGTGAAAGAACAAGTAGGGCAAAGACATCAAGCCAAAAAAAGGAAGAATGAATCATAAAGAGTGCATGCAAAGGCAAAGGAATTTTTACTCTCACAGCCGCTTAATAAATGCTATGTAAAAACCTGTTGCTGCCTTCAACGTCACTAATTGGATATTCGTCATCGTTACACTTTCTAGGAAATAAAATAAAATAATTCTATTTTTAAATGCGGTTTCATCTCCGATACAACCTCATTCTGATTATCTTTAGTTTTGGTAATTCCCATCACAAAAAACTTGTCTATGGTTTCAAGAAAAATATCGAAAACAAAAATTGATTTCTTCCTTGAAATAATAAATCTTCTGCCTGAATAATAGTATGGTAAGTAGATTTTCGTTACGTCTTCGGTAGACAAAACTTCTCCACAAGGTCAAAGGTAGCTACTTTACAAATCAATGTCCAGTCTAAAAGAACTCCCACTGTAATACTTACAAGTTTATATGGAAACAACAGTAGTTCAAAATACAGGTGTGCTAGGATCAAGATAAAATGGTCACTGAATACGTAAATTACGCTCACGTAGAATGGTTCATATCGCCATAGATTGGAGTCGTGCACGCTCGCTGTTCGGTTTATTTGAATTTCGATTATTATGTTTTGTTTTTAATTTCAAAAAGTAGTTTTGTGTTCATTACTTTTTATTTTGAATTAGGAAGTGACAGTGATACGTATTCTTTTTTTTTGGATCTTCACTTTTTGGACTGGATTGTGCCGGTAGGTTTCATTATTTAAATTTTTTATTTGATTTAAAGTATTTTATGTGAAAACAAGCCTAGTGGAATATTGTTGTTTACATCATTATTAGTATACGTAGTAAATAATATAGGTACAATATCCTCCTTGTATTAAATGAATCAGTTACTCTTCGGACACCAAACAATTTTCAGCTAATAACGGCTTTTATATACCTACCTAGTGTTAAATTGTTTATCGAATAAATGAATAATACTATTATGACATTACCATTTGACTGTTTAAATCGGTGTAATTTAGTTCCATTAAAACATCCGACAAGTTTGTTTCATGTCATGCTTTTTTTTTACTTATGTGTTATATCAAATATTACAAAAGTGTGGTTTAAAATAGAAATCAAAATAAAGAAAAAAGTTATCGACAGTTTCTAGTAAAAGGTGGGTACTATTTTCATTTTTACTATTAAAAAATCTACCCTATATAATAAAATAAGTAGGTAGATATAATTTTCAATTGCATTTAACTTGCAGCTAAGTGTATTTATTTGAATCCTGTTTTATTATTTGTTCGGTATGTTTACTCAGCTGGTGTGATTGTGATGTCAATTATATTATTTTTCTTATGTATTATTTTTTCTTTCTTATACATAATTATATATTTTTAAGTTCATTGTCATTGATATGCCAAAGGTCATTTCAAAATCTATGTAGGTATTCAAATGACTTTTGATTCAGTCTACTTTTGACGTCAAAATTTACAAAAGGCAGTTCCCGAAAACTCCAGCCTGTCTTAATAAATGGCACAGCTAAATTCTTCGAAACAGCCTAAAATTTTAGCTGAGAAGTGGTGGAAAAAACTTTCAGTAACACAAATTCCTTTTTTTTTAATCTGATTTTTGCCTGCTGTAACATCATTTTCTATTCTCATCAAAAAGTGCGCCTTCCACAAACAAATTGGCAGTTTTTGACTTCTTCATAGGTACTGTCTGTAAGCGACCATACTTGTTTTGTTAAACTTGACGTCAAAATCGACTCATCAAACCCGAAAAATATGATACATTGTAGACTGTTTGACATATATGTCAAACAAAGCTGCAGAGAATAACAGTTAGTCGACATCGACTCGGTTGATATGCAAGAAAAAAAAACACAAATAAAAATGTACACATTTGACAGAGTTCTTTAGTCAGAGTTTAATGTAATGGTAATTCTTCTTTCTTTCTTGGTAATGAAAAGAATCTAATACATCTTGTGGTTATTCTGTATACCTATCCACATATTTCACAGCCATCTTTCACTTTTACCATTTCATCTCAATCACCACAATATTTACCAAACAAATACTTGTAAACGGAACATAATTTACCATTTTTCACGCTGCTAATGGACGAATAGTAAACAGACGCATTTTTTGTGTGATGCTAACTCGACGAATAAATCGTCCATGTAAATAAAAGAACCGACCTGTTGGAAACTGCCGAATACATTTACGCCGAAATTACTCGTACCATCCACCTTAGGATCGTAGAAGGTACACAGGCTAGATTCAGCTACGTCTTGGACAAGTTGCCGGGGCCGCGGAACTTACGAATTACCGTGAACCCGGTACGTAAAGGGCTATTGAAGGACACCATTGATTTTAGTCAGTCAAGTCTGACAGTCCCTCCCGCCCTGCCCTGGGTGGGAGGACTCATTTGATGATTTTACCACGGAAAAAAAAAAGGTCTTGGACAAGTTACAATCACATTTTGTATACAACAGCTACATATTTAACACGTAAGTACACAAAAGCTACTGCACTAATAAGCAAGATGACTGATAAAATCTAAATAATTCGATTTTCAAAAATTATTTGAACCGTGTTTTTTTTTTGTAACGTATGCCAAAATTGAGCACGATCGCTTTAACATGCACAATACGTCCCGTTTACTACGTTCTCAAGTCACATAGTTTGATGTATGATGATTTAAAAAAAAAACATTAAATACTTGTCCATTACTTTTCAATACACTAACAGACGAAATAATATAATATCAAGATATTATAACTGGAGCCTCTATTTCTTCTTTTGTCACTAACCTAACCAGTGTAGATATCTTTATATCTCGTTAGTTAAATGGTATTTTTTCAATGATAATGACTACAGCCCAATCAGAACCGTAATACCCAAAAATTAGATGTCAATATGTCAACTTGGCTTTAACTGCAGACCAGTAAAAGCAGCAATACCCAAAATTTTGAAGTCGAAAACGTCAACTTGGCTATGAATTAAGACAAAAACTTATGACATAATGTTTATGTTAAGTATGATGTTTTGTTACCTTTACGGTCATTGAAACATGACATAAACCACAATGATAGGAAAACATTAATGTTTGTAGAAGGAAAATGTCCTAAAATAATAAGGAATGCCAGAATCTATATAAGGAATATTAAGTCATTTTGCAATAGGCACATAAGTTAACCGCTCCTATAGTCACCTTCTTTTTAATAAAGTCTAGTCATCATGAAAGTAACAAACTGTTTTTTTTTTGTGATAAAATCATCAAATGAGTCCTCCCAGGGCGGGAGGGACTGTCAGACTTGTACTGACAAAAATCCACGGTGTCCTTCACTAGACCTTTTCGTACCGGGGTCACGGTAATTCGTAAGTCCCGCGACCAAAAAGTAACAAACTTAGTAAAAATTATGAGAGAAATAATAACAACTAAGAACCTTTTAATTATATTCTGTAAAGTTTTTCTGACAATGAAATTTTCTTTATGAGCTAAACTAACCTAAAAATCAATTTGTTGCGAAAATAACGTAAATTTTAAATTTTTGCATTGAGACATGTCGGCATTCGAACTATTTGAAGGGCAGCAGTGATAAAATAATCGGCACAAAGTGAAGTACTTGCCCAGGTTCGAATTGACAACCTACATTTTTTTTTGGGACATACCCACCACACTATTCCCAAACCAATACAACTCCTGAAAGCCAGAATCAACAGGCAACCACCAGAAAAGCGCCGACAACCTACTATTAATAAGTTGCTGTGTCAAATAGATGGCCCACCACCCCTGCACTAAGCAATAATAAGTGACGTAAAGTTTATCTTGTTTATAACTGTTTTGGATTGCCCCGCGCAATAAAAGGAGGAAAATACAAATGGCCTTAATGAATGACAATCACTTCCAAAGCCTTTTCTGCAACATTAACTTCCAACAGGATTGGCTTAAGTTTCGATAGCTTATGTCAATTCAATTTTTTGACTATTCGTGTCTGAAGCCAACGCTTTCAATATGGCCGAGCTCCGGCCACTCCTAATCTATAGACCAATTACTTTAATGAATCCTCCATCGGTTTCCTTTGTACCCCACTAGCGAGGACTTATTGAAGTTGTCAGTCTTTAGTAGAACTATCTTCACCCGTGGGGTACAGGAGCGCAACTATAAGACGACAAAGGTGACGACGAAAAAAAGCTGATGGATCGGTTTATTCCACTTTATTGACCCGGGTGATATCAGCCGTGTTAACAAAGTAAAAATTTAGATGTTGTTTGGTGTGAGGAAAAGTTTCAAATTCAAGAAGAAAAGTCGCCTTTGATCACCTGTATGAAACAATTCCGAGGTGAACAAAGGACACTGAGTAAGTCCACTCACTTCACCTTGGTCATATTACCCAGGTGAACAAAGTGGAATATTCCGATGGAACTCTTGAAACACAGGACTCGACTACAGAAATTAAACTATATTAAAGCGAAGATAATGAGCTTATTAAAGTGAGGATCCACTAGTTGAAGGTCAAGGACCTGTCATGAAGAAATACAAGCTGCGTAGGTAGAATTGCATGCTGCATCCCGCCGACGGTAGAATTAGGAAAACGGATTATTGGACTCAAGTAGGTGATATCACTAGATGAGCCATTGTAATCTTGGAACGTGTGATGTGCAATGCTTTAAATGATAATAATTGTCTGTTCAACTTGGTTGATTTCCCAAAAAACTTGACAATCCTAATTGTGGGGAAGAAGAAAAGCACCCTCAATTATATGAAAGATTTTGGAAAGTTGAAAATGATATCTTTTGGGTCTCAACATGCACTTAAAAAACATTTATTATTTATGAGATGGTTACGTTAATACTGAGGCAATAAGAAAAATATATTCTTCTTCTTTGCGTGTCGATTTTTTTCGATCAAATTGAATCCGACCAGTACGTAGCCACCTGCATAGCTTTGTCGTTTGCCTCGTTCAAATTCTGGGAGGAGCAGGTTGGACAGGATAAGCACGAAAGTAGGTGGAACATAATATCCTGTACAGGGGCCCAAAATGGGAAAACATGTTGAAATCCTAGAAAAGGAAGAACATATTAAAATATAAAAGGCGTAATCGGTATCGCTGCAAATAACTCGCACCAATGGACCACAATCCAGAACACGGACCCAGTGAGTAAATAATCATGGTGTCTCCAAAATGTGAGTATTAAATTCCTTAGACTACTTATGATCTATAACTACAGTTCGTGAAGTCCCTTTTAAACCATCAATTGACATTCTTACATCAGTACAAGGAAGTTAAAGGAAGTGAGTATCCCACATCTATTCCTCTTGACGACCAAATTGATCAATTTCGATGCGGGTTCTCAAACAATTTAGTGTTAGGGACCTATTGTTTGATACTTGGAATTTTCCATTGACGCGTATTGAAGAAACAGAGAGTGACAGGCAAAGGGCCAGAAATGAAATCCAACTCAAAATTAATATTCTAAATTTGAAAGTTTTGATGTCTGGAAAGTCTGGATGGATGGATAAGTGTTTGCTATCCAATTACGTCAGAACGGCTGAACGAATGTCGATGGAATGTTGCTCTGAAATAATTTGGAGGTAGTCTGGGAGAAATAAATTGAAGTCTGAAATAATCCTGATATTATGTTTCCAAGGAATAATTTTGGATTATCAAACTCAAAATCAAACATTTCGTGGGTGAAGCCACTGGTAACAGTTAATGATTATTTTTTTTACTTTAGAGAATTTGTCACAAATGTGAGTAATGTTATGTTCATGTTACAGAATTTCTTGATCAGTGTATTGAAAGTTTTAAAGTTAGTGGATGTGACACCCCCATGCCTTAGAAAGACCTGCACTGGTGGCTTTCCATGACGTCTTAAAACGTGAGTAGTTAGGCTGTGGGAAAGAGACAGAGCTATACAAGTCGTCTTACGCCATCTCGTTCAGACTTCATGGTCCTGATTTCTCTCCGGTCGTGTCGGACTGACGACCCCTTGGTCCAGCTATGTCTACGAGATGTGAGTTAAAGACAGAACCCTCTTGTGCTTATACAATAGACAATCTATCAAATACTTACACACTAGTACAATGTCCTGCGTGGAACTGTTGAATCTGAGTTAAGTTTGCGAGTAAAGATTTGATATATGAAGATTTTTGGAAATCAAGAAAGTGGGAACTATGAACACAGGAAATGTTAATATCAAATTCTTCTCCCTCCAAACTCATCTACCAAAATTTAACTGTTCTGAATCATAATACCTTTCTCATAACAACCTCGCCTTGGAGCCGCGTTATCAGAATGGCGTACATTGGACACAGCCACTCATTGGTCACAGCCACACATTAGAAACAGCCGCCGCGATGTCGATCGCTGTTTTGCATGTAAGATTGTGATGGTTGAAATCTTCGGATTCGTTGTAGTATTGGTTTCAAGGTGAAGTTGCTGATAAATAGCTTAAACTTCAAAGAAATAATTTCTTTAAATGAAGAAAATTTCCACCTGATATAAGATAACTTGAAACGGGATACTTTCCACATGTTTAATAGTTCGTCCGTGATCATGGCGCTTGCAACAGTACGGAAATATTGGTAACTCAAAACAAATAAAAAATAGGGTAAAATAAATATATGTACCGTTATAATTATAGTACTAACGGCAGTCAAAAGTCTTTCAATGTAAGTGGTAATCACGACTAAGTACTTCTTTTCCGGACATCAAACAGCAAACATACAAAAACCACAGAGGACGATGTTAACTGACACTACAAATAATAAAATGGCCAAGTGCATGTCGGGCCGCGCACAATGAAAGGTTCCATAGTTGAAAATCTAAATTCCCAAAACGAAGTTTAACATTTTTGTAGAAGAAGAATTCTTTTTTTAGATTTTACAAATTCAAAACGCTACTAATACTTACCTACTACAACATTAAACCACATTTCAAGATTTTTGATCAACGGACAGTAACTTATTACTTATATAGTTTTCATTTACTAGCGAGTATCAAAATGTTGCGTAAAAGGCTGTATTTTTGAAGTGAAAATTTCTTTAGCGGCGTTGTGCACTTTTTTTGGAATGGGTAAAAAATGTTAAACTCTCGTCAGGACACGTGACCTGATCGAAAATTCGTAAGACGGCGCAGGGCGCTTGCGCGAATGTTCGTGTCTGTTTATTACTATTCAAGGGCTCCAAGGGACAATTTCAACTGAATAACTCCACGCGTTCTTTAGAAAACGGGTCTTGATAAACAGACAGACAGTGAAATGATCATAATATAATTCCGTTTTTTTTTTTAAAGATAGTATAGGTGGCCTACCGTGCCGTCTTAAAGCGTGAGTTGTTCCGCTCAGGGAACGAGATGGCGCTAGACGACTTGTATAGCTCTGTCTCTTTCCCACAGCCTAAAGACTCACGCTTTTGGTAAGCCACCAGAACCCTGAAAATGAACAAAACTATTCAATATAAATTATAAAAGTCAATATTTGCTAAAGTACTGATTTCGATAACCATAATGGCTCTCGTTTTGTGTTATGTTTAACACCACGTTATTTTTATGGGTTTCTACTGCGTTTTAAAATAAATTTGTTTTAAAATAAATAACATAAAATGATGCCTATATTTTTTCCTGAAAAGGAGCAGGCCTATTGTCATTAACCAGGATAAAGTCTAGGGTTTTCCGGTTTGCTACCGTGACCCCGGTACGTAAAGAGCTATTAAAGGACACCGTGGATTTTAGTCAGTACAAGTCTGACAGACCTTCCCGCCCTGCCCTGGGTGGGATAACTCATTTGATGATTTTACCACGCTCTCTAATATAAAAATTCTTCCTTAGCCGCAGTACTTGCATTCACGAGACTAGACCAATCGTGAATCAAAAAAGTGAACCGAGTAAAATGGTTTGTAATGCTGCCTGTAGCTGTAGACAATGCTAACATAAACGTAATTATTAAATTTCTTTGAAATTAGCGAGTTGTTTGTGTTTTTATTCTTATTTCTGGGTATCAAGGTCGTTTTTACAGTAACTGGTTACTGGTACTATGACCACTTCGTCATCGTTAATCATTGCGACCTTCTATTTGAGGTGCCGTCTTGTTAGACTGTTAAAATTAAATTGCATCTGCCTTAAATTCGCCAACGCTGGAAACGAATAACTTACCTCGGTTGCTATCTTCGGTTGAATCTTTGTATGCAGCCAATCAACGACCGAATTTACCTATCCGAATCTTAAAGACGTCTAATCAGAAGCAACCGGCATAAACATATTTGGATTGAATTATACGAAATTACTTTGTGGCAAATGTACAACAATTCATGATAATCATGGCACCAAAAAAAGCTAAACTGTGTTTTGTTTATCTTTGGTTTTCACTGTGCAAGTACAAAGTTCTAAAACTTAATGTTTTTGTCTTGTTTCGTTTCGTATTTGTATGTACAAAGACAAAATATTTACTAGGTACCTATATGTGGGGTGCTAAGACAGGAAACCTCCACGTGCGCCCGTGAACTGGAGTTCCCCTTCGGATACGTCCGGGGGGAAGACCAGTTTTTCGGGCCGGTGCACCCTGGGATGCGGGCAAAAACTCTTTTAGGCACTGTGTGCCTAAGGGGTCTCTTTGCCCGTATGCGAATAGCCTGTCGGGTGGATGCTCCAACGCGTGTCCCTCTGAACAGCAGAGGGCACAGCGGCGGAGCGGGCTTGCGGACGGTGAGTAATGGGTAAGCTCGCCGTCCGACCAAGGACCAAGCCCGGGTCGGTGGCGCGTCGTGTTACACGCGTCACCGATGGGGCCCCTTACGGGGCCAAATGCCTGCTGGGGTCGCGGCTTTTTTCTTAATCCAGGATACCGCGGCCCCGGAACGTAAAAGGCATCCGAAGAAACACGGGTGGATTTTAGTCAGTAAGAGTCTGACAGTCCCTTCCGCCCCGCCCAGGGCGGGAGGACTCATTTGATGATTTTGCCACCCTAAAAAATAAAAAAAAAATAAAAAAGGTACCTATATGTGGTCGCGGGACTAACGAATTACCGTGACCCCGGTACGTAAAGTGCTATTGAAGGACACCGTGGATTTTAGTCAGTACAAGTCTGACAGTTCCTCCCGCCCTGCCGGACTCATTTGATGATTTTACCACGCTAAAAGAAAAGGTATCTATATGTCCTAAAATATTCGATTTCTACTAACTCGTCTCCGACGAGCCATTCCTAAAATAAAACAATGTCGCTACGTTTCTTTTACCTTCAAAATTAACAAGCACAAAAGCTTAAACAAATGAAGGAAGTTCGCACAAAAAGACGCCTGACATAATGACGTGCGGTACGTCACAAAAAGGACACAGCAGTTTTTGAATAACGACCGGACATACATACAGACGTCTGTTGACTGTCAATCGTGAAAATTAGTTCAATTTTTTATTAATTTGTAATTGAAAGAGTGATAGTATTGTATTGTATTATGTTGTATGGACAACACACATTATCATAGAACATGAGACAGATAGGCGTAGTTTTGATTTTTTATTGATAGATAAATGTTGTATCGTATTTCTACACGTGGTGATAAGAACCATGGATCGTCACCTCAACATATGGTCAATGTTATTGATTCATATTTGCCGTCATACGGAAACCTGGTTACATTTTAAGCCAAATGGCCAAAATGGAACCCATGAAACTTCCTCATGAATCTTTCTGTCTGACAACCGTAGATCTATGATTGCTATTCAATATTTTTTTTTTCAATCAATTAGAACCTTATTTTTGCTGTCGATAGATTTCAACGTGTTTTCAAAACCTTTCCTTCATACTGCCAGTTTTGTCCCTACGCGCAGATGCGGCCATCAAAAACACCTTTTTAAAACCAAACCCCCTAGTTACGACTTAAGGTAGTATACCTTAAAGAAACAATATGAAAAAAGTTTACATGATAATGTGTAATTTTTATTCAAGGTGTTTACTTCGAATTACCGTGACCCCGGAACGTAAAGGGCTATTGAAGGACACCGTGGATTTTAGTCAGTACGAGTCTGACAGTCCCTCCCGCTCTGCCCTGGGTCATAAGATGATTTTACCACGTAAAAAAAAAAGGTTGTAAAAGTTATATTTTCTAGGTGTTTGAGAAAAAGTATATGGCCAATTACTTATTACCTGGTATTATTTGTACATATTTTAATGAAATTACAAGTAGTTCCTTTTTTTTACGTGGTAAAATCATCATATGAGCCCTCCCACCCAGGCCAAATTACAAGTACTAGAGTGGTTAACTGTGGTCCCGGTGGCGGTGGGTCGACCCATTACCGGGTCCGTAACACAAGTGTGATATGTCCATCACCATCAACGGCCACTATGGCCAGTGTTACGAATATCGCGTGGACAACGGAGGGCAACAAAGGCCAACGAATGGGTCATGCTGGACTTCGTTGGTCCTCTATGAATGGCTTACCGAACGCCAACGATCGTTCGTTGACATTTACCGGCGATCCGTGGCGATTACATCACAGGAATTGATCCTTTCGATCGAATTCTGTGTTGACCGTAGATAAAGGTGATGATGATAAGAGAGACGGAGAAATGGGTTATTACGACAACATTTGGACTTATACAAATTTAATACGTTGTTTACGGGAAGACCATACCTAAGGTAAACTACTTACATATAATTATATTAGTTAAACCACGGATAAAGGAAATCCCATGCTCAACTATTAAAAGGTAGAAACAAATTCTTTCAATTCTTCAAACGATTTTTATCGTTCAAAACGCTCGTGACTATGATTCATCATTTTCATGAACAATAAACCACAGTTGGTTACGAAACACAAAGTTAAAATAATTGTACACTTTGACGCCAGCGCATGTAATACGTTTGTTAATAACCTGTCCGCACAACTGGTAGTTATAGGTACTGTCATATTAATAGGCGATAATGGTCCCATTGTAGTGCCTAGTAGTACTCCTTATATTCCAATTAAATCGTGGTCCCAATGTAGTACCTAGAAGTAGTCCTTAGAATATGTTGAATAATTAGTATAGGTCATCCTTTCCTCTTTGGGCACATTCCCAGATTGAAAAAGGTGATAAATCGGCAAAAGCAGACTACCTGTAAAATTATAACAGTAACAGTGGATGGGCGCAGCACGATCGGCGAATAGTTTTTCCGGGTCTGGGTGTTTGTGTATACAATGTGAGTTTCTATGTTTGTAAACGCACCTACGATACAGGAGAAATTTCAAGTGGAAGTTGTCCCAAAGGACAACAAGGACATTTCTTCCAAAAAAATACACCTAACGTTTCCCAAAGAATTTACGAACTCGCTACACTCGTTTTTTTAACCTTGCTAATTCTGCACATTTTCTGCATAATTTTTGCATGAACAATCATATACCACTTATCCGGCGCAATGTACTACTCGTAGTACATTTGTTTACTTGGCTTACTTTTGAATCCTACAGGACCCTACTAAAACCAGATCTTTAGATTATTGAATTGCCACTTAAATAGTCTGTCTAAGGTAACCCAATTGTTTTTTTAACATCATGTAATAAATAGAGAAGATGCTCAAACTCATAGGAACAGTAGGTACCTATATTTAGGCAGTTTGGTGGTAACCGCCCCAACTTTCCTAATCACTGGGTTTGCAGGTAACCTAGCCGGGCATGCATTTTACCTCATAATGTTAAAGTTGTTCAAGTAATGCTGGCGAACGACTATGTCCCTAAATAAGTCAAATTCAAATCACCCTGTAAAGATTAATTTCTCAGTCTTAATAGAATAAAATATTCAAAGTCTTGTGACCCAATTGCTCACAGAAAGGAAGTTTGAAGTCCACCAGAGCGTAAATCATAAGCAGAATATTTCAAACTTACTTTGTAAGCCACCATACCCCCATTGAATAAAAGCAAATATCGCACAAGAACTCACGCGCATCCTGCATCGTTATCGCTCGATGTGCACACGTGCGTAAGTTTGCCGCTGGCATAACATGATGCGCGGGTTTTCGATTCCCATAAGACGTGAGTCAATACGGTCAACAACGGAAACTTACTGATTTTATCAACGGTACTGATTATCCTGCTGAGCAGATGTGATGTTGGTAACTTTAACCAAGCGGAAGTCCACTGTATGTACTTCCAGTAGTAATCTAACCCCCACATTGCCGTAACCAACTCTAAACCTAAGGCACTTTTCTTGATCGCGAAGCTGTCTTTGGTCGCGGGACTGTCTAAACGGGTATTTGTGACCCTGGAACGTAAAAGGCTATTGAAGGGGCACCGTGGGATTTTAGTCAATACGAGTAAAACAGTCCCTTCGGTTCCACACAGGGCATATTTCTTATATCAGTGGTTCTCATTCTTTGAGTAATTTTTCCAGAGACCCATAGATAACAGTTTCAATCATCTAAACTAATTTTGCTATTTGCGTTATAGTCCTGGACTGCCCAGCACAGCATCTCCTTACAACTACACTTTTGAAGACCCAATGATCACCCATTATATCACACACTAGCACTTTTCCCGCGACTTCGTCCACGTGGGTTACGTACTTTCCTAATTCCCCCTTTTCACCCCCTTAAAGGTTAAATTTCCAAAAACCCCTTCTTAGTGCTCCCCTACATTATAATAGGAAGCCGTGTGCAAAATTTCACATTCCTAGCCCTAGTAGTTTCGGCTGTACGTTGATATGTCAGTCAGTCAGTTCTCCTTTTATATATATAGATAATAAATAGGTGTGTTCCCAAAAACTATTGCTCTTTAAACAAATCAACAAATACGTTAGTAGAAATTTAAATATACTGACATAGGATGGAGACTGAGATAACATAGCATAGTGAATCGTAATGAGCAGATACAGGAACATAATTGTAACCACAAAGTATGCGTATTTTTATGCAATTACCCTCATAGTCATGGTAATATCCACAATGATTTCCTAATCATCAATTCGACACACTACCCACTATACCCATTACACATCACGTGTTTTCAAATCAGATCTTGCAAATCACGATTCAAGACAGATGATTCACTTAAGAATAATAAGGAAACCACTCCCAACTACCAAGAAGTTCAACAATAAAAAAGTTGGAGAAACTGAATGACGAATTCTAAAGCTTTTTTCATCGTTAGCAACTATTCGTATGACTAAAATTAGAATGTAGATTAAAACAAATATAAAGTAAACAAACGAAACGTTTTTGCACCTAATAGTAAGGTAGGTGAAGGTCGTCAGACAGCTCGCTGCTTCATTAAAATAAAAGTCCACTATACTTAATAAGCAACTACCTAACTGTAGAATTATATTGATTGTGCGAAAGCTCGTATACCTATATTTTAATGTCTTTGGCTAAAACAAACACTAGTTAAGACCAACGCTAGTTTCATAGACATCGCTCGTTTCACTATCGTAAAGTTAACAAAGTGAAGCAGTACAGTAAAATCCCATATTTATTTAGCCTAGAAACCTGAACAAAGTACTGTTATCGATATGTTAATAGTGTAATTGTTTCAGAATGAATTAACAACATGACGCTCTCCACGAGCCGGCAACAGTTCCTGGCGTACGAAACCCAAACACCAGAAGATATCCAATATGGAAGAAAAGGAGGAATATTCGTGTCTAACTGCATTTGCATCACTTTTATCATTCTCGCAGTTGTTTTCGCAGTCATAGTGGGCGTCATTGTGCACTTTATCACCTATTTCAAGGTAAATCCAAGCTTAATCACGTCACGTTTTTTATGCTCCTAGGTACTATATAAAAATATGCTCAAGCCGGCTCTTATCTAATCTGCCACTAACTTCATGAGACGTTGCCCGATTTCAAGTTCAATTGTTATCTTGTTATAATATTTCTTATCAACTGTAATTAAAAGCTACCGTATTTTTTTGTATGTTTTTTTATCGATCTTTAATTCCGCAGTTACATACTATTCCCAGCATTTTGCGGATAGAAGTGGTATAAAAAATCATAATCAAAACTACGTTGTCCGGAGTAAACGCATCCTTTGCCAGTCGGACTAAGCTCTGAAAAAAAATAAACGTCAAAATGACAATCGATCTTTGAGTGGTTGGTGTGCAGTGTTTACATAAATATTTTCAATTAAAATAATTAAAAATACACCAATAATTAATTGGAAAGTGAAAAATGAGAAACCTACAATAAAAAGCTTAAAGTTTTTAGTCAAAATAACTGCATTTTATAACCTGTGATATTTTTATTTAAGGCACAAAATGTTTTTCAAAACTATTTTTATTTTATTTGTATTGAATGGAGTTATTATTAGTTGTGATGAGGCAGTAAGTAAACAGCATAAACTTTTTATCGTAGTATTAGTTAACTGTGTTCGAATATCTATTCTTTATCTTCCAGTAAAGATTACTCTTTAAAGTAACAAATAATTTCAAGACTTTTAAAAATTATGTCTCAAATACTGTAGGTATACAAATTTAATAATATCTTGAAAATCTTTAATTGAAATATTCCCTCTGTAAGTAAGATAAATTAATTATTGTATTGTTTATATCAAGTCTTACAAGTGGAATCATTATGAAAATTGTTATTATCTATTTAAAATAGGACCCACAACATTACTTTTCTTAATTAATTTACACCTATAAGTTTTATATGATGAATTAGTTTTGATCAGTGAATCTTTTCCTTAAGTTAATTAATTTTGCAGGACTGTACGAATTACTGTGACCCAGGAACGTAAAGGGCTATTGAAGGACACCGTGGATTTTAGTCAGTACTAGTCTGATAGTCCCTCCCGCCCTTCCCTCGGCGGGAGGACTCATTTGATGATTTTACAATGAAAAAAAAAAAAAAAAACCTGACAACAGTTTTATAACAAACTCCTGTAAATTATAACAGCAATTTCACTGCATAATTCCCATTGATTTAAAACCTGTTTCTTGTTTCAGCTCTCACAAAAAACTGTTGACTTCTGGGATGAAACGGAACCATTTGGTCAAACAAATTCTCCATCACCAGACCTCCGACTCCCTTCAACCGTAGTACCTAGTTTCTACAGACTAAAACTAAAAGCTGAACTAGATAATTCAACATACTCCGGCGACGTATACATAACTATACGGGCCAGTAGGAGTGTGAAAGAAATAATATTACATTCTAAGAATCTCAGTATTCGTAGCAACGCTAACCTTACAGAACAAATATACGAGAAAGTAGAGACATTACGATCTCCTAAAGTCAAACGAGAGGTAACAGAAGCTACAGTAACAACAGCAGCTGTAGAAAATGTTACAGCGACCGATATTCCTACAACGACGATTGTTGCTGATCAAAATTCTACAACAACAATTGTATCAGAAACAACTCCAGCTGTTGGCAATGAAACGGTGTTAAGAACTGAAACTACGCAAGCACCTTCGCCAGCCGATACCGAAATTACTCGAAGTGCTGTACGAACTATAAAAATACTGTCCATTACAGAAGGTACAGGGGACAGACTGATATTGTCTTTAGAATCTTCGTTGAAAGCGAATGTAGATTATGTACTGCAGCTGTCTTTTGAAGGAAAGATCTCCAACTCCATGACTGGATTTTATAAGAGTACTTACATTAATGATAAGCATGAAGTCAAGTGAGTATTTTTCTTTTCTCTTTAAATATGTATTTTATTCTTCATTCGTTAATTTCCTAATTTGAATAATTCAGAATATTATTAGTAACATTAAAGTTCCTCAATTAGGAAATCTGCAAAATAAATACCTTAGTAAGTAGTAATTGTATATAGCCCCGTAAGCCATAGTTCTTAATGAAAAGGACATCATTATTTTATGATTAATATTTTTATTTTGTGACTTCTAAAAACTTGCTTGGTTAGTACTTCAATATATATAATTTTCATAAACCTTTCTCTAGTGTAGTTACATCCGGGGTCGCTGGACTGTACGAATTACCGTCACCCCAGAACGTAAAGGGCTATTGAAGGACACCATAGATTTTAGTCAGTACGAGTATGACAGTCCATCCCGCTCTGCCCTGGGTTAGTCCCTAGTTAGGCCCTAGTTAAATAGAAATCTGGACAATGAAATAAGTAATCAATGCAATCGCCAAACTAAACGAATAATAATATTATGACGTAATTAAAGAGATTGTTTAGTAAATTGTGCTTCATCATTCAGAATGGACTGATAAATCTTAGCTGAATCATTTTCTTCATTCACATAGAGTTCATTCATCAATAAAACTTTATTGTTGCAATTATTTATTGTATGTCGATCTCTGTATTTTGCTGAGAGAAAGTATGGTAATGAACTTGGCATGTTGTGTAAGTGTGTTTCTATGTTTTTGTTTGTATGTTTCTATGTTTGCAAACGCACCCACGACACAGGACAAATTCATAGTGTTTTTTTTAAAAACAAAAAAAAACATTATCTTTCAGAAACCTAGGGGTCACTCAGTTCGAGCCAACCTCGGCGCGGTCTGCGTTCCCTTGTTTCGATGAGCCAGCCTTCAAGGCCAAGTTCGAGATTAGCATCGCTCATCCCGAATCAGTCACTGCCTTATCGAATATGAAGATTGTTACACAGGAACCTATGTGAGTTACTTGCAACTTTAATTCGCTATTAATTAAGACTAACTTTGCTTGGCGGATGCTAATTTTCGATGATATCGTAAGACGTGGATTTCAAAGCATCAATTTTTGTTAGTGCTTTAGCATTGGGCCATATCACTCCTTTGATATGACATGGTCGAATATTGACTTATTAATTTGGTTTGAAAATCCTTATTTCTAAAATCAATCTTTGAAACGTAACGTTGAAGCTTGGAGATTGGATCCAATTTACCGTAAATTTTACAGCGCACTGTAAACAGCGCCCATTAAATTTGACGGTATGACTTTCAAAAGTAGACTTGTCACGCACACTGATAGCCATACACCGTCAAATTTCGGACTCGACGCTGCTTCCAGCACAAAGTAAACTTGACGGTAAACTGGACCAAATATGACAGGATGAAAGAACACGAGGTTAATACGAGTACTAATCTAATTTTCATTTACCTCAGGAACCCTAAAGTAGGTAAACTATGAAATCAATTTACTCCGCCTCAATGTGCAAGTAGTTTTATTAATGACTACACAATATCAATATTTGAATTAGTAATTAGTTAATGTTGAATCTTATAACTCACTCTACACACACATTATTTATTTCTTATTTGATTTAAGAAAAACATAGGAGTCGATTTCGTTCGTTATTTTTGACGTGTTACATACTTAATTTTTTTAAATAGAAAGAATTGTATTTTTTCATTTTTAAATTAAAAAGAGAATAAGAAGATTTCATAAAAGACAATTGTCACTTTGAATCTTTAAAGGCTCTCTAGTCTGTATGGGCAGAAATAATTTTCAGAGTACCCTTATACATGTCCTTTAAGTACGAGTATGTGCCTTTTTAAGCGTTGCATACTCCTCTATGCAACGCGTAAAAAGGCACATTTGAACTCCTTCAACAGCAACAGCATTATCATCGTCCACCTGCTCATATCCCGATTAATTTAGGGTCCACGCAGCATGTCTAGTAGTGTAGTGAGCTGTCGTAACCCAGTGGTAACGAGTTGTAGGACGTGGGATCAAGCCCGCCAAATAAAAATACCTGTTTAGCAGTACTCTATATTTATAACACAATTTCATCTTCCCACAGACCTGAACAACCCGGCTGGCAATGGACCCACTTTGACAGATCAGTCAGCATGTCCACCTACCTGGTAGCATACGTACTCTCAGACTTCAAGTCCTTAGAGACCAGTTACACGAGCAAGGACAATGTCACCATTCCCATCAAGATATGGACGAGGCCTGAGCTGATAGCGAAGGCAAAATACGCTTCCACAATTACGCCGAAACTTCTGGCGTACTACGAAGATGTTTTCGGAGTGCCGTACGCACTGGATAAGATGGATCTGATCGCTATTCCTGACTTCTCCAGCGGCGCTATGGAGAATTGGGGGCTGGTTACTTTTAGGTGAGTTCTAGTTTTATATTACCTATTTTATCTTGCCCAACAGTGTCTTATAAGTATCATCTGCCTAGCTTTTCCCAATATGATGTTAGGGTTGACTTCCAGTCTAACTGAATGCAGATGAAGACCATATCTTGCCTTATTAGTAATAAGGTTTTCATCAGCCTTGAGTTGTTCTTGATATTATATTTCATTTGTAGATCTTTGACAGTCGTTACTGTTAGTCAGAAGCTGTAAAGTCTGATAACCAGTCTTACCATGGGGTATCGTATTACCCAGTTACTGGGTTGTGGAGGTCCGACAGGCAGTCGCTCCATGTAAAATACTGATATCCAGCTGCATCTGGTTTGACTGGAAGCCGACCCCAATATAGTTGGGAAAAAGGCTACGCAGTTGATGAAGTATATATCTACAAGTAGTTATTCCGGGTCTGAGTTGTTTGTGAGTTTTATTGCATCGAAAACGCGAAACTTAAAAAAAATGATTAGTTACCTATCTTTAACACATCTGTCTGTAAGATTATGTCCGCAGACAACGAGGTAAACTGAATGACGTAAATAATGACATAATGATATACATTTCTTTTGTTTTACAAGCGTTCTAAGGGGCATGGTTGACAGAGTTCAATTACTTTTGTGATGTCATGCACTATGGTTTTTGAATTAAAATGTAATTATTCAATTAGAGGTAGAAATGTATGAATTAATAATTATCAGTATTTTACATGGAGGTCAAACATCACAGATACCCCCTCTAAATTCCGCATACGAAAAAAACCTATGCTCGCTTCAGTGCATTTGCCATTACTTAATTTCTTTTTGTGCTGCCTATATGGAATGTCTAATAAATTAATTAATATCAAGTCTAAAGTAGAATTCTAGCAACTGTAATTAGGCTTTAGTGTCTAGTTGACACTGAGAGGATCAAAAACGAATATCAACTTAAATAAAGTCAAGCATTGACACCTGGTGCACATAGCTTACCTTATTTGCAGAATCTAAAGAAGTTTATCCATGGCAAACACCATACCCACAAGTCAGTTGCATAGATTGGCAGATTTTCAAACTTAAGACTTGTCATATCAACCATATAAAACCTAATTACTAGTGATAACCAGGACCAACAATTTCTTGATTTAGAGGCCTCTTGGCTCATCCACAAATCGACTTCGGCAAGCGGGGTTTCGGGAGGTTAACAACAGCTTCTTTTCTTAGTCACGAGCCCCTTAAACTTAATGCTAGTTGAAACCGGTAAAATAATAATATTACTTACACATTTTCTGACGCATGCGAAACATCAACCTAATCGCAAGAGAATGTTAACTCGGCGTAGCGATAGGCGAACGGTTTTGACGCATTTTAACGAATTGCAGTAGTTGTACAGAACTATGAAGTGAAGTCAACCTTAGTTATGATATTTTTATAACCAGTCTTAACTCAGGCCTAACATACGCCAGCACGAAGTGGGGGTACTAAATACTATTTAATTTGGTAAAAAGAGTACCTTCAGTAATCATACTCTGAAAGTAGATCATTACATGCCTGATAAGTGGTTAGAAAGTTATGCATTGCAGCCCTAGGGAGAATTGATTTGAACTGACAGCTGTAAAATAAAAATAACAGTAAAAAAACAATTTTAAAAACAAGCTTTTATTTAAATGCTCTAAAAAGGACAAAATAAACTTTAAATTAAATCAAACATATAACTTAAGTATAATATAAAAGCTTGTCGCGAGATTTACCTGTATGTTATGTGATACATACATTTTGTCGCTGAATTATTTGTTTGTTTTGTTTGTGACAAGTAAATCTCGCGACAAGCTTTTATATTATACTTAAGTTATATGTTTATTTAATTTAAAGTTTATTTTGTCCTTTTTAGAGCATTTAAATAAAAGCTTGTTTTTAAAATTGTTTTTTTACTGTTATTTTATTTTTAAATTTTTAGTTTTCGTTGTACATAATTCGCAGTCTTTCCATTTCATTTAGTGCGTCATTGTGTCATGGTCGTTTACCTGTTAATTTCGTACAGTCAAGTTCTTCAATAAGGAGACCTTCTAGCGATTTGACTCTACTTAAGGCCACGTATGCTTGACCAGCAGCGAAGAGCTTTGAGCCTAAATAGACGACAAAATAGTTTTTTTTTTATCGTGATATAATCATCAAACGAGTCCTCCGACCCAGGGCAGGGCGGGAGGGACTGTCAGACTTGTACTGACTAAAACCCACGGTGTCCTTCAATAGCCCTTTACGTACCGGGGTCACGGTAATCCGTTAGTTAGTCCCACGACCCCGGCAGGCTATGGCCCTCTACAGGCCCCGTCACTATGCTGACACTCTTTGAGGCGCGCGTGGAACACAACGCGCCGTAGACCCGGGCATGGTCCATGGTTGGACAGCGAGTCGCCCATTACTCGCTGCCCGCATGCCCGCGCCTACGGTGGCCGGTGATCGTCTGGCGACGTCCGACGCCGTGGGCGTCTACCACTGCGGCTGGGGTGGAGGGAGGACGCTGTCATCTGCCTCACGCGGCGCGCCTCCTCCTTCACGAGCATTACTACTTCGCAGAAGGAGGCGACCGCTTCCCACTCCGTCTCGCCCCGCAGCATGGCCTCGATCAATGCCGGGCGCGAGAGGTCTCCGCCTATCGCCGTCGTGAGGACACGGCGGTGCTTTGCCCAAGCGGGGCAGTCCTGCACCGTATGCTCCACCGTGTCCTCCAGACGATCCTCGCAGTGGTGACACCCAGGCGTTTCTTCCCTCCCTATCAGACACAGGAACCTCCCGAAACTTCCGTGTCTGGTGAGGACCTGCGTCATGCGGTAGGTCAGGACGCCGTGACGCCTATCGAGCCACTCCTCAAAGAGGGGTCTTACCGCCGCGATTGCGGCGTGCCCGGACCTCGGTTGCGACAGTCGCTCCCTCCATACTGCCCTGAGATCACGCCGGAGCTCTTCCCGCCGCGCCTCGACTTATCGAGGCAGCGGGGATTCGCCCCGACGCTGCGCCTCCACGCGCCACTCATAGACGCGCTGGAGGGCAGTCGCCTCCAGATCCCAGAGCACGACAAAATAGATTAATATAATAATTAATTTTATTAATAGCCTAAATAGATTTAATTGTCGTTGTGACCATATTCTATCGGGAGCAGCTGATCCTGGCTGCACGACCAAGACACTGTCACCATATTATTGTATTATTATTTGGGTTGCCATATATTATGTTCAATGTTATAGCTCGGTACTATTAACCATTGAGGAGTTCTCTCGTAAGCAGATGTCCCTGGCTGCACCAACAGGTTGTTATCATCATATTATTGCATTGTTACCGGGTTTCCATATATATTTCAAGTTTTAGTTGTGTACTATTAACCTTTGAGGAGTTCTCTCGTGAGCAGACGATCCTGGCTGCACCACCAGATCGCACTTATCATATTATTGCATTGTTATCGGGTTTCCATATATATTTCAAGTTTTAGTTGTGTACTATTAACTATTGAGGAGTTCTCTCGTGAGCAGACGATCCTGGCTGCACCACCAGATCGCACTTATCATATTATTGCATTGTTACCGGGTTTTCATATATATTTCAAGTTTTAGTTGTGTACTATTAACCATTGAGGAGTTCTCTCGTGAGCAGATGATCCTGGCTGCACCACCAGGTCGCTGTCACCATATTATTGCATTGTCATCGGGGTTCCATATTAATACCAAGTTTCAGATCGATTGAGCAATTAGAAGTGATTCTAATTTGACTTGCAAGATTTGATCTAAACAAACATACAAACATTGCAAGTTAAATAAAAGCTTGTAAAAAAAATAGTTCTATTTTGACATTACTATTGAACCATGTTCTAAATATCATAAAGGTAATTAAGAAGTTGTTGAGATGTGAGACGTGAATACAGCAGTCTTTGTGCCGATAGTCGTGTCTGCCAATAAAGAGAGGCTCTCGCTTGGCAGCTGGATCAAGCGCCTTATTCAATGTTATTCAGTGTTATTCAATGTCACGGCGCGTATAATTTACTTTCAACTATTTCTCTAAAATAACATACACTTCGGCAGAATCTTTGCCATTTTTTTAACAGAAAAAATACTAGCTGTATAGCTGGACGACCACAGGTTAAATATAATTAAAAAAAAAAAACAAAATAAGAGGGAAAGCGACAATCCGATCAACACATTTTTTTTTCTTTAGCTAATAATTTTGTTCTTGTTTTTACTTTCCTCGTATTCGTAATGTCAAGCACAGTGTTTACGTCGGGTAAATTACTTATTTAGTCCCTCGAACTATTAGCGCTCTCACTGCGTTACAGGCGCCAAACCCGTCTCGGGACTAAATAAGTAACTTTCTCCCCTTGGATAACAATGTACTATTTTCCCATCAACGGGATACAAACCAAGTTAGTTCTATTTGGTGATGTAAACCGAACGTCGTTATCTGTAGCTCAATAGATAGATAGACGAAAGACCGTGAAGACAAATCCGGTGCAATGACCCTTAGCACAAATATTATCTAGTCTGAATCTCGCTGCTAAACAAAAACAAACGAACTGCCAACATGGTTTTAAAAAAACAATCCATTAGTATTTAAGATCGTTTCGAGGTCAACCAACAATTGAAGTGCTGCTGTTAAATAGTTAGTTTTCCGCCAATCATGAGCAACATAAACACGATCGCTGCAATGCACAGTCAGCTAACAAATGACTATATTCTTCAATTTTCTTAGAACAAAAATACACTTTTCTTTATACCTATAAGTATAATCACTGACCAGGATTGCCCCTACTCTAGCCATCCTTGTAATCTCCACACCATACTAGCATCGCCTCATATCGAAACATGATAGATGATTAGGATCATTTCATCTCTACTGGCATGCTATCTTGCACATATAGTACCGGTAAGATAGGATTTTTAAAGAAATTAAAGTTTATTTTGGTAGCCTTAAAAAATCCTGACGTACGGCACCACCGGGAGGTATTGAACTTGAACTCACTAAATACATCGCCGTGAACCAAATTTCGCCTTAGCAGATGAGCCGCAGGAACTACTTCGCATAACGTTCCCGACTCATCCAACGTAGCCCACCAACGGGTACCAAACTCCTTTGACGACGTCAACTTTGAGCAAGTTACCAACACTGAGCGTCTCTGCCGAAAGGATAGTGCAAAATAGTCTTGGACAAGGCCATCTCCAAATAACTCCATGCCATAACATACAACGTCAGTGGAAATGATTTACCGTTATCTTAATCGTTATAAGTTTTGACGCATTCTTAGGCCGTTAACAACCACTTAACCTGGGGTTATTATACTTCACTATACTTTTTTAATCACCGGAAAAGATAGTCGAAGTTGTAAAATATGTAACACAGATAAGGGGTTTTGAAGGGTTTCTTAAAACTTGTCTATCAGAGAGTTAGGATAGTGTAGAGGTTATCATATTACCGAATGTTGTTATATTAAATATCAAGTCATAATTATGTCATGGAGCTAAATTAGTAACCGTCTACTGTTATGACTGACACAAGGTTTCTAATCTTACTTTCTCAGCTAATAAACACCTAAAATGCTAACCACAACGGTTAGAATTTTGAGTTAGCAAACTATCCGTACAGATAATACGAGTATAAGATTAACTAAGCACAGCAAGCTAGCTAGTTAGCCAACTTAACGTTGGAGCAGCCCGATACGTTCCTTTAACCCCTGAGAAATAGAAGATCCGCCCAGCGGGGCTTCATTTACTGCAGTAAAGAACTTCAGCCACAAAGTACTTGGCAATAGTAAATTTTGGCAGTAACGTACATTGCACTATTGAACTTTTATATATTATATTTAGAATTTATAAGGTTCCTTACAGTACCTTTTTCTTTACAGAGAAACGACCCTACTGTTCGATGAAAACGAGAGCGTTCCCCGTGACAAACAGAACGTAGCCATCGACATAGCGCACGAGCTGGCTCACCAGTGGTTCGGCAACCTCGTCACTATGAAGTGGTGGACCGATCTTTGGCTTAACGAGGGATTCGCGACTTATATCGAGTATGTTGGAGTGGATCATGTGAGTACCATACAGAAGCTGTTTCAACGCAATTTGTGATTTAATTATACGTATAGAATCCTCCCGTTCCCCTATTACAGCCTAGAAAATATCCCCAGGGTTTATGTAAGTATGGAAGCGTAAAAAACAAATAAAAAAAACAATCAATCAAATCTTAGTCATTATTACATTAGATTAGAATCAAATCTTATGCATAGGTAATATGCATAATATATTAGATACTAGCGTCCCGCCCCGGCATCGAACACACGGGCACAAGTAGGGCGTGCGGACGGCGAGTAATGGGTGGCTCGCCCCGCGATCATGGACCATGCCCGGGTCCACGCGCGCCTCAAAGAGCTGTCAGCAGTATGTCGGGGCCCCCCTTAGAGCGCCAAAGCCTGCCGGGGTCACAGGACTATCTCATCAGGTAACCGTGACCCTGGAACGTTAAGGGCTGTTGTTGTCCTGACTATATCGAGCAAAGTTTAACAATTCGGTGGAGACGTTCGTAAGTTATGCTCGTTCAGACAAACTTAAGTGACTTTGGAGCGACGACGGCGAGCAATGGGCGACTCGCTGTCCGACCATGGGCCATGCCCAGGTCGACGGCGCGTTGTGTTCCACGCGCGCCTCAAGGAGTGTCAGCATAACGACGGGGCCCCCATGTAGAGAGCCAAGGCCTGGCGGGGTCGCGGGACTCACGAATTACCTTGACCCTGGAACGTAAAGGGCTATTGAAGGACACCGTGGATTTTAAACAGTACGAGTCTGACAGTCCCTCCCTCTCTGCCCTGGGTGGGAGGACTCATTTGATAATTTTACAACGCAAAAAAAAAATGTAAAGAAGATCTGAAAAATATAGCGAAGCTTCTATCAAACAACCTAATTTTGCCAAAAAAGAAAAATCATCTCAATAACAACTTCTTCAATACATTTTTCCAGGTGGAACCAGAATGGAAAATGTTCGAATCCTTCTCCCGTGACAAGATGGACCTCCTCCGCTCCGACGCACTCAAGAACACCTCCCCGGTCTCCCGCAAGGTGGAGGACGCTTCAGAAATATCGCAGAAGTTCGACGAGATATCGTATACTAAGGGTGCTAACCTGATCAGGATGCTCAACCATACGATCTCCGAGGAACTGTTCCACAAAGGACTGGTTATCTATTTGAATGAGTGGTGAGTTTCGTTTCACGATAATTATGTTCAACTTACTCGCAGTCCACTGATGAATACAGAACCTTCCTATAAATAATATCGGGGATACACCTTATAAAACTATAAATCTGAAACAATTTTCTTCAATAATTGGCTATTTGACTGAAAAAATCTATCATCATCAGTTAGATTATCAAAAAATATTCGACCCGTAATTTTTGTTTTGTGACGTAAACCAAAATTTACTGAGATATGATGCTTTAAAAATTACCAATACGTCATAATTTAGTAAAAATTTACTGAATTCTGACGTCACGAGCCCGTCTCTTCAGTTTTGATGCGTTATATCTGGGTAAATATTCATTGATTTTACAAAAGAAAAAATACTTGTCCGTTATTTTTCAAAACTCTAAATGACGGACTAATTAGATTTGTAATTTATCCATACTGTCAAATAGCCAATTCTATTTGTGAATAGTTTGTCCTTCATCTTCTTAATAGCGTGCCGATGGCAAAACTGTTGTTTGAAACATGTCTGGCTCAACATTTTGTTTCGCAAACTCCACTCACTGATGCAGTCAAAAGAACACCAAATGTCCCGGGGATAAAGTATGAATAAATAAATAAATAATAAATAAATAAATATTCCACAACTATCACACAACGCCATCTGGTCCCAAGCTAAGCAGAGCTTGTGTTATGGGTACTAGACAACTGATAAACATACTTATATATTTCTAAATACATACATATTATAGATAAATTACACCCACACACAAAAAAATGTATCGTGCTTATCACTCAAACATTTGTCCTGTGTCGGAATCGAACCCACGACCTCCGGCATAGCAGTCAGGATCACTAACCACTAGACCAACAGGCCTGTCAAAGTACACGAAGGTCACACGCTACACACGCAATTTGGATCTGAGATGTCCGTGAATAGCCATATATAGAGATTTTGCAATGACCTCTCCATGACTTCCTCTTATAAATAAAATAATTCTACCCTATTCTTCCGATTCAAGGCAAAAACCACTTTGTAATACTACAGCCCCTCATGCCCCTCATGTGCCTCAATATTTTCAAATCATAATTAATTTTTCCCAGGAAATACTCAAACGCTGAGGAGAACGACCTCTGGTTCGCGATGGCCAAGGCCACACTATCAGACCCGACACTCAAGGACCTCAACGTCGTGGACTTCATGAACTCGTGGACCAAGCAGGCCGGGTACCCTGTCGTCAATGTTAAAATTGACTACGAGAAGGGACGTGTTGAGTTCGAACAGGTGAGTTTATTGTGGTTTTGAAGTGAAAACTTCTTTAGAAGCGTTGTGCACTTTTTTTGGAATGGGTAAGAAATGTTAAACTCGCGTCAGGACACGTGACCTGATCGAAAATTCGTAAGACGGCGCAGGGCGCTTGCGCGAATGTTCGTGTGTGTTTATTACTATTGAAGTTTTCACTTCTGCCGGCACTCCCAGAGTGCAAACCGTTGGTTTTTTTTTTAGATTAATATAATGCACTGTAAAAGACTGAAATTCACTAACTGCGTTCCTGTTCCTGAACCCGTATTTATTCATAGTTGAGTGACCATGCAATATGAACTGGGTAACCTCACTTCAAGTTGGTTTTGTGTCCACCTTTGACCTTTTTTTTTTTTTTGTTGTCGAGGGGAAACCTTCGAAAGGCTACCGGTCTTTGGGGAAAAAGACCGGGGAGTGTGGGATTTTTACCTCACTAAAACCACCCCGGTGGTCACCATCAGCACATGGGAGGAGGCCCCGTTTCCTCTTAAAAGACCTGACCGTGGTCCACCTTTGACCTACACTAAAATCAAGAGCGAGCCCATCTTAAATTAATAAAAGAATATCTGGGATAATTATTTAATGGGTAGTAACAGCTTTGTTAAGGTTTGATACCCTGCGGCCGCATTATGACATCTTAAAACCAGGCTTGTTCCAGTGAGTGAAAGAGACAGAGCTATACAAGTCGTCTAGCGCCACCTCGTTCACTCACTGGAACAAGCCTGGTTTTAAGACGTCATAATACGGCCCCTGGTCAGGCAAAATGTTATTTGTTTGTCCATCAGAAATTGTCAGTATTAGTCTAGTGCCACGATTTGAGCCAATAGGTCCCAAAATATGATTGGTCTTCTATAAGTCTAAGTTTCTGGGGTAACAGGCATGTTAAACTACTGCAGCGTTTCTTATCTTCGGATCGTAACTCAAATTCGAGTAGCACAAGAATTCTTGCGACCCATCCCAATACCACCCGTATTGGGATGGGTCGCGAGAATTCTTTAAAGACGTAAGCACCGTTATCGCTGTGTCGCTCTTTGAGGAGTGGTTTCAGAGACACCCAGGCGTTGTCATTTGCAACTAAGGGAGCTTACACAAGGCGCGATACGACGCGATCGACCTATTCCAACTACAAGTGAAAATCAACCTTACCACTACGGCATATGACATAAAATGCGTGGTTGTATACGGGTAGGTGAAAAACAGAACATGATCGTAGATCGTAGTAGCAAGAATGATTTTCACTTTTAGTTGGAATCGGTCGAATCGTCGTCGCCATGTAAAGTCCCTAAGTTTAACAGAGTCGTGGGCTTCAAATATATTCATATTTTGGGTTGCCAACCAAAAAGCTTAAGAACCTTAAATACTTTACACTTTTTCTTTATACTTTTATATAAAAAAAACAATTTATTAGTGTTTTGTTTGGAAAGAAAAAGTGGCACAACAATTTCCCCAGGATTACATCTATCTGTTACCAATAAATAATCTCTTCTTCTTCCAGCGTCTCTTCACGTCTGCCACAGACCCGTACCAGAAGATGGTGGACCAGCTGTGGCACATCCCGGTCAGCTACACCGTGGTGGACTCTCTGCAGGACAACTGGACCACGTCGCCCAGGTGCTGGCTGAAGGGACGGAACACTGGCATCGATGTACCCATCAATGATACTCAAGCGTTGTACGTCAATGTTGATGCTATTGGTAAGTTATGAACCGTTTTAACGTAACCAGACATGACTGTAGAGGGATAAAGCCTGCCGGGGTCGCGGGACTAACGGATTACCGTGACCCCGGTACGTAAAGGGCTATTGAAGGACACCGTGGATTTTAGTCAGTACAAGTCTGACAGTCCCTCCCGCCCTGCCATGGGTGGGAGGACTTATTTGATGATTTTACCACGATAAAACAAAAAAAAACCAGACATGACTTATTTAATAACTAGCTTTTCCCGTGGTGTCACTCCCTGATCGGGTCGTATAAGTCGTAGCGTGGTGTTATAGCCTTCTTTGATAAATAGAACAACCGTTAACCGTGATCCTGAAACGTAAAGGGCTGTAGCAGAAAACCGTGGATTTTAATCCGTACGAATCTGACAGTCCTTGCTGTCCCGCCCTGCCTGGAAAAACACATTTGATGATTGTACCACGATAAAAAAGGGCCTCCCCATAGATTTTTAATATCATCGGTTGGAAGCGGCTTGCATCGAGCATGTTCCTGTGTGATAACCGAAAATACAATAAAAAAATAAAACTCAATTTTGTCTTCAGGGTACTACCGAGTAAACTACGACAAGAAGAACTGGCAGCTCCTAAGCGAAGCCCTGAAGTCGGGCTCCATAAAGTCTCCCATCACCAAGTCGCAGCTGATCGACGATGCCTTCAACCTGGCGAAGGTCTCCCAGCTGAACTACAGCTACGCACTAGGTCTCACCACCTGCGTCATCAACGGGGAAGATTCCAAGATGGTCTGGGATCTACTGTTGAATAATATGGCGTTTTTAAAGCATAATTTGAGGTCGACGTCGGGATATGTGCATTTCCAGGTTAGTTAATGCACTTTTGAACAATTACATGACTTAGATGTAAGTTTTGATTAAATGTGATTATAGGTAAACCATTTTTATCTTTACCGCAAAGGGGTTTGGAAATTAGTTTTTATCCGACATGCATGTTTGCATGCACTTTGTGAAGCTCAAAACTATTGATTAATATTACAAAAAAGCTGTTAAGACAATGTAATTGATTACAGGGAATTATCTCAAGTTAAAGTTTTCTGTAAAAAATGTGTTTGTTGTGTTGTGTTTTTATCATTATATAAATTAGCAAAGAGATATTGCCGAAAAACTACTTTTAAGCGCCATTTTACTATTATGGCGACGCGGGTTGCGAAGATACAAAGTTGAAATATGGATAAAGCACTTGAGAACCCAATTTTCCAAAATTCCCTATATGTTTTCAGGTAACCCCTTTTTCAAATCAAATGACTGAAAGAAACAATTTTTAGTAGCCATGACATACGACAAACTTTTTTTTATTTTTCGTCCACTTTCATTCATCATCAGTCTAATCCAATCTTTCTGTTCCAGGACTACATGAGAATAATCCTAGCGAAACAACTAGAAAAAGTCAACTACGGTCTAACCAAACCTAAAGACGACAACGAAGCCTTCCTAATAGAGAACCTGGTGATCTGGGAGTGTTACGTGGAGTCCCCGCGGTGTCTCACCTGGGCTAAGGAACAGTTCACCAACTGGACCAAACAGGCTGATATTAATAATAACCCGTGAGTATATTTTAATGATCGTAATTCGCGTCATCATCGCTTTTCGGGAATTATCGGCTGTCTCCGACATGACGAACGCAATTTTCTACTTCGTCTTTGTGACGAAACATTCGTTTCTTTCTATTACCAATGCGCAGACCAAATGAACAATATACGCATGGACATGACACGCAAAACAAAAAAAGGATACTTAGATTTTGGTTTAAAATGGCGTATTTCCTTTACTTTTAATTATTGGTGCTAGCACTTCGGTTTGTGTGTTGTGCCCCCTAAAAAAAACTCTTTTGACGTGTGTACTCTTTATAAAACCCATTTCTTTTACCACCCGGCTGTTCAACAGAATGTACATTATAATTGTGAACTATCTAAGAAATCAATGCCTTACTAAACCTCAAAATGGGTTAATTTAAATTCCCTATAAACAACTCAGAATGGGTGATTTCTTTTCTTTGTGTTGCCAATAAATTGTCAAGACAAGGTTCGCTTCTCATTCTATTCATTACCAAATTACACCCATGCGAACCAGGAGTACATTTGCCTTGATTTGTTTAATTTATTCTAATTGTTCTCCCCAGCATCCCTAGCTACCTCCGTTCCCTGGTATACAACATGGTCCTCCGTCACGGAGGTCGCGCGGAGTTCGACTTCTTGTGGAACGTGTTCCAGAACTCCACCGACCCCAACGTCAAGAGTCTCATCATCAACAACCTGCCCAGCACCAGGGAGGAGTCGCTCATCACTATGTGAGTATCTGGAGGTGGAGGCCAGGGTGGACTGTTCAATGGTCTCGATAGAGAAAAAAGGACCCTGGGAGGTCTATATCGCCTCAATGGCAGATATGAGAGCCTCGCGTAACAGGGCTCCTATTTATGTCTGCAGGGTTCAGTGTTTCTCCTGCATTCGAGCGTTGTTTGCGAATCCGTACATTGATCCACTCCGATACTGCGACATTTAGAGGTTTTTGTATTAGCAAAAACAGCCCCTGCCAGAGTCGCAGGACGAACGAGCTACCGTGACTCTGAAACGTAAAGGGCTATTGAAGGACACCGTGGATTTTAGTCAGTACAAGTCTGACAGTCCCTCCCGCCATCCCTGGATAGGAAGATTCATTAAAAAAAACAGCATTTTTTTTCTCTCTAACATAATATCGTCTTCCAGGCTTCTCGAAAAATCTCTGTCAGAGATCCCCAAGCAGTACGCAGTAGCAGCCTGGAGCGTGGAAGCTCCAGTCGGCACCAGGCTGGCGCAGGACTTCCTCATCCATCACTTCCACCAGGTGTACCACAAGTTCACTGAGATGGACGCCTTCACCTTCCCCGCGGTACTGGGCGGGGCCTTCGGGTTCATATCTACTGAGGAGGAACTGACCAGGGTACGTTGTATTCGTTTTAGAACTTTAACTACATGTGTTACGGTTCAAAGTGTAATTTAACTCATTTCTTGACAACCATGTGTTTATTACTTTCATTCAGTTACCAGTGAAATTCCTTGCCAAAATATGATACTAAGGGTCAGCTCACGGTTGCGGGACTTACGAATTACCGTGACCCCGGTATGTAAAGGGCTATTGAAGGACACCGTGGATTTTAGTCAGTACGAGTCTGACAGTCCCTCCCGCTCTGCCCTGGGTGGGAGGACTCATTTGATAATTTTACAACGATAAAAAAAAGGGTCAGCTCACACCGAGACTTGACCCGGCGCGACGTGATGCACATCTTGATGATGATGATATTGGAAATATGTAACTTTTCTTGTAAAAAATAAAGTTAGATTTTGAGTAGTTCTATTTAAATGTGCGCCAGGCGTCACGTCTCGGTGTGTATTGATCCTTAGGCCCAAATCTATAAACTCAACTCAAGCTTAGCTGAAGCCTAGCTAAGTCAAGGTTCATACGAATGTAATCTTAATTTGCCTAAATCGTGTGCTCAGAAGTGACATCTTTTCACAAATAAGAACATTATGCAAATAAGGTACATTTTTAGAAGGAACTCGACTGGATTAAGTCTAAGTTCCCTTTATAGATGTCAGCCGAAGTTTGCGTTACATTCACAATATTTTTTTAATTAAATCGCTGCTGCCTGTGTCGTGGCTGCGTTTACAAACACACATACAAAACACCCAGACTCGGAACTACTTGTAGTTCATACAAATATTACTTCCACAAGTTTTAAATGCGCTCTTAGAAAGAAGCCCCTCAATTGCAATAAAACCCACGAGAATTCGACGAGCATCAACAAATCTAAATGACAATAAAACATTATACTCCTTTTTTACCTCCCAGCTAAAAAACTTCGCCCTGAAACACAAAGAGCAGTTGATGCCGATGTCCCAGACTCTCCAGAAGCTGGTGGACACGGCCACCTTCAGGATCGACTGGGTCAGGAAACATGCCGCCGGCATCAGCAAGTGGTTCCAGGATTATGTGGCTGGTATGTATTCTACCAAGCATAATGCTTTGAACCTTTACCGTCTTCATCAACATCATCATCCACAGCCCATCTTCACCCACTGCTGGGTATAGGCCTCTCTCTCCCCAGCTCCATGGTCTCGCGCCAGCCTCATCCAGGACAATACCGCAATGGCAGCAATGTCGTCTGTCCATCTTGCCGCCGGACGGCCAACACTGACTTCACTACCGTCTTACCACAAAAAAAAATTAAACATCTGTTGAACACTTGTCTAAAAAACTGTCAACTAGAAAACGGCATTTGACGTTGATATAAGGGTCGTTTTGCAGTTACACTTTTTTTAGACAGGTGTTCAACAGTTGTTTAACTTTTTGTAGTAAGGCTGATTGTATCTAGACTTCTAGAGGTAGACTGCCTCGTTGGTCGAGACGTCGCAATCGCGACTGTTGATCTTGAGATTCCTGAGTTCGATTCCCAGGTCAGTAGCATCCATGGAGTTTTCTGATCCCGGTTGGTTTCAATAGGGTCGCCCACGATTACATGGCACTTAAACATTATTGGCTAAATGTGAGTGTAACTAAATTAGGGTATGTCTAAGCCTTCAGTCGCGGGACTCACGAATTACCGTGACCCCGGAACGTTAAGGGCTATTGAAGGACACCGAAGATTTTAGTCAGTACGAGTCTGACAGTTTCTCCCGCTCTGCCCTGGGATGATGATTTTGCCACGTTAAAAAAAATGTCTAAGCCTTCAGAAAGCTTCCTAAAGATAAATGCGACTGGGGGCAGGACTCGAACCTGCTTCCTTCTGGATAAGTACCGCAACTAAGCCATCGCAGTCCTACTCGGTGAGGTCGAATCTGAAAGATTTACATCTGCTAAACGCTTTACGGTGACCTTGCACCATTTTTCTTTCTACAAAAAACCTGACGAGTGGTGACACACGCGCTATTGCGCGTGTACTAAATAAACAAGTTCCTTTCTTTAGGCTTTTATAGGTAACCACTAATTAATTTTGATATCCACAGGCAAATCCTCACTATCCCAAGAAACCCCGGCCCCCACTCCGACCGCTCTCTCCGACAACACGACGTCAGCCGACGTCGCTCCCTCTGACGTCACGCCCGCACAGACCAACGTCAACGTCACGTCAACGACAGACGCGCCCGCGACCACCGCCAAGTAATAGTATCTGTCTCTACTTGTAGGTACATGTAGATGGATGTAGAAGTTGATGTTCCTATTTAGATAAATGATGTAGGATTAAACGCAGACCGTCATCGTGCTCTTCTAGATATGGGCAGCTCAACTTTTATTAACAATCAGGCCAAACACACGACACTATTGAGGCTTTTGCAAATTCAAAATTGCTGGTGGAACGGTAGGGGTACGCACTCACCGACGGAAAATTCGAGCCGATGAGCTGATACCCAATTTAGCGAGAATTCTATGACTTGTGCGCTTGCGCATCAGGTTTAAAAAAAGCATAGGATTGAGCATCCTTGCTCTAGACCATGTTATTCTAATTTCAACTTTATGTGTAAGAGAACTAAAGTTATGTTTTTATTGTCTTGTTAACAATTAAAACTCTTGTGATGGTCTGCGTTGTATCTCTTAGTGGATTTGTGAAAATCGAGTTCGATCACTGTTTGGGTGAACTCTATTAAAAATTACAAAAGAGGAGACCACTCAGCGGTAAGTACTGAAGACCGCCAGCATCATTGTGGTCTTGTGATAAAATAAAAATAATCATCATTATTAAAAATCGATTTAAATCGATTACTAAAGTCGAATTATGGTTATTAAAATATTCGCAGCCAAAGAGGCACCAAGTTTTAAACAGAATTAGCAGTAAATAAAAACCTACTATTTAAAATAGTATAAAATAAAATTATCTTAAAATTGATGCTAAAACATAAGTTACGTTTTTAAGTTGTTCGTTAAAAGTAATTTTATTGTATTAAAACAGTATACCTAAGAGGCGAGCTAGTCGCAAAAAAAAAGGTAGAAAAAAATCATGTTGTAATTTTCGAATTTCAGTCCTATCTACAAGTTTATAAAGTCTTGTCACGTGTAACAACGTAAATCAAGTCATAATCTTACGTTCGATACATAAAATTATAATTATTCATTTGTTAAAAATTCTTTCGTCAGTCAAATTCAAATATTTTCATAATATTATTACTCTGTCGTCAAAACAGTATATTCAAGATATGAATCAGATGAAAAAAAACTGTAAATAAAATTAAGCATAATCGATAAAGTAAAAACTAGTTAATCGCTACGAGTATCGATTCTTTTTAGTGCAATTTATTTGTTAATCGATATTTTTAAGAATATTTTTTAAAATAAATGTAATTTCTCTGTTTTTATCCATTTATGTATTTCCATGAACTTTTAAATACTTAAGGTAATTATTATTTATTAGCATTATTAGCTTTTAAAGTGTGTATTTTATGATATTTGCCAAATTAGATAATGCATACGTGGAGCCAAAGCTAAAGACATAAAGTCACAAAAAAAAAACTATTTTATTAGATTCGGCTTGTATTGTACTTATTGATTAACTTAAAAAAAACTATCATTAATGAAAAAGAAAATGATTTAAAGTATTTAAGCATCACGTTTTTAGAATAAGTACAATTAATTATATTTTATGTTACCATAACAATGTGTGGCCAAACTATAAAATTGTGATCTTGAAACTGAATCTGTAAACGAAATACGCACACTTTTAGTCAGCCACTTAATCAGCTGAGTCTACAACAACTAGAATGTGCTAAAACTCCCGAGAAGTTATACTCCTCATTTATAATTGTGTTTTAACCCTAAGAATAATAGCAAAAGTTTCTAAAGTCGATAAAATAGATAAAGATGTCTGTCTGGAAACCACGGATAGCATTAGAAAGAGTTAAAAAACATGTCAATAGTAAAAAACTAAATAGATACCAAATTCACTAGTTCGAGTTCAAACCAAAATATGCGAATAATTAAGAAACATACATAGTATTAGCATAAGAGTCATTGTCACCCAAACATACGCATATTTATGAACACTATTATTTATTATGTATACCATACAAATTTCAATTTTATAAGAAAAAATATAGATACATGTATAAGTACTAAGTACAATTTAAAAAGTTAAGATCATACATTCCTTTGTCGTTCGTATTTATATATTACAGTTGGCAACACAGTTTATTTAAAATACACTGGCGAGCAAAACTGTGGAATCATTTACTTGGGATTGGTCCTGGATAGCTCCTTAAATAATGGCGTGATTTGAATGAATTTAGTATCAATTTAAAGTTAATAGTTGAACCTTTAAAATAGTACCGTCAACAATAAAAGTAGATGATCAAAATCAGAAACTCAATACTAATTAACGGAGTTCGCGTCAGAACTGTGCAGATGAACTAGTAGTAAGTGTTTGGTAAATTATAATTACATACTTTTGAAACACTTCGACGCCACATTGTTCTGACGCGACGATTTTCTAATTTTAATCATCTACTTTTGTTATTGACTATACCATTTTATTATTCTTAACTAGTTATTAAGTACTCAAGGTCGCGCGGAATTGTGATTCCAAACTTATGCTCGAGAGTGTAGTTTATATGTAACCTATTTTAACTATCCTTAGAAATAAATGTATAAAAAAAATGCGCTGTGTACTTTTATACCAAAAAAATCTAGAAAATATTTAAATTAATTTGTGTTGCTTACTGTAGGCACCTACATTATTATTCATATAATAATTATGCCTATTTATAATTTTGAAAACCACTCGAATTTAGATAATCTTATTTGTTAAATTGTATTTGTGTAAAGTTTTATTGTAAGTGTTTGCATGTGAAGGCTTAATGTTGAATAAATAATTTAATTATTATACAAGTATTTTTTTACACGGAACGTCTTATTCGACCAGTTGTTGCAAGCGCGACTATTAAGCATGACGACCTACTTTTAATTCACAGGTTGGTCAAAGTGTTTTATGGATTCTGCTAGCAATTTCTCAGAAGCAGCCACGAGCTTCTGAAAAATTGCTAGCAGAATCCATAAATCCAGCCACAAAGTCTGGGCATGCGGACAGCGACTAATGGGCAACTCGCCGTCTGATCATGGACCATGCCCGGGTCGATGGCACGTCGTGTTCCACGCGCGCCTCAATCGTGGCCCCGGAACGTAAATGGCTATTGAACGACACCTTGTATTTTTAATCAGTACAAGTCTGACAGTCTCTCTCATCTTTCCCTGGGTGAGAGGACTCATTGGATGATTTTACCACGTAAAAAAAGGCCCAAAGTCTGGATTTGACAATGGTCTCACCTCGTCAAAAAATAGTAAAATATGGATATTTTTAGATTCAGACGCTGGCACCTCAACCTACACCAATCTTATAATATACCTACAAATAAAATTACCGCTCTATTTTTCTCTGCTAAAACATAAATTGAGGTCTTTGAACATGCCTAGAATGATTTTAAACCTGTTTCTTATTGGTTCCATAATAATCTTCTAACATTAAATGCAGATAAAACAAAATAAATTTTATTTGCAACTAGCGACCCGCCCCGGCTGCCGGGGAACGCGAAGCGCGTCGAGCGCGGCAACCGATACACGAAAATCGCAGCACAGCTCGTCGACGCTCTGCTCCGTTCCGTGGAAGGGTGTTTCTTCAAATTTTTATTTTCGTTTAATACTTTTTTTGTAATTTCATAATTTGGTCTCAATTTTCAACCAGTATATTAGGATATCAATCTACAATAGATGTTATGAGGATATGTGAAAAAGGCATTCAAATTTCTGCAGCACCGATTGAAAAAAACAGGTTTGAATTTTTTTTTTGCGATGGTAATGACATTATGTTACTGGTAATGAAATTTGTGTTACTGGAAATGATCTTTTGTTTCCGGGAATGACATAAAACAAGAAAATTGTTTAGAAAATAGTTTTTTTTTATTTTCAATATTGTGATACTTTCACTAAGTATTTATATAATTTGGGCACGCCGCAATCGCGGCGGTAAGACCCCTCTTTAAGTGACTGGATAGGTGTTACGGCGTCCTGACCTACCGCATAACGCAGGTCCTCACCGGACACGGAAGTTTCGGGAGGTTCCTGTGTCTGATAGGGAGGGAAGAAACGCCTGGGTGTCACCACTGCGAGGATCGTCCGGAGGACACGGTGGAGCATACGGTGCAGGACTGCCCCGCTTGGGCAGAGCATCGCCGTGTCCTCACGACGGCGATAGGCGGAGACCTCTCGCGCCCGGCATTGGTCGCGGCCATGCTGCGGGGCGAGACGGAGTGGGAAGCCGTCGCCTCCTTTTGCGAAGCAGTCATGCTCGTGAAGGAGGAGGCGGGCCGCTTGAGGGAGAGGACAGCGTCCTCCCTCCACCCCAGCCTCTATCTTGTGGTTTTGGAAATAAGACCCAAAATGGCCTTTCTTTGCAAAAAGTTGAATAATGAATTTTTTATATAGTTCTCTTAAAGATGCTGTTAAAAATCGTTTCTGGTGTCGTATTTAGTTTTTACTTATAAATTCCTTTTTACCTGCTTTAATGACACTGTTATTATCATCTATATATATAAAAGGAGAACTGACTGACTGACATATCAACGTACAGCCGAAACTACTAGGGCTAGGAATGTGAAATTTTGCACACGGCTTCCTATTATAATGTAGAGGAGCACTAAGAAGGGGTTTTTGGAAATTTAACCTTTAAGGGGGTGAAAAGGGGGATTTAGGAAAATACGTAACCCACGCGGACGAAGTCGCGGGAAAAGTGCTAGTCATTAAAAAAGGCATGAATTGTCTCAATATCTGTATCCGATATTTTTGGTTGCAATAAATTGGTATTTTTTGGGGATTTCTTTGGTATTATTTTCGGGGAAAAGTTAATAGCGGTTTGCGTGTAAGTTTTCTTTGATTGCAATTTTTCATTTTCTTCAACTTTTCCGCTAAATTTATCTCTTCTTTGTTGAAGGCTATGTTCTCTCATTCTATACATCGCATTTTGTCGTTTTAATATCTTTATCACTTCTCTTAAATATTCCTGTTTTTTCTGTTCTTTGTAACTCTCTCTTGTCGTACTCTTCTTACAATCAATGAAACTTCTTTAGTTGAATATACCCGTCCTCCAATGCCTTTTAATGGATCTCTTAAATTTTCTTGAACAAAACCTTCTCTCTTTTCAATAATATCTATTTTTTCGGGATCTGGTAGTTTATTACTTTCTCCTTTCTTGTTGTTTCTATAACGTTTTGAATTTTCTTTCCATTTCTGTCTTTGTAGTTTCTGTTTTGCTTTGCTTTTTTCTTTAATTGAAGTTATCTTTTTTTCAGCCTTTCTCTTCAAATCGACGACGTCTTTTGCAAAACCTCTGCTGAGCAAGGCGGTCCTCTTTCCCCTTTTTTACTTTGGCCATATCTGAAAATAAATTAAAAAGGACATACTTAAAATTAGAATCAAAAATCCGACCATGGTGTTAAAGTAATGAACAAGTTTAGGTTTGCTGTGCCGTGCCACCCCCTTGCACTTATATTATTATTATTAAGTATTCCCCTGGGACGATTGATACGCTTCTAATAATAAATAGAATTGACTGACAACTTTATATGAACTAAATTCGATTTTAGAGAATATTGAACATACAACATAAATACTTATCCAAATCACATAATACCTTGCTTAGTTAAAATACGAATATATATATATATTGTAGTATGAAGTGTCATCACACGCAACAATCTGTCAACACTCAGCAAGTTTGTCATTACCTTCAAACGTTCATCATTACCCGCAACCTGAAACATCCCGGCAATGACGTTACAGGCTATGACGAATTTAAACAAAACATGTCATAACTTGTTTAAAACCTTTATAAGGAATTCATGTTACAGTGGAAATTTCGTACAAAATAGTAATGTGAAACAATAAAAGAAATGGAAAATGTAAACATTTATTACTTACCGAGTAATCCGAAATTAGGGTAATGATGTTTTTGCCAACGAAGACTTTGGAGAAACACTTAAATCACAGAATTTTATTCCAAAAGAACGCGTGCACATCGTACGTATACTAAAACACGACTGAATACACGGGAAGAACGGCGGGGGGCGCCGCGCATGGTCGGGAGTTTAAAAATGTTGCTATTTTTTAATAAATTTTTGCCCTGTTGCGGGTGATGACCCAAAAGTAGTGACAAATGTTTGAATCGTTGAATAATACATTATAATTTTTAAATATGCAATTATCTATGTCTAAAATAGTAACAAATATTACTATAATTATGTGTAAATACGAGAACATGATTATTCGTAAAAGGTTCTAAAAAAAAAAATTATCTTATAAGTATATCTTTCATGTGAACGTTGTGGGCAATGACGATTTCTAGATTTTTTTAAATTTAAATATGAATGAAATCACTGAAGATCGTATTACAAGATTTGCCCAGTTTCGAAATGACAATGTAAAACTTATTTCTGCCTGTATCCTAGATATATCACTAAAGACAATTTTTTATATAAGAATAACACATTTTTTTGCCGATTTCAAGAAACTCCCGGAACCGCAGCCTAAAGGGGTACCGCAGCCTAATGCACATCTTTGCCACATCTCGCGCTGCGATCTATTTAATAACCCCACCACCGACTTTGCACATAGCGTATAGCATCACGTTACGATGCTGAACGTCAGCGGCGCGTACGTGGCTGTGTATTTCTCGCTGACGTACGCAACTAAAATCACCAAGACGAATTCAGCCCTAAAGGCGAGTGTCAAGGTTTAATCTTCCCGTTATAAGTGTCAACGACTTATACGAACTTACAAAAATGACTTATAAAATGAAGTGTAATTGAAAAATACTATCTAACACTAGATGGCACTAAAACATTTTATCAGAATCGTCTAATGACACCGTACGCGTAATAATGACTTGGCCTTAGATAATAAAATGTCCAGATTCCGTATTCGAAACATAATTATAACGTAACGTTTTTAGTGAACTCACTTTTTATAAATGTGTGAGTGAGCGCCAACCACACCTTGAAATGTTTACCTTGGAGGTGTTCACTTGTTTTACGTAAGAATCGAACGACGGGGTAATTTTTAGGGTTCCGTAGCCAAATGATAAAAAACGGAACCACTATAGATTCGTCTTGTCTGTCTGTCCGTCCGTATGTCACAGCCACTTTTCTTCGAAAGTGCTAAAGCTATCCCGTTGAAGCTTTGTAAGTAGATGTATTATGTGAACCGCATTGGGATTCTCAAACAAAAAAAAATTGGGCGTTTCCCAGACTTAGTTGTGTGTTTTCACCATATCCATACGTGTGGGGTATCTATGGATAGGTCTTTAAAAATGATATTAAGGTCACGAATATCATTTTTTTCTAAACTGAACAGGTTGCGCGAAAGACACTTCAAAAATGGTAAAATGTGACCCCCCCCCCCTGTAACTTCTTAAATAAGAGAATAATAAAAGTAAAAAATATATGATGTACATTACCATGCAAAACTACCAGCGAAAATTACTTTGAACGAAATCAAGTAATTAGTTTTTTTTAATACGTCATAAATCGTTAACCGCAATTTACCTTTCAAAGTTACAACCAACTACAAGAACTTTTATAATAAGTAACTTGCTGCTACGGAACCCTTTATGGGCGAGTCCGACTCGCACTTGGCCGGTTTTTTCTTCCGTGTTTTTGGCTTTAATTCTTAGTGGTCTACTAGCATTATTTAAATTTATACATTTACGTTCATCAAGTTATTCATTTATAAATCATCAAAAAAAGTTTTGTTTTAAATAATATAATTAATATCTTGGTTTCAAAAAACTACCATGAACCAAACAGTCATTTATTTTTAATGTTCCAAAAAGAACTTCAAAAAATAAAATACGCTCATCCTCCTTGCTTATTGGCATCGTGGTGGCATCGCAATATCACACAAACTATAAATAATAATATCTACTCGATAAATATTCTCGATGGCTCACGCTTGCCACGTCACTTTTCCCTCCCTATCGCGAACAATGGCAACCCCGACCCTCAGCGCGAAAATCAATAATCTGCTTGTAAACAACTCGAACCAAATGTAGGGCAAACAAGTATCCCAGTACAATTTTCATATTCCGCAAATTATTGTTTCGTGTAACCTTTTTATTTAACCACAATTTAATTTTTTGGGAGTGTAAAAATAATTTAGTGAAAATGGATACAGCGAACGTTGGATATTCCTACCACTTGCCATCAGGCGGCTGGAATTATAAGATTCGTAACACATTGTCGCAATTCAGTGATTTGTTCAGCGAATTTAATAAATATATCGCGCCGGCATATCATCATGACCGTTGTGAAAGGTATTTTATATACTTTTTTTACTTCTTAGTTTATTCAATACATGTATTAGGATACTGCGTAATTAAATATTTACATGTACCCATATAATATGTAAGACAGGAAATACTAAAGTTATTCTTTTACTATGATGGACACATTGTTTGGAATAATTATGTTTTTTAATTATGATATGTTTTTTTTTAATTCCTTTTAGTATACATTCGTAGTATTGATGTAAAATATACGTTTAGGTATACAATAAACCATAATATGGAAAAATTCTATTCTTACTACGAATTATATAGACAATTTTTTATAGACGCGCAACTGTAAGTTATTATAATCTTTGTTTACCCAATTCCAGGTCTGTTCAAATGAGAATATATTCGATGCACAAAGGGGAGTTTGTGATGGTATTTATTGCGTTTTTCGCTTGTTTCGGCTTAGGAGTATTTATAGGACTGGCAGGTAAGATATTATTTATTTACGCATTGTAGATGTTTTAGTTTTATCACGCTCAGAGTTTTATAAGTATTTTGATATTCGATTGATTATACACGTGCGAAATTAGGTACGTCTTGATATAGCTACAGGTATTAAATGGAATTTAAGTGATAGTCAGTCAGTGATATTAGTTAGCCCCTTGGCACACAACGTGGTGGAAGTCTCCGACAACTTAAGACTTTGGTATCCAGGCAACTCTCGCAATACAAATCCATAGAAGTTCGTACACACGAACTGTTCAATGGATACCAAAGTCGTAATTTAAGAATTACCGCCCTTAAAACAATAAACAGGCAAAACAGTGAATTTAATTCGTTTATTTAGGCACTCTTTCCAGTAAATTGTTAGTTTGATAAATATTTAAATTTGTAATGATAGAATAATACATAAATACGTTTTCATTAGAACAAGAGGTTACGCACAATTACCTACAATTTAATTTAAATTGCCGTATATCCTTTGCATTTATTATTTACCGTAGCTATGAACGTACTTAGGTAACAAAATTTTATCGAATACTTGTTTTCAACTTTTGGAGTCGGTTAAAATTACACCATAAGGTATCAATCACAATATTACAACGAACGACGAAGGAAAATATCGTGGAAAAACTGGCATGTCATTATTTCCCGTGTAAACCGCACTTGGCCCTCGAGGATTACAGCCCCAAGAGTTGATTATGCCAAATATGTACACAAGTCACCTAAAATCCCTTGATATTTTAGGACCATCACCAACTATGACGACATCAATCACAGCCTCCTCCGTGCTGACAAACACTAGCACTATCTACCAAGGTCCCTTCCATCTACACAGCAAGGCACTGGGCCTCCGCGCACAGCAACTGTGGCTCATGGCCGAGATACTCACAAACAATGATGACGGTAAGAGTTCTCATCTAACACTTTATACCAAACTACACAACACAATATACCGAAGCCCCTTCCATCTATACTGCACGGCGCTGGGTCTCCACGCACAGCAACTGTGGCTCATGGCCGAGATACTCATCAACAATGATGACGGTAAGAGTTCTCCTCTAGCACTTTATACCAAACTACACAACACCATATACCAAGAAACCTTCCATCTACACAGCAAAGCCCTGGGCCTCCACGCACAGCAACTATGGCTCATGGCCGAGATACTCACCAACAATGATGACGGTAAGAGTTCTCCTCAAGCACTTTATACCAAACTACACAACACAATATATCAAGACATCTTCCATCTACACAGCAAAGCCCTGGGCCTCCGCGCACAGCAACTGTGGCTCATGGCCGAGATACTCACCAACAATGATGACGGTAAGAGTTCTCATCTAGCACTTTATACTAAACTACACAACACAATATACCAAAGCCCCTTCCATCTACACAGCAAGGCACTGGGCCTCCGCGCACAGCAACTGTGGCTCATGGCCGAGATACTCACCAACAATGATGACGGTAAGAGTTCTCATCTAGCACTTTATACCAAACTACACAACACAATATACCAAAGCCCCTTCCATCTACACAGCAAGGCACTGGGCCTCCGCGCACAGCAACTGTGGCTCATGGCCGAGATACTCACCAACAATGATGACGGTAAGAGTTCTCATCTAGCACTTTATACCAGACTACACAACACAATATACCAAAGCCCCTTCCATCTACACAGCAAGGCACTGGGCCTCCGCGCACAGCAACTGTGGCTCATGGCCGAGATACTCACCAACAATGATGACGGTAAGAGTTCTCATCTAGCACTTTATACCAAACTACACAACACAATATACCAAAGCCCCTTCCATCTACACAGCAAGGTGCTGGGCCTCCGCGCACAGCAACTGTGGCTCATGGCCGAGATACTCACCAACAATGACGACGGTAAGAGTTCTCTTCAAGCATTTTATACCAGACTACACAACACCATATACCAAGACACCTTCCATCTACAAAGTAAGGCACTGCGCCGCGCAGCAACTTCGTAGAGACGTCTTAATTAACTCTGACATCAGAGGGTGGCTACACTCTCACACGAAAAGAAGAAACTATGTTCAAAGAAAACAACGTCTTTGTAGAATCAGCCTTAAAACGCATGCAGCCTTCCATCGTAGCCCCTTAAATATCAAGAGAATTAAATAATTTGTTTTATTTTTCAGAGGAGATATTCGATAAGAGCTTCCAAGTTAGTATTTCAATAGAGGGCGTGTTGGCAGACCATAGCACGGAAGAAATATTGTCCGAAGCCGACGCTCCCAATAGGTAAGTCTTCTTAAACCTACTCTTATCAAGAACAAATAAGGACGAAAATACTTGAGCCCGATTTTCCAAAGACTCTCCCCACATATTTATTATTTACAAAAATCCGGGAAATGTAGAATATTCTTTATTGGGAGCAAAGCATTGTTATTCTTAAAGAACTTAAGACTATATTTCGCTTTCAGAACTCAGCATCTAAAATGCAAGAAGCGTGTGTGCGACGAGGTTATGATCCTCCACATCTTGTGGCTGGACTACACGCACTACGTCTTTAATATTAACTTTTATGGACTCAAGGAGTTCCATCACCGGTATATTATAAGGGACATTATATTCTATGTGAGTATTCTACTAATAAATTCAGTGTTTAGTTAACTTAGTATACCAAAGTTTTTTTTTCCAACAACAAATACATTTTATGTAGTTAGGAACCAAAGGCATTTTAAGCAAACCGATAGTAAATTCGAGGCATTTTTTCTTTCTAATAAGCAAGTCAGCGAAATCACAAAATAAGTTTACAAGGCGCAAAATGTAATTCACAATTAATGACATAAATTCCGCTGTCGTGACGTCAACTCTGATTTTAAGTGACTTTAATCCAATATTAATCATGGCTGTCTTTTGAGAAAAGTATTGCTGAGCCAGATATATCCAAAAGTATTACAGTACTTGAAGTTTGTACGGCGTTTATTGTATTATAGAAAATGAAAAACTGCTTCTAGTGTACGAACGAGGAACTCATTTTTCCACCAAATTAACGTCAATGTTCCCCTTTACTTTATGTCACAAAAATGTGCCTCTGATATAACTAACGTTGTGTTTTTGTTTCAGTTCAAAACATACAATCCAGCATTTACACAAATGGAGACATGGTTCAGATTTATATTTGTAATGACGTCATTCTTCATGACCGTAAGTATGAATCAATTAATAATCTTAGTGAAAACTAAACTTCGTCAATCAACTCAATGGACCTGCCCAATGATTGTTAAAAGGTCAGTTTCAAATAAAAGATGATCAGCACAATTATAAACTGCTTCCAGCAGACATATTTTATAGAAATGTTGGTAATTGATACGTTTTTCAACGCTTATAAAATTTAATTAATTTACCCGGATATCCTGGGATTGACTTCTGTGTATCAGAATAAGAATTTACAAAAGAAAAAAAAAACAGGGTCTGGATTATAATCTGATTTTAGCATATCTTATAGGTATTACTTTCCCTAATAGGGGGCACTAATTTTTATGAGAGTGTTTGGGTGCCATCATAAAGAAGCATGTCGATACGAGTCAGTACAGATCGGTGCAGGTAAAACTTGTTTAAAGTAACCGGCGCCAGTCTCAACCTGTGTAGGTATACATATTATATACGAGCGCATAAGATAACTTGGGTCTATTTTACCTGCACCGACTAGTACCGACCAGTCTGTACCAACATGACAACCTGCTTCTTTATAAAAGCACTCTACCCTTTCAGCTCCTTATCCTTCTTAACTTTTGCTTATAATTTCAGTTCTGGTTTGCTTACATGATGCGAAAGTACCCGATGTCCGACTGGTCGATAGAACAAAGATGGATCTACATTTTGTTGCCGTCCTTACTTACTTTCAATGGTGAGTATTGTCTTATTATTATGCGCACAAGGTGCGGAATTCCCTGCCAGAGTCTGTTTCCTGATAGCTACAACCTTGAGGTCTTTAAGTCAATAGTGAATGGGTTACTTCTAGGCAATCGTGCTTTACCGTCGACCATAAAAATAGTGCTTAAACGCAAGCCTCATCGTCTTCGTCTTTCTGTCCTTATCCCATTTTACTTGAGGTCGGCGCAACACGTTTTCTTCTTTCATTCTCCCGTGTCAAAAGTCACACCATCATTTATTCTTATCGTCAAAAATAAAGAACACAGAAAATAAATTATTATAATTAAACTACTACATCATCATCTGCCTAGCCTTTTCCCAACTATTTTGGGGTCGGCTTCCAGTCAAACCAGATGCAGCTGGATATTAATATTTTACATGGAGCGACTGCCTGTCGGACCTCCACAACCCAGGTACTGAGTATACGATACCCCATGGTAAGACTGGTTGTCAGAATTTAGAGCTTATAATTAAACAACTACAAACGACAGTAATAAACAGAAACCTTATCCTTAATAAAATAAGAAATTCATAGCGGTTTATGATGAAGTAATATTGGCAGAACTTTATGAAAACAGAATCATATTGAACATCTCCGCTCTCTAAGAGAAAGAGAAGATAAAATCAGATTGATATCATGAGACATTTCATGCTTAGACAGTTTTAATCTGGGTGCGAGCTCAATATAACACCATCTGACTGGAATCCACCTCCTAACCATGGGTCCATCCCATCTACGTCACCGGGCGGCGTCTACCTGTAACCGATGACTGCTGAGCGATCATAGTGACGATGATAGGCCTCGGAGGGCCGCCTTCTTAGGCCAAAGCTTTGCTTAGGGGCCTGACGGGGGCCCCCTTTGAGGATCAAAGCCTGCTGTTATCGCGGGACTGTCTCTGTAACCGTACGCCGGAACGTAAAGGGCTATTGAAGGATCGCCGTGGACTTTAGTCAGTACAAGTCTGACAGTAATGGGTAAAACTCATTTGATGATTTTGCCACGATAAAAAAAGGGCTTGGTGCCAAAAGCAAATCCATTTTAAATCAAAAAACACGCTTGTCTGGGTATTATAAAAGCAGATAGAGTACGAAAATCCACAAAAAATAGCAGCTATTAATCTGTGTCGATCCTTAACAAAGGAAGTCAATCTATATACGTACTTAACTATACTTCAAGCGTACGTTCATATCTCAAAGGCATCCATATTTTAAATAGGACGGTGCAGCGGCACACGATTACCCCTGAGACCGGTTTATCTCGCTCCCTTGTCATGTAGACAGAGAAAAGTATGGACAAACCACTAAACAATAATATCAGTGCGACAAGGACGCACGTATTAGATCTAGTAGTGGGAGAAAACGAGACAGAGAAATATTTTCTGCATTTGCTCCGCTTTTGTAACAGTTGCCTTAATGCACATCGACCTTCGGAAAGAGACAATCGACTAGTTTCGGCTTCTCACATTGCACTAAAGGTGCTTGCTGATGACGCGTTGCAACGCAATTCGACGGATTCCAACTACAAGTGAAAATCATTCTTACCACTAAGACATAATGACGTAAGTCAGTCGAATTGCATCATTATATCGTAGTGGCAATGACGATTTTCATTTTTAGTTAGGAGAAATTGCAAATCGCACGAATCGCGCAGTCCTATCCATGAGGAGATGTTATTACAATTAAGTGCGCTTTATTCATCGTCGTTGGGTACATGAAGTGCAAGGAAATAGCCAAGTGTGCAGTGTTGCCCCAGCGTCGAAACCACAGATTGGGGTATTCACTAAACTTCTGACAGAGACGTCTCGCAACACTAACTCTAGTCCCTGTTTCGACGTCGTGGTCATCGTAGCGTACAGCCTAGAAATTGTAAAAGGATAGCTGTATAGAATATTTTCCAAATACGTCTCAGAACGAAGCACGATGCACGTTTATTCACTACCCATGACGATTGTGTTGCCCACGGCGACGGACGTCTGCGGACGATCCCCTGCCACCGTGGGCGCGGGCATGCGGGCGGCGAGTAATGGGCGACTCGCTGTCCGACCATGGACCATGCCCGGGTCGACGGCGCGTTCTGTTCGACGCGCGCCTCAAGGAGTGTCATCATACGGGGGGTCGCGGGACTCACGAATTGCCGTGACCCCGGAACGTAAATGGCTATTGAAGGACACCATGGATTTTTGTCTGACAGTCCCTCCCGCTCTTCGCTGGGTGGGAGGACACATTAGATGATTTTTCCGCGCAAAAAAAAATATCGATTGTTTTCAATACTTGACTCACTCGGTTCCGTCACTAAACACAGCCTACGCTTGTATATATGTAGGTACTACCAGTGTTCACATTTAACCCTTTTTGAACCTTAACGCTAACGTCATAAGGGCCAGAAGAAGTCGCTCACTTTGTTGAGTTACCTACTACGGTACGGACAGAATGAGTAAGCAAAGGCGTTTTTGCGACTCCTCATCGAACTAAAGTTTTAAATAGCTTTGAGTAAGGAAAACCTTTGATTGACACTGCATATTTTATGTTATCGATAGTTTCGATTTAATTGATAACTATTTATTCTAGGTATCGATAAATTACAGGATCTTTTCACAACAATAGTCGTGTCTTTGTTTTAACCTAGTAATGCGTTTTATTCCAAAACAATTTAACCTTTTATGAAGTGCCTACCAAAGAGCTCATTTCAAAACTTTACCAAAAGTCTTGGCAAAAATAGAATAAACCAACCAAGCACAGAGTACTTTTATATTTATATGCAACTGCTCACAAAAAACACAACTTGCTACCTATTCCATAAATAGAAATCCATAAGGCAGAGCCAACCTCAGACGCTTTTTTTTCATCCATGTTTCTTTTGACGAAGGTCGGTTCCCTTCCTTTATATAATACAATAGCTAGGGGCCAAGCTGCCGCGAGAAATAACTTTGTAGCGCAAAATTGTGGTTATAAAATGTGCATTTTGTGTAGGGTTGTCATCTCTCAAATTTGGAAACTAGGACAAGTCGCATGAAAACCCCGGATTTTAGAGTCCAGAACCCGATTATGAGTCGAAGTGCACACCGTGGCAACTGCGTCGGGAGGGGTGGGGTGACGGTGAAGTGTACGTGGACCCCCCGACACTCCCCGGATGCCCGAAATTAGGACAAATCCGAGGAAACCCGGAAAGATGGCAACCCTAATTATGTGAAACGATCTTGATGCATGCGAACGATGCAATGCAATCTATAGAATCGGCGGTTGAGAAAAAAATTTAGTGCCTTGGATATTTTTAAACACATTTTAAAAGAAAATGTAATAATAGTCTTCCTGATTGATTTCGGTTACGGCAGTCAATCTCAGCGAAAATTAGGCATCTGCGCGAGACATATTATAGTGCACTAGCGTGTGCGCAGGCACAGGTGCACTCTCTATTCCCTTACTTTCCTCAGGGACGGCAATCCAACGAGACCGGAGAGAGATCAGGCGCAGGACCAACGGCTTAACGTAATTTCCGAGGCACCGGTATCATACCGCCAACTTCCTAACTCCGGGCTGCTAGTTACTATACATTAAATTCTTATTTATAGAAAACCCAATAGCACTTTTTTTCCCGACCCGGGGATCGAACCCAGGACCCCACGCTAATAAATATAAATAGGTAGGCAGATAAATACGTAACTACCTACTTACTACATGTGTAATAGTATATAAAAAAAGATCTAATGTGTGACGTTGCGTTTCACCGTAGCAAATCAAGGTGCAAAGAAAGTGGTGAAACGCATGGAGAAATTCTAGTTCTCATCGAGAAACCTAACGAACGGAAGTTTTTTTCTGGTGTTTTTAACTTAGAAGTATAAGGAATCTGCTCTTAGCTTAATAAATAAAGGTAGTTGTTATTATTATTTTTGCAAAGGAGTTTTTGACTTATACTATCCCAATGTTAGGTAAAGGTCTTCCCCATAGTTTTCCACAATTTCTTCTATGCATTTATGTATAAGAATATAAATACATATACCTATGTATAATGTTTTCTCTGGCTAATCTTGCATAAACGCATCTATTACCTATTGCATTCCCTTGACAACGACACCCGTCTTCTGCTTTTTATTTCACCCTACTTATTTATAATACCCCACACATATCTAATAAATTTCACATTTTAAAGAAACTAGAAGTTAATACGATATCATCCACGTATACAAAGAAGAAATAATTATATGAGCAAACTCGTGAACTATTCAAGCAGACTGGATAGGTCACGGGACTCACGAATTACCGTTACCCCGGTACGTAAAGGGCTATTGAACACCGTGGATTTTAGTCAGTACAAGTCTGACAGTCCCTCTCGATCTGCCCTGGGTGGGAGGACTCAAGTGATGATTTTACCACGTAAAAAAAAAAAGCATACTGGATAAATATATGAGATGAGATCACCGCACGGGCCCGATGTATTGGTATTGATATCATAGGTTCAATTATTGATGTCGTAGGTGGAACCTTAACAAAATAATGAGAAGCATTATGTTAATTGTCCTTGTCCTTTTATGGCACTAATTAATAAGAGCAACTGAGCAAGACTATATTTCTCTTCCCCGCACATCCCACTCAATTAGGGCAAGAGTCAATTAACCTAGCTACTGTCTTGAAATTTGGGCCATATAACAACTGTCCCATATAAAAATAGGATCAGGCACAGCCACGAAGCAGTCTTTATAAATGTCACGTATTGCAATTCTTACAGCTCAAAGGATTACGGCGGTGTTAACTCCAACCACAATGTTGTCTCCCCAGATGGTGCGATATGCTTCAGACGTCTGCTCTTAAATACCTCCATGCAGAGAGGCTGGGCCGTTTTTACCCTATTGAAGACCTAAGACGCTTGAGGGCACTGGGGCCCTACACAGCCTGGGATGTTAGGTTTTGATAGGACTGTTCATACAAAAATATACGTAAATATCGACTGTTGCAAAAAAAAGCTAAAGAATCATGAGGATGCAGTAGTCAATAATTACCCATAGACCCAAGTCCATCAAGTCATAGACCCCTAGGGATAGTAATGCCCAGAGTGCCCATTTGAAAACAGCCCTGAAGCGCGGCCTATGCCAGCTATTAAAACCAATTCATTTTTATTTTCAGATCCTCTGTACCCATTGAGGTTTTTCCCTGGAGCCATAATGGCGCCTTTGATCGGAAACTTCTTCCAGACCGCATTCCTGGCAGTAGTTATGATATCGTGGCTGTCACAGTATCATGGATTAAGACAGGTATGTAACCAGTAGGTAGATCCTTAATATTTGAGGCTAGGCTGAAGTTTGGGGCTAATAATTTAATGTAGCCAAGGCTTGTCCAGAAAGAAGTGGCGAGATGATCTGGTCCCCTACCGTGAGAGCTGGTTTGGAGTAGCGCAGGTCAAAATAGAGCCAAAGGGAAGCCGATCGCCTAGCAGTGGGGCAGAAAAAGCATAAAATGTTGTGTGACGCTGGTTGGAATAAGCAAATCTTCAGGAATGGACTGCGATCAATTGAATTCGATTTTTTGTGCGAGAGATACCTTGTACGAGGTGTAAAAAAACAAAACCAAGCATTTTGGGTTGGTCGCGGGATTGTGTAAACGGGTAACCGTAACCCTGGAACGTAAAGGACCATTGAAGGAACACCGTGATGGTTTTTAGTTAATAGGTACGAGTCCGATAGTCCCTCCTGCTCTACCCTGGGAGGAGGATTTATTTAATGAACGCACAAAATTTGTGTTGGGAAAATCACAGTTTACGGATGGTACAGGGGCCAAAGGGATATTCATAAATGATAACATTTGTGTTAGTTGGATAATAATATCGTAACAGACCTCACCAAGAGTTGCTTAACCTGGCTCACTTATACAAAGACAGACCTGGGCAAGTATTCCCAAGCCGGTGTTTAGAGTGAGCCGCTCTACCAACGCGCGCACTCATGGGTCAAATCAAGTGGTGTCACATCGCAAATTTCCAATGACGAGGAACCCCTCAACTTCGTAAACAACGTTTAATACACCCTCTAAGTCTTTAACACTGTCTCCATTTTCTCCAGAACGACAGAGGCCTCGTCTCCTTCTACCTGTTCAAGTTCGTGCTGGTCGGTCTGTGCGTGATACCCGCCTTCATGCTCGGCAACTGGCAGAAGTTTAGCAGCTATCTGGACCCTACCTACAATTACATGATGGATCCGGACTATCCAGTAAGTTTTGTTATTGTTTTACCATGACGTCTTAAAACGAGTGTAGTTCCACTGTTGGAACGAGATGGACTAGACGACTTGTATATCTCTGTCTCTTTTAGGCCATTGATATAATGTACACTCTGGGCAATATGCCCTGGCCCACAGCAATTATCCCTAGGGCCCTGATTTTCCGTAATCATCATAATCGAGTTATATGCGACATCCCTATGATTCTCTATACTTTCTGCATAAGTCAATAGCTAGGTACCAACATTTTTGTATGATCAATCGAACTTTATGTAGTAAGTAATGTTTTATTTCATTTCTTTCAGCTCGTGAAACTATGGTTTTTCTGTGCAATCACGATATACTTCTTATACTTAATAATACTGATCATCAAGGCGTATAGTGATTTGAGGAATATGCCATTTTTCGGTAAGTCTCCATTTCCGGACACCCACCAGTCTCCTTGAAAGTGTAGAATTTAAAACTTGTTCTTTTGCGTTTGCATTCGGTACAGAATAATTATAACTGGTTTGCATTCGGTACAGAATAATTATAATTATAGCTGGACAAATAACTTCCTTCACTTCCGATATTTTCTTTCAGTATTTCTTATCAATTTGGTAGTTTTTTTTTCTACTAATTTAGCAGTTTTTTTGTCATGACACCCCGTTCCTTTACAGACATCCGACTGCGATGCTTATCAATAGTAGTGGGTACGGTAACGTCTATCATCACAATCCTGGCTCTACAAGGGTGGGGACCCGCTGCGCTGCAGGACCACTGGGCTTGCCAGCCGAAGATACACTTCGATACCTCGGCACCGTTCATGGCCCTCTATGGACTGTTCAACTTTTATATTTACATACTGGCCTATTTGTTTTCTCCTGGCGGTGGAAATATTCATGGTGAGAAAAATAAGTCTTAATTAGTTAAATTAGGTAAAACATCGCAGACAACTCGATCCGCCCGAAAAGTCTGACTAGCTCTGTCCTGCAAAGCACAACTTATGAGCATCATAACAACGTCACCTCAGATTGAGGTCAACAGGCTGGAATGCTGTACCTATATACCTTTAAAAGATAAATGTTGTCAAAGTGGAAAATGCTCGTTTTGAGCTCAGAATTATGACCACAGCAAAATAATGATTTCTGAACTTGTAACGCTTATTTCACTGTCGTAGGGGTAACCTAGAACAGTGAAATAAGTGTTATATACTGATACTGCTAGCGTACTTCATACCACTGCTGGCCTCTCCCCATGACTTCAAGATTTCACAATCTAGGGCCAAGGTGGACCACTGATCGTCGAAGATAATCATTTGAGATTTGTATTGCAGAAACGGCCATAACCAAAGACAACCCCGCATTCTCTATGATCAACGATTCAGACGAGGAGGTTATCTATGGCTCGGATGAAGAAAGCAGACGTCCACTTAACTCCCACCATAGGATTACTACTGACGAAGATCTATGAATAGTTCATTATTTAAATTATAAACTTAAAATAATATTTTCCGTAAATGTAATTTTTTCTTGTTATAAAATTCTAAAACTAATTAGATGATACTTGTTTTATTTGAACCTATTCTATCTCTCCTATCTTCTATTTGATGCAATAATATTGGAGTTATTTTATCTCTAGACTTTGCACCTCAGTCATGCTATGGCCAGTGATTTTACTTCCTCTGTCAATTCTGTCGTGAGTGATAACTTTTTCTTCTTTATTATGGAAATATATTTCTCTTGTTGGAAAACACTGTATCTTATATTTTAGAAAATCAATATATAATATATGAAAGGGTTTAGTTCCAACTTGATCACTTAGCTGTAGCTTAGAACTTAGCTGGACTACAGGCATCACATTACCCACTCCCTATTATTTTTTAAATATTTCTGGATTGGCTCTTGGGCCTTTGTGTGACCTAGGTACTATTAATAGACAAAACGGTGTTGCCTCAGTGCTGCTCTCGAAGTCCCGATGCTTTACTTTGCATTGAGCGGTCAGTCCACCTAGTCGTGTCACGTGCGGCCAAAATAATATGTATTTACAATATTCGAGCCAAGTCAATTACACCACCGCAAATCAAACGCACGTATACAAAACCTATCTACTCTACACTCGCGAGCAAAAGTATGGAAATACTTGGAATTGATCCGGTATAGCTTCTTAAATCATGGCGTGATTGGAATAAATTTAAAGTTAACACTTAAACTTTTAAAATGGTACCATTTTTATTATTCTTAACCAGTTATAAAATACTCAAGATCGCGCAAAATCTGAGTAAGTGATTCGATACTTTTGCTCGCTAGTATAGTCGATAGTTCCTAACTAGTCCTAACTAGTCGGTCCGGTACTTAGCTATCTTCAGTAAGCGCCGCCGCAAAGTGTAGGAAAGCATTTTAACTAATAATAAATTTACTTAATCACAAATCAAACAACTGACCTTAAGTGGGTAATTTTCTTATCTATATTACCGACTAGCTGCTGCCCGTGACGTCGTCTGCGTGAATGCGTTGGAGAAATAAAGGTTCACTGCTCGTTCCCCGTAGGTGATAGCGTGATAAAATGTAGCCTATATGTTGACCCGGCTTTTTAATAATATTCGTGCCAAATTTGAAGTAAATCCATGCAGTACTTTTTGTGTTTATCCCGGACATACATACAGACAAACAGACAAAAATTCTAAATCTATATTTTTGGCTTCGGTATCGATTGTAAATCACACCTCAAGTATTCTTTAAAAGAAATATTCAATGTACGGTTTTGAGTTTCCTACTATTTTATTATAATGTATAGATCATTAGTCAACCTTAGTAGATCATTAGACTAGCGGCGTAGGTGTCTGTGCTACACTGTAATGAGATTGCTGGTTTTATTACCAGCAATCTCATTACTGACTGAACATGGCGTCGGGAATTCTGAGCATTTGCCTCAGAAAAGGCGCGAAAGATGGATTATTTTTGTAGCTACTTTATCTATATCTAAAAATCTTTATCTACTTATAAAATTATTGTGCTAGTGATAGGAATCTCCATTCAGAAAGAAATGTATTATTCAATTCTACTTTAAATTCATATCTGGGCATGGCGTTCTGACGTTGAGAGATATTTGTAAAGTTGGCCTCTGATAAAGTAGAAAACTAAATACCTAACCCCTATGAGTGGATAACACATTTAGAATAGTAGGACAAGAATAAAATTGATATTTATACATTCACTCAACGTCAAATCACGTTGGATATTAGTCATGGAGGTGAGGCTTGTGAACTGCAGCGCTAGCGGTGTCAACGACCCGAGTTCCTGGTCGCAACGTACCCAGCGTAGTGTACTGAGAACTGAGCAATATTGGTAAGTTGCAATAGGCTGACAGTTGCTACGCTAGAACACTAACGCGTAGGTTGTAAGAAAAATACTAATCAAACATTTTCCTTGTCGGATTTCTAGTTGATTTTCGACTTTAGGTCCATTTACAGTCCAGAATTTAGGGTATCAAAACTGGCAAGTTGCTTAGCGCGATAGGAAATTCTGGGGTATAGTACACTTTCCATGTATGAAGAAAATAAGTTAGGTAGTCGTCTTCCAAATTGCATTTCAAACCGGACCGGCAAACTACACAAAGATTTGAATGATAGGCCTACAAGCTATTCGCTTACTCGATGTAAGGCTAGATTTACCATATCGGAAGACGCGATCGTCGATTGTCGAACCATACTTAATACGCATAAAAGCACTATATTAACATTACTGTAGACCTCTCTGCTAGAAATAAGGTCGTGGTTGTTATGTAATACCTAGTTTTGTCACGCCAACTGGGTCAGTAACTTTGTGGAAACTTCTATACAAAACCACAGTTTGACGATGGCTCTCAACGGAACTGAGCCCTATGTCGATGACAAAACAGCGATAACGTCTGATAACTTTTTGTTTCACAATTGTATTGTTGCTAGCTACTCGTATTAAGCTGGCCTAACTAAAGTTCCCTGAAATAAATTAAACAACACCTATAGTGACGTACATCACTCTTCAGATCCAGAATAAACATTTTTCAAAATTTAAGAGCGTTGCTCTCTTACAAACTGTTCAAGATGGACATAAACTATCCCAGATCTACACAGCCTGCGTCGGGCTGTAATCTTTCTATGGATTGGCTTTTACAAAAATATCAAATAGCTTTAATCAAGGCACCTGCGTGCCTAGCTGTCTCAGATACGTACCTAAATTTCCAGATCGACTCAGACGATCCCAGATCAATACAGACTGTCACAGATCAATTCAACTGTCCAAATAGGTCCAAACTGTTTCAAATCGACACCGACTGTGTACTGTCTTAAATATATCCAGTCTGTACCAAATCGACAGACAGACTGATCCAGATCGCCTTATATTGTACCAGACCGACACATACTGTCCCAGATAGACATAGACTGTCCCAGATTGATACAAGCTGTATCATGTAGACCCAGCTTGTATCACACAGATACATATACACGGACTACCGATTGCTAAAGACTCACAGATCGATGTAGACAGACTCAGTTTGACACAGACTGTCCCAGATTGATACAGACTGTGCCAGATAGATACAGATTGACTGAGTTTGACACAGACTGTCCGAGATCGACACAGACTGTCCCAAAATCAACAAAGACTGTCACAGATCGATACAGACTCCCAGCTGGATTCAAACTCTCCAAGATGAGTCTACTCTTGGTTCGATCCCGGATCGACACAGTCTGTGTCAGATCGATACAAACTGTCATTTCTTTTTTTTATCAGCTTTTACAAAAATATTAAATGCTGCTAGTCCAAACTAGATAGACCAAAGTTACTGCGGCTGCAATTATAAACATCTACCTATGTGATGTTTAGTCACGTTGTATAATTCAGTCACATTTGAGTTAAGCAACACGTGCACACAAATATAATCCCAAAGTCACTAAAATGAAATTATAAGAGTAGAACTAAAATACATGCCATTTTCATATGAGAACAGGCAGAAATCACAGAAAGATACCAGCTACGATCCATACAGAGTAATACAGCCTTTCGCCACGTTCATACATCTTGGTCATACCTACACTAACGCCACAACAGTAGAAATATTTGCGTAATTATCGGACGGACATTGATAAGCACTATGTGCAGCATTACATTGGAATTAAATCGGGTAATACATAATGCATACGTTCTTCTGCGACTTTAAATGGCGACACTGCAACATCAGTATAGTATGTGTTGCCAGAATTGATTTAAATTGGGTTAAATAAAGCGTCTATTGATTAAGATGTAATTGACAATGGATGCCGAGTGCGCGGAGAAGATCGTACAAAAATATATTAGCACGAGAAATATATTAGCAAAGATGATTTTTCTGTAAAATGAACATCAATGAAATAGGAATTTACGAAATCTTTGGGTTAGTGGGACTGTCTCAAACCGTGACCCTGGAACGTAAAGGGCTATTGAAGGACACCGTAAATTTTAGTCAGTACGAGTCTGTCAGTGATCCCACTGCTCGTCCCCCGTCTTGCCCTGGGCGGGTGGACTCATTTGACGATTGTAGGTACCTGGATAAAGAAAACCAAGTCATCTGTTGAAAATATTTAAGATTAAAGTTTTGAGCATCACCTGAACTCGAGATGTTCGGGATTATTGCTATGACTGCCACGGCCAAAGCGTCAACTCGGCTAGAAAAGAGCATTCATTGAGCCTGCGACGCAGCGCGACACCCTCGCCGGGCGACGCGGCCACCACACGCCCAACAAGTCATCGCTTCGCTTGTATAGGGTTGTCACCACCTTCATGCAGCCGTTAGCCAGATAAAAATATCACAAGCGATACGTCAATCCTTCAGCAGGAACCTCGACGACGCTGAGCTGATTCAATTCCGCGCTTACGATACTTTTTCAAAATATAAATTAGGTACTTATAGCTAAAAATTCGCATCTGCCAAGACGTTAAATCATGACGTAGAATTAACAAAGAGATTTACGAGGCTTGTTCTAAATAAAAGAAGAAAAAAGGTAAATGTAATCACGATTGTAGCTCCTGCACACAATGGATTTGATTGCGACACCTTTCAACAACCATCGCTCCCTTCTTCTTGTATATTGCCGCAAATGCAGTGCGGGTGTTCCATTGTTCTTTTGACGCGTGATTTTAGTTCTTACTAATGCCACTGAGAATACCGCCATATTGTTTTTCAATAAAATACACTTGTAATGCCATTGACGCGCCAAATGGCCCCGTTATAGTGTAGGTACCGGCAATAAGTATTGCACATCGGACTTTGGAAAAAGATAATAGGCTTTCGTCTTCGTATAACGTTAACGTCGCTTGCAACCGATGGATGTAAGTGACAAATTATTGTTCGGCCTGGCGGTCTAATGGGGGAGGCCTATGTTCAGCAGTGGACGTCTTCCGGCTGATGATGAGGATAAAGTTATCTCTGTCGCACGAGGCACTCACCAACCACAACGAGCGGCAAACGTACACCCAAACCAAATCAGCCGATTATTTATTTCCAAAGGTCTAACAAAAAGGCATGTTGAGAGCATCCAAAAATTGCAAATAATTAGTTCACAGGTTAGAATTTTGAAAAATAAGGGATACGTATTTTTACTTTTGTAAAAAAAATGCATATTTCCAAAGATAAAACGCATCAAACTTAGAGAGTCGTGCTGTCAGAATCAAGTAAAAACTGTACGGACTAATTAAATTTTTTAGTCAAAACATGGGTCAACATATACGGCCTTATTACAAAAACTAAATAAACCTTGGTTTAAACCTGGTCTATCAAGTCCAGGCTTATCTGCAGAGCCATGGTTTAAATTTGTCCGTATTACAAAACTAAGATAAAACGTCGACTTTAGTACCGCCATTTGAACTATTGTCTAAACAATTAAATCCACAATGAGTAATAACAATTAAATCTACCTTGTTTCAATCCATTTTGGGTGAAAATAACACAAAAACTACACCACAATGAAAAATTTGCTATGAGAAACTTTGACATACCTTTGACAGCTACTACTGTTAGACCATGGTTTATCGCAAAACCACGATTTGTAATAATCTTTGTTAAAACCGTAGTTTTACAAGATTAAACCTGGGTTTTTAGTTAAACCCCTTTTTGTAATAAGGCGGAGTATGTCTTTCCGAAGAGATGGAACTCATTTCAGTGGACACGCGCGAATTCAACAGTAGCTCGTTAGTAACTTCGAGTAATATTTACTCTGCTAGGTTTTGATACTGTGCAGTATCAAAACCTTGCAAAAACGCTCTCAAAATCCTATCCTATCCTTTGAAATAAATATGTGTTACATTACAATTAATCCCAAATGTTCGTATCGCATTTCATTGAAGACCTTCTTATTACACCTTTGCGTATAAATAAACCTCTCGCATGACATTTTGCTCAGAATAAATGTAATACGAGCAGCAACAGCTAAATATAATGCCACACTCATAAGAGGAAATTGTCAGCAGTGATAATATTCACATTAACGCGTCATAAGTAAACTTTAAAACTAGGTCTGTTATTATCTGTCAGCCTATCATTACATATTTAAAATAAATATAAAAGAATAGCCATAGGTACGGCGCCATTTGGAAAAATATCTGGTCACGCTATTTGCGAAATGCGCGTGCGCACAATGCGAATAACGGAAATGTAGTTTAGTTCACCAGTGTCTCGCCCCCACATGTCGTGCGACGTACAGGGACCAACCGTCCAAATCACGCTAGAACTAACTATAATTATGTATTTTCCTTTAAACCGCTTTGGTGGTTTCAGAGATTAGAGTGTAGGAACATGTGATTTTAATATAATAATAAAAAAGGATTATTTAAAAATAATGAGCTTGATCAATATGAATGTAAACCATATTTACATGACCAACAATCCAAAATCCGCCATTTTGATTACAAGTGTCACCCCTAAATGTTTAGCCGCCATTTTGTGGTGTGCTTCAAGTTTTACACAAAATGGCCACCAGGCAATGTGTCACAAACAATGTGGAAATTAAATGAAACTTTATTTTTGACATTAAAATTTTAATCTCGAAGGAATAATAAATAATAATTAGCAATGTAGCCTAATGATAAATATTATTACAGTTGGAAATTCAATCTATGGCTATAGTCTGTAAATTGTTCAGGGGATGCGTGTGCGCAATGAGAATGACAGGATGTGGTTGTAGTACAGCGGCGGGTAGAGGGCGCTGACGAGCACCGCACGGCTCCGCGGGCAGCATCTGCGGGGTCGCCGCCGTGCGCCGCAGCACTGCGCCGCCGCGCATCACACATGTCACTCCCGCGCGCGGGTCACAGTTCTCATTAACACTAGAAGTCTCATCATCTGAACACAAGTCAATCACTTCACAATCATTGTCCAAGCGTTTCAATGGGTCCAACATCATCTCCGAATCAGCTGGTTGATCGCAGTCAAGCCCGTCTACAAAAACTATGTCCTTGTCTTCCGTGCACTTCTGTTTATTCGCTCTCTCTTTTCTCAAGTTCTCGAGGTATTCCTCTATACTTTCTTCGGACAATCTTTCTATATGCACTGAGACTGGTCTACATTTAAGGAGTAGCAACTGAGCTTTGATATCAAGTATTTTTTTATTTCTTTGATTAGGAAATACATAGTTTCTGTTCCAGTAGCTCAAAGGTCGTCTGTACCTCACTGGAAACTGCTGGTTCTTTACTTTAACATTATAATGTTTACTAAAAGGAGTTGTTGTGCAGCAATACCGTTCAACTCTCTCCCTAGCATAATTTAAATCTCTCTGAGCATTTATTTTGGCATTCCGTCTGTATGCCAAGGAAGAAAATGGATATGGTGGGCCACGTTCAATGCTCACAGTGTTCCGAAGGTGTTTTGCAGTGATCTTCTGAGGCTTACTGTCAGTATCAGTATAAGAGTTAATTGAATCCTCAAATTTTTGACCAGCTGGGTAAAGCTTTAATGCTGAAAGAAATTCTGGTAGCCCACCGCTGCAGGTACTTGTTGGGATGGTCTCATTATTACATAGCCTCTCATGTGCTCTCAGTATGTCTGGATTGTCAAAGTGGCTGTCACAGTTATCACATAGGTATATATCAGTAGATTTAACTTGAGTGTCTTCAGTACTATTAAGAGTATTTTTTTCATAATGCAGATTCTCATTTCTGAATGTTACTAGAAGTCTGCCATTGGGCCGGTAGTATAGAGAAGTGGTGCGGTCCCTATTATCGACGTACCTGAGCCTGTTGCGGGGGTACCTCGCGAGCTGCGCGGAGAATACCAACAAGAACGCGCTCTTATGGTACTCGTAGCATTTTCTCACTAATAGTTTCAATTTTACGGCCCAATCCTTGGGTACCACGGCGGGTCTCACAAAGGGGTGCGAAAACGCGACATCTTTCGGCCACCATGGTGGTTCACGGATGTCTTTTGCCGTATCATGTCCCCAGGAACATGTCACCATGAATGTTATGAACTTCTCCAGCTCAGCAGCCGTTATCAGCGACAATGCTGTCGGGTTGCCGTTGGCAAAAAGAAGCGGCAAGTTGGCGATCATGATTCCCGCTGACGCTTATGGTCATCGAAACCTATGGGAGGCCAGCGCTTGCGATGTCAGTCCGCACAAGTTCACATTAACAGTTATTGCGTTACAGTCCATTTTAGCGATGGATCGTGAACATTTGTCACTCATATGGATCACCACAATCATAGAAATACTGAAACACTATTACTAAACACTAATTGCAACAAAATTCACAAAATTGTTCAGAGCGAGAGCGCTAACTAAAAAGAGAAAGATCCATAGATCCGCCACAGACTTCATAGATCTTTGTTACGCCGACTCTGCTGCACACTGTACGAGCTGAGCGATTGCGAGACAGCGCGCGGCGTCACAAAACGATATCGAGATTTATAAAAAAACACATTCTCGTAATGGCGCGTATAACGTCAGTACAGTAAGATGCACGTACGACTTGTTCTTTCTTTGAAAGTCATCCACCATTTTGATTTTTTTAAACAATCCTATTGGTGAACATTTAGTTGTATGACCAACAGACCAATCACAATACTTGGAAAGCAATGTCTTTTATTATTGTGTCATGCAGCTGCATGCATAAAATTTAAAAACAGCATTTATAATAAAAAATCTAGCTTTGAAACTGCTATGGAAAATATGACCCATTTTTATCCAAATAGTTCTAAAAAACCTTTTTTATACGTGTAAAGCATCGCTTTGTGATAATTTTGCCGAAGCAGTAAGCGTATAGCTCTTCAGAAAAGTTCTCTTTTTCCTTTAGTAATGTTTCCAGCGTTTATAAATCGCTAGGTTGGAACTAAAAGGTGAATTAAACTTAAAAGTTAGCGCCTAAAAATCAAATTCAGTTCGAAAAGAGGCGCCGCCTTTTAAAAGCGCTGTCGTGTGAACAGATACATGTCAATGCATTTGTTATATTTCGGCGCTTTTTAACGCCCTGAAAAAAAGCGCATGTGCGAATGGGCACTAACAGTTCACGTAGGGTGGCCAATAACTGCGTTATTTATTAGAGATATTGTGTGAGTGATATAATGAAAACTTCTGCTATATTTGTTTGCAGGTGCCCGGATCGACGGCGCGTTGTGTTCCACGCGCGCCTCAAGGAGTGTCAGCATAGTGACGGGGCCCTCTGTAGAGAGCCAACGCTTGCCGGGGTCTTGGGACTCACGAATTACCGTGCTATCATGAACGGCTCTTTATATTCGGTAATATTCCACCATACTCAAACTATCGACATTTTCTATCACAGCACAACCCTCTCATGGCCCTGTTTTTTGACCCTTGCTGTAACGTCAATGTCAAAAAATTAACGTCAACAGAAAATGAGTTGTCAATGTTGTCAGTTTCGTTCGTCGGTCGTGTGTAATCTTTTTGTTGTTAACACATTGGTAAACCAATAGAATCAAAAATAAAACAGATTAGTATCGTTCTAAATAGACTTCCACAATCTTATTTGTTTGATTGTAATAAAAATGCATACCCGAAATTGGTAAAAACAAAAATGGTCAGTAACTACAAGTGTTTGCCTTTCGCATTTTAGTAAATAAATTATTCTAAGTTATAAATATGATTGTTTTACAGGAACATAACAGTGCTGATAGTTCTCCGAATTCTCCATCAAAGAAGCTTCCAGAAGTCACTGACTATGAGTAAGTAAAATAAAGCCTCCTTGAAATAAGACCAGAATGTTGTTATTTTTTCTTTGTTCAAGGTTCTTGCTGTAAATACTTAACTGTTTGAACGTCCACCTTTATTACGTATGATGTCCGTTTGTATTATTTCATTTAAATTAAAGTAATCAATATCCACTGTCTCTTGCATTGAAAATGTGAAAATCTCGTACAGGGTCACTCTAAATACCTATCTATGATCTTTTACTAACTGGCTGTGCATTCCAGATACTAATGTATACTTCTGTGTAAAAGTCTAGTGTCAAAAACATGTTCACAAATACATTACATCCTTTCTTGCACTAGGTTGGACCTTCCAGCATGGAGTGTGGACAGCCTGAAGGCTATAGCCATTCAGCAGAGGCTACCGCGCCCAAGAAGCCTGGCATGGGCCATCTTGCTAAATGCTGTACCTCCACCAAACATGGATATAGTGTCCAGGTAACTGTGGGACTTGTCCTTCCTTTTTATTCTTTTCTATATAATAAATATGCAATCCAGGGTGGCTTCACACAGGAGTAATTTAAAATAAAATCCAATGTTAAGGTTTCTATAGATAATAGAATTATTTTAATTTGTTTCAAGTAATTATTGAGCTCATACATTACAAAAGTTACTATAATATGTTAAGAAAAGACAAAATCTTGAAATAAGTCTCTAGGAAATGGTTAGCAAAAAAAATAAATATTCTCAATGTAAAAATACATAAAACAATATTATGTGATTAGTGCAACAGAATGGGAGGTTATCAATCTCATCATATACCAACATCCATTTACAATTGAAGGTTTAAATTAATATAAGCTAACTATAGCGGTCTTATTACAAAAACTAAATAAACCTTGGTTTTAACCTGGTCTATCAAGTCCAGGCTTATCTGGTTTAAATTTGACCGTATTACAAAACTAAGATAAAACATCGACTTTAGTACCGCCATTTGAACGACTGTCTAAACAATTAAATCCAAAATGAGTAATAACAATTAAATCTACCTTGTTTCAATCCATTTTAGGTGAAAATAACACAAAAACTACAACACAATGAAAAATTTGCTATGAGAAACTTTGACAGCTACTACTGTTAGACCATGGTTTATCGCAAAACCACGAATTGTAATAATGTTTGTGTAAACCATAGTTTTACAAGATTAAACCTGGGCTTTTAGTTAAACCCCTTTTTGTAATAAGACGGTTGGTTTAAAATATCAGTATAGATTACTTAAGTACCTACAGTCTGCTAGATAAAGCAACTATTAAATAGTTTTTTTTTTGTGAAATTATCTGCCATTAACATGTTATGTCTAGGAGAATACTTCACAGTGGACCTCATTGTTGCTCACCATCAGATGAAATCAAATCAATTGATGGGGTCAAAGGTTATCAATTTTAACTCTGCATTGTCAATTTATTTTCTATTGCTTTTTTATAACACTGCATTGCATGTGCATGTTAAAGCTCCAAAATGTATAATATTGCTATAGCAATGGATAGCAGTCTTAACTCTGGTATTGAGTCTGCCAGTTAAAACATTATCAATCACCAAAAAACTAAATAATGCTGATCTCTCTTTTCTCCAAATTTTTTCAGTTAAAATAAATAATATAATGTAAATAACAAGATTTCTTTATTCCAAAAACGAATGACAAAGTCTCAAACAGTGGGTAATATTATTGTTGATCTGAGTCACTCTTCTCAAGTTTGTAAATATGACGCACCATCATTATGTAATTGATGTAGTGATGCACAAGTTTGTAAACAAATGATCTTTCAAAGAAAACTGCCTGTAAGACTTGTCACACATTATGGACTTTGTTGTATATCTCTTACTAGCTGTTTCACGTGATTTCACCCGTGCTGCTCGGCTCTTAATAGTTGTAAAGTGATGTTACATAGCCTAAAGTCTTCCTCGATAAATGGACTATCCAACACAAAGGATTTTTAAATTTCGAACCAGTAGTTCCAGCTTTATAATATTAGTATAGATGTCCGATATTAATATTCTTTTTTTGACAGCTACTTCTGAATAGACATCTTTCAGACCTGGTTAGGCAAATTCGGGTATTGATTGGTTACAGACAAAGATCTGGATCAAGATAGCAATGGAGACAGGTTATTTATTAATATACAGCATTAGCTGTCAATGCTTCAAATCAGAAAAAAAGCTGCTGACTTCAATCAATAATAGGTATTATTGATCGAAGAATGGGTTTTTGTATTGGGTTTTTACAAGTGGTTTTTTTTTTCAGTAGCAGCCATAGAGCCTGAATTTTTGCCTGCTTGATAGCAATAGGTTGACCCCCTATGACACCATCACCTCATCTTGCTGCCTTTATTCCATCTAACTTGTGGTCGGTGCAACACCTTTTCTTCTCCCGTGTCAGACGTCACAGCGTCATTTAGGTACTCTTTTGCCTTCCATTATGTAGGACTTAAACATAACTGGCGAAATAACACGATTGTTCTATTAGATACTATTACATGAAGATCAGTAACATAAGATTATTAAGATAAGTTGTTATATTATTATCATAAAATCAGCTGTTGCATAAATCCCAACTGTACACTACTTAGATTTATGCAACAGCCAATTTTGCGAACAGCCACTATAATCTTCGTTCATGCAAAGTTAAGCTATTTTATCGCGAGCATAATGACGTTTATTAAATAGTCTTGTTACATAAGAAGCTTATACATAATTATGTATAGCAATGTGACTTGTTTCGTTAGGTAATATTTATATACGCTAATATTTCATTTTGAGCGAGTGAATCCGCTAAAATTGGCAACTACGAACACGCCCGAATGACACATTCGAACCATTTTAGTCTCCAGCTAGATGAATGAAACGTGCGTGAGTCCGACTCGCCTTTGGCCGGTTTTTATTTGATGGGTTTGCTCTTGACCTCAATCTAGCTCAGAGGCAATAATGAGGCCTAAGATAGAGCAAGCTCACCCAGAGGGGAATGGAACTCCTGCGCAACGACTGACAGCAGAAAAAACTTTGGCGCTGGACTCCGACAGGATTGTGATCGCGAGCCCACTGACGGTGGTAGTGAGATCTACCAGCGCCAATGGAATCGCTCAACCTTCACAGCGAGTTTGTTGAAGGTAGCCTGTGGTGCCTTTGCCTGGGGTAGACCTCTAGGAAATGAATTCCACCCACCCCTAAAATGCACCCAAAAATTCCCTCTGCTGTGTCCGTAGCAAAATAAGCACGACTGTTGAGCGAGATCCTAGGTTCGATTCCTTGATCGGTGAAAAGTGCTATTGAGTGTTTCTCTAAGAATTTCTCAGCAACTAGCAGCTCGGAGCTTGGAAGTTGGCGGTATGATAACTCCGTGCGTCGGAAAGAACATTAAGGCCTTGGTCCTGCGCCTTATCTCTCTCCGGTCGTGTCGGATTGTCGTCCCTGAGGAGAGTAAAGGAACAGAGCACAGGCACAGTGCACCTGTGCCTGCGCACACACTTGTGCACTAAATATGTCCCGCGCAGATGGTTAATCTCCGTTGACATTGGCCGCGGTGGCCGGTCAGGTCGATCAAGAGGTCTATATTTTTATTTTACTTATATGCTCCATCTTTTATTGTTTCAGCCTAAAATCTCATAGGAACTTCTACAATGATTTGAGTGATAAGCTTTCAATGGATCCAAGAGCTGTGATCGGCGACGACCCGCTCTCTCAGGATGACGAGGTACTACTGTTTCTGGAGTATTAGCATAAATGTTATTTGAGAAACCATAGCCAGTCTACAATATGGTACGTAGAGGATCTGACTATCTAAGATACACGAATAAACGTGGCATCACGTGGGCTTGCGGGCATCGTGTTATGTGTAGCTCGCCGTCCGATCAAGAACTAGGCCCGAATCCTGTTCTTCGAAAATTGTCGGGACTATAGGGCTAAACACCTGTCTAAGTCGCGGAACTGAGTCTTAAAAGGTCGCCGAAGGTTGTCGTGTTTCTAGAACGCAAAGGGCAATTGAAGGAAAAGTGGATTTTGGTCAGTGAAGTCTGACAGTCCCTTCCGCTCCTCCCAGAGCGGTAGGACTGGTTTAGTGTGTTTCCACCTCCAAAGATAAGGGTAGATTTACTAGGAATTTAGCAAAACAATTTTTTACTCATATTCCATGGGATAAGTATAGCAAACTGGTGGGCCAAGAATCACGTAACTTAAAATCGGAATTATCGTTATAGTAATATGCACCTTATGTAGTTTACAATCCATACTATTTCATTACTGAGACAAGGCTCTCTTGTGTTTACTTCAATATAGGTGACACGCATCTGTATCACTTCGCTATTTCATTTTGTAATGAATTTAATACCGTTATATAACCTCTTTCATAGAGTTCATTATCCTACACCACATGTTTCAATAACCAAGGTGAAATAATATTTGTTTTAATTTATCAGATGTGTATCCATTGTTTAAGTCAAGTTATTAAAACAAATAATAATATCTTTGAATAGTCCTCTCAGGACACAGGAGCTCGTGGCTAAATAATAACAGTCGCACAGCACGATCTTCCAGGTTAAGCCGCGCTTGCTGAGGTTGGTCTGTGGATGGGTGACCATGAACGTTTAACGAAGCGAGTTTCGTCTATGTCTCGGAAAGCACGTAAAGCCATTGGTCCCGGCTGTCATTGGTAATGTGACAGTGGTTGCTGTTAGTCAGAAGCTCAAAAGTCTACCAACAAGTCAGTTACTGGTTTGTGGAGGTCAGATAGGCAGTCGCTCCACATGAAATACTGAAATTCAGTTGCATCCAGTTCGATTGGAAGCCGTCCCCGAAATAGTTGGGATTAGGCTAGGTAGCTTCGCTTCGCGAATGCATTCGCATTAGATACCTTTGATACGCCTACCTAGGACACCGCGTAAAAGCCGATTGGCATACGTTGACAGCCAAACCGAATGATTATGTGAGGCAGCCGAGCGGTTTGTGATTCCAGAACATTCACCTTCTAATTTATTTATATATTGGATCTCCAACAGAGGCTATATAATTACATGCAATTATACACATAACTAAGACAACACTCGGCTGCACCGATTAATACCGACCCATGTTTTTGTTTCAGAGTGTTTGGAAGCAACATTTCTGTGATAATGAGCTCAAAACATTAATCTTACAAGATGTGGTGAGAACATTCCCGGAGGAGATGTACTTTAGAGATAAAGATATACAAGAGTTGATGGTAAGAATGTCTCCTGCTTTTAAAGCTTATCGGCTGATAGATAAACCTTAATTTCTTTTGAAATTTCTAGCCCCACTCTTGCGTTTAAAAACATTAATTAAACTTACATACACAGACACCCAGACACAAAACAATAACTTAAAATATTTGCTGTGTGAATGCAAACCCGTGACACCCCCACCCCCTTTCCCGAGATGCTTGTGAGGTTCCCCGAGGTAATTAACTTGGTCACATCCTCACACGAAAAATAATAACTCAGTTTTCTATAAATACTTCCAAAATGATATAAGCAAACAAATCAAAATGTCTGAACAAAATTATTGTCGCGGGTCCGAATCGCTTGGAAGCCACTGTGCCAACCATCCCAAGAAATATTTAGCAACTTATCAACTTATTTATTTCAAAACTTTGTTCTTTTTAGGTCCGTATCCTGTTCTTCTGGGCGCGATCCCACGCAAATGTGGGCTACAGACAAGGCATGCACGAGATCCTAGCGCCTGTGTTGTTTGAACTGTATCTAGATAGAAAATTCGCGCCTGACGATTTGGGGTAAGTTAAGTAGTAGCTAACAGTACACCTACATTTCGCCAGTTATGTTTAAGTCCCATGAAGAGGGCGAGCCTATTGCCATCAACTGGGCACAAATGCAGGCTCCTAGACACGGAGGAATTTCGCTATGATAGATGGTCACCATCCACAAATCAACCTAGGCAAGCCCGGCTTAACCTTAAAGATCGACGGCTGTTATTATTTGGGTACAAGTCACGAACTTCTATCTTTACACAGAATCCTTGTTCTCAATTATTATATAATAATTACTGCCGCACAAGCCGATCTTCCGGTTTAAGCCGCGCTTGCCAAGGTTGGTCTGTAGATGGGTGACCAGAGCGAGTTTCCTCTGTGCGTCGGAAAGCACTTAAAGCCATTGGTCCTGGTTGTCTTTTGTAGATCTTTGATAGTCGTTACTATTAGTCAGAAGCTCTAAGTCTGACAACCAGTCTTACCATGGGGTATATTAGCCAGTTGCTGGGTTGTGGAGGTCCGATAGGCAGTCCCTTTATGTAAAATACTGATATTCCATTGCATCTGGTTCGACTGGAAGCCGACCCCAATATACATAGTTGGGAAAAGGCTAGGCAGATTATGAGTATCCTATGTTGTATATTGTGTATAAATAAAGAATTGAACTAACACCATTTTTGTTTCAGGGATAAGTTAAAGTTTATTTTAAAAGAAGACTGCTTAGAGCACGATAGCTAGTAAGTATTAAAATACATTTGCTATCTCTCACTTATACTACAAAATTTATGAAATAGTCCTTTTAAAAAACCAACATGTTTTGTCATATTAATGCACATATACTGTCTATTCAAAAGTGTATTCTATTCTTTATAATAAAAGTAATGGCTAAGTTCAAAACTCGTGAATGGTTAAATCAATGTAACATATATTTTTACTGTCATTATAATAAAATTAGTAGAATAGAGATGAATAAACAATGTTATTTCATGTTTATTTCTCTACAGATACTGATGTTTTGCACGTTTATTGCTAAATCCGTTGAAAATTGAAGAATAGAAACATTTATTTTCCATTTTTTAATCATTCCATGCTTAAAAAGCTCAAAATCTTTCTCCCTTCTATCATTTTGTCATTTCATTTTCCGTTTCTACGATGCCATGCTGTCGGTGCAGGACAAGACTTGAAATAAAATGCTTTCTTTTTACTCTTATTGTTTTTCTGCCGCCACAAAGCCGGGGCAATTTTTTTTAAAATCACATCTAAAATCAACTTTATTTTTCAGCATGCTTTTCAGTGCAATAATGAGAGGCTTAGAAAGATTCTACACAACGGGTGATATCGTGCCCACCTCGTGTGGCAGACTACCTACTTCCAAAATGTCTCATGTGAGTAATACAGGAAAAATTATGTATTATATGAATGAACAATTTTGTAACATAGCATATTGTATGAGGAAAAATAATAAACTATAATTCTGAGAAAGATCATAACTTTATAAGTTACATAATTTGTTGTTATGAAAAAAAAAATACTTAGAGACTTTGGCCACTCTGCCCTGGTCCCGGCGGGTTTAGACAAACATGATACCGCGGATCACAAAAAAAAACACGATAAAAAATCATTCACATGCATGCATTTTTTAATTTTAGGTGAAAGAATTTTTAAAATCGGTTGTAGTTTTGGAGCCTATTCAACACAAACAAACAATCAAATCTTTCCTGTTTATAATATTAGTGTAGATGCACCTACTCAATGTAATCGATTCCGCTATAGGTGTATGAATCGTCACCGAAATATTTTTGGTAGCCCCTAAATTCCACCCATGACAATGGTCGGCTTAGCAGTGTATTTGGCCATTTTGCAGCAAACTAGTCGGCCCATCTATAGTAGGTATATAAAGAATAAGTCACTGGTAACTCAAAGTTTTGTGGTACGATTTACCGTGACCCCGGAACGTAAAGGGCTATTGAAGGACACCGTGGATTTTAGTCAGTACGAGTCTGACAGTCCCTCCCGCTCTGCCCTGGTTGGGAGGATTTATTTGATATGATTTTAACACATAAAAAAAAAATTGGCAAAACTGAGTTTGAAGGATGAAGGTAGCTAAAAAATATAAATTTGTAAAGGATCAAAGAACTGATAAATAGCCTAGTGACATAAATTAAAATATAGGATAAATCTCTTAAACATAATTTAAAAAATAGAATGAACTTTTCTATTACTATTTTTGTTTCAGAATCCTAACGAAGTAATAAGATATTTGGACAAAGTGAGAGAAGAATATTTAGTACCATTGGATCTAGAACTATCTACACATTTAGTTGAATGCAACGTATCTATGGAGCTGTTTGGCATGTGAGTTTCAAAATACTATTATTTTTATCTCTGAACGCAACCTTATTGTATAAGATTAAATATCAGTTTCAGTTTCATTATATTACAGAACCAATGGTACAATAACGAAATAGGCTCTATTCAATAGACTGTAATATTATATATTATTTTTAATCCTTTTTACAACAAGAATCAGAAGAGTAAAAGATACTTTATGAGATTTTTTCACGAGCATGCATTAAGTGATTGTTTCATGCCAGCGTGATTGTTCCTACAAAATGGCACTTTAAGTCACAAAGTTAATATACAACCTGCTTGCCAAAACTGCCTCACTTGCGGGCGTTTGATGACAGCCTCTTGTTCATATCACTATGTTCTTTATTTCACAAGCTACAAAGTTCATTATTCAATGCCGAAACTCTAATTTGGTAATTTTTTCCTTACATTGTTCCAGCCGGTGGTTGAGACTACTCTTCGGTCGAGAGTTCCCCAGATCTGAGATCCCCAATCTGTGGGGCTTCCTGTTCGCAGACGGACCAATGTTCCCCAACTTGCATTATGTTATAGTTGCTATGTTAATATCTATGAGGAATACACGTAAGTTTAAAAAAGTATTTGAATTTTGTAAGGCAAAAGTTCCATACTTCTCAGTCTTATCCTCTAAGACTGTACGCTTTTTTAAGGTTATCAACAGACAAGCAAACTATATCCTAGACTATGTTTCTTAAACTACAGTTTATCTAAACAAGTACTTTTATATAATTGTCCAGTACTAGACCCAGACCCCGGCGTGATCCTATCAGCTCTGATGCGTCCAGTGTGTCTGTGTGTGGGCCACGTGTGCCAGCTGGCGCTGCACCTGCGGGCCCCGCTCCAGTACCCGCGCCCGCCGCTCAGGCACGAACTTACCAACCACAAGTGAGTACTGACACCTGCTATGTTAGACCCAGACTCAGCTCTGATGTGTCCAGTGTGTCTGTGTGTGGGCCACGTGTGCCAGCTGGCGCTGCACCTGCGGGCCCCGCTCCAGTACCCGCGCCCGCCGCTCAGGCACGAACTTACCAACCACAAGTGAGTACTGACACCTGCTATGTTAGACCCAGACTCAGCTCTGATGTGTCCAGTGTGTCTGTGTGTGGGCCACGTGTGCCAGCTGGCGCTGCACCTGCGGGCCCCGCTCCAGTACCCGCGCCCGCCGCTCAGGCACGAACTTACCAACCACAAGTGAGTACTGACACCTGCTATGTTAGACCCAGACTCAGCTCTGATGTGTCCAGTGTGTCTGTGTGTGGGCCACGTGTGCCAGCTGGCGCTGCACCTGCGGGCCCCGCTCCAGTACCCGCGCCCGCCGCTCAGGCACGAACTTACCAACCACAAGTGAGTACTGACACCTGCTATGTTAGACCCAGACTCAGCTCTGATGTGTCCAGTGTGTCTGTGTGTGGGCCACGTGTGCCAGCTGGCGCTGCACCTGCGGGCCCCGCTCCAGTACCCGCGCCCGCCGCTCAGGCACGAACTTACCAACCACAAGTGAGTACTGACACCTGCTATGTTAGACCCAGACTCAGCTCTGATGTGTCCAGTGTGTCTGTGTGTGGGCCACGTGTGCCAGCTGGCGCTGCACCTGCGGGCCCCGCTCCAGTACCCGCGCCCGCCGCTCAGGCACGAACTTACCAACCACAAGTGAGTACTGACACCTGCTATGTTAGACCCAGACTCAGCTCTGATGTGTCCAGTGTGTCTGTGTGTGGGCCACGTGTGCCAGCTGGCGCTGCACCTGCGGGCCCCGCTCCAGTACCCGCGCCCGCCGCTCAGGCACGAACTTACCAACCACAAGTGAGTACTGACACCTGCTATGTTAGACCCAGACTCAGCTCTGATGTGTCCAGTGTGTCTGTGTGTGGGCCACGTGTGCCAGCTGGCGCTGCACCTGCGGGCCCCGCTCCAGTACCCGCGCCCGCCGCTCAGGCACGAACTTACCAACCACAAGTGAGTACTGACACCTGCTATGTTAGACCCAGACTCAGCTCTGATGTGTCCAGTGTGTCTGTGTGTGGGCCACGTGTGCCAGCTGGCGCTGCACCTGCGGGCCCCGCTCCAGTACCCGCGCCCGCCGCTCAGGCACGAACTTACCAACCACAAGTGAGTACTGACACCTGCTATGTTAGACCCAGACTCAGCTCTGATGTGTCCAGTGTGTCTGTGTGTGGGCCACGTGTGCCAGCTGGCGCTGCACCTGCGGGCCCCGCTCCAGTACCCGCGCCCGCCGCTCAGGCACGAACTTACCAACCACAAGTGAGTACTGACACCTGCTATGTTAGACCCAGACTCAGCTCTGATGTGTCCAGTGTGTCTGTGTGTGGGCCACGTGTGCCAGCTGGCGCTGCACCTGCGGGCCCCGCTCCAGTACCCGCGCCCGCCGCTCAGGCACGAACTTACCAACCACAAGTGAGTACTGACACCTGCTATGTTAGACCCAGACTCAGCTCTGATGTGTCCAGTGTGTCTGTGTGTGGGCCACGTGTGCCAGCTGGCGCTGCACCTGCGGGCCCCGCTCCAGTACCCGCGCCCGCCGCTCAGGCACGAACTTACCAACCACAAGTGAGTACTGACACCTGCTATGTTAGACCCAGACTCAGCTCTGATGTGTCCAGTGTGTCTGTGTGTGGGCCACGTGTGCCAGCTGGCGCTGCACCTGCGGGCCCCGCTCCAGTACCCGCGCCCGCCGCTCAGGCACGAACTTACCAACCACAAGTGAGTACTGACACCTGCTATGTTAGACCCAGACTCAGCTCTGATGTGTCCAGTGTGTCTGTGTGTGGGCCACGTGTGCCAGCTGGCGCTGCACCTGCGGGCCCCGCTCCAGTACCCGCGCCCGCCGCTCAGGCACGAACTTACCAACCACAAGTGAGTACTGACACCTGCTATGTTAGACCCAGACTCAGCTCTGATGTGTCCAGTGTGTCTGTGTGTGGGCCACGTGTGCCAGCTGGCGCTGCACCTGCGGGCCCCGCTCCAGTACCCGCGCCCGCCGCTCAGGCACGAACTTACCAACCACAAGTGAGTACTGACACCTGCTATGTTAGACCCAGACTCAGCTCTGATGTGTCCAGTGTGTCTGTGTGTGGGCCACGTGTGCCAGCTGGCGCTGCACCTGCGGGCCCCGCTCCAGTACCCGCGCCCGCCGCTCAGGCACGAACTTACCAACCACAAGTGAGTACTGACACCTGCTATGTTAGACCCAGACTCAGCTCTGATGTGTCCAGTGTGTCTGTGTGTGGGCCACGTGTGCCAGCTGGCGCTGCACCTGCGGGCCCCGCTCCAGTACCCGCGCCCGCCGCTCAGGCACGAACTTACCAACCACAAGTGAGTACTGACACCTGCTATGTTAGACCCAGACTCAGCTCTGATGTGTCCAGTGTGTCTGTGTGTGGGCCACGTGTGCCAGCTGGCGCTGCACCTGCGGGCCCCGCTCCAGTACCCGCGCCCGCCGCTCAGGCACGAACTTACCAACCACAAGTGAGTACTGACACCTGCTATGTTAGACCCAGACTCAGCTCTGATGTGTCCAGTGTGTCTGTGTGTGGGCCACGTGTGCCAGCTGGCGCTGCACCTGCGGGCCCCGCTCCAGTACCCGCGCCCGCCGCTCAGGCACGAACTTACCAACCACAAGTGAGTACTGACACCTGCTATGTTAGACCCAGACTCAGCTCTGATGTGTCCAGTGTGTCTGTGTGTGGGCCACGTGTGCCAGCTGGCGCTGCACCTGCGGGCCCCGCTCCAGTACCCGCGCCCGCCGCTCAGGCACGAACTTACCAACCACAAGTGAGTACTGACACCTGCTATGTTAGACCCAGACTCAGCTCTGATGTGTCCAGTGTGTCTGTGTGTGGGCCACGTGTGCCAGCTGGCGCTGCACCTGCGGGCCCCGCTCCAGTACCCGCGCCCGCCGCTCAGGCACGAACTTACCAACCACAAGTGAGTACTGACACCTGCTATGTTAGACCCAGACTCAGCTCTGATGTGTCCAGTGTGTCTGTGTGTGGGCCACGTGTGCCAGCTGGCGCTGCACCTGCGGGCCCCGCTCCAGTACCCGCGCCCGCCGCTCAGGCACGAACTTACCAACCACAAGTGAGTACTGACACCTGCTATGTTAGACCCAGACTCAGCTCTGATGTGTCCAGTGTGTCTGTGTGTGGGCCACGTGTGCCAGCTGGCGCTGCACCTGCGGGCCCCGCTCCAGTACCCGCGCCCGCCGCTCAGGCACGAACTTACCAACCACAAGTGAGTACTGACACCTGCTATGTTAGACCCAGACTCAGCTCTGATGTGTCCAGTGTGTCTGTGTGTGGGCCACGTGTGCCAGCTGGCGCTGCACCTGCGGGCCCCGCTCCAGTACCCGCGCCCGCCTCTCAGGCACGAACTTACCAACCACAAGTGAGTACTGACACCTGCTATGTTAGACCCAGACTCAGCTCTGATGTGTCCAGTGTGTCTGTGTGTGGGCCACGTGTGCCAGCTGGCGCTGCACCTGCGGGCCCCGCTCCAGTACCCGCGCCCGCCGCTCAGGCACGAACTTACCAACCACAAGTGAGTACTGACACCTGCTATGTTAGACCCAGACTCAGCTCTGATGTGTCCAGTGTGTCTGTGTGTGGGCCACGTGTGCCAGCTGGCGCTGCACCTGCGGGCCCCGCTCCAGTACCCGCGCCCGCCGCTCAGGCACGAACTTACCAACCACAAGTGAGTACTGACACCTGCTATGTTAGACCCAGACTCAGCTCTGATGTGTCCAGTGTGTCTGTGTGTGGGCCACGTGTGCCAGCTGGCGCTGCACCTGCGGGCCCCGCTCCAGTACCCGCGCCCGCCGCTCAGGCACGAACTTACCAACCACAAGTGAGTACTGACACCTGCTATGTTAGACCCAGACTCAGCTCTGATGTGTCCAGTGTGTCTGTGTGTGGGCCACGTGTGCCAGCTGGCGCTGCACCTGCGGGCCCCGCTCCAGTACCCGCGCCCGCCGCTCAGGCACGAACTTACCAACCACAAGTGAGTACTGACACCTGCTATGTTAGACCCAGACTCAGCTCTGATGTGTCCAGTGTGTCTGTGTGTGGGCCACGTGTGCCAGCTGGCGCTGCACCTGCGGGCCCCGCTCCAGTACCCGCGCCCGCCGCTCAGGCACGAACTTACCAACCACAAGTGAGTACTGACACCTGCTATGTTAGACCCAGACTCAGCTCTGATGTGTCCAGTGTGTCTGTGTGTGGGCCACGTGTGCCAGCTGGCGCTGCACCTGCGGGCCCCGCTCCAGTACCCGCGCCCGCCGCTCAGGCACGAACTTACCAACCACAAGTGAGTACTGACACCTGCTATGTTAGACCCAGACTCAGCTCTGATGTGTCCAGTGTGTCTGTGTGTGGGCCACGTGTGCCAGCTGGCGCTGCACCTGCGGGCCCCGCTCCAGTACCCGCGCCCGCCGCTCAGGCACGAACTTACCAACCACAAGTGAGTACTGACACCTGCTATGTTAGACCCAGACTCAGCTCTGATGTGTCCAGTGTGTCTGTGTGTGGGCCACGTGTGCCAGCTGGCGCTGCACCTGCGGGCCCCGCTCCAGTACCCGCGCCCGCCGCTCAGGCACGAACTTACCAACCACAAGTGAGTACTGACACCTGCTATGTTAGACCCAGACTCAGCTCTGATGTGTCCAGTGTGTCTGTGTGTGGGCCACGTGTGCCAGCTGGCGCTGCACCTGCGGGCCCCGCTCCAGTACCCGCGCCCGCCGCTCAGGCACGAACTTACCAACCACAAGTGAGTACTGACACCTGCTATGTTAGACCCAGACTCAGCTCTGATGTGTCCAGTGTGTCTGTGTGTGGGCCACGTGTGCCAGCTGGCGCTGCACCTGCGGGCCCCGCTCCAGTACCCGCGCCCGCCGCTCAGGCACGAACTTACCAACCACAAGTGAGTACTGACACCTGCTATGTTAGACCCAGACTCAGCTCTGATGTGTCCAGTGTGTCTGTGTGTGGGCCACGTGTGCCAGCTGGCGCTGCACCTGCGGGCCCCGCTCCAGTACCCGCGCCCGCCGCTCAGGCACGAACTTACCAACCACAAGTGAGTACTGACACCTGCTATGTTAGACCCAGACTCAGCTCTGATGTGTCCAGTGTGTCTGTGTGTGGGCCACGTGTGCCAGCTGGCGCTGCACCTGCGGGCCCCGCTCCAGTACCCGCGCCCGCCGCTCAGGCACGAACTTACCAACCACAAGTGAGTACTGACACCTGCTATGTTAGACCCAGACTCAGCTCTGATGTGTCCAGTGTGTCTGTGTGTGGGCCACGTGTGCCAGCTGGCGCTGCACCTGCGGGCCCCGCTCCAGTACCCGCGCCCGCCGCTCAGGCACGAACTTACCAACCACAAGTGAGTACTGACACCTGCTATGTTAGACCCAGACTCAGCTCTGATGTGTCCAGTGTGTCTGTGTGTGGGCCACGTGTGCCAGCTGGCGCTGCACCTGCGGGCCCCGCTCCAGTACCCGCGCCCGCCGCTCAGGCACGAACTTACCAACCACAAGTGAGTACTGACACCTGCTATGTTAGACCCAGACTCAGCTCTGATGTGTCCAGTGTGTCTGTGTGTGGGCCACGTGTGCCAGCTGGCGCTGCACCTGCGGGCCCCGCTCCAGTACCCGCGCCCGCCGCTCAGGCACGAACTTACCAACCACAAGTGAGTACTGACACCTGCTATGTTAGACCCAGACTCAGCTCTGATGTGTCCAGTGTGTCTGTGTGTGGGCCACGTGTGCCAGCTGGCGCTGCACCTGCGGGCCCCGCTCCAGTACCCGCGCCCGCCGCTCAGGCACGAACTTACCAACCACAAGTGAGTACTGACACCTGCTATGTTAGACCCAGACTCAGCTCTGATGTGTCCAGTGTGTCTGTGTGTGGGCCACGTGTGCCAGCTGGCGCTGCACCTGCGGGCCCCGCTCCAGTACCCGCGCCCGCCGCTCAGGCACGAACTTACCAACCACAAGTGAGTACTGACACCTGCTATGTTAGACCCAGACTCAGCTCTGATGTGTCCAGTGTGTCTGTGTGTGGGCCACGTGTGCCAGCTGGCGCTGCACCTGCGGGCCCCGCTCCAGTACCCGCGCCCGCCGCTCAGGCACGAACTTACCAACCACAAGTGAGTACTGACACCTGCTATGTTAGACCCAGACTCAGCTCTGATGTGTCCAGTGTGTCTGTGTGTGGGCCACGTGTGCCAGCTGGCGCTGCACCTGCGGGCCCCGCTCCAGTACCCGCGCCCGCCGCTCAGGCACGAACTTACCAACCACAAGTGAGTACTGACACCTGCTATGTTAGACCCAGACTCAGCTCTGATGTGTCCAGTGTGTCTGTGTGTGGGCCACGTGTGCCAGCTGGCGCTGCACCTGCGGGCCCCGCTCCAGTACCCGCGCCCGCCGCTCAGGCACGAACTTACCAACCACAAGTGAGTACTGACACCTGCTATGTTAGACCCAGACTCAGCTCTGATGTGTCCAGTGTGTCTGTGTGTGGGCCACGTGTGCCAGCTGGCGCTGCACCTGCGGGCCCCGCTCCAGTACCCGCGCCCGCCGCTCAGGCACGAACTTACCAACCACAAGTGAGTACTGACACCTGCTATGTTAGACCCAGACTCAGCTCTGATGTGTCCAGTGTGTCTGTGTGTGGGCCACGTGTGCCAGCTGGCGCTGCACCTGCGGGCCCCGCTCCAGTACCCGCGCCCGCCGCTCAGGCACGAACTTACCAACCACAAGTGAGTACTGACACCTGCTATGTTAGACCCAGACTCAGCTCTGATGTGTCCAGTGTGTCTGTGTGTGGGCCACGTGTGCCAGCTGGCGCTGCACCTGCGGGCCCCGCTCCAGTACCCGCGCCCGCCGCTCAGGCACGAACTTACCAACCACAAGTGAGTACTGACACCTGCTATGTTAGACCCAGACTCAGCTCTGATGTGTCCAGTGTGTCTGTGTGTGGGCCACGTGTGCCAGCTGGCGCTGCACCTGCGGGCCCCGCTCCAGTACCCGCGCCCGCCGCTCAGGCACGAACTTACCAACCACAAGTGAGTACTGACACCTGCTATGTTAGACCCAGACTCAGCTCTGATGTGTCCAGTGTGTCTGTGTGTGGGCCACGTGTGCCAGCTGGCGCTGCACCTGCGGGCCCCGCTCCAGTACCCGCGCCCGCCGCTCAGGCACGAACTTACCAACCACAAGTGAGTACTGACACCTGCTATGTTAGACCCAGACTCAGCTCTGATGTGTCCAGTGTGTCTGTGTGTGGGCCACGTGTGCCAGCTGGCGCTGCACCTGCGGGCCCCGCTCCAGTACCCGCGCCCGCCGCTCAGGCACGAACTTACCAACCACAAGTGAGTACTGACACCTGCTATGTTAGACCCAGACTCAGCTCTGATGTGTCCAGTGTGTCTGTGTGTGGGCCACGTGTGCCAGCTGGCGCTGCACCTGCGGGCCCCGCTCCAGTACCCGCGCCCGCCGCTCAGGCACGAACTTACCAACCACAAGTGAGTACTGACACCTGCTATGTTAGACCCAGACTCAGCTCTGATGTGTCCAGTGTGTCTGTGTGTGGGCCACGTGTGCCAGCTGGCGCTGCACCTGCGGGCCCCGCTCCAGTACCCGCGCCCGCCGCTCAGGCACGAACTTACCAACCACAAGTGAGTACTGACACCTGCTATGTTAGACCCAGACTCAGCTCTGATGTGTCCAGTGTGTCTGTGTGTGGGCCACGTGTGCCAGCTGGCGCTGCACCTGCGGGCCCCGCTCCAGTACCCGCGCCCGCCGCTCAGGCACGAACTTACCAACCACAAGTGAGTACTGACACCTGCTATGTTAGACCCAGACTCAGCTCTGATGTGTCCAGTGTGTCTGTGTGTGGGCCACGTGTGCCAGCTGTCGCTGCACCTGCGGGCCCCGCTCCAGTACCCGCGCCCGCCGCTCAGGCACGAACTTACCAACCACAAGTGAGTACTGACACCTGCTATGTTAGACCCAGACTCAGCTCTGATGTGTCCAGTGTGTCTGTGTGTGGGCCACGTGTGCCAGCTGGCGCTGCACCTGCGGGCCCCGCTCCAGTACCCGCGCCCGCCGCTCAGGCACGAACTTACCAACCACAAGTGAGTACTGACACCTGCTATGTTAGACCCAGACTCAGCTCTGATGTGTCCAGTGTGTCTGTGTGTGGGCCACGTGTGCCAGCTGTCGCTGCACCTGCGGGCCCCGCTCCAGTACCCGCGCCCGCCGCTCAGGCACGAACTTACCAACCACAAGTGAGTACTGACACCTGCTATGTTAGACCCAGACTCAGCTCTGATGTGTCCAGTGTGTCTGTGTGTGGGCCACGTGTGCCAGCTGGCGCTGCACCTGCGGGCCCCGCTCCAGTACCCGCGCCCGCCGCTCAGGCACGAACTTACCAACCACAAGTGAGTACTGACACCTGCTATGTTAGACCCAGACTCAGCTCTGATGTGTCCAGTGTGTCTGTGTGTGGGCCACGTGTGCCAGCTGGCGCTGCACCTGCGGGCCCCGCTCCAGTACCCGCGCCCGCCGCTCAGGCACGAACTTACCAACCACAAGTGAGTACTGACACCTGCTATGTTAGACCCAGACTCAGCTCTGATGTGTCCAGTGTGTCTGTGTGTGGGCCACGTGTGCCAGCTGGCGCTGCACCTGCGGGCCCCGCTCCAGTACCCGCGCCCGCCGCTCAGGCACGAACTTACCAACCACAAGTGAGTACTGACACCTGCTATGTTAGACCCAGACTCAGCTCTGATGTGTCCAGTGTGTCTGTGTGTGGGCCACGTGTGCCAGCTGGCGCTGCACCTGCGGGCCCCGCTCCAGTACCCGCGCCCGCCGCTTAGGCACGAACTTACCAACCACAAGTGAGTACTGACACCTGCTATGTTAGACCCAGACTCAGCTCTGATGTGTCCAGTGTGTCTGTGTGTGGGCCACGTGTGCCAGCTGTCGCTGCACCTGCGGGCCCCGCTCCAGTACCCGCGCCCGCCGCTCAGGCACGAACTTACCAACCACAAGTGAGTACTGACACCTGCTATGTTAGACCCAGACTCAGCTCTGATGTGTCCAGTGTGTCTGTGTGTGGGCCACGTGTGCCAGCTGGCGCTGCACCTGCGGGCCCCGCTCCAGTACCCGCGCCCGCCGCTCAGGCACGAACTTACCAACCACAAGTGAGTACTGACACCTGCTATGTTAGACCCAGACTCAGCTCTGATGTGTCCAGTGTGTCTGTGTGTGGGCCACGTGTGCCAGCTGTCGCTGCACCTGCGGGCCCCGCTCCAGTACCCGCGCCCGCCGCTCAGGCACGAACTTACCAACCACAAGTGAGTACTGACACCTGCTATGTTAGACCCAGACTCAGCTCTGATGTGTCCAGTGTGTCTGTGTGTGGGCCACGTGTGCCAGCTGGCGCTGCACCTGCGGGCCCCGCTCCAGTACCCGCGCCCGCCGCTCAGGCACGAACTTACCAACCACAAGTGAGTACTGACACCTGCTATGTTAGACCCAGACTCAGCTCTGATGTGTCCAGTGTGTCTGTGTGTGGGCCACGTGTGCCAGCTGGCGCTGCACCTGCGGGCCCCGCTCCAGTACCCGCGCCCGCCGCTCAGGCACGAACTTACCAACCACAAGTGAGTACTGACACCTGCTATGTTAGACCCAGACTCAGCTCTGATGTGTCCAGTTTGTCTGTGTGTGGGCCACGTGTGCCAGCTGGCGCTGCACCTGCGGGCCCCGCTCCAGTACCCGCGCCCGCCGCTCAGGCACGAACTTACCAACCACAAGTGAGTACTGACACCTGCTATGTTAGACCCAGACTCAGCTCTGATGTGTCCAGTGTGTCTGTGTGTGGGCCACGTGTGCCAGCTGGCGCTGCACCTGCGGGCCCCGCTCCAGTACCCGCGCCCGCCGCTCAGGCACGAACTTACCAACCACAAGTGAGTACTGACACCTGCTATGTTAGACCCAGACTCAGCTCTGATGTGTCCAGTGTGTCTGTGTGTGGGCCACGTGTGCCAGCTGGCGCTGCACCTGCGGGCCCCGCTCCAGTACCCGCGCCCGCCGCTCAGGCACGAACTTACCAACCACAAGTGAGTACTGACACCTGCTATGTTAGACCCAGACTCAGCTCTGATGTGTCCAGTGTGTCTGTGTGTGGGCCACGTGTGCCAGCTGGCGCTGCACCTGCGGGCCCCGCTCCAGTACCCGCGCCCGCCGCTCAGGCACGAACTTACCAACCACAAGTGAGTACTGACACCTGCTATGTTAGACCCAGACTCAGCTCTGATGTGTCCAGTGTGTCTGTGTGTGGGCCACGTGTGCCAGCTGGCGCTGCACCTGCGGGCCCCGCTCCAGTACCCGCGCCCGCCGCTCAGGCACGAACTTACCAACCACAAGTGAGTACTGACACCTGCTATGTTAGACCCAGACTCAGCTCTGATGTGTCCAGTGTGTCTGTGTGTGGGCCACGTGTGCCAGCTGGCGCTGCACCTGCGGGCCCCGCTCCAGTACCCGCGCCCCCCGCTCAGGCACGAACTTACCAACCACAAGTGAGTACTGACACCTGCTATGTTAGACCCAGACTCAGCTCTGATGTGTCCAGTGTGTCTGTGTGTGGGCCACGTGTGCCAGCTGGCGCTGCACCTGCGGGCCCCGCTCCAGTACCCGCGCCCGCCGCTCAGGCACGAACTTACCAACCACAAGTGAGTACTGACACCTGCTATGTTAGACCCAGACTCAGCTCTGATGTGTCCAGTGTGTCTGTGTGTGGGCCACGTGTGCCAGCTGGCGCTGCACCTGCGGGCCCCGCTCCAGTACCCGCGCCCGCCGCTCAGGCACGAACTTACCAACCACAAGTGAGTACTGACACCTGCTATGTTAGACCCAGACTCAGCTCTGATGTGTCCAGTGTGTCTGTGTGTGGGCCACGTGTGCCAGCTGGCGCTGCACCTGCGGGCCCCGCTCCAGTACCCGCGCCCGCCGCTCAGGCACGAACTTACCAACCACAAGTGAGTACTGACACCTGCTATGTTAGACCCAGACTCAGATCTGATGCGTCCAGTGTGTCTGAACTAGAACACGAAAAAAAAAAATCTGCAACTGACGACTCACAAAATTACATTCGTTTGGCCTCACTCTAATGGAAAACGATTAATATTAGTTAGTGTTTATTCTGCGCAGGATTCTTACTAGCCAACTACTAAGCACATTTTTCAAAAGTGAAAAGCCATAGTAGTGTGATGCGATCTGTCCTGCTTTACAATGGACTATTTTATTTTGTCAACTATATCTGATTCTAGTATTACTATTACTTTTGCTTACGTTAATAGAACGGGGTCCAAGTTATTCAAAACCTTATTTATTTCTCTATAGCAATAGCAACACGGAATCCGAGCCTATAAAGCCGTGGAACAGCATAGAGCAGCTAGGCTCTTCGGTCCGACCGGGCGCGGACGGGGACTCGGGCTCCGAGGGTGTGGCCGAGGGCGCCGACGTGGCGCGCGAGCTGGCCGCGCTGGCCCTGCTGCGCGCGCAGCTGCCGCCCGCCGCCGCGGCCCTGGCGCGCGCGCTGCCGCGGCCCCAGCCCGACGTGCAGCAGCCGCTGCAGCAGATACTGCAGGTTAGTGGAATACATGAGATCATCTGCTGCAGAACGTCCACTGTAGGCCATAGGCCTCCCCCATAGATTTCCAATAAAACCGGTTAGAAGCAGCTTGCATCCAGCGCTATCCTACGGTCTTTATCCGATCGTCTGTCCACCTTTTACCTCATCAGCCATCGGCTTTGCGTGCTATATAGCGTGCTCACTGCCACTTTAACTTACTAATTCGCTGGGCTATGTCAGCAACTTTAGTCATGTCTGAATTTCCTCATTTCTAATTCGATCACACAGAGACTAGTCCTCTCCATAGCTCGTTGGGCTATTTGGAGCCCCACATTGGTGGAAAAGTTTCGACTTGAGGCATCCAACCTTCCATCCGAAGCTCCTCAGTAGCAGCTCTAACTCCAAAGTTTAGATGTGTGGCCGGTTAATAGACCATAAGCTAGCTCTTTTTTAAACTTCACTTTTAAAATTGACTTTAAAAATATTAGCGATATGTTTACAAATATGGCTTATCCTATGGGATTATACAAAATTCATGTTATTTACCAACTATGTTATCAAATAAGAACTCCCAAAGAAACAACGGCGTCTTTGGTATGCCGGAACGTGGATCCGCGTAATCCCGTCTTACTGCCGGAACGCGGATCCACGCTGATACGACTTCACGCGATTTTTTGCGTTGTTCTGTGGTATTTACTTTTTATTTTTTGATGTTCTGCTAAATTATTCATCTATAAAACTTAGATGCATTGTCTTTTATAATAAAAAAATACGTAGAAGATTCGTTTACTAATTTCAATGATATTTGATGTTTAACTTAATTTTGCGAGGCCACGCGATCTCTCCGTATCGTAGCCGTGTCCTTTGCGGCATACCAAAGGTTACACCACTACATACCATGCCATTACCATGTTAAGCTATCCTAACGAATAATCATATCTCCAACAGCTCGCAGCACTCCTCCAATGCCGCAACCACGCCCTAATCGATGTGGAAACAGCATTAGAAGCAGCGGAAGGTCAAACAACGGAGAAGATAGGGCGTCGACAACTCGTCCCAGTAGCCATGATTCACAAACGAGGCCCACCAAAACAGATGATGAAGCCTCTGAACAAAGTAAAAGAGGTCCAATTGAAAGTGTTCCATCAAGGAGAGTGCGTGAGCAGTGATCTGCCTTGCTTAGACCCTCTCCGGCTCAGGACAGAGTGACTAAGGACTAAGTTGATGCTGTACAGTTATTATCATTGATTTTCTAGGACAATTGAGTAGTTTTAGTATGTGGTGGTAAATATTTTCAAGTGTTGCCAGCTGAGAGTTTATCATCGAGAATGTCTTTGAGTCAATGCGAGATTTTTCTGGCAATTCTGTCGTGGACAAAGCACTTGATTTTCAAAGTTGTCAACATCATAAATGCTGTCAATTATTTCGGTTTTCGTGTATGAATCAATGCATGTGAAATAAAATTACAAAAAATATAAATGTGCTTGAAATTTGAGATAATTTGTTTCCATTAGGTATAGCTTATTTTCCTGATATGTTTATTATTTGTTTAAAACTATATATCGTTTCAAAAAAAAAGAAAAATAATTTTCGAAGAAAATGATTTTAATTAGACTAGTCAGGTCACAAATAATTATAAGATTTACTTTATCGAAATAATAAAAATAAAATTGGATGTACGATATTTTTAGTTTGTAAGATTTTACCAATGGATGAAAGCTGCGTATGCATTTATTTTAAATTCGTATATCATCATTACAATGTGATTGTTTTAGAAATAGAAACTTATCTCTTTAATACTCTATGGATATGAATCTATGGTTTAAGCGTAGTGATGCGACGAAAAATGAGTTTGCGAATGTTTATCTATGAAGTAAGATGGTGGTTCATTAACAGCCAATCGGGAAAAGATTTACAATTGACTTTAAATTAGTTAAATTTAAGAATGTTTCTCCACAACGGTTGTTAAAAACTCCACGTTTTAATATTTCTCTTTAAGTCACTGTATAAATCGGTGGCTACTCTAATTCATCTGATGAAATGGTCACAAAAGGGTTGCCCCAATCGCATAAAGCGATTTTTAATTTCAAAACTCATCTTTATTCTAAAAATCAAAATTAATAAGTCTATAAAAAATATAGGTAAGAATAATTCTGTAAAACATAGTTAAGTAATACCAATATTTGCCTCATGGCCGCAATATTGTGCCAATATCTAAATACAAGATAAGCAGTATTCCTATTATCCAGTATTTCATAGTCGGTTCTACAAGCTTGTTGCAGCCATACGTTTTACCGAATAGTGCGTTTATGTTCCCATTGCTGGAAGGGCCTCATATCGAAATATTTAATTTAAACAACTAACTGCCACTGCTAAATAAATGTTTGTCCTAAAATAAATTCAATCATTTAAGTAATTTTTATTCTAGTCTTTCGTACAGGAATAATGGCAGAAATTAATTAAGCAACATGCTAAACATTTCATAAATTAATAAAACATTTTACTCTGTAAAACACTAACAGTAAAATTAGTAGGCAAACTGTTTTACAAAGCAAGCAAAAACGCATTTATTGCAACGCCATTGGCTCGTTTAAAAAGAAAAGTAGGTAGTTCGATTTTTTATAAGTTATGTGATGCTACAATTTCTATGATTGTAAAATGTAGCTTGTAGGTACTAGTGTTAGGGATGGCAGTTATGATAAATGTTAATAGAATAATGCTTTTTTATTGGACCAATTTTAAGCGAAATTATCTTCGGCAATGATGGTATTATTCCAACAAAAATAAGAGGAGTAATACGGCCAAACAGTAATTGCTATAACTTAAGTATGCAAGTTACGGCTCAAATGTTGGTCCAATATAAAATTGGCATAGATTATATTTTGTGATAGTTACATGCTTCATTATAAAATGTTTGAACAAATATTGGCTGTTATGTATGTGAGTGATTTTCGTACAATGGAATAGTGTAAAATAAGTGTAAATTTGCTATTTAGATGTAAGCCAAAGAACAAGATGTTATACGTATAAAGAATGTATATTGATGAGCCTTTGGAATTTGTAAAAAGTGAATAAAATATATTTTTTCTTCAAGATATTTTGTTTTTTTTTACTTAAACATCATAAAGCTATTAATTATTTACACCTTCGGCAGCACCTTGTATTTAAATGAAGACATTGGATTATTAGACGAAGTTGAATTATCGATAGGAAAGTGTAAGGGACCACGGAAAGAAGCACTTTGATTTTTTTTTTACTTTGAATTTTGTCTTTGAAGTCATGACATCCATCCATCTCATCAATGTCACCGTGAAAACCATGCTCTGTGGCTCTGGGTAAAGTAAAAAATTAAAAAATTAAAAGGCGGAATGTTAACCAAAGTTGATTCCAATTTTAAAAAATCCCCAGGGACGCTGTAAGACAATTGTAAAGGTAGAAACGATTTTTTTTAACTTATATTTCTAAGTACTTTGGTCAAGTACGCAAAACGAATTTGTTGAACGAAATGATAAAAGTCATTGTCATGTTTTGCCAATGTCACTGTCAAACATTGGCAAACAAACTACGAATTCAATACGAAGCGAAATGGTTTAGTAAAATAAATAGCTAAACTATTTACAGTGACAATCCTGGTTTTATTTAATTCCACCACAATGGCAGAAACAAAGGAAAAGGAGGAAAACCCTTTAGATATCGATGGTAACAACTTCAACCCCGACATGTATTTAGATGTCTTGTTAAAATGTGCAACGTTGAAGCAAGTAATGGATAAAGAGGCTGAAGTGGTCACCCAGAGTCAATTCTTGCAGTCAGAGATGCAAACATTAGTCTACGAGAACTACAACAAGTTTATATCCGCAACAGAAACGGTTCGCAAAATGAGGACAGACTTCAAGATAATGCAAGAAGAAATGAACAAACTGAGCGAAAATATGAATAAAATCACGAGTTTTAGCGCTCAAATATCCGATTCTCTTAGAGAAAGTGGAAATAACGTCAGCAGATTATGTGGAACACGACAGCTGTTGGATAAACTTCAATTCTTATTCCTACTCCCTTCTCAACTGAACAAGGCTATTGAAGAAGGTAGATATGCTGATGCTGTCCATGAATTCACTCACGCACAGAGAGTACTACAAAAGTATGGCAATCAACCCTCATTTCAAAGTATTCAGACAGAATGTTCTGAAATAATTTATGGTTTAAAGAAAACCTTACGAGAAAGACTGCTTAGTCCAGATACATCTGCTTCTGAATTAGCAGAGAGTGTAGGTCTATTGAGGCAACTGCAAGAAACAGACTCTTCTCTCCAGGACATCTTCCTGAGCTGTTCTGAAAGCCGACTTGACCAGCACCTACAAGCCCTCAGTGCTATGGTGGAAAGCACAGATATCTTGGAATGGGTTGAAAAATGTAACAACACCCTTTTAGCAGACCTGGGCATCATCATATCATGCTACCATGACATGTTCCAAGACAAAGAAAGTACCAACATTCCAGAATTTGCTGACAAAATCATGTTACAAGTATTCAATCTCTTTGAAGAAGTTGTGAAGAAACCGGACAATATTGGAACAGAAATATTGATAAGAGGTCTTGATAAGTTCTTCAGAAAGTTGCAGGCTATGACTGAGATTATCAATAGTGATACTATGTCTAATAAAGCCATTGATGTTGTTATTCAATGCATTAATCACAAGGCTACCATACAGTATCAGTTAATTCAATCTCAGTTCAAAGATAGTCTGACTAAAGTGAGACAGTCTTTGGCAAGCAAGGGCACAGATACCACTGACTTGAAGGATATTCTGAACTCTCTGCAAATCTACTTGATGCAGAAAGTACAAGCTTCATTACTTGATCTCATGGCATTCCTACAAAATAATCTATCTTTTGGTCTCAAACCATGGTGTGCCAAAGCTGTTGCTGACACATGCTGGAAAGTCATTTCTGAGACCATGGTCAATCTCTCAGATATGGTCAAAAAGATGGCCTGCTTACAGACATCAAATAATAACATTCCATTTGAACTACTTTTAATTTTAGCCAAGTTATGTTTGGAGATGCAAGAAAGTGGGGTGTCTACACTACACACTCACTTACAAAAACTTTTGGAGGAATCTGCACCAGGATTAACTGTTGAGAAGAATGACACAAACAGTGCTATGGTACACCTGTCGACTGCTGCTCAAGCTGCCTTAGATTCTGAGGTTGTATTTATTGGTCAGACAGCAGCACAAATGTTGAGGGTTTCTGTGCTAGCCAGGGATTGGCTGAGAGCTCCTGAACCACGAGGTCCTCGAGCTGTGTGCCGAAGAGTAGTTGAAACGCTGGCAAGTGCAGACAGCGCCGCATCACAACTCTTCCCAACTAGCATCAAACCATCTAGCGACTCCAGTCGACGCACTATCTGGTCACGCGCCCCATCCTCATTCTCGCCTCTGAATAGGATATTCTCGGAGAGAATTGAAGTATTCAGTCCAGCTGGAGCTGATCGAGCTGCTTTATCTAATGGAGCATTGAAGGTAGCTCTGAAGGCATTAGTCGAGTGCGTAAGACTGCGCACTTTCGGCAAACACGGCTTACAACAGTTGCAAGTAGATGTTCATTTCCTCCAACAACGATTGTCTTGCATGGGGAATGATGAAAGGTTACTGAACGCACTGCTAGAAGATGCGCTTGCGTCTGCGCAACTAAGATGTGTTGACCCACAGCTCATGGAACCCAGTATTGTCGATATTATTTGCGAAAGAGGATAAAAATGTTTAGATTTTAGATTTATTTCCTTACCTATATTAATGGATGTCTGAATATTATTACAATAAAAATAAATGCATTAAATTTTAGACAATTTATTTATAACCCATTAATTAAAATTGCATCATCATATTAAAAATAATGATATCGTCTACATATATATAAAATTTTATGTTAAATGCTTCTAAAACATAAATCTCACAATACAGACTACTCTTTTATATTTTAGCAATTAATTACACTGTTAGTCACGAGAGTAGAATAAACATTATTTAAAATTAAAAACAACATAATATATTATTACCATTAGAAACGGAGAAATTGATATAATTTGGTCCTAGTTCACTATAAATTTTGGGGAGTATCATTGTATGAATACTCATATACTAACAAGACACGACACGTTGGTCAAAATTTAGGGGATATCTTCGACTCTGCTAACATCAAGTAAACTTCAACTGTGATATATTTGAAGACTATTGAAAAATAATCACCACATTACACGACATGTATTAACATTAACTGCAGAGTATGTAATTGATTTAAAGAAGTGCTAAGAATGTATTGTAACTATGCTTAATGTATATGGTAAACAATTGCAAATATCTCAACAACTTGGTAGTGCTGTGGGGAATTATGGATTTTGAATGTTCCGAAAAATTTATTTACTATTACAGTTATGGGCAAAATTTATGAAACACCATCCTGATTGATACTCTAGAAACCTAGGCTCCTCACTAATGTGACGCGATGCGAACCAATTAGAAAGGAAGAAAACTGTAGTAAATAGTTTACTACCTACCCACAGACAACCGAACGTCAAAAAAACCATATTGGCAGCGCCTGTAGGTCGTAGCGATAAGAATAAGTTCCTTATTTCAAGTGGTATCACTTGTTTATCACGCATCACGTCGCGAATTCAGGAGCCTTAGTTGCAACATAATTATTCGGAACATCCCTAATACGCGATTCCTCTAACGTACCGGTATTGAACTACATAACTTCATTTATAAGATAAAATATTATGAACTCCGCAACTACTCTCGGAGTCTAAACAATATCTGATTTATTGAGGTGTGCTAACTTATTAAATATTTCATTTATTCAACTAGAAAAATCTGGAACTCTCAAATTCCTCTAATCCCTATCAATAATCATGAAAACATACTACGAAGCACTAAATAACCCAAACTCCGCAATCGGGAAGCTCAATAATTCATTATTTTAAGCATTGTATAATCACATTTCCATTCAAATCAATATTCAAAACATCAATAATAAGCTCATTTCATCAAAACCCACCAAACATTACTTATAAACTTCATTAAGAAATCTGTTATTCTAATATAAATTTTACAACATAAGTTTGCACCTTCTTGCAATATATTTAGGCTTATCATTTCGACAAAATCAGATATATCATTGAATGGCGAACATTTACAGTTTAACTGAAACTTACAGCTTGCTAACCGATAATGCCAACGAAAATTATTATTCTTAAGTCTATAAAACATAAATATTTACTCTTATTCATACATAATAGCTAAACTCTAAAACAAATTGACAAAATATACTTATTATTTTAGGTTCTCATTTACATATAGACAAGATCAACGCCTAACTAACCGACTCACGATAAAAATATTGTTTGTTGATGTAACACTTCATCAAATGTGTAAAAATATTTTTATTCAACAATGGTCCGTTTGTTACAATTGTGAGCCTTGTGATGCGTGATATTATCTAAACATACTAGCGCTCCCTTGACTAATAACATCCCAAAATCTAAGGGAGCTTTCAGTCCAACTTCGAACACGAGCCAATCTCTATTAATAAAATATTTATTTATTATTTTTTTGCATAAGTTTCCTCATCTTTTCGGGCACGGGCACGCCGCGGTGCGCGGGCGTCCGTTTCGGTTTGACGCTAGATTTTGCCTCAGACTTTTCAGGTTTGGGTTTCCTTGTGACGGCCGGAGTTTTCGTATCTTTATCGAGCGATTTCCTCGTCGGCTTCGCGTCACTTTTATTCGGTTTAGTGTTAGTGGAGGTGCTGCTGTCGCTTCGTGCGCTGGACTTCCTGGAAGCCGGAGCTTGTTTTGGTTTGTCATTAACGCTGGACTTGCGCGGTGCTGGTTTGATGTCGGGCTTGTCGTCGGGCGGCGGCGACCGACGGCGCCGTATCCGCGGCGGCGTATGCGCCAGGGTCGTGTGGCGCGACAACAGCGCCGCGCTGCTGAATAACTGACCGCAGTCACATCTGTGCTCCACTTCTAACGTTCCTGGGGAGACAAACACAAACATTTAAATTGCTATTTGTAAATTAAGTGCTACCAGAAAAATCACAAATATAATGTTACTTACTTCGCTTGATTTGTTTCACGGGTGTTTGTTTGTGCCTGGCTATGACCGCTTTCCCCAATGATTTCCTCTTTGCTATTCCACTCAACGACTTTCTTTTATCAGCTAAAGTTTTATTTTGAGTTTTTCGTTCTACAGTTTTAGGTGTGCGTTCTTGTGCAGGTTTCGTTGGTTTTTCAGGAATGGTTTTTGGGAAAGAGTATTTTACAGTTTCGCTATCGTCAGAGTCTGTCGAAGGCACTGGCTCTACTTTAGGTGCTTTAGTTACTTGTTTGACAGCTGCCGGGTTGGGTTCGACGGCTTTTGTCTTAAGGCGTGGTATCTTGGGCGGGTGCTGTAGTGACGTTCTTCTCTTCACCAAGTCCTTGGAGTTCGGCCGCTCTATTTGGAGGGAGCTGCGCTTGTTCGCTCTCACTTTCATAAACACTTTCTCCTCAGCTGGTTCCTCTACTTTGAAGTTCGGGTTCAACATATATCTGACTTCGTCATCATCACTTGATTCTATCGCTGGTTTATCTTCGGGAGCAGGAAGAGGAGCTGTAGTTTTCAGACGTTTGCTTGCACTTCCTGAAGATTTTTCTTTGATGGAAGTTTTCTTTTTAGGTGTTTCCTGGACTTTATTTGATTCTTTAATTTCAACTTTCTTTATTTTCTCTGGGACTTCTGGCTCAACTTCCGCTTTGATAACTTCCGTTTCTGAGAAATCTCTCTTTGTAGGAGTAACTGGTGTTAGTTCGACAGGTTTCGTTTCTAACTTCTGTGGAACAGTCTCAATCTCTTTTTCTACCTCTTTAACAACCTCTACTGGATTCACTTCAGTTGCTGTGGGTTGAGTTGGTGTGGTTTCTTTAGGTGGTTCTATCTCTTCAACAACCTTCTTCTCGGGTTCATCTACTTTTATTGTATCTTCAATAATAATTAATTTATGAGAATCAACGTCATCTACTTTTTCTTCAATCTTTGAACACTCACCTGTGTCTTCAACTGACTCAGCTGTTGCTTCAGATTCTTCAGCAGCTTGAGCTTGCCTTGACTGCCGTCTCTTCCGTTCGCAGATGATGGTGTGCTTGTTAAGCGAGTGCTCGTTCGGGAACACCATGTAACAAAGTGAACACTCATGTATTATGTCTCTGGTTGATAAGGTGCTTTTCACACTCTTGTCATCAGACTTTTCTGAACTAGTCTCCACATGTTGCTCCTTGTGTTCAATCAGGTGATGCAGCTTCCTGAACGTTTTCTTGCAAATCTCACACTGATGTAAAGTCACGGGCTTTTCAACGTTGTTTGGCATGACCGCAGGCGTAGTCTTCTGTCTGTTTATACCGTCGTGGGTTTCCCTATGCTCCACCAAATGGTGTAGTTTTCTGAATGATTTGTCGCATGGTTCGCAGCGGAACCCAGCACCAGGGTCATCACTTAGTTTAGAAGCAGCCAGTTCTTTTTCAATCTTAGTGTCAGATTGCTCTGAAGAACTCTTTCGTAGAGACCTCGCGGGTGCTGCGCTAGGGTTGTGAATAAGCCGATGCTGAACTAGATGATGTAGCTTCCTGAACTCTTTCTTGCAAACTTCACAGCTGTACACTGATTTGTTTGCAACTTGTGCTTCCTTTTCTACTTTCTTTGGCTCATCTTTCTTGTGCTGTAATTTATGGCTGACTAAATAGGATAACTGCCTGAATGTTTTACCACAAAACTCACAAACCAAATCATTAGTTTTGGGGAATATTTTGGCCCTTGGTTTTCTAGATTCATGGATTTTTTTATCTTCATTATCTTTTTCTTTCTTTTCAAGCTTCTCTTTGACTGGTGGTGTATCTTCTATGACGATAACATCGTCTTTATCATCTGATTTGGAAACTGAATCTTTGGATTTACGCTTTTTAGGAGTCTCTTTTCTGACGACTAGTGGTTTGTCATCGTCAAGGTCCTCATCGGATTTACTTCCTTGTGACTTGGAATCCGATTCCTGGGATGGTCTCATTCTTCTGGGACTTCTCTTGTCCGAACCAGATCGACTCGGCGAAGGGCCGGTGCAATGTTTCACGTGTTTAAACACAACGTTCTCAGTTCGGAATAATTTGTTACAAATTGGACAAACTATGTTCTCGTTAATTTTCCCCATTGTCCAATTTTCTTTGATGATTTGACCATCGCTGTCTTCATCATCTTCTTCGTCATCGGTAATGGTCACGGTATCACGTTTTGGGACTTTGGCATCAATTAACCGTGGTTTCTTCTGTGGGCTTGGCACTTTATTCTTATCAACTCCGCCTTCGGGTAAAGGATATTTTCGTGGACGACCTCTTCCTCTCTTTACAGGAGTACTCTGTTGACTATCAGGGGTCGGAGAATCAATAATATTCAAGTTTTCTGAATGTTCAAGCAACTCAGCGGCTTTCACTAAACTGTCGATAGCTGAGAAGTCATTCTTGTGAGCTACGCCGTTATCATTACGATTAACGGTCTCTTTGAGTGGATTTTTAATGACTTCTGGTGTATATTTATCCTCTGCTGCAGTATTTGAGCCAAGAAGGTAATATTTCTTCCGCATCGGATATTTAACGTGTTTATCCATTTTATCGTCTTCAGTTTTCCTTTTCTTTTTAGGTGACACTTCAAGGCCTAAATCTTTTGGTTGTATCAGCTCTAGTTCAGGTTCTTCAACGGGAGTTAGAACTTGCTTTCTCTGGTGTTTGGTTTTTGTTTTAACTTCTTCTTGAGATTTTGCATCATCTGTAGAATCCAACACTTCTGTGTCTAAAGAATCAAGATTGCTACGAGTGACGCTGTCTGGATCAGTACTTAGTTTCTTGGCAGGGGAAAGTTGTTGACCCTGGATATTTATCGAACTGGGAACGAACTCCATATTATCCATAAAGACTACCTTGACTGGTTTATCTTCTATTATTGTTATAGGACATTCCTTCTGAAGTTTAGCTGACAAAGCTGATTGATAAGCTTTTTGTAACTTGGATTGATTTCTGGTAGAAGTGTCTTCAGTAGCACCTAATTTGTTTGGAGTGTGTACTTTAGCCGGTTGGATAGGTTGCCTGTTAACATTTTGATATTTGTACGGCATCTTGGGTTTATCGACACGTGCGACATCATTCCTAGAGTAAGTCTTTAGATAAAGATCTTTTTCCACTACTGTCTGAATAACATTGTGCGTTTCTTTGTTATCAAAGTTCATAGTAAGGCAATTCTCATACGTTATGGAATTTCTTCTTGCAAATTTATCAAAATCTTTTTCTGTAATAATAGAATCTTTTTTAGCAGCATCTGTATTAGATTTATCAGTGTTAGCATAACATGCTATCTTCAGCTTTTCTTTAGGTGGTAATTTAGCTGCTACATTCTTCTTATTTATATCAATATCACCTGTTATAGGTTCATGCTCTATTATTTCATCTTCTGAGTCAACCTCTATTACACTTTCCTTGATGATCTTTTGTTGTGTTTTATTTGGAAATGGTAGGAGATTCGGTATTTTAGTAGTTTTGATAGGAACTGATAGTTTTTCTTTTTCCACTTTAGAAAAGGATTTAGGTTTAGGTTCAGATAAAGGAACGACGGGTAATTCATGTGGAGGTCTCTCAATGAATGGGATACCGTGTAATTCATTCATCTTCATCTCTATTTCATCAAGTGTGGCTTGGTCGGTCGGTTGGTAGTTTGTTGGGAATTTACCAGTTGGAGGCGGATTCGAATCTTTCGCCGAAGTTTGGCTGGGGTCATCTTTTGAAGACCCTACAGTTCTATGTATCATATCTTCAATAGTTTTGTCAATCAAGTCTTGGTAGTTAATGTTTCCTTCCGCTCTTGGTGCTTCCTTCTTTTGATTGGTGACAGATGTTGCTTGAGATACTTCTTCGTTTTGAATATCATTTTCTACATCTTGTTTGACGGGAGCTTTTTCTGCCTCTGTTTCCAATGTGTCTTTGACTTCCTCGACCTTCAAAGGTGTCTTGCTTTCTGGAGTAGTATTATCTTTATTTTGACTTATATTATTTTTGTTCACAAAAGCAGTTTCGTTTTTAATAGCTTTGTTGCCTTCTTGAGTTTTAGCTAACGCTGCTGCACTACTCGACTGCTGCCTTTGACTATCGATTTTCTGGAGAACATCTCTTCTGTTGAGATCATTAGAGTTTTTCAGCTGATTGGTACTTGTGGAAGGCACAGCTGGCGTGCAAACTGTTGGCCTGGTATATATTTTTTTCAAGAACTCTTTTCTGTTAGTGGCTGTCCATTTTCCAAACGGCACCTCTTTTTTACTACCACCTGCTTCTTCCGAATTGGAATCATCGTCTGCTTCATTTCTACTTTCATTATTTGGAAGACTGTCAGTTGAGGTACTACTGACATCTTGTGTACCTGAGCAACTAGGTTGTTCCTCGTTTGGCACTTGAGTTACTTTAACTTCCTTTACATTTACAGTTTCCTGCTTTTCATCCTCTTTGGGAGTCACTTGGGATTTTAATTCAGAGGAGGTTCCAGCAACTTCCTGGGTAGCTGGCTTTTGATCCTTTGCTTCTTTGACAGGTACTTTGTCAATGCTACCAAAACTTTTTCCAGACGCTTTTACTGTTACGTTTGTAGTACTGTCAACTTCCATAGGCACTACTTTGGATTGAGATTCAGCAATTATAATAGGTTTTTTAGATTCTTTTTTTGGAGATTTTTCAAGCACATTGTTTTCTTTCTTGAGAACTGCTGTTTCTGTTTTAGGGACTAAAGGACTAATCTGAATAGGTTTCTTACTGGCCAGTGGTTCAATTTTTAGTTTATCTTCATTTTTGTCAGATTTTACTGGTTTCTGGGATTCATCTGGCATTGACTGTGTTTTTTGTAGTTCTTTAATTGGCACCACGTCTTTAGAAACTTCTTTCAAGCCAGTACCTATTTCTTTAGAAGGCTCAGGTTTTAATTGAACTGTTCCGTCTATGGCGTCAATGGTTGTAGAAGGCTTTATCGTCGATATTGAAATTGGGTTACTAGTATTTTTGGATCCTTCTTTCTTATTTTCTGGCTTTATAATTGGTATTTTTGACTGGTTGTTTTTCATAACGTCTCCTAAGGGACATGTCTCATCTTTTTTTACTTGTTCTTTATTCGCATCACGAGTAATTATGGAAGTTGAATCTGCTTGAATATTTTCAGCATCTTTTTTATTGTTGTTTTGAACAGTTTCTTTAATATTTGTTTCATTCTTCCTTATTGCAACGACTGGTTCAGCTTTCCCGGTTTCTTGAATTTTTTTTGTAACGTTTTCATCTTTTGAAACAACTTTGTCAGTTTCTGATGTTGATTCTTGAATTTTACTTTCATCTAATTCACTATCATCAATAATAATTATGTCATCATTATCTTGGTCTGTTATATCGTAAATAATTTCTTCAGCTTTGGTCTCATCTTGACTATCACATTGAGTATTGTCGATAACATTCTTAACAGTTCTATCAATTTCAACATTTTTATTGATAACTTCAACAGGCTCAGAAACAACTTCAGCATGTTTTAGTTCGATATCATCATTCACTTTTGCCAGGATATCGATATCGGTTTTCACATGCTCCTCAGGTTGTGCCTCACTTTTATCGACTTCCGTTTCGACAACTGTTTCTACAATTACGAGATCTTCTCCCATACTATCTTCTTCTTCTTCTTCAATAGTTTCTATATGAACACACTTCTCTTCAATTTTTTCTTCTTTTATATTATCACTTTGTATATTCTCGTTTAACATTGTTTTTTCTTTTTTTATGTCTCTTTCAGTTGAATCAATGACATTCTCTTGTTCAATTGGGACCGAAGTGTCGTTTGCCATAGGTTTTTCTTTTAACACTTCATCACCACTGTGTTCCAATGGTTGTGGCTGAGAATTTTCAACATTCTTTATTTCTTTTTCAGTTTCCTCAGCTACAACAACTTTTTTAACTGATTCATCAATCACCAACTCTTTTTCAGAACTTTCTATGTCGTTAATTTTATTATCATCACCATCTTTGTTTTTAGTTGGTGTTTCTGGTGTTCTTTGCTTACTACTGTCTGTGTGAACTTCTATCGTTTTCTTGACATTATCTGAATGCCTGTTAGGATGCAGCTGCTGGTCAACCATTGTTTTAGTTAATGGTATGCGCTCTTTATTTGGTGTTGAATGGAACGTCATGGGTGTGAAACTGCCTATAACTGGCGATTTTCGTGAGTCACTAAACTTCATCATTTTTCCGTTTATGTTTACTTCAGATTTACCATCTGGCGATGTTTCCTTGGTAACTTCAAGTTCAACTTCAGTAATCTTCGTAGTTAAAATTGGTTCTTTCCTTGGTGTTTTAATTTTTCTTTCAGCAACTTTGTTGCAAGCAGACTCACTAATGACCTTATTGATATCCTTTATAGGCACATGGGATGATATTTTCTTTTCAGGCAACTTCCCTTCTTTTGCAGGCTGTAAAATGAAATGGTATATTTTAATATTATTGGCAAATCTATTAACTTTTATTAAACTGCCTAAAGGCCCATGCAACTTTTAGTATGGACCTTGGCATCAATTTAATTTTTTTTATATAAGAAGTCCAAAGAAAAAAAAAAAAAAAGTTTCTAAACCGTAATCAACCAGAGATATGGCGGTTTTAATTTTGTTCTAATCAGGAGTGATTTACTCCCGATTAGAACAAAATAAAATCCGTTATATCTCTGGTTGGTTACGGTTTAGATTTTTTTTATTATTTTTTACGAAGTTCTTAGGTTGCGGTCTACTAATGAACAACATTTCATTACTGGCGAAAGAAAAAAAAATTTTGATGCCAAAAAGTTGCATACCCCTTTAAATGGTGTTTCACTATGAAATAATTTCTTATTTCTTACCACTTCTTTAGGTACTTCAATCTCTATTTCTTCATAAACTTCTAAATTACCCTCTGCATTTTCACTGAAATATATAAAATCAATGTTACTCTTCTTCTGCATATCCTGATGTTACAAATACATGATAAACCATTAGGCAGCATAAACATTCTATACGAAATATACTAGTTTGTTAGTAAATTAACACCTTTTAAAAGGTTAAATCAAGGTGCAATGAATAGGAGCCAGCTACTAGGTATTATATCCTGATTCACCAAAATGCGAAAGTGTTTTTGTTATTTCCAGTAAAGACCATAAGAGAATACAGCTGAAATACTGACTAAGTCTAGAGCTCAAAAGCAGAACTGCTGAGCATAAGGGTAAGACACCCAGGTTGAACACTAACTCATAAAAACTGAGCGAAAATGTTGTGTACTGTGCTGTGTGCTTTAGATTAGCATAATATAATTAATTGATAAGACAAATTCTAAAGGCCTGTACATTTTGATTTTATATTTTGTTGATTAACCTCTGGGGCGATTTATAATTGAAAATGATAAAAATCAACGTCCAATGAGCGACTCTCTGTTATGTACTGACGTGTGTACGTAAGGCGCTGGGGCGTTTTCGCTTATGTACACCCGGGTGTACGTAACGCGTCCGAGAGGTTAATACTGTCCATAAAAAACTACTTCCAAGCCAGTGTGCAATATGAAGTTATAATTTCATGTACTACTTGCATAAATGAATGATAATTGGTATTTTAACACTCTAGTATAATTTTACAGCTACTCAAAGGTTTATTTTTTAATTTAGTAATGCATTATTTAGCCTACTTTAACACTGGTTTGAATGAGTTAGAAGTTATTTAAATTGTCAAAATGTAACAAAGAGATGGTTTTTATTTTATTTCAGGTCTAAGAATCACTACACACCGAGGCGCGACGTGATGCGACGATATTGGAAATGTGTATATTTTCGTGTAGAACTTGAGTCGCTGTATTAAAATTTGCGCGTAGCTCTGCGTCTCGGTGTGAATTATGAATTCTGAGATTGGGTTGAACATAATAAGGTTTTTGATAAAGAAACACTATCTCTCTTTTCTTTCTGTCTTTTGATTTCAAGTGTAAACATGGGCTGATGGCTTAGATGGTCATTTTTTTTTTATATCTCACACATAAATTGTTAAAAGATTATTTTAAAGACATCCAAATAAAGCTGTATTAGGATGCATTTGGGTTAACGTAAAACAAATGAAGTAATTACTTTACAAAAAGGCACTGTTAAAAAAATCTACCTTGGAAAAAAAGTATTTTGACACAAAATGTTCAACTTAAATTCAAAAGATAACTTATCAAGTTCATATCTTATGTAAATATGGGCTCACATTTGAAAAAAACTACAAAAATCATGTTTACAACTCTTGCTGAGTTGTAAGCTGCACATGTTTTTGAAAACCTGTTTGAGATTTGTCATTTGTTTACAAATCTTTTATACTTTATAATTATATATTTATTTATCTGTTGATATTTATAATTAGGTACACCAAGACCACATTATCTATGGATGAATTGTGTAAAAGATGGTTGGAAAGTAGTTCAAAGAGTGTAGACTAACATGCTGTGTTTTATCCATATTATTGATTGTAACTTTTATTATTATTGTATTAATCATGTATTCGACACAAATGTATTTTTGTTCAGAATAAATAAATCAATAAATGTCATCATGCTGCCTAGGCTCTTGCCAGTTATACTGGGGTTGGCAAACTGGTTGCAGCTGAATTTTGGTATTTTTATTGGGTGAATGCCTTTCCGACCTATATATTAATAAGACATGCTGTGCCGACTTTAAATAAAATGGAATAAGCATGAAAAAATGTGATATTTAGGCAGAAGCTTTGCATGCTTGTGTTTTATTATCACTTGTCCAATGCTTAAATTACTGCCTAAATAAAAACATACAGCTCAATACAGTGTTTTCCTGTAAAGTGTATATTTAGAATCAGTAGTAAGTAAAGATGTAATTAGGAATAGATGATAGCATTTGCAAGTAAGACTGGAAGTAAACAAACATTTCACTTGTAATTAGGTCAAATCATGTTTGTATTATAGTAACACCCACAACAGTTTATTCATAGAAATATTTGCAAAAATGTTTACTCATTCTAATAAGAAATTCTACTAAACTTGATCTTAAACTCTATAATTTAGATTGAAGGCACCATTTCTTCTCTGTTGTGTGTTTAATACAAATGAGTCATAGTGATAAAAATCAAAGACTATTTATGGACTATTAATCAGCTTCTGAACAATCTGATAAGTTATAGTTTATTTTTATCCAGCAGAACATTTATAGGAAGATATTTTTAAGGAACAATACAGTGGATGGGTGAGGAATGTTAAATAAGAGGAGTAGATGATACTTTGAGGTCTGACAGCGTCTGACAGAGGGAGGCATGGATGGAAGAAGATAACATGTGACTATGTAAAATAATAATAAAAAATAAAAACTATTTTCTTGACATGTAAAGCTAAATAAAACTTTAAACATACTGTTACTGTTTACATACACTTTTAATTCTGATTTCAAGTGTACCAAAAACTAGGTAGTTTTCAATGAAAAATGTAAGTATTGATTATCCAAATAAACTCACCGCACTTTCAGGAACTTGAAGCTTGTCTGCTGCTGGTCATCATCAATTATCTGAACAGCGGCTAGCTCCTCTTGACCTTCCTTCCTATACAAGTACAATCCATTACCAATATCTATTGCATCTACATTTTTACCATCAATCTGTAGCACCACTTCAGTATCTTTACTAGCTATGTCTGTCTCCTCATTTATCAAGGTAGACTCTATCATATTCTCATCAGACTTAAACTCCAATTCATCTGGCTGCTTCAGTTCCGAATGCAACTTGTCATCAGCATCAACATTGTCATCAATCACCAGCTCATCACCATCATAAGAATTGTCATTATCATCAAATATTGCAACACCGCCTGATAAAATGTTTGCTGCCTCAATCTGTTTACCAATTTTGTAGCTGTCTAGCATATCACTTTTCTTTCCAATTGGTGACAGATTTGATATCAGCTCATCGGTGTTTGTTATGGTCCCTTCGGAGTCAGTGGTGGTACTAGCCAGCGACACATCTTTTATTGAAGAAATGTCGAATGTTGAATCAACAGAGTCAACTTCTGACAGAGAAAAGTACTTGGAGGAGCTCTCGTTGGCTGTCATGAAGGAGTCACTCGGCGGGGACGTGGTGTCGAGCGTGGAGTCCCGCGAGCCCCCCGCTTCACCCCGCAAGTGGCTCAGCCTATCCATTTGCACACTTCATCTGCTGCGACAACAGGAAAACGACAATTTAGTAACAATGCACGTTATAATCACAGCGCGAATTCATTTTATCGATTACAAGAAAGCTAATGAAAACATTTGAAGGTTGGTCGATTAATTAGCACCTAGGTCAATAGCAAAGAACAGTGAAACTTTTAGAACAAACGATAATGATACTGTGACACTTTCGATAAAATTTTAATAAATCACATCATACCAAGTTATTATTTTATGATATAGATCTTAGTTAAACCTCTTGAATAGAATTTGTGTATTAAATTAATAGTAGAAGTTATAATAACAATTTTATTACAATTTTGTTAAAATAACACAACACATCAAAAGATTAAAGATGGACGCCAAATAGCAATGTTGCCGTTATTTTGCATGTCATTAAGTTGATAAAAAATGGCAAAATAAAATACTTTTACTAAGTTTTTAGATGTTTTCCGAATCAAATCATACAAATAGACTTTATTTGTATATGAAAGTCAGAAATAGACGACATTTATTCCATATTTTGCATAATTTGTTTAGTATTTCATTATGTTATTTTATAATTTTCACGTTGGCAACATTTTTTTCTGTAATGGATGCTGCTGATAATGCAAAATACCTATCGCTTGGCAATGTCAATGACCGCCACGGTTATGAAAGTATTTCAATTCATATTTATCTCATAATGCGAAACATTGCGCTAAAAAAAATATTTCTTTGATAAATAAGTCCTTTTTGCGTTTAGGATGGTACGATTTAGATTTTTCTTTGTTTTGCAGGTACAAAATGCAGTAATGTTGGAAATTGAATTTCCCGCTTCATTTCGTTATCAATAACCAAAAAATTAGCAAACATTAACATTATCTCAGATGTTAACAAACTTAAAAATAACATTGTTTATGTTTTACAATAGCTTAATGAAGAAAATATTAACATTTTTTTTTATTAAAAAAAATTGGAAACATATGTATTTAAAAATAAAATTACTCTGTACTTATGTCTGTAGGTCTGTACCTATGTCTCAACAAGTCGACACAGTTCACGTAACTACAAATATAAAGAGTATCAGAGTATCTGATAATGTTAATAACATTCACGAAGAGGTATAATAACTGTTTAAATTGATTTAATAGCCCTGGCCCGCGATTCCACTCACTGATCATCTCTTAAATTGTAGTAGCGTGATGCTATACAGACAGGCTTATACAATCATATCCTCAATAAATTGACTATCCAACACAAAAATAGAAACAAACTTTTCAGCTTTTTAATATAAGTATTGAAGTATAGATTGTGTATTTATAGATGAGATTTTTCTCCAAAAATGAAATGAAAATGCACTGTGGTCTAAGCCACCGGGGTGGGAGCGAAACGAAAGCGTGCAAAGATCTTTAGGGATTTTTATGTAGGTATGTAAATGAGATTAACATGAATTTAAATTTACTTAAATATTTTATTCATCCTTTTATGATTCTATAAACAGAAGTACTATTTTATAATTGTTTTGCGGTTGTTTTTAATTTAAACTTGCTACAGCTCGCATTCTTAACCAACGCTGAACGCATCATTTCCACTATGACATTGTCTGTTGTCTGAAATAAGACTTGGCTTCGGCCTGACTATTGGACATTGAAGACATTAAATAAAGAAGACATGGTTTCGGCCTTTTCCATGATATACATAGAAAGACAAGAATGAATAGAAGAATTGGAAGGAAAAAAGAAAACTAAATCAGACTTGACTGGGCTCAGCTCCCTTTGCCTGTCCCAAAGAGGGACGAAAAGAACCAAAAAAAAAATGTCTGTTGTCTGACAGAAAAATGTCAATGTCAAATCACCAAAAACGTTATTTTTTAAACCTGACTGTTGTTGTACGTGAACTGCTAGTTGTATTTTATGTTTATTCATTATTTTATTGATAAAAGTAACAAATTCTTAAAAGTAAATAATGGCACCCCGGGAAACTCCCAAACCCACGACGAAGGTGCAACGCACTGTTAAAGATTTGCCAGCAAAGGGCAGGGCTTCACCGGTAGGTGCGATTAAAAAGCCCATTCAAGTCAAAAAGACGGTGGATAAAACTCCATTGAAAAGTAAGTAACTACTACTAGCCTTCTAAATAAGTTTCCATTGACCAGTGGACAGTTTGTACCTTTGGCTTTACAGCTTGTCAATATTTAACATGAAAGTTCACTTCTGAATCGTTATTGTTAACTTGAGTAGTCATAAAAACTCCGCCCCTAAGACGATCCACTGACCCAAACACCTGTTTGAATTCATTTCTATCAACCAAATAAAAGATGGATGAAAAACATGTAAGGAGAAGGGAATAAATGATCACGCCCTGACCCCAAGTAAAATGGACTAATGGCAGGGAGATGATGATGATCTTGTAGCTGTTAATAATTGTACCATCTACAAAAGAATTATATTTCTTTTTTTTTTTTTTAAAGTTGCCCCACACTAGGAATTTCTCCTGTGTCGTGGGTGCGTTTACAAAGATATAAACTCACATACACAAACGCCCAGACCCGGAATAACTACTTATAGATCATACAAATATTTGCTACGTGCAATCGAACCTGCGACACGCAGCGCAGCAGTCCAATGCGCCCAGCCACTGTGCTAACCATATTGTCAAACTGTTTTCATTCAGAAAGCACAGAATTAGCAACATTGGATGTCATTTACCTTCTCATTTGGATATTCCACTTTTACTTATCAATACTTACAAACTTTTCAGTCAGCAATATGACCGAACCAAGAACAACAAGACAACGGACCAGCACAGTCCCAAAGGTTTCTACTCCCAGACCGAAGGACAACAAATCAGTTCCGATACCAAGCAGCGTAACCAAGAGTGGTAAGAAGCCGTCATGGAAGCGACGCCCTAAGCCTGCTCACTCTGGAGTACCAATCCCGGAGAAGATGAGGTTGTTGCTAGAGAAACAGTTTAAGGATTCTGAATTTGCTCTATAATATGACTAGTCTTTTAGGTCTGATTGTTAAACAGCTTTAATTATTTCCAAGTTTTGGTTTGCCTGAACTAACTCATGGTAATACATGTTGTGTTTAAGCATGGTAATAGCAGTCATAGGCCTGTCTCTCTCAATTGAAACAAGACCAGAAGTTAAACAATTGAAAGTATAAATTTACAAATAGCTTTGATATTTGGTTAGCAGCAAACTGAACACATTTTCTATCTAGTGGTAGAAATGTTGCAGATATGACGTCTTAAAACCATTATTGTTCCAGTGAGTGAATGAGGTGGCGCTAGACGACTTGTATAGCTCTGTCTCTTTCACACACTGGAACAAGCCTGGTTTTATTATGTCATAATACGGCCACAGGTCATAAATGAGTTCTTTAATTTTATTGACAATCTTCAAAAAGCATAGGTGACGTAATGACCACTAGTGCCATACTAAAACACAAAACAAACTATGCAGTAGTTGCTGTGACTAATTGCTGTGCAATCAGAGAGGCTATGTCCAATAGAATTGCCATAGTATCATAATAGTATTGCCATTGGCAAACTACAGAATTTGATCAATGATAAGCAACTTAAAATTTGACCATATTTTTTAAGAATTATTATATTTGATTTTATTGCTAAAACTTGGTGTTACTTACATCACAAAAACCAGAATATTGTTGCAAATGCAAAAATCTCAGAACTGCTGAAAGTTCAAAATCTGACAGTGATTTTATCTTAGTTTTTAATTTCTTGACATTTAAATGGTTTTCTTCAATACCTGATATTATGAATAGTTAGCATAGAATACTTAACTTTAGAATGTGCCTTGATATTAATTAATCAAGTACCTTTCTATTATATTCCAAGAAAGGGGTTTTCAGTGCAGAAAATGTTGTATTGTTGATTTCCAAGTTTCTTTGACGAATTTTACTTCATTGTATTTGTGCCATGTAATTATACATTAGTAAGGTATGGAAGTAAAATGTAACTTGACTTTTTTTTTTTCAAAAAGTTCATACACTCTGGCAAGAAAATAAACAATAATATGCTGTATTTCTTTACTTAAAGGCAAGTAATGTGATTTTGAAATGGTATCTTGCAATTTTTAAGATAAAAATAGCTGCTACTATAAATTGTGTAGGTAATAAGGTATGTAGTTCGTTTCTAATTAATAATGTATCATTATTACATCTAGAGACAAACTAGTCTTGTGCATCCACACAGAATTTCCCTTTTGTGTAGCAACATGATAACATTGAACATTTTTTGTGAGTAATTCTTTCACTGACATTGCTAGCTAATGTGTGAATGCACCTTTACAATAGATTTAAAATTAGAATGAATACAAGAGTTGTGAATAAATTAGTCCGAGTTTGAGTAAATACTTATATTGTTGTTGCATTTAAAACCACAATATTTTTCTAAGATTCATCACATTATTAATTATTTAACAAAATTATGAAAAATTTTTGTTCCTCTTTTATTATTTTTGACAAGTTTTGTGTACTATAAAACTTATAGCTGTACACTTAGGGTCAGCTCAAACCGCAACGCGACGCGGCGCAACGTGACGCAACGGTACTGCAAATGTGTATCTTTTCGTGTAGTAAATAAAGTTAGATTTTTAGTAGCTCTATTGAAATGTGCGCGCAGCGTCGCGTCTCAGTTTAAGGCGATGTGAGACGCAAAACCGTCATTTTGGATTGTGTTTTATTCCTAAATAAAAGGGATTTAAATTTTGAAAAAAAACATAGTACATATTTCGGTCTTCGGTCAACAGGGTTCTGCTCTTCGATACACGATTGCTTGCACTTTACTGCATCCAATTAAATCGCAAAAACAGGTCCAATTCATGGTTTGGATACCATCTTACTTGAGTTATACTAGGCTTTGAATAATAAAACTTATACCATCTTATAGAGCATAAAAAATGACATTGAATTCAGCGGTATTATTGTGAAAGGTTGAGAAACCATACCACTAAGTCCAGAATCAGGTGATTTCATCTTTTCATACACTCGATCCTTGGCATTTAGTCGGTCTTGGACCGTGTCGGAGGTCGGACGTACGTCATTTTTCTGGAAACCCACCATCACGCTACGTTCTATTACTGACAGAGGCAAACATTAATTTTAAATTATAATACCTGTATATATTTTAATTTTCAAAATACTTGTAATATAGTTCATTTTAAAAGGTTATAATTTTGTAAACAAATGGGCAGAAGAAGTAAGAAGTTGTCATCGCTGGCTATTCGAAGGCTGAATAAACAAAAAAGGTAAGGATGCATTGGCAATATTATTAGAACCTCCTTTGTATATTTATTTCTCTTTACTAATAGTAGGAGAGCTACTGAACCATCCGACTTACCTGTTTTCCACAAAGTTAGAATTAAAAAATTATAGTCATACTGTGAGAGCACCAGTCTCTGTTGGAAACTCGGTACTCGAAGTTGTTGACTCATATATCTACTTAGGACAAGTAGTCCAATTAGGTAGGTCCAACTTCGAGAAAGAGGTCAACTGCCGAATCCAACTCGGTTGGGCAGCGTTCGGGAAACTACGCAATGTCTTTTCGTCCGACATACCTCAGTGCCTCAAGACGAAAGTCTTCGACCAATGTGTGTTACCAGTGATGACGTACGGCACCGAAACGTGGTCTTTCACTATCGGCCTCATCTCAAAGCTCAAAGTCGCTCAACGAGCTATGGAGAGAGCTATGCTCGGTGTTTCTCTACGTGATCGAATCCGAAATGAGGAGATCCGTAGACGAACTAAAGTCACCGACATAGCCCACCGGATTAGCAAGCTGAAGTAGCAATGGGCAGGCCATATTGCTCGCAGAGCAGATGGCCGATGGGGTCGAAAAGTACTAGAGTGAAGACCACGGACTAGCAAGCGCAGCGTAGGACGTCCACCAACAAGGTGGACAGACGACCTTATAAAGGTCGCCGGAAGACGCTGGATGCAGGTTGCTTCCAACCGGTACCTGTGGAGATCTAATAGGGAAGCCTATGTTCAGCAGTGGACGGCCTATGGCTGAGATGATGATGATGATGATGTGAGAGCAAAAACCAAATGACTTTGTCTCCTTTTTGAGGAATGATAATGCAACCACATAGATGCCTGCTACAACGGTACTTTCCAATAATACAATTTAAAAAAATATAGCTTTGTGGTGAACGGGTGGAATGTTTCAATGACTCCTAGACTATAACCACAGAATATAATATAATTAGTACCTTACGGTACAGAAATTTCACTCCCGAGTTTCCGAGTAAATATGTGTAAAACAGTTGAATTTAAACCCAATGTCAATATGAATAAAGAAGTCACACTCGCAAAAGCTATAATGGTTTATTTTTCTCGTGATTTACCAACCGCATCAAATATGTAGGACAGTTGAATTTAGACCCTATGTCAGAGTTCATAAAGCCACTGTGAACGCACTTATAATTGTTTACTGTCTCCAAATGTCAAATAGGTAGTGGTCATAGTGTAGAAGTGTACACAGTACGATAATTTCCTACGAAAATATTAGTTACTAGCCTTTGCCAGCGGCTTCGCCCGCTCCTACCCCCCCCCCCCCCTTATAGCCTATTCAGGACCAATAAAGCTTTCTACCAGAGAAACCGATTTTAAAATCGGTTCATTACTTCCGGAGATTACCCCCTTTTTTTTACGTGGTAAAATCATCAAATGAGTCCTCCCACCCAGGGCAGAGCGGGAGGGACTGTCAGACTCGTACTGACTAAAATCCACGGTGTCCTTCAATAGCCCTTTACGTTCCGGGGTCACGGTAATTCGTACAGTCCCGCGACCTCGGCAGGCTTTGGCCCTCTAGAGTAACGGAGCAAAGTGACGGGGCCCCCCCCCCGTCACTTTGCTGACACTCTTTGAGGCGTGGAACATAACGCGCCGTCGACCCGGGCATGGTCCATGGTCGGACAGCGAGTTGCCCATTACTCACCGCCCGCATGCCCGCGTCTACGGTGGCCGGAGATCGTCTGGCGACGTCCGACGCCGAGGGCGTCTACCACTGCGGTTGGGGTGGAGGAAGGACGCTGTCCTCTCCCGCGGCCCGCCTCCTCTTTCACGAGCATGACTGCTTCGCAGAAGGAGGCGATCGCTTCCCACTCCGTCTCGCCCCGCAGCATGGCCTCGACCAATGCCGGGCGCGAGAGGTCTCCGCTTATCGCCGTTGTGAGGACACGGCGGTGCTCTGCCCAAGCGGGGCAGTCCTGTACCGTATGCTCCACCGTGTCCTCCGGACGGTCCTCACAGTGGTGACACCCAGGCGTTTCTTTCCTCCCTATCAGACACAGGAACCTCCCGAAACTTCCGTGTCCGGTGAGGACTGCCCGGGAGATGCCCCTACATACAAACAAACAAATTTACCTCTTTATAATATTAGCGTGTAGTAGATTAACTGCCGTGACCCCAGATTCACCTCCAGCTTTAAAATTACCTAGATTTTTAATGTTTTAGAGCAATGCAGCTGCAGGCCAAGCGCAGTGCGCATGTCTCGACGTATGATTCAGGGTATAACGAGTAAGTTATTTTCTCTACTTTTTTATTTAATTTAAAACAGTATTTAGTGATAATTAGTACGAACTAATCAAAATCAACATTTGTATTATAGGTCAATAGAGCATACGGAAGGGCGTAAGGTGTCTCCGTTTATTACTTTACAACCTGTTCATTTGAATAACCCTAAAATTGAGGAGTAAGTAACTTTAATGTACCTAATGAAAACAATTCTGATGATATCCGTTGAACTTACAAACAACAACAAAACTTCATTTGTTTTATTGTTACAGAACGACTACTAATGTAGGTAACACCCATGTGACACTTGACGCTGAAATGCCTTTAGATGAATGCAGTCATGTATTACCTGATAATAATATCAATGAGTAAGTTTGAGTTGAGTCTACTTTTGGTTTTACAGATTTTGTTGAGCATGTGGTTTTAAATATTTCATTTAAAAAAAAACTGGTTTCAGGTCAATGGAGGAAATTGAAAACTATACTTTGACCACTGAACACGAAATAAAAAACGACTATCAACCTATCAGTGGACGACGAATTGTTGATATGAATTATCTTATGTCACAGCTTCAAGACAAAGCGCATCATATCGATTTATTTGATTGCAGTGTTGGATATTTTAAGTTAATAGGAGAAAAACGGATAGGGTTGATTTCAAAATTTAAGTTTGAATGTACCGTTTGTCGGAAAGTAATTGTTATCGATTCAGAGAAGTGTGATAGTGTAGAAAATATCAATGTAAATGTCGCTGCAACCACTGGCATTATCGCTGCTGGTATTGGATTTTCGCAATTCCAGGAAATACTTTCTGCTATGGATGTGCCAGTATTTTCTCAAAAATTTTATACACGTCTACAAGATTTTGTTTATGAAAATTGGGAGAAAACCGCAGCAGAATCTATGGAAAGGGCTGCCAAACGCGAGAAAGAAGCAGCTATAGCTGAAGGTCGATTGAAAAACGGATTGGCTCTCGTAGACGTGTATGTTGATGGCGCATGGGGTTTAAGGTCTTATGGCCATAACTATAGATCAATGTCAGGGACAGCAGCAATCATTGGTAAAAATTTCGGAGAAGTACTTTATATAGGAGTGAAAAACAAATACTGCCTGGTTTGTGCCAGAGCTCAAAATCAAGGACTGGCACCTAAAGATCACGCATGCTACAAAAATTATACCGGATCCTCTAGTGCCATGGAAGCTGACATAATTGCTGAAGGTTTTAAATCATCAGTTGATATGTATGGTATAATATATGCAAGAATGATTGGAGATGGAGACTCATCTACCTATAATAGAGTGTTGGAAGCAAAACCATATGATCACCTTAACCATACCGTAGAAAAAATTGAGTGCAGGAATCATATATTACGAAATTTCTGCAATAAATTACGAGCGGTAGTCAAAGAAACAAAATATCCACTAAAAGCCAGAAAAACACTTACAAATGAGAAAGTAATGAGCATGCGAAAATGTATCGTAAAGTCAATAAAATTTCACAAAAATGCACTAAATTCGAAAAATGTTGCTGTAAATTTACTGTATAAAGACATCACAAATTCGGTTGCTCACGCTTATGGCGATCATCGACTTTGTTTTGATTATAACTGCTCAAAAAATAAAAATCTTTACAACAGTACAATCAGAGAAATCCAAAATTCTCTTTTTTACTTCCGTTTAAATGCTATCATCGCCACTGTAGCAAGTAAATCTCGAAGCCTAATAGAAGATGTGGACACAAATGTAGTGGAACGATTCAATAGCGTCATTTGCAAATTTGTAGGTGGAAAAAGAATAAATTTTTCACTCAGACGGGGCTATCAAGGACGATGTTCAGCTGCTGTAGTTTCTTTTAACAGTGAATCTGCGGTTTCATCAGTCCAAAGAACGATTCTTGGAAGCAGTCCAAGAGGAAAAGTCAAAGAAATTGAGAAGAAGAGGTCACTAAAAAGAAAATTAAATAGAGATCATCCCACAAAAAAAAATAAGAAAATTTGAAGGAACTTCTACACAGCATAATTATGGGCCTACAAGTTCAGCTCCTGATATGAGTCCATCTCAATTAGAATACGCCAAACAAGGCTTCCTCAACAATTTAAAAGTCTTAACAAATGATAGACACAATATTGAAAGAAGCACTGTCCTACAAAGGGATTGCAGCGATTGGATAGAATTAAGGAAAAATATAGTTACAGCATCAAATTTTGGCACAATTTGTAAAAGAAAACAGTCTAGAAGTACTGCTTCAACAGTAAAAAATTTATTATATACAAAAAATATATCTCACATTTTGTCAGTGGCTCATGGCGTGGAAAATGAAAATCAGGCACTACGACAATTAGAACGACAAGAAAATATTGTGATCGAGCCCTGTGGGCTTTTTATTGATAAAACGTACCCATTTATTGGAGCTACACCCGACGGTATAGTCGGCAACGACACAATAATAGAAATTAAATGTCCAATAACGGCATTTAAAAAAGGAATTGATGTTGCTATTAAGGAAAACAAAATCCAAATATTTAAGTTCGATAATAAAAAAAAAATAAGAGTTATAAACAAAAATAGTAATTGGTATTTCCAAGTGCAGGGCCAACTCCATGTTACAGAAAAAAAACAATGCATTTTTGGAATATGGTCTGGTGAAAATCATCCACTATTAATAGAAAATATTTCAAGAGATGACGAATTTTGGCGGATGAAGATGGAGAAAAAAATAATAGATTTTTATATGCAATGTCTATTACCTGAAATTGTTGATCCGCGACAAATTCGCGGTATGCCCATAAGAGATATAATATTGCAAGAAAACAAAGAAAATGTCAATGATAAGCCTATGCAGCCAGGTCCAAGTAAATCTCAAGACCAAATTCCAAGTGGCTCTACTGAGCTAGGTTCATGCGAAACAACAGAACTAAACTTCAACGAATTTTAGCTACTTGTACAAAAATTGTTTTACTTTTTTTTTTAGAGAAAAAATTATATTAGCTTTCGCTTTCGCTACTATTTCATTAAGGTTCCGGCGCCAAGTAATTTCTCCATTCAAACGTAATACCAAATATTTTGTGATACGAACATGTCACCAACTTAATATAATGATAGTCGGATACAAACGGCATTTATCTAGGATCCTGCATTTTTTTTTTGAAACGTTTTAACATTGTAACATTATCGTAAACAGCATATTTCCAACTTAATTATTCAGTATGTTCAAAAAGAATGCAATATAATTATGCGATGGTAGTTTTACATTATATTAATCCTTATTTCCAAATAAATACGTTAATCGTCATAAGTATTTCATTTTGAACAAAATTTCTTATATATATACATACTTAGGAGATATCATAGTTTCAAAATAATCCCGCAACAAAAAAATTATACATACAAACGTACCTTATTCAATTCAAGTTGATCTACTGCTTTGCTCTACTCTGTAAATAATACCTAGACTTCGCAAATTTTGGCGCGCGTGTCATCGCGCATCGTAATTCATTACGTATCCGCTAGTTCTGCGGGCGCTGCGGTAAGCGTTCGATGCCTACGGTGCTCAGGGAAACCTCGCCTTAACTTGACCCATACAGACGCAACATGTAGAATATATGTTACCTTGCTTTAAACTCAGGATAAAACAAAGTTAACTCTAAAATTATGAGAGTTTTATTTTTTATAGAACTTATTTCTTATCCCACTGATTATGTTGCTAAAAATAAATAAGGTACCTGGCTACTACATAACGGATTTATTATAACTCTTATTGTATACTTATTGCTAGTTATTTGTAAGACTTTATATGATAATAAATGTATATCATGTAATTTATACTGTTTTTTTTCCATTGATAATTATTTTGGCGGCGCGGATGGCTCAATGGTTAAACGACTGACTGCTGCCTTGCGTGTCGTGGATTCGATTCCCGTACGGAACAAATTATTGTTTGACCTGCAAGCAGTTGAATGAAGTGTATGGGCGATTTACTAATTTCGATTAAGCCTGAGATAGAAATGAAAAAAATAATGTGACTTTACCTTTAAAAAAAAAACAAGAACAACTTGGGGGTGGCCTTTGCCTTAGCAGTGGGACAGTGTAAGCTGGACAAAAAAATCTTTAAAAAAAAGAGTGGTATTTCAGCTTAATTTGTGGACCCTTTTGTCATTACTATTTGTGTGTGTCGGTGCCACAAGATCATATAGGTCACCATGCTAGACGTAGCCTTATTGGCCACACCAAGAACAAAAGTGTGCGCATTTATCACAATTGTACGCCTATCAACTAACAGATGGCGTTATCATCACCTTCTGTAAAGTTTCCTTCGTACACAACGCGACGTATGTCTCCGATACCTTACGACTGGTATCCAGGCGAATATTGCAGTTCCATAGAGGTTCGTACACAAGTATTTGAGACTTGCGTCGCGTTGTGTGCGGAGGGGCTGACACAACGATCATACAGCCTGTATGGTTGTTGGGCTGACAGTTTCATACAATGCAATCAACAGGAAATCGACTATTACTCTTATTAATTTTCCTACTCCTCCGCATTTCTTTTCTGAGACTAATCATGAATTTCCAGTTTCTGTCACGTAATCTGGAACTTTGACATTGATTTCCGTGTGGCTGACTCTGGCTTGGCCACCATCAGGGATTTTAATTTTGATAACACAAATATTTAGTCGCTAATTAGTCGAAATTAGTCGCCAAATATCAGATTTAGTCGGTCACTGGTTCAAAAGTTAGAAGGGTTTATAGGTGGCCGATCTGGAGGGACTCTCCCCGGCTTGGCCACATTTATATCTCAAAAACTGGGGCACCTAACGAAGATCTGTTTTCTCCCAGATTTAGTCGCTAATTAGTCGAAATTAGTCGCCAAAAATCAGAATTAGTCGATCACTGGTTCAAAAGTTAGAAGGATTTATAGGTGGCCGATCTGGAGGGACTCTCCCCGGCTTGGCCACATTTATATCTCAAAAACTGGGGCACCTAACGAAGATCTGTTTTCTCCCAGATTTACTCGCTAATTGGTCGAAATTAGTCGCCGAGTCACAGATTTAGTCGGTGTGTTATTAAAAAGATATTAAAGTAATAAATTTCTCCATACATTGTTACAAGCATGTACAAAACACTTTAAGTAGTTTCTAGACAATACGTATTATGTCTTAAGACGCTACCCCGACCAAAATAATTTTATATTTCGACAACAGAAGTTTTATTATACTAACCTTAATTAGAGCCAAATGGTGTCATATTAGGTATTAGATACCTAATATATATATATACAGATAGGTATATACATCTTTCCGGGTTCCCGTGCTAGCATAGTATTAGGTAGATACATCATATATTCTTATTTGGAAACAGAAGTTTTATTATTCTAATGTAATTTAGGCCTTAACATTATAATTTGGTAAAACAGTTGTATGCGACTGTACATCTTGACACCAAATAGGCCAAGAGCCAGGTGTAATGTTTTCAAAGAAAATTGACCTACTCTAACATAGCAATTTAAAACATAAACAAAATTATTTAATTGAGAATTTATATCTCTCTGACATTTCTAATGAATTTAGACCGATAAAACGAGAAGTATATTACACATATTAACAGAAATATTTTTATCTTGGCAATTTTTCGTTATCTTTTCGATCTAGCTCTTGGACTATACCTTAAAAGTTGAACTCATTTTATCTTCTGAACTAAGACCCGACTAAATCTGTGACTCGGCGACTAATTTCGACCAATTAGCGAGTAAATCTGGGAGAAAACAGATCTTCGTTAGGTGCCCCAGTTTTTGAGATATAAATGTGGCCAAGCCGGGGAGAGTCCCTCCAGATCGGCCACCTATATATCCTTCTAACTTTTGAACCAGTGATCGACTAATTCTGATTTTTGGCGACTAATTTCGACTAATTAGCGACTAAATCTGGGAGAAAACAGATCTTCGTTAGGTGCCCCAGTTTTTGAGATATAAATGTGGCCAAGCCGGGGAGAGTCCCTCCAGATCGGCCACCTATAAACCCTTCTAACTTTTGAACCAGTGACCGACTAAATCTGATATTTGGCGACTAATTTCGACTAATTAGCGACTAAATATTTGTGTTATCAAAATTAAAATCCCTGATGGTGGCCAAGCCAGAGTCAGCCACACTTGATTTCCTTCGATCATTATTAGATTATTGAACGAGTTTAATTTAAAAGAAAAAATAGTTCCTTCTTCGTACACTAGCGGCGCTGTTCCATTATTCTATACAATAAATGCAGTAAATACTTACTTCAAGTACGCTGTAAATAAAATACTGAAATCTTGGGATCGAGCTACTGATTAATTCCGTTGAGGATCCAAGATTTTTTTTTACATTTTCCCACATCAGGAATTTCTCCTGTGTCGTGAGTGCGTTTCAAAACATACTTAAACCCACACATACAAACACCTTGCAAGTACATACAGTGGATTTTCAACTTTAAACTGTAGAACATAAATTTAAAAATCTGTTGAAACGAACCTTAGGTTCAGCGCTGCCGCGGCGCTGAGAATAGTGTAGCTGACCATGAATAAAAATACATTGATAAAAGAACAAAAAATACTTGCAAAGGTCAACTTACTCGTAAGTTGATGAGTAAATTCATTGCACGTCCAATGGTGTTGCAATCCTAAAGCTGTTTATTATAAGCTGTATCGTACGTGTTTATGTCGTTGCAATATTCCTTGCATCCGGTATACGGTGTCCGGTCATCAGGCTAGTGATCGTGTGCAAAAGCCATAGGTATTATAACAAAATGTTTGCAATTCCCAAAGCGAGTAATGGTGACTCGCCATCCGTCAGGGACCATGTCCAGCCTGTCGTACCCTGTTGCGCGCGCCTCAAGGAGCTGTCAGCAATCTGACGGGCCCCCCGTTAGAGGGCCAAAGCCTGCCGGGGTCACGGGACTGTCTCTGACCAGGTAACCGTGACCCTGGTACGTAAAGGGATATCGAAGGATCACCGTGGATTTAAGTCAGTACAAGTCTAAGGCTGCATTTCCACCAGAGATATGTGCTATGCTACGTTGCTGCGGATACGTTTGATATCCATCAATCATATTCATTGGTTTACATAGCACAGCAGTGGTGATAACGGATTCAACTAAGATTTGTTTTTTAAATGGAAGGATGCGTGCTATGGATGCGTGCTATGGAGGCGTGCTATGGGTCGTCTTCGAGTAGCTCGAGCTGCGCATATTCCTAGCGCATCTTACTCGCACCGCTACATAGCGTAGCATCAGTGGAAACGGTCACACAGTTTCGTAGCTCAGCTTTTACATTCTCGAAGCACAGCTACATAGCACATCTCTGGTGGAAAGGCACCCTAACAGTCCCTCCCGTCCCACCCTGAGTGGGAACTCATTTGATGATTTTACCATGATAAAAAAATCTCAAGGATTTTAGCTTTTCTAGGTTTTACCTTTTTTTTTTATTTTGCCCCTCATTATGAATTTCTCCTGTATTTGTAAGGTGCGTTTACAAACAAAGAAACTCACATACACAAACATCCAGACTCGGAACAACTACTTACAGATCATACAATTAGTTCGGTGCGGGGATCGACCCGCGACACGCTGCACAGCAGTCGGTCGCCCAGCCACTGCGCCAACCGTGTCGTCGTTTATGTTCCAGGGTAACGGTTACCTGATGAGACTGTGAGTCCTCCCACCCAGGGCAGAGCGGGAGGGACTGTCAGATTCGTACTGACTCAAATCCACGGTGTCCGTCGTAAAGGGCTATTGAACCCTTTACGTTCCGGGGTTACGGTAATTCATAAGTCCCGCGACCCCGGCAGGCTTTGGCTCTCTAGAGGGGAGCCCCGTAATTATTACTGACACTCTTTGAGGCGCGCGTGGAACACAACGCGCCGTCGACTCGGACATGGTCCATGGTTGGATAGCGAGTTGCCCATTACTCGCTGCCTGCATGCCCGCGCCTACGGTGGCCGGAGATCGTCTGCCGATGTCCGTCGCCGTGGGCGTCTACCACTGCGGCTGGGGTGGAGGGAGGACGCTGTCCTCTCCCTTATGCGGCCCGCCTCCTCCTTCGCGAGCATGACTGCTTCACACTCCGTCTAGGCAGCGTAAGATTACATATTAAGTTGTATAATAGAATTGGTGTGTTCATCAGTCTACGCTGCTATATTAATAGGAATTCTTAAAGCGAACTTGAAAATTAAAACAACGATTATAAAACATGCCTATTTATGTATCTTTAACGGCCTTAAGGTCACACTAAGCCTATATGAATTCCTAATGCTTATTTGTAATTGCGAATAACTACAACACAATCATTCCGTCAAGTAAATGATCGATGTAATTTGACGTCATTCGTCGACAGATGTCGCCCATAAATTGTCTTTGGAAGATTGATAGACTTCCCATAAACTCAGTTTGTGCTTGTATGTGTTAATGTTAGACAATAGGATCATCTAAAACTAATAAAACTTAAGGGGATGTCCAACATAATGATGTTTAATTGTTTGGAATAGGTAGCTTTAATCCTACGTTTATTGATAGCATTAAAAAGCAGTGATAGCCGAGTGGTACGACCGTTGGACTGCCAAGTCAAAGGTTCGAACCCCGGCACGCACCAATGTCTTTTAGAATTCATGTGCGTATTATAAATTAATTATCACTTGCTAAAAACGGTGAAGGAAAACATCGTGAGGAAACCAGCACACCTGAGAGATTTTTGAACGGTGTGTGAAGCCATGCCTACGGGCGGTTTGAACTCTGACACCAGGTTGTTCATCAACACAATAAGAAGATTGATAGCATTGAGCAGTTGAGGCCCAGTATTGGATAGGTACTGCATTCATATGCAGTACCTACCTTATATTCTAGGTAGTGGGTTTGAACACAAGTTGGTTCTTCACGTTGATCTCGTCATCGCATGCGTGAATGCGGAGCATGGGGTCGAAGGTTTGATTCTGTGATCGTAAATTGTATTTGAGTTCTTTTCATTAAGAATTCCTCAGTAGCAGACCGGAGTCCAGATTTGTACTTATTTGATAGTTATTAGTTCGCCCATAGTAAAACACGCACGCCGCAATTGCGGCGGTAAGACCCCTCTTTGAGGAGTATAGGTTAGGTGTCACGGCGTCCCGACCAACCGCATGACGCAGGTCCTCACCGGAGACGGAAGTTTTGGGAGGTACCTGTGTCGGATAGGCAGGGAAGAAACGCCTGGGCGTCACCACTGCGAGGATCGTCCGGAGGACACGTGTGCAGTAAGCGCTAATGTCGCTATCAGTAGATTAGTGAATAACAAACTTTAGACTCAGCGCCTGTGTCGAATGAGCGCTGCGGCCACGCTGTCACAAGGCTTTATTGAATAAGTTTTGCAGCATTTAGCAGCATTTCTGATCAAGCCATAATTAGGCTTTGTGCTAAAAACAGTTGGTTTTTAAGCAAAGAGGTTCCTTTCTGAAGATATTCTTAACTTTTGTACTATGTTGCAGCTTGCATAATTCAAACAATAGTCTCATCGATTCCTATCACTTAAACGCATAATTAAATTGCATTCTACATCGCCACCATGTCTATAATCAAGAAAATGATGGCGATAAAACGTTTCAAATCGATACAGAGATTGCTATCGCAAAGATTCGCCTTAATGAAAAAATGTTTTAAAATGCTCATCGCGGATTCCTTATTCGAATACTGTCTGGCGCCACGACGTGCAAACCATTCTTAATATGTTGCCAGTAGTTTATATGAGTTTATTACACAATGCATGTAATAGATTATTCCTAGGCATTGTAAAGCTGCCGGCGCGTCTAGATGTCTTATCGTAGTTATTCCGGCCTTTTAAAGCAACCTTTTATAGCAGTTTTGTGTTGTAAGTACGTGGATTATTAATAACTATGATTTGTGGGTAGATCTTGTGACTTTATTCGGGTTTGGTTGGTTCTGGATTGTGGTTTCGAAAGCTAGATCAGTCATTGTAAGACAAGAGCGCAAATTGAGTTGTAAATCCCGTAATCTCGTGTACCTACTGGTACAGTGGAGTGGAGACAACTCATTTTGCGTCGCAAATATTTTTCTATGAAACCAACCGAAATTACGCGGTACACAACTCAAAACAGTACAGTAGTTTGTCTTCAGCCTTATTGATAATGATGGACATCCAAATGCATGTTGAGTTGAAGATATCGCCAAAGGACGACATTGGATGAAGTGACGCTCAGATACGACAGATGGGTGAAGAAATGGTATGCCAGCAGTGGGGTGGGCTACGACGATTGACGCTTGTGCGACAAAATGGTACTGCGATTTACTATCATTTGAGTATACACTTGTGCGAAAAACTGAAGTTCGACATCACACTGGTGGGACAAACAATTGTGCAAAGGTAGTTCGATACTGTCGCGGGACTCACGAATGATTATAGTGACCCCGGTACGTAAAGGCCTATTGAAGGACACCGTGGATTTTAGTTAGTCAAGTCAGTCCCTCCCCCCCTGCCCTGGGTGGGAGGACTCATTTGATGATTTTACCACGATAAAAAAAAGCCCTTTCGTACACTAGGCGACACAAGTCTCCGAGACCTTACAACTTTGGTATCCAGGTGACTATCGCAATCCATAGAGGTTACCAAAGTCTTAAGGTATCAGTATCAGAGACTTGCGTCGCCTAGTTACCAAGGGAAGGCTAAGTCGGCTAAAATTCTATTGGGGCTTTAGAACTAGATCCTTGGAAGCTGGTGGTGTGACGATACCTCGGAAAGTGTGAAAGGTCGGCGCCAGATCTCGGTTTTCTTCGATCGCCGTTCTATCAGATTATGATAAGAAATAGAGAACCTGTGTATATAAGTTTATATACCTACGCACTGTACTACTCGTACTTTGCTAACGGCTTTCTTCTTCCGGGTTCGCGGCACTAACGAGCTACCGTGGCGCCGGAACGTAAAGGGCTACTGAAGAAAACCGTGGAAAAAAAAGTCCCTCCCGCCCTGCTCTGGGTGGGAGAAATCATTTCATGATTTTACCACAAAAAAGAAACGTCTTTGAATTTGTAAAGCCCAGTGGAGACCAATGCCCCAATGGTGCATTATAATTGTGTTTTAAGATTTAATTTTATAGAAAAAATTAATTAGCTATAACCATTCAAATAACACGCTCTTGATTAATTGAACTAAGCATGTTCAATGAGACATTAAGCTTGTCCAAGAATTTAAATCACTTCATTGTCATTGATTGATGATAAGTACAACGCAACTCATTTTCGGTTGCTAATCCAACAGATTACCTACCGCGATTCGTATTCCCATAAATAACCCAGACAAACAATCGACCAATTTAACCTATTATGTCATTCTGATACACCCATCCATCATAAAAAAGTTTATAAGTAATCAAACCCCGCCCACAGATTGGAATCTTCGCGCCATGCGCCATGTTACACCGTATATTGATTGACCAGCTTATCCTGATACACGGTAGAATTAGGAACTATGTTTTTTGATAAGTAGATGACATTTTTCATAGCAAGCAGTGCCACTCTGACGTCTCAAGTTATGTAGGACATATAAAATCAATTACTATTCGTGTCTCGTCTATGGCTACCATTAACAATTAAGTTTAGTAGCGAGCATGATTTATAGATGGCTAGACTCCGCCTGTCCGGTGTGATAGACGCCGATTCTATTTGATTTGACGAACGCTGAATTTTTATTGGAATTAACGTGTGGTACAAGATATAAACCTTTAAACGTAAGCGACACGCGAGCTCTTTTGCTGTGTGAACTAGAGACCGCGCCACAACTGAAGTCCTTTTTGATGCGGCGCTAGTGTCAATGTCGTTACTTCAAATTGCACTTAAAAAAGAACCATGAATTTTAATTTCGTCTTCAGTGGTGGCGTGGTCTCTGTGTACGCCTCGCTCGGGTTACCTCTCTTCTCGGTCGCGAGACTATGCCCGGAAGGAACAAGGAGTATTTGTGTCAGTATGATTCGAAAACCCCTTCTTGTCCACCTAACGTGGGAGGAACCATTAGATGATTTTACTGCCACAAAAAAAAACCGCTAGTTACGTAACTTGTTACTCTAGATGTCTGGATAGAGATGCTTCTCCCTGTAAGACGCATCACTGTTTGAGATCATAAACAGGGCCAAGGTATTTATTATTTATATTCTTTGGTCTAAGGCGAAGAGGCCATTTATTTATTTATTTCTCTTCTGGATACTTTCTAAATTAGCCTGGAAACTGAGAAAAAAAAACCACTTAAAACGCCGAGCGAAGTTTGTTACTTGTACCACACATAACGCAAAGTATTAATTGACATCATCGTATGAAAATGTCTACGCGTCTGGTTTTAAATAAGATATAATCGCACTATTAGTACTTTCATGATTAGATCTTATGTCTAGACTATTCTGCATATAAAAATATGAGACTGAAACGTAAATATTGCTAGTAGCAAGAAGCTTTTTGCGTTGTAACGACTTAGTAATGCCCTTCAGGACGTTTGTAGTAAGTCGATACAATGCAAAAAGTCGTATTCATATTTAGTACCAAACTGCCGGGGTCGCGGTACTGAATAAACAAAAAAACATTAGTTATTTTAATTTTACACTTTTTTGTGGTGTTTTTTTTCGTTTACCTAATTTTTTTGTTTATACCTTTTTGGTTCAAATATTCAACCTAAATTCTTGTCAAATACTTTTGGTCTTCATAAATTATCTAAACTTATAATTTTAAAACAATTTAAACTAGTGTATGGTTACCACTCTACAACTGTCTTTTTGAAAGACAAAAATGGACGATTTTTTTTGTTAATTTTACTTTATTACAATACAGACAGTTATGACTAATTATTATTAACCGACTTCAAAAAAAAGAAGGTTCTCAATTCGACCTGTATGTTTGTATGTATATTTGTCCGCGAGTATCTCGCGTTTGGCTGAACCGATTTTTATGAGGTTTTCAAAAAAGTGTTCCGTTACTTTCTGGAAAAAGTTTGAGTATATAACACTAATGGAAATGCCGTGACGTTGCCCGCATGATCCGTTTTTTGCTTACTACGATTGTAGATTTTCAAAGACGATTGTATTTTTGTCCGCGATTATCTCGTGATTGGCTGAACCGATTTTGATGCGGTTGACTTAATCACGATTTAAAATTAAAAAATATAATAATTTCTATTATATAATATTAGCTTTTTTTTTAAAATTTGGTAAAATCATCAAATGAGTCCTCCCACCCAGGGCAGGGCGGGAGGGACTGTCAGACTTGTACTGACTAAAATCCACGGTGTCCTTCAATAGCCCTTTACGTACCGGGGTCACGGTAATCCCTTGGTCACGCGACCCCGGCAGGCTTTGACCCTCTATAGGCCCCGTCGCTATGCTGACACTCTTTGAGGCGCGCGTGGAACACAACGCGCCTTCGACCCGGGCATGCCCGCGCCTACGGTGGCCGGAGATCGTCTTGCGACGTCCGACGCCGTGGGCGTCTACCACTGCGGCTGGGGTGGAGGGAGGACGCTGTCCTCTCCCTCAGGCGGCCCGCCTCCTCCTTCACGAGCATGACTGCTTCGCAGAAGGAGGCGACCGCCCCCCACTCCGTCTCGCCCCGCAGCATGGCCTCAAACAATGCCGGGCGCGAGAGGTCTCCGCCTATCGCCGTCGTGAGGACACGGCGGTGCTCTGCCCAAGCGGGGCAGTCCTGCACCGTATGCTCCACCGTGTCCTCCGGACGATCCTCGCAGTGGTGACACCCAGGCGTTTCTTCCCTCCCTATCAGACACAGGAACCTCCCGAAACTTCCGTGTCCGGTGAGGACCTGCGTCATGCGGTAGGTCAGGACGCCGTGACGCCTATCCAGCCACTCCTCAAAGAGGGGTCTTACCGCCGCGATTGCGGCGTGCCCGATATAATATTAGCTAGAGATGATAATTTAAACCATAATTATGTTATTTAAATTCAAACTCATTGACATAGGAATGTTAATTTTTGTATGCTAATAATAGCATCAAATAATGTTTTTTGATTTTGATTCTGATTGAAGTAAAAAGCAAAACAGATTAAAAAAAACCTCATAAAACAATTTTTAAATAAATAAATATTCCACAACTATCACACAACGCCATCTCGTCCCAAGCTAAGCAGAGCTTGTGTTATGGGTACTAGACAACTGATAAGCATACTTATATATTTCTAAATACATACATATTATAGATAAATTACACCCAGACACAGAACAAATGATCGTGCTCATCACACAAACATTTGTCCTGGGTGGGAATCGAACCCACGACCTCCGGCATAGCAGTCAGGGTCACTAACCACTAGACCAACAGGCCTGTTTTTTAATGCCTAGGTATATCGCAAAAGTGCTGTTTCTCTACTATTAGTGCAAATGTGATCGTAAGTACAGTCTCGATCCTTAGGTATTGCGTGGCGAAACGCGAGGGCGAAATATCCAAAGCGAGATGAAATACCGTATCCAAAGATGAGTCGTAGCCTTGACATTGTAGCTAGGGGTCTACACGAGTGCTACGGAGCTGCTACGAGGCCTACGGCGTAGACCTTATGACGTATCAAGTACTTTTCAGATTTTCTTTGCATGTTTTAACCGAGAAAATGCGCCCTTTTTTTTTTTTTTTTTTTTTTTTTAGGGTGCGCCTAAAAAATGCGCCCTGCAGTTAGTATCATGTTAGTTATTTTAAAAAAAGACAATGCTCTGTATTTTTGTAACGACAAGGTTGCTTTTGCGTTGTTGCTATCAGAGAAGGACTATTCTTCTACAGGATCAAATAGCCGTTTATGGTTATTACTCAGAAATGACGTTTAGTGTCGACATACTCGTAATACTAAAATCGATGGAAATTATAATATCGTCACTGCTTATGTATGTAGGTACCTAACTAATAATATAAACATAATAGGAGACAATGTCTGTGGTTTAACAAATTAGAACAATGAATGACCACATTTTTTTTCCTTAGCAATAGTATGTACAATCACAGGAAACCACAGTACGGTTTGAATCACTTATAATAATAATTGTAATATCCATTATAAATGCGAAAGTTTGTGAGAATGGACGGATGGATGGATTGGCTTGGCACTATTATATCTAGTCAATCTGCATAAATAAATTTCATTTCATTTCTTTCCCACAAACTACTCAACGAATTTGGATGAAATTAGGTAGGTTCACAAATATTTTATAATCTGGATTAACACATAAGACTATCATACTTCACAGACATGAACAACTTTTTTTTTCTTATACCTAGAACAACTATTTTCAGAGCATGCAAATATTTGTTCCGTGTAGATTGAACACGCGACACGCTGCGTAGCTGTCGAACGCTCAGGCATGCCGTCAATACCGTATTAGGCCATTCAGATAATGGTTTCGCCCGGGGATTGAACCCTCGACACACAGCGCTCCGCCACTGCGCTTACCGTGCCGTTCAGCTGGCCTATCATGATGTCTAAAGCGTAAGTAGTTCCGCTCAGGGAACAAGATGGCGCTAGACGACTTATATAGCTTTGTCTCTTTCTCACAGCCTAAAGACTATTTATCACTTTTGGTTCTGTTCAAATTCTGAAAGTTACAGGGGATAGAAGGCGGGGTTTCGCGAGCTTAGCCATTAGTTACAAAATTAGCCCCTAAATAATTCATTGAGATCCAGCCTGTCCCTTGCTACCCCCCCAGCGACGCCCTAAACCGAGGTCCACAGGAGGTGCCCTTAGCGTGTGGTCGCTTAGTTTTCAACTAAATTTTATTGCCCTGGCTGGAGGCCTTAAAATCTTAAGGCATCCACAGGAAAGTCCGGTTGAGCAGTACTCAACCTACTAGAGGTTGAACTGCGAGATGTCACACAAAAAAAAGGGATAGAAGGCGGGGTTTAATGGTGGCACTTATTGATGACGTAGGTATAATATAACCCACTACTTACGCTGAATTTTCCTGTTACGCGTGGTCGCGTAATGAGGCAAACGTCATTGTTGCTATTAGATTTCTTCGTCCCCATTAAAATTGAATTGTTTAATAAATTACTCCTTATTAGGTAAATGGGTAATATTAATAATATAACACCACGATTTTAACGGTACATTTCGGTGAATAAAGCCTCACTTAGACGGAGCAAGAACTCGCATGCGAGTTTCACTACATTGCGGTATTTGTTTGATCAACTGAATTCGTTGTACCTATAAAGTCCACAATGTAACGCAACTCGCATGCGAGTTCTTGCATCGTCTAAATGAAGCTTAACTCTGAAACCTGACGTTTTAGAACGTAATGTCGAGTTAATTTTTTGTTTGTCTAATTGTTCTCTATCTAAATATGTAAGTATATCGTTGTGCACAAGATTCTAAAAAAAAAAAAATAGCGGGCGACCGGTAGGGCCGCCATTCGTAAAAATCTTCAAACCCATAACAGTTTGCCCAAATTCGAAATTTAAACCAGAGTCTCACTTAGCGGGACTATCTAAGCACGTTACCCTGGAACATAAAGGGCAATTCAAGGAACAGGGTCCGTGGACTTTAAGTCAGCAAGAGTGACCGTCCCTACCACACTAATTTGATGATGTTACCACGCAAAAGAAAGGGACTCACTCTCGCTCTGTGGTAGCGCATGCGACCACTAGATGACTAAATTTTCGAGGCAGACACACCTCATTCATGCTTGACGTATTTATACGATAATAGAAAAGCACATGTCCCATTGACTGCGTATAATTTCCTGTTACGCGGTTACAAACGTAACATCGCGTCATCGCAATAGTGTCTGTCGCTAACGCCCGGTGCACACTGACGCCACAGTGGCAGCATGGCAAGGGATTTCTAAACGATGAGTAAGAACATAACTTAAAAGTATGAAAATAATGTTGAAATTCCAATTATGGTTGAAGGTTTAAATAGTAACACGGTATGTTTAGGCAGCCTTCGGAATTCTTCGACATATCTCGGGACAGTTCGATAGTCTTCGGGACGCAGGAAGGTAAGACAGCACCTGCGCTACAGCTTCGTTATCTTAGCAACTTCGGCACGCCCAATGTAATGCCCATTCACGATCCAGTTCACTGTCAGCCCTCAGGAAGCGACATGCGATAAGAGTTGCTACCAGTGTGCATGACAAGTCTTATTATGACAGCTATACTGTGATATTACTGCACGTCGTTTTCCTGTCGAAAACCTGACGATAAACTGGATCGCGTGTGACTGACAAAGTTACCGTCAGCGTACGCTTTCCAGGATGCTGTAGGACGATGCCTCAGGCCTTATGATTACTTCGTTACCTGGGCCAACACTAAGCATCGCTTGTTATACTCTTGAAATTATAAAGAATCTATTGGTACTATTTTCACCAAACTTTTTCAATTAAACCCATGAACTGAGGAATAGTATGGTTGTGAGTTTTAAAAGAACATGGCACAAAACATACTGACTGTCATGAATTCCCTTCCGATCCTTTTGCTACGTCATTCCTGGCGCTATGCAAATCTTCCCCAAGACTGAACGGATAACCTGACTCATTAATACGTAATGATTTAATACATTACAGAAATTACAGATATTCGTGACGTTTCATTAGGTTCGTGCCGGATTCCCCTTGGGGCGATTGGCTGTTTTTAGATAGTTCCCCTTTAGATCACTCCGTCATCTACTAAGGGCGCCCTGCGGTTTTGTCTGGTCTGAGACATCTATCCTTTTCCACCTTTCACGAAAGTGAGGATGAATAATGACACAAATGTCTCGCTGATAGTGGCGCGTGTGTCGGATCATTTAGTTACCTTCAAAATAGTTGTGCTGATACATGTGTCATGTTCGTGAACGAGCGCTGTCAGTTGGGACAGTTTATTTTAATTGATTGATAATTTTATTTCTTCGTCACATTAAAATCCACGGCGTTCCTTCCATAGCCCTTTTGCGTTCCAGGGTCATGGATTCCCGATAAGACAGTCCCTCAACCCCAGCAGCTTTTCCCTCTAAGGGGGCCTCGTCAGATTGCTGACAGCTGTTTCAGAACAACCGGAACACGACGCGCCAGCGCGGCGTTCCGGACAGCAAGTCACCGGTCAGTCAGTCGCCCACCGCTTGCCCGGGCCTACGGTGGCCGGACCTACAAGAACGAATCAGCAGGACCCTCAATTTTTTTTACATCCGAGAGTTTCAAAGGAAGAAAATCGGAAGTGTTAATATTTGGATGAAAGCGCGTTGAAAACAATGATATTTTACATTGCGAAAGTTATACAATAACGATGTTTAATAAACAATTACATCATCTTACAACGACCAGACGCGTTATCTGTACTTAATAGTATTAGAAGAGAAGCTGAATAGTATGTTTGGTTGAACGTGCTAATCTCAGAAACCATTGGTTCAAATTAGAAAATTATTTTTGTGTCGAATAGTCTACTTGTCGGGGAAGGCTATATACATATAGAGCACCAGGTGAAACCCCGGGGAACAGCTAGTTTTATAACAAGCGCAACTTCAACCAGCATAGCATAATAACACCTTTTTTTTAAACGTTGCCACACGCTTGGAATTTCTCCTGTGTCGTTAATGCGTTTACAAACATATAAAGTCTCATACACAAACACCCAGACCCGGAACAACTACTTGTAGATCATACAAATATTTGCTCCGTGCGGGAATCGAACCCGTGACACGCAGCGCAGCAATCCAATCGCTCAGCCACTGCGCTAACCGTGCCGTCATTTTATTAACTCACTGTCTGTCTGACTGACTGGCCGAAAAAGTGTAAGGCATGACAAATATTGTATGTAAAAATATGATGTGGGGGAGGCCTATATTTGCCCAGTAGGGTCAGGATATGATGAAATGTTGCTAAATGGAGTTTACTCTCTGTGAAAAGGAGGGCATTGTAATGATCACGCTGGTTTAATATAGGTTTTAATACGAGTAGAGCATATTTTCATCTCGAAGTACGACAACTTGAGGTTACTATAACTGAAAATTTTATTTAACATTGCCCTACACTAGGAATAACTCTGGTATCGTACATTGAATAGAAATTAACATGCAGATATACCAAAACCAGAAACAACTTTTTGTAGGTCATAGAAATATATGTTGCGTGCGGATATCGAAGCCCCCGGCTGCGCAGCTGGCGATCGCTCTGCCGCTGCGCCAACCGCCGTGCGGTACTGAAAACATGACTTTTTCATGACACATCTTATAATGACACTACGTGGCTTAGCTTACTACTTCATCATCATCATCTCAGCCATAGGGCGTCCACTGCTGAACATAGGCCGCCCCTTTAGATCTCCACATATACCGGTTGGAAGCGACCTGCATCCAGCGTCTTCCGGCGACCTTTATAAGGTCATCTGTCCATCTTGTTGGTGGCCGTCCTACGCTGCGCTTGGTAGTCCGTGGTCTCCACTCAAGTTCTTTTCGACCCCATCGGCCATCTGCTCTGCGAGCAATATGACTACTTACTTACTTTGAAAAGGATAAATCTATGGGGCTGTTCATTTGGAATTGGAATAAAATGATGGAGGTGACAGACGCGATAAAAATTAAGATTTTATGGATCCCGCCCGCATGTGAGTTCATTTTATACATATTTTGTTAGGCAACCGAGCATCGAATAACTCGTCAATACAAATCATTGACGAAAACTAGGTTATTTTTACATAGAACATTGGCATACATTGCTAGGAGGAAAATTAGGAAAATATGAATATGTAAAAAAAAAATATCCCCTTTAATAGCGCCAAGGGGTTTGCGGCAAATCACGAAGGAGATGGCGGATCAAACTGGATAATATCTGCTAGCTAATAAAAAACAAAACCACACACAGGCGGATCGGGGTGGGTGATATTAAATACTTTTTATCATATTTATAAAAAAAAGTAAAGTTAACATTACACATACTAGGTGCCCTTTTTTTCCCAGGATTCCATTGACGGACCGGACCTTTCTCATGAACCGCTAGATCAACAAAGTCTATACAAAGGACTACTTATTATTAAATATTATTTTTTTAGTATAAACATTTTGTAATTCTATAAAAGTGAATGCTCAACCTTATATGGAGCAACCATTTCACTTAGTTTTGCTATAAATGTGAGTTTCATAAAATATGTGAAACTTCAGCTACTAAAATAATCTGTATTATGATGAGGATTTGAACCCAAACATACAACAATACATACAGAGGAAAAGTAAAATTATAAATTATACGAGGTGTTTGTTTGAAAACAGAAAATTCGAAAACAATGCTTGTGTTACTAAGTCGCTCTTAACTATTTATAGGCTTTTCATCTCAGGGAAAACCAGTGCTCAGCTTATGCCTTTCTACACTCTACGATGTTCTTATAAACTTCGTAGAGTATACTGATGTAAAATAAATAATCTGTTTATATTATCATTTGTAATAATAGAAAAATAACCGATTAAAAAATCATTAAAATAAAAATGTTTTATTTTAATTTATAATTTGTTTTCTTTTGGCCTTAATCTAGCGCAGAAGCAGATATGAGGCCTAAGATGGAGCCAGCTCAACCAGATTAAGTTTAACTACGCAAAAAAACGTTTTGGCTTATATTTTATTGTATGGAACGTCACACGGTATCGAGACCAATTCTCACTTGACCAGATATTTAGAAATGAAGTACGCATCTCATTAAGTACCTTAGTTATATTGTACAATTCTACATTTGTTATCTTTTAAATTGTTTCAAAAGTCAGTAGTCTAAATAAATAACATTCTTCTGTATACAACATTATTTTTTGTTTATGCGAAACCCGATACACCTGTCTAGTATTTTTGTGTAAAGAATCTATGTACAAAAGCTTAAAACCGTATCATAAAAAATCACAAGGTTATAAGTTTGTATATTACCTGGTTGTCCGTTCAAAAACATGCTCATTTCGCGGTACACCCGCGTAAACCGCGTCTCCTGTGTGAGAGTGTGGTAATAGCTTGGCAATAGGTACCCAACCGCACGGTGATTGTATTGTTATTAACTGGTAATAAAATTTAATTTAAATATTTTTGATAAAAAATGTAACATGGTGTAAAAATTATTGGAATCGATTCAGTTAATGATTCTGAACAAACTAAGTATATTCAGGTTTCGCATATACTAAAAATAATGTTGTATAACTAATAGTTGATCGAAGATTTAGAAGAAACATGGTATTTCATTAAAAAAAAGTCAAATACTATGTTTTACGTTGATTAATTTTCAGTAACAAGGAACATAGTTTTAGAACATAGCATTTGAACTTTGAACTGAAGTTTTTTTTATAATAAATAAGGAGATAAAACTTGATTTTGCTACTTTGTAGCCCTTGCTTGCTAAAAGGTTGCCGACCGCTGCATACAGTAACAATGTATTACAATATCGATTTAATCATAACAATTCTTCACCTGTTTTTTTTAATCGTGGTAAAATCATCTAATGAGTCCTCCCACTCAGGGCAGAGCGGGAGGGACTGTCAGACTCGTACTGACTTAAATCCACGGTGTCCTTCAATAGCCCTACACGTTCTGGGGTCACGGTAATTCGTAAGTCCCGAGACTCCGGCAGGCTTTGGCCCTGTAGAGGAGGGCCCCGTCAATTTGCTGACACTCTTTGAGGCGCGCGTGGAACACAACGCGTCGTCGACTCGAGCATGGTCCATGGTCGGACAGCGAGTCGCTCATTACTCGCCGCCCGCATTCCCGCGCCTACGGTGGCCGGAGATCGTCTAGCGACAATTCTTCACCTTGTCAAAAGTTTTTATACAAGGGCTCTCTATGACCCTAGTATTATACAATTCAGCCCTATTGTCAAGAGCATATAGACTAAAATGGAAATGAGATCACTGTTGAGATGATGTATGGAGTGATGACAATGGACAAAACAAGAACAGAGAAATGAATAGGTATTATGCAAGAGAAATTATGTAGGAGCAGCGCAACTGAGAGAAAAGTTTAAAGATAATCATTATGGTGAGAGATGAAAGAAAAAAAAAATGCGACTAAAATAATGAGACGGGTGGGATCCACCTTAGCACAGTTACCACGAATTTAGTATGAACATTTAAAACCTTCGAAAATCTATCAAGTCAACTTGCTGAGTTGTCAAATGCGCTAGCTCTGGGCGAAAAGACAATACCTGACCCCATTTAAACATCAGAAGTAAACAATCCTTGTCAATTTCATTTTCATTTGAATAGAGGAAGGACAATGGAGACAATAAGTCTGTCGGAGTTAAAGATCTGACCTATCGTTGGACTTGTTTCAGGAGTTTGTAGAAAACTAACTAAGCCAGTAGTTATAGGTAACCCATCTTATTTGTTTTTAGCCTTTTATGTCGCACTGCCGGGCAAAGTTCTTATAAAGCAGAATAAAGGTAAGAAAGGTCATGTAGTGTAGGTCTACTGACCGTACTACAGTTAGAGTTTAATCTTTTTAAATTCCACCAAGTTATTCCTAAAGCACTGCAAATTCTGAAATCCAAAAGCGGCGCAAACCAAAAAAGTGTTGAGGCAATTAATCTTAACGAAATCCTGAAGAATGAATTAAACTATATTCAGTATATGACACGAAGAATTTTTTTTTATCGTGGTAAAATTATCAAATGAGTCCTCCCGTCCAGGGCAGAGCGGGAGGGAATGTCAGACTCGTACTGACTAAAATCCACGGTGTCCTTCAATAGTCCTTTACGTTCCAGGGTCACGGTAATTCGTACAGTCCCGCGATCATGATACGAAGAATAGTGGAAGAGTTGGAAAAGACACATTTCATTTCCAAAATTTCTACTTTTCTAATATACAAATATTAAAGGTTTGATACAGTTCCACTCGCCCATTAAGGGCAAGTGAAACGCTACGTTATGTTAGGCGTTGTTAATGTTGCGACGCGGGGCTGTCTAAACAGGATACCTCAGTTCAGGAACGCAGGCGAGAAAGAACAGGGTGGTTTTTATTCAATACGCGTCTGACAAACCCTTTCGACAAAATAAAGGACTAACACCGACTGCCGAGTCGACGAAAGGAAGAAGTATTAACACTGCCTCACCGCGAGACAGGGCTCTGCTGTATAATTCTACATTCGCACCCTAATTGCGTAACACTCATTAGTACGACATTGCCATAAATTCTGACAAACAAAACTCCCTTGCGTCATTTTTGTAGTCAAGCTGCACATTTCAGGAAAACAAATGTAATACTTAATTGATATTGTTGCTAAATCAAAATGTAAATGGGCAACGTTGGTTTGGAACGAGAAAGGAGTCATGGAGGTTTCTGACCAAAAGAACAGTCCAAGCTAATAAAAAAAATACGGACATCTGATTTCACCTGATATACTTAATTATGTAACTGCTGAAATACGGGTCAGAGTTAGAAGTTCATCCACATCTTAAACGTCAAGGCTTGTAGGTATTGGCAAAAAGAACACGTGCAGATGTACTACCCTCGGTAAAATAATCCATCGTCAACAGCCATGTTCAAGCTATATTGTATGAAAAGTTTTTTTTAGCAAGGTAAAATCATAAAATGAGTATTACTACACAGACAGGGCAGGAGGGACTGTCAGACTTGTACTAATTAAAATACACGGTGTCCTTCAATAGCCCTTTATGTTATTACGCGCCGCCCGTATGCCCGCGCCTACGGTGGCCGGAGATCGTCCTACGACGTCCGTCACCGTGGGCGTTTGCCACTGCGGCTGGGTCGTCTCGCTCCGCAGCATGGCCTCGACCAATGCCAGGCGCGAGAGGTCACCGCCTATCGTCTTCGAGAGGACACGGCGGTGCTTTGCCCAAGCGGGGCAGTCCTGGACCGTATGCTCCACCGTGTCCTCCGGGCGATCCTCGCAGTGGTGACATTCAGGCGTTTTTTCCTTCGACATCCGACACAGGTACCTCCCGAAACTTCCGTGTCCGGTGATGACCTGCGTCAGGCGGTAGCTCAGGACGCCTATCCAGCACCTCCTCAAAAAGGGGACTTACCGCCGTGACTGCGGCGTGCCCGTGTTTGAAAAGATAGAAAATTGTTTATTTAACAAGTAACCCTGTAGGTACTTGTTAAATCAACACAAACGATAATCAGGAATCTCATTTGCGTCTAAATATTAATCAGGGAAATTCTCTTACGAGAGCAAATCTTCACTTTGGAGACTATTGCTATGCTAATCACAAAAAAGACAGTTACTAGGCGAACAGCCTACCTAAGACGAGCTGAGCCTGAGACTACCTGAGGCGAGCGTCTTCGAAACAGAGCTTTGAGTTGGTGTCGTGATACGTGAACAGTAGTTTAATGAATACCAAAGTGTAGTTTTGTCGCTGGGGCAGCGCTGTATACACAAAAAGCTCCATAGACAATTTCACTGCTGATCAAAACAAAAACGTGCTTCGTGCCTATTATAAGATTAGCCACTCTTAAGCACAAGTAGCAGCAAGCACCAAGTTTTAATTTCGGAGTTCGCTTTAAGACTTCCTATAAATATAGCAACGTAGACTGATGAACATTCCAACTCTATTATACAACTCTTGGCTGTTTTTCCCCAAGTGTTACGCTGCCTGTCAGCATAGTGACGGGGCCCCCTGTAGAGGGCCAAAGCCTGCCGGGGTCGCGGGACTCACGAATTACCGTGACTCCGGTACGTAAAGGGCTATTGAAGGACACCGTGGATTTAAGTCTGTACGAGTCTGACAGTCCCTCCCGCTCTTCCCTGGGTGGGAGGACTCATGTGAAGATTTTACCACGTAAAAAAAAAAAGATCGCGTGAGGGAGAGGACAGCGTCCTCCCTCCGCCCCAGCCGCAATGGTAGACGCCCACTGCGACGCACGTCGTCGGCAGACGATCTACGGTCACCGTAGGCGCGGGCATGCGGCCGGCGAGTAATGGTCGACTCGCTGTTTGACCATGGACCATGCCCGGGTCGACGGCGCGTTGTGTTCAAAGTGTCAGCATAATGACGGGTCCCCCCTTTGAGAGGGCCAAAGCCTGCCATTTTTACATCTTTGACAGTCGTTATTGTTATTTAGAAGCTCTGAAGTCTGACAAACAGTCTTACCATGGGATACCGTAAGTTGCTGGGTTGTGGAGATCCGTTAGGCAGTCGTTCCATGTAAAATACTAATATTGAACTGCATCTGGTTGGACTGGAAGCCGACCCCAATATTGTTGGGAAAAGGCAAGCAGATGATGACCTGCTGGGGCTTCAGGAATATCTCAAATGATTATCGCGGCCTGAAAGAGCAATTTAAGGAACAGGGTCAGTTTAGTACGACTTTACAGTCCCTTTTAGTCGACGCACTTGATGTTGTCCCAACCCCAAAAAGGGTCGCGGGATTCAAATGTACTTGTATTGGGTCGCCATCCAAAAAGGTAAAGAACCGCTAGACAAATAGTGCATGGTAATGGTGTTGAACTAGATGAGACTACTACATCCCATAACGGGAAAAACCAACTTCCGAAATGAATCACCCGATACTGATTAAAGGACCTTTGAATCCAGACAAATCCCATAATCCCACGTAACCAACAACTATGAATATTTAAGAAGAACCAACCTTATCTTATAAGGGGCATAAAACTCGCGCAAACAGAAATAGTGCGAATCGAACCGTTTACTACCCCATGATTTTAAGAGACGACGAATGACAGCAGTTTTATGAAACCATTTAATATTTTTGATAACAGATGAAGATTTTTTTTAAATCATGAGATAAAGAAATGGTGACATTGCGCGCGAAAGTTCCATAAGCCGTATAACTTGAAAATCTTGAGGAGATCAGGGAGTCTTAGAGAGCCACTGCCACAAATTTTTGTTTCTGGTAATGTAACCATATTAGACCACCTGACGACCGACTGAATAGACTACCCTACTTTAGACTGTACCCCAGTAATCAGCCACCTAATGACAATACATCCCTTTAATATATAACACCTTTTTGTTTGACTAAGTCATACGGGCAATATTTTTGTTTTAATCAATGGAATATTATGATAACCAGCCTAATAATTTACATCATCTCTCCTTTAAGATGTCATCTATTGTTCGATACATTCGTTTAGGTAGGTACTGAACGGTTAACCCTGTAAATGAGGATACTTTTACTTTTCATGAAAAGGGAACGAGGGGTACAAAATGGTCCGACAATTTACACAGCATGGGATGGATGTCGTCGATTTATTTACTACAGGATTTGGATGTTGTTATTTAAAAATAAATTAGCATTCTAACCAAATGAACACCTTAAACACTCGAGAATAAAATTTTGTGCATTTTAAAGCGATATTTGAATGTAGTTTTGCTGTCCTGCATATATTAATCCTTGTTTACAAACCTGATAATTGAGCGATATACACGCTTCAGGGATACTGACCATTTAGTTCGAAGAAAAATGACAGGTTCGAAAAACTCCTAAACAACAGCGTTCGTCAAACCCCATTGAATGCAGATATTTTATGTTCTGAATACTGATAGCGGATCATTATGCGGTCACTAAATATGCGATTAGTATCCTGAATACTATTAAAAATACTAATTAGGCGGAAGACTTCTGTTATGTTTTGTATTGCTTAGTTCCAGCACTAAATAGTACCACCAGTACACAAATCTTTAAATAATTTTAAACCCATGTTTCCGGACAAAATTAGGTAAATGAGCTCTGTTTGGAGAAATTTTGCATGCTTACTAGCTTAACATTGAAACAGGCGAGGTCGACAAAATTGCATAGATGAAACTAGTACAACCTTGTAAAATTCAATTAAATAAAATACTCCCAAGTACATGTGAAGGATTTGTTGAATCCTTATTAATTACATAGTATTTTCATGTACCACGCCTTGTGGTTCAACCCATAGGTATTGGATTTTTATTACTTCAATTTAAAACAATTAATGACGGCCGAAATATTTAGTCCTGATACCAAATATCAGGAAAATTTTTGCTAAATCCTGAGGATTACCCGCTCACAGTACTGAAACGCCAAATGTGTCACGATTGGAGGGTTAATTCTCACGTCGATGACGCGTTAGGCCATTGAAAACGCAGTGCTCAAGAAGTGGATGTGTAGTATATAAACTGCGGGCTGCGAGGCAGGAAGCATCGAAGTGTCCACTTCAATAATCTCATCTTTTATATTTTAACAAATAATAAGTGCAACATGAGATCCGCAGTGCTTACAACAGTCTTCGCCATTTTGGCGGTAAACGGTGAGTTAAAATATATATTAAAATAAATCAAGTGATTTATCAAAGTAAATTCAATCAATCGTATCAATTTAAATTCATTAAGTAGTGATAAGAAATAATAAGAATAAATAAAAAATATAAAGTGTAAGTATTATTAAAAACAATTGAGTGCTATATCGAATCAAAAATCATGATAGAAGCATTCAATAAATTATTAAAAATAATATTTTTGTGATACAGAAAATAAATATACTAGTAAATAAAAAAATCGAGATTAATTAATACTTATTACAAAAATTGCATTTATCGGCCAATCATTGGCTGCATTTAATTACAAGATTGAATCATAATTTCAAAATAAATAGCTAAAGTGGAGTGAGGCCGAATAATTATAGGCTATAATAAAACATAGGTAAAACACGTGAAGTTAATGAACAGATAGGTAATTGAAACATGCGAAAAACGCAGTATCTTCCTCTGGTGCGCTGGATCGTACAAACATCCGACAAACGGACCAAATATTGTCTTAGCGAATTCAACAAAACTCTAATAATTCGCACTGCATTCATATCAGTTAGCCACGAACTCAAAACAACTGTTAACTAAGATACAGTTTTAATTACCTTCGATAGGGTTTTGAGCTATATTTCATGGATCCGGCAGTTCCCCTTTCCATTTTTTTTACCTTTGAAAACCCCATCTTTTTTGTTTATTTGTCATGGTTTGATTGGTAAAGTGTTTTTATAGTTTGTCATAAAGTTTTACCAATGCATTTTGGAGCTCTTTGTAATTTTACTTGTTTAAAGCAACAAAAAACAGTAAATGGAATGTGTAAACCAAAACATCAACAACATCTGATGTGTTTGCGGATAAACATGGCTTTAGAAAAGATCGCTTGACAAATCGAACTGTCGAAAACATTCCCTCCTATCTTATCAACAAGGGAAAAGTCCCAATCCATAACTTTGATACAATTACTTCAATAACTTGTTCTAAACACGAACATCAAGGGTAGGTGACTGGTCAACGGTCTAGAATAGATTGCCAAACCCATATTATGACACTCCAGCACGCAACAGCCTAAATAATTAGTGCTACCTGTACAAAATAACGAACTAAGTTGAAGGACGTTTTCCCTTATCATAAGTATTACTAGGAACATCGTGTGACAACTAGATGTAAAAACAATTGTCACTACTCGAAATGTTCTTTTGCAATTTCAACACCTTAGATTGAGCAAAGCCTTAAAAGGACTCTGCTTACCCAAAAAAAAAAGAGAAATGCATAAACGATAAACACGCGAATTGATACAGCCTTTATAATAATAATTCGCACTCAAAATTGCAACACCTAAACATCTGCAAACATAATCTGACTGACCTCAAATCGAAATTGGATAATCCTGCAAAGGTCGAGTTTTATTTGTCAAACAAATTTTCTCTTAAATATATCAATGGTAAATCGATAAAAAGACATGTAATGCAATATTTACAAAGGAATTTGCCTCTCTAGTCACGAATTAATCTAATAAGAGATAAGTTTTTACAACAGGCAAGGATATATTATTAATATACTGATCTAGGCATTTTTTCATATTGCGGCAAAAACTCGACTTGATAGTCATAGTCTATTAATTCAAACGCGAGTATTGATAAACGCATAGTTACTACTGCGCGTCTGTTAATTATGTGTTAGCAAGAGGCTCAGACCTAGACCAGAATAAAGTTAAGAGGATTTTTCTTCCCTTTCAGGACACACATCAACTCGAAAGGGTAATTCAATTACAGTTCTATTGTCATACACGCAAGATTTCATTTATTTTTAGTCACTTTATTGTTATTGAAAAGCATGTAGCATTTACAGGGTTGAATGCGTGCAAATATTTTGGCAGTCTTAAAAAAGCATTATAAAATGTCCAGATTTCTAGTATGCCACTGAGAAATGAAGCAAAAAAAGGAACAAAAATTATGCCCTTCGTTCATATCCTACGTAAAACAAGTGAATATGTCCAAGGAAAACATTCAAATGTGTGCATGGCGTTCACTCACACATAAAAAAATGGCTTCACGAAAAACGTTACATTTTGTTTTGAGCACGTGATGTGGACATTTTATAATCTTAGCGTGTAACATTTACAGGGTTAGATGCGTGAAAATATTTTGCCAGTATTTAAACTCTGTAATATTTATTACAACACCTAATTAACGCATCAAGCTCTTATTGCCTATTTCTGTTTGCATGCTAATTATTTCGATACGACTGATATATTTTTTGGTCAGGTTCTGCGACACTTTTTTGTCTCGTAATTATATCATATTGCGCACTAGATCCACGTTTCAATAGATCGATGTAAAACCCGGTCTTTTTTAGGGTTCCGTGTCCAAATGGGATCCTATTACTAAGACTCCGCTGGCCGTCCGTCTGTGATTAGGCTGTATCTCATGAACCGTGATAGTTACATAGTTAAATTTTTTATTCAATATTAAATTTTTTTCTCCGAAAATCAGAATAAAATAAATATTTAAAGGGTCTCCCATAAATCAAAAGTGTTTTTTTTTATGCTCGATATTGATAACGGCAACAGGTGGACGCTTGAAATATTTACAGAATATTTAGTTATTTATTCCTTTAGAAATAAATAAAACAAATATTTAAGGGGGGAATCCCATACAAAAAACGTGTTTTTTTTCTATTTAATGATAATGGTACGGAACCCTTCTTGCGCAGATCTAACTAGCACTTGGCCGGTTTTTATTATTTTGTATTTTAATCACTATTTGATTGACATTAAAATAAATCTACATGTGCATAGCTAAATCGCAAGTGAATTACGATATAATAAATTACCATTCGCGCATAGTTAATGCATGACATGCTTAGCATAATTAGACATTCTTGTTGTACAAAAAATTTACGATTGTCACATCCAAAAAGGATACTCCCGATCGCAGTTAGAATAATTAATAAGTTGTCTTTGGATTTAAAATTTATTGACGGCTTTTTTCATTCATAATGTGGCTATTTGTAATCCCTTCGCATGTATTTTTATGGACTCTAACGATCTGTGTTTGATTGGGTTAAACGACAATTTATTGGTGCTTTGAAAAAAATTACATATAATAATTCAGTCATTATTTCGACAAAAATATGAGTCACTGGATAGTCATAATGCTTTTATTTAAAATCACTATGATTGTTGATACGAATATGTTTTATTTTTATTGTTTAAATATCATCTGTATCAAACGCATAACAATGTAGCTGTATTATTAAAACATCTGAAGACATGAGATGATTCAATTATTATTCTGACTTCAATGTTTTAATAACATACAGTGCCTGTATGGAAACAATACTCTGAGAACATTTACAATGATATATTAAACATCCAATAGACATTTAAAACTTTAATGTGACACAAATCGAATCGGATAGCACAAGTAGCATTGAGAGGGTTAAGTGTCATAACAGGTTCTTTAACCCGATACCTCAAAAACTCATTTCATATCAAGATGATTGGAAAGACAAGGACTCACCATCAGTCATCATCTTCGCCACGTATCTCCTCAACTTTCATTACAAAAGTCATCACGCATCATCTTTTCATTCCACAGTATGCCAAGTCCTCGGCTGGGGGTACAGAGCCTCCGATCAGAGGCGCTGGGCTGTCCTCCACCCCGCTTGCGGAGGCCGCCAACAGTCCCCCATCGCCATTGCTGCCAGACAAGCCATCCCCATCTCCATCCCTGCCATGGAACTGATTGGCTACCAGAACCCTCTCCCCGGTCCTCTTACTACTACCAATAACGGACATTCAGGTAAATATCAACACTTAATACGGGCAAGGATGAGCCTGATATCCAATGAAGTAAATTACTATGAAAACTCATCGACTTTCCCCAAACAATATTCTTTTATTCTTCCAGTCGCACTCACAATCCCCAAATACAGTTCTGAAGAAGAAAAGAAAGGCTTCCGCCTTCCCTACATCTTCGGAGGGCCCCTGGACAATGAGTACGAAATCGAAGGTCTTCACTTCCACTGGGGAGACAAGAACAACCGTGGTTCAGAGCATACCCTCAACGATATGCGTCTGCCTTTGGAAATGCACATTATCCATAGGAACAAGAAATACAGGAACCTCGCTGAAGCTCTCCAGCATCCCGATGGTCTTTGCGTGCTTGCTTTCTTCTACCAGGTAATGATGGTGAACAAGTATTACTTCTCAGTGAATCCTCAACAGTTAGGTAATCTGACAATAGGCTTGTGTTCCTAAAAATTTTGGTATATAGTCCGTCAGTTACATATATAGACAGAAAAATATTTGATCCGTATTATTGTCTCTTTCCTCACGTAAAGCAAAATAGACGAAGATACGACGCTGTAAAAATTCACAATTTAGACTTGCCGTGATGTAATTTTTAGTGCGTCAAGACGTCACATGCCCCCACTCTCAACTTTTGATGCCTGATATAATTGTGAAAATTTAACTGATTTGACATAAGAAAAAATATTTTTCAAAACTCTAAGTGATGGACTGAACATTACCCCAAGCCCCACAACATTCAGATGCACGTGCAGAACTGCCAAATAATCATTTAACCATCAACCATCTTGCTCCAGGTCGTAGAGTTTGACGCCAAGCTTCTCACCCCCATCGTCAAGAACCTGTCCGCCATCGAGAACTACAACACCTCCATGCAGCTCCCCCACACCTTCTCCCTCTCTTCCATCTTGTCCGGTCTTGACACCGAGAGGTTCTACACGTACAAGGGATCCCTCACCACTCCCCCCTGTGCTGAGGCCGTCACATGGGTCGTGTTCTCTGACTACCTCCCGATCTCCGTGTTCCAGGTAAATTTTCAGCTTTATTCATAGGTCTTTACCACACCACATTGGCTGGTCAACATTTCTGTATATTAGAGCTTCTTCAAAAAAACATCTCCCTAGCATACTAATGCACTGTTTCACTTACAGATGGACAACTTCCGCGGTCTCCTCTCCAACCTGAACCTTCCTCTGGTCGACAACTTCAGGCAGCTGCAACCACTCTTCGGTAGACGCATCTTCGTCCGCATCACGTCCAAGAACCCCAAGTTTAAGAAGACCAAGCTCCACTACTCCAAGTGGGACTGGGTTGGTCACAAGAAAGCCGAAAATGACGTCGCCGAATTCGACGAATAAATAACGGATCTACCAATTCGTCTATCCCAACCTTTAAACTAAACAATCACGACTTTTCCATACGGGTATTCAAGTAGCTCATTTTTACATTGATACCAAATAGTAATGTGTTACCATTTTGTTTTTTATTTTTATTTATTTTGTATAAAATATGGTTGTGTGCACTGTATCATGTATATTTGTGTGAATAGTATTATAGTGTAAGTTTTGTTAATAATCTTTTAATAAAAAAATATTCTAAAATTTATTTGGTTTTATTACAATTATAATATAATTATTAATATACAATACAGATACATATAAATGAGTGAAGAAGCCAACAGATACAATAATAACTGGAATATTTTAGCTAAGTCGAGTAGTTATCTTGTCCAAACATTGACTGTGGAAAAAAAACATTAGGTATATTAGGTACAATTTAAAAAACAAAAAATATAATTAAATTATTAAAATCATCATACTCACTCGGCTTTCCATAAAACACACTGAACAACTCAAAAAAACATTAGTAAAACAACAGTATAAAACACTGGCTATAGACAATGATATACAATCCACACTTTTTTTTCATAAACACAGGAATATGGTACAATTCTTTGGCCATACAACGCAACACTATTCTATGATCCTGAAGCTGAAATACACGCATAATGCCAAGAATCACAGTAAAATCACACTTCTCGCATTTTCTGAACACAATCATGCTTGTGTTAAAATAATGGTATGAATGGAACACCTATCAAATGCTTAATTAACATTGAAATAAATAGTGGAACATCTAAACTGTTTTCTTATTATTCTTAAGTAATAAACGTATCATTAGAATTACAAATTTGTGCTGTATCATGGGTTACAATCATTTAAAAATACACAAATCCAGACCCGAAACTACTAATTTTTTTTTCGTGGTAAAATCAACACAGGGCATAGCGGGAGGGACTGCCAGACTCGTACTGACTAAAATCCACGGTGTCCTTCAATAGCCCTTTACGTACCGGGGTCACGGTAATTTGTAAGTCCCGCGACCCCGGCAGGCATTGGCCCCCTACAGGGAGCCCCGTCACTATGCTGACACTCCTTAAGGTGCGCGTGGAACACAACGCGCCGTCGACCCACACAACGCGCCGTCGACCCAAACAACTACTTCCAAATATTTGTTCCGTGCGGGAATCGAACCCACGACACGCAGCGCAGTAAGTAAATTGACGGGGCCTACATGGGGCCAAATGCCTAACATAACGCGGGTAAAACTGCGGGGCGCAGCTAGCAACTCATAATCTACGAATTAAAAAAAACAAAACACATCTGTTCTTGCATTCCCAATTATTCTGAGCACGGTACGCTACTTGGCTCGGTTGCTTCTCATCGGAAATTGAACATTATTTATATACATTTAATGTTTATAATCCTATGAACGCCTGAAGACAGTCGTTTGTAGAAATATTTAAATTAATTTAATGCTTATAAGGCTTATTTTCGGATGAAACTCGATCTAATAGATTTCAGTCTTAATGCATGATTGAATTGCAATGCTTTTCAATTGGTATTTTGGCATTCGATTATATCACGAGCGATATGTTAACCTATCGCTCAATCGACGTACGCACTTAATAAAATTGAAAATTTTTACCCCTTCAAATTTTTTATCCCGGGAATATCCTAATATCAACATTTCAATGCAAATACTTAAATAACTCAACCTAATTACGATTTTGAACTTTATATCAGTTGGAGTAAAATTTAAAATGGTATAAGTGACTCAAACAACTAGAGATAGAAGAATTGGAACTCCCTTTGTTATGAGATGGTTTGGGTCGGCGCACACTGATTCACAAAAGTTCGAACTACGTATTTTCATTGAAAAATGGTAGAGAGCAAAATATCAACGTTATAGTTTAACAGTATATGCAATGCACACGAAATTATCCCCTGCAATCTATTTTGAACTCTATTGCAAAAATTTGAATTAAACTCATTATTTATTTATCAATGAAAAAAGTAAAGACAAAAATTGAAAAGGGTATGCTGAGATGGTTCGGTCATGTTGAGACGACGAGTGAAAGGCGACGAACAAAAGGAATTTATAAGGCGGAGGTGAGTGGCAACACAGGGATGGGACGCTCTAGGAAGACCTACACTGACCTGACTGAGTACTCGTAATCGGCGTGTGTGTATGACCAGATATATGAATATGGATAAGGCGAAAGGAATATGTAAGGATCGTAGCAGGTGGCGTTCTGTAGTTTCTCCTTTCTTCCAATGGGGGTGGTATCCATTGGAAGAAGGCGTGAGTTTATTTATGCATGTATGTATAAAAAAAGTTTTATTGCTACATACCTTCAAATATCCACTATTTATTTCTTTGTTAGTTAAGCAACAAACAATCACTCAGAAAAACAAAATAAAACAACAAACTCTGGTATTTAAATTCTATAATACAAGTTTAACAAATCTATACAATATGATTGATTAATACTCTGTAAATTTAGGGTGGAAACACATCAAAGTCGCATTCGATTAAATTAGTAAAATATTTAGTGCCAACGATATATAATAATAAGTAGAATTTTAGTTTTAGACACAAAATATTTTCAAAATGGCGAGAGCCACTTTAGTGGACTTCCAACCTTACATATTTGAATAATTTTATCACATTAAATATCGGGATCATTCGCTTTAACAGTTAAAATAAATGTTTCTGAGATGCGGAATGTATTAGTTAACTGTTTTAGTTGAAAAATAAAAATTGCACACTAAAAATTGTATTGATGTTTTTTCACATGGCAACTTTTGAAATGATCATCGTTCTAAACAAAATAGCAAGCCTTTTGAAGAAAAGCGCGTTCTGTATTATTTTTGTGACCGCGCAATATTATAGGGAATGCCAGTTTAATGCCCTACTTTATATAATAATTTAAAAATATAAGGGCGACATGTAAATAACGAATGATCAACAGTGGCCAAGTGAAAAAAATCGGCTGAATGTTTGTATGTTCACATTAATAGTTAGTTTTATAACGTTGGTACACAGCTGGCTTATATACACGAGCCGTCTGATGCACAGACAACAATATCATGCAATAAATTAGTTTTAGCGTACCAAGTCTTCGGGGTTGAACATGCCCTGGAACAAACAAAAAAAATATTATAAGAATTTAAAGTTCTAATATTATTAATATAATGTTACGATAATGAGATAATATCCTTGGGTAATGGGAAAAACAAATAGCTTAATGGCTGATTGATTGGCTGCCCAATGTGCCGATTAGGAGCAAAGAAATTCAAATTTGAATTGGCCGGAGCATTAACCAACAATACGTAGGCACACGTCGTTTGGTTATCGTCGGCTCGCCAGTACGATTATATATTCTATGCTATGCGTGACATAATTCGATCTTTGCCTTTTTTTGGGTGTTAAAATCATTAGACGAGTCCTCCCTGGGTGGTGGGGAAGCCACTGTCAGATTCGTACTGATTAAAATCCACGGTGTTTCTTCAATAGCCCTTTACGTTCCAGGGTCACGGTTACATGTTTAGACAGTTCCGCGACCATTCGATCTATGCCTGTACTCAGTTTTGCAGCCCAATCGTGCGATAACTAGTACAATATGCGAAAGCGTAACATGAAGCGAATACTTATATGATCTTCACTCCACAATCCAGTAATACAATACTCCATGGTAAGACTAGTTATCAGACTTTCGAGCTTCTTCTTCTAATGATAGACACGATCAACCAGTTCACTTAGGGTAAAATATTCACCTTAGCACGACGGAGTATTGAGTCCTTGGCAGAATCATAAGGATGGTCCTTTGACGGGATCTCGAGAACCGAGGGCACCGGGGCGGTGTGAGCGTCGATCACGTGTCGGATCAACTCCGCTACGTTCTGGTTGATCAGGATGATATCGATGTCATCACGCTTCACGAAGCGCTTGAAGCATTCTTCAATTTCGCTCACCGGTGTATCTGCGGATATGTTTGTTGAGGATTCAATTACATTACATAGCAAATATGCGACTTCGAAGAATAATAATAGAAAACTCTTAGGAATAGCTAAAAATACTTAAAGAATTCTTAGACTAGCTTTTGCCCCCGGCGTTGTGTGTCTTTGTCGAGAAGTCAGTGATTATCCAGAGGGAATTTTATACTGGATAAAAGTTTTCTATGTGTTAATCCAGGTTATAAACTATCTGTGTACCACATGTAAATGTTTGCAGTAGTTTTCATATGTAAAATTAAAAATTATAAATCCTTCCACCATCATAAACAGTATTATTTATGATTTCAACATAAGGATATTTATATCATGGAGAACATAAATTCTTTATTAGTTATTTTTTACTCTGTGTACTCCCACGTTCCACTATTGGACAAAGGCCCTTTTAATTCCTTTCATGAACTCTTTTCTGAGCCAGCTTTAATACAAGCTAAGCCTGGTCCAGAAAAAGGGTGGCGAGACGCTCTATACACACAACAAGTACAATAAAGAAAGTAAATGGAATATATAGATCTTGTCTGTTGAAAACTAATTTCAGCAGCAATTCATCACTCTTATCAAAGATTACAGACATTCAGAGACATCAACATTGCACAGGTAAATAATAACAATGGGATGAAAAAAATAATCTGTTTTACTTTCTTTGTTTCTATGAAAAAGATTTGACTTTATAGCAACCTTGGTTGCTAATAAATCATCTTTTTATCTAAACATGTCAGTTTGGATTTACAATGTCAATTAGCACAGTTATCATAATTTATGTTTCTAAAGAGACTATTTTTGTGACATGGTCAAAAACAAAATCAAAGAATTCATTTCAAATAGGCCAGTTACAGGCACTTCTGAATTGTCTGACAGACAAAAGAAAAAAAAAGAAATTACAAAAGTTAATAAAACTGTGGTGCTACAGTCCCAATCACAAGTCATTATAATTACTGTGAAAGTTCTGTAGGTGCGGGCATTCCAAAAATATAAATTCTTTATAGAGATCTACGTCTCTATAGATAATTCATATGACCACAAATATATTCATATTCTTCGAGTCTTAATTTAAACAGTCTTGATTTTGTGTCAGAATTCATTAAATGATTCCTCGAGAGCCCTAGGTAGTCCTGAGGTGACTTTCATACTTGTACTGACTATAATCCACACTGTTCCTTCAAAGTCCTTTGAGTTTTATTAATTTGATGCCATCCTGCTTTGTTGTTTTTGTCAAGAGAAAAAAAAATTGTCTTTGTCAGGCTCAACTTTCAACAAATGAATAAATTATTATGATTCTGAACATGATGAAGGTAAATAGAATTTTTAGATATGGGACTCAAATGGTATAATTCCTATAGATTAACAGTATAGTGTAAACAAAGAAAAAACGCAACATAAATAAAAATAAATGGAATATTTGGTAGATATGTTGCATAGAACTCAGCTAGCAGCCACATTCTCTATAGAGATTTTAGTAAACATGTATGAACCATTTCATCAGGAATATTATATGTATTTAACTTTTTTCTGGGCGTAGAAACAAAAGCTTACTTTTGTCGACAACCATGAAGTTGGCGTGTCTGTTTTTGTTGATTTCACCGATCCCGCCCAGCAGGAAACCGACGCAGGTGTCCTGGAATCAGATATTACGTTCTTGAGCAATTTTGCACAAAATCTGAGAGGTTTTTGTTTCTATTCTCAAACATCAACGTGTTCTTATTGATTAAATGGCTTCTTACCTCATCTCCGATCACGCTGATAAGTTTACCCTTAGCTGCTAGCATAGCCATGTTTAGTTTATTTATTATTTTTTATTGTAAAATGGAAAATTGGGAATTAAATTAATGTGAACTGTCACAAGGGCTCGTCACCTGACTTGAAAGTTGAATAGATTTTTTGTGGCGTTGGGTTGGCACTTCTGTCAAAACATTATTTAACATGGTATTCTAGATAGTCTTATTAATTAAAACTATTAAGGTTAAGCGTGTATAACGAACTGAATTCGTGCGATTTTTTCTGCAATTTTCTGCTTCATTTAGAAATTTTTTATAAGCATTTATGAAAAAAATGCCCTCATACTTCGGACGTGAATTAAAAACGCACGGATAAATTCACGGTCTGAAAACTAAAATCAATTCTGCTGTGTGTCCCTGGCCTAATAGCAACACAGCCACATTGTTTTGCTAATGAAGTAATCAAAAGTTTCTGAACGTAGTTTTGGCTGTCACAAGTTGTCATACTTATTGCAATTTATATCTTTAGCATAAAAAACTGTTTCTCAGTTTATCCTTTACAATTCGTATCTTTTATCTCAGCCTCTCATCGATATTTAGTTTACCTTTCATCGTGACGCTGACTTGGTCGAAGCAAATTGCATCGTAACTTGGATTTACAATCACATTGTGTTGTTACTGAACCAATTAATATAGTAGAAGAGAATTAAGTAAACTAGACGCTCCTAACGATGTTAAATATACAACATTACGGCAGTAGTTCTGAGGACGAAGCAGACAATGAATCCGAGGCTGTTAAGGGAGTCAGTAACGAAAAGTTATTAACACATCTTAAACCAGTTGATACTAACTTTTCCGTGGCCAAATCAATGCAAATATGTGCTGCACCTGTTGTTATGCCTACGGTAAGTGTCCTATGTTAATTAGAAGAAAACACTTTGTACTAGTGTGTAAAATGATTAAGTCAGATCAATGTGTGTTATTCTGTAATGTTTACTATTACACGCTTCAAAACATTGACTATTTCATGATGGATTGTTATTTCGAAGCTGTAATACTTGCATTTGGGGTTCATTATGGTACCAATGTTTACAAACAAAATAAGGTTAGTTTTACTCATTGAGTTACCTATTATTGCACAATTTGTATAAACTGAGTTTGGTACGAATAAAATCATACTATAAGTACTTCTAATCTTTAAATTAGGAGCTTTTTCAATAATGTCTTAAGTTTTGTTACATATTTTGCTGAAAACAAACTATTTTACAACAAACCAACATTGACGTAACAGCAACAAATAAACTTAACCAACATTATTTTCATAGACAACTTTTTTTTTCTATTCCAGAACAGTGATGACAATAGAGTATTATTACCAAACAACCAAGAGTTAATGCACAATCCTAAATATGAGGAACTTTTTGCTCCCACATTTGGACCAGAGAACCCTTTTCAAACCCAACAGATGAGGGCTAGTAGGAATATGCTATCTGGTTATGTAGAAAAGGCACATATCAGTGACTTCCAGTTTGAAAATCAGAGGAGAACATTTACTAGTTATGGACATGCTGTGGATCCTTCAACGGATGGTGATACAGGGAGTGGTGATGCAATTGTAGGTAAGGAGTCTTTGAAATGTTTTTTTGTATCTATCACTCATTACCAACAACAACAACCTATTTTAAATCAAACACTCAGCTGAGTTAGACTCTGCCATCATGGAATTTAGATAGATGTTTCATGATCAATAATAATGATGAATAATTGGAAGGTCTCATACTATCAATGGTAATCACCAGACTTACAGGCAGACATGATACAATGAAATAGTAAAAAAGAGAATGTGAAAGATGATATGGTTAAAAAAAGAGTTGACTACTAGAATGAGAATTAAAAGTTAAGTATTGTAGAAGACAACATTTTGCACCAACCCGAAAACTTAATAAGGATAAGGTCTGAGAGGATGATGGTAAATGATGATTAATCAATAAATTACAGTGTCAGCAATGGTAGCACCACCTGAGGAAGCAGTAGGCAAGTCAGTGTTCGAGACAATTAAAAAGAGACCCCTGGACAAGAAGAAGAGGACCAAGAATGACAACCCTGAGGACATCACCGGCTTCCTTGGACCCTGGGGAGGATATGTGGGTGAACAGAGGTAGGTTTCCCATATATGAGGCCATTGATTTGATAAGTTTCTCTTAGGTCAGTTTAAAAATGTATGTAAAGGCAATATAGATATAGTCAATTATTGTATGACATGAAAAAAGTGAACTACATTTTTTCCCCAGGTGGAAAGGACCATAAAGAGACTAATAATTTGAATCAAATCCTTTTTTGTGTGGAAAATTATTTGAATGATCCCTTGTGCTCCTTAAGGAGTTGAAGAGACTGTCAGACTCATACTAAAAATCACCCTGTTCTCTTGGTTGCCCTTTTTATTTATGGCTTTGGTACCTTGTTTAGTCAGTCTTGCAACAAAGCAGAACATCCTTGATTGTATTTCTTGACTAACTGAAATGTTTAATAATTGCAGGGTGATGAGGCCTGAAGGTGAAGAGGCGAAAGAATTACAAGAAATAGTTGCTAAGAGACAGAAGAAAGGCAAAGTTGATGATGACAAACCTTTGGAGGAGAAATCTATATTCCATAGTGAGTATTATGCTAACAATATAATATGCTATGAACCATCATTAATTTCAAAATAATGATCATTGCAGAAACAATATATTGGTGATTTTAAAAATTAATTTTAATCAGATGACTTAGCCACGCTCAGTTCGAAAATTCACTCCATCAATTATTTCTTCTCTAAACTTATAACTTATTTTCTTTTTACAGTTGACAACCCGACAGACTACCAAGGCAGATCCTGGATCACTCCTCCCCGCAGTGAGACCCAGCTCCGTAGCGACACTCCTCCCGACAAGTGCTTCTTGCCGAAGGCCCACATCTACACGTGGAAGGGACACACGAAGGGCGTGGCCACGGTGCGATGGTTCCCCGGTACTGCACATCTCATGCTGTCGGCTGGCATGGACTGTCGGGTCAAGGTGATGACTAAGAGCGTTTATATGTTTACTAGCTGTTTCCAGCGGCTCCGCCCGCTACAAATCGAAAATGATCCCACGGGAACATAAAATCGGGATAAAAACTATCCTATGTGTTAATCCAGGTTATAAACTATCTGTGTACCATATTTCGTCCAAATTCGTTAATTGGTTTTTGCGTGAAAGAGTAACAAACATCCATCCATTCATCCAAACAAACTCTCACTTTTATAATATTAGTAGAATTAGTTGGATATAATTATACAGTAATCGTACACCGGCGTAATAGTCATCATGTCGCCGTCCGATCGTATAATTTCAATGAAACGCCTACGTGACATTTTATGATAATAATATTATGCTAAAGAATTTCGTGATCTGGCCAATTATACGATCAGATAACGACGTTTACGTACGTAAACGCTTTTCGCCATGGGGATAGTCAGAAACTATAGAAGATCATTCACATACCATCGTAGTATATTTTAAGACTATCGTCAATCATCAGTGATAGATTTGATCTATACCACAGTTAATCAAAAGCGAAAATAGAACTGGTGCAAGGTGAGAACCCTGTGGAACTCCAGAGTATTCATAGTACGAGTAACATTCATAGCCATTAACGACGAAGATTTGTGATCAATGAGACAAATAAGAAAAAAAAACAATTTAATATTGAGCGATTTATACAATTCACTGCAAATTCGACAGTTGTAGAGAATGGTCAACTTTATCAAAGGCATTACTAAAGTCTCTGTACACAGCATCAACTTTAAATGTTTTGTCAATAGTTACATTATCATTTAGCTTTTACTTATAGATCCTTGTATGTTATAGATTTGGGAGGTATATGGTGATCGTCGCTGTATAAGAACATACTTTGGTCATCGGCAAGCTGTCAGAGATGTTAATTTCAACAATACTGGAGATAAATTCTTATCAGCTGGTTAGTATACATATGTTTTCTTCACGTTCGGCGCAGTGTCTGACCTATCAATTGTTATTCTTTTAAACTGGTCAACGGGGAAATCCGAATCCATAAGAGATACGAACAAATGTTGGTAAGAGGCCTTACGGACGCGGATTTTCGCCTGTTGGCCAAAAGAAAGACCCTGGATACTACTGTGCTGCCTGTCCTGGATTCAATTCTCGGAGCGGAACTAATATTTATAGTAGATTTTCCACAATTTGTTTGTGTATAAAGTTTAAATTTTTCATACATGACAAATGCATAGGGATTTTATTTCGGAATCTTCAATATTGATAGTACCTTTATAAAACTAAAGAATACTGTATGTATTTATTTTTAAAGTTCATTTTTTAACCTCATCGAAATTGGTGCACGAAAAATAATAATAGATGTCTGAAATGGTAAACCTTCTTGAACAAGAACAACCCTTTGCCTAGCTGTGAGACAATAAAAGACTAAGGCCCACTTGCACCACAATCACTTAACGGATTTAGCGCTAAACAAATTGTTTGAAGTTGACAGAGACAGAACGATGTTTTAAATCAGTTTAGCGCTAAACCTGTTTAGTGATTGTGATGCAAGTGGGCCTTAAAGACTGACGTATTATGTAAAATAAAACCATGCCATTTTCTTCCCCCAGCATACGACCGCTACATCAAACTATGGGACACAGAGACAGGCGAGTGTATCTCACGGTTCACATCCCGCAAGGTGCCGTACTGCGCCAAGTTCAACCCTGACGAGGACAAACAGAACCTCTTCGTGGCCGGCACTTCGGACAAGAAGATCATTTGTGTGAGTACAATTATTTCGGGAACATGGTTGAACACCTGCTGTCGACGTTTTATAAGTGCCCTCATGGGCCTATGTGAAATAAAAACTTTTGATTTTGATTTTGATTTTGAACAACAAACGATGAACGTTTAGTTTGTAATTGCACAACCCATATTTTGGCTTCTCTTTCATTACTGAATTATGTTCTAGTCGGCTTGGACTGTATCATTTCTGAATTATGTTCTAGGTTCTAGTGGGTTTGGATGATTTTGAGCTAACATGAGCTGCGTTTTCTTTAGCGAATCGACAAAGAATTATGACACACCATAAGCTTATTTTCTTACACACGTTCAAATACAGTAAGGTCCAAATTCGCGCAAACAAACATATCGATGGTAACGACCTTGATATTTACATTTTGACGGTTTCAAACGATTTATTGTCAAAATGGGTCATGATTTAACTTTGTCGACAGCAAGTCATGTGTCGAAAAAGTTCAGCACTCTAAACATGCTTGTAGATTAGCTACCTCTGTTGTGGATCATGATCAAATGAGTACTTCCCCTCTGGGCGAAGCGGAAGACGGAAGCGACTATCAGCCTTGACTGATTAAAATTCACTCTGCTCCTTCAGTTACCCTTTGCTTTCCATGGCTGTAGGGCTCTTTTAGAACAGTCCCGCGACTCAGATAGGAGCCCCGTGACTCCAGCAGGAGGCCCACGCTTCCAGCAGGCACCCCTTACATTCTCGTATCTCTTGTCATTAGATCTTCAACTAAACCACACCGTCGCTTAACATGAGTGAGATAGAAAGCGCTCAAACTCAATTAAGCCGCAGGAGAAAAAGAGATGTACAATATTATTCTGACTTGCATTTATTTTGTCCAACAGTGGGACATCCGTAGCGGCGAGATAGTTCAGGAGTACGACCGTCACTTGGGCGCCGTCAACACGATCACATTCGTGGACGAGAACAGAAGATTTGTCACTACGTCTGATGACAAGAGTTTAAGAGTATGGGAGTGGTGAGTACAACATCTAGACTGATAATTCTTTTTCTATTTCCCCGTGCTTCTGAAAGCACGTTTAAGCCGTTGGTCATGCGCCTGATCTACACCTCTTGACATACATCAAATTATAAAAACCCTAAAGAACACAAATAGCTCAGGTTACGATGGCATTATGACCAAAATAATTAAAGATGTCGGTGAAATTATTTGTGAACCAATTAGCTACTGCATTAATTTATGTATTGAAAAAGGCGTATTTCCCGACAAACTAAAAATATCCGTTATAAAGCCAATATTTAAAAAAAGGGACAAAACAAACATGAATAATTATAGGCCTATCGCATTAATTCCTATTTTTGCTAAAATATTTGAGAGCGTCATTTATAAGTGCTTATACACATTTTTCGAAAAAAACAATATATTAACTCCTAGTCAATACGGCTTTAGAAAGAATAAATCGGTAAATTTGGCGATTTATAACTTTTTAAATAAAATAATGACCAACCTGGACAAGGGGCTCCCTGCTGTAGCACTATATATGGATATGTCAAAGGCTTTTGACCGTGTAGACCACAAAATCCTTCTGAACAAAATGTACGCATATGGTGTGAGAGGAAATGTTTATGATCTGATAAAATCATACCTTTCTAACAGAAAACAGTTTACAGAATTAAAAAAGTTAAATCCTATAACAAAAATAGAAGAAGTTTATTGTTCCAGAACTGGACTTGCTAAGTTTGGTGTCCCCCAAGGGACTATAATCGGCCCATTATTTTTTCTTATTTATATAAATGACATGCCTTCTATTACAAAACATGACATTACCCTTTTCGCGGATGACAGCACTATTTTATTTACCAATAACAACTTCAATAATTTAGAAACTGACATAAATCAAACTTTGCAAACTATTATGAAGTGGACAAATAAAAATCATCTTGTGATAAATTTTGACAAAACTACAATAATGAGTTTCAAAATAAGGACTAACCGCACCGCTGCACTATGGGCCAGATCCGTGCGTACCGTCTCAAAAATCTGTAACTTTTAAGTTAATTGAAATAAATAGTTCAAATTTGGCACGTAGTATCTCGAATATATATACAATCCAATTCTGTAACACGTTTTGTCAAATGTTGAATGTATAATATTTAAAAAATAAAACAAAAATAGAAATGTATTTTTTTCATATTAAACCATAGTTTGTTTAGCTAATTCAATTACAATTTAATGATATTACTTCTGTAAATATTTTTTTAATTATATATACATCTAAAATTTAATTAAATAACAAATATAATATAATAATTAATTCCAAAAAAATATTTTAAAATTAATGTAACACCTACTTCCACTTAAATATCTAAGAGTTTCTTGGCTTCGTCTAACAATTTCTTGGAAATAGACACTGATGTTTTTCTGATACTGGATCTGATGTAAATACATAGAAGACCATGAAATACGTTTTGATTCGTTGCTGATTTAGAGCATTTTCTTGCGTGATACAAGCAATTTTTTTTGTAATCTGTTTCGAGATTCTTGGGCATCTTCTGATAAATTACCAATAGGCAGAACAGCAAAATATCTAATTATACTTTCCCCATGTACTCGTATTTAGATTTGATGTACTGAAAAAGGCATACACGTACAGTTGTACGGTTGTGAGAGTATATTCACCAAATGTTTCTGGATTTACAGCAATATGGATGCCAAACTCTGGAGAATAACAGAAACCTTTTAATAAGTTCCTCGTGAACTCCTGTATTTTCTGAAATGCAAGAGCATTTCACAAAAAAAGGCTGAACTGTATTGCCATCATTGCTGTTTCCACTTCCTTGTCGGGGCTTATCAACGTGCAATCCCATTCGACTTCTAAATAAACGTTGTACAAGCTTTTTCTTGTCTTCTTTGCTTTTTCTATCTTCCGGAGTTCTCGCAGCAACAAAGGTTGTTTGAAATATGACAAATTAACTCCACATACCTGATGCAACGTAGACAAACCGTATTCGTATGCATTTATATTATCTGGCTTTGATTCAATCTCCTACAAATTATTCATTTCGCTTTTTTTAGCCCCACACACTGTACACACAGATCCAGAACTTGTGTCAGTTAAAACTTGTGTAACTTTTCCATCCACCATAATTAGGAATAGCTCGTGCCTTATTTCAATGACCTGCTCATCCTTGTGTATCTTTAAAGTTAGCAAATTTTCAATTTGAACCCTAATATCACCAACCACTGATCGGTTTTCTCGGGCGTTTCTTTTGCAAATTATGAATAGAAGAACAAGCCGGATTTTCCCAAATAACTTCATTCGTTTCTGTGTCAGTTAGCTTTATCGGTATCAAAGATTCTTTAAATAAATTTATATGTGAGACAAAGTCACTCTCATCTGTTAAAACTTGTTTATACTCACTTTGTCCCGATGAACCAACACATCCTACTTGGTAAACAGTGTAAGAGACATTCTTGCAGATAATATTATTGAAGAATTATAAGTCAAAAATAATCTAACTGTCCAAAAATCTCATCAATCGCAACTTAAAATATTTTTTGTTTTTTTTCTGTATTTTCCCCCCATCTGGGATTTTTCGATTTATTTCAAGGCGGGCAGATTCGGGCAGATTTTTTTTTTTGCCCTGTCTTCTATATATGTTGCTCTATGTAACAGTACAAAAATTACGACATGGGCAGACACGGCTAACTGTCAAAAGTCTATTTGAAGTTTCTAATAAGGTAAAAATTTGAAGTCCCGAAATAAAAATTCTATACCTTTCCAGTTTTTACAAAAAGCTTCACTTAAATTATTTTTAATTAGAGTACTTACTAATGATTCTAACCATATATCACACTTATACATTTGCTGTGAAATTAATGAAAATATGATCATGTGAACTGGAGGAATTGTGTTCTACATTGTTCTCATATTTTTAACCGTCAACTTGCAAGCCTTAGTCTAATAGTAAAGATAAATAAATAATGGATTTTAACTACTACGTAATATGCATTGGACATTTAGTTATACATGTGCATTAACGAAATATTCAATATCGAACATTACCAAAACCTATTTTTGAGACGGTATGCACGGTACTGGCCCATAGTGCGCTGCCTTGAAAATACAGTACTTAGACAACGGCATCGTTGAAACTGAAGGAACTAAGTTTCTAGGGTTACACATTGATAGCAGAATAAATTGGAAATCACATATAGACCATTTATGCAAAACATTAAGCCAATACTCGTATGCACTTTATAGACTAAAAAATATTGTAAATACTTCAGCACTGTTAACTGCATATCACGGTTACGTTAGCTCTACTCTCAGATACGGATTAATATTTTGGGGAAATAGTACTGACAGGGAACATGCATTTAAGGCGCAAAAGCGCTGTATTAGGGCAATGTTTAATTTACACCAAACTGAATCCTGTAAACCATTCTTCAAAAACCAGAAAATACTGACATTGCCTTGTCTGTATATATTCGAATGCGCAATATTTGTAAAAAATAATATTAATTTATTTGAGTATCGCTCACGAGTACGTCATCAGGATAAACTATGCACAATCGCTAGTAAAACACATTTCCTTCATGAAAGTATATTTTGCATGGCTCCGTGTATATTTAACCAGATCCCGTGTTCAGTTAGGGCTATCTCAGAATTAACAATTTTTAAAAAAACTCTTTACGAAATGTTGGTGGAAAAATGCTATTACTCAGTGAAAGATTTCATAGCTGACAAATCACTTTTAAAAAAATAGCCACGGTTGCGCTCAGTGCTGCATGCATACTTTCATTTTTTGTTATTTTTTGTTTTTGTTTTAAAATATTTTATTAATTTTCAAAATGTAATGCATGTTAATGATTGAATTTACTTTGACATTTCTTTATTAACTAAACTGACAATTATTTAATGATTATAAAGTTTACTTTTGTTCAGTTAACACTATTGTATGCCTGTTAGGCGGGACATAGCCGAACTCTCATAATTGTATTTTAGATCTGTATTTTTTACTGTACCTGTGATCCACAATAAATAATTTGATTGATTGATTGATTGATTGATCTCTCTCCGGTGTTAGAGAGCTTCCCCATGACGCGATTCGACCGATTCCAACTACAAGTGAAAATTATCCTTACCACTAACGACATATGACATAAAACGTGCGGTTGTATACGGGTAGATGAAAAACAGAACACGATCGTCACGACGACGTCAAGCCAATCGAATTGAATCATTATATCGTAGTAGCAAGGACGATTTTAATTTTTAGTTAGTATAAATTGCAAATCGCACGAATCGAGTCATGGGGAAACTCCCTAGAGGAACATAGGGTGTACCTGTGCCTGCGCACACACTTGTGAACTATAATATGTTCCCCGCAGATGGGTAATCTCGCTGAGATTGGACGCTGTGTGGTCAAAGACCACCATTTACATTTATATCTATCAAACATTTCATTATTTTCGGGTTTCAATTAACCAGCCAGCTATTTGTATGAAGTGTGGCTCAAGGCGGAAACCACAATAAACATTATGGCAAACTGCTTCATAAAAAAGGACAATATCCAAATTACTACAGGGTTTTGCCCCAGGAACGCCCAGAATGCATATCTATATTCTACAATAGATTTTTAGCTGTACTTTTGAAATAACTTTATTGAATGTCATGTCATACATTCAAATGTTAAGTATGTTTTTATTGTTATTCATACAAAATTCGTTTTTACACAAATGGATACGAGCAGCTTATTTGGAAACCGGAAATATTGAGGTTTCGGCAGTAATGGTGATGGAAACGCCCTCCATCTAAAAGTGTAGTGATGGATTTGTGATGATTATATTTGTTATATTTTTACTTACAACAAATTCTAAAACAAAATTCATAAGTTTATTTTGACTGTTAAGTGTCAACTAGCTTATTTTTGGATTTGTGGTGATATTTGGAACTAAAACGACAATTCTGGCATCGCGATATTAGAGTAATTCAAGCGATTGAAATCTTTACCAACTGTTGGCTAGTACTAGTCCACTAGACGACTAGACATAACACTTTTCGGGCCCGAGGATCTCCAATATTTTATGAAGGAAGAAAAACTAAACACCCTGTTCCTCAAACCTCTAAACCGCGCAGTGGTGTCAACGACACGCAACCAATAGCTGAACCACTGCGCTGTTAGAGGTTCGCTTAACGCGCGGCACAAATATTTTTGACACAGGCCTCCTCTCTGTGAGGACACAGGCCTACTCCCTAGTAGGTCATAATCAACCACGCGGGCCCAGCGCGGTTTGGTTGATGTCACATGTCATTGAAATTTTGGTTCTTGGACATGTCGGCAATAAATTATCCAACTCGGAATAACTGCTAGTAGGTTCCCCTTAGGGTCTGGCTGTTTATGCATTTCTTTTTCTATAGTTATACAAACGCATTAAGGATACAGGAGAAATCCCTAAATTAGAGCAAAGATTAAAAAAAAAGTAATTATGTAGTTGGTTAATGTGTTAGGAACGTGGGAAAATCTGAAAGCAATATTTACGGTTAAAGATTATTGACTCGAGTATGTGTAGACACATATATCTCGTATTTGGGTACAACTTTACTACATAACCGATACGAGTTTATCGAGTTTTTTAACCTAACACGCGACAAAGCACGTGACGAGATGTTTTGTCCCGTCACCATTACGATGTTTGTCTAAAATCACATGATTTTTATGTTTTGCTAATAATAATATTAAAATCTTATGTAAGAGGCATATAAATTGCTGTGTCAGAATGATATTTAAATAGCAACGCGTCCTCAATGTCTGTTTTTTGCATTTTCATTCAAAATAGTTTGTTTAAAATTCTAATAACCTATTGTCGTAGTCATGTTTATGTTAAATATATAAAAATACTCTGTGGTTAAATACTTCTAATGGCAACTGACTATGAGTTCTTAGGCATTGGCTTCTTGGTTTTTGGCCCTTTTTTTAGGTGAATCATCAAATGAATCCTTCTGCCTTGGGTGTAGCGGGAGGTTCGGTCAGACTCTGACTAAAATCCTCCGTGTTCCTTCAAAAGTCCTTTACGTTCCAGTCCAACGTCCTGGGTTCTGCTAAATAATCCGTCAGTTAAATTATCAAAAAATATTCAACCCGTATTTTTTCTTTTGTTAGGTTAAGCAAAATAGAAGGATGTACGACGCTTTGAAGAATGGAAAAACGTCACAATTGGCTATTTGACTAAAAATTATAATTAGTCCGCCACTTAGATTATCAAAAAATGTTGGACCCGTATTTTTTCTCTTACTTCGTAAACCAAAATTGACGGAGATACGATGCTTTCAAAATTGGCAATACGTCACAATTGAATACAATTTTAATTGAATTCTGACGTCACCAGCCCCCACTCTAGAGTTTCGATGGGTTATATCTTGGTAAATATTCATTGATTTTACAAAAGAAAAAATACGTGTCCATTATTTTTCAACTCCAAATGACGGTCTAATTAGATATGTTATTCATTGATACTGTCAAATAGCCAATTATGACGTATTTTTTTTTTATCGTGGTAAAATCATCAAATGAGTCCTCCCACCCAGGGCAGGGCGGGAGGGACTGTCAGACTTGTACTGACTAAAATCCACGGTGTCCTTCAATAGCCACGGTAATCCCTTGGTCCCGCGACCATGACGTATTAGATTATTTCATCTTGTCTATTGAATTAAACAACTCATTTCTTTCACAGGGACATACCAGTAGACATGAAATACATAGCGGACCCATCAATGCACTCCCTACCAGCGGTGACCGTGTCGCCGAACGGTAAATGGCTGGCGTGTCAGTCCATGGACAATAAAGTGATCGTGTTCAGTGCTTTGAACAGGTTCAAGATGAATAGGAAAAAGACTTTCAGTGGACACATGGTGGCGGGGTACGCGTGTTCGGTTGACTTCTCGCCTGATATGAGGTAAGATGATCTTTTTTAATTTGAAAAAAAAAAACAGAATGGAATACACTTTATTATGCACACCATACAAAGCTGTTGGTCTAGTGGTTAATGACCCTGACTGCTATGCCGGAGGTCGTGGGTTCGATTCCCACCCAGGAAAAATGTTTGTGTGATGAGCACGATCATTTGTTCTGTGTCTGGGTGTAATTTATCTATAATATGTATGTATTTAGAAATATATAAGTATGTTTATCAGTTGTCTAGTACCCACATAACACAAGCCCTGCTTAGCTTGGGACTAGATGGCGTTGTGTAATAGTTGTGGAATATTTATATTTATTTTAAAGTAGATCTTATAAATAGGGTGACGCAATCGGCGGTCTTATCGCTAAAAACGATCTTTTCAAGGCACCTTTAAATGGATTTGAGATGAGGGAGAAACGATACCGTAGTCTGTGTCGTACGGAACCCTAATTTTATCACCACTCATGGGACATTATAAAAGTTAGGTTTATTATGTAGGTACAATACTAAGCTTCATACGGGACGGTGAGTGGTTAGATCAAATATATATAGAGGTGTTTGAAGCACGTCACGAGATGATGCTCATAGCGAAAACGCGCGCGGTTTTCTATTAGCGAATCAGTACCGCGGCGCGCGGTGTTCGGAGCGGCAGGAACAAAAGGATAAGCGAACGAATGCCACGATACGACAAGCGGTGCGGGGCTGGAGAGTACGGTGGCTGCCGTCAACCGCTACTGTGGGTACAAAGCTCCATCGCGCCACACCGCGTACCGCTTAGACAAAAGTGAACGTGCCGTAAAGAGACTAGATCACTAGATAAACAAACGTTTAGGCAGAAAACAGCAAGCCAAAGTATAAACAAATCCGGGTGCAATAATCTGTTTATTTACACACGTGTTAATTGCAAATAAACAACCTTTCCTAGTTTCTAAGTACGTAATATTTGCGTCATACGATTCATAAGAATGTAGATTGTGCAGTATTTATTTATTGTTCACAGTGCAACATTGTTTTAATTTGCTACAACAAAACTGATACTTAGTCATAATATTCAATAATGTTTAAACAAATGTTTCCTTAATACTAGACAGTTCTTGTCTAATGCCTTGAAGAAGATTAGGGAATGCAAATCCTGCAAGATTGGGGCTCAAGCGAGATCTCGCGAGTTTACGAAGAACAAAACTGCGAGATCTCGCGAGATTGTCAGTTTTGCGTTTTTTTTTTGCAAATAATCACAAAATTGGAATAAATTATGCAGTATAAATATTATTTTCTAAAAGACAAACATATTTTTCCCAAATTTTTTCAATAGACTTTACGTACCTATCTATCAAATAACAAATGAAAGAAAAAAACAGTCTTGTTTTCTTATTTCTAACATAAACATTTTGGTAATAAGACAGTTATCGACAAACAAAACAACGAGAGGTCAACAAAAACTAAAACTTATTATCTAAGTTGAGTTTGACTATTAAACTGAGATATTATTATCAATTAAACAAAACCATATCCATTCAGTAGATCCATTCGATACTACAGATTAATTAACAAAACATAGCAATTAGTCAGACTATTGGAAATTACAGATAAATTAACAAAATAAACCAATCAAATGAAAGAGAGTGTAATATCGTTAAACTAAGCGAGATCAATCTCACTAAAGGAGGCCGAGATTTCGCGAGAACGAGATTGCATTCCCTACAGAAAATGCGCTTTGCGAAGAATTGTCACCATAGGACTGGTTCACGGTCTTATAATTTCTCCAGATAAAGATGACTTTACAAGTTTCAAAATCTACTGTATTACAAGTATTTTGGAGTATAGTAAACCCCCTTCTTATTCTATCCTCTTAACTGGTTGTACCTATAAACTTTGCAGACCTCTTACGTGCTGCTTCGATGGGTGGGAATACATGAAATGTTCGCACTGGCTTACAGATCAGTATAAAAATAATCTGAATAAAAAAATTTCAAGTACTTTTTACCATGCACCAGTTTAAGGACTATTCTATTTACTGTAATAATAGTGAAACATTATGATAACATTTTTTTTTTACAATAGAAGATTGTTACACGTTTACGTAAAAAAAGAAACTGACGAATTTTTCGACATTAAAAAATACTGACCCACGTATTTTCTGAAACGTCTCGGCTTACTTACACGAGACATACGCGTGGTTTCGTAGAATAATACGCCGCGTAGTATTGTGTTATCTAGAATTCGCAAGAACTTACATTTTCGCCGGTTTTCCTGCGGTTTCGCGTCAATAAACGTTTTGTTCGTCGCCATCGATAAATGCCTTATTAGGTAAATGCCTTAGTATTACGTCAGCACTATGGGGGGGCGGGGGGTCTTTACTTTGCTTATTTAGGATGACATGGGGGGTAGGGGAGTCTAGATGATGATTACGTCATCGGTAGTTATTTACTTTTTTACACGAATGGCAACCCTCATATTGTCTTTGGTTGAAAACGAAACGCATTTTCGGGGATTCCCGCAAATAATGCACACGTTTAGGCAAAAACAATACATTAATTGAAAAATGTTTACGTAAGCATGGGGGGCGGGGGTAAGTGAATTGCTTACTTTTGCTGACAAGGGGGACGGGGGGGTAAATAATTGTAATAAATCTGCTTACGTAATACTTGAACGGCCCCTTATAAGACTAGAGACAACTATTTTGAGCCTGACTACAAAAGCGTGTAAGCATGCTTTAACAAAGTAAACAATGTCTTTCTACTCTCCAGAACCCAGTTTTTTTGTCGAGTTTAACATGTTGACAGTCCCGTCTATTTTGGATAATCTCGTGGTACTTCCAACAGTTTTTCCTCGTGCAACAGCTTTATTCATACTTTTCTAGACAATCATAGCTCTAGTTCACACGTCCAGCCTAGAAAAAGCAGTTCAGTTGCCTTTGCCTTATTTAATTATTTGTTTCAACTCACACTATAAAGCTGATTTACATCTGTGACGTCTCGCAAGGCTCAGTTGAAAACCAGCGTCAGGAACCTGTGGCCTGGCATTTTGCTGAACTGAACCTATTTGGCACAGCCGTGAGGCACACGGTACCTACTTTTGTGTTCTTCCTTTTCCATTGTCTCGTAATTTTTCATTGTAATTGTGTGCCGAAGGCGTGTCAAATAAACCTATTTTCTTTCTTTCTTTCTTTGGTGAATGCAATACATGTAATGCACGGACGTCACAGCTAGACCAAAACTGCATTACATGTAATGCACGGATAGTCAACGTGTTAAATCATCAAAGGACGTTTTGCTTCTAAGGAGGAACGGTTTTCTCGCATACTTACATCAGAGGGTTACATCTAATGCGACTTCTACTGCCCCAGACTAGTGCCATGCCAGCTTATTCGTGGGTCCCACCCGTGGGAAGTAAGGTGATTTACAACCCTAACCAATTAAATTTTTTGGTCATCAAACTCAAGCTTCAGACAACGCGTAAAAACCAACTGCTGCTTAACGTGCTTGACAACCTATCAAAAGTTCAAAAACTGTCACCCATCAACGAATTGACCTAGGCAAGCGTTACTGAACCTTGAAAATGAACTTAAAGGTTTTACTAGTCAACAAACACTTCGCCTGGACCCGAAATAATGCAAAAATATTCATGTAAATAAGAACTCATACGTAATACATGTACACTTGTTTTGAACAAGAATTTGGAACAAAATAAACAGTTGTTCTCATTGTTGTATAAATATGTATGTACAATATACTCGCGTAGTTTATTGAGTTGAGTAAAACACTAGCATTGAACCTAAAATGCGTTGAAAATTACTTTTTTTATGCTAAACAATCTGAATATTTTCAAACTAAACACATGTTTCTATGATTTTTCTTTGTCAGGACTCTTTTCACAATTGAGTTTTAAACAGCCTCATTGGTCTGGTCTATTGGTCAAGAGGGCTTGGGATCGATACTGAAATAATAATTTGGTGAGGAATGAGTACCTATGATATGGATGGCTCCAACAGCCGTTTCCAATATACGATTTATTTCTGGTTTTGCCTTACTGGCGACATAGCTTTAAAAGGCCAAAGCCAGCCGGGGTCGCGGGACTTACGAGTGACCCCCGGAACGTAAAGGCCCGCTCTGCACTGGGTGGGAGGACTCATTTGATGATTTTACCATGATAGAAAAAAAAACTATTTAGTCCGTCAGTTAGATCATAAAGAAATATTTGACACGTATTTTTTCTTTTGCCACGTAAACCAAAATTGACGAAGACACGACACTATTAAAATTGCCAAAACGTCACAAGCAAGTGCAGTTTTCACTTGCTCCTGACGTCACGAGCCCCCCACTCTCGAATTTTTATGTGTTATATATTTTTTTTATCGTGGTAAAATAATCAAATGAATCCTCCTACCCATGGCGGATCGGGACGTTGTATTATATCTTTGTAAAATATGCGTTAATTCAACAAAAGAAGGTCGCTGCACTTATGATTTACCGTGACCCCGATACGTTAAGGGCTATTGAAAGACATCGTGGATTTTAGTCAGTACGAGTCTGACAGTCCCTCCCGCTCTGCCCTGGGTGGGAGGACTCATTTGATGATTTTAACACGTTAAAAAAAACACAAAAAAATAAAAAAATACGTATCCATTATTTTTCAAAATACTTACTTGCAATTTATGGATGCTGTCAACATGCCTGTTCCTTCCTATCCCTCGATAAAACACAGATATACAGGAAGCCAAATATTATGTAACAGAACAGACACCCTACTATCTATTCTATTATGTATTACAACTACATTCAACATAACGTACTACAATCAGCTGATCTACAGATCTATTTACATCTATCACCTATCACTACATATGTCAGTGTCTCGTTATGTAAGGTTATGTATTTATATCTTGGTATTCGGAGATGCTATATAAGTATGCATATAATGGTCATAATGCTTTGTATGTGTGTATGATGTTGTATGAATTTATGATGTTTGATGGCCTTATGGTGACGTGGTCGTGATGCTTATGTGATCTTTGTGAGATTGGGTCCCATTGAAAGAGGGTGAGCGCTTATAAATGTTATGACTGTGGGTTAAGAAAATATACTAAGTAAATATGAGTAATACAACTGCCTTTTATTGGTTAGGACCTCGCAGTCTGGTCTTTGATTCGGGAGCACAGACTTTTTACTTCGGAAAGAAAATTAAATTGCAGTAAAATATGAAAGTATACTTTAAGTTCACTGACTGAAGCAATTTATAATTATATATGAATCATAAAAAACAGCCTTTATTACTTTCTCTTAACGACGTTTATAATTTTACAACAGTGTATTACAGAGTGTTTAACGGTAAAACACATTGAATATAGCAGACTATTCTATCTAATTTCTAATTAAAAAATATCTCTTTTTGGGAGTTTAAATACGACTCTTGGTAGGCAAGAGCCTCGCGATTTTTAATTACGAGATGTATTACTGCTAGGCAAGTGTGCTTCACCATCGTCCATACATCGCCCCCATTGCTTACTACGAGATAGTGGTACGTCGCGAACCTATCGTAGAACTGATCAGTACTTTTAAACCTTTTTAAGTTCGCAGGTTAAAGTTGCTTATTGTGTTCGTTAATGAAATCCGCCTTTACTAATTCTGTTATAACCCGCGCTCACTACTACCATACCCGAGTTCCTCGCAGTACTTTGCCTTGTATGTTCTCATAACAGCACACAACTTTCTCCGTCGACCTCGCTCAATGGAACCGAACCAAGTCGCCTTAATCACTACGGCAAGCACGCATGTGCTTAACTTAAGATCTAACATCCTCATAGAAGCAAACACAAATGAAATGAAGTTTTTTTTGTTACATTATCTCTTTATTAATTTCTATTTATTATGTAAAACAATTTTAAATATTTCTTACCGAGGAAACAAAAAAAAAATTGAAAAAAAAAGTATGGCGCTTGGTCAAAGCGACCTGTGATTAGGGCTCCAGAAACATTAACCTATTATATTTCTACAAGCTTTTATTTACTATTTGTGTAGCTGTATAATAAATGCGGCTCTTTGCTACGGAATAATGGTCCTTTAACGCAATTTTTAATAAAATGTAGTTTGTGATGTTGGAAATTGTTATCTCTACTCATCGCGCTGTAGAATAATTTTTTCTTCGAGTGTCTTGAAGTGTAAGAGTTACAACATTATGAAAAGAAATGAATCATCTTTTTCATCAAAATATAAACGTTTTTTCAACACCAATCCAGCTTTATTTTCGTATCGAAATAGCTCTGAAAATATACACACAAATGTGCACTTGAAGGCACATAAACAAAAACAAGAGACGGTGAAGACCGACACTTTAATACTGCAATAGTATGATAATATTGCGCAGTGACAAGCCGTTGGCGTAGTGCCCAAGTAGTCACAAAGATTAACTAACGACTAAAAGTCTTTAGAAGTCATGGTCAGTTTAATTCATAGTTCTGAAAGACAAAGAGGATTTAAAATGAGGGTAGCTAGGGGACAAGAGGGACTATCAGACTCATACTGACTTAAATCCACGGTGTTCTTCAATAGCCCTTTACGTTCCAGGGTGACGGTTACTTGGTGAGAAAGTTCCGTGAACCCGGCAGGTCCTCTAAGGGTGGCTCCGTCAGATTGCTGACAGCTCTGTGAGTTGATGACCCGGGCATGTTCCACGAACGGACGGCGAGTCATCCATTACTCGCCGTCCATATTAGGAAAACTTTGGGGAGGCCTTTGTCTCGCAGCCAAGGCAACTAAAGGCGAATTAGGCCAGCCATGTATAAACTGCTTAAAGTGGTACCTACCGACTTCTGGGCGATCTCAAGCCATGGATTAAGAGCTAACAAAGACTGGCGAGACCTTTGTCCCGCATCGAAGGCCTCGGAAGGCCCATCAGGCGAGCCATACACACTGCGACTGTCTAGCATAATACACTCTTCATACATACATGGAACCGCTCCAGCAGTCGAAGTGCTTCGGGCAGTCAGTGAGGTTAAGCAGTCGCCAGGCATACACTGACCGTTTCAGCATTCTTGTATGTTGATGATTGGCTAACTTCTAGAGCAGTCCTTGTATGGGCGGTTTTAAAACCCGCTGCCCGACGTGTACGTGCGGGGCGGGGGAACACTGGGGTGATGTTCGTCAGTAGGAGTCTGGTAGAGGGTTTGTCAGACTCGTTTGAGGAAAAAGAAAGCTTTTGCTCAGTAGTTGGGCAAAACGGCAAAAAAAGGAAAAGAAAAATTAAGTCAAGCATGTATAGGTTACTTCTAGTGCTATGTGGTCGAAGACAACCACATCATTGCTTAGCATCAGGCGAGATAGTGGTCAAACGAGAGCCTATAATAAATAAATGAAAAAACTATGCGGTAGAGAGGACATATTAGTTGGAGATTACAAAAATAGGCTACAGCGTAACCCTAAATTTAAAACGTCTCGCGGTGATATAATTTTTAATGCAGTTCGGGGAAGCCCGAGTTTAGATGCCTTTTATTTTTGTCAGTACCTATTCATTCTTTAAAGAACCCAACTGATGGACCAAACAGATTTACAATTTATTAATCCTGTCAGCTAGCCTATTGCAGTGCTTTATCATTGATCGTTCTGTTACATAATCTGGCGCTTCGTTCACGTTGATAATATTGGTTGGCGGCATTTGGCACTGTGTACCATAATTTTCGAGAATCTACCGGTAGATGGCCCGACATTGTACACAGCGTTCAAGGTGAATCGTCAGATATTATTTCATAGGAACTTTACTAGATGGACTTACTTGGTCAAGAATTCGAAAATGAATGAAATGATTTACGGATGGTACGGAAGTTCCTTTATAGACGTCAAAATCGCTCCGGGATAAACACGTATTATCTAATGTGACTGGGAAGTATTCATGGGATGAAGAATTTAGAAACAATCTTGCTTCCAAAATGCATGCTATACGTACGCTGGTCAACTTATCGTTCCACACGTGCAGCGCAATCGACCTTTTTTTCGATTAAATTCACAGTTATTAATACTTTTACTTTGCTTGACTGCATTTCTAAATGATATATTACATTTTACTATACAATAATCTATCTCTTACAGGAAAGAGGTATATGGTCCTATGTTCGTTTTTCTCTCTTACTTTTAGAGTGAATGGCAATTTTATGTAGATAACGCTCGGTTCATGCTCTATGTCTATGTAGGTACCCAGCTAACGGCTTGCTAATCTTACTAACCATGTCGGTGAATCATACGCTGCTTTCCCGAATGTCATTTTATATCTTATTTTTTAAGGAATGTATAGCTCGCTCCCTTAGAAATATGATGAATCATCAATACCTGTGCTCGCTCCATGCTTGAGGAAAATATTATGTAGATGGTGAAATCATGCCCTTGCTCTGAACATAAATAAGTTACGAAATGTCGGTCCCAGACGATTCAATTAGCTTGACTGTTGCAATGTTAAACTTAATTCATGATTTGCAACTGCCGATGGTATCTAGCCTTATCCTTCGTTACACACATTAATACGACAAGCTTTTCCCGCAGTTCCGCTCTCAAAGAGATTCGAAAAGTTCTATTGGAACAAAAAGTGCGCTATGCCCACAACAATCTCCTCTAGCCTACAAATTGTCTCTATGGTATATCCTAGGTCGCGGGACTGTACGAATTACCGTGACCCCGGTACGTAAAGGGCTATTGAAGGGCACCGTGGATTTTAGTCAGTACGAGTCTGACAGTCCCTCCCGCTCTGCCCTGGGTGAGAGGACTCATTTGATGATTTTACCACGATAAAAAAAAATGGTATATCCTAACTCAGGTCATGGTGCCTTTAGTCAAATGTCATCCAAATGCGATCGTTGTGGTAAAAAAAAGGCAACAGAGTTAGTAGTCTAGAGTGAATCATAATGATATAGTGATAGAGCTTAAAACTAGTCGGCTTGTTGTGCGTAGTTTAAAGTGATGAGCAGACAGGGAGACGCCATTATACAATACGATGATACTACTATTTCTACAGCATACTATTTTAATTCTGTTTCTAACTATTGTATTCATTGTATGCCATTGTTTTCAAGTATAACACCATTTTAAATCGTAAATGTTCCTTATGCAAAAACCTTTTGAAATAATTTTAATTCTTCATTCACTGACAAGAGAGACTGAACGTACTAGTAATCCGCCAGCACGCGTAGCATGACAAATTCTATCTCTATTCGACCAAGAACAGTCATTTTATCATTATTTGCATACAAATTGTCTGTTTTTGAAGTGAAAACTTCTTTAGCGGAGTTGTGCATTTTTTTTGGAATGGGTAAAAATTTTTAAACTCGCGTCAGGACACGTGACCCTGATCGAAAATTCGTAAGACGGCGCAGGGCGCTTGCGCGAATGTTCGTGTATGTTTACTACTATTCAAGTTTTCACCTTTTTCTGCCGGCACTCCCAGAGTGCAACCCGTCGTTTTTTTTGCACATGTATGATACGATTGGTACACCATTGAAGAATAATAACATTTCTATATTTTATACATTTCCATGCTTAAAACGATAAAAATCTTTCTACGTTTTTTTATTTTTTCTTCCGTCGTTAAAACACTTTTCTATGCTGCTACGCGTGCTAGTCTAGATTAAAAAATAGAGTTAGTTTTATACTAAAGGCACCCATTAAAAAATTTAAGAAGATTTCATTTTTGTCCATGGGGAATCCCAACGAGCATCCTAAATAAATGCTCAAATTAGTATGGGAATACCGACGCAAGATTTTTTGTCGTTTCATTTCAATTGATTAATTTTTCAATGGTCCTCTAGCTCCCCTTGTTCTTTGTAACAAAACAGTACCTATACAATGTTAACTTCAACTAAAAAAACGACGGTATTTTTTTCAGAATTCAAATTGCCGTCCTTACCTGCTTATTTTTTATGTGCATTTTGTATCAGGCTCGTTGTTGTTTTCGTCTGTCTTCTCTGAATAAATAATGCTTTAAGGTCATGCATGAAATTGAATAAATCTTCTTTCAATGTGTTTCAAAAATTTAAAGTGGAATTTTTGGTACTTTGTGACATTTTTTGGATTGTTTTCATTTAATCTTTGTCATTGACTGCCTATCTATCCTCCATAACACCAAGAACTGGGTAACACGTGATAACTAAGCAAGACTTGGGTGAATTAATCTACTAGCTAAGTTCTGGAATATTCAGGATATAACACTAAAACTGGTACCTATTAGTATCGTCTCCATCCAAGTAGTGGTAAGATTCAATTTGTATGACTTATACGTATAATCTGGAAGATCCATCATTTCGGGAAGTCCCGATTTAACTGAGTAAATAATATTTTTATTTCGACTTCTATTCTCAATTATAACAATTGGTGACACAATAACAATTATACCGAACACATAGTATCGAATCCGGTATAAAGATTTGGCTGAATTTAATCTACTAGCTAAGTTCTAGAATAATCAGGATACAACACTGAAACTGGTACTAAGTTTCGATTCCAAGTACCGACAAGATTCAATTTGTACGAGTTGTAAACCTGGAACATCCATCTCTTCGGGAAGTCCAGATACTGACTAAATAATATTTTTGATCTATTCTCAATTATAACAATTGGTGACACAATAACGATTCTATCGAACATATAGTATCCGGCTCGAAGGACCAATTTTCTGCACACTTTTGGCATGGTCATAAGTGGCGCGTCTAATTTGCTAACACGTAACTATGTAAGCTGCAATTATTGAAAGTTGTAACCTATACCGTTATGTATGATTTAGAAGTGGCACTTAAAGAGGAATGTTTCTGTGAATGTTGTCGTGTATTTTGACGCTCTTATGATTTATGATGTTGATCAACCGGTAGTAATGCAAGGTTAATATGTGTGCCGGTGGTACAAGGTTTTTAAAATTAATTATGATTGGGTCATATTATCAAAGCCAATGCAGAGATTGCCAAAAGCAGAGAGTTTTGGAAGGAGAAGAAGAAACTTATGCCTAGCAGTGGGACAAATGGTAGGTTATTGAAAAAAAATTGGGAGTCCCAGATAGAACATCTGATTTTGTCTGTATTAAACCAGTAAAATTGATTTAGAATCTAAAAAGAATATTAAAACGCCTGTCTTGCCAACGGTTCCGCATTCGGCCCTTCATGGCCTCCACGAGGTTTATATTTGAATTTTTAAGTCATAGATCAAAGTTCTTTATCATCATGGAAGAACCTAGTCTTGTTTCGTAAGGGGTTGACCATTTGCTGGCAGATTCTTCATCATCATGGAGTGTCCTAGTCTCATTTAATGTAATGTAATTGTTGGCCATCTTACTCCTGTCATCTTCTTTTATTATTTTATACTTCGGCGCAGAATGTCGTCTTCTTTTATAGTTCTCTATAAATTACTTGTTAACATTATTACAACACAACAAAGCATACTTACATATAAAATAATTGGTGTCCTTTACATAAGAAAAATTTATCTTTTAGGGTACACTTGTCGGCTACTTAAATACTCATCAGCTATACTTGGTACCGTGTAAGTGAACCATGTAATATCAAAATTCATGATGACATTTATATATCCCTTATATTTTAAAGAAATCACAACTAACCGTGATCTATATGAAAGAAATTAGCAACAATATAAATGTATAACCAAATGTCACTGTGAAAAGACAAAATATGGATAAAATCTGATGAACTCGTGTGTTGTCAAAACACTGAGATAGTGGTATATGTATTTGTGATGTGAATGTCAAAACTCGATTATTATCAGTCATTGTGACGTTGCATTTTTATTTCTCGTCATCGTGTGTCATGTCGTTTTAGAAATAACTAAAAATATACCGAATAGCATGATATTTTACAGATAAACTAACTTTTATATAAATTAGAAAATAATAATTGAGACACTTAAAAGCATTTTTCAAGTTAGTCAAACTTAATTTTTTCAAGTGACACTTTGTTAATCTTTGATTCGTAGGTAACTTGGTCAAATCCGGATCGAAGGACCATATTATTATTTCAAATTGAAAATCGATAGTCAACATTCTGAAAATCAGTACTTCTCGAACGTCACAAACCCTTTAAACAGTTACTGAGTTACAATTTATAGTTCATGGTAAATTTGTTTTTAATTACTTAAAACGATACTAAAATTAGCTACAACGCTCTTAATTAAAATCCATAATTTAACTTAAAAAAAAACCAACCGTGTAATATTTGGCGGTAGGCAATATTAGTAGTCATGCATCATCCAATACGTTGAGGTTTTGCGTTCCGAGGTATTTTATCGATAACTCCGAGACTATTTAAAACAATTACGAAGCGTTTATAATTGGTAACTGAAACGAAATTAAAAGATAATTATTAAACACGCAGTAATAATTGCGAACTAAGAGTATCTTTAAAATGAGAAATCGGTTCTTCAAATCATCATTGATTGTTTCATCTGTTATTTGTTTGTTTATGGCTAACGTATTTTTTTTCTTTTTCGTGTTACTGACATAGGCACAGCATACTTCAAATCATAGCCCTAACATTTACGACCACAACGGTAATGGCACAGAGGTCACTAGAGTACGCACCAAGACTGAAGTTTTTGATGCGGCGCGGAAAAAAAAGAGTACCACAAATTCTATGGTCATTTTTTTGTACGATATGGTAGCAACTGGTAGCAACCTCATGGTATCTCAGACCATTAATTTATTTTTCTTTAACGACTGGATGTTTATGCTGCAGGAGTTAGCATTATTCTGTTCTAAATCATTTTAAAATATGAAATGGGGTCAAAGTTTGGTGTTTTAAAATTCCTCTTGACAGTGAGGTCAAAATTATTTCACAAAATATTTGTGTAGAACTTATTTATTTTCAAAGTCTAGCATATCGTCTAAGAATTTAAGGGTTGGGTGACTAGCAAAAGCTTCTGTGTTTTTCTGGATATGGCAGAGGCCTTCCACAGAAAGGTAGAGTTACAATAATATGTTATCATAGATCTCAGGATTTTTAGGCTTTTTTTGGATAATGGCCGGATTTTGTAAATCTCGGGAAACATCAGGATTTTAAAAAAATTCGAAAAACATAATTTTTCACATCTTTTTTTAGCAGCATAGCATAAATTAATAATAATCATCTTTATACTATCGACTTTGGCCATGTAGACTGTACAAATAAAATCAACATATAAAACGTATGTAAAAAAAATACATATAGGTATTTATAATATGGAATGATGGCGTTTATATGTAATATATTATGAGTTCTCACCATGTTTACATAAAGCAACGACCATACAGCCTATGGTCGTTGACATGGTCGCGGGACTGTACGAATTACCGTGACCCCGGAACGTAAAGGGCTATTGAAGGACACCGTGGATTTTAGTCAGTACGAGTCTGACAGTCCCTCCCGCTCTGCCCTGGGTGGGAGGACTCACTTGATGATTTTGCCACGATAAAAAAAGAAAAATAAAATGGTCGCTGACATAAAGATTGGTAAATCGATTTAACACGTGATCGTAACCTGAATCCAAGTCACTGACTGATCCATGACGTCGTAACTTGGCATAATAACAGCCGTTTGCTGTATAATATACGCAAATGTATCATTTTATTTAAATTTTGTTTAACATGTCGAGTTCCAAGTCCAAGTTTGTTTTGAATTGCTTCATTTTTGAGCCGAAAATTCGATATTTTTTTTTACTTTATGGCGATCTCAGGCACTAGCATGAGTTCGAGGCGTAAACATAAGTAAATACTTCGATTTTAAAATTGAAAACGTTCGTTACACATATCATATATGTATTTAGTCGAAATGAAGAATTTATGTAAACCATTATTGTTCTTTTTTATTAAAATTTGACCAAAATATTAAAAGCGACCTACCTTGTCAGCGGCTTCTAGCCAAGACCCCAACATAGTCTGGAAAAGGTGGCAGAAGAGTCAAGTAATGAAAAAAATATTCCATATCCACGCTCAATATTCCATATTCAATAAGTACCTAGTTATGTATTTATCGGAATAATTGGATATGTTAATCACACGTTAGCTTGAAGCTACTAATTCAAAACCAGTTAATTGCTGTATCATTACTAAGTTGCCTCATCGGTTTTACGAGGTTAACAATTTCATCGGAAATGATTTACATTTAATGACAGCAATTCTGGTTCAAACCGGAGTATGCAACGATGCTTCATCAGTGTCACTGCCATCACCATATTCATTGCCTTGTGATTGCGCTGTTTTAATGTAGATCATCGGTTTCGTACCACAGTCATAGGTTGTGGCCAGAAACGGTCGAGGGCAAAAACATTTATAAAAGAAATGGGCATAAACTTAGCATATTGGGCATAATTAGTTTACGCCAACATAAATACTCGGTCACTGGGCGGGAAAAATAATAACTTTGTTTAGTAAAAAGTTAAGCTTTGTTTAGTTCGGCGTTTACGGGCATTTATCGGGCGTTTATTCAATGCGTTCGTTCGGTGTGACGGTCTAAGGGGGATCTCATATGTTCAGCAGTGGACGTCTTCCGGCTGATGATGATGGTGATGTTGGAACGCCTCTACACTATAATATCCGAATCATATAAAAGGAGGACAGTCACATATCTTTTCCATGCGTGATTGTGGGGCAAGTTTGTTTTTTTTTCAAAGAAAACCGACAGCCTCATAAAGTTACTGTCATTGGACACGTACAAGTTCGTGCGATTATAATAATTATTGATATCAGCATCATAAAGTAAATAAGGATGTATACTTTTTTTCTTGAAACGTAATAGGAGCAATTTTATTTCGGCTTTGGTGATTTTAGGGTTGTTTTTTATACTATAGGGGTGATAAAAAAAGCGTACGGGCCGCCTGATGGTGCCCGGTAACCGTGGACGCCTGTAACACCAAATGGATCGCTTGCGCGTTACCGTCTACGCCATTTTGTCAGATAATTGCATTGCTTCAGGTAGTATTAATGAAAAAAACTCCAGAGACACATTTTATCGTATCTTATTGTCTTACAAACAACAGCTGTCATCGAAATGGCTGTCTATCATTTTACTGCATAACCATAAAAACAATACGTGACCGATTTAAAATTACTACTGGTTTTACGAATAACACAATCGTTTCAAAACATATCTTTATTAATCAGCTGCCAAGTAAAGTTTACTAGAACAATTTTCTCTGCGTGTGTAATCAGATGTATACACGTGGACGAAGAGTGTAGCGATCTTAGCAGATACCGCCCAGAGGACACGGCAGAGTTTGCTCCACCGTGTCCGTCGGGCAGTGTAGGTCTGCAGCAATTGGGCGGAGGACCGCTGTATCCTTATGTAGGATAAAGATTCACGCTATATTACGGAGCAGAGGATAATGGGAAGTAGTCACCTTCTGCAACATAGTAATGCTATTCAAAGAAGAGGCGAAATGCGCGAGGGAGAGTCCTCAAGCTCACGCCCAACGAGAGAAATCTAGTACATCGGGATCGCGGGACTTTCTTAATAGGGCTCCGCGGTCCTGCCACGTGAAGTCAAGTCCCCTTCTGCTCAACACACCGCCAGGGGACTCATTTTCCAACCTAAAAATGAAAAAAAAAAGGATCGTGGCGTGATCAGATGACGTTCTGTTTCTGCCTACACCTATGTATAAAAGGCGTGAGTTTATGTACGGAGGTATTTATTTTCTCTTTAATGGCAAAGAAAACAGAGAAATTTAATTGACATACACACATCAACAGAATCTAGGGATATCTTAATCGTAAATTATTTACGATTGTTTAGTTTAAAATCTTTTTAGTTTCATAAAAAGTTTGTATACAGATTGAAACCTCATTTATTCTATTTTCAAAATATAAGGAATAAATATAAAAAAAAAAGAAAAAACAAAATACGGTGGCAAAATTGTTAGTGATTCGTTATGTTACGGAAAATTAAAATTGTTTTATTAATATTAATTAATGAACAGGGATTAGATTGGTATTCTTTTTTAATTTAACGTGTCGTGTGAGCTTTAGGAGTCATGTCACGTCGTCATTTGAGTCGAGATGAAATGTTACGAGCCGTGGTCATGCTATAAAATGGTGCTATTCAACGCTTCGTTGCTGAGGCCCTACACACCAGCCAAAACGTGATATCAAGGTTTTGGTCACGTTATCGCAGTATTGGGGATGTAGCTGAACGGCACACGGGTAGATATCGCGTTACTACGCAGAGACAGGATCGATTTTTCCAAATAACAGCTAGAAGACAACCCAATATCACAGCGATGCAACTAGTACAAAGGCTCCAGGAGGACCACCAGCTGCTGTTAAGCGACCAAACCGTGCGAAGGAGGTTGCATGAAGTTGGTCTTCATGCTCGAAGACCGCTACGTGTTCCAGCATAGCGACGTGGCAATCGCGGTCGGCGGCTTTCGTGGGCTCGGGAGCATTTACCATGGAGTGACGAACAATGGTCTTTGGTGCTGTTCACCGACGAGTCCCGGTTTGGGTTTCATCTGGAATCACGAAGAACACGCGTTTGGAGAACTCCAGGGATAGTTAGCCGTCTAAGGCACCCTCAGGAGGTCCACTCATACCAAGGCGAGACAATCATGGTGTGGGCAGGAATTCGTCTTGGCGGACGAACCCAGCTCATTTGGATCCAAGGTAGCATGACTGCACAAAAATACCACGAGGAGGTAGTGGAGCCTGTTATTGACCCACACAGAATCCAAATGGGCCAGAAATTTCTACTCATGCACGATAATACTCCTTCCCATACGGCGCGGCCGGTGTCGACCGCTCTCCGAGACCACGATATTCAAGTTTTGGATTGGCTTGCACAGTCGCCCGACTTAAATCCTATCGAGCATGCCTGGGACATGTTACAACGAAAAGCTTTGAGAGATTTCCCGCCAAATTTGACGACACAACAACAACTTTACGACCACTTGCAAAGAACATGGGACCTCATACCGCAGCAAGACATTGACAAGAACAATCGATGTTGATGTGTAATTAATGTAAGAGGTGGCAAAACTGATTATTAATAATTAGATTTAATAAGACTTTTTAAATTTTCATTAAAATTAATAGCTTTATAAGAAGAAATGAAGTTTTTTACCATATTAATTTGCTACGGCGATTAAAATAATTAACATTTCTATTTAAAACAAAAAAATCACGAAATGTTTTTTATTTTTTACTGTACACCTTAAAATAACCTATCATTCTTCCATTTACTATATCAGAAAATTCTTCATAGATTTTTAGATATTTGATGAAATATAAAATATCCCTAGATTATGTTGATGTGTGTATAATTATGAGCTGTACCGACGTTATATTGTTTGTTTAAATTGTTATGCACCCAGCTGGCAATGATAGACTAAACACGCAGGCAGTTTGGTGACAACTAACGATAATATTGATAGAGATAACCGATCAACACGAGATATATAACAATTTGGAACACCGAATTCAATAAACCATCTTGTCGGAGGCCGGTTAAACTGTTACCGTCTTCCGTCGGTTCGCTTGAGTTCAGTTACGTTTGTGTGGCAGGGTGACTTCTCTTGGTTGCGGGACTAACGAGCTAACGTGACCCCGGAACGTAAAGGGCTATTGAAGGACACCGTGGATTTTAGTCAGTACAAGTCTGACAGTCCCTTCTGCCCTGCCCTGGGTGGGAGGTGGGACTCATTTGATGATTTTACCTCGCTAAAAAAGAAAAGGGTGATTTCTCTTACACATGGAGCGAAATGGGTTTGTCCTTGGTCTTAACCAAGAAGCAAATATGAGACCTAAGATGTATATACGAAGCTCACAAAAAAAGGACTGGATCTCCTACAACTCGTCAGAACACCGTAAAAACTGTTTGTCCGACAAAAATGGAACTCGCAAGCAAGGCGGCTCGAAGCCTGCGGTATTATTCCGGGATATATTGCGGGATCTCAAGGAGGTGGATTCCTCCGTAAAAGTCTAACTATATAAACGAATACTTTGTATTCATAATCCATCCACTACTTCCTTCTATAGAGCATCATTCCTCGCCGTGGGTGGTTAATGATAGTCGTTTAGCAAACGCTTCAAAGGGGCACACGTTCGTAGTCATTATCGTCGTCACCTTTTGCGAACTTTTATGTTAAACTGTCAATTGTGACCTGTGCAATTGTGCATGACTTGCAGTTGTAGTGCATTTTTCCACTTGAAACTGAGTAACTGCATTTGCACTGTTTTTTTTTTAAAGCTAAGCAAAACATTGCTGAATTATTTTAATTTTTCTGTAGCTGTAGAAGTGTGGTCGCGGGACTAACGAATTACCGTGACCCGGTACGTAAAGGGCTATTGAAGGACACCGTGGATTTTAGTCAGTATAAGCCTGAGTTTAGTATACCACGCTAAAAAAAAAAAGCTGTAAAAGTGTAGGTAGTAATTATGTAATGTTTTGTTGAAATCTTAGCCCTTTCTTAAGATTTTGTCTGTGAATCTAATAAAGTTAATTTTTTGCTGGATACCTATATCTTAAATGTGACATAAATAAATATTATTGGTCATCTTTCTAGAAAGACAGTCAGTTAGATATGAGAGAAAACTAAAGTAAAAAAACCTCCACTGACGCACGAGCAGTTAAGGTACGAGTATTTCCGCTTTCCTGCCTCCTTTTTATGTGAAGATAAACCTGTAGGCCAGAGGTTCCTAATCTTTTTAATTTGCGGTGCACTTATAGGTTTATTTTGTCTCAACAACTAGTCGATACCAGGTCACAATGATTCCTGGTTGAAAGCTCCAGCAAATTGGTATTCGTGAACCTGGTTTTAAAGCTGCACGAGAGTTCAATGAGCCCTTTTCTTTTTTCTGGTGATGTTGTGAATACAAAAAAAAACGGGTTGCACTCTGGGAGTGCCGGCAGAAGTAAAAACTTCAATAGTAATAAACACACACGAACATTCGCGCAAGTGCCCTGCGCTGTCTTACGAATTTTAGATCAGGTCACGTGACCTGACGCGAGTTTAACATTTTTTACCCATTCCAAAAAAAGTGCACAACGCCGCTAAAGAAGTTTTCACTTCAAAAATCTTTGACCCACGCAAATTCGATTCGGAGACGATCAACAAGAGCGGCTCACAGTAACCCCCTATATACGCTCCATGGCGTGTACCAGGGGCCATATTATGACGTCTTAAAACCAGGCTTGTTCCAGTAAGCGAGGTGGCGCTAGAAGACTTGCATACCTCTGTCTCTTTCACTCACTGGAACAAGCCTGGTTTTAAGACGTCATAATACGGCCGCAGGGCTCCGCAGTACAGTTTGGGAACCCCTGCTGTAGGCTATAATAAAAAATGCACTCTTGCGTCTTCCTCATAATATAAAGCAGTAAAAATAGGGGAACGTGAAACGACTTTCATATCACCCTCCTTACGCCTGACGTAAGTGATATTTCCAATGTTTTTCCTTATGGCTCAATATTATTTGACAATCATCGATTTATCCTGATTTAAAATGTTGAAACTAATATTTTCAAGCTGGAAAATGTATTATGAGGAATTTATATTTTTTGGGTGTAATTTATTTATAATATGTACGTATTTAGAAACATATAAGTATGTTTATCAGTCGTCTAGTACCCATAACACAAGCTCTGCTTAGCTTGGGACTAGATGGCGTTGTGTGATAGTTGTGGAATATTTATTTATTTATTGCAACTTCCTCAGCAAGCTGTTTCATAATCAGAAATTATTCAGAGTGCTACATTTTTTTTGCGTTAGTATTACATTTTACAGTTGTGGAATGTATTCCAAAATCAAAATGGCGACCTTAGATCCATTGTTCCACGTTCTATTTTTAACCGTCGTTCAAATCAGTAAGTTATTTTGAACAACTTGACCCGTAATGCGTAAATGCAGCATGACTAAGCGTCCACGTTAAAATTGTTTGTCATCGTTACTTTCAATTCCTATCCCGGATTAGAATAATTGATAACATTATTGTTTATTTACTTAATATTTTGTTATTTTACTTTTATGTAATACCTAATTGCTGATGTTCCGTGACTAGGTATGTTTTTTGTTCGAGTAATGATTATATTACAGTTTTAAGTTCATTATGTAAATCGTATTATTATGTTAAGTTTATCAGACGCTTATCTGAAGCTAAATTGAGCATCAGATTTGCATTTTTGATTCTATATTTTGGTATATGGATGAACGGATTTGATATACTCGTAGGTTTAGTAGGGTTTAGTATACAGGTTAACCTAGACTTAGAACATAGTATTATACTGTTACCCACTATTAAGTCCGGTAGATTGGAGGTCATGTCATTTCAAATGTTTGTTTCCGATACAATTAATGGAATTACTCGCGATAGTATTTCTCATCACAATAGTTAATATCCTATTTTGAAGAATTGGACAGAAGTAGATCACTATCGTGTGCTAATTCTCTCCAATTCTTAAGGAAGACATCAAATTCGTCCCGCCGTCTCCAACTTGGTCTACCGCGACCCCGTGTCTTATGTTAAAGGATGAATTTAAAAAAAAAATCCTCCTATGTGACATTGCAGTGCAAACCGATGATTTCAAGCGTAATCATTGGTTTAGGCTGTACGTTGTCTGTTAGTGAGACTATCTTAAAATGTTTATTGAGTAATGTTCTTAAAAAAAACTTCTGATTGACGCAATCGCGGTCGATCGTTATCAAAGAGTTCTATAGACTTTGAGCATACAGCACGCGTGATTCCTTATCAATGACTTTATCAGATTAGAAATAACTACTGGCGCTCAGACAATAAAAACATGTCTTAAATACTTTGTTACGTATGACCTACAACTTTATTGAATAGTGTACTTAAGATAGTACAAACTAATTGGTACTTTCACGCATGATAAATAATTGATAGTTACTGCATTTGGATTTATCTTGCACGAAGCAATAGTAAGAAAGAGCTGTAAGTTAAAAACTTCTATAGCCAGTACAAGTTAATCGAACCACTTTTTTTTTTTTTTGCGTGGTAAAATCATGAAATTAGTCCTCCCACCCAGGGCAGGGCGGGAGGGACTGTCAGACTTGTACTGACTAAAATCCACGGTGTCCTTCACTAGCCCTTTACGTACCGGGGTTACGGTGATGGGTAAGTCCCGCGACCCCGGCAGGCTCTGGCCCTCTACAGGCCCCGTCAATTTGCTGACACTCCTTGAGGCGCGCGTGGAACACAACGCGCCGTCGACCCGGGCATGGTACATGGTCGGGCTGCGAGTCGCCCATTACTCGCTGCCCGCATGCCCGCGCCTACGGTGGCCGGAGATCGTCTGGCGACGTCTGTCGCCGTGGGCGTCTACCACTGCGGCTGGGTCGGAGGGAGGACACTGTTCTCTCCCTCACGCGGCACGCCTCCTCCTTCGCGAGCATGACTGCTTCGCAGAAGGAGGCGACCGCTTCCCACTCCGTCTCGCCCCGCAGCAGGGCCTCGACCAATGCCGGGCGCGAGAGGTCTCCGCCTATCGCCGTCGTGAGGACACGGCGGTGCTCTGCCCAAGCGGGGCAGTCCTGCACCGTATGCTCCACCGTGTCCTCCGGTAATCGAACCACTAAAATAATATTGTATAAAGATGCAAATCTGTACAAGATACAGCTTATATTGAAACATCATTGAATGGTCATGTCTGCTGCAGAACCGATGAAAGGTGGAGTGGGAAGGTTCTCGAATGGAGATCGCGTGTAGGTAAACGTAGGGTGGGACGCCCCCGGCAAGATGGACCGATGACCTGAAGAAGGTAGGCAGTGGCTAGATGATAAAAGCAGGAGATCGTGGCGCTCCTTGGGAGAGACCTCAGAAGTGGACTGCAATAGGCTGAAATGATAGTGAGAATGTTCTTTGCATCTTATTTAACAGCAATGCAGGTGATGAAAGGAACTCCCTATTTTGGAAAAACACAAAAAGGAAACGATCTTTAACGTTGCTTCATACTAGGAATTTATCCTCTATCGTGGGTGCGTTTACAAACATTGTAACTCAGATCCTTGACTTGCTAGTATGGTTTTATTTGTATGTCGATTGGCTTCCACCTTCAACATTAACTATGTTACCTTAGTATTTGTGTCAAGTTTCGATTAAGCAGCTTGTTTGGGCTGACCTGGCCCTAATATTGTGTACCTATGTTCTTCCTAAGTAAAAAGAAGGTCAAATATCTAGGACAAACTCGTGACCTGGCTGGTTTATGCTTTTTTTTTAAAAATTATTCTGTTTGAACATCAATATGCGAGCCTTAAAAGCTCGTAACAAACTCTTTTGTTCAAATCTACAATTTTTCAAGAATATTAAACATTCCGATTTGATCTTGCCCGCGTGGAATACGGAAATAAACCCTCGGAAATATGTTTTATACTACAAAGTTTTATGTCGTAACCTAGGTTATAGTCTTATATTCCGCATATCCAGCCGTTAAATTTTGAAAAGGTATTAAAACGATAGAGAGATACATTTCGTATCTCCTTTATAGATAAGCTATCGTTTATTCCTTCCATTTTCTCCAAGTAGATCAAATCATAGTTTTCCTTTCATATCCGATCATTTTGTCCACTCGATTCGCAAATGTTTTGTAATCTATGGCCACGGCGAGCGACCTTTGCCACTGTTTTGGTTACAACTAGCATTGTATTTCGGGTACGTTATTCTTGGCAACAACGTATGGCTTCGATACGCAAGACAGGCCGGAATCCAAATATTGTGCCCGCTTAAAACAACGAAAAGTCTTAAAAATACTAACCCAAATCATTTAATATCATTTGGTGATCATGGTTATTATGGAATCATTTGCAATGAGTAATTTCGTATTATATTTGGTAATTATCTATGGTTTTATACAAATGAGGTTCTTATGTAACGCATTTGGGTTTTTCCATTACGGTATCAGCAGGCGTGTTGCTTCAAAGACGATCGATAGTTTTATCTATTGACTATCAATGTAAAGCAGTATAAATAAACTTGTTGTAGGTTCAAGGATATAATTACTACGTTTGTAAACAGGTTACTGGGCCAATATCTTTTAAATAGATGCTTTACAATTTTTCATAGAATTCGGCCAAAATAAACATTCGTCCAAATTTTCGCGATCAGCTTCATACTACTGCGTGTTGTTAGATTGAGAATCAGCATGTACAGTATTTGGTCGTTCGGTACCTTACGTGCTTATGCTTACCTAGGCATGCAATTTGAAGATCTTTAATTTTTAATTTACTTGTTTTCGGCTTATTTCTTAAAATGTTTGAGTACCTTGTCCTCTAGGTCATTGACTGATTGACCTACATAATACCAAAAGTGTATTATTGGTTTACTTTGCGGAAGAAAAACAATCTGTTCCGGCTTAAAATAAACCTTTTCCGAATTTACCCAAGAATTTTTGGCAAAACATTTTACATTTTCACCCAACTACTATTGGAAAAAAAAGGTTAAATATCTAGATTTTTTTTTTTTATTTAAAAAATACCTGTTAAAAAGTTTCACACCCAGATTATAAAAATAGGAGTTTCACGGAAACAATTATAATCTTACTAAACAGTAGTGGCACTTGACTGAAGTGTCCAGATATTGTTACTGTAACAATGTAAGCCTCTTGTTGAGTATTACCCACTTTCGTCTTACGGAAACAAAGTAGTTGTTTTGTTGTTACAGCAGTAGTTTTGTTTTGTTGCATAATCAGGATGTTTTCTGATTGTACAAAGCAACATGGCACTTTTAGCCGTTGTGTATTAACGGCACGGTTGGCGCATTGGCTAAGCGATCAACCGTAGCGTGTCGCGGATTCGATGCCCTCACGTTACTAAAGTTGGTATGATCAGCAAGTACATGTTCCGGATCTCGGTGTTTGTGAGTTTATATGTATGTAAATGTACCCACGGTACATGAAAAATTCTTAGCTTGGGGCGAAAGTTTTATAAATAAAAAGAAAAGAAAAACGTTTTGTGAGTTATTATGTGGAAATTCTAGCTGTCAGCAAACTGAGAGTGCCTTAAAAGGGCTTAATAGCTGCCTAGACGGTCTTAGCGTGTTACTGGGGCCATGAAACGTGAAGGGCAATTGATGGAACACGATGGAATCATAAGTCCCGCGACCTCGACAGGCTTTGGCCCTCTAGAGGCGGGCCCCCGGGGGCCCCCGTCATTTTTACTGACACTCTTTAAGGCGCGCGTGGAACACAACGCGCCGTCGAGCAATCTGCTTTAGTGATAAAGTTGCAATTTTATTCAAGTTTGAAAGATTGGTGTAGATTGTTGTCTGTACCATTCATTAGAACGTGATTAAGTCATTATACATAATAACAGCAATTGTTTATACTTAGTAATAAAATTATAATTACCACTAACTACCGCAGTAATTTTATTACTGGCATAGCGCGTGTAAGTTTTTTGTCGATACTGCACATCATCTATCTATCCGACCTTTCTGAAATATTAAGAGGAAAGTTCCTAAGCCATATTTTCTTAGACGCAGCTTTGGGTCCTATTACTGTGCAAATTTACGATTGAAAAGCGATAAGACGTTGGGTTTTTTTGCGATGTTACATTTAACAACTGCCTCTTTAATAAAAATTTTGTCACACAGACTGTGAACGTACTTTTAAAAATGCAACGCTTCCTGAAAATAACTGGTTATTTGCGTCGCTTCAAGGTTCTTAGTAACTTAATTGTCTGTTTAACTTCAATTTTCGCTGTTAAATTCTTTTTTCACTTTACAATCAACAAGGCGTCTTCTTATCACCGAAGGTATTCATCACGACGTCTCGTGAAAATGAAACTAGGTATACATTTGAGGTAAAAACGTTGTCGAAATTCAGGCAGTGTAAGACCACTCCCAAAACGCGTTATCACGGATTCCGTATTCGTTTTCTTAATGTGGAATTCCGATTCTGAATTCAATGTTTAGCGCAGACTTTAGGTACTTTGTATTAGCGCGGCTGGGTTTCGAAACGAACGTTAGATATTTTTTAATTAGGAAAATATACGAACTTGTGCGTCATCATCACATAGAACACTTTGTATGAAATGTCTGCAGTCAGGTTTCCGAATCGGAATTCCACATTAGGGAAACCAATACGGAACCAATACGGACCAGCTTAAATGTGCGTAGCATTGGGTATCGCCATCATCCTATTCACCATAGAGATCGGACCTCGACGGCACACTGATCAATTTTGTAGTTGCAACACGATCAGTGGCGAAAACAGGGTGACTGGGTTACTTCGTGATTACTTCGTGGTGCACAAATTGACCAATGACTATGCTTGAAATCTCCGCTCCGCTTCAATGGAAACAGTACGAGCGGGGTGGAGCAGAGCTGAGCGGATATTCATACATCGAGGCGGTGCAGTGCGGAGGACAGCGAGCATTGGGGTGCAGAGCGGAGGACAGCGGGGCGGTACGGAGCGGTGCGGAGCGGGGCGGTGCGGAGCGGGGCGGTGCGTGACTCGCGTGCAGTGTGTCAGTTGTCTTCGTTACGTCACTAGGTGCATCAAAATGGATGAGAAATTCATCGCTCCTCTCCGCCCAGCTCCGCTTCTCTCCGCCCAGCTCCGCTCCTCTCCGCTCCTCTCCGCCCAGCTCCGCTCCTCTCCGCCCAGCTCCGCTTCAGTGGAAACACTGACCACTTTTCACCGCTCTTCTCCGCTCCTCTCCGCCCAGTTCCGCGTCAGTGGAAACGCGGCCTTAAGCCGTAGGTGGTCAAGTACGGTGTCAGGTCTAAACAGTCCAACATAATTATGGTTACACTGAATGTCCCGATATTATGTCAGCATCAATTGATTTGGAACCTATGTACTTGTTAGGGAACTGCAAGCATGTTTGGGAGCCTTATTCGGCATGATTTTTCATATGGCGCTTGGACCAAATCAAACTAAAACGAACCTCCTTGCAAAATGTATCTAAAATACTCCCGTAATCTTCAGTGTGACATATTGTTTGTGATTAGAAATATCTTTTACTATTGTCAAAATAGTGATCGATTTTATTATTATAATGGGTTCAGAAAAAACAAGAGTATTAACAAGGCCATTTTTGACCTGCTAAAAGTTATAATGTCAAATGTAGATTCCAAAACGCCTATAAGTGCTATATACACAGATATGTCGAAGGCCTTTGATTATGTTAGCCATGAGATGTTATTACAGAAACTGTACACTTATGGTATTCGAGGTAATTGCCTAAATCTAATAAAATCGTACTTGAACGGACGTAACCAGTGTACCGAAATCACTCGAATATGTGTCAAATCCAAACGTGAACTCAAATATGTATCTTCCTATAGAGAGATTAAATTTGGTGTCCCACAGGGAAGCGTTCTTGGGCCATTGTTATTTTTAATTTATATAAACGACCTTCCTCGTCAAATCCATTACCCAATGGTGTTATTTGCTGACGACAGCACAGCACTCATAAAATGTCACAATAAAGAAAATTATGAAAATGAAATAAATAATACAATTAAAACCATAATAAACTGGCTGAATAATAATAACCTGATTATAAATATCCAAAAAACGAATATAATGAATTTTTATCAAAGGCTTCGCACCAAAAATTTAAATATCCATTATAATAATCAAAATATACAAAGAGTAGATGTTGCGAAATTTTTAGGTATACTAATAGACAGCCAACTCACATGGAAAGCTCAAGCAGATAATGTCTGCAAAAAACTTAGTGCATCTGCTTATACTCTTTACAATCTTAAAAAAAAAGTAAACATAAAAACTGCTTTAGTTGCATATCATGGTCTTGTAGCTTCCACTTTAAGATTTGGAATTATATTTTGGGGTAACTGTAGCGATAGGGAAAATATCTTTAAAGCTCAAAAGCGCTGCATACGAGCAATGTTTGGTTTGTCAGTTACAGATAGTTGTGTACCTATTTTCAAAAACCATAAAATCTTAACCTTTCCATGCATCTATATTCTAGAAATAGCTTTATTTGTTAAATCCAATCAACATCTATTTAAAACATTAAATGAAACTCGGCATCGAACTGTTACTTTGCGATCTCAATACCAAAACTTATTATACTCAGGTGGATACAGAACGGCTTTATTGAAAAAAAGTGTTTTTTGTATGGCACCAGTAATTTATAATAAAATCCCAAACTCCATTAAAGAGCAACCTTTACGAATGTTTAAAAAGAAACTTACCTCAATGCTATTAGAAAAGTGCTATTACTCTGTAACCAACTTCTTAACTGATAAAGATTGTTAATCTCTTAAACAGTTACGATTCAATGTTATGTTAATTTAGTTTCTTTCTTATAATTGTGTTGATGTTATAATTAGTTATATTTAATTCAATTTTATATAGATACTCGTATTGTAAATATTATGTTCAAAGCATTTACCCAATTAATGTTTGCATGCTAATATGGCAGAATGTACAAGGATTCTGTAAACCATTCATCCACCTTTTGTTAAAACCTACATTCTATGCAAATAAATAAATATTCTATTCTATTCTATTCTATATAGCGGAGTAGCGCCAGTCGTTACGGGATTACCATATCTATGTATAGATTATAAGTGATAATTTATATGTTGGATTATGTGTTACTAGCTGGATTGTATGAGATAACCTTCAAATGAAATCACAAGTGGTAGTTTATACCACCTTTTTTTAAATCTGGCAGTGATAGAGTACCAGTCTAATGGAGTTGGTCTTTTTACCTTGATGGTATTGAAAGTAAGTCACTATTGAGACGTTGGAATTTCAGGGTGAGTTCAAGCACGCCTTATATCAGAAGTTTTTGTAACGGTAAAAACAAAAATAGTCTTCGAATACATATCATACGATTTATCATAACTGGCTAAAACTGGTATTGAGATAAAAGTAAAGAATTCCAAATGTTGAATGGCTGTAATGCTGTTATCATTGTTTTCCACAATACATTTAAAAAATGTAACAATAATTTTTTAGATCATAATAAGTATTGCATAGTTTTGCCAACCGGTAGGTGGTTACCTATCAATTTATTTACTACTTTCGCCACTAAAACTTTACCTAGGTACCAACATTTATGTATTTAAGTTTATTGCTGTCTTAAATACTCGTATCAATTAATTGTTATCACAAGCCACTCTTCGCAAGTGCGAAAAAGAAAACAACGTTATGTATTGAATTATATTTTTTATCGTAGAACACTGTCGGTTCATTGACTTTTATAGCCTCTAAAATAAAATTCCATAAAAACTAAGGTCTACCTTAGGTGTTAATTAGGTCGTTAACCTTTTTTTAAAATCGGTTGAAATATCCATAATTGATCAAGAAATAAATAATAAAACCTTTAATTGACCTTTAATTTTAGTCTTTAGTCTTAATATTGAGACTTAAATCTTTTATCTAAAGCTAAAGTGAAATATTGAATTCAGGTCTAAGTTTCAGCCGGGGTCGCGGGATCTTCTAAGCAGTATACCACGATCCTAGAAGGGCATGTGTTTTTAGTCGGTAAAAGTCTGACAGTCCACTCAGGGCAGGAGGACACATAAATTGTTTTATACACGCCATAAAAAAGGTTTAAGCTTCAGGCATATTAGGTACCATGACATTGTTACTAAGATCGAAAGAAAACTGTCTTTAAATATAATTCCGTGAAGAGTCCTAGTTTTGTTTCACGAGACATGAACCAACAATCTTTAATAGATTTCCAACTTCATTACAAAAGAAGGAGGTTTTTTAGGGTTCCGTACCGAATACAAAAACGGAACCCTTATAGGATCACTCGTGTGTCTGTCCGTCCGTCGCTTACAGTCAATTATCTCCGAATCTATTAGACCGATTAAGTTGAAATTTGGTACACATATCAATTCCTGTGACCCAAACACAGAGGTGTGACGTGAGCAGATGAAATCTGTATATGGGGGGTCATTTTTGGGGGGGAAGGGGAAAATTAAAAAAAAAAACTGAAAACTGCATCGTGTGGCATATCAAATGAAAGGTCTTGTTGAGAAGATCTTAAATGTATTTTTTTGTAATTTTAAAATAAATAGTTTCCAAGTTATTCAAGAAAATAGACGAAAATTGACCATTCCCCCCCCCCCCCCCTATCTCCGAAACTACTGAACCTAAAATTTTGAAAAAAATACAGAAATTAGTTTTCTCCTTATAGATTATAGGAAAACCTATAAGAAGTCCATGATATTAAAATAACATGGTAAATCACTCAATATTGTGCGTACCAACTTACATTTTTTTTTAATACGTCATAAATCGTAAACCGCAATTTATCTTTCAAAGTTACAACCAACTTTTATATAATGTTACTTGCTGCTACGGAACCCTTTAAAGGCGAGTCCGACTCGCACTTGGCCGGTTTTTATTGGAAAACAATTACAGAATGGTAAATCCCTTAATTAAAGGCCTCAAACCATCATAGTTTGCGTCAGTAGATAAAAATCTTGCATTTGCATTCCCACATCGCTTGGTACAGTTCCCCATACGTAGCTGGAGTAGGATATACCTTGTTACTGGCCACGTGGAGGGGAACCGAGGTCCCTATACGATAGTAATAAATGTCACATAAAATATTTATGAAGTCTAGACATTATGTTGAGAACTTGAATTGGAAATGCTTTTTAGGTTATTGCAATAAAGGCCGATTTAGACAACCATAAGTAATTAATTCAGTAAGCAAGTTCAGCTTGCGTAAGCTTCAGAGAAATCTCAACCCCTTTGGTAGTGATGTCACTACCAAAAGGGGTGAATCTGACTGTACTTAATTAAAAACGTAGCAACTTAGTTCCTTGCTGGGCGGTGTTTCCAAGTGGTTTTTACGTACTTTCTTGCTTTATTTACTTATGGATATGTAAATCGACCTTAACTTCTGGGCACCTATTGCACATTGTAATTTTTTCGCGGATGCGGTATTCTGCGTCCAAGCCTGAATATTATTTTTGCAGTAATAAGAATTACTATTTGTTTAACCATAATACTTAGCTGTTCTGGATTTTCATGAGTCGTGATTCTATGTGACTCAACAATATAATATCCTTTCAAAAGTTTTGTTTCGTGTTTAAAATTGCAGATTGGACAGTAAAAGCCACCTCGGACTCTATTTTTCTGTGCAATTATACTAACTAAAACTGGACTCTATTAAAGTAGTCTATACATTAATTAAATGCTAATGCTTGCCATATAAGAAACGCGTCATAACACGGTGCTGAAAGTATGCAAACGAATGGGCAGAACCTTGGCCCCGAGGTCGGAACGATATTCACGATTCCGTCGCCTCTATTTTGTATAGTCTTAAAGTTTGTTTGATACAACACTAATTTACTATCTAATTGTACAAGGACTTGGGCCAAATTAATCAACTCAGCCTATTCACAGTCCTTCTTTGAACGTATGTCTCTCTCTCCCACACTATATCCTGTCCTCTGCCTTTTTATGTCAAAAGGGTTTGCTCTTGGCCTTAATCTACCCCACTAACAACGATCGATGGGGATGATCCTATGGGACAAACTCACCCAGAAGCAACTGGAACACACTGAAACTCCTGCGCAACAACGGAACACAGTAAAAAAAAAATGTTGGGCCCTGCTATGTTATTCTCTATAAGAAATCTTTTCGCTGGACTCTGTGACGCACTCAACAGCTTGGTGAATGGCAAACTTTAGTCCAAGCGTGTGAGCGCTGCGCCCGCGCCATTACAAGGCTGTTTTTAGATATAAGCCTTGTTTGTGAAGCCTACCACCGCCAGTTGGATTGCTCAGCTGTCACAGCAGGTGACAGGTAGCCTGAGGTGCCACTCACCGTGGTACGGAGAAAGCTAATATAATTTTCTTAAAAAAAACTTGAAATCAATTATGGTCAAATTTCGACTACAGGCCGACTAGTAGGTAGTAACTTAGTATAGAGTCGGAAGTTCACAAGTTTTAGTCTGAACTGCTGTCCGAAACATTGACCCAACTGGTAATGTCCTTTGCGAAGGTCAAGTGCGCAGTACGAGCCTGAAATGTGCAGTCGTTGCGCATTCTTGTACACTATGAATGTGTCTTGGCGAAACCCCAAGGGTGGGGTAACGTTTTGAATTGGTCTAATGTTATTACAACTTTGCAAATAGGTACTTTGATAATTATGATACTTAGTTAAGTGAAAGTACTTACCTACCTAATGCATTATCGTGATAGTCCTACTCCATATCGATATCATTGTTATGTTATCCAGAATATTGCTTTAACTAGATAGGTAATAACAAAATACAACGTAACGTTATTGTAATAAAGTCGTTTTACTCCTCGCTACATTTCACGCCTTTGGTTGATGTTCCAGTCCTATCCTTAATGACAAACTTGATATTGTTTTTGGACTACTAAGTATGTGGTTGGCAAGTTTCGGTGTACCTAGCAATTTATAATTCTATTACCTAAGTCCAACGGTTTATTTTTTGCTGATTAATAGGGGAATGAAATAGGTAACAACATAATTGCATTTTATTCTTAGTAGTCACGCTGTTGTAATAAATACCAAATGGTTTTTGCATTCAAGTACTATACGTACTTACCCATTTCTAAAGAATGAATTTATCTTTTAGTAACTCGTGCGTTATGTATGCAGATAGGATGTTGTCGTTTTTTAGGGTTTTCATATGACCGAATGGAAAAACGGAACTATGTTGTTTAGTAAATTTATCAACAGCCGGTTTTCAATGTTTATGTTATCATTTTGGGCGGTCATCTATATATATAAAAGGAGAACTGACTGACTGACATATCAACGTACAGCCGAAACTACTGGGGCTAGGAATGTGAAATTTTGCACACAGCTTCCTATTATAATGTAGGGCAGCACTAAGAAGGGGTTTTTGGAAATTTAACCTTTAAGGGGGTGAAAAGGGGGAATTAGGAAAGTACGTAACCCACGCGGACGAAGTCGCGGGAAAAGTGCTAGTATCTACATAAGTATGTTTAAGGAAAAAACAACATGTCCACTGTTGTTACATAACATCGTTTCCTTGTTACAGCTACCTCGTGTCCGGCGACGCAGACGGAAAATGTTACATCTGGGACTGGAAAACCACGAAACTATACAAGAAGTGGAAGGCGCACGATGGCGTATGCATCACGTCTCTCTGGCACCCTCACGAACCCAGCAAACTACTCACGGCAGGCTGGGACGGCGTCATAAAGTACTGGGATTAAATAAAATGACTGAGCTCCATGATACCACGTTTAATTTTCAACCTAACATGAACCACGAACCGCAATAGAACAACAAAATATAAACATTTTTTTATAGCTTAACTTTAATATTTTTTTTTTAAATTATACATCCTAAGCTCCCAATGTCATGGTCGTAACGGTCATGTCAAGGTCAAACTACGCAACTTGCGTATACGAGTACTTGAAGGGCTCCTCGTACGCGATGTCGACCTTGTACTCCATGCTGCACTCGCGGCAGGTCCCGTTCCTCATGAACTCATTGAAACTTATTTTGTTCTCATGGAATGATTCGATTAGAGCTCTGACGAGGCTGTCGATCATCTCAGGAGTGTGGTAGGGTCCGGGAGCGAACCGCAGCCGCTCCTCACCGCGCGCTACCGTAGGGTAGTTGATGGCTTGTACGTAGTGTCCCCTCTTCATAAGAGATTCCGCCACGGCCGCCACCTTGTCGGCGCCCGTGATCGGTACAGGTACGATGTGACTGACTGAAGGCATTTGTGGCAGGCCAGCTACGAGGAGCGACAGCTTCAAGTATCGAACGATAGCTTGGTGCCTCCCTCGCAAGCTCCTGCCCTCCTCACTCGCGAGGAGTCTAATAGCGGCCAACGACCCCGCCAGCACCGGCGGTGGCAGTGCCGTCGTGAAGATGAAGCCGGGAGCCAGAGATCTCACTGTGTCTACCAATAAAGAAGACCCAGCTATGTAGCCCCCAACATTACCAAATGCTTTTCCTAGTGTTCCAGAAACTATATCTATTTTGTGCTGTAGTCCACGCTCCTCTCCTATACCAGCACCATGTTTCCCATATAAACCCACAGCATGGACTTCATCAACAAATGTAAGAGCACCATACTCATGGGCTATATCACACATTTCCTCTAAAGGACAGATCGCTCCACTCATTGAGTGCACAGTCTCAAATACGACAAGCTTGGGAACGCCTTCTGGCGATTGAGATAACAGTTGTCTCAGGTGATGCGGGTCATTGTGCCTGAATATCTGCTTTGCTGCTCGGCTGTTTCGAATTCCCTGTATCATTGATGCATGGTTCCCAGCATCAGAAAAGATTAAACAGCCCGGTAAAATTTTTGCTAATGTAGACAATGTTGCATCATTTGCAACAAAACATGAACTAAATATTAAAGCTGCTGGTTTCTTGTGCAGGTTGGCTATTTCAGCTTCAAGTTTCTCAGTCATCTGAGAGTTTCCTGCAATGTTCCTGGTTCCTCCTGCGCCAGTACCATAAGACTTGATGGCATTGATGGCTGCATCTTGAACGACAGGATGGCGGGACGCGCCGAGGTAGTCGTTGGCGCACCAGACGGTAACACGGTGGTTGTCGGGTCCCTCCAGCGCTTGGGGGTACACGCCGTCTGCCGCTAAACGGGACACCTTTCTGAAGATGCGGTACGAGTAATCCCTCTTCTTGGCGCTGATCTGCTCGTGGAAAAACTTCTCGTAGTGGTAGGCCTGCGCGGGTTCCGTGATGTCCTCGGTCATCTCCTTGGGCGCCTCCGAGATGCCCACGTTCTGCTGAATGAAGGGGCACTTGGTCTCATCATTGCCGAGCGAATGGAACCCGCGAGAAATTATCGGGCAGTAGTTTCCGTATTGTTTCATAAGAGTCGCCCCGTAATTTTTTACGAAGGCCTGGTTCAACGATCCTATGAACGGGCAGCGCATTTTTACTTTTTATGTAATCAATGACACACAAACACTTGTGACACAAAGTAGTTTTGCAATATGTTATTAAACGAGATTTATGTATGAACGTTGGCTCGCACTGTAGCCGAACGTCTCACTGTATTCAGTCAACTGGTGGCACGAGCAACGGCACCTTTCATTTATAAAGTTGGTGTCGTCATATCGATCACGTTTATATACTTCATTCACTTCACTGAAAATTTTGCAAAACTCTATTGTGATTTCGTAAGGAAAATGTTGCCACATAATATTTAATTTTGACGTTTTCCGTTTAGTTGTCAACTAGGGAAAAGAAAGCTATGAAATATAAAAAGTCGTTTTTGTACTATCTATAACCATCGATAACTCTTTTTTTTTGTTTTTATTCGTCTTGCAGTAAAAAGTAATAATAACATAGCATACATGATCTCAATACATTTTCTATGTAAAATACTTATAACTTTTTTTTTGGAGAGTATACAATTTTATGCAGAAAATACTTGGACCTTGCTCCATGTTATAGACCTATGCATTTTAGGCGTGAACGAATTGCCATAAAAAAAATCCAGCTGTTTAGATTAGTGTCAGCTGTAATTTAAAATGTCAATGTCAAATTAACAAAAATCTTTCGTAGCTGTGAGAATTTTATGTTTTGTGATTTGTGCCATTAAATAAAAAAAGGATATGTTTTCCCTAAACGACCAATTGGAATTACGAAAAATAACAATATCTAGTTTGATAACATGCATTTATTTACCGAGCATCATCACATTTATATCGTATAAAGGGATTCTTTACTCGGTCGGCAATGGCTCATCTTGTTTTATTCTGGCTCTCATATTCGTTGCGGAGTTGTTAAAATCGTTTTACTTAAACTCTAGTAATGATATCCATGGGAAGAAGAATAAGGCGAGTAAGAATACTGCCGGAGATATCTTGAGAGGATTCGTGTATCTCCTGTGTGCTAAGTTCACGTTCTTCATCGGGATTATATTGTTCGGCGCTCCTGTACTTGAATGTCACGAAGAGACGTTAATGCTGTCATCCCTGCTTACTTTACTCACAGTATTCCCTCTATTATTACATTCTGGGATAGAAACATCTCTACAGTTGTTGTTCGGACTCAAATCTTATGCAAAAGACACTATCACTGAGATGCTGGTCAGCAATGCTTTAATGGCAGTTTGTGGAGCGTGGGTGGGGGCTGTCGTCATCCCTCTAGACTGGAACACGCCATGGCAGAAGTGGCCAATACCATGTTATCTCGGTGCAGTCGGAGGGTTTTTGCTATCCAATGTACTGACAGTATTAAAAGTGACACTTATGAATGGTGCACAAAAGTATCCTTCGTTAAATATACTAGTTCAAATCCTTAATGGATGCCAGCTATCTAGTAATAAAATTAAATGTTAATGTATTATTTTTATGCTTAAATAAATTATTATTAAAATGAGGTTTAACTTTTTTTTCGGTGGAATGTAAGTGTCCATATTATTATACCTTTTTAATTGCATCCACTTTTCAGAGTTACTCGTTGTAGGGTTTTTCATCTCATACATATCATTTTATAAGAATATTTACATGGTGATGCACTTGTTCCAGATAAGGGCATCTCCATCTGCAGGTGAGAGACAATGGAAATATTCTTGCCTCGGCAGGATTGCTGGATCCTGTTATCACAGTTGTATACTGTCTTTTGACAAACCTATCTACCTCAATTACTCAGACTTGACCTAAATATAACACTCTTCATGAAGTCTTGATAAATTGTCTCATCACTTGCCAATGCAGCACCAGGAATAAGCCATCCCCATATTCTCTTTACCATGGATTCAGATTTCTAGAGCAATTGACCCCATTTTATACATTTCTTTAAGTTGTAAATCATCAAATGAGTTTCTGCTCTGGGTCGGTTGCCCTTTGCATTCCGAGGCCGCGGTAAACTGTCAAATCATACTCGGCATCCATGTTGACCCCATGTGCCCTATGTACAATCATAGTACACTATTCAAAAGCAATGTTCTGCTACCATATTGATTAAACTTTTGCCTTTTCATTAGACTTCTATTTTGGAAGCCATACTATTACGAAAGAGGTCTTATTTCAAAGTGGAAACAAGTAATTCACGAGTAAATTGCGTTTGAATTTTGTTAAATGTATACAAGTTATTGCTCTTTTACTACTTTTTTTACATTTTTATTGTAGAATGTTACTTGAAGACCTAAATAACGTTGATAAAGACGTGTCGTGCATGCGCTGTTCTTATCTTTGTAGATAGAGACTGAATAAGGTATTTGTATAAAATATATTTCTTATCATTGAGAGCATAGCGCGCGCCGCCACCTTTGTTTGGGAGTCTCTATCTAGCCTCTAGCTCCAGTTGCTAGGTTAGAACTAGTTAGAATTTATTTCGGAAGCTTTGCTTATAGGTATGTAATAGGCGGTAAGATCTATATACCTATCTACTTAATAAAACAATGAAGTTTTTTTGTTTGAACGCGCAAATCTCTGGAAGTACCAGACTAATTAAAAAAAATACTTTTTGTCTCTTATAAATATAGTAGCCACATTCATAAGGTAGGCAGCAAAATATATGATAGATGTAGATAGGTAGTAGGTAGATATATTTATCATCACGCTACTACCATCGGTAGCTGAGCACGTGTGGCGAACTTTATAGTTTAGATACTCCTTACATATCAATTTCTACTAAGGTTGGGGATTGCCTTAAAAGGGTACCGCGGTCCAAAAACTGCCAAGGAACAACAAGGTTCCCTTCCGCTTCACACAGAGCGGAAGGCCTCATGTTGTGATTTTGCATAAAAAAGGGAAAGGGGTTTCTGGGGCTTCAATTACTTTATAAGGTGGGCTTGTAAGTAAACAATTTGATAAAATTAAATTGAAAATACAAAATGTCGGCTTCAGTTTCAGAACGATGTGATACCTGCTGCCGTCCACCAAGTAAAAGGCAGCTAAGTGCAAAAAGTAGTTTTCGAGAAAACGCAAAAATAAGTGAGAATTGATGTCTCTTGAAAAGAACGCTACTTAGGAACAAGGTTGCAAATTATATATTATGTAGGCATAGTGTTTGTGCACAATATGTGATATATTCAATTTATTTATATTTGTTTAAATTCATTTTCTAAGTATTTTATGTGGTTTAACTGCTCAGCAATGTCCTGTATCTCTAAAACTATTAACCATAGAAAAAATAATCTTAGACCAAAAGATAGAGCATCGAAAGTTGTATTAGAATACATTAAAAAGTGAAAAACGACCAACTGTGGCTTAACGGCCTTTTAGTTAGTGGACGGCAGCCTGGGTTACAAAGCGGTTCTGAAAAGTTCTGACTCATCAAGTAACCGTGACCCTGGAACGTAATGAGCATGGAAGGATCATCGTGAATTTTGGTCAGTACGACTCTGACAGTATGGGTGGGAGCAATCAGTTGAATATTTTGCCACTTAAAAAAATGGAGCTGGATAGGTTTAAACTAAATAGGACACCTTGTTTACCATTCGTTAGAATGGAATAAAAACCATAATATAGTAAATTAATAATTTTATTTTGTATTTGTTAAATATTTACATAGCCTATTTAATGCTCTATTTTATTAATAAAATATGAAACTTAACCAACATTCGCTTGATCACATATGTTTTGTTTAAATAACTTCCTATAATATAATTTAGCGTTACGAGTACCACGTGTTACTTCACAATTTGTTTAACAGTAATATAGACTTTGCAACACAAACATACGATAGTAAAATAACAATAGTTAACACATCTAAGGCCTTGTTTTAACTCCCAGGTTCTAGTGCGAACATTAAAAATAATCACAATTTTATTTTAATAAGTAGATCGGTAATTCTAATCTCTTGAAACTGTGACATTCCGTCCCTTTCGCCTGACGGACTTCTTGTCGAATGCTAAGATTGATTATTCACGCGATTTACTTTTGTGATGAAGAGGAATCATTTTGATTAGTACCATTTTATGACCTTTTACGAAAATAAACGAACTACCCACTGGTAGTTGTCTCGTTACATTCAAATGTAACGGACTTCACCAAACTAGTGCCATCTAGCGGATTATGGCAGAAACAATTCCTCTTCACCCCAATTTTATAAAAATACCCTACTTTTATAACACACCATCACGAATACATCACACAGCTCTACATTGCTTTATAATCCTCGATTAATATTGAAGAGTAACGTATTCTTCAGAAAGATCACTTACAAATACAACTGTATTAAAAATTGCAACTTTTCACTCACACATTGACAAATGCAAATCGATTCATACTAATTTTAAACTCCGCAAATCAGTCAATTTCTAAGGTCTATTCCGGAATGCGGTAGAATAATTTGCAAGATTAACTTTAAATTGTCTGTGTAGGTAGCTAATATGTGGTGCTTGACGTCTGTGAAGTCAAAACTCTTCGACCACAATTTTGTGAAAGCATAAATTACAAATATCTCTACCGCTTACACAAATTCTCAGGCAAGGACCTTAGTCTACCGGTAATATATAATAAACATTTAAAAATTGTTTAGAACGTGGTGGCACAATAGTTTCAGGAACCGAAAACAGATTTATTTTGTTTGTTTGTACACATTAAGCATTCAGTATTTTTGGCTAAGAAAGAAATATAATCGTTCCACGAAACACCCCCTTGCCATAGACAGTAAACTACGTGATTGATAAATATAAATTTACAAATGTCATATTTTGTCCTATTTCTATTATAACAACAGCATTTTTAACAATATAGAAGTTCATATAATTAATATAATATGAGGTAATTGGCAAAATCTCTACTAGAATACACTCCGTACAGCCTACTACACTCGCAAAACCTAACCACGGTTTCGTGGAACGAGTAACCTGTCATAAAAACGTTATATTTATAAAAATATTTTAAATGTTCAAATATTCAAAGGCTACGTACGTCACATGTGAACACTATGGCACGTCGCGAGGCGTGACGCTATGCCGCTACATGCGAGTGGCAGTGTATTATATTTAACGTTGGCAACACTACTGGGGCCATACCACCAACTTAACCATTCAAATTAGCGCCGTTTTCGCTCTCATAAAATAGCTAACTAAATGTAATGCATAGAGTGCGTAACTTTTATCTCCATAGTCTTAACACGAAACTAGTAATAAGTTGGTGGCGAGACCTTTCAACCACAATGCACACGACTAATTCAACACTGAGAATTTCTCATTTTGCTTCCCGAGAAAGTGAGCGTTTGTACTAACATACGATTGAGCGCCCATTACCTATCTATTCCACGTTCCTATCACTATTGTTGGCCTGTTTTAGGCTACACTTAAACTACCCTCGATTTGCAGTAGGCAAAAAATAAGCAACAATTAAATATTTGCGTGCCAAACCTAGGCCAAACCTTGTGTTGCCAATTAAATTATTTAAACCAAAAGTACAAACGCACTTTCTCATTCAGCGATATATAAAATCTACATTACCGTAGTGCGAGATGAGTGAATGCTTCCGCAAAAATCTTTAACAGCATACATATTTACAATACTCTAACGTTATGTACCATTATTAAGCCTATATTATAATCTATTTATGTAAAAAATTAAAATCTCAATATGCAAAAATTATCAAGCACCTTTATGTAAAAATTAATTGTTAAATATCTAATTTAGAGATTGGGTGTGATATACGTATTTTTTTACTAAATGATACCAAATCTACGCGGTACGAGATATATTTTTTATTAAAAAATAACATTTTCTTCGCTACTCGCTAACCGAATACCCTGTCGCTTGAACAGTGAAGTTACAGAGAAATGGGGGTTGTGTGAAACAATGAACAGTGTCTAAAATGGAAATAAAACACTATAATAAGACACTATCTTTAAAGGAGATGAAGATAGTAGGTACTCATAGGTCGGTATGCTAGCTTTTTCTGCAAGTGGAAGTATTCCATCAAAAGAAAGAGTAAGCAAGTGCTTTTTCTCTTTCTAATAAGACTAGGACGCGATATTCAAGAATTGTCTACACTGGAGCATTCAGAGGTTTACCCAAATCTCACTCATGAGCACTGAAAGCATCAAGATCATTAAGTAGAAAGGTTACATCAATAAAATGTTAGTTAAATCTATTATTTTTATATGAAAACATAGTATACAAAACATAGCACACATTATACCGTTCACAAACAATTACACAGACAAAATATAAAAAAAATCTAAGTACCAATCTTATAGGTGGTATAGATATATCGGGGTTGCAAGAGTTAAAAATACAGACGTAATAAGAACATCTAACGATCGATAATATGTCTTATGCTAATTATTACAATTAAATAATATAAAATGCACCGCTAATACTAGATTACAAGATATATTCTCAACAATTTTAACTTTTTTTGTGGATATTTTATTCAATGTCTGACGTTTTATCTAAGTTTTTTGAATTTAAGATTCTTTGGTCAGTTCAGTTATTTAACTGTACACTATTTATACAATAGGAATGATAATATTATCTGATCAACAGAGTCGCTATACCATTAATATTTTTGGCGTATTTTAACATCTAAGTCCTACGATCATTCGAATTACTGGACCCAACAGTTATCTGATATGTCACTGATAGGAAACTGTAAGTAATTTACATTACTCATAATACTCGTACATTATATAACGCCAAATTCTTCCGACACAACAGTTTAATTGGAATTATTAATATTATTTGCACATTTTTCACGACGAGATTCGTTTTAAACGATTTTATCGGACATTGAATAATAAATCCACAAAATACTATAACAGCGGCCTTATAAAACGAGTCACCATTTTTCAGAATCGACAATGACATAATTTTCACCGACCATTGGTTCGATTTCAAACGGTCACTCGAATTCAAATTGCAGTGTTGCCAGCATATCTTTGTGAAATACTACGAATTGATTAGAAAATTTTAAGCAAAATATTTTCCGCCGACATTATACTTATTACGAAATACTAATGGGTGCCGGCGCACGCTTTTATGAGAAAAACTGTAAAAATTACGACATCTAGTCCTAAGACAAACTTTAAGACTTGACTGCTGTGCTAGCAATATTTATACGAGCTATAAAAATTGCTAGAACTCAGATTAACCAGCGAAAAGCGAGCGAGAGACAGTCTCAACCCTTCGTTCTAGTCGTTTGAAGCGTCTTCCTATTATAGTGACACAGAGAGATGTTGGCAACTGGCCCAGAACATGTTATAACAATCAGAATGTATAGCTAAGGAAAGACTGCTGCGTCTTACGTGTTGCTCGTATCCGGCTGGAAGTAATGGAGACCGTTTATCTGGAAAATAGAAAATAATTATCAAATTAAATAATACATTTGATTGAGAGGTCGAGATCAGCCCGTCGTGTCGGCGTCGCCCCGTCCTCTGTAAAATAGACCAAACCTGCCTAGCATCACAAAAACTTTAGTTACATTTTTCGCTATACTCTGCTGTTTATCATTTTAATTAGATGGTATGGGATTCGATGACTGGACTGTACGTTCAAGGATAGCTTTTTTTTTTAATATTTAAAAGGTTTTGTTTGTAATTGTAATGCACTTCATTGTGGCTTCTTCAAGATATTTTGCAGTACAATGTTTGTTATATATTAACTAACAGACGCTTCTCTAGGCGTCAAAGTCAGCCAAATTCTACGACGACAGACTTTCATTTTGGCTACAAAAAAAAATCTATACATCATCATAAACCCACTCACCGTCATATCGTACTCTGTGACGAAGGCCGGCACGTCGAGCTGGTCGCGTGCCATCACTGAGTACAGGTACTCGACGCCGGGGAGGTTGTGGACTTTCGCCTTTATTGCTGGCGCCATGAAAGTTGTGAACCACCACGTCATCATCTGAGGAGAGAGGCAGCTTGTTACAGAAAATGATGGTGTTTACGGGCTTCCAATCAGCAGTACTATTATCGTCTAAAGATACTTTAGTAGCTTTGTGTACAACGCTGCCCCAGTGTCGAAACTACAGTTTGGTATGCACTAAGCTACAGCGACTCAACTCCTCGTAGCGTACAGCCAAGAAATTGTTTTATAGAGAATATCATGTTAGACTAGTAAAACATCTAGTATGACTAAGAGTTTGTTTCTAAAACACTGGTTTCAGTGTAATGGAATCTTATGCGTTATTTACCTTTGTCCAGAATGTGGGATGTACGATGTAAAATGCTTTGAGGTTCTTCTTATATCTGAAAACAAACAAAATGGTTATGAATCAACTTGCTAGTCTTTGAAGTTGCTGTCAGCTTCCCAAGATCTTTTATGTATTTTTTTCAGATCTAATACGACGTTGTTACAAGTCAAGCGAACTTGGTTTATCATTTAATTAGTATTGATAATTTGTGAGTCATAATCATGATCAATCACGATAGACAATTTAAGTCACAGTTTACAATCTCAAGCAATAATACCTTTGTCAAACAGACAGGCGAAAGCGAAGCGATACCGAACCGAAGCGAGACGTCAGTCCGATAGTTCTGTCACGCTATCGGATCGCTTTCGCTTTTCTATGTGACTGCATTCAAACAATTCCATACATTACAAATAAAAACGTCACGCTTCGCATTCGTCACGCCTGTGTTTGACAAAAGCATTATTGCATGAGATCGTACCCAAGCACGCGTCTTTTGTTCTTCATGTGAGTAATATGTTTTTTTGTGGGAAGCATCTTGGCGACTACTCTAGACAAAACTGCTTTACGTATCGTTCGAGGGCGTAGCTTCTTGCCCAGAAGTAAGGTACCATAACAGGAGTATTAACAAATCAGGTTCTGTTTTAATATTTCATAACTTAAGGTAAGTGAGCACTCACTTGTAAGGCAGCACGGTGTACACCTCCTTGAGCCAGGAGAAGGGCGGGTGGTTCCCGGAAGAAGCGAGTGTGTGGAAGTATGCGATGACGTAGTCGCCACGCACGATCGGGTCCAGTAGCTTGATCAGGTACAGGAGCGCCTGGAACGTGAGGATATTGGAGGTTAATCTTTAGGTTTTTTATGATATTGGGGCATATCCCAGAAGCAAAAAGCGTAGTGGAAAGCCCCTTTTTTTTCAAAATCCTTCTCCTATAAAGTCCTTTGTTCCAACAGAAGGAACATCAGAGACTGATTCTAGTGTATCTACTGAATACTTACATTATTTATGAAAACCTCATCACTAGCAAAAGCAATGTGTTAGCAGATCTAGATTATAAAAAAGAGCTGTAAAGTTTTCCTTCATTCGTTCATTGCTTAACTTGATGTAAGTATTTGTGTTTGATCTTTAGTCAAAGGATTTCCGATGGTTTCGACCTTTTAACTATCCCTGCATAAAAAATCATATGAGATACGACTCTCACCTTATCCAAATCAATATCTCCAATAGGGAACCACTTTCCGATGAAAACGACGACGGGTCTGCCGAGCCGGTCCACTCCACTCTGGTACAGGCAGCCGATGCCTGAGATCTCGCTCAAGTCTTCAGTGCGAGCGCGACGAAGAAGACGCTCATATCTGGGAAAAAGAGAAAGAAAACAGTTATTATTTGTTGACAGATAAGGTACAACGAACTAAAGTAGAGACTGCAATGTCAATGGTTGTTTGCGATCCCGTGATCGAGGTCCGTAATCCTAACCTCCTTCTAGTTCTTTCTTCTTTTAGGCCTGTGAATTCCACGTCAATGCTTAAAGATGAAGAAATAAATGTCATCAGCATCGAAAATATGTTGCCCATTCAAAAAAAATGCTAGCAAACTAGTAGAAAATAGATTGTGTGAAGTATTTCGTTGCCCTTGCATAATTGAAACACATGATTTTCTAACTGCGTTTTTAAATATTATTTCTGAGAAAAAACGAGACTACTCATAATATTTAGACGCGTGACTAGGTCAAGTCTGCCTTTATTTTATGTCAATAAAAACGTCGTAAAAGTACCCTTCTATCATGCGTCGAATAAAATTATTGTAAATACAAAAATAATAAACAGATCTACTTATTTTTATTCTGTGTTTGCTTCTTGCCCTTGGCCTAAAAAGCTTCTACGGATTGGCCAGTCTCGGTGGAGCTCTGATCTTGAGATAATTTTCATGGTTTTGGTGTCAGTATAAAATGGTGGTTAGTCGTAAGCAAACAAGTCTATTTTGAGCTGCAATATCCATCATTGACGTAAGGGAGAAGTATTAGGCATGACTTATGCAGGCTAGGACATACCAAACGTGCTGTTGCCTTCCGATTTGCCATTAGATGTATTTGGAATTAAATAAATAACATAGGTAACCTGCAAAGGTTAGATACTTAAAACAGGACTTCGACGACGTATAACTGTTGTTTCCTTTGTATAATACCTATGTGTAAAAAGCTAAACGGTGAGGTTCGAGGAACACCAATGTTTTTGAATATCCATTTTGTTTCCTCAATATTTCAGTCGTCTTCGTCTATATATATATATATAAAAGGAGAACTGACTGACTGACATATCAACGTACAGCCGAAACTACTAGGGCTAGGAAAGCACTAAGAAGGGGTTTTTGGAAATTGAACCTTTAAGGGGGTGAAAAGGGGGATTTAGGAAAGTACATAAACCACGCGGACGAAGTCGCGGGAAAAGTGCTAGTTAAATATATTAAGTATCTACCAATTGACAGCGGACTTTGCTCATGAAACTGAAGCACATCTTTATTTTTAGCTGTCAGTGTCATAATAATATTGCCACTGTCAATTTCTTTGGTAAAAATCGTTCCTAATTTGAATTGAATATAAAATCCGTTACATTAAAATGTGGATTTATTAAAAAAACAATAGTAATAAAGCTTAATTTCACGAAATAACTTCCTATAATTATGAGATAATATTCATAGCCATTTGTGCACCGTTGTAATTTGCAGTCGCGTGCCTCCAGACACCGTAATGACCACTACAAAATAATAATGGCGATGTGATGGTTACAATGGCGCGCTTTTCATGCAGTACCAACATAAAAAAAAATGGTAAATAAATCTATACAATGTTGCATAATTTTCATAGTAATCTCACGTTATATCTCTAATATAATATAAACGGAACTTGTAAAGTAAAAGGCTTATTTTGTATAATTTTAGAGCAATTTAAACAGTAATTAAAATCTAGCTAATTCTTATGACTTGCAACTTTCTGACAGACGATATCATACTGTATTACAGAGTTTTAAGGTTTAAAATTGTACACATTATACGTCTTTAAAAATATTATGACGAGATACAAATACGGACACAGCTATGTTAATATTTGTTTTAGAATTAAAATATTTTAATTACAAACACGTACGTTCATAGAATCGCACTGCGGGGACTTTATATTGTAGAATTAACCTTGTATGGATTTTAAATAACAAGTGACGATTTTAAAGAGGATCAATATTAAAAAATGTGACAAAATGGGCTTAGCTATTGTCAAAGTCAGAAGCAAGGGGATAACTGACAATTACGTAGGCAGGATTAATGATGGTAAAAAAGTAAAAAAAAAGAAGATATAGGTAAGTTTATAGTTATGACAATTCAGTTGAAATACAAAAAGCTTTCAAAGAGATTGTTACTTTACGACTTTCTTTTATCGTAATTTCTAGATCGAGATGACGTCACTGGCTACTACGTACTTACATACCTATACGAACTAGCATATAACAGCATCTGGCTGCTAGAAAAGTCATTTCGCAAACTGCTGTAGGTATATGAAAAATGAGTTTGTAGTAGCCATAAAATGCGTTCGTGCCAATTGCAGCAAACATTTTCCTCGCAGATAAAAATCTTGAACATTCTTTCAGCCAATCAACAACAAAAAAAGGAAAGAAACAGTGATCAATCGACATTTTGTTCTATAAATACAGCCTTTATTTTTAGATTTAACCTTTACTGCGCATCTACGTAAGTACTTTATATCTTACAATCAATGAAACTGCGACCTCATGACTCATGCCACTGTTCTATGCTTTGTTTGAACGCATGGTGCCGCGTTTGTACACATTGTATTTATAGGCAAGTGTTCCATTTCCGTACACGTGGGGTGGCATCGGTTTATGCGTTTGACGTCAGAAATTCATTGAAACTGTGTCATGAAGCTTTGTGATTGGAATTATGTCTGTTTGAACTAATTTCTGTAAAAGCTATATAAGTGGAAAATTAAAGCATCGCATCGGTGAGTATGTCGTGGCTTCTATATCCACCATGATAAGTACGAAACGTAAACTACGATCTTTATTCCAATCTTTATTCAATTTTCTTATATACTCGATACTAGTTAGAAAAATGAATAGGTAAGTACCTATCGCAAGATATTTAAGGGATATAAACATCAAGACATTCCAGTAAAGATATTTTAGTACTTTCTAATTTTAGAATGGTATGAATAACTCGTACGAAGCTAGAGTGGTTTTCCATTCAAAGATACATATTTTGTCAACAACTTTTGACGGTAAAAATAAACGTACTCTTCCAGTTAAATCCGTATTCAGCAGACGCAATGTAGTTCCAAATGTTAATGTATGAAAGTGATTTCGTGTGTTTAAAAATAGAATCGAAAGAATCAAAAGCCATTCCAGTGAAAGATGTGTTCATGCAATCGCATTTTGAGTATAATAGACATGCAAAGAAGACGTAAGCTTTGCTGTAATACCGTTTTCAAAATGTCCGATTAGATAGACAACACTATAAACTTATAAACTCACTGCAATGTTTTATTTATTAACGTTATTTGAAACTTTCATCAAAATATAAGAATTTACCACCTGTGTTGCCAGCTACATTTTTCTTTTTTACGTATTATTATAGCCTTCGTTCTCATTTCCATATGGCCAACTACATTATAGTTATCGCCACGCCTGGCTATCGAAAGGCCATCACAAGTAACGACCAACGGAATGACTATAATAACATAAAACAGCAGTTTTATGTCTAGCAGATTCTTGTGAGTTCTTTCATGTGCATTTTACGTTTATTCGATATGGGGTCGCCTTTGATCAATATGTTCATAAGATTATATTTTTGCATTTGATATTGAAAGAAAACTTTTTGTAAACAGTGTAAATGTTTACAAAAAGTTTACGCGACTATTGTGTTAAGTGACATGCGCGTCGAGATGTCGTGGCGTCATCAAAACAATTTATTCCATTTGATTTCCCGGCAGTAGCTGTCGGAAAATGTTTTTTAGCGTGTTGCTTCTAGTACAACAGGTATCAAATGGAGCCTATTGACATGTTGGCGGGCTGTCAACGCAAAAAAATTACTGTCTTGCCGCCGACATACCCAGTGTCTTTAGTCTTTAGATTCCCCAAGGCATGAAACCTACTATCTACCTATTAAATGTAGTATAAACCAGACTTAATCTGTACCTAATCCCCACGCCACAGACTACATAATCCAGAATTGTGACCCGACCTCACACTTCTATTAATTGCTAGCACTTAAATTACACACGCCTAGTAAATGCCTCGTTTAAACGCAACTAGCAGTCAGTTATATCTAGTCAGAACTGGCTGCCAGTGTGAATGCTAAGTGCATTATGTTCGTGACGACACTAGTATATTGTTTAAGATGCGTTAGTAGCTGATGGAAAAATACTGCGTTGTTACTCCTGTGACGCATTTGAACATCCGTTTTTATTTTTATTGAAAACACTCAATTTGCTGACGTAGGAACACTGGCCTTTTAGGTAATGTTCTTCAGAAAGGTCGGGAGCGTTGTGCTCAAAACTGGCTTGCTATGTGGAACGTTAACATAGTCAAAGAAGAATGATAAAGATCGAAAAAAAAAATAATTATCGAAACACGTCTTTTCTTGCTATTAATTTTGTATTCCTGTGCTCAATTTTTACTTTTAAAAATAATCCTAGTACTGTTACATAGCTTGGTGGCTTGATATAAAAATGGTGCAAAATATGCATTGAAAGCTAATAAAACAAAGTGAAAAACGTTTCAAGAGAAAAATTTAATTATAAAGAGATGACAACATAGATGATGTCATTACGACAGCACTGATTAACAGATTAGGCTGATAAATTATAATGTAATTTATGGAAAATGAGCCGATATTTTCCATTAACTAAGATAATGTAGGTGACAAAATGGTAAACAGATTTTCCACAAACAGTGAGACAACGAAGGTTAGTCACCTCATTTAGAAAGATCGACAAAAATACACAATTTTGTAACTAAACTAAAAAATAATTGAAAATTAGATCATAGGTAACATGGCCCACAGGGAGCCATGCTACTTATGACCTATGTTAACTTTTACAGAGGGACTGGTTGTCAATTAAAACAAGACCTTAAACACAAAAAACGTGCACCCATTTTCTATGTATACAGACACAGGTCAAGCGCTTCATAAAGGTCGGACACTAGGGCTTAAAGTGCCTCAAAAGTAGTATAGAGTACGATCCCGACAATGCATTGTTAAGGGCTGAAGGGGAGAGGGGGAGCGAGACTCGGGTGCGGGAGGGATGTCGTCTGGCGCCGCGCCACCGCGCCGCCCGCCCATTGACTTGTGACGTCACTGCCTTCATTACATACCTAGTACCACTTAGACGCACTCCCAATGAAGAATCGCGTTTTTATTTGATAGTAGGGTAACCTTTTGGGTTTATTGTTTTTGGATTCTTTTGTTTTAAGGCCTTGAACTGTTGTCTTGAGGGCGAAAGGTCTTCTTATAATATTTGACATGGCAACATGTCTTCTTGCCAATATTCTTTGTACAATGTACGTATGTTTTTTTAAATCTTTGTAGTAAGTACGAAAAAATAAAACATATTGTCGCTCCATGTAAAATACTGATATCCAGCTGCAACTGGTTTGACTGGAAGTCGACCCAAATATAGTTGAGAAAAGGCTAGGCAGATGATGTTGATGATGTAGTAAGTACGAAAATATTAAGATGAATCTTCATCAGAATTTGACAATTAATGCTAGATGTATTTGTAGACTCCAATTTACGAAGTATTATGAAATAACACAAGGTGCAGTACATTATTTATTGGCACAATTCTATATTTTTTTTCCGAAACCACATTCTAGCAGGTATATTTTAAAACACACTAAACTTCGTTATTTTCTTTTTAGTTGATTACAATAAAAAGTGTTACTTCTGATCACATTTTCTAACCAACACCTTTTTGCTCTGTCTCCTTTATTTGTATACAAATGGTACCAATTTTTCTCGTCCCGAAACCTTTTGTTAAAAAACCCATGTTATTCAGTGGTATTTCTACTTAAGTCTTGCTTGTCAAATTACAGACAATAAGAGCACATTCAGACAAAAGTTTGCACAGAAATTCTGAACGTGTTGTGAATGTCAATGCTGATACAAACCTCGAATGACGAGGGAGTGGGTAAGAAGATGGGCAGGTCTCTTTAAGTTTTCTGATTACGATGATTTAGCTGAAATTACTAAAGTCGCAAAAATAATGCCATAGAATGGACCTTCAGTAAATAGTGTCCCATGTAACAAATTACGTATTAAAAAGTTTACCAAAACTAGACCCAAAATTATATATATTTTATTTGAAAATTTATTAAAAATAAATTGAGGTTTCTTGTCCGTTTTTCTTTATATTTATAGAGATCTGCGCTTTAGAATGGAAATTTACAGTACAGTACACAGTTATTATTTCTTCTACATTATTTAGTTATTATCAATATTTTGAATTTTGTCTAAGCAAAAGTGCCTGTAACTGGTTTTTTTGAAATAAATGATTTGATTAAGATGCCTTTAGCAGCACATTACAAATTGATACATACTATACTTTTACTAAAACCTTTAAAACGTTCAGTTAAACGTTATCGAATAATACTGTAATTTAAAAACGATGACAGACATCAAAATAGTCTCTATCTATAGTTTAATATCAATTTCCTAATCTCCAAAATCTCTATTCTAACTCCAATATTCCAAGGCTGCGTCTACACGAGTGACAGAAGGCTATAAAACCTTTGAAACGAAAGTTACCGTAGCACTAACTTGAATGTAAAACGTTCGTCTGGCTGTGCGGCCACTGGAATTGATGACGTAATAAATGTGTTAACGTTCTTGTAGTCTAACCTTTATGTGCCTATCTAGGCAAGAAAATGCGTAGAAGAGAATTTTATTCGAAAGGTGAATGTTTCGGTCGCGGGACTCATGAATTACCGTGTACGTGTACCCCGTTACGTAAAGGGCTATTGAAGGACACCGTGGATTTTAGTCAGTACGAGTCTGACAGTCCCTCCCGCTCTGCGCTGGGTTGGGAGGACTCGTGATTATTTTACCACGTAAAAAAAAAGGTGAATGGTTCGCGAAATTATTGGGTTAACAGTAAACCAAGATTCTCAATACTGAAATATTTATGTGTAGTTACTTCATTTCGATGGAGTATTTCTATATCCGAAGGGAAATACATATTCGGTAGCTTTTACGAGGTAATATAAAAGTCGCAGACGCAACTGGTATTTTCTTTTATGAAGACAACAATCAGTATCCAACAACCTACATCTTCTGTTGTTTTGTGGTTTAATGCAATAGACATTACATGAGGTTTTTTTTTTCACGACTCTAGGTCCCAAAGGACATTTGACGGAACGGGGACTTTTTAGCAGTTTAGATGCAAAAAGCCTAATTCTCAAAATGGCCCATTCTCAAAATTCCATTCTGAGAATTGTCCTTTTTCGCCCCCGTTGCCATTTGCTACCCTTCTATACCCTTCTACCCAGTACGAGTTTGACAGTCGCTTCCGAGAAGGAGTACTCATTTTGAAGAAGTCTAACTCAAAAAAACCATGAACTTCTTTATATACGAATTAAAAGCAGAAAAGAGTAAGAGCAAATATTAATTATAATATATTTAATAAATCCACTGATTCTGATGTATTCCGCAAGAATTTTTATGGCATTATTTCTAGTTTAGCAGAAAAACACAGAACGTAAGAAAGACAGACAATTTATGAGTAACGCCCACTACTTTATTAGATTAGTACTTACTAGAAAAAGAGCTATAGGTACTTATTAACTTTAATTGAAGATTGCTAGGTTAGGTATTAAATTCCCAGTAAAATGTTAACTTAGTTTTCGCAATAATGACTAACATGCATTCATTTTCCAATTGATTTATATCCCAGACTATATAGTGTGACTTTCTTAGACTTATTAAACAACACTGAGTATTTCTATTTCGTGTCATTTTTACCACTAGTATCTCACTTTTAGAAGGCGGTTTTTGTATTAAATAGTATGTCATACATGTTAAGATAATGATGCATAAGCTTCAATGAGCTTCATTGGCTTTAAATTATTGTTTTGATTTTTGATTTCGGAGGCAGTAAATTCTGGCCCGACAGGTAGTCGCTCCATGTAAAATACTGATATCGAGCTGCATCAGGTTTGACTGGAAGCCGACACCAATATAGTTGGGAAAAGGCTAGGCAGATGATGGAGGTAATAAATTCTACAGTTCTATGTCTCTCCCAGAATTCTAAAATCTGCGTAAATAAGAAAGAAAATTTGATAAAAACAAGAAGACTACAAGAAATAACGTTAATGCGATCAGTGTCCCCATTCCGTGGAGCCGGGTCAAGTTTGCCCGATTATTGGGTTTTCGGGACAATACTTTTATAAATATTTTATAGGCTCGCTACGGTGGCGGTGTTACGTAACATTATGGATAGTTATTTGAAATTAGAAGTAGAATAAACGGTTTTAGAACATTTTTATATTGCCTTTTTTGTAAAGTAAATTGAGTTTTACCTTTATTCTTTTTATTGTCTCGTAGGTACGTATTTATTTTGAAACTCGTGTTCATAATTTATGTGACCAATTGATATATTTATTCAACCGTTTACTTTCTAAATAGGTGTGTGGAATCGTGTTTTAAATTATTTGCCAATTATCTAACTTTATATCAAACGATTTAGAAGGCACATTCTAACACCGGCAACCAATAATGATTACAAAAAAAAAACAATTTGGATTGTCTTAAAATTGTAAAAGAAAAGCTTCTTTATTCCTAGGCGTAACTTTAGGAATGCGATGATTTGCCAATTTTCTAGACCAAAACAATAATTTCATGGTCATTTTTTTAAATCGGTGTATTTAAAAAAGAAAAAGTCTGACAACCAGTCTAATTAAGAGGTATCGTATTATTCAATAACTAGGTTGTGGAGGCTGTCCTCCACAACCATAGGCATTTACTCCATGTAGAATATTCGATTGGAAGCCGACCCCACCAAAGTTAGAGGAAGACTAGAAAGATATTTACGCCTATGCCCAAAATGCGCCTACTATAAACAACATCGGTCGAACATGGTTCAGTTCAAAAGCTATCTATCATTAATATAATTGCAAACATTGCATAAATAATTATGCAACAGACGCATACCACTGCTCCACATGTGCCAAAGCACCTAACATTGACCTAATAATAAACTAGATTGATTAATAAAATCCAAGTACACATACAAAGACCATAGATTCAATAAATAGACTAGCTGTATCGATCTGGTTTGAAAGAAACTAACAACACGTTAGAGAAAACGTTTTCTATGTTTTGTTTTAAATGAGCCTAAAGGATGATTCACGCTACATTGGGCCGGGACCGGGCCGTGCGCCGTCCGGGTCCCGGACTGGGCACGGTCGTACATTGTGGTGTACTTTTTGTATGAATTAATTCATGCTTGCGGCCAGGACGGGGCACGTCCAGGGCACGGACGAGCCACGGTTAAGCATGAATCACTTCATACAAAAAGTGCACCACAATGACCATAATGTTCGACCGTGCCCCCTCCGGGACCCGGACCGCGCACGAGCGGGGCACAGCCTGGACACTGCACGGTGTAGCGTGAATCATTCTTAAAGCAGTCTATTAGAAAAAGGGGCCTAGAAAAAGTGACATTTTATGAGATGACAATATAATGATGATAGAAATGTCAAAAATATAATCAATATTGACAAAATTGCTAACGAAAATTGTTGTAGAGAAACGAAACCCTTTGAATGTTTGTATCTCTTAAATAGTTTTTCATGAGCCTTTATATTGGCGGAATAGTCAAAATTTAAAAGAAATAGAAAAGAAACTCTTTTATAGCTCTTAAATAATGTTGTTTTTTTTAAACTACATTATCTTTAGCATATTATTTTTAGCAATTCAACAAAGACCTTCAAAATGACACATCTTCAAATGTCTTTTAAAACAATTTTGGTAAAAGCCAATGACCTTTACGAATAATACTACACTAAATAAAGTGTTCTCTTGATAATATTTTTTCATTTTAAATAAAAGAAATACATTTTTATCAGTGCATTTTCTTTAAAATGTAGAAAAACCAGTTTATGTAAGTAAATGTTATCACTTTCTTATGTGTTCCATTTGAAAATATATTTTTGTCGAATTCTACTGATACTGCCGCCTTTTTTCTATCTTTTCCGAAAGTTTTGTGAAGAGTTCAATGGCATTGCAGAAGTGTTAAAAGAAAAATATCGTACGGTGACTAAGTAAAAACAGTTGTTGCTTGCTGCTTTCTTGTAATTCATATGGACAAAATTTAAGATTATTTATCTTCAAATCCTTGGTATCAGAAATAAAATCATGATAATCGCATTATTATCTCAATTAAAAAAGTGACAATATATCGATGTAAAGGCTAAAGCATCCAATGTGGAACTCAAACATTACTCCTCTCTGTGCCTCAAAAGTAACAATCAAAGAAATCACCGAAGATGCAGCTGACGATGCTGTCAGAACCATTGTATTGGACCAATCAAATATAAAACTAGGCACTTTTCACACAAAGAAGAAAAAGCATTCTACCCCTAAAAAGTCCGAGCCCATGATAGAAAACTAACAAGAAGAAACATAGTAAAATCCTAACTATACTCTTTTTATAAAACGTCGTTCCACATTAAGAATTTTTCTTATATCGTGGGTGGTTTCAAAAAGGCAATATGTAGTTGTCATAAATACTACGATCAGTCGATCAGCACTCTCAATTTTCTATCTCTCTTCAAAATTCTCTAAATGACATCAGTTTAATGCTTTTGCATTAGTTATACGAGTCAGGATGCAATTGTCTATTCTGCAAAACTATACACTTAGATTAGAAAGGCCCCAAAAATATTTTTTGGAAAAACTACGCCACTGGTCCTGTTACCAAACATTTCATATCTTCACTTAGTAAAGCACTTTATTCTGTAACTTCACCAGACCGTTCCTTATAAGTGAAAATGCCTTGGGGATCCAATTAGGGCTGTATAAAATATGATGTAACAACATTGTTACCGTGAAAAGGGCTCCCAAGGGCTCCTGGGGCCTGCCGTCTTTAAAGTAACGTCTCTTTTGCATCCTTTTGTAACCGTTGGAATGCTCACTAAATTTTAATGCTATGTTTGACGATGCATCCTGAGGTTTCAAGTTATTATTATGCAAAACAGATGTTTTTTTTTTTTTTTAATTTGGCTTATTTTTTGATGGTGTTTGTAATTTGTAATAGAAGATTTTTTTTTGGTTTCTGAACGAATTGTTATTAATTCTCTTTGCTGTGTGCTTCTGAGAATTACTGATCGCTCATGATGAATTGTTTAAGCTTTTAAAGCATAAAAGTCTTAAAATTAGATACACCATGAGGACAGTAAAATAGAATAATATTACCCTGCACTAGATTATTATTAATTTAATGATACTCTCTAGTATAGACTAAGTGCAAGAACATAAAAAGCAAAACCCACCATTGAATGAGAAAGGCAGAAACAAAGAAGATTCTATTTATCACATAATTAAAAAATAAAACGATGACAATAGACTAGAAAAGACAGCTACAAACTATCGATCGATGACAGCACCAGAGAAACCGTGAGATCATAATCACCGTAGAATACATACGTACTAGAACAGCCCCCATAACTTCATATATGTCAAACCATACAATTCGCCATTAACCTAGTCTCGTCTCATTACTGGTGACAACTCGAAATAAAAAACTTAACTATAGCTCGTAAGTACAATTTTAACTGCCAACTTAATTAATAGCATTAATTAAAACGTCACACTTCTGTTTACAATGAAAATACTATCGAGGAAACGGTCAGGGCATTTTATTTCATCAAAGTTTTTGTTCGTTCAACACAAATGGAATGGATGCTCTGTTTACTCTGAAAGGATTGAAATAAATAGCAGCAGCGCTTTAATTTATTGTAGGGACTGGATGAAAGAAACGATAAGGAATGGGGAAAGAACGTGATATCTGAACTTATGTATCATTTGTTTTTTTTTTGCATTAAAATTGTAGACTCCAGCCAGTAATTCTGTTGAGTGTTAAATTCGGATTTAAAATTCGAATATTCACTTGAACTAAGCTGAACTCGAAACGTAGGTATACAATTGTTTACATAGCTCAAAATTATACAATATCCAATCAATCCTCTGTAAATCATCAAAGAGATAAAACAATAGTGTCAAGAGAATCATAAAAACTCAATCCATTCAAGTTTGAAGACTACGTAGTTCAGAATATAATTAAATTTAACAAAGTTTTCCCAAGAACAGTGTTACAATGTACAATAACGATGTGCAGGCTAGTGTGTGAGCAATTAGTACTTCCCTAACTTTATTTACTTAGTTAACTTAGAATCTAATTTTGCTACGCTTGTACAATGTGGTTAAAGCTACCTGCCAGATCTCCAATCGTCAGCTATCTTGGGTCTTGCAATTTTCCAATTAGAAAAGTAAGGGTGGGACACACACGGACTGCTAAAAGCAGTTCAACTGCCAGAGCAGTCGATACTGCAGCTTTAGGCTAAGTTATTTCAGATACTTTTAATCATGTTCAGTGTTTTTTCCTTCTGAAAATGAATGATAAGGCATAATAGATTGAAATAAAATTTAAATAAATAGGTAATCAATGAAAAATATTTCTAAAATTCTTTCAAAATTACGAACAATACCTTCTTGCTTAAATATAGTCTAGCTAGATTAACTTCTGATGAAAATGACTAAAAAATACTAAGACAACACCAGTCTGTCGTTACAAAAATAAGGTATAACCTAGCTTTGACCTGTAGCTTGATTAAAAACACAAGCCTGTTGCTTATTGGTGCCTTGCCAATGTAATGTAATCTTCGACTAAGTTTCATAATATTAAATCTTTTACTTAGCTACTTTCGACGGCTTTTTTTCGGCTTCCACTCTTAGTAGTGGTTCGCCCACTTTTGAGTAAACATCTTCGTTGGTCTATCGATTGCAAATACGGATTTTCAATATGGAGGTTCTGTATTCTATTCCCAGGGCAAATTGATATCGCAGTCTCGGTCTGGTCTGGTTTCTGTATTAATGACCCGGTTGATAGCTATTCTGGCGCATATTATTTATTTATTTATAAAACTTTATGCACAACATTGTACAACGGCGGACTTAATGGCTTAATATTACAAGGTTACTTATGCATGCACTACTTACTTGTAGCTTTCTTTGCTTAACGTTACCGAGAATTTGTTTTTTTAATTACTTACTTTTCTTCAGCCGTCTCTTCTACAGGTGGCTGTGGTACATGCGTCGATAAGTCCGGCAGTTCAACTGCCATTGTGTCCATTGCCATTTTTGCACTATTTATTTACACTTGTGTTCTAATAGTCACGCACATGGATAGCTCACTTTTCTTAATTCACTTCTAATTTTTTTACTCCGTCTGTCTGGATCTGTTTGAGTAAAGTTTGTTATACGATTGAACACTTGTCACGTTAACGTGTGGTTGAAAATGTTTCAAACGTTACACTTTGTATTTTTTTTGTATTGTCAATTTTCATGTATGTGTTCCCGAGTTATCATACAGTGAATCAACAGTATGGTGTCTGAGTATCTAAAATCGAGCGAGATAACATGTTTCAGGAAGCTGTATGTCATTGATATCAAATTTACTACATTTTTATGTACACTATCAACGGTTGTTGCTAACTCATCACAGTTTTGTGCTGTGCTGTGATAAATGTGCTTGCTTACTGCGTGTCAGTTTTCAATTTTGACACGACAATAGAAACGTAAGATATTATGTAAAACTGTGCTAGGTATGTTGTGTTTTTTGGGGACCTATTCGAATCTTCACCTCTACGTTTAAGAAAAAAAGCATTAGTAATCTCTAGCAAGGATTATTTACAAGTAAAAAACACTTGTAATTGAATTCAAATCACTTTTTTACGACTTGTAGATGATTTATGCAAAGCAGGTTTCAGTATTTTTAATGTCTGTACACAACAAAAAGCAAACAATACATAAATTATATTCTTAAATAAATTAAAGTATTAAAAATATTTGCTTCTTACAAGCATCTGGTTTTAAACTTTAAGTATAAGTGCATAAAGGTTACATTACAACGCTTATTATTATTTGCCTAGTAACAAGAATTTGGCTTGAAACCTTAAGTATAGGTTCATAAAGATTACATTACATTGTTCTTTTTAATGGCATAGACATTGCTACAATCAAAAGCTATCTAGACTATTGGAGTAATAAAATAGGTAATTCGTTGGTCTAGCTTTTAAGTCGGCCAATGATAAGGTCATAGATTAGCTAAGGAAATAGAAAAATCTGTGCAGTTTTTTGACTGCACAGTGACGATATTTTACTAAGAATTTTAGTTAAAACAAGCCAAAGAAACTGCGCAATAATATATTGGCTTTTTAATTTAAATTATTAGAATTTCATCTGTTAGGAGCTTTTAAAGCACCTGTAATAATCATCCCACATAAAACAGCAGGTGTTAAAAAACACAAAAACGGTAGCGAATATAAAAATATCGATAACATAAACAATATTGCTTTGTTATTGTTTACTGCACATCACTAACGCGCAGTATTCGCGTGGTGCGCAGACGCAAACCCACGCATGTTTACAACTGTGAGCGGGATTACTATAAAACGATTACAAAATAACTCATTGAGTTCTTAGAATAAATTTCAAAGAGTGTTTTTAAGGGTTATGGCATTCGGAAGTGGTGGATTTGTTTACAGAATTATAAAATATGTACTTTTAACGTAATGGCGCCTGAACGTATTTCTATTAATAAATAGAAGAGGTGGAATTTTTTTACGGGTATATTTTGGTACATGGAAAAATTTGTTGACTGATTAGCTAGAGATCAACTGCTATGATATGCCTATTGAGGGTTTATTATAGAAAAAGCTGAGATCCCATGTATTTTTTTTTATCGTGGTAAAATCATCAAATGAGTCCTCCCACCCAGAGCAGGGCGGGAGGGACTGTCAGACTTGTACTGACTAAAATCCACGGTGTCCTTCACTAGCCCTTTACGTACCGGGGTCACGGTAATCCGTTTGTCCTGCGACCCCGGAGATGTATGTCTTAGGAAGACTTTTTTTTTTTATCGTGGTAAAATCATCAAATGAGTCCTCCCACCCAGGGCAGGGCGGGAGGGACTGTCAGACTTGTACTGACTAAAATCCACGGTGTCCTTCAATAGCCCTTTACGTACTAGGGTCACGGTAATCCCTTGGTCCCGCGACCGTCTTAGGAAGACTAAAGAAAATTTAGTTAAACAAGATGTTCGCTTTGCCACGTAAGACAGATCACAAACTGTTGATATGAAGAAAATCACAATAACAGCAAATGATAATGATTGAGACAAATACATTAATATTTAACCCTCCGTGCACCAGGTGGTGTTTGACAAATCCCAGTGTTTCGAATTTCTCAATAATTTGTTATTTTGTTCTTGTAAAAGATAAATACTTTAATGCATAACTTTTACTCTGGGTTTCACTTAAATCTAATTGTTATAGTGTGTTTCTAAATACCTAACATTTAATTCTACCAATAAACAAAAAATATGCAAAAACTACACTTTTTAGTTTTGGGGTTTGTCAAACCCCACCTAGCATGGGACGAGACTTTTAGTCACCTGGTACACGGAGGGTTAATACGTTGAAGTAAATGCTAAAAAAGCCGAAACTCAATCGCATCTGAATTAACAAAAGACTACAGTTGCACCGGATGATGACTAACTTAAAACAAATGCATAACGACCTAACAGCGATGATACCACACTATTTATTTACAAAGACTAAGTACTTGCTAGTCTCAATGACAGGTTGGCTTACAAAGCGCGGAAGCGCGTAATTCCTTCAAAGATTCTTGTGATAGCGTTGTAATTTGCATCAAACACACGCAAACACGTCTCTAAATGTCACTTTGACAGGTCGTCACCGTTGTATGCGTCGTTTGACTTAGTACTATTTACTATGGAAATCTGATTGTGATTTGTTGTAGGTTCATTGATTGTTCATTTGTTTCTTTAATCGTGTATTCTAGAAGTCTCAATTTATTCGAGGTTGGCAAGTATACTCGTATCTTCGTCTGCCATAAGTATTTCTCCATTAGTATTTATCTCATGAATCACTTCCTCTGTTGCTATTTCATCTTTCACACAGTCCATCCATCCTTTTTTGGTATTGCCTTACTAAAATAGTCATCCACATTCATCCTAAAACTCAGTCTAGATAAGAATCTGATTTTCATGCAGAGAGAAAGTTGTACTCTTAGTTTATTAACTGCCAGATTAGTTAGTAGTAGTAAGGTAATAAAGTCTTTTTCAACATCAAATAAAGATAGCATATTCTTAGTCATTTCAATATAATATTCTGTTTATTAATAACTGTCCTAGTTTCATGAAAGCTGCAAGTCGCACTTTTTTTATTAATTTTCTTAATTCGAGCGCTATAACTTAAGACGTCAGCAGCATCGGTGTCCACTGCAGCTTTATTTCAAAGTTTTTATTAAAAATAAAACTTATTAGAATTCTTGAAAATTCTTCTTTCTGCACATTTTTTTCTTTCCACAGTATTATTGGAGTATTATGAATATGTCATATTTCTTTATATCCAGCAGGGTTATATTATTTCTTCGGATATATTCTAGTTTTAGTTGCTTGTGTCACGTGATTCGGTAAGTTTCTACTATGCTACCACAATACATTTAAATCAGTTTATTTTTTGTTATGAAAAGTAAACATGCAATTATGACTAATATTAATGAATCATCTGAATTAAAAGTTGGCTCAAACATGCAATGCTTTGCTAAAATATTTAATTAATGATTCATTGACACAAATACAAATATAAACTGACGCTTTTTCCCATGAGGATTGGCATAAACTAAAGAACGATCCTTCCATACTCTTTTCACCTGTGACAAGCCACTAATCTTTCTGAAGAACATTAATAATAAGGTTAGTGTATATCCTACTAGGGTGTTTATTGAAAACTTTAGTTTAAAGCTAGTAATTAAATTAACCACTCTCTTATCTAATCATGCCTTCTCAACTTCTATTTATCTGACTGTTTAATTGAACTCCAGTTAATCCTTACTTAGGACTTTAACTTTCATCGAATTACAGTTAATTTGGCTTTCGACTCGTAATCAGGCAGATTTCGGGAACTATCAAAGTTTAAATCGGACACCATTTTAGATTACATAGATTTTCCATCACTATCGAGGAAAATCTAGAAATTACGAATGTAACTAAATCTGTTTTTATGGAAAAGAAGTTGACTGGTTTATCGATCAACGCACAGTTAAAACCGCTGGGTTTAGAAGCATGACATTTTGTACATACGTTTTATCAATGACGTAAGTGTGCACTAAGAACAGATTTTAGAAAATCCATTGTTTAAAAGGGTTAAAAATCGGATGAAAGTTTGTATGAAATAAATTTAAATTTCATCCGATTTACTTGAAACTTCGAATGTAGACTTGTTAACTAAATTGATAAGACAAGTGTTTCAAGAATACTGGAAATTCTAACCTTGAAACGGTCATTAAAAGTCATAGGAGAAAACACAAAATACTCTTGAACAAAGTCGCGGGCGGAGTGTTGATCAAGATATACAAGGCTGTTGACAGTGCCACTTTGAATTACCGTCCGTATCATTTCCCATGGGATAATTCTAGTAAGATGGGCAGCTGCGGCCACATATCTAATAACAATGTGGCTATCTCTCAGAATGAGAACAAGAATAGTGACAGATCATTATTGCAGTTTTTAGGGACCTGACAAACTACAAAAGAATCAAGTTTTATGACTAATTCAAGACTACATAAAAGACTCGTAAACAATTTTTAAAGCGATAAATCAATAAGCAAAAAAAATCCCAAGTTTGTATATGATGCGGATAATTCATAAAGAAAAAGAAATAAACTCTGAATACGAGTACAGCAGGGTTATAGACAGTTTATAGGACTTTTCTTTTATTCGAAACTCAATCTCATATAATTTATTTCAATCAAACTATTTACAGACCCTTTCCGCACTTTTGAATTTTCAAGGAGTCGATCATTCAGTTGAATTTACCAACCCATTCCGTATCATCCAAAATTTTTTTTATCTAAACCTTCACCAATTCCACCACAAGGACTGATACTCTTACCACGTGTATCTATAACCACTATGGGGTCCCCGTAGGTGCTATATCCATCACAATGACCACGATACGCAATAACGCGTACGTAATGAACTACACGGTCCTCGCTCCGGATGAATGCATGCGTCGCAAGTCTTCTGTGAAATCGCTCGTTATTTACACTCGTATGACTGTCGCGTGAAAATGAACGTGCAGTTTTGTAGCGTTAGATTTATATTATTTTTTATTATGGAAACTAAAAAACGTCTATGCCCTTTACAGATTTCAATCCTCAAAAACTCTTCTTCTCTCTTTTTGCATTTTATGAGGAAATCTTGTGCAAAATAGTATGCTTGAAACTCTCCGATTCTTCCGAAGGTAATTCATTCAGTTTAAAGCTCAGCGTCATCGTTTGTATCAATTATTTTTAGATCAGTCTATTCCTGGTATACTGTAGGTCGACTATCCATTCAGACAAAAATTAGTTTAGTTCCTGCTATTTCTATATTCCACTTGTCTGGACCGGTAATAATCAACGTTTTAAAATTTACACTTACTTTAAGATTTAAATTAACGACAATGTCTACCTTGTTAACAGGTTTATCTAAATTGTAACAAGACGAAACAAACAGATCAATCGAATTGTTTGCAACATTGAGTGAGAGAACAAATATTATCGCTTCAGTTTCACGATTTGTTCTTTTAATGTCTGTTTCATGGGTTCTGTTGTAGGTTAACTGTTTCGAGCCATGTTGCTTGCCAATTTGTATCAAGGTTTATCGTTTTAATTCTGTTCCATGTGTTTTAATAAGTATCTTTGGAAATTGCATTTCCTTTTTGAATTGTTTTAACTTTAGATTTGATACAGCTGTTATTTCGATGTATCTCTTTATTTTTATTGTAAAAACGATGAACAATTTTGCTTTGCATCGAAGCAAAGTTTTTGTTTTGTATCCCGAGTAAGTCAACACAAGTTGAAAAGTTTATGCATAGCCTAGATTCGGAAAGGTCATGAATTTCAAATCCTGAACGAAATAAGAGAAAAATGCAAAACTAAGAAGGAACGATAAACAGCATAGTAAAAGTTCAACAGTTTCTAGTCTATGTTATTTTTAAATCAATGAAGTTAACCTTCACGGCAAAGTCAACTGATGTAAAAAATTAATAATTGATGGAAAATTTTAGGCTGAATTAATTTTAGAGGCTAGACTGAAGTCTGAAACAAATGGAGTGACAAGACTGATAAGCATGACTGATGGAAGAGATTATATATAAGTAAATGTAGAAAAAATTGTTGATTTTGAAGCACAGGTAAGTATATGCAACAACACTGCTGCGTTTTTGCGAGGAATTTTTAATTATTAATCTTTTATTGAAATTTACCAGGCATCCGTATTCCGTACTAATTTATAGTAATGCTCCTATAGGTTATTTTCCGTTTCGTCTGTTAAATTTTATGATTTTTCTATACCTACATAGAAAACTTATTAAATTTGGGTTCGGAAGTAAACTAAGTAGTTAGAATGAAGGAAAATAACGTTTTGCGTTGTTCCCAGTATGACTGCACAGGGGCATGAAAACGATGATTAACCTATGCAAAATGTGTTCAGTTTTAGAATATTTATTGTTCTACATTCAAAATTATGAACTTTATCCTTTTCAGTTAATTACGTGTCAATATCTTTTATCATTTTCCTGTTACACAGCTGTTTCTAAATATATTGTTTCATTAACATTACATTTCGGTTTGAAATCGTAGTATTACAGTATAGTTCAGCGGATGTGATTGTTTGAATGTTACAGGATTGTTTCATAATGAGCATAACACCGTTTTCACAACAACGCACGGTATTACGTGTGTGCAAACGTTGCACATTTGCAACAATAAAAACATTCTAAATATGGACAATATGAGTCGACGCGATTGGCCAAATGAGCAGCCGGTCACAATTTTACTGTCAGTAATTACTTGAAATTACTTATTTGTATTGTACCTACAGGTATAGTTCTATACATTCTGTTTTAGTGTAGTAGTTAATTAAAATTGTTTCCATAACTCATGAATTAATTGTTCACAATTCTTGGTACGTTGACATTAATAATAAACTACCAACAGATGGATTAATTTGTCCGTTGATTGTAAAGGTTTGACGATAACCTTTGGAAATGTTAAAACACTACCCACATCCTAAGCAATATTCAGTAAACGAGTAACGTCTGAAACATTTTTCTTGATACCAACGTTTAAGGTGACATCTAAACGATCAATCGTGGACACACATTTGTATTACGTACGTTTTTAGAAATAAAAGAACACTTATTACACTTCACGTTCACTGGTTTGTTCGATTACAGTGTTGGGTATGAAACTGTGTTGTTTATACAAGGTTGCGGGGCGAGCGTACGTGTGCCTCGGTCGACGGTCGCGGCGCTACTGAAGGAAGGGGGCGCAGAGTACTCGCCGAGAGATGCGCGTCGCGACGCCCCCACGGGGTAAATTACCAGATAATTTGGGTAATTTATGTGTTCTACGTTCGGAAAATTCGTGGTTTTCAACGAGTTTATAGTTTACAAGGATTTCCGGTGATAGCGTTCGGTATTGTTCATGATTTTTAAACTATAGGCGGAAAATTGTTCATTTTTGCTGACCTAAATAATAAACCTTGAAGACAAAAATCTGAATTTCAAGAATCAGAGTTACTCTAAAGAGTGAATCAAACTTTCTCGATAAAATTAAAAGGTCAAATTCTTCAGTTGCGTAGCGTTCTGAGTAAATCTGTAATTAATTTAGAAGTTTTCCTGTTTAACTGCAAGATTAATCTTGATTAATTATTGTTCTTGACAACAACAGAGAGAGCTGGTAACATTGTCGTTAAAGAAATAAAAGTACGGTAGCAGCTGGGGGTTGGTCGCGCCCGCCCTCCCTTTGGGCGGATCGTCGGATCGATCCGTAGTAGGATCCGAAGACTTGTAGGACGACGGATCGGGACCAACGCGACTGGTTGCGACCAACCTACGTCACTCGTCATCGATATTCAAATGCTGTGGGTACTTTGTTTTGATTGTTTTGTCAACAGATTTGAAATTGTGGATGGCGTCGTATGTTTTTCAGGCTAACTTTATGTATAGCTTTTAGCTGAGAGTTTTAAAACAATTTATAGATTGTTTTAAAAGGTTTGTTTTCTGTTGTGAAATTACGTCAGATAATTTTGAAAGCAATTTAATTTAGAAGAATTTTAATTTTAGAGGGTTTAATATTATCCACATTACAGATAACTCTTCTTTTCTAGGTCCTTTCAACTATAAACAAGTCTAATTGCTCGACAATTGCGCTTTTAGTTGTCACAATGAATGAAGATAATGCCCCTGATTAAAACCTTCTCACAACGGGAGGCGATTCATGCTCATAATTATTGTTTACTTGACAAAATTGATTGTGGGTAACGATTGTCTATTAAGAAGTCAGTTTTAATGTCACCAGTTAGTGCTTTTGAGTCACGCCATTCAAACAAAAACAAAAACCTAATAAGAATAGACATGCATCAAAGCATTTCTTCTAAAGCTGGATTGCCTTGGCTTTATTACGGATTCACACGCCGTGCACGACCTCAGGCGATGCGACGTACTTAGAGCGCGACTTTTCCGACAAGTGACTACGCGTGCGTGTGTCACTTTTAGTCTTCACCCGAATATTGGTGCGAGGTGTGTCGAAAGTCAAAATCTGTAGTTTAAATTTTTATTCAAAATGTTAGTCATGCACAAAACCTGTATTAATCAAAACCCAAAATTATTTCAAAGCGTCAAAACCTTTCAATTTATTTGACTTTTTTGAAGAAATTGCTTAGAGCATGTCAAACTCTGAAAGAACTAAATGGTATGTCTTTGACATGCTCTAATAAGTAATTTCTTTCATTTGCCTTCCTCGTATTCGAAACACGTGTCGCTTGAGCGTGTAGGTTGTGGCCGAGCGATGACGTAGTTGCATCCTACGAATAAAATGGAAGCTGGGAAGATTTTCTAAAACCTATAGCCATGTATAGCTCCAGTCTTCTTTATCAGAAAGGACGTGAGCGTTTTATAAAATGGGATCTGCGATCGAACACCAATGTAGGTGACTGTAAATAAAATTATATTGTGAACAGCGATGGAGAGATTTATCGTACGATGGTGATTAACTATTTATGTTATTTCAATTTTCAAAGCAATTTGGTATCGGTCAGGTATAAATTTTAACACTTAGATTTCGGAAAAATGATTTTAAACAGTTCTGCACGGAATTCGTTGCCAGTGGTAACCATTTATTTATTTTAAGTAACTTTAGCTCAATGCCAAAAGTAAATATTTCACTACCGGTACTTAAAAATTCTACAAAAGACCTAGACTTAAAAAAAGAGTTTTTTTTCAAGCATAAAATTACTTGCCAGTCTTTTGTTTTAAAAAACAAAAGGGAACCTGTTTGCTTTGCACATAACTGGGTTATAACACAGAGGCAAGTAACTAAAGTATGAGTGCTATTGTATTCGCTTACAAAAATTCAAAAGCCATTCTATCACGGAATAACGATTGCACGAGATTCAACCTTTTTAGACTAAACGTATGGGAAAAATACTATAATCGCAACGACTTACAATTGTGACTTTGAAAGAAGGACTGTCACAATTTTGTCCCAGTTTTATAAAAAGTTAAATTATCAAAATCATCTCCCAAATTGACAGATATTATTAGCCGTACGCTGTATCAAGCCGTCATTTTGTCAAAAATCGAGCAACGCTGACTTTTTACTATAACATATTAAAGCCTATTTCACATGTCCTTAATAGCTCTTTAAAACAATCTAGTCTCGAACACAAGCAGGCCAAAACTAACTGACGGGTGTTAATTTCCATATGTCGCATCAAGCCGTAATGTAAGCGCTAAGCACTTCATTATAATGAAGCCGTTTTCATCAATACTTTTTAAAACAATCCCGAACGCACGTCAGTCCAAGCTTACTGAAGGGTGTTAATATCCGTGTGTCGCATCAAGCCGTCAAATTGTCAGCACTCCCTGTTCACTTAAATATATTGAAGCCTTTTCCCATATTATGAATAGCTTCCTAAAACAATCTAGAACACAAATAAGCGTTTTAAGTCAGTTCAAGTTAACTGTCAGGTATTAATATCCGTGTGTCGCATCAAGCCGTCGAAATATCAGCGCCGTCTTTTCACTTCAATAAAATGTTGCTGTTTCAATTTATGTCCTCGATACTTTTTTAAAACTATCTAGAACACAAGCAGGCCCTTTACGTCAGTCCAAATTACCTGAAGGGTGTTAATTTCCGTGTGTCGCATCAAGGCGTCACATATTGTGACGGCTACAGCCAGCTTATAATGCGGTCTTTTCACTTCATCGTAATTATTGAAGCCTTTTTCACGTGTCCTCAACAGGTCTTAAACAACATAGGCCCTTAACGTCAGTCCAAGCTAACTGAAGGGTGTTAATTTCCGTGTGTTGCATCAAGCCGTCATGCATTGTGACGGCTACAGCCAGCGTATAACGCGGTCTTTTCACTTCACCGTAATTATTGAAGCCTTTTTCACATGTCCTCAACAGGTCTTAAACAACATAGGCCCTTAACGTCAGTCCAAGCTAACTGGAGGGTGTTAATTTCCGTGGGTCGCTACAGCCAACGTATAACGCCGTCTTTTCACTTCATCGTAATTATTGAAGCCTTTTTCACATGTCCTCAACAGGTCTTAAACAACACAGGCCCTTAACGTCAGTCCAAGCTTACTGAAGGGTGTTAATATCCGTGTGTCGCTTCAAGCCGTCAAAACATCAGCGCTGTCTTTTCACTTCAATATAATGTTACTGTTTTGATTTATGCCCTCAATACTTTTTTAAAACTATCTAGAATACAAGCAGGCCCTTTACGTCAGTCCAAACTAACTGAAGGGTGTTAATTTCCGTGTGTCGCATCAAGCCGTCATGCATTGTGACGGCTACAGCCAGCGTATAACGCGGTCTTTTCACTTCATCGTAATTATTGAAGCCTTTTTCACATGTCCTCAACAGGTCTTAAACAACATAGGCCCTTAACGTCAGTCCAAGATAACTGAAGGGTGTTCATTTCCGTGTGTCGCATCAAGCCGTCACAATGGCAGCCAGTGTGCAACGCAGTCTTTTCAATTCAATTTATTGTGTGTTTTGTGTTGCAGCGACTGACAGGAGCTTCTTTTGTGAGAAGGTTGTGTATAGGGTGCTGAGAAAAGAGTTTTTTTTTTTTAATTAGAAAATCGCGGTTAGAGCTCGTCACACGTATGTCGTGCTTCAAGAATTTGTTACACTACTTATAAAGTCTGTTTGAGTATTGTGGTAATGATATCTTCTCCTTTTTATGACAAAGTAAGGTAAGAGCATATTTTCTTATTTATGTATGTAATGTACTTATTCATAATATCTCTGCGTAAATTATGTTAATATAACTTATCTCACTGTGTTAATATTCCATACTTCACTCTTAGATTTTCATGTAAAATAAACCATATGTTTCATCAAATAAAATACTAAGGAGGGAGAGAATTTATTAAAATTAAAAAAAAAAAACTAATAAATTGTATAAAAATCCTCCTCGACGCTGTCAACTTGTAATGTGCCCAAAACACTGCCGAGGCATTGCCAGGTTATTTAGCAATTAAAAAAAAAACTCTTGGATCACGGAAGCGTTAACAAGTCTCTTTGAAACAAATTAAGGAATATTCACTATAAATTGCTGAAATCGCGTTTCTTTTCCCACTAAAACCCAACCTAACATAACCACATCCTATGCTCCACAAACAGACCGAGCATTGAATTATAGAAGCCGCCTGCGCTCGGCAAAGAGCAGTAATTAAGAGCAGAGCCACACGAGCATACGAGCACACGACTAATTAACGAGCATAGTCGACTGTTTGTGCTTTCGACCCAATTTTTGAAGCAGGATTAGTGAGTGAGTGTTTTTTTGTGGGAATTCTTGATGAACTCGCTGTGGCAGTGACTTTTCTGGCGTATGTGTTATTTATTGTCATATTGCATACTTTTTTTCTTCAAAACGATTAACATGTAATAAATACATAAAATACAATATATTGTTTATTTGAGTGCATGAACATTGGAATTGAATATTGTAGTGCTATTTCGAAGCTTGCGAAAAGGTAAAAGTACAATATCAAAGTTACCATAAAATTGTTGAAAAATTTACAAGAATCTAAAGAAAGAATTGTTTTCTTATAAGATGCCTTAAGACAGCTCTCTGACAGATGGAAGTACACCATATACCTCAAATTGCTTTGCAGTAATATATTCGTTTCCTTGAAGTATTTTAAAATACTACACCTAATGTCTAGATGTTCTGCTCTCCCAGACTAGAAGATCAAACTAGCTCATTGGATATTCGGAACGAGCACTAGGCTAGCATATAATATGTATAGGTATCGCTAGCCATAAAGATACACAGATTATTAATATTTGATCAAGACAACTGTCGAATGATTTAAAAGTCTGACTTTAATAAATGAAAACATCTGAAATGTGGGACGAACATATTGATTTAAAAGTAATGTATTTACAGAATTTTCAGAGAGACTTGATAAAATGTATATAACCAAAGCATATATTGAAAGAGATATCACGCTGGGTTGAAATTATACACCCCAGACTCCTTATCCACATATATACAATCAAGTATGATGAAAATTCACGTCCTAAAAATAAAAGTTCTTATGGAAGATCGTCATTTTCACATTTAAATGGTGCTGCATACGATCAAAATATGAATAACCCGCCCACACCATTCGAAAGCAATATTTCATGAAATTATAAAGCACACTTCTCTATTATGCTCACTTATCAAGTTATCATGCTTATCTAAGCTAAAAATACGGACAGAAATGTAAAGTAGGTAAGCGCATACCAGACGGTAGACGATGACGACATAGCATCCATTAAGGAAAGTTCTCGTGAAGTGGCTGTAGATGACACAATCCTGTAATCCAATCTAATAATGGAGCCTCTGGACAGACAGATAACGTCATAGAGGACGAAGGAGGGAGCAGTTATTTGTCTTTAATATTATATTATATGGAGAGAAGAATGGTCTATTTTTTATTATATTACAAATTGGTTTGCTGTTTAAATTAAAACTGCTTCATTTTTGACCCCCATTTGGCCTGATGGTAAACAATGATGTGGTCGACGTCGTCGACGGTGAAGCACACTTGCTTAGAAGTAACTAATTCACTTTTGACTTAAAATGTTATTGGGTTGGTTTCTTCAGCACTTTTAATAGTTAAAAGAGCATTAACAAGACACAATAACTGTGAGTGTAATAGGTGTCCATTCCAAAGCGTAGACATTTATGGGCAAGAAATTCTATAGACAAATAATTTAATTATTTACAGTAACTCTAGGGCAAACAAAATATACTTTTTAAAGTGATCAAGTGCCTTGTAGTGATCACTTAATTACTTCACACGATTATAGTTTCAGTGACAAGTACATGTGCTGTAAGAGCCATTTCTATGCAGCCGTGTACTAAAATAACAGTCATGCAGTTTATTGTTCTCGGTTTTTCCTAATTTAAGGTTATGAATAATACCCGTTCACTTTTAGCTGAATGCATTTCGTTTATAATATCAAGCACAAAGGCCGGATGTGACGTTATTCATAAATTCATAATTCCCCATTTCAGTTTAGAACAGTTTGGAGGGAACTGAGTAACGATTTTCAGGAGTTGCGAGTGGTTTTACAGAAATTATAACATAGTTTACACGGATAGAAAATAAAAAACGTAATTTTCAGTCATAATGTTTTCTCCTTGAAGATATTTTTTACAGTTTCAGTTATAATAAATAAATAAATATAAATATATTCCACAACTATCACACAACGCCATCTAGTCCCAAGCTAAGCAGAGCTTGTGTTATGGGTACTAGACAACTGATAAACATACTTATATATTTCTAAATACATACATATTATAGATAAATTACACCCAGACACAGAACAAATGATCGTGCTCATCACACAAACATTTGTCCTGTGTGGGAATCGAACCCACGACCTCCGGTATAGCAGTCAGGGTCACTAACCACTAGACCAACAGGCCTGTCGAAATAATGTAATACAATTTCTGAAGATTTTTCACGTTTCCAGATTCGTGGAACAAGAATTTCGTAGTAGATTTCGAAGGAACGCGTTTGTTTTAGCTTATTTCAAGTTGCTCTAAACTAGGACATTTGCCCTGTTTCACGGATACGTTAACAAAAATATAATTAATATACACAAACAACCAGACCCGGAATAACTATCTACATCTAGACAAATATTTTTTCGTGTGGAAATAGAACCCGCAATATGCAGCGTAGCAATCGATGAGTCAGCCACTGCGCAAATCGTGTCATATGCCGTGCGTAGCTCTAGTCTTGTTTACCAAAATATTTCATTTTCCAGTAAATACTTTTGTCATGAGTTTAATATCATTTCAGTTCATTGTTGCATCATTTGCATGACTTCAACAATTGTAGTGGTGACTAACAATTTCTCCTAGACTTTACATCCGGATAATTATTATTCATAATAATTACATTGCGTTACACGGTACCTACTGCTGCTAATGTCATAGAAAAAAAGTCCCAAACATATCTGGTATCTGTCACGTCTAGTTTTCGAGGTATACGTCAGTCAATATTTCAATTGATTCTTACTTCATGCTGATGTGTTTGTTTGTTCGAACGTGCTAATCTCTGGAACTACCAATCTTTGTATATGAAAGCTACATTTATGAGAAATGTTAAAATCTATTTAACATCACGCTACGATTTTTGGGAGTTGAGCAATATGTTATACTGCGGGGGACAGATAATAGTTAGAATGCACATCTAATGATTTAAATATAAGGGTTCTTTTAGCGTGAACAACTTACATAGTTTGTGACCAAACTATGTAATATTATATCAATAATACTGTAACATCCCACGTGTACAGTTTTTGGGTATGTTTTGATTATTTTTATACACGTACAATGTTTTACTACAAAAATTTAAATCTTTGAAAAAAAAAATAGCGTTAAAGAATCTAAAATCTTAGAACAGACGTAAAGTAGAAGTCTTAAAACCTTGCGACATATGAGATCATACTATGCAGCAAATACATGTATGTACTCACATTTATTGACATTAATTGTTTGGTTAAGTATTAAAAATGGTTATTAGTCATAATTCATTTTATTAATTTGTATATCGTATTGGTAATCTGCGTATTTTATGACTATGATCTATGCAATGACTTCTTTCCATGGAGGCAAACATATATAATTAATTCCACCTGCAAGATACCACTATTCATAAATATTTCAGCCTGTAAACACAATTCACCATTTAAATTTTACATATTTCGTTGTAAAATGGTTTTCAGCGTCATTTTTGATCGCGGGACTCACGAATTACCGTGACCCCGATACGTAAAGGGCTATTGAAGGACACCGCGGATTTTAGTCAGTACGAGTCTGACAGTCCCTCCCGCTCTGCCCTGGGTGGGAGAGGACTCATGTGATGATATTAGCACGTAATAAAAAAGCTTCATTATGAAATGCACCTGAGATGATTTCTCTATTTTAAATAGACTGTAACTTATTTTCAACTTTTTAATTTTGTAAACTTTCATAATTGCTCTTAAAATGATTTCAAAAGTATGTACAATATATTTTTGACTTAAATTATACCGTTCAAATATTTGTTGTACGATGCTCATACTAATTCATATTTGTCTTGCTACAAACATTTTATGATTACAAAATGTCACGTTTAGTCACCAACTTATCAACTTTGTTTAATTATACATTTGTCAAAAAATATTTATGATGGGGCAAAAATGTTTGATTGTACAGTACGAATAAACACAGAAACAGTGTTGAACAAAAGATGTTATCTTTCTAAAACAGTACTTTGAAAATACTATTTTCTATGGAAAGGACATTTGAGAGAAAGCCATTTTGGGAGAGTTATTGTTTATTAGGACTTTAGGGTGTATTTTGGAAATTGGAAAACTTGGTAGCTGTGTACTTGACACAGGATAGGATTGAATAAAATGGTGTTACTTTCCTGAAAGTTGAAAACGTGACTTCGGGAAAATGTATTTTGTTATAACATTTTTATAGAATTATTAAATAAGTAGGAGGAAATCCTAAACCATGTTGTCCTCTGTTAACCTTTTGACCGCCACAGTCGTGTATAGACGTCAAGCCAAAAAGTGCTCAGCACGCCACAGTCGCGCGTCGCGACTACACGACAGACTTTTAAACGTCAATATATGTAGCTTATTAAAATATCTCTAAATTCACTACTGTTTTTTATGTACATATGTATTTATTTTTCTTAGCTTGGCGCTGAGAGCACGTTCTTGTTTTTTTGACGTGGCGGTCAAAGGGTTAAAAAAGACATGCGACTTAATTAGTCTTGAAGCGTTTCCTTTGTCCTGGTTTGTTTCTCGTCAATTATCTCTACTTGTAAATAATACAAAAAAAAATATCAATATCACCAATCTAGGTTTCCTGTTTGGAAACAAAACCCTGTTCATCACATGACTCCAGTTGACAGTTGATAAGGGTGTCGTCACACTGCGTCTATTCTCGTACAGCGGAACGATAGCATTGTTTGAGCACCAAGATGTTTGACATGTTTGCACAAAGCTTTATTTGTTTCAAATATGTAGGACAAAATGATAAATTGTGGAGAATTAGAGGTAACATTAATTTCTATTTAATAATAATTTATGTAGATGTCACAGTTAGAAAAAATATTTGTATGATTTACAGGCAGTTGTTCCGGGTCTGAGTGTTTGTAGTTTAATTTTTTGTAAACGCACACACGATACAGGAGAAATCCTAACGTTTTTATAAACAAAAAATGTCTGTGTAGCATTGTTTGTAAATTGACTAATATTAAGATTTTTCAGTATTTTTTTTTTATATATTTTTTTTTATGAGAGTGGTCCCTATTATTATATCTGTCAGTCGCCTGTCAAAAAGAGAATGATAAAGGGATTGGTGATATTTTTGCAATGGGACTGTACGGAAACACACGCGTTGTAAATTATAATGATTTATATGTACCCATAATTATGTACCTACTGTTTTGCCATTTTGTATTTTATACGTAATTCCGTTATCTATAGGTGTCATATGAGAATGTTTTATCAGTTTAGATAATTATTAAAAATAAAGAAATAAGTTTCAGGTACACTTTGTTATACATAAATACTAACATACTTTAGTAACTACTATATGTAGATCGACTCTTAACGATAAATGGTATAGCTGGGGTATTGGCAGAAAGATTGGTTTTTACGCTGATTATACATACATCGGGTTCGATTCCCAAATGGAACAAATATTTGTATAGCCAGAGTCTGGTCGTCTTTTAAGTGGGCACCCACAATACAGGATAGATTTTTAAATGGGTCACAATATTTTTTTGTTCGTCTAGTGAATTGAAGGTGGAGTTTTTGATATTATTATACTAAATAGGCACCGAAGATACATTTTAATATAAAGTGCCTGAAAGATCTTGACCGGACCAGTGTGTATAAACCTTTATGACCTTCATTGACACGATTCGATCCTTAGATCTCCAAGGTCTACCCTTGAATGCATGTAAAACAATAACAAGATACAATCAGGCAAGAAACACTATTGTTTCGCTAATATCTAGGTCAAAAACATAGGATTTATGCTAATTACCTAGTATTTGTTATGCTTATCAAAAATCTAGAAATTATACCAGAAGTTCTATCATCACTCAATTGAAAAAGTCTTCTTCATGATGTGATGGAATATATATATATTTTTTTGTTTTTGCCTGGTAAAATCCACGGTGTCCTTCAATAGCCCTTTATGTTCCGGGGTCACGGTAATTCGTACAGTCCCGCGACCCCGCACCCATCTAATACGGTAGAATAATGTTAAAGTGGGTCAAGTAATGCTGCCCTGTTCCAGGTAATTGACGGTACGGTTAGCACAGTGGTTGACCGATTGGTTGCTGCGGTGTATGTTACGAGTTCAATTCCCTTCAACTTCTACAAGTAGTTGTTCCGGATTTGGGTGTTTGTCTATGTGAGTTTTAATTTTGTAAACGCAACTACGACACAGGAAAAATTCCTAGTGTGGAGCAAAAAACAGCAGTTTGAAAAATACACTTCCTCGAAACCTGGCTTATCGTAATATTTTATTCCCGAGAAAGTTTATTTAGAACCGTATTTTGATACAAATGGGCATTTTTTTTGCGGTTTTGGCCTTTTTTAAATTAACTTTCGGGGCGAGACGGAGTGGGAAGCGGTCGCCTCCTTCTGCGAAGCAGTCATGCTCGTGAAGGAGGAGGCGGGCCGCCTGAGGGAGAGGACAGCGTCCTCCCTCCACCCCAGCCGCAGTGGTAGACGCCCACGGCGTCGGACGTCGCAGGACGATCTCCGGCCACCGTAGGCGCGGGCATGCGGGCTGCGAGTAATGGGCGACTCGCTGTCCGACCATGGACCATGCCCGGGTCGACGGCGCGTTGTGTTCCACGCGCGCCTCAAAGAGTGTCAGCATAGTGACGGGGCCTGTAGAGGGCCAAAGCCTGCTGGGGTCGCGGGACCAAGGGATTACCGCGACCCTAGTACGTAAAGGGCTATTGAAGGACACCGTGGATTTTAGTCAGTACAAGTCTGACAGTCCCTCCCGCCCTGCCCTGGGTGGGAGGACTCATTTGATGATTTTACCACGATTAAAAAAAAAAAAAAAAAATTTTATTTTGATACAAGTTGGGAAAGTTTTTTATTGCATTCGAAACGGAATTCCCAGCCCGAAATGACGACATGTTTTAGACGCATTATCCATTTTACGAACTTCAGCCTTCTTGAAATAAACGAGTTAAGTCATAGTTTCAGAATACTCAAAAACAGAGATGGTGGGTGTTTACTACAAGTATAGTAATGATTTATTATGTTCAAAGCTTCCTCAAATAACATTGTTAGTCATACTTGTTATTATAGTCGGCTGATTGACGCACGCGATTGTATTCTGGTGTTTGCAAGAAAAAACCAGAAAGCAATGGTTTATAAGAGTAAACCTTTGAAGTAGATATTAAAAAAGGAATTAATATAGTACTAAGACATAATACAACCCGCCTATTATTATTCAACGAAATAGATAACATTGTGGTTGCTTCAGAATGCTTTTTATATACCTACCTATTGAAAAATAATGGGTTTTTCAATAGGAACCCTATGCACAGGCTGGGTACAGACCCCAGGACCTTACACTTAGGGGTTGGAGCGTTTGTGATAACCAGAGTGTAAAAGTAACGCAGCAGTTATTTATGAATATGTGAACTATTCTATACGTATAACATTAGTAGGTACGTTTAAATTTCAACTCACAAAATTTAGTAAGATTTATAATAATTTCAACTTCTGGTAAATAAATAATTCAGTTTTCAATCATCCAAGGACGTAAATATGTAGTTTCAAAATAGTCATCGTTAAGGTAAATATAGGTTCTACTAAAATGTCCATCAATACTTATGACAGGGCTCTTAAAACTACATTAGGTACTAGTACTTGAATGACGGGGCCCCCCTCTAGAGGGCCAAAGCCAGCCGGGGTCGCGGGACTCACGAATTACCGTGACCCCGGTACGTAAAGGGTTATAGAAGGACACCGTGGATTTTAGTCAGTACGAGCCTGATAGTCCCTCCCGCTCTGCCCTGGGTGGGAGGACTCATCTGATGATTTTAACACGTAAAAAAAAAAGGTACTAGTACCTACTTGAATGTATTGTTTCGTGTTTTCATTACGAAAAAGCTCCTGAAAAATGGATCTAAAATAAAAACAGCATACCACTTACCTGAGTAGTTGAAGACGCAGCATAACAGTTTTGACTCGAACCGTAAAAGATTTCTAGGTTTTGGTTTAAACCCTTAAGTTAATTATCGTGAAAATTACCGGAATTTTCCGTTATTGTGGGGCCTGCATTACAGAGAGATATTCTAGCGAGATTGTGAGAATATCTATAATTATCATCTTTGAGTATACTCGATTAATTCGATCGCTTATTTCAGAATCGCTTTACATATAACCAAGGTTGCCATATGGCTGGGAAATCCGGGATTGTTCCGGAATTACAAGTCTTCCAATTACAAGTAGTCCCGGATTTCGAATACCTAAGTAACTTTTCACCATTTTACGTGTAGGTCAACGTGCGAAGGGTTAGTAGACTGCGATCCATGATGTTTATTACTGTTCTCACAAAGTTTTATTTAATGAATAAGAAAATAACTTGCCTACGAAAACTTAAATTACTTATACAATGGTAGGTAAGTTAAGCGATTTACAAATTTTTTTTTTTTTTGTAAAAAAAAAATTACCGACTGAATTCGGAACCCTTGATATGCCCCGAAAATAATGGCAACCCTGAATATAACGGACCATAGGGTTTCATCTACATTATTACAGCAAAAAAACATGGGTCTTTTGTCCGGTTCTAGCAGTATGAAATGAATTAACTGTTAAAACTTGGAGACTCTAGAAATTTCCTTTAATATACTTAATAATGTAGATACTCACTGGTCTTGATTATCAATGCGCGGTCTCCGCTCGTACGGCGGGCGCGCGTTGGCGGGCGCGAGCAGGCGCTGCGTGTCGGGTGCGCACGCGCGTGCAAACGCTGCAGCTGCCTCCACCGCTGCCTCCTCATCGTACGTTGATGTGTCATCTTCAGCTGTTGAAGGAGGCGATTTGTTAATAATGTCGTTATAATTAGCTAGTAAATAACATCCGGAATTAATTATTTTCCGGGAAATAAACCAACTGATATATCAAGATATTTATTTAATCACTAAATCAAACATTTGTTTATATTACGATAACAGTAATATTATAGAATGTAGCCTAGTTTATGATGAAGGAAATTATGTACAACTATAAAAAGAACACAAAAATCTGCAATGCGTAAATGTTTTGCGATAAGATTTGTTGATTTAACTTACATGGTAGTAAAAGATAGTATGAATGATACAACTAATTATTAATCAAATATTGTAAATAGTTTCAGTTAATTAATGTTATACAATAATAAAACTATTTTCGGATACCGGTTGTAAATATGACGATAAAGACTGCTACAGAGCTAGAGAAAACTACATTTTGAAAAGCCCTAACATGACTACTACGTATTTGGCTGTACAGCGTACCTACTTTCAGTATTACGACCCAAATTGTATGGAAAATTAAAAAGGGACTAATAAGGAACTAATTTCCACAAAATTAACATCAAAGTCCCCGTTTACTACTATTAAAAGTAAAAAAAAAAATGAGGAACTGAAAAACATTTTGTTCACAGACATTTCGGAGGCTGAATAAAATTAAGGAAGAAAATCATCAAGTGAAAACGGGGTGCGATTGCGGAGCCCTATTTTCAGCAGTGTAGAATATGAGATATGTAAGGAGTAAGTCTCTTTCAATATTTGGTGCTGTATAGTTTGCTCCACCAAAACATTTTCCCAGCAACCACTAGAAAATTGTCAAGGGTAGGTTTAGGGGGAGAGCTGTCAGCGATCTGACTGGGCTTGACAGAGGTCCAGATGCTTTCTGAGGTCGCGAGAATCTCTTAAGAGGATACTGCCGTCTAGAAACACATAAGACAATTGAAGGAACAGGGAGATTTTTCGTTAGTATGAGTCTGACGGTCCCATTCGTTTCACCCAAATGAGTAGGAGACATTTGATGATTTGCCATCCATAAAAACAAGATATTTACGGGGACTATCTTGATATTCCGTAATAGCTGCCGATTGTCATATTCTAATTTAAAACGTTTAGTTTTGAACTATTACTATCATAAACCAGAACGTGTGTTGTGCGAAATGTTTCCAACAGTCCTTTGAAGTCAAAGACAAAGCATGTCTTGCGTTATCAAGAAGTGACAACCATAAACAACTTACGGTCGTATTCAAACGCCTCGTTGTACATCCTTATCAGTGACAGCTTCCGAGTGTTACCATAGACAAAGCAAGATGGCGTCGGGCGGGAAACAGCTGTCACTTTACAAACACTGCTTCAGTTTTAGTTTGATATTGTGGCATAGATTTCATTTTTATAAAATGCAGGATACTGCCAAATGCTGTTCAACATAAGGATACATATATTGAATTTGATCACGAGATCGTATTTTTTGGGAAAGCATTTTAAGATTTCACTTTTCTTAATTTTATTTTATACAGGGTGTCCCAAAACTCAACGTCAAGCCGAAACGGGGTGACAGGATTGATCATAACCATCACGAGAAAAATCTGAAAAAAAATCTATCCCATGCAGTTTGTAAATTATGGGCATTTTAAGAAAAACCTAGAAATTTGATCAAACTGTACCATTTTTCGGTTATTGTGGTTATTCTTTTTTATTTTTGTTCATTTGAACTTTGGAAACGTAATCCTAAATAACATTTCTAGAATCCCAATAAAAAATAATGACACAATTGCCTCAAGTTTCCGAGAATTGAGACTATTTGTTAAACTACGAATTTAAAATTTTCAAGATTCGTCGACTTTGACAGGCCCTCCTATAAAAAAAATGTACTAGAGTGCCTTGGCAAGTGGCATTAAAAGTTGGCGCATTTAATCAGAATTCTAAAATGGTACAATACTTGTTAGTTCCATACAATAGAAAAGAGTAAAAAAATTAAAACCTCAAGTAACCCGATTTTTGCTATCACATTTTACTCAGTTAAAATGTTTTTAATTCGCACAAGCTCTAGGTAGGTTCTTAATTTTAAGACAAAATGATGAGAGAGATGGATAATGGGTATGGGTACGCATTTCGCAGTGCAAGTAAGAGATTTCCTTGACCAGGAATATCCGGGAAGGTGGATTGGACGTTCAGGCACTATCTTGTGGCCCGCCCGTTCACCAGATTTAAATCCCCTGGATTTTTTCTATTGGGGAGTTCTCAAAGAAAAAGTTTACTCAAAGCCCATTGATCACGTAGCCGACCTACGTGAACGCATTTCTCAAGCAGCTGAGGCGATCAACTCTCGAAGATATGCCCGACTTATAAGTAGATCTTTTTTAAGAAGATGTAGGGCTTGTATTGAGGCTGATGGTAAACAATTTGAACATTTATTGTAATAAAAATGTTTTTTCTCTATCTGACTTTTAGTCCAACAAACCTAATTATTTTACTAACTTTTTTTCACTTTGGTAAAAGTGGCGTCACTATCTGTCTCGCTCACTCATGACAAACATACCCATTATCCATCTCTCTCATCATTCTGTCTTAAAATTAAGAACCTACCTACAGCTTGTGCGAATTAAAAACATTTTAACTGAGTAAAATGTGATAGCAAAAATCGGGTTACTTGAGGTTTTAATTTTTTTACTCTTTTCTATTGTATGGAACTAACAAGTATTGTACCATTTTAGAATTCTGATTAAATGCGCCAACTTTTAATGCCACTTGCCAAGGCACTCTAGTACATTTTTTTTATAGGAGGGCCTGTCAAAGTCGACGAATCTAGAAAATTTTAAATTCGTAGTTTAACAAATAGTCTCAATTCTCGGAAACTTGAGGCAATTGTGTCATTATTTTTTATTGGGATTCTAGAAATGTTATTTAGGATTACGTTTCCAAAGTTCAAATGAACAAAAATAAAAAAGAATAACCACAATAACCGAAAAATGGTACAGTTTGATCACATTTCTAGGTTTTTCTTAAAATGCCCATAATTTTCAAACTGCACGGGATAGATTTTTTTTCAGATTTTTCTCGTGATGGTTATGATCAATCCTGTCACCCCGTTTCGGCTTGACGTTGAGTTTTGGGACACCCTGTATAGATGACCGTTTTTCGATATTTTTTTAATGATTATTCTGTCGTTTGTTGGTTGACAATAGATTTCGTATGCACTATTTAATAAACCATTAAAGTATGAATAAAAAATACATATATTTTAATTGTTTAAGCCAAACTGGTGGGATTGATTTACAGACGTAGATTAGTACACGCTTTTTCCATTACTTATGCACTTAAACACACGATACGCCCGCCATCTTGATTATCACACTTTTTTCGTTTCTTTTGGTTGCAGAAAGATACTCGTAAGTTCACTTGGGGAGCACTATCTTGCACTGATGTAATGTGTGACTTTGTGAAGAGGATCAGTCAAAATGAGCCGAAATTGTTGAATGTTTGTATACCTATAGATAGCTATGTGTGGTGTGTTGTATATGTTGGAAGTTAGCAGATGACAATGTAAAAATTAAATTTTTATGATACTACAAAGCTCTTTAATGTCATGGACAGAGGATAAACTAGTTGGTAAACTAATACAACGGTCTATTTCATTAAATTATTGAAAACCGAATATTTATTTTGACTAATTTGTAAATAAACGGAGAACTATATTTAATGTTTTCTGTGAACCGTGATCATGTCATTTAAAACAGTGCCGAAATATCGGAAACTCGAAACAATAAATATGGTCATTATCCTGTTTTATATATTGCAATAACAGTGTTGGTGACCATTTCTACTTAAAAACTAATAACTACGTGGTTTTTAAAAAAAAAGAAGGCAGTTGCACCCACTATACAGAATCCTCTTGATTTTGTATAGTGGGTGCAACAAAGCTGCTATTAATGATGAGGATTGAATATTTATCATTGTTCTAATTTTCGAACATAGGAAAGTTTTCCTACACTTCTCCAAAACCGCTAATTAGGGTCAATCAAGAGTAAAAAAAAACAAAACAAAGTGAAATGCTATCAGTAGATAACAACATTTGTTCTACATATCCAATTAAATACTTTTTAGCTCATTAATGTTTTGTGACTAATTAGATAAAGAGATTCCCAATAAAGACTTCTGGTGTTTGTGTGAATCTAAATTGTTACAGCTTTGTCTATTTAAGATAACGCAGATCAATGTAACTATTGAAGGACACCGTCTTCTTCGTCGTGTCGATGATTCCTTTATATATGTTTCGACCAAACGTCTGCCACATTCACGGCGTTGGTGGTGGCCTCGGACAGTTCCCTTAGAGTGCAGGTGGAGTTACACAGAGTGCAATTGAGGAGGTGAGCCATCGTTTGTGATGAGGCTCCGCAGTCACACCTTTCTCCATCAGAGTACCCCCACCGGACCATGTTGTGTTTACAGCGGCCAACCTGGCTTCGCAAGCGGTTTAAGGTCTTCCAAGTAGGCCATGGCAGTTGGTGGCCTGCTGGGAGCCTTGGAGGACACCGTGGATTTTAGTCACTACGAGTCTGACAGTCCCTCCCGCTCTGCCCTGGGTGGGAGGATTCATGCGATGATTTTACCACGTAAAAAAAAAGGTTCTTGACTAGGACAAAAGGTGTTGGGGAGTGGCGATTGCGCGAGCGAGCTGCACCCTTGACATAAGGCAATATACGAGTAGGATTTCGTAGTTTTAGCAAGCATGCTTATGACGTTATGCGAAACGCAATACGCGGTCGCGCTTACCTCTTTCTGACATAGAGATATCATATTACTGCGAAAAAACCCTATTTCCCCGGAATATGAACGTTATAGACTAATTATGCTATAACCTTAAGACTACTGTAAATCGAAATCGTAAAACCTCTTGATTGCTATTCGTTAATTGCATTTCTTTCTAACACTTGTGACTAATCAATGAATTCGTAAGAATAAGTACCCTCAATGTGTAAAATTATCAAACTACCCACCTCTAGCGGTAGGCCTGGCCTTCATCTCCAAAGTTGACACTTTCTTTTCAACCTCCATGATCACAATCACTTATAGAACAGTTAAGATTTTTTTTTCACAAAACGACGTGTTGCCAATGATCGATAATACTGAATGCGTCAATATACTCGATAACCCATTTATATGTATGTTTTATCTTAGATAAGCTTGTTGTACATAGGTGTGTGACATCCTTACATTGTTGTACAAGCGAATATCAGCTTTAGTAGGTAGTAGTAGTTATTAGTTTTGCAGGCGGGATTGGCCTGTACGTTTTTGACCCATGACGTGATTTAGGGCTGATTTCTCAGTGTTGTTCCGATTGTTGAAAGGATGTAATGCCGATATTTACTTGCTGTATTGTTATCTTTTTTGGATATTAATCTAAAATCATCCTGATGCGCAATCGTTGGGTAATCAGGCATGTTTATTCTTTCTCTGAGTCATTTATTATTAGTAATATAGATATAGTGTAATAGGGTGACATTTTGGTGAAATTCGATAGACTTTTTGATGATCGTATCAGTTTCCAGATGGAAGTGACCTGGAAATTAACAGATTCATACTCGTAGCTATGTCTTATCTTATTCTTGGTATGAGAGATCAAATTGGCTGTAGAATTGTAGATGCACTTCGGGTTTCCAAAGGAAATTATTAATTATTTGGCATTGCCTGGGAGTGTAATGAACTAGATACGCAATAACTAGTGCTCTAGTTCTTTGTTTTTCTAAATGGTTTTTTAGATTGCGCATTTAAGCCTTATCTTCAAATCAATGCCGCCCTAAAAATCAGCAAGTAATTAAGGTTCATTAATCTTGACTCTATATCTATTGTAATCTATCGGTTATCGTAGTTTTAGTTTAATGTAAACAATGTTTTTTCTTTATCACGTCACAGGGCTTTTTTTAGGTTTTGGGAAATTCTATAATCTCCTTTTTGGCAATATGTTGAAATTGCTCACAATATTCGGCATAGGAAGTACAGCGGCACTTACCGGTGTCAGAGTTATGCGAGTGCGGGTTATGTATGATCCGTATCCGGCGGTCGCTGGCGGGCTCGTGCGGCAGGCGCCAGCGGGCCGCGTCCGCCTCGCGCGCTGAACGCGGGAAGTACAGCGGCGCCAGCGCTGATAGTAGCGCCACGTCAGGGCCGCACGGGGAGGCGAGGATCACCAGGGATGGGAGACGATGCTGTTCCAGGTGGCGGCGGATTGTACCTGAAGGGGAGAAACATGGATTAATTTTACGTCAATTGATGTACACTTAAACTATTAAGTTTTATCATATCTCGAATCCGACCCAGGAAACAATTGTGTTCTTTTAGGTCCTGCGCCAGACAGTTGTTTACGGCGCCGTAATGTCTTTACAGTTTCGCGCCAGGGCGCGGCCGCGTTACTCCTCCACGCGCTGCTCGTTCACGTGCGCGTGGGAGGAAGGTAAAGCTCATCGCATTGTCGGAGATCGTGTGAATCATCTGGATTACCATGACCCTCTAGGACGCGACCAGTTTGCCCGATCGCCGACTCACGGACAGGTGCCACAATATGGTGAGCTATGGACTGCACGACAGGAGGCGCTTCGGCTCCCCTACACTTGGTAGGAGCTTCTTGAAAGTAGCGCCAGTCCAATCTTGGACAGTCTGGAGCCGTTGGAAGTACTGTTTGAAATTTCATCACCAGTAGTGGACGAGTCCCTTGTAGTCTACCATGACGTTTTAAAGCGTGAGTAGTTCAGCTGTGGGAACGAGATGGCGCTAGACGAATTGTGTAGTTCTGTCGCTTTTATTCCGATGTTCTATGGGAGAGGCCTCAAAAGTCTCTATGGGACATCGCACGACATTTCTCGCCGGTTCTACTTTCTTGGAGACTAGGGTAGAACTTGATGCTGTCCGTTAAATAGGTTTCGACTTCACGCCGGAGGTAGGTTGGCACCCGGTGACAACAAGTGACAAGTGCCTCCCAGATGCAACTCTAGAACAGGGTCTTGTAATGTGGAATCCGATACGGAAACTCACCAAGAAATATTTCATACCAAGTGTTCGTGGCGCACACGTTCATATATTTTCGAAATGGAAAAAATGTAACGTTCGTTTGGCTCTGCCTCTCTGAATTTCGAATCGGAATTACACGGTAGGAAAAGCCTAGTCGTTGGTGACTGACACCTTGACACACGACGGCCGCCCCCCGCCCCGCCGCACCCCTCGCAGCTGTGTCCCAGCCCCGCCTGCTGGGACACAGCACGTGTGGACGGAGAGGCCGCAGGGCAAACAGTGTGAGTCAGGAATGAGGAATGAGGACCAGTTAGATGGCATAACTTGAACTTGGAGCTTGAAGCATGAAGTCCTCGAAAGTAAAAAAAATACGTGTGGCACTCGGAGACTGCCGCGGCAAAGCTATTGCATAGCATTTTTTATCAACTTATGCAATACAATTTTAAGAATTTATTTATGAAAAATAAAAAAGAAAAAAATATCACCTGCCGCGAATATTTAACGAGAATATCATTCCATCGTTGCTCTATGGGAAGTTACTCCACTATTTAGGCTATGGTCATCCACGTCGATTAAGTGAAACGTCAAAAAATTCATTGATTACAATTTTTATTCATTCACGTTGAAATGACAGATATGACAGTGACAGTATTAGGTTTATTTTCGTTATGGAATTTCTTGATTCGGTCGCCGCCCACAAATTCTGAATAGTTTTCCCGTTAAAATGTTTATGAGCTCACGCTCAGCGCAGTATCTGGACTATTGTCTGCCGTACTGTGCGTGTTGTAGAACTTATGGAATAGATCCCGGCACGGAACGGATATTCGTATGGGTTACAGATATACTTGCTTCGGATCATTGTGTTTGTGTATGCTAGATACACACCCACATCCTAAATCCAAAAATTCCTTCTATATTCTTCCTCTAAGAAAAATGTGGTAGATCTATGCCTCAGTTTATAGTCCACTGCTTTGTTTAAAAACAAATATGAATTTATAAGAATGTACTAACGCAATGCCACATGAGCTGCTAGATCAGGCGGGAACTGTGTGTGCGGCGCGGAGATCAGACACAGCGCCAGCGACCGCGCACCCACCTCCGCCGCCTTACACAGCACGTTCCTGGAATACAAAGAAAACGTGTTATCAGTATCAATCGTCAGGATTAATTTGGCCTTAATGGCTCATGCCATATTTCTACTGTATCGTAATGCATGCAAGTTATAAACACACATACGCAAAAGTTGAGAGAAACACAGTCAAAATCGAAGTCAAGAAATGATAAAAAAATAAATAGATACAAAGGATAATGGAATCGATATGATTAATCCGGAAAATTGTCGAGTATGTATTAAGTATTAATTATATTAGACAGACAGATTGGCAGACTGAAATAACTTTTTTTTTGTTACATATAAAAGCGGCATATAAAAACAATGAATTAGTTAGAGCCAACATGTGTTTGGTGCTCACTTGCTCAGAAACTTTGAACAGGCGCTCATATAATTTTCTAATCGATTGATGATGGAATCGATAAACATTGTTAGCATATAAGATGCCTTAAATACGATAACAGCTACAGCTGTTAAAAATTGCTAACAAAGAGACGATTCTCAATAACTTTTGTTTCCAATTACAAAGCCAGTAACACCTTTCCACTAAACATTTAATATACAGATGCATTCGGTTTGAATGGAAGTCGACCTCAACATAGTTTGAAGCTAGCTAGATGATGATCCGGGGGTGATCCTGCCAGCGAAGCAGTGAAAGCACGAGCGAATCCCGCACTCCCGAAATAAGGCAGCACGACACCGTTTGTTTTTAATCAGTCGAGTCTGACATGCCCCTCCTCCTTCCCCGGGAGGAACCAGTTCATGAGGAAGTCAAAAAAGAAGGCGATAATGATGTTATTTACCTGTAACAGTTGTGGAGCGAGGTATCAGCCGCGGTATGGTACTTGGCGACGTACTTGGGACTGACGGTGTGGATAATGTGGCGGCAGCGCAGACCAAAGCCGGGCGTCAGGACCACCTCGCCTGTGCGGCACTCTGGAACGACAGAATAATGAATTTAAGTACGGTTGGCGGTTTCGTCAGCATTTAGGTTGGTATCAATCCCTCTAGGAAGCAGAAATCATCTTCATCTGTTTAGCCTTTTACCAACTGTGTTGGCGTCGGTTTTGAGAATTACCAGACAGTATCTGTATACTAGTATTTTATATGAAGCAGCTGTCCATCTTCTACAGCACCTGTCTTCGAGACCCCAGTAGCTCTGGCTGTCTTTTATATTCTAAGGAATAATAAAGTATCTCTTATCCAAGGTTATGGTTGACCTAGGTAAGCCATTTTCATAGACTTCTTGGTAGCCGTAGAGGCATATCAAACAACAAAAGTGTTTTTCAATAGTCTGCGCATGTTAACTTCTTGCATCAAGAAACAATTATAGTAAAGAATTTCTTCATTGAAAAACGGGTCAGTGCCCTCGGCTAGATTTTTATCTGTCTACTAATACATAAACACATTAATCAAAATAGTAATAATTGCTTCATCGATAAGTACACCACATTCATTCATCGACTTCATCATTCAAGCACTCAAGTTTTAGTTTCACTCGGTCGCCAATAGATGGCGCTGGGTGTGGCTTAGCTGAAACTGTCGATCATACAAAAATGTATAAAATACAGTAGGTAATGGTTTTGTTTTTCGTGCAAAACTTTACTCCTATATTACATTCCTTGTTGGACATCTTCCAAGCATAACGTTATTACATTCGGGGCTCCCATGGCAGTAAATTCCTTTCGGCCTGGAGTAAATATTATTCCAATGGTACCATTTTGTGTTTAGTAGATATAGTATTGCCCAGCAATCAACTGTATTGTGGAGGTCATACAGGCAGTTGTTCCATGTAAAATACAGTTTTTCAGCTGCATCTAGGCGGGACTGAAAGCCGAACCCAATATAATAAGGGAAAAAGCTAGGCAGACGATGATGATGAAAAGATACCTAGAGAGAAGAAGAAGAATAATCATGTCTTTACCATATCCCCTAGTAATAATCTCCTCTTTCAGTTCAGGGCCAGCCACCTGTAAGATGCGCTCGTTGACGGCGTTGCACTCCGTCAGGGTCTCATCAGTAGTGTTCGTGATGGCGTCGGCTTCCAGAGACGATATATCACCTTGCCTGGAACGTTAGGAATTAAGGTTAGCTTGGATATTATACTCGTTGTCCGAAAACAGTTCATATGACCATGCTGTAAGAGTGCATTTCCGACATTTTCCATCTATAGAGACCTATCTTTAAAATTTGAGGAGTCTTGCCCAAGGTTTTGTGGCAAGCAGTAATCTACAAGACAGAACGTAGGAACAAAAACTACTGATCTACGTTTATGTTAGCTTGCATTCAAATATTGGTCAGTAACCGTATAAAAGTTCCTCTATTTATGTTTCGATTATTATTAACATTGGCAACATTGATTCTGATTTTATGGTGGATGTTGACAGATGACAATGACAAAGCATGACAGGTTAAATTGTCATGCTGATTTCCTTATTTTTAATTAACGTCTTGACAGCATAAACATGTATCTTCATATCGTCATTATACCGTTTACAACCCGGGACCTCTCAAACTCACTGTTGGCTAAAGGCCTCCTCTTCCTTTTGCCATACTTATTCTGAAACATAAAAATGTTGTACTCACCAGATAGCAAACCGGCTGTTAACATGATCATCGTGCAGGAACACGGGGTGCGTGTGCGCAGGCACGTTGTCGTAGTCGGCCTGGTGCGCGGGCGCCGAGTGCGACCAGCGCGGCACTCCGGCGCACGGCACTCCGCCCGCACCTGGCGCGCGCATCACGCACACCTCGGGCTCTGAGGAGAACAGAGAAAAAAGTACATAAGTAAAAATGTTATGAATTTATTCTTTTGGGAGCTATGAAATTACAGAGAGACCTAACTAATATTATAAATGCGAAAAGCTGCATATTACAGAATGGCTGAACGGATCTTGATTAAATTTGGCTCAGTGATAGGCCATAGTAGAGAATAACAAATAGGATATTGTTTATCTTGGTATTGCGTTCTAGTAGGGTAAGTTTCGGGTCGGGCACGCCGCAATCGCGGCGGTAAGACCCCTCTTTGAGGAGTGGCTGGATAGGCGTCACGGCGTCCTGACCTACCGCATGACGCAGGTCCTCACCGGACACGGTAGTTTCGGGAGGTTCCTGTGTCTGATAGGGAGGGAAGAAACGCCTGGGTGTCACCACTGCGAGGATCGTCCGGAGGACACGGTGGAGCATACGGTGCAGGACTGCCCCGCTTGGGCAGTGCACCGCCGTGTCCTCACGACGGCGATAGGCGGAGACCTCTCGCGCCCGGCATTGGTCGATTCCATGCTGCGGGGCGAGACGGAGTGGGAAGCGGTCGCCTCCTTCTGCGAAGCAGTCATGCTCGTGAAGGAGGAGGCGGGCCGCCTGAGGGAGAGGACAGCGTCCTCCCTCCACCCCAGCCGCAGTGGTAGACGCCCACGGCGTCGGACGTCGCAAGACGATCTCCGGCCACCGTAGGCGCGGGCATGCGGGCAGCGAGTAATGGGCGACTCGCTGTTCGACCATGGACCATGCCCGGGTCGACGGCGCGTTGTGTTCCACGCGCGCCTTAAAGAGTGTCAGCATAGTGACGGGGCCTGTAGAGGGCCAAAGCCTGCCGGGGTCGCGGGACCAAGGGATTACCGTTACCCCGGTACGTAAAGGGCTATTGAAGGACACCGTGGATTTTAGTCAGTACAAGTCTGACAGTCCCTGCCGCCCTGCCCTGGGTGGGAGGACTCATTTGATGATTTTACCACGATAAAAAAAAAAAAAAAAAAAAAGGGTAAGTTTCGGGTTGCGTACGCTTTGTTCAGAAATTTGCGTTGATGTGAATAGAAAGTTGTTCTTCACATCATTATAATCACTAAATTTCGATTAAAATTTCAAAAGAAATGATAAATAATGTCACGAGTGTATCGCTAGAAAAGAGGTGGCTGATGAGATGAAGAGTATTAGAGAATTATGAAAAAAGGAGACATGCTCCGCCGACCACAAATAATAATTTGGGCTCAGCAAGAAAATGATAAAGATGAAAGTCTCTTGGATAAGGGTCCAGGTGTAATCAACTACTGTCACTTAAAGAAAGAAAGAAGAGAAGGAAAGAAAGAAAGATAATATCACCAGTACCTTTATTGATGCAGAAACTAAAAACATACAACAGTTATCAATTAAACTGCCAGTTTAGTCTGATGGAGCGCTAACAGCTTGCTATGTGAGTGGTAGTTAAACGCAAACTATTCCAAGGCTTCGAGTTAATTCAATCGATGGCAACGTCCATGTGTTGTCGTATTACAAGAAAACGATACTAGTATAAAAAGTATAAATGTCTATACTTCGGTTGGAAACAGCATTGGATCTCTATATTTGGTTTTAGTCTTTTAAAGCTAGACAAAGAGTGTCTTTGAAGCCCTGCGCATGACTCAGGGACTGCCAAAAGTTGTTTTGATTACCAATTTTCTCAGCTTTGTCTAAGCCATGATTAAGTTTTCTATGGAATGTTCTCTTTAATACCCCCAAAAATGAATTAATCAGATTCTCACAAATTCCCAACAAATGCCCAGAATTAAGCTATCAAAACTTGCAACATGAACAAGAACGGCTACATTAAAGCTTGGGTATTCAGCGGCTTAACACTCACAATCATTATTTACATTTGCAACCCTTCAAAGGGTCTGAAAACATTTCCGGATAACATTAAAGTCTCCGGATTATCCCATTAGTACACCCATTAAACTCCGTTTTACAGTTCAACAGACCATTCATGGAGAAATCGACCTACATTCCAGACTCAAGTACTAGAGCCGCAGAATCGAACGGAGCATAAAATTGTGCAAGGGAAAACTGACACAATATAAACAACAGTAGACCTTAAACAGTTGCAGATAAGGGTGATTGTGCGTGAATCTACTTGAAGAACACGAGACAATGAAATTGGAATGTAATTTAGTTGTGGCCGTAAGTAGGGCACGCAGAGTCCTGTGACGTCACAAAGTGCACTATCTCACACGCGCGACGTTGAAGAAAAAGATGGCAGATTCATTGATGTTGGAAAATCTATTGGCATTGCAGTGCGACAGGATTGGTACGTACCTATGTAGGCAGTTACTGTTGTGGTTGTAATTCATTCTTGATGAGAACAACTAAGTGTTGACTGACATTATTTTAGTGATTTTAGTGGGAATAAGCAGGACACCATGCATCGTTTAGTTGTACATTTCCGACCCAAAGATCTGTTATCCTTTGACCTAATCTTAAATATTTTAAAAGTCTCCTGATCCTTCCACAATACGGATATTTTCAGTGTATAATTTTACATTTTTAATAAAAATATGCACATTCTTGAAAAATTAATAGCAGTTCAAGCTCTGTTTGGTCAGTAATAACCAATAGTTGAATCAATGGAACATTAACAGTGGTACTAGGAATTCATGACATTCAAGGACCGTTGAATTATTCATCAAACGGTGTGTGTTACAGAAATTGCATTATGTACCTTGGTACCCGAGATTAACTGGGTAGTAGCTACCTACTGAAGAGTCAAATTCAAACTTAGATTTTTTTTTTCAATTTTACCATATAATGGCTGGCACTGTTGATTAGTCAGAAAGATGAAATTCGTTGTTAGTTTGAATAATTTAGAGGTTTAATTTAAAACTTCAAGGAGTCGAGTTTGAAAATTGAAGTTAGTAGTCCATACCAAAACATAGTCTCAATGGATAATAATGGGAGAGAACTCTACTTATATCAAGTTAGGTGTAATAAGGTCGTGTCCAAACATTATCTTGTTGTAATTTGTAAATCGTCCCACTGCTGACCAAAGGCCTCTCCCCAATTCTATCTCCTTCGGTTTTGTTAAAATTGAAAAAAAAAAACTATAAAATAATAATTGCTCAAACGTAGGCACAAGACAGGTTGTTATTGTACTTTGACATAGGCTGGTACGAGAAAAACGTTGGTAGTTTGTTACTGTTTACGGTCTCGGATGATCGGTAATGGTTTTTTAACACGATTTTTCTAGTTGAAGGCAGTTTATTCGCTATTTAGAATAAATGGCAAGAAAGTTATGAAGTTTATTTTTATGTCACTAGGCATTATTTAAGCCAAGCAGACTTGCGTACACCAAATCTTGGTACACTTTGAATTACTAACAGTTAGTTACATTTGTACATCTTTATCCGTTCCCGTGTCTTCGTTGACGTACTTAGAAAGACACCCTGATTGAAAGTTTCGAAAATTATGCGTTATACATCCAATTTTACACGCATGAAAATATTACCTCTTTATAAAGAAGTGTAGATAAGCGTTTTTCAAACTTTTTTGCCCACGACAGATGACAGCTCCATCAAATACCGTATATTTTTTTACCGTAAAAAAATATTTGACAGAACTGTTCCATTTATTTTTCTATGTTAGATTATAATTTTCTATGTTAGATTATAAGATAGTTTTATCCTAAAGCCTTGTAGAATCCCTTTAGTAATTTGATTTAATTATGAAGAGTTTTTTTGCGCTGCTCATACATAAAGAAGTCTTGTGGAGCCGTATTAGGGATACGTGGTACACAATTTGAATCATGATCTGCCTAGCCTTTTATCGACTATGTTGAGGCCGGCTTCCAGTCGAACCGTATGCAGCTGAATATCAGCAATTTACATGAAGCGACTGCCTGTCTGACCTCCACAACCCAGTAACTGGGTTGTGAAGTATAGCTATCATGCCATTTAAGGTGGAAGACAAGTTGCGAAGAATATTTTTTTCCTATAATAAGCAATATGCTTACGTAACTGCAAATAATTATATTCGTTATTGCATCTGGCTGTTAAGAAGGTATTGCTAGACAGAATTAGATTATATGTTACTAAATAAAGGGGGTAAAAATTGAGATAATGCAGCATACCGTGTCTGCCAGATAAATAGTGATAAGGGCTAGAGGAAGATGATTTATGCATTGGCTTTAAGCACTGTCAATATTCTACGCTTATGATAATATGCATTAGGTTTGCCAGCGGCTTCGCCCGCATGGAGTTGATAAGTCCAGGTGGAACATCCTACCAGGATAAAAAGTCCAAGCTTAATCCAGTAGTACTATAATATGGACGTAGTTTAGCAGAATAACTTAACCTATATTGTCGACAAGGATGAATTGGGTCTTTCAGGGGGTCTATTGAGGTTGATTTTTCCCCTCAGTAAAAACATTCGTTTATTGCACTTCGTTCACCGGGGTGATTTCACCCGGATGAAAATGAAATGAAGTTAAATCCTTTCTGCTCAACTACGTCCATATATCTCTGTGCCAAATCACACCCAAATTCGTCCAGTAGTTTTGACATAATTGAGTAGCCAACAAACATACAAATATCCAAACTTTCTCATTTTAATGAAAGAAAGAAAGAAACTGCAAATTAAAAAGAAAAGTAGAGGTTATCTGAAGAAACTTAACTAATGCCAACGAAAACAGAAGTTCATAAAATCTTCATTTAAGTACGTAGCAAGCTTATAAATAATGCACGATATCTGAAACCAATGAGTATTTGATTTCGTAATCCATCAATAAATAAATGACTTGCGTCTCGTGAGGAAAGGAACAGCTGATTTATTACCCCAGAAATATTTACATACTTATTAAGTACAATCTAATTGTGAGTTCCTTAATCTTGTACAGTATTTAAATATTTTTTACGAGCAAATAAATTATTTAATCGATTAACATTGCTCACGACACGAAACATCGCGATTTTGTACCCGAGTTGCGGAAAAAACGTCTGTCAAGAAACGCATGCAAAGAAATCAAACATACAAGTTATGTAGCCGTACTTACGCGTAATACGTACAGTCATCTGAAGGTCAAATTTATGGTAAAAATGTGTTACATAACATGCAGAAGGAATTTTCGGTGTATGAGTATTGCGTGTTGTATTACAAGGCTCTTTAAGTACACCATTCTTTGTTCGAAATACACGTTAATAATATAATAACCTCCATTAAAATTAAATACAAATAAATATTTTTTTTATAAAATTACGTCTCAAAAGTTAAGAATAATCTCACCAATAATCGTCATCACAATTCGATCACTGAATCAAAATCACACAAACACTCACTAGTATTAAAAAGTTAATTAACAACAGAGACGTCCGAACGGCGCGGAACGCGAGCGGCATGTGACCTCGAACCGGCGGGAAGGGGACACACCCCCGGTGTGATGCGCGAGGGGTGGGGGTGGGCCGGTCGTGACGTCACACGGTCGACGACCCGCGGAAGTGGGTCATCGGGTTGGTCGATCTGCCAGTTTTGATAGAGCCTTTTGTAATTGTCTTTGCGTTGCGTAAGTTGTGTCACTCGGATTATCATTGAGGATTCCGTGATCGATATTGGTATCGATGATTTGAGGTCATAAGGTCGGCCAGATAAGTTATTAATTTTAAACAGCTGCTGCGTCTAAAAATACGTATGTAAAATACGTACACATTTATTATTATTTATTTTTAAACAAGAGTTGCAAATGGCTGGTCTCGTCAATTTTTACTGCAACCAGTCATGTTTAGTTATCGAAGTTTTATTAATTAAGTGAAAAGGCATTGCTGTCATATACCTATGCCATGTGAATGGCACGCACGAGCCAATTTAAATTAATAATGTAAATTGCATTACGCTATGTACCTTGATGGCTGAATTTAATTTTAATTAAAAATATAATTTTATTGTGTCATAATTATGCTGCAAAATAGGGTATGTGCAGAATAGTTTCAGCATTCAAAAGCGTTGAAATGTGTTATTGTAAGGCAGTTATGTATATCACCCAGAAAAAAAAACTTTTTCAAAGTTTTGTTGTTGGAATCAATTCAACTATGAATAATTAAATAATATCGTAGATATACCTACTTGTCTTTGTGAAAAACATTGCAACATAGAGCTGGAAGCCAAATTATTATTTTATAATTATCATAAAGTCGTTATGGCGCCAAAATCGCACAAAAATGCATCCGCCATCTTAGAATAAAAGGCGCGAAACCGCCTTTTCACTTTACATGAAACATTTCCATTGGGAACTAAACTCGACTATGCTACATTAAACTTTCTTCTTCCCATTTAACTTTGCCTTTACTTACATAGTATTGCGAAGTAAAATCTATATTAAGACGTTGATAGACCTGTCTGCTTGAAACTGGGTTGCCATTTTAAAAACAAGTTACTAGTTTATAAAGTTGTTTGCCCAAAGTTGCTCTAGAGCAAAATAAAGTTGCAAGAAACTGATTACCGTGCATGAACTATTACTACTTAGGTTTTCTTTTAAAAGAAATGCGACTTTCTTGATAGAAATTGCTGTAAAAAGTGTATTCTTATGACTTGAAAGTAGGAAAACAAAGTTGAAATGTCTTATTTGTACTTAAAAGGTCACGATGACTTTGGAACGCAAAGGGCAACCGAAATAACAGGGTGGATTTTTAGTCAGTAACACTCTTATTAATAAACGCTAACTAAAGTTACGCCAAAGTTATTCCTTAAAAATATACAATTTTAAGGAATAACTTTGGCGTAACTTTAGTTAGCGTTTATTAATAAGGGTGTAAGAGTCTGACTGTTCTTTTCGCTTTACCCAAAGGAATTATTTGATAATACCACTCCAATAGAAAAAAAAAACCATTTCTCACCTATTTTACACAGCAATGCTATTTGGCGGCAAAACACTACGCTAACGCTATATTTCCTTTTTTTTAAATGGCATGAGCATAACTTAAATGTGCCCGGGAAAATGCCTGATTCAGAGTAGCAGTTATTCTGAGTCAGGCATTTTTGTCAGAGGAAAAATGAATGCCGTTATCGTCTGCACGGGTCCAGTGCGTGTGAAATAACACATTTAGCAGTTTCCTAATTACATTCTTACGGATTTCTGTCCAGTAGTGATGAATTAAGTTGCAAAGTATTTTCAAACAAAATATTTTACCTTTGTGGCCACTTACGTGATGAATAGGTCAGCTAAGATGGCGGATAACAGTAAGGGCTCACGAGAGTACTATTAAACGTACTCTAATCATCAATCAGGCAATGCCTAGGAGTACAGTCGGCCGTCGATTATACTACTGTGACTAGTAACTGTAGTAGTCAAAGTAGCTGGTCTAACATAGTACGGTTTTTTAATATGCGATGGGTCTGCTCTTCACTCTAGTCTATGTCAGAGGAGACAGAGACGAACTCTACGATGAAGCGAGTTTACCCAGAAGAAGCCTATTCACTCTAACTTTGAAGAGATTCGTGTTCTATGGGTTTGGAAACACAGACGCAGGCAGTGAGTTCCACTCTTTTGTTGTGCTCATCACGAAGGATGATTAGAAGCGTTGAGCAATAGTGGCCTAGTGGTAACGAAAGACACCACAGAGAAGGCGTATTACTGTGTGTACTTATTTAATTTCATCACCACTGTTCTCAAAACAGTGAAGGAAATCTGTGAGGAAACCATGGAACCAACAATTAGAAGACCAGATCTAGGCCTGCGTTGTAAATTATTTGACAGTAGCTAAAAAAACGGAGTAGTAAAAATAACGGACACTTTCTTTTGTAAAATCAATGAATATTTACCTAAATATAACGCATCAAAACTCGAGAGTGGGGGCTCGTGACGTCAGAATTCAATAGAAATTGTACTAAATTGTGACGTATTTCCAATTTTAAAAGCATCGTATCTCAGTCAATTTTGGTTTACGAAAAAAAACGGGTCGAATATTTTTTAATTACATTATCAAAAAATGACGTGACGGACAGTTAATTACAATACAATCACCGTGCGGTTAGGTACGTATTGCCAAGCTATTATAACGAGTGTATAACACAGGAGACGCGGTTTACGCGGGTGTACCGCGAAATGAGCATGTTTTTGAACGGACAACCAGGTAATATACAAACTTATAACCTTGTCATTTTTATGATACGGTTTTAAAATTTTGTACATAGATTCTTTACACAGAAATACTAGACAGGTGTTTCGGGTTTCGCATAAACAAAAAATAATGTTGTATAGCATATTATGCTTGTTCTGTTACCAGTGATGTGCGTTTGACGGTACCAAGTACGGTTACTATAGCTCTACCGGGACCATTTGTTACAGCGTCCTACATTGACTAGTAATGGCCATTTTCCGGCTGATACGGCCCTTGTTTTGTAAGCGTTTTGTCGGTTAAGCCCAAAATATGACAGCGCATTTTGTGACGGTTATCAAGTAAATTATACACGGTGTAAAGGCGGGTATATTGTACACACAAGGCTTCCAAACGCGCGTTTTAAAAACCAAGAGGAAGCGCGCGCTTGCATATGTGTGTACGAAGTACCTACGCCAGAATTAAAAAAAAGCGTTAGCAAAGCGCGTGTTGTAAGCGCCGAATGTATATGCTCTAACTGACATTACAGGGCAAACTTTTACCTTGAATATTGGAAATTCAGCAATTGCTGAAATTGTTTGTCCTCAAGCGCTAATATTGCTGAATTTCCTAGAATCATATATTGACTTCACGTTAACGGTTTGCAAGACGATTTATTAAAACCCTATATTTAGCGTGACTTAAACATAATTAATATTCGTTTGTCCTTATCAATGTAATTCAGAAGTTTTCCGTTCTCAAACCCAAATAACATGAAATTTTACAAATACGTTGTATCTACTCGTATAATAGGTGTAACGGACATAGTACACTATGTCCTTTAATCCCGGAAAAAATACTGTTCCAGAGAAAAACAACAATAACGTTCTTTTGATAATATATAATATATCTTTTCGACTCCTGATTGAACTATATCATTATGAACAGAGTATATCCCGAGTCCAATTCTAAATTAACGCGAGCGAAACCACGGGCAAAACCTAGTATAAAAACATTCAGCTGCATCCAGTTAGATTGGAAGCTGACTCTAACAAAGTCAGGAAAAGGCTAGGCTAGCTTTATAACACAGAACATCGATCTTTCATCAGACTACACAGTTTTTCTTTTACTTAAACTACTAACTTACTATAAGGCGTGTCACGCACGATATAAGTTGCTAGTAACACGCAATGCTTGTAAATGTAAGTGCCGCTTGTGCTTACTTTGTACGTACAATATTTTCTTATTGAAGTATTAAACATATTATTATATAATAACAATAGTACGAGATAGTGTGAGTAAAGAGTCTATCAGTATTGCGGTGTAATTAAACACATTTTATTTATTTGATTAGTTCAAACTTAATAACCATAAGATATCTGGTGGTATTCCACTGTGGGAAAGAGACAGAGCTATACAAGTCGTCTAACGCCATCTCGTTCTCACACTGGAATTATTCTCGCTTTAAAACGTCATGGTATGCCATCTGGTCAGAGGTTAAGTAAGTTTGGTTCCGGAAAAAAGGTTTCTTATCAGATTTTCACTACAATTTTATTTTATAGAACTTATATCAGTTATTAAAAAATGTCAACCAGAATCGCATAGCCAGAATTTATTACAAAAAAGTAAAATACATTCAAACGCTACTGTTATCCAATAAGTTGAGAAATTGTCAGTAAAAAATGTCAAAGGAATCTCCATGTTATAAGCGCCTGTTCATTTATTAAATACTTCACCTTTTGTATGTCAAATATTAAAATTAAAATGTGTCTCCAACTTTTGGGCGAAAAATGCCTCGACTGATAGAGGGACTAACCGACGTTGAAAGAGGGCTAACAACGTTTTTTTTTGTGAAACATTACGTACATTTTTTAGCGAGTTGTGAACTCATTTATTTTGGGTTGCACAGGGTTTAAAAGCTTTTTGGGCCTCTGTCCAGATGACTGGGAAACTTTAACTTAGTTCTCGTAATTGTTTGGCGACAATATTAAATCTCCGTTCTAGATCATTACATTCTAGATTAGATTCTTAAAATTAAAGCTTATCAATTAAATGATACAGCTTTCTCATCACTCATAGCATCACTGCTTTTATTTTTTTAGCGTGGTAAAATCATCAAATGAGTCCTCCCACCCAGGGCAGAGCGGGAGGGACTGTGAGACTCGTACTGACTAAAATCCACAGTGTCCTTCAATAGCCCGTTACGTTCCAGGGTCACGGTAATTCGCAAGTCCCGCGACCCCGGCAGGCTTTGGCCCTCCGTCATTTTATGCTGATACTCTTTGAGGTGCGCGTGGAACACAACGCGCCGTCGACCCGGGCATGGTCCATGGTCGGACAGCGAGTTGCCCATTACTCGCTGCCCGCATGCACGCGCCTACGGTGGTCGGAGATCGTCTGCCGACGTCTGTCACCCTGGGCGTCTACTACTGCGGTTGGGGTGGAGGGAGGACGCTGTCCTCTCCCTCACGCGCTCCGCCTCCTACTTCACGAGCATGACTGCTTCGCAGAAGGAGGCGACCGCTGCCCACTCCGTCTCGCCCCGCAGCATGGCCTCGACCAAAGCCGGGCGCGAGAGGTCTCGGCCTATCACCGTCGTGAGGACACGGCAGTGCTCTGCTCAAGCGGGGCAGTCCTGCACTGTATGCTCCACCGTGTCCTCCGGACGATCGTCGCAATATACCCTCACTGCTAGCCAAAGTTTTGATAAGTATTGTATTTTAGCAGTTCAAAATGGTATCATGATATCTCGGCAATCATAAATGACACTAGTTATCACTTGCCAAAACAGAAATCAGTTGATTGCTGTTTGTTTGTAGTTCCCATTCTGACGTCTGACAAGATTTAGACTGTATGTTTATCTACCAATACGTGACTGTTCGCATCTCTTTCCTAATCATTTTCACACACCTTAGCACAGTTTACAGTGACAATAAAGTTAGTCATCTTTCCCAAAACAGTACATGACCTCATTACTAGCAAAATTGAGTAAAAACCAGACAAAGCGAGGTGTGGAATCGTAAAACTGCGTCTTTGTTGTAAACTTAGATAACAATGGACGTATTTGGAGGATAATCTTCATTAAGGCCATGTTTGTAACTTCAATTGCTTACGATTTACAAGATGGCTGAATGATATTTCTTTGTTTCTGTGTTCTCGATGTGTGAGCATTTTGGCATTTACTTCTGGTAAAGGAAAACTTCGTGAGGAAGTCAGAAGGCCTAAGATAAAATGGATTATGCGCACTACGACTCGCGATCGCAGTAGATTACTTGAGCACTTTGTCCCACTCGCACTTGGTCCCATTCGAATTTGGTCCCATACACGGTTGGTCTAATTCGCATTTAGTCCCATTTATAGATGCTCCCATTCGTAGTTCGTCCCATGCAAGTAATATGTAAGCTTTACATTCAAAAGCATTCTAAAACTGGAAAAGTCATGTTTGGTGAAGTCATGACTTGATAAAATAAGACTTAATAATGATGATGATGAAAAAATAATTGGAGTGTCACTTATAAACAATTGAAAACTTCAAGTCAATCCAGATGAAAGGTGGAAATATAGCTTTATATTTAAAAAAAAAGCATTCAGTCGAAAAGTCACGGTATAAACAATGCTCTTTGTTTTTTGGCTGACTCTGACTTGTTTAGTATTTTATAACAGTAACACAACTACCGTTTGACAAGTCCTTTGTACTCCTCATCAGGTACTTTTTAGTCATTCGTTCGACGAAATTGTGATCATGGCAGCACTTCCGTTTTACTGAACCCGTTCCAAAACGCATATATTTGGGTCGCTTGGCCACAATGCCAAGATGGAACGGAACTGGTGATATATCCATCAGGTCTTGCAAAAGCTATGGGTCCGCAATAGTTGGTGAAAAATAGGTTTACATAAAGAATTGTCCACAGTTATAGATAGCTCATAAATAGATGAGAACAAAAAATGTTGACCTGAAAGGGACGCCACAAAAAAATCCCATTCATAAAGTAATGTTGTTTTTCTCAAAGAGAAATGCCAAATAATAATCCGTCATTTTGTGGTGGAAAATTAGCCACACCTATTTCTGCGAAGAATATCTAGATTTGGAAGAAGGATGTAAAAGAACCCTCTAGTAGTGTCACTACAGGGTTCCTTTTCTGTGGTGGTAAAATCATAAAATGAACCCGCCAGCTCTGGGTGGAGACGAAGTAAAATGTTCGACTCTTACTTCTAAAAACCACCGTGTACCTGTTCCCCCGTTTTCTCTTTGGGTCCCAGGCTGCGGTACTCTGGTGGTAGACCTACATAGTCTCGTCTGTTTTCTTCATAGCTTACTGAATAGCTGATATTATAAAAACCTTTTTCTCACTAAGATTTTATTCTAAAGCCTAGATTCAGAACCATCCTTTAGGCGACTACGAGCTAAGCTATCTCAACATAAGCTATATCTTTGTAAAAGCTCTAGCTCCCCTCACACAGCCATGGCTATTAATTGTCCCGTCACTTATTTAAAGCGGCTCCAGCCGATTGCCAGCTGGGGCGATGACTCTTGAACGAGAGGTCGTGGGTTCAATCCCGGACCAATGAACTGTTGGGGTGAACTCGGTAACGTTACACGCATATTTAACTTTGCTGAAAGTTTAACAAGCATGAGGTTGAGATAAATAAACATCGCTTTACCACTAAAAAGTTAAACATCTGTTGAACAATCCCCTAAAAATGTCAACATCAAAACCAGGTCCACAATTGGCGAGGTCATACGCAACAAACACATTAAAAAAACATACATACCGTCGAATTGAGAACCTCCTCTTTTTTTGAAGACGGTTAAAAAGAAAGCTTCACCATCCCTTGCTAAGTACAAGTGGTGTACCGATTACATAAATAAATGTATAATCATGCTGAAAATGACTCCTTTCGTCAAATTACAACTGGTTTTATAATTCAACAACGTCTATTTTCCTTGATCCTTAAAATGTCACCTCTGATCCGGCTTTATCCTCTTAATACAAGAAGTCTCTGTGATGTTCCGACAAGTAATTACAACGTACTGCAATTGCTCGGCTTAGATAAAAGGAAATTGATGACAATTAATTATGAAAGCGAATGTTATCGAACGTTCTAAAATTACCCAAACGGAGTTATAATAAGAACTTAGGAACCTGAAGTTGCAATTTCTCTTTTAAATAAAAGTCTTTTCGATTACAAGCTGTTTCAATCTCGCCTTATTATTGTTTCGTTTATTTAGAAAACTAACAGCGAATCATAATTGTATAACATGGCATTTTTTGACGCCCTGTAAATATTAATTATAAGTTTAAATTTAGTTGTTAATAGTTGTTAATATTTTGCTTTTAATTTTAGTAGATAAATGTAGTATTTATGTAACATTACTTAAATAACTTATTGATTAAAAAATATATCAATTAAAATATAAATTGTTTGACTTTCACTACAAACCATCCTCTGATTTTACTTTTTTCCTTAAGCCTGGACTGTCCCTCTGCTGGGCAAAGGCCTCCCCAATTCCTTCCATGAACTCTTTCCCCGGGCTGCTTCAAACCAACCCTCATGGTATACGTCTTGGGCGTCTAACTACCTTTCTCTGGACCGGCCTCGATGGCGCCGTCCATCTCTTGGTTACAAATCTCTTGGTCTCTTGGTTGGTCTCTCTTACACTTGGTTCTTTACACTTTTTTTTTATTTCTTACTAGTAAGAGAAGATAATGCATTGTGACTGGTATGTAAAGATTTATAGATGCAAATGATTATGCTAAGGATAAAAAGGCCGCTTTGAAAGAATTATATAATAATATATATATATACATAATTATATATATTATTATAAACTAATAATATGAATTAAGTTCAACGTTTTTATAAAGTCATGTGGTGTATACTGGCGCAAGCATAACCTTTCCTTGCTAATTTCTCTTTTATTTTGCATGCATATCTGTGGAGAAATATACCGATTTTTCTTTCTTTCTCCAACTATTTTACTGTCGGCTTCAAATTTTACCCTATGCAGCTGAATAACAGTATCTTACATGGAGCGACGGCCTACGTGACCTCCACAACCCATTAAGTAGCTACCACTCTTAAACAAGAGATATTAACTTCAGGCCTCTGTTCAATGTATTCAATGCTCGTTTCATAATTCTCAGACTTGTTCCAGATATCGTTGACAAGCTTTGTTTCAAATAAAGCAGGGACTAGTCAATACTCTTGCATAATTCATTGGTCTGCCATGATCCGACCGTTCACTGAGGGACTATTTTAAAATGCCAGCGGTACTTAAATGTTAATGTTGTCATGGTAAACTGTTTGTGTATTTGTAAAGGCAAATATTTAATATCGATTCACGTGAAATACAAGTAATTTATGAGTTGATTTAAATAAGTATATTTTAGTTCTTCATGTCGCTGGCATGACGGAATTAAAATTTAATCTAGCTAAGAACTTTAACTGCTCCAATGCGTTCAACATATTAAAATGTGGTGGAGCCTTGTGTGTACTTGATATGCGTCATTAATTGTTATTTTTCAATGAATCTGACTTAATACTTTGTTTTTCATCCCTGACAGATTTACGATAAAAATTAAACAGATTTTTCAACTGTCTAAATTCCACGTCACGTAAAATTTTAAGTGTTATTTTATGTAGGTTTAACAAAATATCGTAAACTATTAGACGTGTTTATTAAAAAAGATGTATTTAACATACAGTAGTGTTTGTTCAGATTTACGAGGAAACCACGAAGATTTAACGTTCAGACGAAAAGTAAACTATTATTGTAGACAATGAAAATGTTAATAGGTACTACTTTAAATATAAGAGATAGTGTAGATTAACATAGTATAGTAGAGGACTATAAACAAGATAACTTTGCTAGTGTGACTAACGCAAGGAAAATGTTGCGTTTTGAGAAGCGGTGCTTTGCACAATAGATACAAACAGAATGAGACCAGTCTATTACAAACTTTACATTTTTATTTACAGCGGCCCTTAGGCCTTTTTAAATTAAAATGTAAAGTTTAATTAAATACTTATATTTAACTAGCTTTTGCCCGCGACTTCGTTCGATTTTAAGATTTTTGTTTTTTTTTTTTAATTTTTTGTAATAAAAACTATCCTATGTCCTTTCTCAAGTTCTAAACTATGTCTGTACCAAATTTCACACAGTTTAGGCGTGAAGAAAAGACAGATAGACAGAAAGACAGACAGACAGAGTAACTTTCGCATTTATAATATTAGTTTGGATAAACGTGGCATTTTATCACATAAATTATTATTAATAAGAGAAAACAGGTGCTAAAATTACTTAAATTCCGACAAAAAAGTATTTAATCCTTATTTGGTTTACTAAGGTCAATTATATTTTTAGCTTGAAACTAAAATAAAAAGGATGATGTCATCTACATAGGTTATCTAGTGATATCAGGACTTTTTTCTCTTATCACATCAACCAAACATAGACAACTAAAAATATTTAATTTTGTGGATCCTAAAAGGCCTTAGATTTTAATGGCATCAATCATCATTGTCTTTTTTGTTTAGCTGCCAATCTTCATTGTCTACAAGTAACTGATGGAATCCACGTTGTGTATCCAGACGGAACATGTGTCATTATAATTATATACAATGTTAGACTAAATAAAAATAAGAGAGCAACGCCTTATACTGTTATTGACGCAGCTTAGCTATCGCTAGACAATTGTAAATGTTTGTTTGTTTTGAAACTTTACCTAACAAACGAATGGAAACATTTGTGTGTAGTTATTGCGCAGTGAGGTTGGTTGACCGACAAAGAATGGCTTCCTTGAATGTTGTGGGAAAAAAAGTACAGCTGGGTAATAACAAAGTCTCCAGAAGGTGTGATACTCAAATATTCGTAATCATCTGTTACAATATACTATACTCAATGAACATAGCTTAAAAACGTCGTCCACGCGTACCTTGATAAATAAATGATCAATAACCATTAGTTTTTACAAGACATGAGCTTATTCTCCCTAATTGTAAGTACAATTGTTGAATGATTTCATTTTGTCATGATGAAACCTAGTTATATTTTACAATCATGTTGGATTCATCTCAGTTTTAATGAACAAATGTAACTGAAAACCAGTATTTTACAAGGAGCGATTGTCGAAAGATTGTATCTGGTTAGCGAAATTGCTCTGCGTTGCGACCAAGCTTATGCGCAGAAGGATTAGGTGTGTTTATGAAGTGAATGTAAAACTAAAATTGTATGTCGTTAGGAAGTGTTTGAGTCAAACAAAGGAAAAAGCGTGGAAACTAAAGTTATTATTAACTGTGACCTCGATATGAACAAATTATTTAGGGTATACTGTATTATTAACAATACGGAAACTACAAAACTGTAGTGTAAACAATGTAGATTATTTTTAATGCATACTCATAATGATCTTTTACAGCAAATAAAGTCAACTAAAATAATTTTATTTTTAGAGCACAAAATCATTCTTTTAATCCCTAATGGATGGGCAACGGTGTACCTAGAACACCCACATTATAACAGTTATATGTCCCAAGTATGGCTCCGGCCCTGTTGTCAAATCCAGACTCTATGGCTACAACTGACAAATTCTGATGGAATACCCCGATGATAGATAAGATTTTGGACTGAAAATAGAACGCTATAAGTATGTAAAAAAACTTATATTTCAGATAGATGCTGTTTGACTGGTATTTAGCAGAATCCGAATTACAATAAAATCCCTAAAATAGTATAATATATTTTATTTCGGCAAGCAAAACTGATAATACTCGTAATTTATTGTATTCAGTGCGTGCTCTTATAACGTTTGTATAGGAAGGTAAGGTAAAATAAACTACAACGGGGAAATACCAAAACGCAATATGTAAACGAGATTCTGTGTGAAGAAAGGTCTTTGTCCTATAATGAGACAAGTTGATATTTTTTGTTTATATTTTTAGATTCTATTTTTTATTTAACGATAGACTTGCCTTTGTCAGACTTTCGGACACTGTAACGAGACCTTCAAAGGTCTATAAATAACAGTCAGGACCAACGGCATAACGTGCTTTCCGAGGACAGGAAAATGGGTATGTAATAGATGGTAACCCATTCACGTACTGACCTTAGCAAGCTCGACTTAACCTTGAAGTTCGCCTCATGTGGCTGTCATAATTTAGCCACAAATACCTTTTTATTTACATTATATTAGAAGTATTAAAAGCTTTACCCATAGTACTTAAAATAATTTGTAATACCATAGAAGACTGAATTTCGAAATAAAATGAACTTACCTACATTACTTGTATATTACCGATTAGGCTTGTTACACAAAACTGATTATCTTCGTACAAAAGCTTTTACGATTATTTTATATTCCTTTTGTTCTCTTTACGGCACTTTATAACGGATAATGAGTTGATTGCAACTCAGAACGGATTATCCTTAACCATAGACTTGTATATCTATAAAGGTGGATTTACACCAGTGGAACGAGGTGAGGCCATTATAATTCTCGACCATGCCATTAAGTGCGAGAATTGAAATCTCGTTGAAAGTATTAGCGTAATTAGCTGCAAACTCGATGGCAGGTGAGAGAATTGTCGGGCACGCCGTAATTGCGGAGGTAAGACCCTTCTTTGAGGAGTGGCTGGATAGCTTAAGCTTGACGCAGGCCCTCACAGGACACGGAAGTTTCGGGAGGTTCCTGTGTCGGATTGGGAAGGATGAAACGGGTGGGTGTCAAGAAAGCGAGGATCGCCCGGAGGATACGGTGGAGCATACGGTGCAGGTCTGCCTCGCTTGGGCAGAGCGGTACAACACTTGGCGGACGATACTTGTCTCATTTCAGTGACGGGCGACATCGCTTGCATAGAATTCGATTGGAACAAGCAATCAGGTCTAAATTGACTGTAGACTAGCAGTAGAGTAAATTGCAATTCAGAATCAGGGGTGAATAGTTGAGTAATCAAAATTTAAAATGTATTTTTATCATCTGCCTAGCGTTTTTAGTGTATGGTTACTCTTAAACGTTTCATTAATGACTGAACTATAGATCTCAAATTGTTGATTCAACAATTAAGATCATGACAAAAGTCATTTTCTTGACTTATATGACGTTATAGATGATTGTTTACACGCTTCAACACAGCACAATAGTACATTGACCAATTGTTTTGAAACATACCTACCTATTAATAACAATAGCATTTTCTTTATTAGCAGTCCTTTAATACGCCATGCGTGTCTGATCGCAGCCTAACAGTATAATAGGCAATTAAAATACAACGTAATTGACTTAGATAAGAAGAAACCGTCAATAGTAAAGAAAAATTCTGTAATAGTTGTGACATTAATAAGCGGTTTCTAATCTCCATTTTTGGATACGATGAATTGACTCTTCCATGGTCCTCTCCAGTTTTACTGAACATTGTATTAACATCGTCGTGTTTTTTTAGATCCTCAAAAGACTCTCCTAGAATTATTGATATAGTAAGGCAAAAGTCCTTTCATTAAAAAAAGAAAAACAACAATACTATTTCGGGATCGATTTCCAACTTTGTTGTCAGTTGAAGGCAGTTGCAGGGCCGGCCACGGTTCCCTTTTAAGACAATCACGCAATAAATGTGTTTCAGTAACAACAAATCTTTGCTACTTAGTAAACATTATTCGTGAAATATCATCTTACAAATGTCAGCAGTGTCTAGGATTAACGCTACGGAAGCAACTGCATTTGAAATTCAAAACGGCACACTAATAGTAAGGGAAGCAATGGAGAGATTATGAAATATTCAACAACTCATCGTGGCATGGAGTTAGTGCAATGAACTACATCTAGGTTAAGTGCTGAAATTGATGGGATCGTGCTAATGACTTCAACGGCCTGTGTCAGCATCTCGTTGGGATAACGAAGCTGCCGGCTCATCTATCTTCCCATAGATACAGTATAAGCGCAGTTTATAATGCATAGATGTTATTATTTTCTTCATTTTAATACGTACTGTTATAACAGGGTTATATTTTTTTGTTAGATTTTAGTGGTTTTTGGAGGGAGGCCTTTGCCCAGCAGTGGGACAGTGCAAGCTAGTAATAAAAGTACCTAGCTAAGAGGTTCAAAGTATAGAGTGCTCGCTTCAGTGACGCGTCGCTAACAAATTGGTTCGAGCAAAATTATAAAAGAGAAAACCCTAAAAAAATTAGAGACTGAATTTTGAAAAGTAATGATGCCAAAATTTTAATTACTGTGTAGTTAACACGAGTACTAGTTACCCATTTGAATGTAGAAACAATTATTTTAAATTAAGCCACACAAATGAAACACAGACAGATGAACCATAATGCATTTACAAATAATAGCTATCACAAATTAGCAAATAACGCTTGCACGGTACAAATCCTGTTAATCTATTGTTTAAATACTGCAGTCCTAATTAGCAAAGCCAACAAAACGTATTCGTTACACGTATTCAACCAATGAATGCTCGGACAACTTGTGTGCCGTAAAAATTGACAATCAGTGCACAGTTACCGCCAATTATTCGTCAACAACCAAACTGATTGTGTTCAGAGAAAATTGCAATCAGCAAACACAGTTGCTAACTGTACATACCAACTGATGTACTTGTATCAACCTACCTATTATTTTGATACAGTGTGACGTCACTATACATAGATATACAGCCGTTCATTTTTTTTGCGTATGGGAACGCAGTCAATGCAACTATCGCATGGTGTAGTCCTAAAATTGATGTGAACAGATATTTGATGATCTTGTAGTCTAAAGATGTTTTATTTTTGTTCACTATACAAAAATATAAGATAAATAAAGTAAGTAAGGTAAGATAAATATCAGAAAATTAATGCTCAGCTGATGATTGGCGTAGACTGTGTGTAGCAAAGAGTTACACGGAGTAAAGTTGCTAAGGATGGTGATGGAGAGGCAAAAAAAGAAATTTAACAAGAATATAAAGATAATTTAGAAGGTATTGATTTGGTTAATAAAGAAAACAGAGAATACATATTTGATACAATGATCCTGTTGCTCAAAGAGAATGGTAATCGGAGAAAAAGTAATTATCTAACTGAAAAAATTAATTGCAGTAGCCAAGGAGGAACAGAATACTGTAGCAAAACATACAATATTAATACTTTGCAAGAAACAACCAGGCGTTATTTAATTGGGTCCGGAGCAGACACGTCTGGCGTACGTGGACTAAAATAACCATCGAGCTTCCGTAAAAGGGCAAAGGGGAAGATTGAGTAAACTTGGAGTTTCGTTTTATTCTATAGAAAGCCTTAATCTAATTTCGTATATATTTTTGAAGGTGATGTTATTTGTGTTGGGTCTCCTTACGGGAAGTCAGTAACCCGAAAGGCAGACAATCAGCCATGTCAAGGGGTATCGCAGTCACTGGGTTTTGGGCGTTTTAATTTGCTGGCTGTAAAATTTTTGACACACAGGCTTACGCGTAAAGTTAAAAGCTAAGTATTCAGCTACATTTGGTTGGACTGAAGGTGACAAGGCTAGGCAGATGATGTTGTTACTTTTTGGTAAGACTTTTAACAGTTGATTGTCAAATTCACCCTAAGATTAAGTTTTGGGAAACAAGAACCAGTTCGAAAAGGGTTTTTAAATTTTTGAACCATATTTACGAGTCTTTCGTCGATGAATCATCTGATTACAGAAAACTATTGCAAATACAAACTGGTCTTAGCATTCAGAGCCACAGGAATGTTCAATAGCTTTCTGTTTCCCGTCACGTTTTCTACGCACGCAGATACTAAGTGTACTTGAATTACTAGCACTAAAGACAGTAATTATTGATTATGCCGTGACGGGCCTAGGTCATGGTGATAGCCATATAAACTTATGGTGTCCTACGATTGTCATTTTACGTGTGAAGATAAGCATCTGATATCTGTAAAGAATTGTGAACAAAGAGTTTCTAACTAGACTTCTCAATATCAATATAATCTAAGGTGATAGTGTCTTTGAGTCAATATTTTTGGGACAAATTATTTCATCAATTTAAATTTAAAAATCCACATTACTAAATTGAATTAAATTATATTTCAAGGAGAACTAAACGACGAGCGTTTCAAAAACCTCAGTTAAACAAAACATTACGAAAAATTAAACGCAAAAACTTCAAGTTGAACAAAAACGTTCAGAAACCCAAATAAACAAAAAATGTATGCAGAAACCGTAATTATAATTAAGGGTAAACGAACATGCGAGTGTAATGACCCCAATGGTAAAAACTCTGGATAAGTTAGTGAGAGACATCGAAAAAGCTTTGAACATTTTGTACACAGTAGTGATACGGATTGTTCCAATCCTTTTTCATGTTGAAAAATTACTTTGCGTGTTTGTTCGTCCCCAGAGAGCCATGCTTCGTTTAGAAATTCGGAGGTACATTCGATCGGTGATTGGTAGAGCTTCGATTCGCTTCCATTACTTGATTTGTTTATGACATAACTTTTCACATAAACCTTCCTTTTTTGTATGTTATTTTAGCCTTAAGGCCTTAACATTGAGTTATTTGTTGGTAAAAATAACCTCTGTGTTTGCACAAGGGAATCAAATGTTTTGACCGCGACGGGGTTACTTGTCGACCTGTAACATTTTCAGCTATTTATATTTTTCTTGGTCAGGTGATGGTGCATCCTCCATCCAAACCTGGATATACTTTGTAGAATTAAAACTATGCATTACATTGACGCTGTATGAAGTTAAGAGATATTATATGAAACCAAGAGATTTGGAAAAGTTCTAAATTTAGTATTGGGTGGCTATTGGCGACACGGTTTGTGCAGTGGCTGAGCGATTGGACTGCTGCGCTGCGTGTCGCGGGTTCGATTACCGCACGGAGCAAATATTTGTATGATCTACAAGTAGTTGTTCCGGGTCTGGGCGTTTTTGTATGTTAGTTCATATGTTTGTAAACGCACCCACGACCCCACGACACAGGAGAAATTCCTACGTTGGGGCAAAGTTTAAAAAAAAAAGGTTATAAAGAAGAACGCTTTAGTTACGTTTTTAAAAAAGCAAGTCTATTGGTAGACTTTGATACCTTGAGTAGCACTGTGAAATCTATTTATTTTAGCATGTTGTCAAGCAAACAGCCTTATTTGACATCCGCTTTCCATTTGAAATCTCAGCACAAAGAAGATTTCTCTTATGTTGACCTACTCAAATCTTTCCTAGAATAACCTGCTTCCACTGCGAGGATCGTCCGGAGGACACGGTGGAGCATACGGTGCAGGACTGCCCCGCTTGGGCAGAGCACCGCCGTGTCCTCACGACGGCTATAGGCGGAGACCTCTCGCGCCCGGCATTGGTCGAGGCCATGCTGCGGGGCGAGACGGAGTGGGAAGCGGTCGCCTCCTTCTGCGAAGCAGTCATGCTCAGGGAGAGAACAGCGACCTCCCTCCACCCCAGCCGCAGTGGTAGACGCCCACGGCGTCGGACGTCGCAAGACGATCTCCGGCCACCGTAGGCGCGGGCATGCGGGCGGTGAGTAATGGGCGACTCGCTGTCCGACCATGGACCATGTCTCCGCCTATCGCCGTCGTGAGGACACGGTGGTGCTCTGCCCAAGTGGGGCAGTCCTGCACCGTATGCTCCACCGTGTCCTCCGGACGATCCTCGCAGTAGGTCACGTGTCCTGACGCGAGTTTAAAAATTTTTACCCATTCCAAAAAAAGTGCACAACGCCGCTAAAGAAGTTTTCACTTCAAAAATGAATCGCTTTTGGAAGTTCATGCGAACAATCAATGGTACATTGGTTATGCCATCTACATCTACTGTAGCAAAAACTTGTTCCATATTAATAGTCAAGCAATTCATTTGTTGCGTCTATTTTTCAAAAGCAAAGACATTTAATAGTTATTTATGCAACCGTTGTATAATCAGGGGTATTAAAACACGAATGTGGGTTTATCACACGAGGCGTAGCCGAGTGTGATAATAGTATCACATGAGTGTTTTAATACCTAATTATAATGGTTGCATACAAGACTTTATCTACAATCATGCTGTGAATCCTCTATAAAAGATTCTCATAACATACCATATTCGCATACCATATTCGAGTGAAAAAATGGCGGGATATAACACGATGAGACGAGTTGTTCTTTTTTCAAAATTTTAGCGATCTGGTGGTGAAAATGTCATTGCAAGAGAATGTTCTTTTTTTGAAATTCATTATAACACGCGTTTGGATGATATAATGATCATTATATCATTGAGTGTTTTAATGTTGGCAATAAGCTAATTGTTATAGGTTCTTTTATAGAGGATTAATAGCATGATAGTTGATAAATAATCATTTACATTTGTAATTTTAGCAAAGAGGTTATTTGTCTTGTTTTGTAAAATAAAAAATAAATAAATAACCAGGTTACAATAGCTATAAATTCAAATATGACTGGGTCAGTAAGTAAATAAGGTGTTATTGAATTATTCAGTACATTTCAATGAATAACATATTTTTTTAATTATACCTACCTAATTATTGACATGAATCGATGCCAGTTCCATCTTTAAATTATGATTTAAAAGATTTTGGACAGATGGACTGTGCTTCTGGGCACAGTCCATCTGTCCAAAATGATGTGGATTTCAAGTAGCATAACACTGTAGAAGCAGGTTATGTCGGCGAAAGAAGAGACAATATTGAAAGACGTCCAATACGTCCATGTGTTTTTAGCGTGGTAAAATCATCAAATCAGTCCTGCCACCCAGGGCAGGACGGGAGGGACTGTCAGACTTGTACTGACTAAAATCCACGGTGTCCTTGAATAGCCCTTTACGTACCAGGGTCACGGTAATTCGCTAGTCCCGCGACCCCGGCAGGCTTTGGCCCTCTACAGGCCCCGTCACTTCGCTGACCCACTTTGAGGCGTTCGTGGAACACAACAACACAACGCGCCGTCGACCCGGGCATGGTCCATGGTCGGACAGCGAGTTGCCCACTACTCGCTGCCCGCATGCCCGCGCCTACGGTGGCCGGAGATCGTCTGGCGACGTCCGACGCCACTGCGGCTGGGGTGTAGGGAGGACGCTGTCCTCTGCCTCACGCGGCCCGCCTCCTCCTTCACGAGCATGACTGCTTCTCAGAAGAATGTGACCGCTTCCCACTCCGTACGTCTATGCATAGTTATGTTTAATATCATATAAAGCAAAAAAAAGCTTAATGAACAAAAAAGTCGAATTGTATGGAAATTAGAGCGCGGGCAGAGGTGACGACACGGTTGATGCAGTGGATGAGCAATCGACTGCTGTGCAACGTGTCGCGAGTTCGATCCCCGCACGTAACAAATATTCGTATGATCTGCAAGTAGTTGTACCGGGTCTGGGTCTTTGTGTTTGTGAGTTTCTATTCATGTAAACGCACTCACGATACAGGAAGCAATTTCCAGTGTGGTGCATGGTATTCGAAAAAAAAACTACTAGAAAAGTCTCTAGAGAAGAAGAAACATGCTGTGTCGACAGACAAAAGAATGATGATCATGGTTTATGGCTCGCAAGCAAAATAAGTGGGTATGGTTAGTAAAAGTCTGCTCCACATTGACTCATCTCATAGTTACCTACTAAGTTTTTCCTTGAAGTTGGACAAAGTGACTTTTTTATCGCCAAAACGATTACGAAACTAAGTATTAGTAACGCTAATACGCAGTTCGGTTGAACATGAAAGAAATACGAATGCTATGCTTTGAAATGAGGAAATATTTGAAGGGTGAGAATCAGAATACGAGTATACTTTATTTTGGATTTCGGCGATTGAATTCGCTCACTCAATAACTAACTTTAATAGTCATGGATGGCGCTGTAGCTGATCGATTGACCGTGGGAACCAAATATTGTTATTTATTTGTATGGCTCTTGGGCCGGCCACGTCTGTCGCATGCCCAATGAGCCGTGGGCCAAAATAACCACTTTGTGGAGCCCTGACACAGGCAGAAGGCGTCGCGGCAGACCTCGTAGAAGATGGCGGGATGAGCTCGACAAAACCAATGACCAGTGGCCCACTTTGGCCCTGGCTCGTGAAAACTGGAAGTCATGGGGAGAGGCCTTTGCCCAGCAGTGGGATGATGTAGGCTAGCAGTATCAGTATCAGTATTTGTATGGCCAACAGTTCTAGGTCTGGCGGTCACACGCATGAGTTTAATGTTTATAAATGCACACACACGATACGGTGAAATTTGTAGGTAAAGACTTTTATTCCAATTTCCTCATATAATTAATTTATCGAAAGAACCGGTTTATATGTTTGTTTATTCACATCTGATTTGCTTCTGCAAACATACTCACATTCACAATATTGGACGATTCGAATGTCGGTCAATGTTTACAAATATTACATTCAGTGTTAAAATCTAGGTCTGTGTGTCTCAATTTGCAAGCTTACAAATCAAGTGCTATTTGAATAGAAAAGAAAAGGAAAAGTCTTAATGATTAAGTCGCTTTTGTTCGGGGTCTCGTCCTCCTCAAGGACAGTAGTTATCCTATGAAAAGGTACAAAAAGTATCCTATGTATTCACGTAGACTGGATCCCAAACAAGGAATTTTGGTAAGCAACAGAAAAAATATTATTTTCACGATGTATGGATTAAACACAAGTTTCTCATCAAAAACACGTTATCGATGGAGATGCATGAAAGATGCAAGTACTAACAATTTTTTATGCAAACTGATATTGAATACGTAACGGTACGGTGCTGATGATGATGTCTGGGCAAGGTTGACGTGTAAGAGTGTCAGCAAAGCACCAGTCCCGTAACCCAGTTGTGTTATACCGGGAGAAGACTCATCCTTTGAACCACAAAAGTAAACTCCTGATTCGTGAGACAAATTCCTCCTCTAATTTTTTTTCGGAGAACATTGCGTGCCTTGCCTGTGTGGAATAAACGTAAATCTCTCTTTCTTTTCTATTCAGAAACCTCCTTTATCAGTTAATTAGGGCATCAAACTTAAAACAAAATGCTTAGAATTAAGTCTCAGTTATACAACAAACATTATGAGGAAATCTTGGCTTCAGTCAGAAAAGGCTTTCATGGTAGTGATTAACTCTCCATTTGAAACAAGGAACTAAAGCTGTGGGGGGTCAATTGATAAGACTTGTGTGACTAGTATTTTCTTCATTCCTTCATGGTTCTGGTCGAAATAAATAAATAATAAAATACTAGTCACACACACAGACACATACTATAAATAACACGAGCTTGTAAAATTAAAAGATAGTTTAAAGATAGTTTCTTCTTTAAAGCAGGTTATTCTTTTTTCTTTTTTTTATTGTGGTAATATCATCAAATGAGTTCTCCCACCCAGGGCAGAGCGGGAGGGACTGTCAGACTCGTACTGAATAAAATCCACGGTGTCCTTCAATAGCCCTTTACGTTCCGGGGTCATGGTAATTCGTACAGTTCCGCGACCATACCTGTGGGCTACTATTTTTATATTTTAAATGTTTTTTATTTAAAAAAAAATGTATGCAGAAGAAGCTGTACCACTTCAACCGACCAATCTTCACATTATCTTAATTTAAATTACCAACATACGTTGAAATTACCTCCATGAACCACACATACGTCACAACTACGTATATTTTGTATTATTGTGTGATATTAGTGTTGTTTCCACACTATCTATTGTTAGTACGGCTCCATTCACAATAGAAACTATTACTGTCATTTGTTTTTGTATTGATTTTGAAATTGTTACCGAGTTTTTTATGGATTTTATGGTCGACACGTGCCGGCTCAAATTAGAAATCGATGAATGTACTGAAAATTGTACACTAATTGTAACTTTAAATTTTATAATAAAAGGAATTTTCCTTTTATTAGTAAAACATTTAGCCATGAAAATTGATGTGCTGCAGTTTTATCACAAAGGTTTTTTTTTTCAAGAAATTTTTGTTTTTTTGTGAAATACTTTTTACGTTAAACTAGCTGAAACGTGTTCACTTTCCTCAAAAATATTTAGGGTATGGTCATAAATGTTTATGTCGCCGGTTCGATTCCCGCACGCAACAAATATTTGTATGACCTACAAGTATTTGTTCCGGGTCTGGGTGTTCGTGTATGTGAGTTTCTATGTTTGTAAACGCACCCACGACACAGAAGAAATTCCATGTGTGAGTCAACGTTTCAAAAAAAAACTTGTTTATAAAAAAAAAACCATTAAAATGTAGTCGTTCCGGGGGATTGCAACCACAAACACCGTGTCAAAAGATTATAATATTATTTAATAAAAATAACAGCCAAATGAAATTGAACAGTCGCTAAACAAATTACCGTCATCGATTTAACAGAAAAACCTGAACTGAATGCATAAATCTAATCTTCAAGAACTATAAAAACAAACTTCAAATCGACTCAATCTTAAACAATATTTCGTTTTTTAAAAACCACAGATTAAACTATGGTTAGTTAGTTAGCATAGCCTTGAGCGAGTACTAAGGACAATGACATCATCCGTTTGCATGGTCGGGTAAACCTTTTGGTGTAATGCAATAAAAAACAAGCTAATGTGATGTCAGGTAATCGTAATTTTGAATTAAAAGTTTTAGTTTCAACATTTAGTGAAACAGAGAGATGTGACGTCACAATCGACCGCGACTTGTCGTACGTTTGTATCCAAGTAGCTCCATTAATTTTATCACCATCTTTCAGCTTTCAATACTATCGATTGTGATGAGATATCTACTGGAATTCCCATGCACCGACGGAATACACTAAATTTTGGCGCCGTCTGATAGGACGGTGGTCGCGAGCCAGGTCTGTTGAGTCTACCACCGCCAAAGTACCGCCACAAGTAGGTAGTCTGTGAAGCCGTTGCCCGGGGACTGTCAGCAGTTGGATCCCCCCCACCCCAAAACTAAACCCAAGTTGGATCAAGTCATAGCCAGTCTATACATCTAGTCTCCACGTTGGACGGCCACACTTTTAACCAACTTCCAAACTCCACCTCTACATTTGATGCAAGTTTTGCAGGCTTAGTTGATTTAACTCGCACAACAAAGTTTTACCAAATGTTGGTTAGCCAATAAATTCGTCCCAACCTAACATGGTCCGGTAGTTTTCCAACTTAGAGCGTAAACTAAGTTCTAACTTTGGATGTGATAATTTATTTTGCCTGTGTTCTTAGCTAGATTTATTTTCAGCTATTGCGTCTGATCTTTGTTGCATGCATGTAATAAATAGTCAAGATATTGTTATTGTGATAGGTGATCATAAAATCATACTTATATGATTGTATTGTGTCTTTGAATGAGTGATGGTCAATGGTCATAGGTACTTATGTGAGGATATGAAAATCATGATGATTCTTTGTATTGCGCATAAGATTGAACTTTGAGCTCGATTCCACTTTTAATGTGAAGATGAATTGGTTAAGGCTATGGAAATCTTTCTACATTTTGTCTAATCCTTCTTTGACAAAACCTGTTGGTACACTGACATGCTACGCGTACTGTTTATTAATTGCCGCATTATTTATTAATCCATTGGTTGTTTCAAATTCTCCGAGAAAAACATTTCCGTCCTCAGCTCTTTTAGTAACAACAAAAACGTGAATGTAATTTAAGAATTTTGATTCCATTATGGGATCATAGCACTGACACAAAGAAGATTATAATCAAATCTAATTAGACAATTTGTTTCACCGCCTTTGCCAAGTAACGTTAACAACGTAACGTTAACGTAACCAACTTAGTTACGTTTGAATCTATTTTTAGATACTCGAATAAAGTGGACATATTGCCGAGAAGGTATAAAGAATGATTCATGCTTAAACGTGCCTCGTCTGTGCCCCGGACGAGCCCCGTCCGGGCCCCAAGCATGAATCACTTCATACAAAAAGTACAACACAATGTTTGCCCGGACGGGACACGGCCCGGACACAGCACGGCGTAGTGTGAATCATCCTTAATTCGCGTCGTGTCCTTGGCTATCGACGTTATTAGTCTGTTAGTGTGGGTTTTCTTTATGTGGATATGTCTTTTTAGGCAGGGCGCAAAGTTTGGACACTTTTGTGTCTTGTGTTAGGTACAAGCTACCGATGAAAATTTGATTTCTATAGAACCGGTACGAAATCATCGTCTTCTTGCGCATACGTAAACATTTTTTGTGTCTTCCACTTAACATATACTCATGAACTGTTCCCTGTGATGGTGTGCCGTGTCGGCAACAAAGTGTCTACGTTTGCGCAGCGGCTTAAGTGATCACTTTGACTAATAGGCAATCCATATGTCTATGTAATCAAAGGTGTAGAATTAAATCAATAAAATAGAGGTGGTACTGCCCCCTAATTGGCGTTGGACTTTTACGTGGGATTAGCAGGATGTAACGAGATTCTGCAGTTGCTAATATCATGTCGGAATCCGCTGGATTGCGATCTCGAACAGCAGCCAGCAATGGCTATTAGATTTCGTTATCAAGAGTTTTTCGGTCTAAAGGCTCCACCCTTAGTTATGCAAGATTGGTGCATGAGGGTGTGCTAAGGTACAACTCTGGCTTGCCATTCGGGGTTACAAGCGTAATAAAAATATGTTACAGAAAAGTGTTACTGTTTTCCGCATAACTGAGTAAATATTCAAGTAAATAATAACATAAATGAGCTAAGTAAGCGAGCATAAACAATATTTCTATAGCGGATAGCTTATAAACAGGTTATCTTGATTGTACCTGTTTCTATGGCATTTGCTAGTAATCGTAACTGTTTTTATTATTTTATGATGTCACTATTGCAGCCTTTGTGACATTTCTTGGCAGTAGACAAAGAATTCGGTGTACATTCCTTTTTCTAAGGTGCTGGTTAAGGGTGCTGGGGAGTCCCATACCTCAGAATTCTCAGAGTTCATCTTACAACTACTATAAATGCGAAAGTTTGCGACTGGACGGATGTTTGTAATTCTTTCACACAAAAACTGCTGAATGTATTGGGATGAAATTAGTTAATAACCTGGAATAACACACGATACTTTTAACTTCTTGGTTGGATGCTTCCGTAGGATAATCACAGAACTTCACACGACCCGCGCCACGGTCGTGTGATTGTATTTAATTTATAATATGTAATGTATTTTTTATTAGTGATTGTATTTAAAAGATAAATTTACTACTGTAAATCTGAATTTGTGAGAATAGATGGATGGATAATTAAACATGTTTTTCACGATAAACTACAGAACGGTTTTAGATGTTTTACTTCCGTTATCGATTCGATGCAATTTAAATTTAATTAGCTACGAAATGCGTCATTTGGCATGCCGACGCTATAAAGATGAAGAACGCTATAAAAATCGTTAAGGTTAAGAAAAAACCGGTTTATTTCGCGAAATGTTTTATTCTATTTACATAAATATTACCTTTGATGGTGTAATCAAATACCTACGCCTTTGTTTTTCATTAGCATTTGTTAAAATGCACAAACAAATAGCAAAGCAATTCAATAGAAATCTGTATGATTTGATAATATGGAAGATTAACAATAAATTTCATAAGAAATTGCGATAAACACATCAATAGAACTCACTTTAGAGCTAGGAATGCTCAAAATGAAGCAAATGCGGTTGTTAAGAATACTGATCAAATAATCTAGAAAAAGAAAGGTATCGCTAGACCTGTCTAGTCGCGGGACTTTCCCATTACCGTGACCCCGGTACGTAAAGGGCTAGTGAAGGAGACCGTGGATTTTAGTCAGTACAAGTCTGACAGTCCCTCCCGCCCTGTCCTGGGTGGGAGGACTCATTTGATGATTTTACCACGATAAAAAAAAAGACCTGTCTAGTGCAAAAGCGGAATATTTACAATTGGCTATTTGACTGAAAAATTATAATTAGTCCGTCACTTAGATTATCAAAAAATATTCGACTGGTATTTTTTCTTTTGTTTAAAAAACCAAAATTGACGGAGATACGATGCTTTCAAAATTGGCAAAACGTCACAATTTAGTAGTAGTACAATTTTTATTGAATTCTGACGTCACGAGCCCCCACTCTCGAGTTTTGATGCGTTGTATTTTGGTGAATATTCATTGATTTTACAAAAGAAAAATTACGTGTCCGTTATTTTTTAAAACTCTAAGTGACGGAATAATTATTTTTGTAATTTATAGCTACTGTCAAATAGCCAATTTAAAACGAAGCAGTTTAGACTAACGAAATGATCAACACACAAATCATAGAGGATTACCCATTAACCATTTGGCTAAATTTAAAATAAATCCATAAACGGATTGTCATTTACAGATTCAAGTTACTGTGAGCCAGCCAGATATTCGATTGAAAAAATGTCACTGAAAAATCTGTAAAACATGTATAGCATTGTAACTATTAGTTTACTGAACTACTGATCAAATAAGTTTCCTTAAGAAACAGAAGGACATTGGTCATCTCTTGACGTAATCCTTATACTAAATGCCATGATGCAATTGTAGTAAAAACCGTCTCTATGTACCTGTAAACGTCTCCAATGAATACAAACATGAGCTCACATAATGTTTCTTTTTGAATATTATCTTCAAGACATTTTCCTTAATCCTAATGCCTAGGGAAAACCTCGTTCTAAATGATTATCCATTCTCTTGTTTACTTTTGTATTTAACATATCGAAGTCACGATGATAAGTGATGCATCTGGGGGCACGGCAGTGCCCCAGCCAAGTCTCGAGCAAAACGGGCACGGCCGTACCATCTTTTCTCGATGCGATTCGCGGCTGTTTCGCCCCCCCTATATCTTCGACGTGGACAAAGCTAGGAGTTTAGGTTTTCGGTGAATAATAGTAGGCATTAGAACAAGCTTAAGTTCGAAATTACATGCCAATTGAATTAATAGTTTAGGAGTTACGGTCGATCAAAGTTACACCATTTTGTCACTCACTCACTGACTCACTGACTCACTGACCGATCATCAAAAATCTAAGGTACTTCTAGCAGACTTAGAAACTTCAAATTTTGCACCAAGATAGGTCATTAGCCACATATAAAGGAAAAATTATAAAAACATTAAAAAATAATATACCATAGAAAACAATTTTATATTTGCGGTTTGGCAAGAACATTATGTATGGATTTTGACTGCATTGTTAACTTTGTTCGTTGTTTAAGTATTCAATTGGATGAATAAATACATGGAATAGAAAAGAATAATAAAAATGTAATACATAGACTATAATTAATTGATACATAAAGTTCATAATTCATTAAATTAATAAAGCTAAAACTCCATTGTATTGCGATAAATTTCGATTGTATGCGCGCTCGATAGATGGCGTTGTACCTGTCTGAATCGCGCTATGGTTTCGTTACCGAGCGCAGTATAAGTAGTACTTTAAAATAATTCGATAATTTTCATTTGATAGCGCCACCTACCTATGAAAAACCATTTCGAAACTAAAAAAATATTGTAGCTATATTCGGAGAACTTAAGTTAGCCGGATTAGATAGTAGATTTATTATTGTTACTGAAACAGTTATTTAGGCGAATAGTTTATTAATATAACATAGACATAGGTAGTTACAATATCTAGTTGTTTACGTGTTATTTAGTTTAGTTATATTTATTTTGTAAGTTAGTAGATTTATGTTTATTTAGCTCGTTGAAAAGAAACAAAAGAGATAGAGAATGGGTTCTAAGCAAAGCAGTAGCTGAAGTCCAAGAAATTATGAGGTCACCTAAAAAAAAAGAAAGAAATACACTTACAAAAAATAAATGAGATCCCACCAAAAACATTAAAATAATGTAAAAAAATGCCAAGTCTCTCGATGCAGTCTTTCCATCGTAAAAAGTTTTGAGATCTCATAGAAGCCAAGTCCTGTTCAAATTATTTTGTAGTTATAAATCAACATTTAGTAATTGTATCAATAGTTTTCTTTATATTATAATTATAGTGACTTGGCAATGAGCACAAGAAGAAACAAAACGGCATATTTGGAGTTGAAAGTCACACACCGCATGCGTAAACATTAATATCACAAAATTAATTTTCTTTTGGTTTATCCGTGTCGTCCCAACCGAATTTCGGCAACGGCAGTCAGTCTCATCCAAGACTAGTAAACTGCGCAGGACATAAATTATAATGCACAATTGCACAAGTGTGTACGCAAACACTAGTATTAGTGTACTCTCGGTTCATTTACTTTCATAAAGCGATGGCCCGTAAGGTACTTATTTTTTATTATTGCATTGGAGCATGTAGTCGGTAGTGATCTGATCACAGGTCTCGTCAGTAACATTTGCACATAATTCCAGGCAGCAAGCAGCTTTAAATTGGTGCTCATTGCCAAGTCACTATAATTATAATATAAAGAAAACTATTGATACAATTACTAAATGTTGATTTATAACTACAAAATAATTTGAACAGGACTTGGCTTCTATGAGATCTCAAAACTTTTTACGATGGAAAGACTGCATCGAGAGACTTGGCATTTTTTTACATTATTTTAATGTTTTTGGTGGGATATACTATTGTCACAAGACCAACTATGCTATTCTCTATAAGGCTCAGCATCGCGGCAGCGCTGTGTGCTACGGTTTGTCTTTAATACATTTTCAACTTTATACTTTAAAATATAAAGTTGAAAATCCACTTAAGACATGAAAAGAGTCTTATAGAGAAGCAGTTACTATTAGTAATGTTCTCTATAGGTTTGTAGGTGAAGTACTCTAAGAAAGATAAGGTTATGGGTATGGTGATAAATATGAAATGGTTTACGGCCATAGACTGGGTTATCATACTAGTGATGTAACTACTACATCACTCAGCTTAGGCAGCCCAGTTAACTTGTTATTTCCATATTCCAAAATTGTTTTAAAGTTGGCACTATGGCTGGTGTTCTCAGTAGTCCCTAACTCATTACTCAATACATTTATTGCTTCCACAAGTGTACTTAGATGGTAGGTTTTACAAAGTTATGATCATTGTGGACCCTGTCGGGTACTGCAAAAGTAGGAGAGAGTAAGAAAATTCGATTGCGATGTTGGAAAAGAGTTTCTGATATACCTACCTAGGTAGGTAAAGGTAAAGGTTGTCTTGAAGATATCGCTGTTAGCGATAAGACCGCCGTTGTAACCATAGGATTAGAAGAAATATTGTAAAACCGTTTTTTTTGTAACAATTTTGGTGTACAATAAAGTGTATTCTATCTATCTACCTATTGAATTAAATGGTCACAGATTCAAATTCTCCTGGCATTCGAATTTTCTACAATATGAAGCTATACAATTCGTGACGCACGCGTTAATGCGTTTATAGATTAAAGATTATAAACAAAGGCTTGAAAAAAAAGTACTCTATGACAACCCATCTTTTTCTTCCACTCAAATCAACATAAACTTGTACCATAACACTTTTCTTATAAGCCAATGGTTCAATTACTAACCGTCGAATGTTCGGGTCAATGTCAAATAGTTATGACATCTAACTTTTAACGTAGACATCATAAACTATCGCGCAAACTGTCGACAGAGTCACGCGAACGAATGCAATTTATTATCCTTTTATTTGGCGAGACAACCATTTCATATTACTGTGGTTATGTGAAAGAGATATTCTCAGTAATACCAATTTCATCATCTACTTATCTTTTTTGAACTATAGTATTGGCTTCTAGTCTCATTGCATCCTTGTCATTTTTTATTTAAAATCGAATTGTTCTTAGCCTCAACCTAGCTTAGAAGTAAAAATGAGGCCTTATACAGAGCGGGCTCACCCAGAAGAAACTGAAACTCTTGCGCACTCACAGAACACAGTAAAAACTATTTGGCGCCGAGCACCGTATTGTATTGTTAGGGGCTCTCTTTTCTGCATTTGGACTCGTAGCTGGTCCGTTGTGCGTGAGGTGGGACGGTTGGCCATATGAGCCAACCCAGCTCCTTGCAGAAGTCTTCTGGGACGTTGACAAGCTTCTTGGAGCGACCTCGGAGTGCCGAGATTCCAAGCTACTCGTATATATATCGGTCTATGGTAGGTAAAGTATACCTTCCAGTACCATCTATGCACATTAGAAGAATAATACAGTTTTCTGTGTTCAAGTATACGTTTGAAAAGCTAGCTTTGTCATTTGTATAGTTTAACCTTCTGTTTTTACTTCTGTCTGTGGCACCCGCATGTGTGTTCTTTCATATTTAAAAAGTTTGCACGCCGTTGTTTGGGGTTCACGTAAATACGTTAATAGGTACCGCTTTAGCACAGGCTACTTAACTGTGGTGAAACGTGGGCGTTGGCTAATTTGTGGTTTGCTATAATATATGGTAAACTTGGTAGCTGTATTTTTTCAGAAATGATTGAAGTTTAGATGATAACACCTGCTTTCAGAGTCTAACTCGTAAATCGATGTAATTTAACTAGCAACTCCTCAACTCATACGTTACGCTTTGTAAATGATGCGTGATTGTGAGTGGCACACGTTGCTATAGAGACTGGCAAGTTGTACCGTAGATACTGACAGTAGCATGCTCGACGCAATTTAGTTTTATTTGTTTTTCCGTAGTCGTTGCCACAACATGCGTGTCGCTTCAGTGGCCAAGCAGTAACCTTGAAATCATTCGAGGAAGAAAAGAGTACCTCTGCAAGCAGTTGTTATTCCTGCAGCAAAGTCAAAAATGCCATTAAATAAAAAATAAAACCTTAACGTCAAACAGTTGCAATTCAAACGTGGAACTCGAAAGTCACGTTCCGAGATCCCGAAGGCCGCTCGGGAATACTCGGGATATTAGCTCTGAAAATTGCATCTCATGACCTCCGTACATTTCGACCCTCTTGCAGCTCGCGATCTCCGTCCCTCGTTATGACCTCAAGTGAAACTGTTTCACAAGTTCCCGGTAGACCTTCTCACTAAGTATATGGACGCTATTTCAGTGAAGGTTTCCTAATCGGATAAGTGGCAGAGAGCTTTAGAAATATCAATTGCTGTGTGGATCTTTTGGCGTTTCAATAACCTTGTTAGGTGGTACTGTTGAAAATGATTGTGAAATTGCCTATATTGAATGTACAATTTAGAGACGTTAGTTACGATACGGCCGCGTTAATAGATCCATAGTAAAACTATACATAGAAATAAATGCATATCAAATCGAACAACTCTATCAACCAATGCTATGACTATGTCATTGTCAGTACTCAACAATAAACACAAGGACATTTAAAAGGAAATCGATAACAATAAGACATAAAGAAAAAAACAATAAACGTCCTTCACTAAAGGCAAGCCTTATTGTGATAAATAGAAGGCTTGGAAATTCGGCATTTTACGAATGAGCATCTTTCCACATAGGCAAGTAAACCTTGAAGAGGTTTTTAAAAGGGTTTGTCCAAAAGTAAAGATGAGCTCTAAGATGGAGTAAGTTCAGCCAGAAGGAACTGAAATTCTTGCGCATCGACGGAACACAATAAAAACTATTAGATGATAGGAATGTGCAGCTATTATTATTTACTACAAGACTGTAATTGGAGTAAAGAACTAAAATATTGAATACAATAAAATTGACAACATCGGGATTATAGACACTACAAATGCCACAGCTGAACAATCACATCTGCATAACGATGCCTAATTACGTATCCATTTAGCGCGGCGTCATCCACCCGTATTGATCTGATATAGGCACGAGGTTCACCGTCAATACACTTTAGCGGCTTCCGACATGGCCAGAAGAAGCCCTGCCGGATTTACGCCTATCCTATTTCTAGTTTATAACGTTATTTGTTGTCTATTATTAAGTAGCTTTGGAGATTAACTGGTGCAAATGTTTTGTGAAGGTTGTGTGTACAAGGTTGGGTTGGTCTTATCTATTACTAGGTCGCTCTAGTTTTGAAGTAAAAAGAAATTTAATTCAAGAAAATTGAGGTGATGAGGAAATCGATGTGACTACAAGTGAAATGTTGGGTATGAGGCATTTTTAACAGGATAAGTCATGAATCAACCAAATAATCGCGATTTTTGCATCGGCTTAACAAGCTAACCGAAATGCAACAGATTCAAAAAAATAAAGAATCCAAAAGGATTTGTTCAATCAATCCAATCAAATGCATTCATATAAAAACCATCAGAAACAAACACGAAGCGAAGCGATATCGCGCGCTGAACACATGCGGCTAACGAAACGAATCACCACGTAACGGTATTACAAAGCGAGTGCAGTTCACGGGCCAACGGCTCGACACAAAGAATGGCTGCACTAATTCATTGGCCGCCACTGTAGTGTGAGAATTCATATGAATGAGGATTGCAAAACAGTTGTTAAAGAATTTATGAATGGTCATTTAATTATTGCAGACAATGGTGAATGTTTTGTGGGTACTAACGGTGAGAGGAATTTAGGAGTACTAATATGAAGTAATGTAATAGAAATAATAAACATCTTGAAGCGAGGTGGTATTAATCAAACTCCGGAATCAAATTATAATGTAGAACAAGTTCTATTTAATCAATAGCATTGTCTTTCTAGGTTGCAAACTTGTTAATATAGCAACAATGTGTTCACTACAAATGATATGAAGTTTGTTTTTGTCTTAAACATGTCGATTCCATTCATGGTTATCGTGTAACCCAGAAACTGGATTGTGGAGGTCAGATCAGCAGTCGCTCTATTTAAAATACTGATACAATTTGGAAGATTGGAAACGAATTCTGAAATGGCGGTTGATGATGGCACATGTCTTTTAATGATAGGACAATAGAAGGTTCCTTAACAGAACTTTCTCAAAAAACACTATTTGCTTAGTAAGTAGAACATCGCTTAGCTCCGACGTAGAACATAGATGTTATAGTGATAATGTCAGAGCAGCAATAAAGATAGTAAACGCTCTAGAATGAAGCCACTAAACGATCAGGGTAATTAGCGATCGTGGCGTCATTTACATTAAAATGCGTGACACTACATTGCTAACCGATTAAGTTAAAGACGAGGAAGTAAAAAAGAGAAAATAATAGTAAAAATAGTAGTATTCATTGACTACGTAATGGAGCATAGGTACTAGAAATTGCTCACGAGTAATAGGAGCAATTTAAGTGCGTCTAATATTTAGCATTTAGTAAAAATACTTCTTTGTTCAGTCACAATTTGTAGAAATGAAGTAAACAAACATGTTTTGAAGGTGTCTTATATTTCAAAATATACTGTGTTTAAATTTGCATACATGAGTCATGCGAACGGTACCCATTTTAAACAAAATGTTGCTTTGTCTAAATTAGTATTTGAAACAGAGAGTAATTAGTGAAAAACGTAAATATCACATGGATGACATTTTCATTCTCAGATACTGCCTAATCTGACTATGTTAAGTTTATCGAAGATCTTGTCACATTCTAATAAAATTATCGTTTAGGTTATCACATGAAGGTGCAATCTCATTCGCAATTAACTTTTTAGACTCTTTTTGTCTAGTTTTAGGTTTTGTGCATAACACTTACTACTACTACTACTACTTCTTCTTTTACTTTTTAGATGACTGCTACCTTTTTATTTTTAACCGACTTCCAAAAACGGAGGAGGTTTTCAATTCGTCGGAACCTTTTTTTTTGTATTTTTGTTTTAAACATTGTGTTTTCTTGTGTCTTCTTCTGCATTTTGTTTGATTTGTTTTTTGCATTTAATCCAATCTTCTGCTTCTACGCAAGCTTTGTTCCTATCATCAACATCCAAAACAACAACAAAAAAAAAATAGGAAGCTACCACCAATATCTTGTCAGACTATCACATCACCACGCAGTACATTGACCCTAATGCGATAGTACGAAAATTGCCATCCGCATCCATAAAGGATTGGACATCAATATTCAAGAGGTGATCAGATAGTTTGCCATTAATGCCACACACGTATCTAATTGGCGTCAGCGATGCTAGCGGTACGTGCGTAATGGCTACAGCATAACTAGCATTATATACATTTGCTGTGGAACACTAACCTGTATTACCTTTAGAAATAAGAGCTTTATTATTCATGGTGTCTCCATATTTCGTTTCTTTTTTATTTAAATCTGAATTATTTGAAATATAGATTTAAAAAAAAATTGGAAGCAATAAGAACCGTTTGAGAAATATTTGTAAATACAAACGACAAATGCATGTTGACTGCTGTAGGGCAGATAAGACATTATTGCCATTAGCTTAGATAAGAACAGGTAACACGGGTAAGTACGACGTAAACAAACACTTTACATGTTTTGAACCTCCATTTTATAAACAGTTTGTCCGACAAAAACTTGAATTCGAATACGAAGGTTTCAATGGAACAGTGAATGATTCATCGCGCCATACAGCGAATATAGTGGCCTCTATGGAATAACAAAATGTTTCTTTTAAAGACTTTAATATTCACAACGTTGAGTAACAATTGTGAATACTTTTATTATTAGGAAATGTTTGAATTATTGTGGAGTTTTAGAATAATTTATTTATTTTGCACGTCAGAAAGATGATTTCATAGCATTTTTTGGATGATTTTTTGAATGTTATATTAGTTGATGGCTGATTACGATATTGTATCTTAAAGTATTGTTTTCAATGGAGTAAGGTATAATTATTTGGTTACCCTAAGCTAATAGTAATGGAATGAGAGCAAATAAGACGTAGTTGAAACTACTGTTGTTGTATAACTTGCAAAAATAAGATTTTCTTTGTTCTACTACCTTTTTCTATTTATATATCTCAAGAATATATTGCGGTTGCAAGCAACTTGATCGCTGGTAACAGGTTGGACACTGGGTCGATAAACCCGGCTCAGGTCAAGCGGCTCGACATCCGCGCCGCTTTTTACTAATTTAGGCCGACTGGCTGTAGTTATCCGATTTATTTATATTTTATACGACGCTACTGAAGGGTTAGGGGCTGACCCCCTATACGTGTGAATATTGCAGAAGATGTCGTGGATATCAATTTGATCTACCGTGATGTTCTTTTATTTTACGATGAAGTTGGAATTGGAATTGATGGTATCGGGGCCGTTGTAGCGGTTAATAAGAAGGTTGGTGACCCAACAGTTATTAAAGCAGATTAAGTTGAACTGCATCATGCAAGTATTGAAGTATAATGATGTAGATAAGCATGCAAATATTGTTTTGTTCAGTTGTAAGTTTTACCTACAGCGTTTACGAGTAAACTTTATCTTTTATGGGTAGAGTTATATTATTGAGGCATCATAAAAAAGATCTAGTTTTTCAACTAAGTACATTACAATGCTTGATACGACGGACGGATGTAACAACCGATCCATCGCGGGAAGTCACGAATCTAAGACGAACTTAAATAACAATCGTCAAGACATTAACTATAATGTGCCCGTTGATAAATCAATCTTACCTTGAACAGTAAACAAGGTCGCAAGTTATTGATACGAAAGATAAGCAAATATAAAACAAAGTTGTAAAAACTGTTCCTATCGTTGGGTTTAATGTTGAAACTAATCGCTATACATAGGTTTTGACTGACTTATTTGAACAATATGACTTGTCTGCACGCAATAATGTTACAAAGTATACAAAATTACCAAGTACAGGATAAGATCTTTGAACAAGTTAAGGAAAACTTACCATCAAAATTGAAATCCAGGGTGGAAAAGTGAATAACCTTTCGAAAGAATCACAAACTATCACTGTCTCACTCACTGAGAAACTTGGAAAAGTTTATTGACACGATTTAGTTTGAAACTCTTCGCGAAAGACTTTTGTATCGAGTGACGCGTCCGTTCTCTGCGAACATTCAACAGTGACTGAACGCGCTAAAGATGCATCGCACTTATAGCCTTCAAAGTTTTGTTTATAGGAATATGCACTTTAGTTTGAATGATTAAGAGTTAGTTTCTAAAGAATTGTAGGTAGATTATTCAGTGTAGGCTGTTCTAATGCAGTTTTGACATCAGCTTGAACCCACGCCTTGTTCGCATTTTCAAATGCCGGTACATATTTACCTGTATAGAATAAAGTTTTGTAATCAAAATTAACTCTTTGATTTTCATTCCAATGTTTTTCATAAGGAGTAAACCTATAAGACATAAAAATACAACGTGTTTGACTATTTCGTATCGTTGCAATAATTCTGTTCCTATAATTCCATTTTAAAACTGGTTTCTCAAGGTTTCATAATTATAATGTATCATAATGATCGTGTCTTAGGTATCTAATAAAATAACGAACACTTTAAAAAAGCAAACGGATACAGTGCCTACTTGAAGTTTTTATCATAAGTATTCCCAAAATTTGGTTTTACACCAACAAATATGGTTATAGTAGTTGTAAAGATTAGGTTCTAAGAATATAAAATTTAGTTAGTTGATAATAATTAAAAAAAAACTTAAGCAGTGCTTATCAATAAAAAAGTCATTTTTAAACGATAATTAAGAATACCTGGGATGTCATTAGAGAATAATTAATACCGTCTTTTTAATGATCTGCCCGTAAGTTGAAAAGTGAGTAAAATATAGGCCATTTTTGATATCAATATATGTGACGAGTAAATAATAATTGTACAATTTGTTTATCAATTTTGTTCTTTATCTGGCGCATGGACTGCGATAGGATTGAATGGAATGATTAGTCCGTAGTACAGAATTACAGAGATAAAAAAGTTGGTTGGTTACAGTTGTAAGCAAAGATAGGTACTTTTTTTTACGTGTGTGGATTTAAACGGGACACAACAGGTTTAAGCAATCTCAGTTCCTGTAATGATGACCAACCGACAGGACACGATATAAAGTGCCTCATTATTTGTGCAGTAGCACAACCAGCAAAGATACTTTGTCATACAGATGGGTTGCGGACTTATAAATTACCGTGACCCCGGAACGTAAAGGGTTATTGAAGGACACCGTGGATTTTAATCAGTACGAGTCTGATAGTCCCTACCGCCCTGCCATGGGAGGTCATTTGATGATGTTACCACTTATTTTTTTTTAATCATACAGATGTAAAAATTAGGGAACTGTAAAATATTCGTATAATATAACCTAAATCAAGACTGCTAGCCTTAGAAGGCTAATAAATCCAATTTCAGCTGATTTCAACGAAAGTTAAAGCGCAAAATAAAATGACATAGACAAATATCGCAAAAATAAGACAAAAACTAATTCTATTTAAACAACTCTATCAGAATTTAAAGATACTTTGACTAGCAATGATATCCAAAAACAGATTAATGGTACATTGTCATAACGCGATGGCGTGTAGCCGGCAGTAAGGTAGAAACGCAACGTTTTGTAACTAAAATATCGTAAAGAAGATTATTATAGTTAAACTTGAGCAAGGTTATTTTGTTCGTGACGAATTGTCAATAAATTGAGGTTGGAAAATGGGTAGATAAGTTTTAGAGTTGGACAAGGAAACTACTGATACTATCTTAAAATGCAACTCAAATGCAATTTTGCACGCAAAACACGCGCATACGACGTCGAGTTGCGGATACCAGTCCGTTATACAATAAGTATACTATAAATAAAATATATAATATATAAAATGCAAATAGTTCTTATTCGTTGTGTTGATGATTATATCTAAGGTCGATAATCTAAAAAATTACTTTAAAAGTTAGACAGTCATAAAGTCCCATGAAGTCACGCAAGATTGAAAAATTTAGACTTTACATGGTGAATACTGAATGCCCTCTTTCTCTGGCAGATATGAGGCCTGTAATTAAACCGTGAAAATTGTTTAAACTACCCGGTTAAACTATTTAAAGATGCCTGTTTTCAATAGTGAGAATTGTTTAAGCTACTCAGTTAAACTCTTTGAAGATCTAAAGGATAAAAGAAAAAAATAACAGCCAAAAAATTAAACATAAACAGATCTCTTCTACAAAGCACAATAGTACCCTATCTAATCCCTAGGGTATCGTAAAAGCGAGATAGGCAGCATCTTTCCCTGCGTTAATAACGCCGAAGTGCGAAAATTTGCCATCCCTATTATTCACTGAGGTCTCATGGCTGTTCTCGGGAGTAAAATAAATTCCGCTTGCAAATGTAGGCCTATCCTTAGCAGTCTTTATGCTAAGCCTTGAGGGTAGATGGGTCTGATGATACTCAGTAGCTAGGAACTATATTATTATGCCTTTTTATTATACACATTGTATTTTAAATGTTTATGGTTCCATCGTAATCCTAACAAATATTGTAAATGCAAAAGTTTGTTTGTTACCTTTTCACGTCCATACCACTGAACCGATCATCTTGAAATTTTGCATTGTACAGACGCCAGCAGGTCAACCTACCCGAATCTGTCAAATTTTAATAATCCAATAATAATCGAATATTAACCTTCCATTACTGTAACAATGTTGAAAATCTGTTAAAGAAATTCGAAAGATTGAGGTAGGTTGATGTGCGTTTGTACGTTATAATGTGTACAGAGATGGACATAACACATTTCATCCCGAAAAAGTACTGTTCTCGAGAAAAACAACAGTAACGTTGGTATGATGATAGATGGCTGCGCATGCACTATCCGAATTATTAATTTTCAGAGTTTTAAATAACGCGAGTAAAGCCGCGGAAAAAAGCTACTACCAAATAAAATAAAAATATGTTGCGACAGCTACTTTTTTTTTACGTGGTAAAATCATCACATCACCCATGGCAGAGCGGGAGAGACTGTCAGACTCGTACTGACTAAAATCCACGGTAACCTTCAATAGCCCTTTACGTACCGGGGTCACGGTAATTCGTACAGTCCCGCGACCTGCGACAGCTACTAGGGAAAAAAAAACACAAATAAAATTAGTTTAGATCTCGCCACAAGTCAACACAATGCTCTTGTGGAGGAACTTAGTAAAGCCCGTGCATGTTACTTAATACAAGTCGCATCCCTTCAGGCTATACTCGAAATCTTCCTCCGTAGTATCATTTTGGTCCAGATTCAGTATAGATAACTTACTAAGCGCTCTTATTTCGATAACATTAAACGAAGTCGGAAAAGTCTTTTAAAAATCACAGCGGTTCGTGAGTTTTGGTTCAGATTTTCCATCAGATTAGTTCAGCAAAATCATTTAGCTCGGTTTACCTAGACAGCAGATTTATACTGAATTTGTTTACCGTATTTAAGTTAAAACAAAAAACCGGCCAAGAGCGTGTCAGGCCACGCTCAGTGTAGGGTTCCGTAGTTTCCCGTCCGTTACAATAAGTGTTAACAAATAGCCTTTTTTTAAACTTAAATAATTGATTATACTACAAACTTAGTCCAGGAATTTTGTACCACCTTCTTGTTTTTTTTGCACAAAAACTGTTCTTTCCATCAAGTTCAAAATAATTTTCCTAGAAAGTCCTTATAAAGTTCTACTTTCCAGATTTTTTTCATATTTTCTAAACTTATGGTTCAAAAGTTAGAGGGGGGGGGACACATTGTTTTTGACTTTAGGAGCGATTATTTCCGAAACTATTGACATCATCAAAAAATGATCTTAGTAAACCCCTATTCATTTTTAAATACCTATCCAACGATATATCACACGTTAGGGTTGAAATTAAAAAAAAAAACACTTTCTATTTTACATATAGGGGGGCTACCCTAAAAAAACATTTTTTTCCAATTTTTATTTTTGCACTTTGTCGGCGTGATTGATATACATATTGGTACCAAATTTCAGCTTTCTAGTGCTAACGGTCACAGAGATTAAGCGAGGACGGACAGACAGACAGACAGACAGACATGGCGAAACTATAAGGGTTCCTAGTTAACTACGGAACCCTAAAAAGTAGATAGATGTTGTTGGTAAGGAAGTAGCTATTTGAATTAATGATAGAGAAGATTATTATAGAATCGAAGAAGATTAAATAATTATGTCATAGATTCAAATCATACACAATATCTATTCTATTCAATGGCAATACGTTTTTCTACGTTGGTAACCGTCAGGGAAATCGACATAAAACGAAGAACATACGAAAACAAATCAATGAATAGGGAACAGCCCAGTGAAGGTCGCATCCAAAAATTTAATGCCAACGTTTCAAAGTAGCGGAAATCTAAAGGACGCATTTGAACGTCTATAACCTGATATTACTTTTTTTTTATCGTAGTAAAATCATCAAATGAGTCCTCCCACCCAGGGCAGGGCGGGAGGGACTGTCAGACTTGTACTGACTAAAATCCACGGTGTCCTTCAATAGCCCTTTACGTACCGGGGTCAGCCAATCCCTTGGTCCCGCGACCCCGGCAGGCTTTGGCCCTCTACAGGCCCCGTCACTATGCTGACACTCTTTGAGGCGCGCGTGGAACACAACGCGCCGTCGACCCGGGCATGGTCCAAGCTGATATTACTAATGATAATATTTATTAAAAACCCCAAGGTGTAAAGTACAGGCTAAATGGCGAGGTAGCTTTTATAATAAGGACGAAATAGGTATAATAGGGATTATTTCATAAAATCCGGAGTATCGGTATCCGGTATTGCTTTTAAAATTGTTGTCAACTGAAAATTATTGTAAAAACGACAATTTGAGTATGTCATAAATATGCAAAAATGTGTGAACACTACGAAATACAATGGAAGAAACACAATTTCAAGATTTGTTTTGTAAAATAAATTACATAATTATTAAACCATGTGCTAAATTGTTATTACACAGTCTGTGTTACCAAGAGTTGGATAAACAGACGAGTTAAGAACATCCTCGCTTATAAGAATTTGCCACGAAGAAAAGCAAAAGCAATAAAAAGTAGCTTTTGATTAAAAAAAAACAATTGTTTGTACAGGATTTGAGGAGTAGTCAGTCGAGCCAAAATTAGGTGAAGCTGAAATGAAAACGAATGTTAGTGACTGTCAGTCAAAAAGCTGAAAACCTTTGTGATTAGCTGTTGCTGCAGCTAACAGTGTTGCTTTTAAGAATCCTAGTAAAATATGGCTAAAAAACTATATTTTCTCATGTTCACAGTCTCTATAGGTTCATAAAACCTAAGACTGCTTTATCTATATCTATACTATATAATAAATCTGTAGAAGGGTCAATTCTGTACATTGAAAATATTGAAAAAATAAATAGCGGGGGGTGTTGCTGGATCGATACCAAACCCAAATATATGATTAAAAAATTTTTTGTCTGTCTGTCTGTTTTTGCAGGCATCACGTGAAAACTAACGGTTCGATTTCGATGAAACTTGGTATAATTATTCCTTATTATCCTGGGCGTAACATAGGATACTTTTTAACCGACTTCAAAATAAGGAGGAGGTTATGAATTCGACTGTATTTTTTTTTAAATTTTGTTACCGTATAACGTATACCCGATTTTCATGATTCTTTTTTTGTTTGAAAGCTGGTGCTTTCCGTGTGGTCCCATTGTCACCAAATCAGGATCTGATGATTGGATCTTGGAGAAATCGAGGGCAACCCTCAAATTTTATAGGCCCACGCATCGTTTTTCGTAAATCTTATGAAGTAATTTAAGTACTTGCGTATGGTAATCATGATCTTATGTAGCTGAGCTGATGATGGAAGGTACAACTCCTTAACAGTAGTTTGTTACCGCATAACGACCGACTTCGTGAACCGATTTTCATGATTCTTTTTTTGTTTGAAAGCTGGTGCTTCCCGTGTGGTCCCATTGTCACCAAATCAGGATCTGATGATTGGTTCTTGGAGAAATCGAGGGCAACCCTCAAATTTTATAAGCCCACGCATCGTTTTTCGTAAATCTTATGAAGTAATTCAAGTACTTGCGTATGGTAATCATCATCTTATGTAGCTGAGCTGATGATGGAAGGTACAACTCCTTAACAGTAAGGAGCAGGCATCGACTGATTCATTGTTCGCATATCTCCGGAACTACACATCCGATTTAAATAATTCTTTTTTTTTGTACTAGGTATCGTTCCACTTAGGGAATACTGAAAGTTTCATCAAAATCGGTTCAGTAGTTTTTGAGATAGGGAATTTTATTAGCTTATTGTGTACATGAGGGATGTTATTACCAGTGCTACGGATTAAATTATATGTATTTGGCAAGAATTTGGGTTGAATATTTAAACTAAAAAGAGAAAAATAAAAAACTTTTTCAAAAAAAAAATGTAACCGCCTTCAAAAAGAACCACAAAAAAGGCCATCGACTTCCGAAATAAAAGTTATTTTGTTGATTATTTTACCCTTTTTTGTGGTTCTTATTGAAGGCGGTTACATTTTTTTTTTGAAAAAGTTTTTTGTTATCCTGGAAAAATACGTAGAAAAAAAATCTTATTTTTCAGTTTTATTCATAGACGTAGTTCTGTAGAACCACGAACATACGTTGCATTACCCGCAGTGGATTCAGCGCCGTAATATTTATAAGATTTCATTGTCAGAGTTACTCAAAATGGAGAAATAAACCATCCACGCGAAGACCGACATCCGCGCGGACGGAGTCGCGGGCGGAAGCTAGTTTTAAATATATTCTTGGCTGTCTTAGCCCTAAATCTATAGGTAGATGTTTGAAATCACCAAATTGAGGGCAAATTATCTCTTGAAGCTTGCAGGTTAACTATTCTAAGAGATTTCATCTTAGTCTGAATATTCTCTGCCTCTAGGGTTGCATTTTCCGTTGCTATATTACGTTGTAAAATTCATATCCACTTTGAGCTTAGCTTTGCTTGTAGAATTAGTTGTGCCGTATTAAGCATGTATAAATATAGTGTTTGCTTGCTTATAAGTGCATATTCTAAGGAGGATAGGTGATATATTTTCAAGCTACAGGCTAGATGATTTACATGCATGCACATCGTCAGAAGCACCTACTAAGAGACTACATTTATCTTTTAACTACAATGCAGTTTTTACCCTTATGCGCTTAAATAATGTTGTAATTACCGCTGCAGAGGGCATTTGGATTTGGACTGAATAAACTGCACACGTATAGTGAGAAAGTTATAAATTAAAAGAGTAATTTTACTGTATGAGGTATTGTTTTTTCTCAGATTTTGTTTCGAAACTTTCAAGGTAAAATTTTAAAACACACCTATGATTTTAATGGTTCCAAAGAAGAATAAACTGTAACCCATCTAATTTACTTTCGAATTCAATAGTTTTCAAACATGTTAACGAATATGACTTTATGAAACAAATAATTTTAAATTATAGAATCAGGTATTACTTTGGGGAAATCCATAACAATCAATGTTAGTAAAAAAAAACTAGTTTTAATTCCGCGACAAATATATGCATATGCAGGTAACCTTTCCTGCATGTACATAATGCATGAGGGCGGGAGGGTGGGACTGCATCCTGCATCCAAGTCTAGATTTTTGCCGCGGAATGAAAACTACATATTTTTAATAACATTAATTAATTAACAAAAAAATATATTTTTCTTTAGCGTCGTAAAATCATCAATTGAGTCCCAGGGTGGGGCAGGACCGGGGTTGCGGGAATCAAAAATTACCGTGACCCCGGTACGTAAAGGGCTACTGAAGGACACCGTGGATTTTAGTCAGTCAAATCTGACAGTCCCTCCCGCCCTGCCCTGGGTGGGAGGATTCATTTGATGATTATACCACGATAAAAAAAGGGTAGGAGGGACTATTAGACCTGTACTGACCAAAATCCACGGTGTCCTTCAATAGCCCTTCAACATAAAATTGAAAATGTGAACCCTTTCCCTATTAGTGGTATAGAGCGATCAAAAAAATATAAAGTTCAGTTTTTGCACGTTGTCATCTTTTTTCAATAGTACCTTCATACTGTACTAAGTCATTCTAAATAAATTTAAAACAAAAACAAAGAGTTGGAATTCTTATACGTAAATCATTAACTGAAAACAACTTTAATTAGTAGTTGATGTTTTGATATTAAAAGGCAACACTTTTCTGATAAACACACCAGTCTTTTATTTTAATTAACACGTGAACAGTTACTGTTTTAAAAGGTAGAACGGAAGTAATAAAAAAAAATCTTATACCAACTTTGACATTTGAATGACATATTCATTCTTTGCATTGTAGCCAACTTAAATATTGTGAATAAACATTGCCATATTAATAACACCCCTTCTCAATGTTTATGCATTTTAACCAAATTGCCTAATCTAAATTATAACATGAAAACATTACCAGTTAAACATCTCTACCTCTTAGCTTACAATTTGACATTACACTTTGTTAAAAACTTAATTAATAAGTCCTTACATAATGGCTTCGTTAGCATGTCTGCCAATTGTTCACAAGTACTCAAGTACTGAATATCAATTTTATTATTTTTAATTAAATCTTTAATGAAGTGGTATCTAATGTCAACATGTTTAAGACGTTTGACTGAGTCTGTACTTGCATTCAAAATAGCTGACTGATTGTCACAATACAACTTAACTGGGCTATCATTTTGGACATCCAAATCATGTAACAAATTAACAAGCCAGCACGCTTCACTTGCTGCCATACTCATAGAAACATATTCAGCTTCAGTAGAGGACAAGCTTACAGAAGATTGCTTCTTTGAACACCACATAATCAAACAATTTGCGAAAGTAAACAAATAGCCAGATGTGGACTTTCTGTCCCTCTGATCACCTCCCCAATCGGCATCACAGTAGCCTTGCAATGCACTATCATTACACTTATAAACTATTTTATAATCTAAAGTATGCTTCACATAGCGCAATACTCTCTTAAGTGCACTAAGTAAAACACTATTGGCACATTTCTGATATCTACTTAGTAAGGAAACTGCAAAACACAGGTCAGGCCTAGTGCCTGAGACAGCGTACATAAGGCAGCCAATAATTTGCCTACAGATTCCTTCAATGTCTTTGTCACAATCAGTATTTATATCAAATATTTTAGTATTAAAATTTATATCCAAGGGTGTCAACATGGGTTTGCAATTTTCCATATTGAACCTTTTTAGTACATTTTCCAAATAATTTCTTTGTGATAATGTAGTTATACCATTTTCCAAGTTTTGTATCACATTTATTCCTAAAAATTCAGAAATTAATCCCAAGTCTTTCATTTTAAATTCTTTGTTTAATATTGTTTTTATGTTAGTGACCTCATTTTCACTAGTTCCAAAGATTAGCAAATCATCTACATATATTAACACAAATGTTTTATCTTTACCACTATATTTTTTATACAAGCATGGATCACATTTCGACCTTATAAAGCCTTCTCGTGTTAATACAGAATTAACTTTAATATTCCAGGATTTAGGTGAGCTTTTCAACCCATACAGTGACTTATTTAACTTTACAATATTATTATCGCCTGAGTAGGCTCCTTCTGGTAAACTTACATATACATTTTCTTTAATTTCGCCATATAGAAAAGCCCCTGTGACATCCATCTGGTATATAGGTAAGTTATATTTAGTTGCAATTATTACAAATAACCTAAAAGTTGCTAACTTAGCAACTGGGGCATAAATGTCACTTAAGTTGATTATATCTTGTTGTTCGAACCCCCTAGCAACAAGCCTAGCCTTATACTCTTTGACATTATTTACATTTTTTATCTTAAAAACCCATTTGCTACTTATAGGTTTTGCACTTACAGGTAATTCACAAAATTCCCATGTGTTATTGTCACTCAGAGTCTTAAGTTCCCTAGCAATAGCTGCACTCCACTTACCGGCATCACTCCGGCTCATGGCATCACCATATGTGATGGGATCACACTCACTTTGGTTCAGCTGCACATTATTACACTTGTAGAAAGCTGTTTGTTTACGCTCACGCTTACACTTTTCCCTTTCTATGGGTGAACCAATGTCTTCCAATAGGTGTTCTTCTTCACTGCATGGCAAGTAGTCACTGTCATCTTCCGAGTTATCTTGTAAGATACTGCTTAAGTGGGTTGTCTCTGTCTCATTATGGTCAAGGGTTGTTATCTCATCAATATCTGTCTCAGGACTATTCTCTTGCACTGTCTCCTCTTCAAAGTTTAAGGACACTACAGTTTGCCCTTCACCTTCCTTCACCTGGTGTTTTTCTTTCTCTTCTTGCTGTAAGAAAACAATGTCCCTTTTTGTTTCCACCACATTCTTCTCAGGGTAGTAAATGCGGTAACCTTTCACATCCTCCCCGTATCCGACCATCAAACCCTTCTCTCCTTTTGGATCCCACTTCAGTCTCTTTTCCTTCGGAATGTGTACATATACTTCTGTACCAAAGGCTCTTAACTCATGGATATTATATGTCTTCCCAGTCCATACCTCAAATGGAGATCTCCCATCTTCATGGCTCTTCCCAGTCCTGTTCAACACAAACACTGCTGTATTTATAGCTTCGGCCCATAATTTCTTTGGTAAGTTTCTCTCATGTATCATTGTCCGGGCCGCTTCCACCAATGTTCTATTTTCTCTCTCAGCTTTTCCATTCTGTTCTGGGGTGTATGGTACTGTGGTTTGGTGTGTTATTCCACGTCTTATAAACATTTCCTTCACATACCTGTTCACAAACTCCAGGCCGTTATCACTTCTGAATATCTTCACCTTGTTTCCAGTATTATTCTCGGCTTTATTTATAAAATCCTCAATTATATACTTGATCTTATCTTTTGTTTTCACAAAATATACACTTCTCATGTTCGAATAGTCATCTTTCAGCACAACAAAGTACCTTGAGCCACCGACTGACGGTTCCTCCATGGGACCGCAGGTATCAACATGAATTAATTCACATGTCCTGGTACTCTTGTATTCGCTTCTATTGAATGGCAATCTGTGTATTTTCCCAACCAAGCAACTCTCACACACCGGGTTGGATGTTTGTTTAACATCAATGTTGTTTTTCCGCAAGATATCTTTTACATAGGAGAAGTTTTGATGCGACAATCTTCTGTGCCACTCGTTTAGGTCGTTCGACACTAATTCTGCAGTACTCGCAATTTCACAATTATTATCATAGTGTAAATCCAAATAAAACGAATTTCCAATTCTTTCCGCAACCGCACAAATTTTATTTGACTTGAAAAATTTGCATGTGCTGTCATCTGTCACCATAACATAACCTTTATCTGTGGCGCGATTTACCGAAAACAAGTTCGTTTTTAGTTCAGGAACATACAACACGTTGTCTATGACTGTATCAATCCATTCGTTCCCGTTCGATACTTGAACTGCCATCTGTCCGTAACCAAGCGCATTTATCACTGCTCCATTGCCGATGATCACAGGCTTTGGCGACGTGTTTGAGAATGATGTAAACAATGCACGGTCCCGGCACATGTGTTCACTGGCGCCCGAATCCACTAGCCACTTAGATTTTTGCAGTTGATGCGACGGATTAGACACCACGAAAGCGTTACTGTTCGTTTTATTTTCACTGTTTGACATTCTTTGTTTCCGAAAACGGCACTGAGCTTTGAAATGTCCAAACCTCCCACAATAGAAACAATTTTTATAATTCCTCACGTTCCCTTCACTGTTAGAGTTATTGTTGCTTTTACTCTCGGTTTGATAATGTTCACTTTTACCGAATTTGAAACCTTTTTTTGTTCCTTTATTTTTCACAACGAATGCAGAAGATGTTGCTTGCTGTGCTCCTTCGTTCTTCTCTTTAACTCGCTCTTCTTCAATCAATAGTCTGGCCACTAGATTATCAAATGTTTGTTTGTCGTCAGGCGCCGACTCCCAAGCCGAAACGAAATGTTTATATTCGTCTGGTAACGACATTAATACTTTCGTGATTACAAATTTATCTGAAATTTCCTCACCCATCTGTTTCAATTGGTTTTGTAGTTCTTGTATCTTAGATAAGAAAACAGACATGTCGATACCTCTTTCGAACTTGTATTGAAAAAATCTTTGCTGTATAATGTGCACACTAGTCTCAGTTTTCTGTTCATAAACACTGTGAAGTTTTCGCCACATCTCGGCAGAACTCGTACATGTAATAATATGTAGCATTGCCTCTTCCGACATTCGTGTTACCAGTAACGTTTGCGCTTTTGCATCTTTAGATTCCCATGCAGATATCTCACTGGCCACTTCGGGCTTCACCTGTCTTCCCTCCACAATGTTTAACCATCCATTGCCCCTCAACAGTACTGTTGTTTGGAATTTCCAGATATTCCAATTTCTGGCCCCTTCTAACTTGATCACATTGACGTTGTTGTTATTTCCCTCCATTCTGACCTTGTCCTTTCTCAACTAAGAACAAGTACTTCTCGACGATATTCCGCAGTACCCAAACCGGAGCACCACGCCGCAAACTGTAGTGAACTATAACCTCACTTTTTCCTTCTCGCCGATTTTGCTGCCGCCGTAACTAACGTCAGTCTACATCAAGCTGTTATATGTGCCTGGGCCCATAACCTGATGTTTTGATATTAAAAGGCAACACTTTTCTGATAAACACACCAGTCTTTTATTTTAATTAACACGTGAACAGTTACTGTTTTAAAAGGTAGAACGGAAGTAATAAAAAAAAATCTTATACCAACTTTGACATTTGAATGACATATTCATTCTTTGCATTGTAGCCAACTTAAATATTGTGAATAAACATTGCCATATTAATAACAGTAGTAACTAAGATTCAAAAAGACATTACTGATTTTATATTGTGAGGCAGTTTACAAAGCGCCTGTACAACAATGAATAGCAATATTACCTCAGGTCACCATTGCATTGATATCCCGCCTGCACTACGTTGATAATGTGCCATTGTGACGACGAGCTTTTGTAAACTGTTGGTACCGGCATTATAAACTGAATAGTTAATTTAACAAATGTGGGCGCAAATTCCAGTCTTACCAAGGGGTATCGCATTGGTCGCGGGACTTACGAATTACCGTGACACCGGTACGTAAAGGGCTATTGAAGGACACCGTGGATTTTAGTCAGTACGATTCTGACAGTAAAAAAAGGGGTAACGCACAATACAGTTACTGGGTTGTGGGGATCAGACAAGCAGTCGCTCCATGTAAAATACTGATATAGACTGCGTTTATACCCATCTGCCCCCTTTGAGCTTGCCACCGCGGCTGTCAATGATAGATTATTTACTGCATTCGATGCGATTGGAAGCCGACCCGAATATAGTAGTGAAAAGGCAGGAGAACATCGTTTGGTAGTAGAAATGGTACAGCCCTTCCTAAAAACACCCATGCATGCAAACACAGGATAGTAACAGTATTGAGGCACTTCCAGGGATGACAGATTTTCAGCTATTATCTGTACGGACAGTCAATTTCTTCTTTTAAAAAATATATTAAAGACACGGAAATTTTTTTTTAAGAAGAAATTGACTGGCTCACTGACTGATCGATCAACGCGCAGCTGAAAGCGCTGGGTCTAGAAGCATGATATTTTGTACAATGATTATATTTTACTAAGAAACGATTTTAGGAAACTTATTGATTGGGGTGATAGTTTGGATGAAGATGAATTCAAATTACATCCGATTTACTTTAAACCTTGATTATAAACAAATCAACCAAGTTGTTAAAAAACGAATTCCAAAAATTTCGCAAATTCCAACCCCAAGGAGGTTATTGAAAATTATATGGGAAAAATACGAAATCTATACGGGCGAATATGCGGGCAAAGTGTTAATATTCTATAAAGCTAGCCATCATCATCATTAACAAGTGATCACGTCTTAACGACATGTAAAATGATTTAGATTGTAGGTACTAATAACTCCCGCGCATCAAGATGAATTTACCGACCGTGGTCTGAGGTCAAATCTATTCAATTGTCACTTCACGCTCAATAAAAATGACATGATCAGCGACACGGCTGACATATTCGTGTAATCTCTTCTCGAGCATCATCATGTATGGTCATCAACTTCTAAGGCTCAATTTATATTGCCAGTGCCTCGGAATAGAAAAGATTTTTAGAGCAAAACATAATGAACTTTGGAAAAAGAGGTTCAATGTAATTCAATTGTAAAAAAATGACAAAAAGTTGTTTCTACAAGGTTCAGTTTCCGACTTATATGTCGGCGAATGACTCTGAAACCTGACGCTTTAGGACATCATATATGTACACACATCAAAAGTGTCTAGGGATCAACATATATTTTTGCAATAACTTTTCTCCTGATTGATATTAATTAAATTTTTTTTTAAGGATTCATCAAATAAAGTGTTTTCGTTTGTCACAGTAACGATAAACCAAGTCACCTTTGCATTAATAAAGAAATTTGCCATTTTCCTAATAAAGGGATTTTTGACATTTGAACCACTAACACAAAAGTTCGAAAAAAAGACTGAAATAACAGTTTTCTTTAAAATTTTATTGGGTAACTTAAACAATTAATAATCCGTGTTTCTACCGCGAACACTAACAACACAAGAACATCGGTTTGGCATACTCAAAATGAGTTCATCCAAATCACGCTGTGGAATGGCCGCCCATGTTCGTTGCAACAACAAAAAAAGGTCTTCTTGCGACTGGATACCCTCCATATTCGGCAGAGCTCTTCTCTGTAGCATATCCCATGCATGCTCAATCGGATTCAAGTCTGGCGACTGAGCAGGCCAGGGCAGGACATTGATGTTAGCTGCGGCGAGAGTCTGTCTTACAACTCTTGCGGTGTGCGGTCGTGCATTATCATGCATTAACTGAAATAAGGGACCGATTTGCACTTGTAGAGGAACGATGACGTCTGATACAATCGTCTCAGCATAAATTTGAGCGTTGAGGTTGCCTCTGATCCAAATCAACTCAGTTCTTCCGCCGATCCAAATACCCGCCCATACCATGATGGTTCCACCACTATAAGGATGTAGTCAACGTCCCCATTCATATTATCTCTGTGATGACAATAGTGATGAATCTGAGAGATCCAAAAGTCATTATGAAGATCTCAGTGATGAAAATAGTCACATATCTGAGAGATTCAACAGTCAACGTCCCCATTCATATTATCTCTGTGATGAGAATAGTGACAATAATTATTCTGAGAGAGATGAATATCTCAATGATGAGATTAGTCACACATCTGAGAGATGTAGTCTAAATAAAAAACGTCCAAGTCAAATATTCCAGTCAAATAGTCATAATAAAAAATGTCAACATCTCAATGAGGAATATAGTCACAAGTCTGAGGGATTACAGGGTCATCATCACATAAATTTTAATAACAGTCAGTCACAGAACAGTCAGTCACAAAACAGTCAGTCTAAACAGTCACACAAATCATTAGTCAGACACTCAGAGGTAAAATATAATGTCAACAGTTTGCAAAATAATTCTTGTAAAAAGTCATGGGAAATTAACTTGTCACTAGGAAGTAAACAAATTACATGCATCATAGACTCTGGTGCAGATGTCAATATAATGTCAAAACAAACATTCAATTATGTCAAACGTCAAAATAAACTGTCACTTGTCAAATGTCACGTAAATGTCACAGGATTTGGTGGAAAAACCATTCCAATTTTGGGAAAAGTGGATATAAGTTGCAATTTGTGCATAAATAATAGTAAAGTCGTCGAATCAATAACATTTATAATAGCCAATTTAGATTGTCCAAATGTTCTTGGTCTACCAACTTGTGAAAAGTTAGGTATAATAAATCGTGTCTTTTCAGTATCAAAACAAAACTTTTGTAAGCAAATTCTTACACAATATAACGATGTTTTTCAGGGTCTTGGATGTCTACCTCCAGTCTGTCATCTTAAACTCAAGCCTGATGCTGTACCATGTGTGGATCCACCAAGAAAGGTTCCATTTGCTTTACAAAGGAAGCTACGTGAAGAGTTGGATCGCATGGAGAAATTGAAAGTTATTGTCAAGGTTACAAAACCTACAGAGTGGGTTAACTCAGTCGTCATAACAGTAAAAAGTTCAGGTCAGTTAAGAATTTGTCTAGATCCTAGAAATTTAAACAAGAACATAATGAGAGAATTCTATCCATTAAAGTCAATTGATGAGATTAGGTCTCAGCTAGAAGGTGCTGTATGTTTTTCTCATTTGGATGCATTCTCTGGATTTTGGATGCTACGTCTCGATGAATATAGTTCTGAATTATGTACTTTTCAAACACCATTTGGTAGATATAAGTATTTAAGATTACCTTACGGCATAAATGCTTCGTCTGAAATATTTCAAAGAGTCATGATGAATTTATTTGGTGATATAGAAGGAGTCTTAATTTTCATAGATGATATTTTAGTTTATGGGCCAAATGAGTCAGTACATAATGAAAGATTACATAAAGTCATGCAAAGAGCTCGTCAAGTCAACTTAAAGTTTAATAAGTCAAAATGTAAATTCTTAGTCTCAGAAGTATGTTTTTTGGGTTATGTCTTCAGTAAAGATGGTGCAAGGGCAGATCAAGAGAAAGTCAAAGCCATTGTCAATATGCCCACACCAAAAAATGTCAAAGAGTTACAGAGGATACTAGGTATGATCAATTATTTAGGACCTTTTATAAGTAACCTGTCAGAAAAAACTCAAATATTAAGAAATCTTTTGAAAAAAGATTCAGTCTGGACATGGGATCAGAATCATAGTCAATGTCTTAAAAAACTGAAAGATGAGATTACTAACTCACCAGTTTTAGCTCATTACAATCCCAAGATTCCATTAGTCTTGTCAGTCGATTCGTCAAAGTCAGCTTTAGGTGCAGTAATTTTACAGAAAAACAAACCTATTGCATATAGTTCAAAAACTTTAACTGAAACCCAAGAAAGATATGCTCAAATTGAAAAAGAGCTATTAGCTATTCAATTTGGTTGTGAAAAATTTCACCAATATGTATATGGTAATAGAGTCACAGTACATACTGATCACAAACCATTAGTCTATCTATTTAAAAAACCATTACATGATGTACCAGCTAGATTACAGCGTATGATGTTAACTTTACAAAAATATGATTTGGAAGTTATACATGTCCCAGGTAAAGAAATGTATATATCAGATACATTGTCAAGAGCAGCTTTAAAAGACCATTATATACCTGAAAATGAATCACAAATGTCTTGTCATGTCAATTTAATGTATGCTAACTTAGCAATTACAAAAGAATATAGCACAAAATTAGCAAAGGAAACCAAAGTCGATGAATCCTTGCAATTATTGAAAAAATATTATAATGAAGGTTGGCCAAAAAGCAAAAACCATGTCAGTCCATTGGTAAAACCATTTTGGAATATTCAAGGAGAAATCCATGTCATTAAAGATTTAGTGTTCAAAGGTTCAAAATTAATAGTACCACAGTCTATGCATAAAGAAATGTTAGACAAGATTCACAAAGGTCACCAAGGTATAAATAAATGTTTAAAATTAGCAAAAGAATCTTTGTATTGGCCAAATATGTCAAGTGATATTAAGAATTTAGTAGAACAATGTCTTGTATGTGCAAAATTCAAACCATGCAATCAAAAGGAACCACTACAAAATTTTGAAATAAGTAAATATCCATGGCAACAAGTCGGTATTGATTTAATGCATTTTGATAATTTAGTTTATTTAATTGTCACAGATTATTACTCAAAATACATAGAGATTGCTTTATTAAATAAAAATAGTACATCTCAAAATGTTATCACTCATTTAAAGTCTATTTTTGCTCGTCATGGAATTCCATTGTCATTAGTGTCAGATGGTGGACCTCCTTTTCAGTCAATTGAATTCAAAAAATTTATGTTAGAATGGGACATAGAACATATTGTTACTAGTCCATATCATTCACAGTCAAATGGTCAAGCAGAAAGCTCAGTCAAAATTATAAAAAACATGTTAAAAAAATGTAAAGAAAACAAGTCTGACCCATACATAGCTTTATTACAATATAGAAATACACCGAAAAATAATTTGTCTTCACCAGCACAATTATTAATGTCTAGAAACTTAAGAGATAACATCCCAGTGTCATACAAAAGATTAAAACCAAAAGTAGTAACTTTTAAGGATTATAAGGAGTCAGTCAAGAAAAATAATGAAAATAAAACAAAGTATTATGATAAAAATACAAAGTCTTTGTCAATATTGTATTATAATGATCATGTCTATTTTAAAAGAAATCCTAAAAGTGACTGGGAACAAGCTATTGTTAAACAAAGAATGTCAAATAATAGGTCATATGTTGTTGAGGATGTCCATGGTGTTAGGTATAGGAGGAATAGAATTCACTTAAGACATAAGTATTCACATAACTTCACAAACCCTCCTATGCAATCCAACTCGTCACAGGGGAGAGAGGAAGGTGACAGACAGGAGTCGTCTGAGCATAAAGATTCCTCATCTCAAAAATCCTCAAGTGTAACAACAAGGTCAGGTCGTATTGTCAAACCTACTAGAAGGTTAATAGAGGAAATAGACTAATTATAATTAAGTACATAATATGTAAGAATGTTATGTAAGTTGTAACTATAAGTATTTTTAAGTATGTATAATTGTCATAAGATAGTTACATAGCACAGTAAGTCTTTTAAGTATTTGTCAGAGGTTTAATTAGAACTCAACAGGGGGGATGTTGTAACATCACTATATTAGTGTTATAGTAAGCATGTACACCACTACGGATTGTCTATGTATCCGGTCTCACTGTCATGTCCGTCAATGACTTGTACCTCTCCGTGTGTACTGCTGTGTCTGAACTGTATAATGTCTGTCTGTTAATAAAACTTATAATCAAGAAGTAATTTCATTTATCACCAACATAACAGAGGTTGCCTCTGATCCAAATCAACTCAGTTCTTCCGCCGATCCAAATACCCGCCCATACCATGATGGTTCCACCACTATAAGGATGAGTCTCGTTTTGGTATGAGACCGGAAACAAGACGTATACGACACTGGAGAAGCCCTGGACGCCAACAGCGATTAAAATCCTGCCAGGAAGTCCATCCAGTACAATTAGATATTAATAAGGAAAGACGGAAATAACACACACAAATAAGGGATTAGATTTTCTAACCAAATCATTAACCAAATTAACGTATATAGATATAACAAAACAAACAAATAATCAGATTATCCGAGCGAGAACTCCTGAATTAGTAATAGTGCTAGTCTTAAAATATCTTCCTTAGTCTTTTTTCTAGACTGAAAAAGTAGGTTCGATCCGTTACTCTGACCTAGAACTTGTAGTTCATGTAAATTAACAGCAAATGTGTTTAACTTCATTGGTTTCAGAAATTTTTCATCAACTAAAACTATGCTTTTTTTATCGTGGTAAAATCATCAAATGAGTCCTCCCACGCAAGGCAGGGCGGAAGGGACCGTCAGAATTGTACTGACTAAAATCAACGGTGCTCATGGTAATTCGTTAGTCCCGCGACCCCGGCTGACTGCCCTCTACAGGCCCCGTCACTATGCTGACACTCCTTGAGGCGCGCGTGGAACACAACGCGCCGTCGACCCGAACTAAAACTATGCTTCAATAATTATGTTTTGACGACAGTTGTTATGTAGACATCCTACTAGTAAAACGGTGAAGGTAGCTCACAATACATTAAATGAAGCTTGGTTACAAAGTAAAGTAATTCAGTAGAAAATGTCACGTTTAAATATTTATACTGTCAATCAATATTACGTCTATTACAAGGCCCAATACACCACCTTATGGCATCCTTCAACGATCATTTGAATTTGCAGATAAATAAAAAATGTAAGTACCCAAACCTTCATCCGATATCGAGTAGAATTATGGACGAAAAAGACATGCTGTGCTTACCATAAATGAATAAGGATGATAAAAATGAGAGTAATATTTCCTTAAAAAGCTTGACGATTCACTACGCAGGCGTTAATTTGTATAAAATATTTAAAAAAGATGATGATGACCTGCATCGCCATCACTATTTGATATTCACTTTAACGATACAGGAGTGAACATTCTTGGATAAAGATAATTATGAACGTCATTTTAATAATAGCAACATGAACTGCTAAATTACTTATGTGATTATTATGACTGCATTTTGGGATCATATTACTATCTCTACTTTATTTCCTCGACATATAATAGCCAACGTACAAAATCCCCTTACTTTTGAACCCTCCCAATAGTACCCCACCATTTCAATCCATCCAAATCTCGTCCTAATCGTGCCATTCTCTGCTTAATAACGCTTTAAACACATATGAAGGACAATAATCAATCTTAAACCCTACTCCTAAAAGCCATTACAAAATATATTCGATCAAAAATAGGACAAGCGTATACCACATCTGTATGACGTTCAATGAATGAAGTAGTGGGCTAAAAATAGGCACTGTGTGCAGGGATTAAACCTGAATGGGACACACCCCCCCGCCACGACCGGGTGGGAAATAGGTCAGTGTGTCATTGGTGACGTTTTACTATGACGTCAGGACGCATCCCAGGTGAAGCAGGGAACTGGGTCAGTGTGTACGTCAGACGCGTATGATTCTGTAAGTGTTGTACTGTATGTACGTGTTTTATACGTCATTCAGGTGGTTATGAATTGATAAATAGATGTGCCTATTTATATCTTTTGGCGGTTGTTCAAAATCGGGGCTATTGCTGCGCCCATCGCCTTGACTGTTCAATGTGTTTAGCAATTTCACAAAATAAATGGTCATCAAATGTCCATAAGTCTATTCTGTTATATTTATAATATAATGTGTAACTGTTTTATGTTCCAATAAAAAGAAAGAATGGAACCCCCTTTGTGAAATTTTTAATAGTGCGGTTTGGCGCGGAAAAAAAATAAAAGATATTGACCAAAAATATAATTAAGACGATAAATTGGTACAGTACAGGGCAGGGGAAACACATCGAATGCTGAAGATATGAATAAGTGACATAAAGAAAAACCAAAGAAGCTAGTGTTATTTTAGTGAAAAACCTCGTAAAGTTTATTGTTAGGTTTGTCTCAAACTGCTATTTAAATGTTATTTTCAATAAAAGAGAACAAAATAGTTTAAACGAAGCCGTTTTTCAGCTGTGAAACGTTTAAGGCCCGCTATTACAGTTGGCTCTTTATTATTTTCATCCGTCTTCATGCGCATGGCAACTTCATTATACTCAATCCAAAATGAAATAACCGTGAAGATAAGATTCCTTTTCTTAATTGATTTCTATACAGTAAGAAATGAGTCAGGCACGTGTACCATTTGAAAATGTTAAAGATTTTTCTTTAGACAGTTTATGCGAAAGTAACACTTTTCTGTCCGTCTGTCTGTCTGTCATGCCTGCTGAGATGTAATTGACGCATAGGAAGACTAAACCTAGTTCAGGAATTTCCGTGGTCGCGGGACTCAGAAATTACCGTAACCCCGGTACGGGGTTACGGTAGTACTCAAGGAGTGTCAGCATAGTGACGGGGCCTGTAGAGGGCCAAAGCGTGCCGGGGTCGCGGGACTAACGAATTACCGTGACCCCGGCACGTAAAGGGCTATTGAAGGACACCGTGGATTTTAGTCAGTCAAGTCTGACAGTCCCTCTCGCCCTGCCCTGGGTGGGAGGACTCATTTGATCATTATAACACGATAAAAAAAAAAGTTCAGGACATTGGATACTTGGCCACTGTGGCCTAGGAACGGAAAGAGCATGTAATGGAACAGGATGTCTTTTTAGCGGTAAGAATTTGAAAGTCCCTTCCGCTTCACCCGGGGTAGGAGGACTCTGACATGAATTTTATACTATTTCACAGAGAGAGAGGCCTGTGTCCCAGTTGTGGGACATTATAAGATGCAGATGAACATCGCTAAACAAGGACATAGTATGCTTCTTGCTTATCTCAACAGTGCGTTGCTCATGGATAATTTTCGCCCCTCCCCACGTGTAATTTTTGCCCTCCACGCGGTTAAAGTCGTGGTTACTTAGTTGAAGTAAGGAAAGGTCATTTATGTTTTGTTTTTGTTAACTATTGAATTGAAGAAATCGATTTTATTGTTTATGTACCTAATCACTTGGTAGTTTGATACATTAAATAATTCAATAGCTATTAACTTAATTACATTGATCGGCAATTTAGAGTAGGTTATTTGAGAAACTGGTGCGAGTTTAATGCTTGTATGGCCAGGCAATTTCTATGATGGTAGGTTCTCATATGGACCTGTACCTAATATGATACGAAACTTTTATGAAAAACAGTGTATGGGAAAGTTGACCACGTATTTGAGAGACTTCCCGCAGGCAAAGAGATTTCAATAGTGTAGTTTATTGCATAAATAAATTAAAATGAAATGACAAACCCAATGTGGGTTTGTCACATCTTAACGCTTGTAATATGACACCTTTTTTTTTTTCGTGGTAAAATCATCAAATGAGTCCTCCCACCCAGGGCAGGGCGGGAGGGACTGTCAGACTTGTACTGACTAAAATCCACGGTGTCCTTCAGTAGCCCTTTACGTACCGGGGTCAGGTACTCTATAATGTCCAGTAATGTTCTTTTCAGGTACCCTAAAAAGAACATTACTGGACATTATATTGCACATTTATATCTATTATTATTTAAATCTACTTCTTAGAAGTAGTTCTCAATACATTAATAAAACTTATACATCTCGTAATCTTCTATATATATATATATTATATATATTATATATATAAAAGAAGAACTGACTGACTGACATATCAACGTACAGCCGAAACTACTGGGGCTAGGAATGTGAAATTTTGCACACGGCTTCCTATTATAATGTAGGGGAGCACTAAGAAGCGGTTTTTGGAAATTTAACCTTTAAGGGGGTGAAAAGGGGGAATTAGGAAAGTACGTAACCCACGCGGACGAAGTCGCGGAAAAGTGCTAGTAATTTATAAATAAGCAGTTCTTACATCACTCTCAATTCCCGGAAATTGCATTATCCGAAAAGCGAATGCCACCTCTGCGTTTTTCTTCACCAAACTCGATGTCAGAAGGGCGCAAAGGCGGAACGTTTTATGTAACGTGACCTTGTTCCCTATCCGGGACAGTTGGCTGCCTCCGATCTCCGATAGGGGATGGAACCTTCCACATCCCATAATGTGTGATAGGATCAAAGGACCCTTAACTTGTCTTACTTTAAGTAGCACACTTTGCTTTTACTAAGATTTTTGGAGATAACAAGTGAGGAGTGGCTAGTATAATACTCGGGTGTCAACATGGTTTATAGTGTTTTTTAAAAGTTTTGCCGTCTTGAGCACCCCATTTAGATAACATTGGGAGTCCCTGATCCCAAACTTTTGCAGTTACAGGTGCACTTACAGGTTCCTTACAAGCGCCCTAACTGTGAGAATGATACCATGATGAAGACTCATCATCAGCCTAGCCTTTTCCCAACTATATTGGGGTCGGCTTCCAGTCAAAACAGGTGCAGCTGGATATCAGTATTTTACATGGAGCGACTGCCTGTCGGACCTCCACAACCCAGTAACTGGGTAATACGATACCCCATGGTAAGACTGGTTGTCAGAATTTAGAGCTTCTGACTAACAGTAACGACTGATACCATGATGAAGACTGCAAGAGAATAATGAGACTATTTTTTTTTTTCTTCTGGATTTAAGAATATCTTTGATGCACGGAGAGCGTGTCACGACGCACCGCACGTAGTCTGTCTCGTTTTGAGAATAGTTAAGGGCCCTTAATAACTATGCACCAAGAATACACAAGTGTCCTTTCTTTGGTATTGTTCGTCGTGTCGTTGAGCTCCTTGAGTTATGAGTCGAGCTACACGATAACTGACAAATGCTTGCACTGACTGGACAGGTCCACTCGAATTTGTGTGGTTCTTTCTCCAAAAGACCATTTCAGACAATGACCTGGTCCACGTATAGCCTGATCTACATGTAATGTCTGGACTACAAAAGAGACTGCGACCTCTGAGTATGTTTCGGCTGTTTCTTCTCAGAGTAGTCAGGTACGAAACACAGCCGATGTTTCGTACCTTCTAGTTTTATAAAAAGACGTGTAAGTGTTGATATAACCTACTTGCATAAATAAACATCATTTCATTTCATTTCAAATTCGGGATATATGTGTGCTCATTGGTTGCTCAATTGAACCTGCGTAGCAATCCCTTGCAAAGCAAAAAAGAAAGATATGATGTAGATACGATGAAGATAGATAATAACCATTAGGGTACTCTGGATTTTTCCTCTTGTACCTTGCCCTCTTCGATATTCAGGGGATTACAGAAGGGACAGTGTACCATCGATTTAACTTACATTTAGTCTAAAACAGATTCTATGTATCCCCGATTTATGCAAGCGCCAGTTAACCCCTTTCTGTGGTGTCTTTTGGCAAGTTTCCAACCGATACAACCCGATGTCATTTTACATTTTACTAAACGAGGAAGGCATGGATGATGTTGCCAGTCTGCATGTCTGCTGAATTCTATAAATAGCTAAAATGAAACAGTATTCTATTGACTGGTGTTTTATTTGCTTTATCTTGCGCATGCTATTTAATGATCATCATCAGTTAAGCTTGGAATCACACACTGTTGTTAATGCATCAAACTTTTAATCTGCCACATATTCTGGCTCCATATTTTTTAGGTTTATACCATAAAGGTGACAAACAAGCTTTTGATGGAACGCGGTCACTATAATACTGCAAAACCAAAGGTATTGCCAGCGCGTTGCCAAACCTACAAAAAGTTTACTCGACTTTTAAAAGCCTCATTGAGATGTGGTTATGTCCATAGTAAAACCCTGAAGTGCATCTCAATAAAGAAGTTACTAATTTTATCTATATTTGAAGGTAATTAAATTCAAGACAAAATAAATGCATGCAAAAATAATGTACTGAATTATTAAATTTAAGCTGGGACTTTACTATTACGTAAACATTTATAACGTTAGTGCAGTTTCCATAAAACACGAAAACAGATCCAATGACGCAAATGCATAAAGGCACTAAAAGACTCTTCATTCAAATGTTACCTTTGTCTTCGTAACGAGAAGTCTACAAAAAAGAAAAAAAAGGCCAGTAAAAAGTAGGTCATCTAGCTTATTTTAAAAAAAGAAAAGAAAAAAAAAAGCTTTCGCGAGGCTGTGCTACTTAATGTTTGCTTCATGCATACGGCAAGAAGACTTGATGAGGTCGGCTCGAATGAGGTCTTGCTACAAAGGTGTGGAGGTTTCGCGGTGCGGAAAGATGATGTAATGGTTCAGATTTTAGGGTATCGTGCCAAGAGGTGCACGGAAAGATAGGTAGCGTATATGTACATATATAAGGGAAGGTGTGACTCTTATGTAAGCAACATGAAAACATATTTTTCGACGTATTTTTGATATTACGATGCGCATTTTCTCTTTCTTTGGTTTTTGTTTAGACAGTCTAGTTGATGTTCCAGTGGTCCACAGCAGCTCTAGATCTGAAGTCATGGAGACGGCCTTTGACTAGCAGTGGGCTGGCACATGGCTAATAAGATCAGAATGAATTTCGTTTTGATATTTCTGTCTTTGAAGTAAAATCGAAGGAATTGATAGTCTATGCACACAAACATACACATTAACAATATACAACATACTCATACCAACTTCAAAAATTTTCAGCTGCAGTATATAATTTTTGTAAAAACTATGCACCACACACCACATCTACTAATGTTGCACTTCTTTATGTTCCACTGAAAGCCGTTTTACATAAAAAGCCTTCTTTTTGTCTGCGCATAATGCTTCGCCTTTAGTAACTGAGATGGTAAACTGGAAAGTACTTTTTATTTTATTTAGCTGGCACGCGCATGACCTCTATTTCGGTCTGATGGTAAGTAAAGATGGGGTCTACGGTGAAGCACGCAAGCGAGCATGTAGCATGCTTGCCTAGAAGTAACTTATTCACTTTTGATTAAAATGACCCTAAGGTTGTAGCTATCAGGAAATATAGACTCTGGCAGGGAATTACACTCCTTAGCTGTGCGCACATAGGAGTATTGGCAAAAAGTTTTGCACGTAAGGGTGGGATGTCCACCATGTAGTGATGCAGGGTGTCCTTTTAAGACCGCGCGATCCCGGATTTGTCAGATTTGTCTTTATAAGGCAAGCTTTTCAGACTGGTAAAGTAAAATGCACGCACACATAGCTGGGTCGACTGACAGGTTTTTTCAGTCCTATGTTTTATGTAAACTTATATCGTTATTGTCAATGTCATTTTGTATAGGCGATTAAGGCAGCCTTCATGAATTTTCACAGCCTCCAACACCTGTTATGTTTTCAAAACTCTAGAGTGGGTTTGAGAGAAGAAAATGTGGGTACTATGGTCGTAATGTAAGCGGCCCGCCCCGGACTTTCCCGGGCTTACATTTTTGATCAACCCGGTAGATTTCCCGAAAGATCCCGGTAGATTTCTTATATCCACACGTTGTCCTGACAATAATGAATACAACAAAAAAATAATTATTCAATTCGTTGAAGTCATTTGAGAGTTATGCGCAAATAGACTGTTTTAGACTTTGTTTATATTTACAATATGTACAGAATCTCCACACAATGGGTTCCGGAGGAGGACGTCGTCGATGCGGTCGGCCCAGAAAGAGGTGGCGAAACGACCTGGATGAATACTACGAACTACGAGGGCTAGTTCGAAGATGAACAGCATAAGAGCTCCTGGAAGGTATTGTGGGTGGCCTATACCCAGCAGTGGGACAGCATACGCTAATAAGAATTTAATAAAAATAATAATAAAAAATAAGAAGCTGCAGTCGAAAGAATTCCCGACAAAAATAGCCATCTCGAAATTATTATTTTAACAGTAGTACGATACGTTAGAATAGATAGGGTAGAAACTGACATAGGTAGTCGAAAAAAGGCTACATAAAATGTTGATCACGATTAGTTCAAGGATATTACTTAATAATACTGTAGAACAAAATAGCGACGCGAAGTAGAAGTAACCATTTGTTTTTATTTTAAAACGAAATTCTCTCAAGGTTACGAGTATAAATGTTAGAAGAATATTGTTGAATTACGTGTGACAATGATAATTATATAAAATAAATAAATGTAAGTTATAGTAAACGAATAATTAATTAATTATCTACACTACTATCGATTTTCAAAATAATTTTACTATGCGTAAATATTTAAACAGCTATTTACTGACGAAACAGTGTTCCCTATTCACTGAAAAATTCTAACGCTTATTGTTGGTTTCAAATAATAATTAAATCAATAAAAGAATTACCTAATTAATGAACCCATCATAAATTACCGAACTTTAACTTAAAAACAATACCATATATCCCTAACGTCATTGTATCTCAAAATTAGATAACTATTCCACAAAAAAACACAAAAACATCGAACAGTAGTAAAACCAAAATTCTCGGAATGCACGCAACTCACCCCCACAGAAAGGCTGACATTGGCCTTTGGTACGCTAACACAATCAATACAAGTTGTAAAATATACATTACTAAGAAAACAGCAAATACTCACATTTTATAACACGAAACACGGAGCTAAACACACAAACACAAAGGAACTGTATAGCGAGTACAAAATATTAATGTTAATACAATATAATATTAAGTAAAATTCTACTCGAAACTATCTACCGACGACTAGAGGCCGCCCATTTTGTTTTCTGTCAGTTTTCACGTTGCCAGAACCAAAAAATGTTGCGGTGAAAATTGTGGGGCGTTCGGAAACCTTGTAAGTAACCTTAGGGGAAAATGAGTTCTGTGAGAATGCGGAGTTTCTTTTTCTGATAAAGAAAATTGTGTAAAATTGTACAACTTGATTTTCTAGATTATTTTAGTTTAGATAAAATTGACATGTATGTGAATATTTTGTTTGTTTTTTACAATTGTTTTTAACTTATGTAATTTTTATGAAATAATTTAGACAAGCTTAGAAATTAACTTATTTTATCTGATTATGTTGATGTTTATATCTAGAAAACAGCAAAAGCAATTTTCTTTTACAATAACAACTCATTAAATATACTTTTAAACCATATTTAACATCCAGAATTCAAATTATTTACTTATAATTTTAAATCAAGCAATTACCCAACTTATATCTCATTTAAAGCAATAATAGTTTAATATAACGACAATATATCTCTCAATTTATTAAATAAATCAATATCCTATTATATTAACTATAGACAATACCACACTACGCCTTTTATCAACTAAACATATTTCCATGAAAGTCATGCCAAGAGAATACAATTCGCCTGAGAGAACATTTCAAACATGCATGTAACGCCATCTAGTTTCAATTCGTGTAAACGTTTCAAGGAAAATGCTTTCCTGCGAGTACTAGCAAAATTTTCTTCGCAGTTACTAAGTACCTAGGTATTACGCTTAAAAGTACGAGGTGAATTCGATAGATGTCGTTACATACCCCATTTATAAACAGGGTACGGCAGAGAACCTTAAAATTAAGTCAATGGCATTTTGCATTTCTGTTTTGTTGTTGTTAGGTACTAGTTGGTGTAGATCATTAGTATTGTTTGTGTAGTGTAGTAGTAATGTAAAAGCAACGCAGAGAGGACCTCTCACAGAGAGGTCGAACAGTCTTTTTTTTTTTGAATGGCATCTCGCAAGTCAACCTAGAAGAGGTTGTGGGCTGCTTAACCGGACTTTTCTGTGGATGCCTTAAAATTACTCTAAGGCCTCCAGCCAGGGGCTTATAACTAAAAAACTACAACTAAGTGACCACACGCTAAGGGCACCCCCTGTCGACTCGCTGTCCGACCATGGACCATGCCCGGGTCGACGACGCGTTGTGTTCCACGCGCGCCTCAAAGAGTGTCAGCATAGTGACAGGGCCTGTAGAGGGCCAAAGCCTGCTGGGGTCGCGGGACCAAGGGATTACCGTGACCCTAGTAAGTTAAGGGCTATTGAAGGACACCGTGGATTTTAGTCAGTACAAGTCTGACAGTCCCTCCCGCTCTGCCCTGGGTGGGAGGACTCATTTGATGATTTTACCACGATAAAAAAAAAAGGGCACCCCCTGTGGGGTACGGACCTCGGCTTAGGGCGTCACTGAGGGAGGACAGCAAGGGACAGGCTGGATCACAATGATGGAGATCGGTGTCCTAACAGTTGGAACGTTTATAGGTCGATGATGATGATGACCGCAGCAACTACGCACTACGCAGTGGTACTGGAGGGACAACGCTTCACGTCCGCAGTGATTACGCAACGTTAACGCAGCGTCTACACATGGTGCGGGTCGCGGTTCGATTTCCGCACAGAGCAAATATTTGTAAGATCTACAAGTAGTTTTGGCGGGTCTGGGCGTTTATGTGTGTGAGTTTATATGTTTGTAAGTATATCCGCGGGACTCGCGAATTACCGTGACCCCGGAACGTAAAGGGCTATTGAAGGACACCGTGGTTTTTAGTCAGTACGAGTCTGACAGTCCCTCCCGCTCTGTTCTAGGTGGGAGGACTCATTTGATGATTTAACCACGTTAAAAAAAAATGGGACCAAAGTACAAGTATGCTGCATCAAACACAGAAGACATAGAAATCGTACCAGAAACCTCGAAGCATTGGATAGACATAAATAATAACTCTAAAAAAATTCCCAAAAAACTGAGAACTTCCTTTTTGAAGCCGTTTAAAAAAGAAAACATTTCAGAACAACAATGTAGAACAATTTATTAATCAAGGAATCATGCGAGACGTAGGAGGATCGATTCGAATAGCGACAGCCTCAGAATTTATTGTAAAATTAGGAAAGACGTACAGTTTCCTGACGTCAAAACGGCGGCCGGTGCAATACTGATCATATTGATCATACGCTAGCTTCGTACCGATGAACGAAATTGTGAAGACGCCCACAAGGAGAACGGCACAGATTGTAGGACATAAGATGGCTCCTAACTTGCTTGTACGGTCTTGTCGGATCGACCCTATCTCGGAGTCGGTTAGGCTGTGTTTTGCTGATGCCTTTGTCATTACTGGAAAAGAAAAAAAGGACAATATTTTATTTGTTATTACTGTCTTCTCCTTATCATTTGGGATCACAGCAGTATATTTTTTCTCTTCTTTTCTTTTACTCATCATCTCATTCGTTGTTAACTCTTGTCTAGCCATATCATCTTTAATTTCATCATTTCTCGTAACGGCTGGACCGATTTTGATGGGGCTTTCAATGATGTTACGAGGAGTTGAAAGTTTATTTGATGACTTACCACAGGCAGCTCCACAATGAGAAATGTACTGTAATTAATTATTTCACTATTATTGAATCCCATGCGGGCGAAGCCGTGGGATTATATTAGTGACTAGCACTTTTCCCGCGACTTCGTCCGCATGGGTTACGTACTTTCCTAATTCCCCCTTTTCACCCCCTTAAAGGTTAAATTTCTAAAAACCCCTTCTTAGTGCTCCCCTACATTATAAATAGGAAGCCGTGTGCAAAATTTCACATTCCTAGCCCCAGTAGTTTCGGCTGTACGTTGATATGTCAGTCAGTCAGTTCTCCTTTTATATATATAGATTAGAATTCATGTAAAACATTTACGAAATTCTAAGTGCTGGTACACACTAGGCGTTCTGCATTGCATTTGGCGAGCGTCGGTAGCGCACATAAACCGCGGTCGGTACTGTTCCAAGAGCATTAGCAGACAGAGTACTTCTGGCTCAGAAATGGAATCCTTTTTACTTAAAATATGCATCCGTTTAACACAAAACCGTGCAAAAAGTACGCAAACAAAATCGCGTTTGGATGCAGATGGTGTTTTCAACGCGCGTTACCACAGCGCGCTCTTCAAAACGCCGTATGTGTACCCTATCTAATCAGATATGTTTCAAAATTGGGATTGTCGCTGATTAGGATAGACGTTGGAAGAATAGGAAAAAAAAGTTACGTACTTTTTATTTAGCGTTTTATATTATTAAATCAATATTTATATCTTGAGTTATACAGCATTTTCACAAAAAAAATACGCTTGTAAAAATTGACAATACCACTGTTCATTTATTTAATTTTATTTGACAGAATTGTCACCATGAAGATGTTCTTGAAGAGGTTGTAAAAGGATCTTTATAACGCTGCGACTACACTTACATTTAAGTTTATTATCGCGAAAGTAAACGGCATTTAGTGCGGTCCCGGTATGATAGAGGCCTGTGTCCCTGCAGTGGGAAATAGTATAATTATGTTATTATCGTCCTTTTGCTTCATTTATGTTCTTACTTGACCTTTCAAAAGAACTTCGCCAATAAGGCCAGAGTCTTTCTCGAAAAAGCTATAAATAAAATAAATTGGTATAATTAATGGAAACTCCGCCAGTGCTAATAAAACCTGGGCTTCCACTTGTTATTCAAGAGGTGCCCAACTGCCCACCGCTTGGAACTTACGCTTCGGAGCCCTTTTTCTGGGAAAACTTGTTAATGTCAAGAGCGAAAAAATATCTATTGAGACCATCTATTTCTAGACTTACGAGAATAACAAGTCTATCTAGTTAAATAAACATTTTAAACCTAAAATATGAGAGTTCAGGATACATCATCAGGAAATAACCTTATTTTCACGGCCGCCAAAGCGGAGACTAACGGAGTCGAGAAGAGACTAAGAGAGTAAGAGTCTCCCCTGTGATTTAGTCAAAACCAAATAATGAGAATGGAGATTCTCGTATTCCTTCCCGGCTCCGCCCGTCAATTGGATCTTAAGCCTGGATGAAGTTGGCACACGAGCAGGAGCAAGCAAGCACGAGATTAGAGATAAGGAGAGGCGAATACCCAACAGTAGTTGACGTTAGGCTGCGGACGATGATGAGGTTTTTTGAAGTGAAATTTCTTTAGCGGCGTTGTGCACTTTTTTTGGAATGGGAAAAAAATGTTAAACTCGTGTCAGGACACGTGACCTGATCGAAAATTCGTAAGACGGCGCAGGGCGCTTTCGCGAATGTTCGTGTGTATTTATTACTATTGAAGTATTCCCTTCTGCCGGCACTCCCAGAGTGCATCCCGTCGTTTTTTTTTTTTGGACAGCTGTGCTGTGTCGCGGCACGCTGACATGAGATGGTTTCCTTGTGAAATATTGTACAGAAGCACACGATTGAGAGCAGTGGAAACAATAGGGGAAGCCTTTACTCAGGAGCGGGACCGAATAGGATAAAATAAAACTTGAATGATGGTGGTCAATGGAATAACATTACTTTCTCACCTTGAAAAAGGGACTATTCAGCTTACACAATCCTAAATTAGGTTTTCTGGATTTTTCAAGATCTACTGACAGAGAGAGGAGTTACAATATGCCAAGTTTATACCAATTTTGTTCTAAAATGTTTTTGCCCTCGAACCGTCTCTAGTTACTTACTCCTCTTATATCATCAAGAAGTATTTAATTCTTGTTATATTATTATCTGCTTTGTGTCTGCTTGACAGAATATGTCATGATTTAATCTATATCTAGAGAAAAGTCAAGAAGTAAAAAGGCTATTTTTGTCTAAATACGAATTCAATAAAAAATATAAATACAGTAAGTATTGGCAAGGCATTAAATAGGTATTTTACTATTTGTACTGAGAGATTATAGTAATTTAAAACAGTGTGATACCTTCTCTAGACTTCTCGCGAAGTACCTCCAGTACAAAGACATTAAATTGTACTACACAATAGACGGGACATAGCGAAAAAAATCGTAATCCGAAACATTTGACCTAGTGGACAAAAGTCGCTCAGTCTAGTGTGGTACGCCGGCATGATATGTCGTTTTCTTGACAAACTGTCAAACAAAAGAAAAATATTTTCTAAGAAAATATGCCAAGTTGCGCATTACGGTATTGTAAATCTCGTTATGGTAGAACGACTGGATCTAACTTCGGTTTATTTTCGTAAGTATTTGTTATATTTACTTAGTAATAATTATTTTAATAAATAGTTCTAGAACATTATGTTAATTTTGTAATAAACGCCCTCTATTACTGAATAGCTTTACTACTGCCTTGTAGAGATGTGATGTTGTTTATCGATTTTGTCATCGATATTTTATGAGGTAAATAATAAACAACACTTAAAATATAATACTGTTTGAGGGCCAATCTTCAATGTTGAGGATAATGACGTCCGATACTATTACTACTAATGCAACCATCCATTGACAAAAAACAAAAATATAAATTATTTTAATTACATTTATGTTACTAAAAATCAAATTAATTTATATTTTTGTTTTTAGGGTTCCGTAGTTAACTAGGAACCCTTATAGTTTCGCCATGTCTGTCTGTCTGTCTGTCTGTCCGTCCTCGCTTAATCTCTGTGACCGTTGGCACTAGAAAGCTGAAATTTGGTACCAATATGTATATTAATCACGCCGACAAAGTGCAAAAATAAAAATTGGAAAAAAATGTTTTTTTAGGGTAGCCCCCCTATATGTAAAATAGAAAGTGATTTTTTTTTAATTTCAACCCTAACGTGTGATATATCGTTGGATAGGTATTTAAAAATGAATAGGGGTTTACTAAGATCATTTTTTGATGATGTCAATAGTTTCGGAAATAATCGCTCCTAAAGTCAAAAACAATGTGTCCCCCCCCCTCTAACTTTTGAACCATAAGTTTAGAAAATATGAAAAAAATCTGGAAAGTAGAACTTTATAAGGACTTTCTAGGAAAATTATTTTGAACTTGATGGAAAGAACAGTTTTTGTGCAAAAAAAAACAAGAAGGTGGTACAAAATTCCTGGACTAAGTTTGTACGGAACCCTACACTGAGCGTGGCCTGACACGCTCTTGGCCGGTTTTTTGTCAATGGATGGTTGCACTAGTAGTAAAAGTATCGGACGTCATTATCCTCAACATTGAAGATTGGCCCTTGAACATAATCATATCATTTAATTTAAATGTCAATAAAGGAACAAGTACTATTCGTTCAAGTAGGGTTCTGTTATTGCAGGTTTCCGAGTGTAAATAATGTAGAACGTGAAAAGTGGATACGGTTTGTTCAAATAGACCGTAAAGAAGAAAATTGGCTTCCATCTGCTTAGTCAAACATATGTAAAAAAATAAATAAATAAATAACTCGTACACATTGAAACCACTAATCGTTTTATTGTTTTCCTAATTTTTTGGCATTTGATTCAATCTATTCAAATGTGAACAAAAAATAGTCTCGTAACTTTTATTATTAGTATCGATACCTTTTTATTTAAATGGTAACATCCCTATACAAAGTTTCTAGTATGCTATTCAAAGCTAGATGGCGTTACTGAAAAAAGGATCACACTTTTTCTATGACATTTCTTCGCATAGCCCCTCTATAGTAGGTATATTTAATCTCTTTGCTCCAGTACCTCGGCAAAGTATTCTAGTAACTTTGGCTAAAGTCCAAAGTGAGCTCATTGGGCCCTTTGACTCGGGCGCAAAAACCGAAAATAAATGGAAGGCGCCCGAGGCGAGGTAAAGTTTGACGAGGTAAGCCGAAATGCTTCTCTACACTATCGTATTCGTCTTACATCGTTCAACTTCGCGGGTAGTGTAGAGGAGGCATGACGACTATCCCGGTTATACCCTAAATGTCTGTAGACCACAGTGAGACAACGGTATTAAAATCTGAACGAAACCGAAGCCTTACTTTTTTTTTGACGTAAGTCTAACCAGAGTTCTAGTCAGAGTTCCTGTAAGGAATTGGGGGACGCCTTTGCTCAGCAGTGGGACAGTGCAGGATAAATAAAAAAATAAAAAATGTCTAACCACTCAAATCTCTCTTTCTTTCTCTCCAGCTAAGTGAAAATGCGATTGATTCTCTACGTCCTGGTTTACTCCTGCCTTCTGATCGCTCTGTTCCTCGCGTTCATGTTTCTCATGATTTTGTTGGACCCTGGTCTGATGAAGTTAGCGGAGAAGGCGACTCGGATGATACGGACCGATCGTCAAAATGAAATGTTACGGAAGACCGTACTGTTTTAGATACCTGCGGGTCTAAAACGACTATTTTGTGCAATACTAGCTAGGTATTTCTCGTGGTTTCAGTCGTTACTCGACTCCTTTTAGTAACTAGTATACTATCCAACACAAACATATTTATACAATTCGGACCTGAGATTAGCACACTAAACCCAAACGAAGTCTTCAGCTTTATAATATTAGTATAGATTCCTATTGACTTACTTTGTGCATTTCCAGCAACGCCATTGGCTATTCGTTCACGAATTAAAATTTGGAATAATGATATCTGGTCGTTTTAGATCCTCAGAAGATCTAAAATCTGTACTGTACGTTTCTGACCGCAATTATTTGTACTAATTTTCTTCTTCACCTATTATAAGAGGAAGGTTTTGAAGTCCCAATGTTGTTTCCTTGTCCGAACTTGGGTATAGAATTAGTAAAGTAATAAGTGTATAAATTAGACTTTAGTATATATCTCATAATTATTAACATATTTATCTGAAAATAAAGTTTTTGATTTGTAACTCGTATTTTATGAACTTCCCTCCGATTTCAGGTAAGCGTGCATGCCTGTGCGACATTATATACGAAAAGCCCCAGGCGCGGGCGCTGTTAAGATAAAATATATGAGAACGAATGAGATTCAATAATTATAGAGCCCGCGCCACGATTGAAGTTCTTTGGCGCGGCGCAAGTGTCCATGTCATTACATCAAATTGCATTAAAACAAATTGGTACCACAAAAATACAAATAATAATATAATCATAAAAATTATTGCAAAAATTCACTTGCGGCGCGGACTCAACAAGGCGTCACGCTGCCGGCGCTTGCAATTATTTTTTGTTGATTCATCATCACTCATCATCATACTAAGTTGCCAAATGATCAAATAACCTTTTCAGGTAAGGGGTATGATATAAAAAGCGAAATGGGTGGGCGCCCGAGACGAGTGTTTTCGTACATCATGCGTCCGTGCATCCTTTGCGCTCATTGTATTTTGATAAACTGGGCAATTTGAATACAATCTTATACCAACGGCAGCGCGCACAGGCAGCGTACCCAGCGCGCCCTCTTCTCATTGTATATCAAGAGCGTCTAGGGCGCTAGTTTCTATGGCATTACATCAAATAGCATTAAAAATGGAGTACCACGAATTAGTCACAAAACAGTCTATTAAGACTCAAAGGCGCCACCTCCACTAGTGAGACAATCGTGACGAGTCCGTCCTTCTATCGTTGGAGAATCTCCACGTACGAGCAATTATTCCACCAGCGTATCGTCACGACTGGTAATGGAATTGCTGCATGCGACGCGACGACTCACAAAGGAATCGCCGCGTGCCCGCAATGACTCGTAAAGGAATCAATCAAAATCAAAACCGACGCGCGCCCTCCGCGCGCTCGCTGCGAGAGCGCCACGTTAAGCGGCGAGCCATCAGTAGCGACGATACAGCAGCGATACGACGACGTTACGCGCGCTCATTGCCAGTCATCGCATTGCCGCGATAACATCGCCGTGTGGAGACGCGGTAATAGAGAGTATATGAAAATACGTGCCACGACGATAATGTCGCCGCGACGTTCTCGCTCGTGGAGATGACGCCTAAGCTGAACACAGATTGACTTTTCCTAAATTATAACTCTAGTACGGATAATCTGACATCTGTCAAACAAACCTATCAATGTCAGAAATGACACATTATTTCCTTTCGATAAACTTTATGCTTCCGTAATTGTATATTTAAAATATATCAAACATGGTGTAAATATCCTTTCAGGTAAGACGATTTTAGGAAAAAATAAAAAGAACCATATCTTGGTGTTTGTCAATCAGCCGAACATGATAAAGACACTGTCGATCACCCTCCAATTCGTCAGCGTTGTTACCGGTATCGCTTAGCTAATTTATTTTTGGAAAAACCTAATAACACTTGGCAATCAGGACCTCTTGCTCAGCAGTTGCACTTGCTAACACCTGACCGAGCTGACGCTCACTGGGTGCCCCGTCGAATGCGCTGATTGTGGTGGCAATTACTTTCTGGCGGCCGAAAGTAGAATGAATGTAGATGAGGCGAAAGAAGTATGTAATGATCGTAGCAGGTGGCTCTCTGTAGATTCTCCCTACTCCCACATGGGAAGAAGGCGTGAGTAAATGTATGTATGTGACAAAAAGTCACCGAAGAAAATAGAGGAATTAGCAGTAGTGATTTTTACCGTCTTATTTTCTTTGCAGGATGTCTTTGAAATTTATGGCCCTTCTTGTTGGATGCGCAGTCACAATTGGACTATTCATAGTTATGTGCTACCTTATGTCGTCAGTAAATCCAGACCCGCTGCCGACAGAAAAACCATCTCCGGATCCTGCTTCTGTGAGAATACAATTTTTTATGTTTTAACCAACTTCTAAAAACCGAAGAGGTTCACAATTCGTCGGATTTCTTTTTGTTTGTATGTTCCTCTATCGCTCAAAGACGCTTGGCCCAATTTAAGTTTTTTTTTGTTTGATAAGGTTTAGGTACTTCCTTTCCTTGGGATACTGGAGACGGACATACTGTTATAGGTTACTTCAAAACTCGAAGAGGTAGTTTTTGGCACATGTTGCCAGGACCAACTTTATTTCTTCTTCATCTTCCTCCCAGTACTTCACTTTACTTGGATTCAGTGCAACACATTTCCGTCTTCAATTCTCCCCTGTCAGACATCACAACTTTATTTACTTCTTTTCATTTATGTGAACTAAGCTAATTAATCCTTGCGATTTTCAGCGAACGGATATGTTTGGGTCAGATACAGATATAAGTCCGTCTCTCAGACGTCCTCACGCACAACAAAATTATTATAGCGTAACTGATGACTATAACAGCCTCATACTGTATACTGTACGGAGAGTCATACCCCCTCTTTGGCCAACGACCCCTGAGCCACCCAAAGAAGAGGCAGTTATATCTACGCAGGCTAATGAGAATATATCAAAAGTAGACGTGTTTCAAGCACCCTCCGAAGACAATAAAACTGTATTTGTTATTGATAAAAGATCCGTTGATAATTTCGAAACACATACAAATGATACGGATTCTATTGTTTTAAAACTAAAGGATGACAGCGGCCAATTCAATGTTGAAATTAAAATACGACCAAATGATGCATCTGCAAAGAAAAAACTCAAAATCAGAAAAATCAAATCAAATGATATACGCAGGTACAATATTATTATGTCACTGAAGACCACTACTAATGACCTGTTTAAAATAAGTGAACTAGCAAAAAATAGAGTAATACATGCAAAGCCGAATGATTCAGTTTCAATTAATGAATATAATGATCTCTTAAAATTGGATAATCAGAAAATAAGACAAGATGACGAAATTCAGGGAAGTATTGTCAATTTGACCAACGATACCCCAAGCAACAAACCTGAAGAAAAGCCGTTAAATAAAGACTCATGGCCCACAGCGTTTTCTTCGAACATAAACAAAAGGGATTTATTACAAAAATCAAATAACACATGGATAACAAATTTTAAACACTCGAAGACAAATAATACAGCTTATAACAAAACTATGGTGATCAAAAACAATTTTGTAACAACTCAATATGAAAATGTAACAAAGTCTTTTTAATTAGGTATAAACAAAAAACATATTGGCAAAAGGTAAAATGGGAGTAGATATTTATCGATTCTAGAAAATTAAAGAAACCAGCAAATTAAATGGATCGGAACAAATCTTACGTTACGATTCTTAAGCATCGCGGTGTTTTATATATGTTTACTGGTATGGGCCCGTTTTGTATTTTATGAGTAATGTTGGATAAAGGAGTCAAGTTATTATATGATCAAGTATGTTATTTTTTGCACTGCACACTGTATTAGCTGTTGTTACCACTTTGCCTTGCCACAGCTGGAAGGCGTCGCGGCAGACCTCGTAGAAGATGGCAGGGCGAGCTGTGCAAAATCAATGACCAGTGGTCCACTTCGGCCCTGGATCGTGAAAACTGGAAGTCATTTGCCCAGCTGCGGGATGATGTACGCTAGCAGTAACAGTAACTAAGGATTTAAAAAGTGATTTAAAGAAGCCAAAGGCCTTGTTCAAGCACCCGGCGCGTCGAGCGGCGCGACGAGAGGTGCGGGCCGCACATATGGCGATGTATTAGATTGTTCAAAGAGAAGCGGCTACTAATCAGGAACAATAGAACATGCCGCCCGACGCGCCGTTGGACGCGTCGAGTGTCCTTGAACGAGGCCTAAGATGTAATAAAGTCATTCAAAAAGTAAAAGGACAAAAGCTTTACATTACGCTATCGATTATTCAGTCTCCCAGCTTTTCTAACAGCGTCTACGTGCATACCCGGCCTTGTGATACATTTTTAAACAGTTTATGATAAACTGCATTTACATTGTAGGTATAATAAAGTTAAAATTAATAGGTGTTGTACGAGACACGTGTTCCTTGGCGGTTGCCACAGTGGAACTTGATCGATCAGTGAACGTTGGTTGCTTTCGAAATGTTAAACTTATCTACCTATGTTTTAAATGTCTTGCTATGATTGGTCTTGAAACACTTTGTGCGAGTTTTGAGTATAGGAATAAATTTTAATTGATCAAAGCTTCAAATATTTGTTGTATGAGGGCCGAAGTACTGTAACTACCCTTTTGCGCCCAGTGCAAATTACTTTATCTGCGCCCTAGGGCCGTATTATGACGTCTTAAAACCAGGCTTGTTCCAGTGAGTAAACGAGGTGGCGCTAGATGACTTGTATAACTCTGTCTCTTTCACTCACTGGAACAGCCTGATTTTAAGACATCATAATACGGCCGCAGGTCTGGTCAATTGTGATCCTGGTCTGGCCATTTCTGTGCTCCTCCAGGGTTTGCGCCCTGTGCCTGGGCACTGTTGGCACACCCCTGTTTTTGGCACTCGCCCCTGTCGCACTATTTCGGTCGTAGCGATTTACCTCGACGGAGACTAGTCAAAAACGCAGAAAACTGCAGTGCAATATTCTCTTAGGATAGAGCCAAAAGTGCAGCGCTGCCTTGTGTTGAAACTACAGTTTTGTATTTACTAAGCTACTGAAATCGACTTGTCGCGTCACTGCCTGAAGGCTCTTTCTCAACGACGAGTTCGACGATACACAATAACCTTCATATTGGTTTGTTCTTCTATTGATGAAGACCGCATTAAAATCCGTAGCTTAGTTTGAAAGATCTAAAGCGAACAGAGGCGGGAAGCAATTTTGTTTTAGACTTTTAAGTGTACTTAAGATTTAAATGTATTTTCTTTCTTAAACCTTCCTATTATCACGATTTAGAATAATTATACTGTTTAGTTCGTGCGTCGTGGTATAGATGTCGCCACAACCGTGTTACTTCACAGCCAGTTGATTGAAGGCTTCTCCAACTCTAATGTACAGCGTTTAATGTTCCGCAAAACAAGGAGTGTCAGCTTCTAGCCAATATTAAAGTGAATGTAATAGTCTACTTGAAGAACTACATTCAATGATATACTCCTATGGGTATACATTGCTGGTTCGCTTGCAATGCGGGTTTAAAACGGCTATTTTAAACAATGTTCCTAAAAGTGATCAGTGGATTTCCAGCAACGTCATTAGCAATTCTTCTAATTTTCGTAAAATGGTTACACATTTACTCCGAATTGCCTGTCATATCTGAACATAGAATAATAGCATGGACTGAGCCTTAGCTCTCTAGAAAGAGCGAAAAATTAGTTCTAGAATCATCTTCTTTTTTTTTGAAGTGAAAACTTCTTTAGCGGCGTTGTGCACTTTTTTTGGAATGGGTAAAAATGTTAAACTCGCGTCAGGACACATGACCCTGATCGAAAATTCGTAAGACGGCGCAGGGGGCTTGCGCGAATGTTCGTGTGTGTTTATTACTGTTCAAGTTTTCACTTCTGCCGGCACTCCCAGTCCCAATCTTTATGTCTTTCTTGTAAGACACAGATAATTTATTTGGTGATATAAAGAATTAAACAATTTTATTTGAAACTAACTGTTCATCGCGGTTGCACCCGGTATTCGGCGCCTATTGGTCTTGGCTTGATGTAATATCTTCCTTCCGCAATGAAAGGGCTATGCAATATGAAAATATTATTTAATTCGAACCAGTAGTTTTTGAGATCAGCGCGTTCAATCAAAGTAACTCTTGAGCTTCATAATTTTAAAAATATAGATTTAACCTTTTTGATGATGATGGATTGACATGGGTTGCCTTCAGTCCATGCTATAAGATTATGTTAAGACATGTCATGTAATTCTATTTGTGTCATTTTTGTGAATATTATATACATACATGAAAATAGACACGAAGTGAATCATTAAAGGCTTTGTCAAGCAGGTGTGGCGAATGCGAAGCGTGACGTTTTTATTTGTAATGTATGAAATTGTTTGAATCCAGTCACATAGAAAAGCGAAAGCGATCCGATAGCGTGACAGAACTATCGGACTGACGTCTCGCTTCGGTTTGGTATCGCTTCGGAAACGCTTCGCTTTCGCCTGTCTGTTTCACAAATTCATAAGAGTATTGCATAAATTAGCCGTTTGAGACCCGCTGATACCGCATTGGATATTGCTCTAACTGGTATAACAGTTTGACAATGACAAGTTGATGGTCTATCGTTTGAGTATCATTACATGAATGCTTTTAACCTGTAATTTAATAGGCTATTAGAAACGACGCGAGAAGTATCAATAGTGAGAATATATTATTATGTTGTCTTTCATTTGAGCTAGCAATTTTCTGTGGCAGCTGTGCCATATATATCGCAATGTATGTTTTGCAAATTATCATAATATAACACCAAGCTTGTAACCACTGGGGGGTTGGGCAGGTGTACCTAACTACCAAATAGTACACCATTTAATGTTTTATTTTTTAATATTGCCCTACACTTTTTTTTTATCGTGGTAAAATCATCAAATGAGTCCTCCCACCCAGGGCAGGGCGGGAGGGACTGTCAGACTTGTGCTGACTAAAATCCACGGTGTCCTTCAATAGCCCTTTACGTACCGGGGTACACTAGGAATTTCTCCTGTATCTTGTGTGCGTTTATAAACCACTATCCTTTGCCAGCGGCTTCGCCCGCTCCTAACCCCCCCCCCCCTATAGCCTATGTCACTCAGGACCAATACAGCTTTCTACTGGTGAAAGAATTTTCAAAATCGGTTGAGCAGTTCCTGAGATTACCCCCTACATACAAACAAACAAATTTACCTCTTTATAATATTAGTATAGATGAAATTCACATACACAATCGGGCCCGTAATTTCAGGTTTGTTCCATGCGGGGAACGAACTTGTGACACGCAGCGCTGCAGTTGATTGCTCAGCCACTGCGCTAACTGTGTCGTTTAAATCCTATTTAAACTAACGCAACAGTGGGTCCTGAACAACACTAGCGAGCAACAAAGTATTGAAACACTTAGTTGGAATTGATCCGGGATAGCTCCTTCAATAATGGCGTCATTTGACTGAATACGGTATCAATTTGAAGTTAAACCTTTAAAGCCATTTTCATTGTTCTTAACTTGATATTAAGTACTCAAAATCGCGCGGAATCTGAGTAATTGATTCCATATTTTTGCTCGCAATTGATTCATAGTGAATTCCAAACTGTTATTTGTGAAAACCACGCCCTTTCACAAGTTTTCATACATACAATACTCGTACAAAAAGTAAGAACCGTCGAGTACTTTAAGTAAGAACCGTCTGACAAATTTTCAAAGTGAATTGCGAAATAAGTTGCGAAACATTCGAAGTGATGAACGCTCACTTCGTAAATGCGAATCGGGACCATTGTTCTCTTAGCTATAAGATGGATCTCGTACTAAAGCTTGTGACATACTGCAAAGACTTTTTATAAATGTAACAATAATAAATATATTGCGCATATTGTAAGGAGCTTCCTCTCCAGCTGACCAACGGTAGCCTAAAGTCTGTTCCCGATGCTGGTGGACTGCTATTTTTGTATTATTAAATGTTTATTTAAAAATTTAAAAAATAAATAAATATTCCACAACTATCACACAACGCCATCTAGTCCCAAGCTAAGCAGAGCTTGTGTTATGGGTACTAGACAACTGATAAACATACATATATATTTCTAAATACATACATATTATAGATAAATTACACCCAGACACAGAACAAATGATCGTGCTCATCACACAAACATTTGTTCTGGGTGGGTCACTTACCACTAGAACAACAGGACCAGCAAAATACGTGTAAAAATTGAATAAAGATTATAAATATATGTATAATAGACATCATTATCAGCCTATAAGTATTCCCACTGCTGGGACATAGGCCTCTGTGTGTATAACAGACAATCACATATTATTAATTAGGTACTAAAACACACTTCAAATACTGCAATACCAACAAAATCATCTACCGCATATAATTCCTCCACTTCTAAATCCATCAATCATTACAATCTCAACAAACACTGCACCGCCGTGCGTAGCAACAAGACGTTCTAAAATAATTTGGGTGGCGCTGCGCCGGCGCAGCCGAGAGAGCGGCGCGCGTTCCCACGTGCGCGCGCGCTCGCCTGCCTTGAACGACCTTGCCGATCGCCTGGTTTTACTTGCAACTATTGTACGTTCGCGTGATGAAGGTGAACGCTTTTAATTTTTGTTTAAATATTTTGGTAGGTGAGTGGGGAGCTCAATATAATACCAGCTACATAGATCAGTTTTGCCGAGGTCGTCCCGTAGATGGGTCCACTCATCATTATTTACTGAGTTCCCACCGTGTCTCGGAATCCATCTATCTTTGGCAGTAATTCTGGGTTTGTGAGAAGTACGACAATTCACTTTTTTTTACGTGGTAAAATCATCAAATGAGTTTTCCCACCCAGGGCAGGACGGGAGAGACTGTCAGACTTGTATTGACTAAAATCCACGGTGTCCTTCAATAGCCCATTACGTTCCGGAGACACGATTACCTGATAAGACAGTCCCGCGACCCCGGCAGGCTTTGGCCCTCTAAGGGGGGACCCGTCATATTCCTGACAACTCTGAGGCGCGCGTGGAACACGAACGCGTCGGCCCGGGCATGGTCCATAACCAGACGGCGAGTCGCCCATGACTCGCAGTCCGTATGCCCGCGCCTACGTTGGCCGCGTCGACCCGGGAATGGTCCATGATCAGACAGCGAGTCGCCCATTACTCGCCGTCCACGCTTCTGGCCAACGTAGGGCCGGAAATCGCCTCGACTGAGTCTAACACTTATTCATAGTTTGAATTGTCGTTCTTTTCGACGAATAATTTAAATACGAATTAGTAGCCCAAGGGGACTGTTTAACCCTGTTCCTAATGTGGTTGTACTCAGATGTATCCGGTAAGACTGCAAGGAAAATGGCTAGATCTTTTACTACTACTCTTCGTGTTCAAGAGCTATAAACGGTATAGCAAGCAGTGTCATGTCTGCCGCAGAGCCGACGAAAGGTGGAGTAGGAAGGTTCTCGAATGGAGACCGCGTGTAGGATAAAGTAGGGTGGGACGCCCCCCGGCAAGATGGACCGATGACCTGAAGAAGTTAGCTGGCAGCGGCTGGATGAACAAAGCAGGAGATCGTGCGCTGTGGCGCTCCCTGGGAGAGGCCTATGCCAGCAATGCACTGCAATAGGCTGAAATGATGATAATGAGGGTCATGAGGAGACTGTCTAAACAGGTACCACGGTTTTGGAACTCAAAATCAAAATCAAAAGTATTTATTTCACATAGGCCCATGAGGGCATTTATAAAACGTCGACAGCAGGTGCTCGGTTCGGGTTGGTCGATTCCATGGAGAAGAACCGGCAAGAAACTCCATGGTTACTCTTTTAAAATATGGTATAGTTTTACAAACAGATTGTTACAATTTTTCAATGCTTAGATATGTGAGAAAAACGTAGGCCTGGTCACAAGGGGGAAGGAAGACTCCAAAGGTAAGCGATGGAACAGGGTGTTTCTCTAATCAGTAAGAGTTAGACAGTCCCTTCCACTCCACCCAAGGCAGGAGGACTCATTTGTTGATATTAACACCTCCAACGAATAAAAGCCATAAGCAAGTAGATATATCGTCGACGCCGACCATCAGCAAAATCCTAAAAACCCAAAAGTTGTCCATAGCTGGACATGCGCCTCCCATTAGTTGTGTACTTTTCGTACTCAGCTTAATAACAAGTCAATTTCATTTTCTCTCATTCATTCACAAAACCAATAATAAACCTAAAACATTTTCAGAGACAATTTCTATTCTCAAAATAAATCTGTATCGTTATAATTACGGAACGAAATGTACGCTAATAATACCAGGTATGTAGTTACCTATAGGACGATTGTGGCGCAGAAAAAAAAAGATACGAGTAGGTATGTATATTCTTTTTTTCCGTTCTCTGTGCCAAATGGGACGTGAGCTCTGCGTGGGAGCTCTGACGTCGTGGATTCTCGATATATTGTCGATGTACTCTGAAAAAGAAAGATTTGTGAAATAAAAACGTTGGTAGACGTTGCTTTGATGTTTTGTTGTGAATTAGTTGTATAGAAAATTATTTTTTAGATGTTTCTTATATCATTATCTTGCCGTTATTCCGATCTATTGATTCCTGTTTTTTTGTTTCCTAACATTTATATAGAGTCTAACTCAATAGTTACAGCTATGAACTTTTCTAATTCTCAGTTGCGGTGGTAGGTCATACCACAGCCGCCTGGCTTGAGACTACCATTCTATTGGAGTCCGGTGCCAAATAGTTTTAACTGTTTTCTGTCAGTGCGCAGGAGTTAGGCTGTATCCACAGTAGGCAAACTGTTAGCAGCCGACTGAGTGAGGCGCAAATTCGTGGCCAACTGAAATTTGAGTTTGCTGCAAACTCAGATCAATTTTCGTTCGTCGCAAGCAAACTGTTATAAGTAAGCCGCTTATTTAGGTAGATCGCATGAATAGTTTTCGCCAAACGGATTCACTACGTCCTGCGAATAACCACATCGCCGTGCAGCGTTCCGGGCGCCGACTGTCTCAGTTAGTGGCCGACTCACAGCAAAATCGGTTACAGTCGGCGGCGGCGATATGGTTGTTAGCCGGGCGTAGTGAATAGTAGCGCCGCAAATAATGCGGGACTCGCACTCGGGACTAACGTGTCCCGGCTGTCATTTGTAGATCTTTGACAGTCGTTACTGTTAGTCAGAAAGCACATAAAGCCGTTGCTTTACGTGCTTTCCAAGGCACGGAGGAAACTCGCTATGACAGATGGTCACCTATCCACAGACCAACCTCGGTAAGCGTGGCGTAATTATTTAGCCACGAGCTCCTCCTATTTTGGTGGATAGCTTACCTAATATACGTAGCAATGTATATCGCACAAGTCTTTAGACCAGTCCCTGTGTTTAGTATTATGCCTGCAACATAAATTCCTCAGACTCATCAAAGTATGTGGTAACACAGTGACGCATGTCCTATTGTTCAGTGGCGTCTAATTCCGTGAGTCATGACTGTCATTAGTGCCAAATTGTCGGCCGCTGGGTTACTGGCACATCTCGCGAAGACGTTTATGACCGGACTGACACTTAATTGAATGGTTTTCATTCATTTTCAAGCCAAGAAGAAATGTTCAAAGTTCTACTGGCTTGTTTAATTGAAAACGATGACGATTGGAGAGGAGGAGACCAAATTAAATATTGACGGATTATCTGATGAAATATATGAACAAAAAATAAGTAAAAGATAGCGTTACAATGATCTGTATTACTGCCTCGGCGGTCTTGTGGTCGCAAGCGCGACTGATGCTTATGTTCAGCTCCGTGTTCGAGCAAAGTGTTACTAGGATTCTCCATTAGGAATTACTCAGTAGCAGCTATGGAGTCTGGAATTGAGCCCGGTGGATGGCAAAAGGCTGATCCCTATTAAATGGGTCTTAACATAAAACACAGCTAAACCTTGCTCAACAACATCTAGTATAACATCTTTCACCTGTCCTTGGAGCAGGATCCCCTCTCCTTCAATCCCATTTTTTTTTAATTGTCCATACCTGTCAACTAAGACATCTCCTTTTCTTTCTTGAAGTGGTAAAATGAATTGAAAAAAACTGTCAGACTCTTACTGACTTATCCACCCTGTACTTAAGGTTGCAATTTACTTTCTGTCAAGATACTGTGTCAGGAGACTGTGCCCACTAAGACAGTCCTGCGCCTGTTAATTGAGACATCACCTACAGAGAAGAATGCGACACTTACTGCAGTCTTATTTAGCGAACGTATTTTAATGCAAGTAACTGCTAATGGAAAATAACTGCCGCGACCCCGTTTCTTTGTCTTAATTCTTTTTTTTTGCGGCCAGTCTCGTTATGTCAAAAATGATAATTTTATCTCACTTTCAGAACTATTATTTTTCATTGATTGTGATAATACATGCTAGTTAAGTATTGGTGTGTTAAGTGATACTGTATTTATTGTTCCAGTTTGTTTTAAGTAGCTAGTTTCTTTAATTGGACGTTTAGCAGTTTTTCGTGATAAAACCTAGCAAAATTATTATCTTTTCATTAGATTTCAAAAGTACATAAATCGTTAAGGTACTTATTTTTTCTTTAAATACTGTTCCAGTTGCCTAAGTAGGTCTAGGTACTTTATTAAAATTTGAAACCCATTTCAGAGGTTTCTTTTTATGAAGAAGACATAAACAAGGTTGAACAAAATATGAGCGAGCTTTTAGGCAAGTTTTGAATTTTCAAATTTAGGGTGTGATTTCATCAAAATCATCATCTTCCTGCCTTTATCCCATTTTACTTTAGCTCGCAGCTTCACCTTAAGGTTAAAGCCTAAGGCATTAGCTCCGCCTGTCGGGGTCGCGGGACTTATGATTTACCATGATCCTGGTACGTAAAGGGCTATTGAAGGACACCGTGGATTTTAGTCAGTACGAGTCTGACAGTCCCTCCTGCTCTGCCCTGGGTGGGAGGATTCATTTGATGATTTAATCACGTTAAAAAAAGGCATTTACTTTGTGCATAAAGTTTTAATGAATATATAAATAAATAAGAGTAAAACGTTAGAAGCTCGCCAGAAATAATATTCAAAGTTAAACTGCTACTCAAATTCAAAGTTAAAGTATTCTTCACAAAAATAAGAAAAAAAAACTCTATCACAAAATTCACAAAAATAATAATAGCTACACCTACACATTTGCCACAGGCGAGCCATTTTGAATAGAAAGGGTGGGTGTACCAGGTAACTTTTTCAATTTCAAACTGAAGGACACGTTTGAACGCTTTCACCTGGCGAGATGGATGTTTTATGTAGCACTTCAGTTTTTATTTTGAAGTATCGTGATTTATGTGCCTTGCTTGAAAATTGAATCGTGTATGCACAGGGCCGCTAGCATGAGTGCGCGAAGTAAGCGTAAAGAATTACATACATAAACTTTGGGATATTATAAATTGCATATCAAATAAAGAATCGCCTATCAATACATACTCATCATTTATATTCTTTTTTACATCAAATAACTTACTTCACCACAAATAAACTAAATGTTTTACAAAACTCAAACTGCAGATAATTCGAAATTATACATCAATATGACATTACTTTTTTTCTCCTAATGCAATACAGTTAAATTTATTTTTGTACAAAAATACTACATACATAGCATAAATACTGACTGCACAGCAAATTTTCCATATTTCATAGCAAAATAACTATCCCAGTCGCATATTAACCAGTAAGTACACGCTGGCACCCCGACTCGGACAATTTAGGTTAGGTTATTTTTTTTTTAAACCACCCAGAACTAGGAGCCCCGCGAAGCGGGGCTCCGTCGACATGCTGGGAAGCGTGGACGCCCCGCGAAAGCAAGACCCGCTTTAATAATTCCATAAATTACTGGTATGTGGTAATTAATAAATAATAAGACGACTGTGACTAATAAAATGCTGTTTTATTTAGAAAAACTGCTGTAAATAATATAAAAATAGAAGCTATATTTAAAAGAAAAAGAGTTAACATGTATAATGTGCATTAAGATTATTAGCTGTGCATTGATGAAAAAGCTTTTGCTTTAGGAAAAATCGCTGTACGCTGCAAAAATAAATTGTAGTGTGTTTAGTGATATTTTGAGTTGAATATTTTGCTGTGCAATCAGTAATTTTGATGGGAATTCGGAATCTTATTGCATAGAAAAAGGATATTTTTTGATTTGCGTTTAAATACTACCCATAAACTTTTACCCATGGCAGAAACTACACGCCTCCTATTCTGAGACTGGCCTCACATACGCTGAAATTCTTTTCAGAATTCAGAGACGCGAGTCGGAGTTCATCTTTCTGCAGATCATCAATGCTCAGGCAATATCTCTTGTGTTGCAGGCGTCCATAAGCTGCATCAGGTGGACCGTATGATTGTTTGTCGCCATAATAGTATAACAAAAAAGGTTTTTTTCGTCCTACACTAGAAGTTTCTCCCTGTATCGTGGAAGCGCTTACAAACATAGAAACTCACGTACGAAACCATCCAGATCCGGTACATTTAATTGTAGATCAAACAAATATTTGCGCGAGACACTGCGCAGCAGCTCTAAATAGCTCCAAAAGCACTAATACTTAATGGCATTTAAGCTGTACTAAGTGTATTATATAAATAAATAAATATTATGCCCATTAGAATGTGTGTCATTCTAAATTTTACAGAAGATCGGTCTGTAAGAATTATGACGACTGGTAAAAAAAAGATTAAAGAGATTTTAAATTACAAATTCCAACTCTAAATTCAGAAAGGAATTCAGAAGGTGTTAAACCAGTCTTATACTGTCGTTTCGCCTGTTCCACTTTCATACAACGTTCATGCTATGCCGCGTACACACTAGATCAATGAATGCCAACCGGACACCTTCGTTAACCATCTACGCCGACTTTGATCGAATGTTTCAATTCTTTTAATGTTACGTCGGCAAACGCCAAAGAACGTCTGTTAGTGTTCGGTAAGCCGTGCATACAGGACCAACGAAGGTCTCTGTTGGACAGGTGAGTACGTGAAATCAGGAACAAACCCATGCGTCTACCCTCTTTCTTTCTAGTGTCAGTAGTAACAGACAAAGAAAGAGGGTAGTTAGATTTGTATGATCCTAAAAAATAATTTTATTTTCTACCCACCTGGATAGTCCAATCAACCCGCGATCATGGCGTTCGAAACAGCGTAAATCGGAGAGAAAAGTGAACCGTCAAGGAAGACATCCCGTGACAGTATAAGACAAGGTAAGGTCATTAATTTATGAGTTTACCAAGGGCATCTTGACATTGACAAAATAAAGTAAATAATTAGATTTTTATACTGTAATATAACTATTTACTCCATAAATTTCATTTACTGTTTAATTTGACCAAAACTTTGGTAAGCTCATTTGATGATTAGAGCACCAAAAGAAACAAAATTAAAAGGTAGGCCAAAAATACTCGGCCTATCTATCAACGTTATTATTGTAGTATTAGTGGCACTAATCTGTGTTACTACTATTTGTATTGACCCTAAATTAATAAGGATAAGGAAAAGTGAACAATGATGACATGTAACTAGCCCGCGGCTTCATCTGCGTGGATTTTTGAATTTCTCATATCAACTTTGACTGGGCATTTTGTCCTTTAAGGTATTGATTTAAAAAGTAGGTTTCCCTAAATCCTGAAAAAATTATATCAAATAAACAGACGGACAAACAGACCAAGGTATTTAAACATTTGTTTATAATGTTCTCTACTATCGTCTACTCACAAGTAATAAGATACTAAGAGTACAGATAATACTCCAATTAAAGCATAATTTCATATCAATAGGGGCAGGTTTCAGTCAATGATCTGCAACATGTTATTGTAAAACAGAATCATGATCAGTAAACCTGCGTACCTTGTTTTGTAAACAACAAAGTTCAAATTGCAGTAGCAAATTTAATTGCATGCATTTATCAGAAACTCGTGTTGTTTACAAAGAATCAGATGATTCGTATTTCGGTCGGATTTGAGGTCATAACTTATGCATCTACGTATTGCACTCTGATGGCTTTTTCAAGATATCATTATTATTTATATTTTTACTTTAATTTTGTGGGTCTTGAATGTCCACTTTAGCAATGTTATTAACATTAATGTTGCTAAAATTGTTCTTTATCAGTTATATTATCTACTCGAGCAATAGAATTTTCCATGTAAAGAATTTTCTAAATTTATTGCTTTCGCATCATATTATAATATGTTCTTTTAGTCAAGCAATAGAGTAGATAATTCATACAGAATAATTTTGGAGTACATAGTTTGTAGTTTTTAATATATTCATCAATGAATTGTTAGTTATCGGCCTAGATTAAACTCAATGGACCCATTAATTTATTTATAACTGGTGACTACACTGTATGCGTCTGTACGACACTATAAGTACACTTATAGGCTTGCTTCTTTTTCTGAATGTCACTTTTGTTTGTCACTGCTGAAACTTTTGCTCTATTAGAGTTGTAAGTCCTCACGACGGCGATAGGCGGAGACCGCTCGCGCGCGGCATTGGTCGAGGCCATGCTGCGGGGCGAGACGGAGTGGGAAGCGGTCGCCTCCTTCTGCGAAGCAGTCATGCTCGTGAAGGAGGAGGCGGGCCGCGTGAGGGAGAGGACAGCGTCCTCCCTCCACCTCAGCCGCAGTGATAGACGCCCACGGCGCCAGATGTTGCCAGGAGATCTCCGGCCATCGTAGGCGCCAGCGTGCGGTCAGCGAGTAATGGGCAACTCGCTGTCCGACCATGGACCATGCCCGGGTCGACGGCGCGTTGTGTTCCACGCGCGCCTCAAAAAGTGACAGCAAAGTGACGGAGCCCCCCTCTAGAGAGCCAAAGCCTGCCGGGTTCGCGGGACTGTACGAATTACCGTTACCCCGGTACGTAAAGGGCTATTGAAGGTTACCGTGGATTTAAGTCAGTACGAGTCTGACAGTACCTCCCGCTCTGCCATGGGTGGGAGGACTTATTTGATGATTTTACCACGCTAAAGCGTATTACATCCGCATGGTCCTCACATGACCGGAAATTTAATTAATATTATTTATTAAAAATACTTGTTCCGAATTATACCCTACCAAATATTCAATAGTTTTAGGAAGAAAATAAATTCGCCAAAGATGCAATTGCGATGTGATTGCGTCATGCGATACAGCGATAGCCTTGAAGGTTTCAATTAAATCTTAAGAATGACTTGCTAGATTTCGATACGGATTTCTTAGTTTTAATACTTATTTCATCAGCTGTTGGTTTCCTTAAAAAAATGTGAAAAATAAAAACAAATGAATAAAGCTATTGTTTACACGACTCCATAAAAATGTGTGAAAGTATAGACGCCAGCAGGTCAACCTAACCGAATCTGAAAAATTTTACCAATTGGACATTAACCTTCCACTATTGTGATAGGGTTGAAAATCTATTTAAGAAGTTTGACAGATTGTGGTAGGTTGATGTGCTGCTGGAGTCTGTACCTAATTGTTGAATAAAGAAGTTGTCCAAATTGTGGCATGACCTCAAAAACTGCGCAGTAGTTTTGGATGTCAGAAACACAGACAGGTGTACAAAAACACAAACTAGTTTGTTTTTTTGTCTGCTACATTTTCCCTCATTCCATATGTGCGCAATTACAGCATTTTATAAGATAATTTGAAAGTAAGGTCGACATTGAATTAGTTTTAAAGACATAATTGTAATGAATTGCAAATTCTTCATCATTAAATTAATACGGCCTTTGCTACTGAGAGTTTGGTAACTGTTTACTTGAGACTAAAATTATTTCAATGTTAAACAGTATGTGTCAGAAAATAAGGTAAGGTGTGGTCATTTTGTCGCGGGGCTGTCTAAACGGATAATCATGACCCTAGAACGTAAAGGGCTTTTGAAGGAGCGCAGTTTATTTAAGTCGGTGTCAATGACACTTGACACAACGCGCCGTCGACCCGGGCATGGTCCATGGTCGGACAGCGAGTTGCCCATTACTCGCTGCCCGCATGCACGCGCCTACGGTGGCCGGAGATCGCCCTGAGACGTCCGTCGCCGTGGGCGTCTACCACTGACCCTATTATATTTCAGTTAAAAGTAGGATAGGAAGTAGGGGTGAGCCTTTTACCGTTAGCCGAAAACAAATCTTAAATATGAAAAAAAAAAACATGGCCGATCCCAAGTGAGCTCTTGTTGGAAGGAGCAATTGAGATCAAAAACAAAAAAAAACATACTAATAACTATAATATTACTTCAACTAATAGTTCATATCTATATATATAAAAATGTTATGTTGGTTTGTGTATGCTTTAAAAACTCAAAAAGTACTGCACTGATTGAGCTGAAACTTTAGCATGATATGTAATCCGCATCAAGGATTGTTTTTATCTATTTTTTTCATCAGTCACATATCCGCAACCGCGAAAAAACAGTTTTTTTAACGATCAGCTCTGTACCAGTGACCGCGCCATCTACCGGAAGCGAGGATAACACTGGCTGACAACCGCAGTCGTAATGACGCAGTCACATGAGAAGAAATTTTGGCATGATATATAATCCGCATTTTTTGTGCCACAGCGAAGCGGGGCAGGGTACAGCTAGTTTATTATAATTATGTAAATTATTTGTTGTTTTGGCATTCAAACTTTAGAACATTATGAAATTTTGTATCGATAAACATATAAGATTATCATAACATGTTTATTAAATCTTCAAAATTTATAAAATAATTTAAAAGTTAGTATCCATAATAACTTTATAAAAGCGTTAAAAATTGCGACACAATTTCCTACCTACGTTTATTATTTTCATTTATTAAATAATGTAAAAATTATAATATTTGTTCAGCCGTGTACTTTAAGTGTAAGTAAATAAAACTGTAATTAATAGTTACTTGGTTGTTGAAACAATTGTACTTATTAAAGAATTGGAAGGAAATAGGTATGGTAACAGAACGTGTTAAATAAACATAAATAACGACGCTTCTAAAACACATGTTACCACCAATGAGAGGTACATATTTTTGAAAAAAAAAGTTCTAGAAATAACAGATAACATATTTTTTATATTTTATAATATAATATATAATTTAACTGACAATTTTTTATTGTTACCAGAGAAAGGTGACAGCGAATTGTAGGAAACCGTTTGACAGGTTAATTTAATCTACAAAATTAGCAAAAAAACTTCTAATTGAATTAATTTCATTAGATTCAGCGTATATTTTTCTCATACATACATCATCCCACATATTTTTGCAAAGGCAGATATTTCAGAACGTCACATGCTAAGATCACGAACTCACGCGCACGACGCGGAGTTTTGCAAGTAGAAGGAAAATTGTAAAAGTATGTAAATTTCCTCAACTAAGGACACAGTTAAGATCTTTTTGACCCCACCCACACACTTGACCAAGCCTCGGGCCTATCACAGATATATTTAGAATCCATTCATGCCACAATTACCCACAATATACTAATTGCATATGAACTACAAAGGAATCAAAACAACTTAATAACCGAAGAAATGGACGGCGCTATAAAATATGCATCGCTGCGTCTCTTTTCTCTCTGAAGATTGCGTAAGATAGGCTTATCAACAATATCAAAGGTTATCTAGTTTTGGACTTTAAGTTCTAGTTCACAATAGTCATCATCGAATGCAAATAAATGTGTTATGTTTATTTATGGGAGCACGCGCGATCGCCACAACGTTGCATGTTGATGTTTTGTTACGAGTTCAATCGTACATGTGTCACTTCGTTATCTTTAGATAATTATCGTAGTAGGGTAATTATTATCACGTGTGGGTTCAATCACCGATAATTGTTTTACCCCTACGCAAGGCACGAATATGCGTATAATATATGCGTAGAATAAGACTTTTTATCCCATGGTGTGAAAAGAAAAATTGAAGTCGAAAATATATTCGTCACCGACATCCTTGTAATACTAAAGTCGGTATAGTAGGATATTACGGAACGTCACACAAGACTCAAGCATCACTTCAATTACTTTTAAAGTTTCAAACAATATTAATAAATAAATTTTAATAAATAATACCTGAGTGAACATTTACATTTACGTTATAATCTTTTCTTAAGCAAACCAATTGCTTTATCTCAAACCTGCCAACTTATTGTAAACGGAAAGTAATTTTTAAAATTAATGAAGAATTCAAAGGCTAAAGACACACACACTGTGGCATATTGCACGATCACTTATAAACCTTCCCACTTATAAACCCAATCTGAGTATTTTTCATGATAGATTCGAAACGAAATTCACATCTCTTCTCAATAAATTCACCATTCTTAAAATAGCTCCAGAAAATAGGAGTCCTAATATCCTTCCCAGTTTATTCCTCCCTCCGAATACTGAATCACACATCTGGAATATTAAGATCTCTTACGGTACAAACTGTATCCCATTATGCAAATGTGGCCCAGATAAACCGACCGTTGATCCTGAACTGCTAAACAATAATGTATGCTATAAATACGTCTGTACGAAAAATGGATCTGCAAAGGTGTGGAACATAGTTATGTTTTTTAGTGATTTATGTAAAGTTTACCTTACAACCTTAACCTTCTTTTCCTTCTTTTTTATAAAACTAAGTCGAATAACATTATAACACAGCGCCTGTTCGTACCTATAGGTAACTAAAGTGCACTAGCATTTAAAACTGTTGTTCTAGAATATTTCAGTGCTCCCGGGTCGACGGCGCGTTGTGTTCCACGCGCGCCTCAAAGAGTGTCAGCAAAATGACGGGGCCCTCCTCTAGACGGCCAAAGCCTGCCGGGGTCGCGGGACTGTACGAATTACCGTGACCCCGGAACGTAAGGAGCTATTGAAGGACACCGTGGATTTTCGTATAAAACAAAATCTATTGGCTAGATATTGTGATCCACTAAATCATTCGATGTGTGGTATGTTTGTGTAATTTTATTTTATCTGTAACGAACTCCACACTATAACTTTTAGAATTTCCGACCTACTTAAACAATAATTTATAGATTATTTGAAAGAATCTGCAACGAAAAAATGTCCAATCAACGCAATTAATGAATAATTTTCGTTAAAATTTCGATAAAGGCAAGCCGACAAAGTTTCCAAGAAATGCGATACTCATCAACAAATTAAAAGTATCGTATTGCAATTTAAAGTACGCTTGAATAATAATAAAGTCGAAGTTAAAGTGCCAACACTTCTCAGGATCGAACTTCAAACTTTAGAACTTTCAACTTCGCTGGCGGTGTGGATAATGAGGCCTGACTATCTTTAGGTCTATCAAACATTTTAATAGACTTCTCACTCATGAGGTTCCTTTTATTAAAAAAGAAGAAGAAAAGTTTGTATTATGAATATTAACATCATCTAGAACTCTTTAGAGGGTGAGGATATACCTATGCATGTTGTGACTAGTAATAAAAATGTTTTAAAAAAGTGTTAATGGATTTTCCCACACTTCACCACTGTGGGTGGCTAAGTGTGGCGTAATGCTCTAATCTAGGTACACAGAGAAATTAATTTAAGCTTAACTATAGCCCAGTCGCGCTTCATTCGAAAATACATATTCTTATTCGTATGAAATGCTCGTTCACAATCGTTGGTAGGAATATGCAACTGAATCTTACACTACCAGGGTTTATTTTCGAACTAGCGACCCGTCCCTGCCAGGGTTGCGGGACTGTACGAATTACCGTGATCCCGGAACGTAAAAGGCTATTGAAGGACACAGGTGGATTTTAGTCAGTACGAGTTTGACAGTCCCTCCCGCTCTGCCCTGGGTGGGAGGACTCATAAGATGATTTTACCACGTAAAAAAAAAGCGACCCGTCCCGGCCCCACACGGGTGCCATCTCTACTATATTATGCATGTCACATACATATAAACCTTCCTCTGGAATCACTCTATCTATTAAAAACCTGCATCGAAATCCGTTGCGTAGATTTAAAGATCTATGTTTACATAGGGACAGATAGACAGCGAGAAGCGACTTTGTTTTATACTATGTAATGATGAAGCATCAGCTTGTTTGAGCTTGAGCTTCGGATGAAACTAACTTGGCATAGCTTGAGCTTTTTTTTTTTTTTTTTTTTTTTTTTAGGGTGGCAAAATCATCAAATGAGTCCTCCCGCCCTGGGCGGGGCGGAAGGGACTGTCAGACTCTTACTGACTAAAATCCACCCGTGTTTCTTCGGATGCCCTTTACGTTCCGGGGCCGCGGTATCCTGGATTAAGAAAAAAGCCGCGACCCCAGCAGGCATTTGGCCCCGTCGGTGACGCGTGAAACACGACGCGCCACCGACCCGGGCTTGGTCCTTGGTCGGACGGCGAGCTTACCCATTACTCACCGTCCGCAAGCCCGCTCCGCCGCTGTGCCCTCTGCTGTTCAGAGGGACACGCGTTGGAGCATCCACCCGACAGGCTATTCGCATACGGGCAAAGAGACCCCTTAGGCACACAGTGCCTAAAAGAGTTTTTGCCCGCATCCCAGGGTGCACCGGCCCGAAAAACTGGTCTTCCCCCCGGACGTATCCGAAGGGGAACTCCAGTCCACGGGCGCACGTGGAGGTTTCCTGTCTTAGCACCCCGCATAGCTTGAGCTAGGATTAAGTTAGGTCGTAAAGATTTAACTAATTGAACTAATTGAGACAAATCATAACTTCAAGTTCAACATTTGGGTCGCGACACTGTCTGGGTCTCAGACCGGTCTAAGTAGGTCAATGACAATAGAACATAAAGGGCACTTGAAGACCACGGCGGATTTTAGTCGGTACCAATCTGTCAGTCCATTCTGTTACACCAAGTGAGGGAGGACTCATTTGATGATTTTACTACTTAAAAAACACGTCAGCATTTTTTGACTATCTTACTGGAAATCGGTACTAAAAGTATATGTTAGCATGCAACAGAAGCATTCATCTCGTAATTTTCAAAGAACCAATCAAAATTTTAATGGCATAACAACAGATTTAGGTCAAAATCCTTGATTTGCTGTGCACCTCACGTATTGGAGGGCTTTACTATCGAAACATGACTTGGGAAATCTCGTTCAGGGCCGTCTTGTTTACCCGATGTAAGGCGTTTGTACTTGCACGAATTATGTTCAGGGTTGTAAGGATTTGGGGGGCACGTAATAAGTAGCTAAACCCATACATTTTAACATATAGCTACACCACTTGCTTTCGACCAAAATATAGCTTAACCCTTTTTTAAAACCGCCAGCATCAATTTATCAATTAAAATAAGAAACATTGGTGAATTCATCCATTTGTCCCCACAAACTTTCGTATTTATCATTTTATGTAGGCAGCAGAAACTTGATATTTAGAATATTAAAATATCGTGTTTCTGCAACTTTCGTGAATTTTTAATTACATTATTATGTTTAGCATCATCATCGTTGTGAAATACTAAGTGAATTTTATTAATGAATGAATGCCACACCTATGTAACTTATACTTGACATATATGTTAATAATACACTTCACATAATTTTCGTTAGCTAGTGCATGTTCAATGTCATTCATAAAATCCAAGGCTCAATTGATTTTGAAAGTAAAGTTCCTCTCTAATGTTGCACTGACATTTCTCAATGTTGATAGATATCATCTTTCATCTACTTCGTATGTCTATTGCTCGTTGACGCTAAAAAAACATTGTCATCTGTATGGCCCTTTCCCAACTGTGTTGGAATTGACTTCCAGTAGAATCAGATACAGAATGTATATCTGTAAATTACATGGAACGACCTCCACAATCCAGTAACTGGGTAATACGATATCCTTGTCGGATTTTCGGGCTTAATGCCTTTATCAAACAGACCGGCGAAAGCGAAGCGTTTCCGAAGCGATACCGAACCGACGCGAGACGTCAGTCCGATAGTCCTGTCACGCTATCGGATCGCTTTCGCGTTTCTATGTGACTGGATTCAAACAATTCCATACATTACAAATAAAAACGTCAAGCTTCGCATTCGCCACGCCAGTCTGTTTGACAAAGGCTTAAGAACGTGTCCAACAGCTAATGTTAGAGAGCATAGGTCTTTATGGCGTCTCGCAGTTCAATCTAGGGCGTTGTCGTCTCCTTATCTAGGATATCCTGTAGGAGCATATAGTAGACGAGTACAGCAACGAACTGGCTGGAACGGAAAAACAAAACATTCCCGCGCGGAACAAATACTCGTATTTGTGCGACAAGTAGTTGTTTCGGGTCTGGGTGTCTGTGTATGTGAGTTTATATGTTTGTAAACGCACCCACGACACAGGAGAATTTCTTAGTGTAGGGCAACGTTTAAAAAAAAATGAATTCTCAATAGCAACCGAGGGTCTGGGTTGGTTTGTGTTCGATTAATGGCAATTCGCCCCATAACAATATATTATGTGATGAAAATAATTTGTCCTAAAGGTTTACCTATGCCTGTAACCCTTCGAATATTACAGTACAGGGTTATGTAATATCTTTCTTACAAGCAAAGATCAATTTATCGATGTTCAGATCCAGTCGCGTGTCGGGAAGTGTGAACTTCTATTTTGAATCGATTGCATGTTTGTATTTAGGCCATCATACAGTTACATCAGTCGCTTTCCCGTTATTGAATTTCAATAAGATTGTAATTCTTATGAAATAGACTGATATCAACAATATTTGATCATCATTTCTATATTTGTGTAAAAACTCTTAACTATTTTTGGGTCAGGTTTGTATTTTCGTTCTAGCATAATTATTCCCACAGCTGGAAAACACCTTCCTAAATCTACCCAGGAGCTTCTATCCAGCGTCACTTAGTACTAGACTTCGCGGTGCTTGTTCAGGTTGTCTTGTTCAGCAGTCCATCTTTTGGCAGGTTTATTTTAAAATTGTTCTATCAAAGCATGGTCGCGGGCATGAGCGCAGCGAGTAATGGGCAACTCGCTGTCCGACCATGGACCATGCCCGGGTCGACGGCGCGTTGTGTTCCACGCGCGCCTCAAAAAGTATCAGCAAAATGACGGGGCCCCCCTCTAGAGGGTCAAAGCCTGCCGGGGTCGCAGGACTGTACGAATTACCGTGACACCGGAACGTAAAAGGTTATTGAAGGACACCGTGGATTTTAGTCTGTACGAGTCTGACAGTCCCTCCCGCTCTACCCGGGGTGGGGGGACTCATTTGATGATTTTAACACGTAAAAAAATGAGCATGGTATTTCAGATGCGAAGTTGCAATAACGTCTCTGTCTATCATGATAAGCAATCTATGATTTTCTGGCCCAATATAAGGGATGTCTGCAATAAACAGTTCTGAAATAATTGCTGAATATATTACAGTCTACACAGTACGTGCGGTTCAATGCGCGTTTCCTCTTGTTCCACGAAATTCCTTGACTGGAAACTAGAGCGCCGTTTATTTATCCACCTACTCGTATTGAGGTAGTATGTTTAATATTATGTTCGTAGGAGATGGCGGGACGAACTGGACAGCTTTCGTCGGAACTGGAAGGAGGACGCCCTGTATCGTGAACGGTGGAAGGAGTGGAGGGAGGCCTTTGCCCAGGAGCAGGCCAGAGCAGGCTCTTAAAGAAAATATAGTGTGGGGATCTTTCCTATTATTCATATGACGTTACATAAAAATTGTCATTATTTACTTTTTAAATATCAGCAAATAAATCCACCGCTACTGAGAATAGGATCTGAGTTATTAGGTCCGGGCTCTTGAGAATGAGTCTCTTAAAAATACGAGTCGTGTCTAAAAGAACTTACTGGTTTCTAAACCCAGCCCTTGATACGTCACGAGAGCATCATCAGATGCCTTTGCCTATTAAGCTAGTGGCTAACGTGAGTGTCATTTGGTGAATCAATGATTTCACATCGCACATGTCGAAAACCTGAGCCAACTCAGATAAAGCATCATAATTTATTCTTTATTATGAATCATTCGTTTCAGCTTTTAATGTGCATGTCAGTGAATCTTATCAATATAATTATTAATTTATGTAATTATTAAATTATTAATAATTGCAATAATCTGATAACATCGTATGACGAATCCTTGTAAAGAAAAAGTGTTACTCATTCAAAGAAATGTTTATAAAAAAATACAAATAAATTTCTATAATAATACTAGCAGACTCCGCGAACTTCGTAGCGCCACAGAATCAATACTACTACACTACTAATACTTGTACTACTACATCATTTGTTACAAAAAAATGTGATAAATGAAGAACCGCTCGACCGATTTTGTGCAAACTTCACATGATAAACCATCTACAAATAGTCCGAACAAAGCCTAAACATTTGGTTTGAATAGGTGAGCCCGTTTTTGACTTATAAAATTATTTATAATTAAGCCTTAATTAGATATTGTATTTTTTTTTTTCCTGTACCTTTTCCATTGGCTTGTTCTTTTGACCCAAAGGTTGACTGGTAGATGCCTTGCGGCATCAAGCCCACCTTATATACCATTATTGTATATGAAAGAATAATTAAAATCACAATTGAAAACATTTAATGGAAAAGAAAATAAATGCCGTCGGCATTTACATAGTAAATTAAGGAGAGCTATCTCTTTGTTACTCTTACAATACAAATTGCCGTTAATTAAATGAAAATAGTCAAAGACTATATCCATGATTAACCTTTATAGTTAATTCAGAGACAATAGAGTCTGCGTGATGAAATGATCTTTGTCGAGGCGTAGCGTGGGATAAATGACTAAGTGAATTACACTGAAATACATTTCTTTACTTTAATTAATTGACTTATAGTTGTCTCGGCATCAAAAGGATCCTCTTAGTTAATTAATTCAGTTTCGACGTAATGGATGTAGTTCATCTTCTTTGTTGATAAGGCTATGTTCATTTAGTTATCATGTTTCTTTAAGTTTTTACTTATTTCTTTTGTCGTAATACATCTGAGGTTATCACCTCGTCTATCATGCATGAAGTTGCGAGTTTAAAACTGGCAAGTACCAATGTATCATTTTTCAATGCATGTGTGACATCATTACAAACGTGAAAGCTAAACGTACTTATTTTTCGACTTCTATAATGAATATAAGTTTAAGACATGTCTGGATTTGTGGGGTTTCCAGAAGACAGGTAAATAAACTCTAACACCGGAGGTTACCATATCCTCAAGCGTAGAAAGAAAAAAATTATTGTATATGTATGCCGATTCGAATGCACTCTTTACCTCATTTCATCCGTGTTCTTTCACTGTCATAAAGCTAATGATTCACCTAATATTATAATCATTTCAGCCTATTGCAGCTCACTGCTGAACATTGGCCTCTCCCAGGGAGCGCCACAGCGCAGGATCTCCCGCTTTTTTTTTCCAGCCACTGCTAGCTATCTTCTTCAGGTCATCGGTCTATCTTGCCGTGGGGCGTCTCAGCCTACGTACGCGGTCTCCATTCGAGAACCTCCCTACTCCACTTTTTGTCTATTCTGCGGCAGACATGACCAGCCAGCTGTCTAGCCAATATCAGCTACAGTTTGACCAGTAAAGTTGCTTTTTTTTTATTTTATCTTGATTGCTGTGATTATGTGTATGTATTGATTTTATGATTAGGGAGATCCCCCAACAATTTATAAATTCATAGAAATAAGTTTTCTGCTGATTAGCTGTACTAATAAATAATAACACAACAGCATGGATTGATCTTCAAGGTTAATCTGAGCTTGCCCAGGTTGCTCCGTAGATGGGAGCGAGTTTAGCTTGTTGATCGCGGCTGTCAATAGCAGATCTTTGACAGTCGTTACAGGAAGCTAGACTTTGTTTTGAATTGTTTTTTTTTAATAATGTTGTGTGAGTTTTTCCATTTTTCTTTTCTCTATAGGCAGTATAAAGGCTTTGTTTGTGTGAGTAGGCTCAAGATCTGTGCCACGTTCATTTACTTTGTATTTTAACAACATATTGCTATTATTAGTCCTCTTATCAAACATTGTGATTATAGTACGACTGTTTACTTCGGTTCAGCTGCCGTAAGTAATTAACTTGTCATTGAATTAGTTACGAGTTTTATAACTATCATCTCTCCCTAGGAAATATAATTTGTATCATTTTTTTTATCGTGGAAAAATCATCAAATGAGTCCTCCCACCCAGGGCAGGGCGGGAGGGACTGTCAGACTTGTACTGACTAAAATCCACGGTGTCCTTCACTAGCCCTTTACGTACCGGGGTCACGGTAATGGAAAAGTCCCGCGTCCATAATTTGTATCATAGGCGCCGTTTCAAATATTGAACCTCACAAATATATACAGCCACAACCTGAACCTATTGGTTAAAAAACTTTTTTGTTTGCAGGAATTTAACCTGCGTAAAGCTGGGTACTCACTTAGCAGAGTTGCAGTCGTGGCGCAGCAGCCAAATGTCCAATCGCTCAGCCACTGCCCCGAATGTGTCAAATAATCGTTTACGTTTGCTCTAACTAAATCAAAAGGACTGTTCCTCATCAAACATTAAATAAAAGACACAAGTTCACTGTTTATATCACTTTTTTATAATTTATTTTCACAACATTTTTTATTTCTGTAAAATTTACAATAGCTTAAAACTCCTCACAAATATAATAGTAATTATGTATCGTAACAACACATCGTCGCGGTTCGTGTAACACGAAACAGGCAACTTGGAAGAGAAAGAAAAAAATAATAACTATAATGTAAATATACTTGATAATAACCTAATTAAGCTTATATAACGTAAGGCCTAGCAACCCCTAAACTAGAGAGTCGGTGTGTCGAACATTCGCTTTTAACATATGAGCGAGAGCTGCGACACGCGCGCTTCGGAGAAGTTGGAGGGTGGACAAGAAGCAGCGCTGCGGGCTCTGGCGGTGTAGCTGCTACGACTTTTTGTATGTCCGTGTGAATGCGGGTTTGAGCTGCTGATATTTTTGTGACTAAAGACTGTGTTTGGTTAATCCGAAGGGCATTTGAGACCTTTCCTTCGGACTTATTGTTTTTTGACGTTGTTGATTTTACAAATAACCAGTCTTGGTAAAAACTTTCAAATTTTAAAATGACTAACAATGTCACCCTCCCAAACTAATAACAGTCGTAAACATTTGTACTGATAGATTGTAAAACAGTATACTAAATGCCACATCGCTGCTAATTGGCGACGCCTCCAGTTCTGCGAAACTACGCTTTTAATTATGGCGTTCACGTGCTATACACCCACAAGAATACTCTTCTTACACATGTTTAAGACCAAGTTCTATCTTCACTGAAACAAAAACTGAGAAAATCATGTACTTGGGCTTCAGCTTTATCAATGAAAACTTTTTCATTGTTTTCATTTCGTTGAACAAACAACTCGATCTTAGTACCAACATTTTATAAATAGATAAATAAATGCTTCTAGTGTTTGATTGTATTAAAATTATAATTACTTTTGAGTAATTAACGTTGTTTCGTTATAGTAAAAACTATCATGATATCATCGAGGTAAATAACATAATTAGTAAATATGATTATAAAAGTAGTCGATATGTTAAACATCTCTTTCCACAAACACAATGATGTTAATAAATGCAGACATTTTAGAATCAAAGCCAACAGTTTATGTTTTAAACTTCCTTTTGAATTGAATCATTTTAGCAAAGAATTTCTACCTGATAAAACCCGATAAGCATGTCCATGCATTTTTTTTTTTTTAAATACTAGAGCCATGTTTCTTAATATGTTTAGCATAAAGACTACCTTATCTATCGCCAAAACTTTCTTCTTAACACATTTTATGATAACTGTATCAACAAAGATATTCAAATTAATTTTGATAAAAGATTGAGTTGAAAATGAATGACACGTGTGTTTGTTTACATCACGTGTGGTAAAATGTGACACTCAACAGGTTTTACTGATACAATTTTAACATAATAATGAGCAATGTTTTCAGAAACATACGCAGTATTTCCAGCTGATAATACTGTTTATATAATCAAGAAGTACCAATTTTTATCAGAAAACTTGGTGCTTTGAATTTCACTAACAAACTCCGAGCTAAGTCTCACAAAACTTCAAAAGATACCGATTTATCTTCTTAGTTTTAGGCTACCTTGCTTTTTGTTTGGTTCAAGCCAACGTAGAAAGTTAAGTACAATCTTTTAGAAATAAGCATATTATATGTATCTCAAATTCACAGAACCATTATCCAACAATATATACATATAAAACAATCAACCAACTGCTGCACGAGAACGCCTTTGACCAGTGCTCATTAGAATTAAAAATTAATTATAAAATAAGGCTAGCTGAAAACTGATGGTAACTTTAGAAAAAAATAATAAACCCTAAACTATATTGCAATGTCTCTCTAAGAAAAAAAGAAATTTAAAACATTTAGACCGTTTTTTTCGGAAGCGTTTAGCCACGTCCAGTGGTTTATATGAAAGAGCTTTATAAGCTAACAATAATCTCTCGGTGCCTTTCCACTTTTCTCGAATTTAACCCAATCCTTACGTGTGTTAGCAGTTGAGTGTTAACGGAATTCGGAATAGTGTTCTCGGCCCGAACTAAAGAAAGAATTATGTAGATGAGCCAAATTTATGTGTAGAAAGCGTGTTAATTAGAATTCATGATGGAAATGTCTACGTCCAAAACTACGTTTTTAAGAACTTACACACAAAAATACACAGTTAAATTACTGGTAAACTACGGCTAAAATACCTACATAATTATCTCCATAGTCGTAGAGAGAAAAAATCACAAAAATATACCATCAAATATCGTTTTTATTATATTCACGCGAGGAGGTAGTTCTTAACGGATTTTGCCAATAGCTGATTTACAATATACATATAACAATCACAGTTATTTATAATAAATATAGTGACAATAGAATGACATTCAAAAGACCTGTCGAAAAGACTACAAATCACAACTTAGACGCCTGTCTCGATATAGCAAGTAACACTAGTGATAATTAACTTACATTCACTCTTATTACATATGGAATAAAGTTTAGATTCAGTTAACTATGTTTATGTACTTCATTTATTTCTAAGTACAGACGACTGCGTACTATTTCTAATTTTAGGGCTACCGTTTGTCGTTTACCGTGTTCCGTTGCACTTATGGTGATTTGCTTCGTAGCATTAATATTCCAAAATGTCTTTTCTAGTGCTGTGATCATTCCATTTCGATACAATTTGAAGATAATATAAACAAAGACGAGCTGCACTAGACTGTCGCACAAGTGGAACGGATCACTGAACAAATTTAACTTCCATCAAATGTTTTATCACCTCCATGTCATAGAATGACGTTCAGCCAAGATAACAAGCATATGATAACAGTTAAAGTGTTTACAATACAACACTACACAATCCCAAAAAGTATTTTCGAAGTGTTTAAAAAATGAGATCTTAAAATTTTGGTTCGACAGTGAGCAAGTCGGGAAAATTCGTTCATAAACTCGATAAATTGTTCCGAAGTTAACTATAAAGGTTAACTCTATAAGATGATTGTACTTGATTACTTCGGATATATCTTCCGCTACTCAAAAATATACTACATAACAAACTGCTTAGTAAAAGCCCTACAAAGTTCATGCAATGTGTATAAATATAGTATTTATATCTCTGAATATGCATTTGGCAAAAATCTGACACATTCACGTATTGGCCGGACACTGTTCACACCATCGTTCATATATTCTATATCTCATTAAAATACAACAATAATAATATATCTCTCTATTGGATTTAATCTACATAGTGTTATGTAAGTAGATAATATAATCATCGACAACATGGTTAATTAATACAACAATTAAATCACATTTTCCATACATCTACAGCGTTAATACAACTGTAATTGATGAGACGTTAAAAGTTAAAAAAAAAATGTTCATAAGTACTCTGTTACTAAACGTGATTCCACTACTTGTAAATGTTCTTAAAATATTTTTATAATGGTATTTTTATATTATTTAAAAAAGCGTGAACTTTAATATTGTACACACCTTAGTAATATATTTTTTTGGGTTTTTAAAGTTTTTTTTTATTATTTTATATTTTTCTATGTGTATCTTAATTTGTTACTCGTACGCCAAGCCGTATACAATACTAGAGCGATCACGAAACGTGTAAGTGTATACATACATCCTTTCAGATTGATAAATACATAGTAAAATAGTTGTTTACGTGTTTGAGAGAGGAGCGGAGGCGACCGCGCTGGCTATGTCTAATGGACCTACCACACGCACAAGCTTCACCACAGTTTTGTTTGCGCAAGCCCGACTTGCTCGTACTTGCCTGTGTGTGTGGTTGGGCGATCAGTGTTGCCGACCGTGCTTTTTCATGGGAGAAGCTTGCGCAGGCAAAACTGTGGTGAAGCTTGTGCGTGTGGTAGGCCCATAACATTCGTGATCTACTACTACTCAACAGATATTCTCGCATTAAGGCCGTCTGTCAAGGCCGGACTTGTTATTTTACAAATTGTTCCTGCAAAAACTACACACGCTCCTCCGTTAGTATCCGTCACTCAAGTGAACCAGTCATCTTTCCTCGCCACTAATTTCCTCACTTGATTAGCAATAAAACTCGTATCCGACCGTCCGCTTCTCCGTGATATATCGACGGTGAGAGACATGCCACTACTTTTATGGAGACGACTTCTATACATAAAAGCTTAAAAATAACTTACTAGTCTTTTTATATAGGCAGACCATCGACTCGGACTCACTATCTAGCGGCGCATCCGTCACAATCCACGTGAACGATAATTTTCGTACTGCTAGCATATTAACTTATCAACACGAAAGGAGTACGACTAGAAATTACTTCACGTCGCGTCGGGCCGGCGCAGCCCGCGGGGGACAATTGACGAACGAATTGATCGGCGGACAGTGAGCAACACACGCGGCGGGGCGCCGCCACCCGCTCCTACGCGTACATACATTTTTTTATCCGTATTATATACATTTGGCACTAAATTCATCGTCGGTCGAACAGGAGGTCCGGTCACGCCGGGCAGGACGCGGGGTGGCAGCACTCGCAGTAGGGCGCGGGCGGGGCGCACTGCGCGGGCGGCGCGCACTGGGCGCACGTCACGCACTGCGCGCACGCGGCGCAGCCGGGGCAGGCGGCGCACGCTGCGCACACGCACACGTAGTACTGCGGCGCCATCATGACCGGCGCGCGCGCGCACAGCTCGCGGCACGCCAGCGCCTCGATCAGAGCCAGCGTCTGCCGCCGCTCGTGCCCCATCAGGCACACTGTGGACTCGCGCACCACGCCGTGCAGCAGGGTCAGGTACCTGCACCGAGCGACACCGCCAGTTAACGTCAACTGTGTTATACAGTATCTGCAATAATGGACATATTGGTTAATAGAGCACAGCACACAGATAAGTCGTGGTTTACAACCACATAGATAACCTAATCTGAAGTTTTAAGTTAGCCTGGTTCCTGTTGAAGTTAACTTGCAGAAATTTTTAGTTCAATGATAAAAAGGTTTTTAAATTAAAATTCAAATTACATCAGAATTTAAATAAAGTACGACCAATTTTTCAGCATTAGGTTAAAAGTGTTCAAATCAAATCATAATTAGTTACCTATGCTTAAGAGCTTCCTCCTCTCTGCCAACAAAGTGGTTCCGCAGGTAGGCCTCGAGCTTGGCGCGCTGCTGGCCAAGTTCAGGGAAGTCGATGAAGAACCTTGAGCACATGTATCGCTCTAGGGTTTTGATTTTGTCTGGCCGCGCTGGCCTGTAGCCCTTCGCGAGGAGGGCGCAATACTTGAGCAGACCGCCACCACGGATCTCTTCAGGCTGCCGCGTCGCGATCAGTTTTTCAGCAAGGTGACTCAGAGCTTCATTGAAGTCGCCGTATACGGACTCGCCGACGACAGTAGGGTAGAAGTTCTCGCCGATGGGCAGCTGAGCGCACTCATGGAACGCTAGGAGCGAGTCGAGAGCGATCTGGAACGAGTCCACGGAGAACTCGAACTGGCGGCGCATGTTGTCTACGAACTTCAGCTCGACGGATTTGTGCCCGCGTGAGTTGCCGAGTGATATCAGGGACCAGCGGTCACCGTCTGAGTTCACGCGGACCATCTTGGAGACGTATGCTTCTTTGAGGCCGGCTGGGGAAGCGCGGCGGCGCGGGGTGGCGGGGGGCATGAGAGTGGCCAAATGCCCGAGCACGGCGGCCTTAACGCGGTCACAGTGCCGCGCGGTGGGGAGCTCAGCCGTGAAGATGAGGTCGATGTCGGAGTAGGGTTGGGCCCTGTCGGCGAGGACGTGGCTGGCGGCGCCTCCGTTGAGGCGTACGTCGCGCACAGTGACGCCAGCACCACCTGCGCTCTGTGGCGCCTCGAGACGTGCACGAACTCCGGCCACGAGCTCACGCAGGCGCACGTGCAGCGTGGGGAAGTTCCCGCGGCCGTGGATGGCTACCACCTCGTCCATGACGTCGCCGAGGCGCTTCACCTGCTCATAGCTGAGCACGGCGTGGCGCTCGCCGCCACTGCAGCCTTCTTCTGATGAAGTGTAGCTTGACTCGCTCTGCAACAAAAAAAAAACAATTTTTTGTTAATATCTTCGATTTTTCACAGATGTCTTTGACGAACGTTGGAGTAACTCGGCGATGACGTAGGCTCATCATCTCAAGGTATAGTACGAATAACAGGCATATTAACCGAACGAAAAGTGATGTATTATGATAATAACAATAGCGAGAACGAAAACGAAATCCCTTGGTTACGTTACAATTTAGGCGCTGCCTTGAAAAATCTGTGCGAAACAGCTGGTGAGTGGCTGGCTATATTAACTCCAGTCTTCTTTGCTTGTGAGCACGGTGCATCGGGTTTATTGAGGAAACACAATGTAATGACTTTAGATTTCCTATTAAGGAAATACAGAAAGCAATGTTTCTTGGCTATTTTGTCTACCGTTGGCCACCTTTGGTCTTAGTCAAGTCTAATCTTTTCGTTCTCGTAACATTCGTTTTGTGATTCCGATAGAATTTTACATAACGTTGTTAATGAATGACAAATAATATAATATGTGTACAAGCAGAAATATTAAGAGCCTAAAAAATTAAAAGAACGTCGGCAGACAAATGACATAATTGAGAAGCTTCCGAGAATTATTGAATTGATGGCTGACAATATTTTTTTACGTACCTATTCATTACTTCGCAATGCTATCAAGGTTAGCAATAAGCAAATAGGATTTGGGTGCGTTGTTTGAACAAACGAATGCCATTATTTGATGCACAGTGATTGTCTATAGTTTAACTGCGTAGATTTTTTTGTCATATTTTTTGTAGCTTGATAAAAATATTGGGCAAGAAAAATTGCAATTCAGCTAAAGCGCTTTTATTTTCAAACTAAGCGAGAATATGCTTACATTTCGCAATTTGAATGCCTTCACAAGCTCGTTGGGCACACTGCCATATTCCAAAAATGCAAGATTACCCACATACTCCAGTTTTAACCACAGATTTCTTCAATGACCATGCTTTTATGTTCGCTAAATGGTTTATTGTGTCTATATAAGGCGCATTGAGACCAATGAGCTAGTAATAAATCTTTGTCCATTAGACGTTGTAAAGCGATTCTATTTAAGTGGCCCATTGTTAGAGTTCAATGGTCTTTGAACAAAAATTGTGAAATATCAGTCTTGTCTGCTTCCACGTCTGTCGATATGTCTGTTTGGTTTCAATTGGTATTATTGATGACACGTGTATTGTGAATTATATCATTGATGATCAATCCGAATGGGGAGTTCAGAGGTCAATTTTTAGTATCTATGCTTCATTTTTTGAAATTTTACTAACCTGGTACTCCTACTTTAATGGAGAAGAACATTACTTACATCATTTGTCAAAGTCACAATAAAATACGATAGTAACGACATAAAATACTTGTAATAGTTCAAAGAAATCACGATTGTTTAAGTGGACGCGCTTCGTCGCACGAATGTATTACACAAGTTCTTTCACCTCGAAGTCACTATTTTGAAATAAGCATAACAACAACATAATAAATAATAAAAATAACCGTAATAAGTATGTTTTCCACTGCTGGGACACATACCACCTCTCTGTTAAAGTGCTATTATCCACCTCAAAATGGCTTAGAGTTTTTCGTTTCTAGATTATGTCGGTATCCTCAAAAAATGTTGCCTGTACTGTTTTGAGATTAAAACTACTATGTTATTTAATATGGGGATATTAAATAACATAGTAGTTTTAATCTCAAAACTTAGAATTAAGTTTATCTTTGTTTGACATAGGTCTTTCTCTGAAAGTAATAGTCACTGGTTAACACATTAGCAGTATACAAAACTAGTCAAAACGATAAAGCCTCTGAGGTTATACTTGTGAACAAGATAACAAATTGACTGCCTAAATGATACTTGTTGTCTACTCGTATAAATATATCCAATATTTTACGCGTAGAATGAGACATACAAAAAAACAAGTGTCGGAATATTTGTATCTCCCTTAAAGAGGTTAATAAATTACTTTTACGTGCAATTTTAGTAGTACTGTAGATTAACTTTGCTTAGAATGAGTTGGAAGCGAATTTTCATGTAATATTATGTTGTAATTCTTGGCTGCCCTTAAAATGTCAGCAGCTGAATTTTATTGGATTTAAAAGCATCTGAAGATAACATCGAAAATAGTGGTGATATAATCAATAAATGCAATAATAATATAGGCAAACCAGAATCGTCTAACAAGAAGGCAAATGATGAAACTATTACAGGCAAAATTCCAAAACAACACAACACTAGAAAAACAGATACGGAACATGTCATGAAGCACCACCTGTTCAAATTGCTTTTAAACTTTATCTAGACAAAGTATCAGCCGCTCACAATATTAATCCATCATGAACTACCTCGCTTGCTTTATCAATCCTATCCGGTTCGTTTAGTCAATCGTAATTTAATTCTCGTCACACTGGATAATTATGTCCTGCTGCGCCACTTCCCATTTTATTGGTGTCATTACTGATAATAAATGCAACAGGATTCGTGAACTAGAATTTCTAAAGTCAAGTTTGTGCGATTAGATTATTTGAATGAGTTATGTTCGTTTTAGTATTTACTGAGGTTTGTTTGTCATTGTCGTGAAGTATTTCTTGTTCAAGTATTTTCGTGCTTATTGCATTATTAACATCAGGAAGTACTAATTTAGTATTTGCGTTCCATTCGTTTATTTAAACAGTTGATGATTTTGCCAACGTAAGTTTGAAAACACTGAAACCCAATTTAAAGTCATCAAGTGCATGCGCACGCCTCAGGGTCCATTGCAATAAAATATTTCGAAACACAGTACAAGCATGAGAAAAGCAAATGGCGCCTTCTTTTAAAAAACTTTAGTGATCTATGTCTTCATAGCTGATGTAATATGGTGAAAAAAAAATATTGTGAAATATTTTGGTGATCATAGCATTCTTAACCACAAGCTAATAATGCACTCTAAATAATAATTAACTACATCTATGCATTGAACCTTCAAAACAAATGTCAAGAGTATATTTAATAGGTTGCCAGGTGTTTATCTTGTTACAGTACGCAACCTTAATTAACAAGCTGATCGTAAGCCTTCGGCAATCAATCATCGTGAATTCATAAAACCTGTAAAAAGTTTCAGTGTCATTGTCACGGCGGGGCGCGCGGGCGCTCTCATGAACTATGCGACGTGACCTCGTTACGGAGTCCGATTAAAATACGAAATTTTGTATTGTTTTTCCTCGTCGATTTGAAATCAGTCGGTCGCTCGTTGAGGTCAAATGCGCAATCGTAACAAATCGTATCGGACACGAGCCGTGTACTCCACAAAATTGAATAAGATTATTTTAACTTTTTATTGAGACGTAGAAATCAGCTGTTTCCACAAGGTCGAGTGTTGCGTGAAGTTATTTTGTTTAACAGTGAATTATGTATAAACTCTGTCTCAACTAGAACAATCCGTGAGCACACGGAGGAACAATAACATTATATTATTTGTAGAGAGAACAAAAGAGAGAATGGTGAACGCAAATTGAAATAGGATTCAAAAACAAATCCGAGGTTAGATGGCTCAGCTTATAGATTGGAGTTTGAAGGTTGTCGTTCCTGTATTACATTACATACATTAGTTATTTCTCATTTAGAATCGGATAGGAGCCTATTATATACACTGCCCCGATTATTCGTTATTTCTTTAGTGATGTTATCACCTCCTGACTGATGTTTAATAGTCTGGGTAATTAATAGTCTGCGGCCCTGGAATGCATCAACAACTGAAGGTACAGGGTGGTTTTTACTCAGTACGAGTCTGAAAGTTCCTTCCATTCCACCCAGGGCTGGAGAAACCATATTTTGATAATTTTCTACCATAAAAAAACAATCAGTAGTATATACACATACCTACAGGTGATTTGTGTTATTGTTTGTGCATAAATATTTCAACACCAAAAAAAACCCCAAGTTCAGAAATAGCAACCGAGCCAAACAAACAAAACGGTTGCATAACAAGACTTACACAGAAATAGCCACAAAAATGCCATATTGTAATTATTTAAAAATCATAACAACAGAAGCGAGAAAACCCGTGACTACAGTCATCACCAGGCGCGTGTCACACGACATATCTACCAATGTATAGTGAACTTGCCAGTTTTTGCGTGTGAAACAAAACGAGTGCGAATTCGCGATACGGAACGGGAATGTGAAATTATGAATTAATAATATTTTCGAACAGCTCAATCGAATTCCTTAATACTAGAAAGTTATGTTTTATAATAGCCACATTAGCTTGCCTTGTCAAAATCAATTTCTATTTTTAAATTTTGCGTTTATGCGTTGTATTTGGTATTCATTGGATGCGTTACATTACGATGTGGTATTCAAATTTATATTCTAGAAGATAAAAATACATTGTCTATGAAGACAGTTGCGCAAAATAAATTGTTTGTTTATTAATTTAGAACGGATGTTTACCGGAAAACTGTTTAACCGTTATTAGATCTTTGTACAACCTAATCTACGTTAACGTAAAACTATTGTTATCATTTAAAGAAGAATGTGAGACGTAACAGTTTGCGTCACCGCGCGTCTGTGTGACACTAGTTCAAAACATCACGCGGGCACTGAGTACAATAGGTAGGTACAATACAAACTGGACTAACATTGAACAAGTGGTCTGACAATGAGCCACGCATGTACCATACGAGTACGTTCATAGCATTCTTTGGCCATTATCAAATGTTTGGTCTGTATCGATGACCTGATTTTGTTCCCGTCTTCACTTGATGGGAAATTATACTATGTGACACTCGGAGATAATAATTATAGCCTAAAAATCTTACTTATTAAAAAGTGTTTAATATAAAAAAAACATTAGAAAATTTAATTATTCGGTCACCATATTAATAATTCAAAAGTAATATAAAAGGCATTAAATATTCAAGTCAAACAAAGTTGTAGTCTAGGCGAGACCGCTGTAGGCATTCCTTAGGAAATACCAACATGGCGCCGACGTTCATCTGTCAAAAGCGAGCAGTCGCCCTTGCAACGGCTAGCGTGATCGTGAGCAGACATTTTAAAAGCACACAAAAAAACATCGGAGCGCAACAAATTATCTCGGAAATCCGCAATTAAAGGCTGACGTTTGAAATTGAAACAATTGAAATCTGTTTCAGATCTCCATCGATTGCTCGTTGTATCAATCGAAAGGTCAATCATATTACAAAACGTTGCACTCATGATATTAATATGAAAAAAAGCTTGTTTTTTATGAGTCAAGTGGTATTTAAATCTAGTTTTATTTGCGAACAATATGCGAACGGAATATTTCAAGTAGGATATGATGTTACGTTTCTTTATACGATCGCGTCCCACATGTAGACAATCGAGTGACTTTCGATTTCGTGAGGCTAGTAATTAGCATGGCCTCGGCATACGTGTGCTGCGTAACATGGAACGGAACTAGCTCGCGACGCGGGATCCGTCATGGCGCGGGGAGGAAGCCATTTTCACTTTCTTTTTAAATTATATCAACGTTTTATTATTCCAATGGATTCATTAATATTACAGACGGGATCTTGCTTGCGTCACTCGGCCTATACAAACGAAATTAAAAGTAACCCTTGTACATTTTAAACGAAAACGTTTTGTAACAAACACTGTATATTTTACGACTACCTTCGTTTGAAAGTCTAAAGTGACAGTTGCCTGCGAATTCTCTGTTTTATTTTAATAGTCTGGGAATAGAGAATTTAAGGCCAAAGTCATTAAGTGCGATTGAGTTTCCCAGTTAGCGGTAATCTTTGTCGCATTGGAATTTATGAAGCGAATTGTTTGTTAATTACGAACGGTTAGGCACGACGAGATACCTTTGCCTCATTTAATTATAGGAAAAAGGTCCCATTATTTCGTTGATGGAAATTTATTAATTATGTATTTAACGTCGAAGGACTCTTAGCGGTAAATATTTTGTAATTGTGATGTTACAGAGATTGTAGTGATCGTTTTAAAGATTATACCGACCCGCCCAACTTTTGCTTGACTCATTGATATTTCTTTATACTGAGCAATAATAATGGTACTTTAATCTGCATATGAATCGTGGTTCTTAATGGTGAAAACCATTTGTGTTCATATTACAATCCGTGGCGTCGTTTAACAACACAGTCCCATAAGCATACACTGAAGGCATATTTTATTTTATAAATAAATAAATAAATGTTCGTAATTAATTTATATTTCCAACGCTGTTCATTTCTATAATCTATTACATTTAGAATATTAAGTAAGTAATCTTTATATGTTGGTCGCGGGACTAACGAATTGCCGTGACCCCGGAACGTATAGGGCTATTGTAGGACACCGTGGAATTTATTCCGTGCAAGTCTGACAGTCCTGCCTGCTCTGCCAGGGGGGGAGGACTCATTTGATGACTTTACCACGATAAAAAAAAGTAATCTATATAATTACAATTATATTCGCATTAGGAAAATTTCAAGTCAAAGATAGGTTTGAATTTAAAATATAAAAGTCACTTCAACACATACAACAATACAACTGTTAATTCCGTTTTTATTATTTACATACTTTTTATTACTTACATAATAAATAATGATCAGTAAAAAAAAAATGTATTGCCGGGAGGCGTTATTGACCTTAACCCAGTTTTAAATTGGTATATAATAATTATTCTATAAATGCATAGTTTTTATGCTACCGGTAGTATGTCTGAAAGTCTGACAACCAGTCTTAACAAAGGTAACTGGGTTGTGGAGGTCAGATAGGCAGTCGCTCCGTGTAAAATACTGATATTCAGTTAAATCCAGTCAGGGTGGCAGCAGATCCTAACTTAGATGGGAAAAGGCTAGGTATATGCCCTATATATGATCAACAGTTGTAATTAGTAAGAAAGAGGACAAAAAGAGAAACGAGGAACTTACTGATAATACGTATTTAGTTTTAAACTTTTAATCATATCAAAAACATAATCCAAAAATAAGATAATAATGACAAAAATAAACATGTTTAAAAATATTCATAGAAAATTATGTTTGATTACGTTTTACGATCAATTTTTATGTGGTTTGTGGTACGATTGTTTAAGGTAAGATTGTTAACAGAATAGCAGCAATAGGTATATCAAAATCATAATATGAATCGCTTTAAAATTCTTAAAATGGTATACTCTATTCTATTGCTCAAGCAATGCAGCAGTGACATAGAATAATTTTATCTTATTATGATTCTGCTCGAATGCCCTTTTTAGACCCACTGATCTCATTTTAGTTATGTTTCGATTCGATTAAGAGATTAAATCAGTGTACGAGTAGGTATAATTTTATTGAACAAATAACCTTACTTTATACGGTTGGTAACCAAAGACATTATGGGCGCGGTCACAACTCAAAGATTAAATAAGACAGAAAACAAGTATTTTTTTCTTTATATCTTTGTTTGTCGTCTTGTTGACATTTATTTGTATCAATAAGTGTAATTTTAATTGCATTGTTCGATTTATTGCACAATTATTTATCATTTTACTTTTAATAAGTTATTTACATATTTGCTGGCTGTACATTCACTTGGCGCCAATTACTTATTTTTCTGATTGTAATGGTGTGCGAAAATGAAACTTTTGAATTCCAGTTGCTCTGATGTCGGTCGCGTAAGGTCGGTCGAGTATTTTAGTGAGAAAAACCTATATGGTGAGACCTATATGGTAAAGAACGAAGAATGTGTATATGCACGCTCGATGTACGCGACCAATATTAGCGTAACAGGAATCCAAACGTATATAATCCCTGAGCCTCGCTGTGCACCGGGAGCACGTGACCCCTCGCAGGTCAACCTCTAGTAGGTTGTGTACTGCTCAACCGAACTTTTCTGTGGATGCCTTAAGATTTTAAGGCCTCCAACCAGGGTAACAAACTTAGTTAAAGACTAAGCGATCACACGATAAGGGCACCCCCTGTGGGGTACGGACCTCGGCTTAGAGCGTCGCGCACGTGACCCCTGTGATTCCGTACACCTTTGTACCTATGCACCGTGTCATTTTCGAAAATGTCAACGAACTGGAATTGGACATTTTTATTCTTTTTCAAAATCGGACCTTTGTCACGGTCACGGTGTTACATCCGTCGATTTAAGATCTGACCGATTGTTCGAACAATGCTTTGCGTTCAATGGCTTTGGTTTGCCATTGTGTGGATGAAAAGCCAATTTTAGTGACCTTTTGCGATAATTTAGTATTAACACTATTTATTTTAACTTTCTTTCGAAAGGTCCTTTTTATAATATTTGATGCTTGCAACTTCATTAACGGAGTAGCTTCTTCCCGCGACTTCGTACGTGTTAAGTTGTGCCCCTGTCCCACGCTTCTACTTTTTGTAACTTGCTTGTCAAAAATTGGGATAGCTCGGATAAATATTGTTATAATTCATGGGCTATTATAGCCCTCAACAATAATGTAGGTAGTACCAGAAAAAAATAGAATTGGAACATTATTAATTTTAATACGGAAGTGAAACAAAAAAAAAACAAAATACGATAATTAAATAAAATATTTAAAAATTGTTTTATCCCTCGGTAACTTTTTAACACGAAAAACGGCCAACATTGCCACAGAATAATACAAAATGGAATGCTACAACACGAGTCACTGTCACCGACTACTCACTCACAGGAGAATAAATATAAATCGATTAACTTAATCGACTATTCTAGATCAAGGGCTTATCAAGGAGAAGGCTCGAGTATCGGGCACAGCAATTATTAACATTAGTACGTCAACGAGTGCGCACTCCGTGGCATACTAACTACGTCCTCTAACATTCCCCTGTGAAGCAACCGTTGGCAGCTTCATACGTGTTTTATAGTCGTTTTCCAGCATTTTTTGCATTGACAGATGCAGCCCAAAAGCAACCTTATCGCAACGGATTTAAAATTTACTGTCATGTTGACAGAATTCTCAGACTTCTCCATGAAAACACCATGATTAACGCGACCACCTTATAAATTAGATCCATCGGTACGAAAGAAGAAGTGGAAACAAACCAAAACCCTTACAATATTAGCAACAAAAATCAATCATCAACAATCATCATATGGCAGTGACGCCAATTTAGACATAGAATAACTGTGGAAAAACTACAACAAATTCTCGGGAATTAAGACGTGACACTTCTAGTGTTTTGACGCATGTATATTCTGTGGCGTTTTAGCCGATTTATGCCAGCCTTCAAAGTTGATCGGAGGATAATCGCTTGTAATATTAATGAGCTTAGATTGAAAATACGACGTGTGAGAACGTTGGTCAATTTATTGTGTGCTGCGTTCAATGTTCATGCGTTGTTTTTTTTTGTGGGCGTGGTTTATTGATTGATTCATTTGTTTCAAGTTCAAGTCTGATTGATAGATTGAGGCAATTTGTCTTGTGGTTTTGTTTGTAACAGTAACTCCATTTATTCATGTTTTGTAAAAAATCAGTTCTATTTAGATGATGATGTATTTGTTTATTTACTAGGAATGTGATGTTATTCCAGAACTATTGGTCGGCAAAGTAGGTAATTCAATGTGTTGAAGAAACTTCGCTCTTAATATGTATCTATTAACATAAAGCCTACCCCAGTCTTAATAAACATGTTTTGTTCGACGAATATGATAACCTACAGTTTAATTAGTAGTGACTAAAATAAATTAAACCTAAAAGTTAAAAACAGACAAAGACAAACATTATAATTAAATTCTTCCTAGAAACAAGATAACAACGATTTCTTAAAAAAAATAACATATTTTTAAAAAAGGAGGTATGTCTGATATATTGTTGATATTGTTTATACGAGTAGTAATCAACCGGGTACAAATGCAGACTCCGTTGCTAGGATAGGAATTTCTAAAAAAAAATGCTTGACCGACCTGGAATGGAACCCAGGACCTCATGTTCAGAAGTCGCGCTTGAGACCACTAGACTAAGGAGTCTAACAATGCTAGTATTAAAAGAAAGCATGGCCTCCTTCGTTTATTTGCTTATTATCAACTAATGATGACGCTTCCAAACAAATTCACGTGTGTCAGCGAAGCCTCAAGCTATCATAGATAGCGACTAATTAATTTGAGCTGATTACACTATTAACGTCCACACAGACTTATCTGTTAATATTGGAAACGTGACAATAACAAGGTAGTCATAAATAACTAGTACAGTGTTTTGTTTTTTCAACTTTTGAATTAAGGGTTTTCCCAAAATATTAGTCAAATGCAGGTGTTGGTTTATAAGATTAAAGAGGTATGTCCGGTACTGATATTACGTCGCATCCGATTAGATTATGTCAGTTATTCTATTACTTAACTATTGGCCAAACAATTGGCTAAGACTCTTGGATTCGTCATATAGATAAGTCTGACTGCCTAAGCAGGATATCGTGGCCCTTTAACGCAGAAGGCAGTCCAAGGAACAGAGTGGATTTTATGTCATAAACTCACTACAGTTTATGGAACCAGTATCATTGTTACTCGTCCAAAAATATAATTTGAAATCGACCGTACCTTATTTATCGTTGTTACTACACAACATCATAATAAAAATAGTCTAGCAGATTTTATTTCCAAATCCAATCCTCAAACACACAAATAAAGACATAGCAACGACAGCAAACCACAAAAGATACAAAACAGCATCACCATGGCAACATAAAGGCCCGCGCCCACGTACCACCGATCACCACATTACACAACACGTTCATAAATTCGCAGTAATTCCCACGCACCGTCCTGTTTGACCGGTCACTATGAACGTTATCAGTTCTGACCAACATTTATCATGCTTTGGCCTATTGTGTCGGGAAATGGTTTGATGATTGTTATCAGTGACATTTGGAAACTTGAATGTAAACGTATTGAATTAGATAATCGCTATTTTTATTGGGTAATTCTTTAGTTTGTACGGAATTGGAAAATAAAATGTAAATAGAAAATGCACTGCAATGGGATGCAAACAAAACTATCAACACTAAGCACTATAATACACATTTTTAATTTAAAATTTTGATAGACATTAAAAACGATGTAACTTTTCTTCGCGACCACACTGTTGCTGAGTCGTTATTAATTTAACATTTAAAATGGCTGTAGTATAATTATTATTATTATAATAGCAGATACAATACCACATGTTATGCGCTTTAGCACACAACGATCAGTTTCCCAAGAATAATAAAATAGGAGTATCTATTTATGTGAATAAATAGCTACCTATTGATCGAAGTAATCAATTGGATGTTACTTATAATAGTCGATGATTACACACAGTAATTTTCAACACATGAAGGGAAGAACCTCGCACATGCAGTATTACATTGATTTTAATGACATTCTAATGAATTACTAATAATAAAAGACCAGATCAGATGTCATATTTTTCCTTTATGAATGAAATTAATCAAATGTCACACATATGAATATTTAATTACAATGCAACCTTGTAGGTTGTTGTCATGTGCAGTCTGAAAATTGTGTTGATAATGACATGTATGATGATTACTATTCCGTTTTTATCGTATGAATTGCGTTATTTCCACTATCTGATCGGGTTGTGGTTTGTGGTGGTCGATTGGGGAATTGGTGCCGTGTGAAGCGATATTAATGATAAGTCACACAGGAATATTTTGGGGTGATGGCAAAAAACTCAAGGAAATAAGAATAACAAAGTCACCGAATTTGGAAAGAAAAGTTATTTAAGACTTTTTTGTGCTCTTTTAGAAGTTGGTTTTTCACAAAGGTTTCATTTCTTTTAAAGATGAGATTTGAGAATGATATTAATGATAAGTCACACAGGAATATTTTGGGGTGATGGCAAAAAACTCAAGGAAATAAGAATAACAAAGTCACCGAATTTGGAAAGAAAAGTTATTTAAGACTTTTTTGTGCTCTTTTAGAAGTTGGTTTTTCACAAAGGTTTCATTTCTTTTAAAGATGAGATTTGAGAATGATCTTAAGTAAGTTTGTTACTTCACTGAATTCAATCGTTAGTCGTGAAGTCGACAGTGGTTTCAGGAAAAACGGAATATAACCAGGATGATAATTCTTGTTATGGAAACAATGCGAATAAATTAAAGTGGCCTTTATCACAAGCAATGATAACAATATCGATCACTTATTTAAGCCCTAAAACTATTTATATCTCTAAAATTTGTAAACAAACGCGTCAAGTTGAGTATATACGTACAATCAGCAAAAGAGTTAGGCTTTCCAATATTGTGTTAAAGTTTCAATCTGTCTGTATACCAAACTCTTTGACTGCATGTATCATATAGCTAAAAACGTCATAGATACATCATATAGCCATAATTATGTTCTCTCCACCACCCTTGTTTGACTGGTAGATATTGCGTCAAACATTACATACATACTTATAAACTTAGTATGCAGGAAAACTGTTTAAAACTTGCTGTCTGTATAATTAACTCTTTTAGGAACTGTACATGTCTGTGTATACTATATGTATACGATGGTCCTCGTAGGTGCAAAAAAAGATAAGTGGATTTTTATTAAAACGCCGAAATTTATGTTAATAACCTTGAATTTTATACAAACCAGTCACCGCCATTATCAAGTGAAAGTTATTTACTATCGGGTGGCGATAAAACTGTTGATATGGTTATGTTATTAATAATAATACCTATACATAGCCTAGTGTTTTAAAATGTGTGGTTTAATTGAATATGAATCAAACTTGCTCCATTTTGAAGTCGATTTAAAATAATGTTGCATCAGTATTATTATTATCTTTTTTATGTGCTAAAATCATCTTATGAGTCCTCCCACCCAGGGCAGAGCGCTAGGGACTGTCAGACTTGTACTGACTAAAATCCACGGTGTCCTTCAATAGCCCTGTATGTACCGGGGTCACGGTAATTCGTGAGTCCCGCTACCCCGGCATTATATCACCTAGCTAGCCTTTTCCAAATTATGTTGGGGTTGTTTTCAAATCCATCCTGCATTACCTTCGTAAAAATTTCAAACTCAATCTCTAACCAAGAACAAATATACTTGGTTCTAAACAATTTGATATTTTTGTTTTGCGCAAGTTTATCACGATCCGAAGACGACTAAAGAACAGAAACATTTATTATTCTACGTTTTAAACATCGCCATGCTTGAAAGGATAGAATTTTTTCTACTATCTATCTTTCCATCCATAACATCCATTTCTACGTATGTAATGCAACGTCTGCAGATGCAATATCAATACTTTACTTGGAGCAACTGCATATATCAGTTCCAGAATCCAATTACTCACTTTATAGAATGATTAGCTTACCTTTGTTTGTCGGGCTTATCTCATAAAAACATAAAGAATGATGTTTACAAGACTTTTGTAGAGCCAATAACAATCAAAAAGATTATAAAGGTATTCCAATTAATTAATAAGATAAATTGGAATATTCCATTACTTAAGAAAAGCCTTTTCATTACCTAAAATTAAATAAAAGTAGATATTACAAGAAGAGCGGATAAATGTCTAATTTCTACCTTGAATACTGTAACTTTCCTTTTACCTAATGATTTAATTTAATTTCCTTTGTAGTTTGTGAACTAGTTGAAGTTTATTGTTAAAGTTAAGACGTTCTAGATAACATTGAAGTTCTCTTACATCGGCTGTAATAAGACTTAATGAATTAATAATTGAAATAGCTTGTTAAATGGAGTTAATTTTAGAACGTCTTGAATGTGAATTCAGTTAAAACTTGAAATGTCTACAAAGTAAAGAGGATCTATCTAATTTTACAACGTCATTGAATCTGACTTTTACTTAAAAGAATTAAATAAAATGAACAAGTCATGATTTTTTGTAAAAGTGAAATAATTATGACTGTTGATGACTCAAGGAAAGTAGATAGGAAGTTCTCGATTGATTTATTTAAAAAAACATTAAATCATTAGTACATTATTTTACACAGATATTTTTATACAAGTGTCATTAATTATGAATTTAAAAACAAAATGTATGCTGACCATGTTCAATTCTATTCAGATTCATTCAGGAAAAATCCTTCCTTAATCACTCACGCAAAAAATCGAAATCTTACAAAAAATGGGTATAGTGCATCGACCTTCCCCAACCTGTCATTAATTTTTCAACATTATCACAAAAGCAGAAGGTACAAATTTGATTGACAGGTTCTGTTAGGGTAACCATACTGGCATCTGTAAATAGATACCTATATTAAATATGTATGTACGCTCAATATGTACACGCAATTATACAAGCAGGTATCACTTTAAGCTTAAAACTGTCATGTATTATGTATCAACATGCATACAATTTGTCCCAGATACATAACATCATAGGTATCAATTTGTAAGTATGATATTAGACTAGACACCTTTAAATTATATAGCCTTAGGTACCATACATTGTGTACCTAAGCAATATCTTGATTACTTTTAATCATTTCAAAATTATTTATGCCGCATTTAACTCGAAAAATTATCCCACAGGCACTTAACACCGGGATAAAGGTATCCTATATGTTATTCCAGGTCGCGGGACTGTACGAATTACCGTGACCCCGGAACGTAAAGGGCTATTGAAGGACACCGTGGATTTTAGTCAGTACAAGTCTGACAGTCTCTCCCGCTCTGCCCTGGGTGGGAGGACTCATTTGATGATTTTACCACGATAAAAATATATATATATATATGTTATTCCAGATATATCTTTGCGCTAGTTTTCATAAAAATCCGTTCAGTAATTCTGACATGACTGAACACATGTCCTGCCGCAATATCGTGAAACACAGAATACTTTTTGTTAATTTTTAATATTACTTTATTATTTTAATTACAATCTAAAACCGTAAGTTGTTAATTAGATATTTAAATCATATAATTCTTAAAACTTTTTGTGTTTTATAATACTGCTATAGAAGTTCTCAGTGTCGATATGATGGCACTTACAGCTACTAAACGATGCAATAAATTGCATGCGAGTTGCCTGCAAGTTGTCTCATGTTTTGACTACTTTGCAGTATTTGTTTGATTAACTGAATTCATTGTCAATTAATAGTCCGCAATGTGGTCTACCTTGCATGCAACTCGCATACAATTTCTTGCCACATGTAAATGGGCCTTAAAAAAGATACCGATGCAAAAGCGGCTGCTATTTTAGTACACAGAGTCACACCCTCATTGTATAAGAAAAGATAAAAAGTCTCAACATTTGTCAAACAGATAATTCTGCTGTAAGATGTCAAAGATTCCTCTCCAACATTCCATAATACCGTAGAATCTTCGCTCAATGTGATCATTTTATCTTATAAAAGATAAGATAAAGCGCTGGTTTTTTTCTTCTAAATATTATGTCAAGGCCTAGGTTGAAATTCAACTTTTACTTTTGTACGTTAAAACTGTGTTTGTTCTATGATTAGGTAGACAAGTGACATACTGAACGTATGCCTTTTTTTTTTTTTTTTTTTATCGTGGTAAAATCATCAAATGAGTCCTCCCACCCAGGGCAGGGCGGGAGGGACTGTCAGACTTGTACTGACTAAAATCCACGGTGTCCTTCAACAGCCCTTTACGTACCAGAGTCACGGTAATCCCTTGGTCCCGCGACCCCGGCAGGCTTTGGCCCTCTACAGGCCACGTCACTATGCTGACACTCTTTGAGGCGCGCGTGGAACACAACGCGCCGTCGACCCGGGCATGGTCCATGGTCGGACAGCGAGTCGCCCATTACTCGCTGCCCGCATGCCCGCGCCTACGGTGGCCGGAGATCGTCTTGCGACGTCCGACGCCGTGGGCGTCTACCACACTAGGAATTAGTCATAAGAAACTGGTTATTGACAGATTTTAACGTCATTTATCTGTGCCTTGAAGTATTTGCAAGCCCTAAAAAATATTTATTGGGAGATTTCATAAGGGGACAAGAAGTAAAAAGTGTCTATTAAATATGTATTGAGTATTGCCCATTGTGGCACCCATGTATAAGATATACTTTGTACCTAAAATTTGTATGATGTGCATAATATAGTTTATTCTATTCTATTCTATTTATAGAAAAAAAATGACCAATTCCCGTGACATTAAAAACATTCTACTTTAGTCGAACTCGTTTCGGCGACTGTCAATGTCAAAACTATTTTGAAATTAGTGTAAAAATTAAATAGGTTAATTGAGATTAATGATTCGTCAATTTGCTTTTCAACAACCTAGTATTTTCTTGTTTTTGAGGGGCTCGGCTTCTACTCCGTAAGATACGCTCATTTTACAAGAAGCCGAGGTAGGGAACATCGATAGTCTTTGAAATTTCACTAGAAATCCTATAATTTAAATCGTATCAAACGCAACTATTCCAAAACGTGCACTTTTACAAGCACGAAGCAAGGTGCAGCGCACACGAGGTCGCGATAAACGCCGCGACATTGAATTGTTTCAAAACTCATTGCGACCCACATTCTGTAGCTGCATCCGCGAGTGCCGGCTATATAGAAAATGCTTCAGCTGTTAATATCAAGGATGGTTTACTCACGAGTGAGCGTGTTCGAGCATCAATGTGCGTCGCAACTAAAACACGTTTTGATAAAAAAGTTATTTTGACTGCTAAATTCAAAATGGCGTAAGATTTTTGCAAGTTAACTATGGAACTTGATTCCAAAGATTTTATTGTTGTTTTCCTGTTGATACATCAAAATAAAACCCAAGATGAATTTCTGCCGACATAATCGATTTTATTTGTGAATATAAAAAAGTGAGATACTGACAGGCAGATTTATTTGTTTATACCCGATGAATTGAGTACATACAAGACAACTTGCAGAGACACAAATATCGTCTACACAATATCCAATGTTCTGATTTGCAGAAATGATATAGGAAAAACCGGGTTTAATAAACGTAACAGACGATATTGCCCTGTATTCGAAACGAATAAAATCCAAACACGCGACAGTTACTTACCTACATAAAACAAGATCCATATTTGAATCAACTGAAGGGACTACAATATTATCTGGTGTATACATAATAATATGTAAATGCTTCAGTAGATTGAAAACGGCTGACCCGATTTGGACGTATGTAGGCTAGAGGTTACGTTGGACATAATATGGAGTACTTGAACGTTAAATTATTTTTGTTGAAATAAAGCTGAAGTGTAAAGCTCATGACGATAGGACAGCAGACGAAAAGACGAGTGAGAAAACTATAAATTAGTTATCTTTTAAAGTAAGACTATTTTAAAGGTTTAAAACGTCTTATTGTAGAAAAATAAAAACTGACTTCGAACATCCAATTAAAATTTTATTTTATTTTTTATTGACTTCATTTATATTACACTTGACAGCTTTCTGGCATTCACCGTACCCATCTTCAATGAAATTAATGTCACAATTACTTGTATCACCACTGCTGACACGAGTATTAGTGAAACAGTTTATATTCAATACAACTTGCTTGATGTTCTTATTAAATGTTAAAAACTGTAAAAACATTACAGTTTTTAACATTTCAGCTTTCTGTTTCATAACACCTGATGCAAATTCCGTTGAACTAGCGTTTTAACTTCATCTAATTGGGTGCATCCGTTCCTAGTACATACCTACTAATAAACAAGCATTTATGTAAGTAATTACTAAATCTAAATTCAATAAGTTAGAAAATTTACGACTTAATTCAATAAATCCTGTTGCCAACGAAGACTGACCTAGACAAACAAAGACTAATTTATGATTTGGAATACTAAAGATGGCTAAATCGATTATGCTAATTGTCGATTGAATAAAACAAAGAAAAATAAAAAATAATGCAAATTTTAATAGCTCTATATGTGATATTTAAAAAGAACTGTTTCAAATAAAAACGACATTGAGATAAATCCCACGCACTCACGTGGCTTGTCCACATGTTAATATTTCTCCATTCAATAAATATTTGCATGAGTGGCAATGCGAAATACCAACATGTTTATTTACCTACTAGTAATCGTATTGGAAACTATAACGAGAAATCATCGGAAAGAAATCGAACTCCAGCAAAGACAAAGAAAAATCATGAATATTTGTGAGTATTGAATGTTTAAGAACCGTGTAGTATGAAATCGTAGGACCGTAAAAATTAAATTCATTCGATAAGAATTCAGTCTTAAGAATTCTCAGAATTTTAATCTAATCACTTTTTGTCACACTTAAAATTAAATCTAATAATAATTAAGAAACTAAATTCCAGATCGTATAAAATGAAATTAAAATCGAAGGTCTGCCGTTAAAACGTAAAAAAAGCAAACGAAAACTAGTAGATCAAGTTAGGCAACAGACTAAAAAAAAATGTGGAAAGGCAAAAAAACGTTAATGTAGGTAATTGAGCCAGAGCGAACGCGCCACCAATATCAATACGTTCCAACGCACACAGAAACAAAATTTATCTCTCGATACTCATGTATTTTTATTGCGATATTATGTAAATAATATTAATTTCGACTTTACCTATTGTCACGATAAAAATGTATTCAAAGATTTTTTGTAAAGTTTTATTAGAAGCGATATTTTTAAATACGTTCTCATTTTGACAATGAAATTGCAATAAATCTGTGTTGTTGAAACTTTAAAGAAAATTAAGCAGCTGGAATCCTCGGGCATGCGCACGAAGCGTGCACTGTTGGTAACATTGCATGCAAGACAACACACTCGGCTAGCCACGAATTCCTACGATTTACGCATATTGTAACATTGTTGCTAAGTGCGATACGATCTTCTCTTCTATTGCACTTTTTTACATCCAATTGCTCTTTTTACTCTTTACCTTTTTTGCACTCTTTTACATCGCTCTTTTATACCGTATATTTTTTAACCTTTTCAAAAGTAAATATATTTTTACGTCGGCTTTGAATCTAACCGGATGCATCTAAATACCAGTATTAAACAAGTAGCGATTGCCTATCTGACCTCCGCAATTTTTATTAAGTATTTTATTTTTCACATTAATCATTTTACATTTTGTTGCCATTCGACGATAGAAAACTTTTCACGCTTTTTCTATCTCGAGATTACGTTATCGATGCATGCCTCGTCCAAAGTAGTATAATAAAAACAATTTTTAATAATATTGCGTCATTTGTGACGATTTTCTGATCACCGTGTAGTCTAAACTGAGTTACAATGGTTTTATTACGTACTATGAATAATTTTGTTATACGTACTGGAGAATTATCAATACGAGCAGATTTAATTAACTATACTTTTAAATTATGATTCTGTAACAAATGTTACTTAATTAAACAAAAAAATTCTATCAGCTTTTATTCATCGGCCTAGCTTTTACCTAATTAATATGGAGTCGACTTATTACATTTTATATGTAGAGACTGACAATCTGAATTCCACAATCCAACCAATTTTTACTTTATAAGTGAGGTGGGTATTTCAAATAATTTCTACAGTTACAAGTTCACGTTTTCCATACGTAAATCGTAGGCTAAGAACTGTGTGAATGTTCTCACGTAGCAATTCTAGTTATAGCAATCATGTCACAAACTACTGATAAGGACACCCGCTTCCGCTGACCGAGCGGCACGAGTTTTCACCGCGACTAGAAAACGCGCGATCCGCATTAAGTCGCACCCGTGTGCGACATGCCATCGCGTAAAAGCGCATAACATTTACAATTACGCGAAACCTCGCGTAACTAGACGACGAGACACATGTCTGCGCCCACGCATCGATTCACAATTTTTTTTTTCACTAATACGGAACTAGCCGGTTGGAACGACGCCATCGCATCGCTATTAGGACATCACATGATTTTCTCTCGTAACACTTACCCTCATGTCGTCGAGCATGTCACAGGCGGAGTACAGCGCCACGGCGTCCGGGCTCACTTTAATGACGCCCATGTTGATACTGGTGTCAGTCAGGGAGGTCCGAAGTCAACAGGAGTAAACACACGGAGGACCGAGCGGGCCGTTTGCGTGTGAACTATTGTCCTGACGAAAGTTGGCTTCGATATATTTTACGTATTCTTATAGCGAGTGACGCGTGATTCGGTGAAGTTTAGGAACACTAAGCGCGAGACGTGCTCACGCTGTGACCGAGCCGCGCGGACTGAAGTCTCCGCCGCTAGAATACAACTTCGGACAGTGAAAGGGTCGTGACGTCACGGACGCGATAACGCGCCCCGCGCCTCGCGCCGCCACTTGTTGCTAGCTACACTTCTCGTCTCACTCACACTCGCCGAAACACGCTTCTGTCTGCCTCGCTCACTAATTACATGACAGCTAGCCGTTTGACTAAACATATTCATGCCTCCCGAATACGCGCGGTATGTTTTATCGTTTTGTAACATGTTCTGCTTCGCGATTTAATTAATTTCGAACAAAGAACTAAATGGTATGCAAACGACCTTAACACTTCGTTAAGTGTTTTAAGCGGTGTTATTTTTACTCCGGTGCACTTGTATGAGAAACTAGACAAATGAGAGTAATTTGTTTACGTAGTAGGGCTTCAATGTTAGCGGTGGTTTGCTATGACGTCAGAACAAACAAATGTCGTAGCGCTACGATCCGCGTAGGCGTTGCATATGGGGCCCGCTACGAGCGTAGGCGGCTACGGCTACGTAGAGGAATGGCGTAGCACTTAAAAACACCCTCTGAATTTAGATTGGATGTTTTATAACTTACAGGACCGTTAAGGTTGTCAAACAAATTTATTATAAATTCACGTTAAAATGAGTGATGAGAATATTGAAAAACAAAGTAAATTTAATACATTACGAGGTCAGAATAACGGAGGCTACGGATAAAAATATGCGCGAAAAATAGAGCCTTTTTTATTTCTTCTCTATTTTCTCGTTGGGTCTTTAGAATATTCAATTAAAGTAAGCAGCTTGGTAAATAAATTATTTTTTATGCGATTTATTTGTTGATTTCGTATTGTGTCGCAAATACAATACATTTCGGTGAAAACTCATTTTGTATAATAATAATAAATCCTTTATTTTCAGGCTACTTTGGCCCATAGATAAATACCTTACAGACTAACAGACTAACTAATGTTATGCGAGATTATTTAGCTTTAATATTTGATAAAAGATTCCAACGTCGACTAATGAAAGGGTTATTACAATATTTTATTAAAATATTTGGAAAGAGTCGTATTAAAATAGGTATGAGTAAAATATTGAGTTTAAGCGTTTGCGTTTATATTTTTCATTTTAATAGCGATTTATGACATTGATCTTTTATTTTTAAACAGTTTATCCATTATAAAACAGTCTATTAACATAAACGATTTTAATCACCAAGCATTTATTGCAAAAACAAACAAAATAGAAAACCATAATTTTGTACGAAAAATAAACGAAAAATATGCGCCCGAATAAAAAAGGCAAAAAACGAAACAACAAACAGAAAACGATTTGAAACCGAGATAGCGTGAAACGAATAAAATTAAACCAATCTGAAAAAGTATAACAAAAACCAGTGTCATTCTATCGAAAGATAATAAATGAAAGACCGATACTTGTGACCCTGACCTTATCGTCGGTACGCGTGGACTCACACACACAAACATAAACACACACACAAACTCTCAAACACACACATAAAGTCACTCCCACATACACACTTCACAGTCACACTAGGTGCGTTCTCTCTTGGTCGCGGGACTCACGAATTTCCGCGGCCCCGGAACGTAAAGGGCTATTGAAGGACACCGTGGATTTTAGTCAGTACGAGTCTGACAGTCCCTCACGCTCTGCCCTGGGTGGGGGGACTCATGTAATGATTTTACCACGATAAAAAAAAGGCGCGTTCTCTCGGAAGAGTTACCTACAATTATAAAATAGTTGGGTCCTGTATTATAGAAATAGGAGTGAATTGATCTCGTCATGATATTCGTATGTTCATGACACTATTTTTTTGATATTGGTCCACTATTTACCTGCCCATATCCCATTTTAAATACATCATAAAAAAGTTTGTGATCAGTATGGAAAAACAATTAAAGTGTTTTATTGTTTTATCTTCTAAATCTTTATTTTTAAAATTATAATAATGTATCGTAACAGAAAAGATTTCGATTTTTCAAAGTGATCGCACGCTTTTTTATGTGTGTCCTACGTGTTTTACGTGTTTTCTTCTTCAGATGTCATTCATTCTTTTTACATTCATTTATTGGATCTGAAAAAAAGAAACTTAGTAAGTAGTCCTTTTTGTAACATTTTATGATATTGCGTAATTTTATCTTAAAAACAAAACGTTATTAATTTATCACCTTTTAATTTCGTGATTGGTAATTGGAGTCGAATTTTCGCTCTGAATAAAAACCAAAACGTTGTAAAAATAAAACATTATTAAAACTAAAAGTTTAAATAATGTTAAAAAGTTTAAACACAAAAATAAAAACTTTTTTGTTTTTTTTTTACTTGTTAAAATCATCATATGAGTCCTCCCACCCAGGGCTGAGCGGAAGGGACTGTCAGACTCGTACTGACTAAAATCCACGGTGTCCTTCAATAGCCCTTTACGTTCCGGGGTCACGGTAATTCGTACAGTCCCGCGACCAAGGAAAAAAAAAGTCTGGTAAAATTATTACTAAACTAATCTGTTTTAAGTTCCTGTTTTTTAATGAAACGTCACTTCGTATGACTTCGTGAATTTTCGCGAGCTCTCGGAATGTCGATAACGTGATATGACACACGTGTTTTTTAATTTATGTATATTCACTCAGGATGTGTCTGATCATCGAGCAAATCAAGATAGTGATAAAAAAAAAGACCGGCGCTTCGAACTCGCGCATGAAGGGTTCCGTATCATTATCTATAAAAACGAAAAAAAAAACATGACTGTTTTATAGGAGACCCTTTAAATATTTATTTTATTCTGTTTATGTAGAATTTTTTGCTATAGCATAGCGGCAACAGAAATACATCATCTGTGATGGTTACAACTGTCTAACAATCACGGTTTATGAAATGTAGTCTGGTGACAGACGGACAGACAGACGGGCAGCGGAGTCTCAGTAATAGGGTCGTTTGGATACGTAACCCAAAAAAAACCATAAAATATGATAAAAAAAGACCTTTTAATTTCCAAATAGGTGACATCTTTATTTAATTTATTATCATTTTGCAAGAAACGTGTTTAGACAAGTTTAATTTTATGTTTGTTTTTGTTTTATTGGGGTCAGAAGGGCAGTCGGAATTAATAATGTTAATAAGATGAGTGCATACACCTCAAAATACATTTTATAAGCCGTGAAATAGATTTGCGTTAGCTGCATCTTTGTTCCGGGTTCGAGTAACCGTCTTTAAAGGACACAGTGGCATTGGAACGCAAAGAGCAACCGAATGAACAAGGTGGGATTTCAAGAGTATGATTTGCCAGATAATGCTGCACAAAGGGAAGATTGGAAGACCATAGTGGAGACCTTTGGCCAACTGTGGGACAAAATAGCTTAAAAAGTATGGCAGTCAGTGGACTTAAATTAGAATTAAAATTAGATTATTATAATATTCAAAATAATGTTGTATCTCTGTTAGCTGATCTCAATTTAAGGAGGTATTCCACATAGGGCACCCGCTGACAATGGCACCTGAGCTACTGGCACCTTATCTATTCGAAATAAGGCTCCTGTCAAAATTTTTCGCATTTGAGAGGGTTTCATTACGTTGTATAAAAGGTTGTGTTCGTTGCACAACGGAGTCTATTTGACAATAATCTCAAACGCTTTGAGTTGAAGTAAGAAGAAGACTTTAACTGTTCAATTTTAGTTAACATTATGATAATTAATAAATTATCTTTAAAACACACTATTGACGAACTTTTCAATGTATCACAGGAGTATATGCATTTGAACTATGGCGTGTTGTAGTACAGTTTTGTCGTACAAGCGTTAGTCACTAATACTTACGTTTGTAGAGATCAAGTTAATATTTACCATAACTAGCAATAACTCAGAATACATACCTCAAATATATTTATAATTGGACAAGTACTGTCGTACCATAGAGGTTTAATTGACCAGATCTTGAAAGGGTTCTTACGATCTCAGTCAAATTAGCACTTCACTTGTCAGTTCAATGCCTCCATCAAATTAAAAAAAAATAAGCTCACATAACTTATGTTCTGTGAGCTTATTTTTTTTTTATTATTATTAATATTATACAAATAAATAAATTTGAATACTTGATCATGACTTGAAGCATCAAGTACACTCATGAGTATGTTACGGCTAAAAATGGCGTGAGAATAAACTTGAACTTAGCCGGCTTATTTAGAGTTTATTTTTGAGGAGAGGTGTTTATTTACGCCTTCTCTTAGTTTAGCCGCAACTCCTTCAGAGAATGAGAAAGACTAAAGCCCCGCTCCGCGGGGCTTCTATTCCCGTGTTCAAAATTAAAAAGAAACTAATATAATGATAATGGGAGCATCGTCAGGATCACAATCCGCTACGCTCGCTATTGGATTAAAGTCATTTGACCGGTATCTTTACGTTGTTCTTTATATGTATTTAAGTGCTATGAACCCATTTGAAATTCTACTGATAAAAACTTAATCTCTTCTCAGTCTCTACACTCTTGGCAGAGTGGTCGTGGTCGTCACATCAGAGGTGGTGGCTCGCTTCACAATTCGCCGCCATTCTTCTCGCACCGCTGTCTTCCTGGTACATTCGTCTAGGGGACTATTTAATGCAGCCTTGATCTGGTCTGTCCAGCGCATTGGTGGCCCAAAAAAAAAAGATAAACTTAATAGTCGGAGAAAAATTCTTTTGAATTTTGCTGAGTGTAGATATACGTTTATTATTGCACATTAGTCGTGACTGTACCTGCATATTAATAGTAATACGACAGTATTAAGTGTAGTTAAAGGTGTGTCCAACCACTTGCGTTTAAATAATATTTTTATGTCATACTTACAGAACGCAAGGCTGATGCAAAGGTTAATTCTAGTAACGAATTTCAAAAGGTGTTAAGTAGGTACTTACTACAAATAAATGTCAATGCGACATCATTTAGATGCATTTATCAAAATTTTAGATGCTTAAGTCAATGTATAGTTGTTTTGAATAAATAAATATTTACGTATACCTACACCTATAGTTCTAGCCATTGACATTCTTGGCTGCTCTTAAACATGGCGATTTGTTTTGGCATTCCAAAACAATTCGACTAACAGTTCGACTCTTTTTGAAGAACCTACCTTAACTAAACAGTGATAACTGACAAATACTTGTACTGACTGGACAGGTTCACTCAAATCTGTGTCTCTAAAGACTATCTCAGACACCCGCATGGTTCTCGTATGACTTAAGCAATACAATGTCTACAGAGTGTGAGCTAGAGAGTAGACAGGTACGAAACACTGACCTCATCCAAAATTTTGGTTGTGTCGTGTAAATATCCAACTTCAATACAACAAACTAATATTATAAATGTGAAAGTAAATCTGTCTGTCTTTTCTTCACGCCTAAACCACTGAACCGATTTGTGTGAAATTTGGTACAGACATAGTTCGGAACTTGAGAAAGGACATAGGATAATTATTATAACAAAAAAAAAAAAAAAAACAAAATTCTGCCGGAAGTCACTATTCCACGCGAACGAAGTCGCGGGCAAAAGCTAGTATTAAATAATGAAATGAAATATTGAAAAGTTTATAGTTGAGAATAATTTGCTTTCACAGTTTTAAAAACGTAATAGTTACATTTCAATCGTCATAAGTTTGAACGGAATAATCATTCATTGTTGTTTTAATTTATAAGTAATTCCCAGATTTCTATCAGCGCATCTTTACCGATTATTATTATTATTTATTACCTATCTGATGTTTTTTCCTAATTATTAAAATGATAACTGACATAATAATTGCTAAAACGTGACGTATAACATTACGCAGTTACTGAATAAAAATATTATTTATGAAGTGAAAATCTCCATTGACTTTTTCCTTCACAAGGAAAATTTTCTATATCATTCCAACCACAACAGGACAAAATAATAACTAAAACGTAAATATTAACATAAATATTACAAAATAATTGTAATAGTTATGAAATACATATTAGTATTAATCGTTAGGTCATGTCATATAAACATAACATGGAATTTTCGTGTGCATGGGCCAAGCATCATGAAAATTCCATGTTCGGGTCGGCTTCCAGTCTAACTTGATGCAACTTTACGATTATAATTTAAACGTAAAAACAAACAAAACTATAACTTACTAATTAAGGTATAGTCAAGTCTACTATAAAAGTAAAAGTTTAGGATGATGGACCAATGTATGATTTTAAAATATACTACAAAACCGCAAAATTAACGCACAACTGACGTCTTAAAGCCAGAGTTGATCCAGTGAGGGAACGAGGTGGCACTTGACGACTTGTATAGCTCTGTCTCTTTCCCACACTAGAACTACTCTGGCTGAATTAGCGGACGTATGAGCTAGTTATCATACAGATCGTGGTTTTACGTAAACTAAGCTTTATTGAGCGAACGATAAAGTCTGATTTGCTATAAAATGCGTTTGCAAAACACCAAAGTTATTAAAAGCTTCGCACTGAAATATTTTTATCGTTGTGACACATCGTGTTTCCGAGAACTGTCGTATCGATCAAATTAGTATGTTTGACGTATCGATAAATATATTTTGGTTTCAATATTATTCATCTTGTTAATTTAACCCTGTTTCCTGGGAAATAGTCATTTATGTACTGATTCTTTCATATTCTTGAGAAGATGTGTCTGCCTATTCTGCCGCCTTAAAAAAAAAGTTCCCTAACTTTTTTTTATCGTGATAAAATCATCAAATGAGTCCTCCCACCCAGGGTAGAGCGGGAGGGACTGTCAGACTAGTACTGACTAAAATCCACGGTGTCCTTCAATAGCCCTTTACGTTCCGGGGTCACGGTAATTCGTACAGTCCCGCGACCCGTTGGGAACCCTAAATATAAATCTATGGTTTCCTCAGAATATTTTCCTTAACCGATATTGAAAATGAAATTAGAAAGTGCAAGTTTTGAGGTGTCCATTGGTCATATGACTTGGTATTGTACCAAATATTATCTAGTTTTTAAATGGGTATTACGTATTATAACTAGCTTTTGTTCGCAACTACTCATAAAGATTTTCTCAAATAATTTACGATATGTTTGGCTTATTTGAAGCAAATCGGATGACAAATGATGAGTTGCATATAAAATTTCTATTTAAATATACGAGTAAGAGGCAATTTTTTTCTTCTGGTGTACTTGTTTTTATGAAATTTAATATTGGGGAAAAAGTCTATCGGGCAGACGGTATGAATTGTAAAATAAATAAATGAGGATTGACTTATTAAATAGCATTAAAATTACAGGTGTTTTACGCAATCATTAAACTGCAGTCAAAAGACCGATTAAATATGACGAAAAAAATACATATTTAGCTCAGCTTGATTCCATATATGTTTCACTTGACTTTTAGTATTGATTACTGCATTTTTGAAAGATGTTTTATTCAACAGTTTAATGAACGTTCATAAAACAATAATTTGTCTGTTTTTTAATCTATCGATCAAGGCTATGGCGTGGGAAAGATAGTACATTTAAAATATTAGCATAGGTATTATGTGTTGTGGCAGATATAATAAATGCCTTGTATTCTAGATTGTACTAGATTTCTTAAGTCAAGTCTCAACTTGAATCTAAATCTCGTTGATTCTGTTAAGGCGCTCCCCCACCGGGGGCTTTCGCGTGTAATGTAACATTTTAGATTTGACTTTAAGCATTACATCATAGTACTGCCTCCATGACTGACCTGAGAAGCGTTCGCGTGTAATTTAACAGTATAGATTCGACTTTGAGCATTACATTACAATACTACCTCCCTGACTGACGAACGTTCGCGTGTAATGTAACATTATAGATTCGACTTTGAGCATTACATTATAGTGCTACCTTCCTGACTGACGAGCGTTCGCGTGTAATGTAACATTATTGATTCGACTTTGAGCATTACATTATAGTACTAATAAAAAAAATCATCATACTTCTTGCCGTCACAATATGGCGCCAAAGTCATCCCATTTTAAGTTGAAACGCGTAAATTGCTTTTCACAGTACGAAAGGAAAATACACAAGGATAACCCGAATGAATAAAACGATGATATCATCAAAATAGAGAGTTTAATCAATATTATCATGTTATCAATCACAATCGATAAGGTATCAGATATCTGATTTATTAAAATATAGGTGATTACGAATAAGACATTGGAAAGAACTGAGAATTTTCAATTACGTGCTTCGAATTTTATAATTGAATTTACAATTATAAATTACATTTTGCCATTCAGCCAGTACGAGTCTGACAGTCCCTCCCGCTCTGCCCTGGGTGAGAGGACTCATTTGATGATTTTACCACGATAAAAAAAAAACATGAAAAGTCAGCCAACAACTCATTTCAAATAAATTAAGTTCACATCTACATATTGGAAAAAGTTACTAACTTTAAAATTCTACCTCTTTGCCCACGTTATTCTTTCAAACTGCGTAACGTATTCTGAACCAGTTATTTTATAAAATATATATTAGATTTAGAGAATTTATTGCATGAAATCTTTACGTGAATCGAATAAAGAATTCTTTATTAAATTATTAGTACACTTTATCATATGGCAATCGCAAAAAAAAAGATCTTTGGTACGAAGGATGTTTGTTACTCAATCACGTCAGAATGGCAAAACGAATTTTCATGTTCAAACAAGTTAGTAAAAGATAAGTTATAATTGTTATAGTAGAAGTCAAAAACGAAGTACTCGTCAAGACGAATCCAACGAGTCTAAACTCGATGAGTTTGCGGCGTTTCATTACAGAGTTCTTATGACCACCTTCCAGCTCCATCATCAGATCAGCGCCATGTCATCAAAATGTTGCATACATTTACGTGCAAAATTTCCGAAACCCGGGAAGTCGATCAAATATAACTTGCAAGATTTGATTACGGACAAAGGGACAGGTAATAATACTAAATAGAAGCTTATAAAAACCTCGTCTTTATGAACCAGACACAACTTCCTAGAAAAATCTTTAAAGTTTTTTTTTCTGTCCAACGCGACTTAATGTTCTTTACGTCAAAACGAGAGGGATTATCGATCGAAATCGAAAGTGCTGTCTACTAATCTGGGTCAGTGTCGAGTCAAGGTGAGATATGTTGTGTTGATAATTCACATTCATTCACTTCGTTTATGAGTTTTTAGGGCTGACAAAAACTATAAAATAAAGGGAGATTTAAGGGAATAGTCTCTTTTAAATGAAAATAGTTATTTTTTAGACTATTTCTTTACGCCCGCACCGACCGGAACCGACCCGCGCTTACCTGTACGGACGACAAGGATGTTTCTTTAAAAAAGCTTACAGCTATCGACTCTCATTGTGGTTATGTATTTTCTGTATGATGTACTGGTGAAAGATTTAAATTATCATCATTCTTTCGTATATCCTAAAGAAAGATACCTAACCTTTTTTGGGCTTAGAAATCATCAAATGAGTCCTCCCGACTTGGGTAAAGCGGACCGGACTTAACTATCTAACTTAACTTAAGTACTAAAAATAATGTGCAATCATTTGTATTTTACCGTAAGTACCTTTTAAAACAGATGCATAATAAGATTTTGATACCTCATAATCTTCCTGCCCTTATCCCATTTTACTTGGGGTCGGCGCAACACGTCGGATGGAGAGGAAGAGGAAGGCCAAAGAAGAGATGGATGGATTGTCTAAGAAATGATATGGAAGAAAGAGGAGTGAATGATACTGTGACGTTTCACGACGGAGAATAAATAAATAAATATTCCACAACTATCACACAACGCCATCTAGTCCCAAGCTAAGCAGAGCTTGTGTTATGGGTACTAGACAACTGATAAGCATACTTATATATTTCTAAATACATACATATTATAGATAAATTACACCCAGACACAGAACAAATGATCGTGCTCATCACACAAACATTTGTCCTGGGTGGGAATCGAACCCACGACCTCCGGTATAGCAGTCAGGGTCACTAACCACTAGACCAACAGGCCTGTCAAACGAGATGATGAGAATGGAAGAAAAAAACGTGTTGCCCCAAGATTATGATACCTAAAATAGATATTTCTAAAGAAATGTCTTTAATCGACAACCCTGTAGATACAAGCACACATAACTCGTCGTGATCTTCATGACACGTTTGCCATTTCGGAAGACGTAGGTGACTATTAAATAACGACATTAGAACGAGCGTGTTTTTATTTCTGTGATTTATTGAGGTCACGTCGGTAAAGTTCGGCTGTGTTTATATTATGTACTTTCAAGACGAACATAATGTCTTCACAGTGAATTAAGATTTATAATCGACATGTTTAACATGTCTAATGTCACTGGTTTGGTGATGAAGATGTTTAAATAGTATTTACATTTGTTTTTCGATTTCATACAATGACTTCCAATTTATTAGTATTTGTTCACTGTATTGAAATGTTGCAGTAGAAACGAATCAATAACAACTTATAATATTTAGTGTATCAGTGGCTGCACAAAAAACTGTCTGATTGGTTGGTTTTATAACGTGTCACGGGTTCGATTCCCGCACAAAATTCCTGTTTTCCTTGTTCACAATATTCTCGGTGTGCAAGTTTTTTACGTATCGTTTTGGTTCATAAACTAAAACTTAAAAAATATGTAACTGCAGTAGATAATTAGGTATTTCTATTAAATAAATAAAAAATATTTTAAAGTTATCATAATCGATTTAGAATATATTTCAAAATTCGTTGAACACTTCAGCCATAAAATTGTGACAGATTGTCTAGCCTCCATTTATTATACTAGTAACACTAAGTGGCAATATTTCAAAGACTTTTTAAATATTCTATGTAGTTTTGCAAGAAGGTACTCGTACAATTTAGAGTTTAAAGTTTGAACGAACATTTTCTTAAATATATATGTATGTATGTAGGTATAATTATTTGCTTAGGTACATGTTTTTAAGATGAAATATAAAACATCATAAATAACAAATTGATTTTATAATTTATTCACGATGCATCAAATGCGATTTAAATTAATCACGTAATAAAAACACGTTTTTGTAAGGATTATAATTATAATTTTAGATTGTGACAGAAGAAAAATACGTACGGGTATTTTGTTTCAATAGAAAAAAAAACTAGAATAACGAAACACAGGCATAAACCATTTACTGTAAAATACAGCCACTCAAATGGAAATGCTCCATTAACTTCAGAGGGCAATTAAATAATAAAATCAATAATTTAGTGCAACAAAGAGTGACATTTAATAATTTAAGTTGGTCATATTTATTCATAATAATGAAATATTATGACAGCTATTAGTGACATTGCCAGCATTCAAAATGCATCCATTAAAGTAGTGAATAAAAAATGATTACCATAGAGGTTGACGTTATAAATAATTTGGTCGTAGACAAACAAAGCTTGTAAATATCAAAATTAATTCAGGGCATTGTATAAATATGGAAATGATGAAGATAAATATTTACTAAATTCTGTTGATTTAACTTAAAAGTCACCAGGAAGGAAACGTTGTCGACTAGTTTGATAAAATTGACATCACTGATGTATTTATTTTTTAAGATTTGATAAAATAACTAAATTACAATACAATATAAAGATAAAGTTAGCGAAGATCTGAATAATTTTAAGTCACCAGAAAACTTGACAAGTTCTTAAAATTTTGATTAATTCCTTTAACATGACATAGTCTACGGACTATTGGGCTATTACAATAGCCCAAGGTTAAGAGAAGTGGAACAAGAGCGGTAGTAGTTGACATTATTAATCTTAATAAAGATTTGGCATGGAAATCAAAAGGCTTTGATAACAACAATAAAGCTCAAATCTAAACCAATCCAAAACAAAATACCTTATTGAATGCAGATAAGCATAATAAAGTTATTGTAAATCATTAATGTAACAAGTCATGAACCATAATTTATTAAAGTCTAATCCCGGACCTACGAATTATTAAATTTTATATCCCGGATCTCATAAAAGTCAGGTGTGCTGAATAGAATTCCCATTTTTTTTTTCGTCGTCCACCTAATGTGGACCCGTGTTTGGTATTCTTTCTTTCTCTTGCCTTGTTTGGACACAAGGTCATTGGGTCTTTGTGCTCATACGGATTTGAACAGGGACCGGTTGATAGGTGACGTCATCCAATTTGCCGATGTATCGATGCAATGTTGTAGAATTTAGAGTAATATTTATGATTTTATCCTTGAATGATTAGATATTTTTGTTTCAATAGATCCTGCAACCATTACGTACAAATATTGTGAAATTAATGGAAAATTAGAATTAACGGTTGAACATGCTATGCGAGAAGTAAAAGATATAGCGAAAGAAGAGCGCATTGGTGGTACAAAAACATTAGCAATGCTTTCAATTTTTGATTTAGAAGCATTTTAAGTAATTCATCATTTACGTTATTGATTTGAGAATAAATGCCAATAATAACAGTAAAAACCGAACATGTAGTAACATTTATTATTGTTGACAATTAAACAGAACTTCAGATTTATTTATACTCTGTCGCAATAAATCGTACAAGAATCCTAGTATCATTTCTTATAATAACAAAACGTGTGCATTAATTACGAAAGGTCTACGATTGATGAAACACTTCAATTTGTTGCCGTAACTTGCTTGACAACAGGTTTTGTTCTAAAATTCTTAGCTACAATTCATATTTCGGTATTTATAGCTTCCTCTAAATTGTTGTAATTATTATCTATTGCCTCCATCGCTATTTCATCCGGCTCCTTGAATGTCCGAAATAAATATCTAGTTTTTCAAGACGGGGCGAATTTTTTGCATGTTTCTGTCTTGTTAATTGAGACTTTAGATGCAAAATAATTTGTTTCGGTTTATCGTGTAATCTAGACGTGAATGTATTAAATATTTGATCTTTATCTTTGCGATTAGGTCGACGTAAACGTAATCTCACTTAGATATTTACGCACTTGGTTCAATTTTATCTTTAATGACTTTTTTACGAAATGAGCTCCATCCTTGCTTTTTCTAAATAACTTGGTTTCGGCACGCAATAAGCTTAATTTTATCAACCAATAATTTACACCTACAAAAAATTCTACCAACACAAAAACTGCATGCACCAATTCCAGTGAAATTTAATAAGCTTACCGCCATATATGTTTAAATTGATTGGTACGTAGGTACTACGTATGTATGATAAACACAAAAATATATGTCTGTTGCTACGTGGTCAATTACTTGAAATTCGTAAGTGAGTACACATAAGTATGACAGACATCTACGATTGGAGAACGTGACTGAATATCGGGCACCGACAACCACATCGGTTTGTCAAGAAAGTGGTTGAAGGGTCAAATTGACCTCAATGTCAAACCTGAATCAAGGAATGACAAAGAATGGGACTATTATTATTTTCTTCATGGTTCATATTTATACAATCAGGTTTATCTTTACTACAACAATTTACTTGAAGTTGTACATAGTATTTGTCCCTAATGACTCTATCAATACCGCAACTTGAACGCGGATGTTTACAAAGACATTCGGGTTAACCTATACTAGTTTGGATACTTTATCGGAGTTGGTCTATGGCCCTTTAACAAGGACAAAACACATCCGTGAGTAGAAAGGACACAGCTGTCAAACACACTTAATTACAATATTTGTCTTGTTACGGCATTTCTTAACTGTGTTGAGAACATGATTTAAGACTGTCAAAAATGTATGAATGACAGCCCGTCATTCACAAAGGTTTTTGAACGGATCTCGATTAGCTTGGCTTTATTTGTCCATGATGATGTTATTACTTAGCCACGAGCCAGTCCGATTCTGACAAGTCTATACAAAGAATTCAACTGGGAAGTAAATGGACCAGCTAAGTCCGCTCTGAATTCCAAGTAAAGGTGTGTTTCAAGTATGTGTGCGAATGTATAGCAAGGGTGTCAAGTATTTTGTTTAGCAATCCGCGCCTATTACATATACCTTATCGGAGTAGTTCGGCGGCCGGCCCTGCATCAAGGACGGTCCACATCCGTGAGCGGACAGCGCTGCCTACATACATTTTATAAATAGATCGCTTAATATCTTGCGGTAATACCGTCTTTATTTTGTTGTTTGTGATCGTATACTGTAAATAAGGAAGACGTTTTTATAACAGTTCTGATGGTGACTGGTAAGGAAAGTAGAATAATAAGTAAAACACAGTAAAAGGTCAAAAGCGGTGGTAAAAAATTTTGCCCAATTCTTGTCTCCGTTTCAACTAAAGACAAGTAAAGTGAAATTATTAACGATACATCGATTAGGAACAAAAAATACTATATCGTAGTAGAAGTTTGTTTTTTTAGTATTGTAGAAGTTAGTTTTAAGAAGCTGTCGCACTTCATACATATACTACATTGCCATGACCAGAATTTTCTGTCGCAAACCAACAGTACGCGTACCACAAATGGTGATCTCCGTGGTACGAGATCAAGCTCACGTAGACATTGTAATCAAACAGTTACAAATATTCACAAAGCTAAAATTATATCCTTTCGTCGTTTTCAAAGTCAGCATTTCAAGCAGTGAAGATTTGGTCTTTAGATTCACTTTTTCATGTAAGTGACCTTGGATTTTAATTTGTACAAGAAGACTATAAAATATAGTGATGTTTTTACGGAAGTCATCTTATTATTTATAGGAACCGTTGAATCGAAAAGCTGAACATGAAGAGTAAATGTCAATCACTACAGCCTTGTAAATTGAGGGTAAAAGATTACTTAGTTGTTCTTGGAAGCCCTTTAAATTGTGCCTTGTCATGTCCAAGATCTTGTTTAAATCGATTTAAATGGAAATACGTATAAATCGTCAAGTCAAGGGTAGCGCTAAGTAAACAATTTATAACATTTGAAAGCAAGTATATTGTTCTATTAGTTAATCAAACGCCAAACCAAAATCCAACTCTATGAGAATTCTATGAACTTTAAAAAAAAAGATATTTTATAACTGGGTCTAATCAAACTAAAGGTTTCAGTCTCATACAAAATATGCATTATAATGATCTTGTTTGAAGCAATAACACAGTAATAAAAATAAGTGAGTACCACGCGATGCGTTCCTATCGTTTGTTTACTAGAAGATTGCGTAAACTTATTGCCATTGACTTTGGTTACTAGGGAGATATACTGATCTCAGTGTCTATGAAAATGTATCCAATTTCCTCTTTATGGTCATCGGTTCATTCTGGTGGTTACCACTATTGATTCTGGGTTTTGGGAGTCGATTACCAAAAGTATGGTCAGCAGCTGGACTTACAATGATCTAGGAAAACTGTGTTGATTGTGAATGCGAAGTAAATTTTATGAAGGTGTACCACAAGGGACAATACTAGGACCGTATTTGATTAGCATATAGTTTTACATATTTTGTATTTCAAGCTATAATTGTACCAAAGATTTAGGAAATGTTTGTTAAACAAAGGTCCCCATAAAGCAAAATGAGTTAATGTCTTAAAGAGTAAGTAGCAATAAAGAGCAAAGTTAAATGCCTCCAATAAGGATTAATGGGATAATGTTGTAAACCATGAGTTACAAATTACGATCGACTTCGTAAATAATAAAAATACGTCGACCTTTAAGAAAAGTATAGACCCTGACAGTGAACTTTATGGTGACAACCTGATATATGTTTATTATATTATTATGGCTTCGATCTTGTATTCATTATAATGTGTCTTTATATCTGGTACTACTTCATTATTTTATTTATCTGTTATAGTTCAGACAATGCTTGAATTGATTGACCTTTTTGTATCATTATTAATACTTGATTTATTTATTGTCTTATCACTGTATTTATTATATCTTTCTTGAACCTTATCTCACCGTAAGAATTTTTAAGCTTATTCATGAATTGCTAAAAAGTTTTTAGAACGATTTTATTAAAGTAACAAACAATTGTATCGTCAAAGTAAAAACTGTAATTCATCTGGTTTAAGGACGGTTGCATCATCATAATCATTATTTGCATCCTTGTGGGCAGGAGGCTACCAATGACAATTAGCAGTGTTAAGATTAGACCACAAACCAACTGCTTTTTAACCTTTTCCACGAGTTCCGTAGTATTTTCAATGACATAATCAGCCTCTAATGATTCCACTTTTGAGACACAAACATCCCCTCTGCGAAACGGAGTGGGTCACCGCCCACCACACGAGCCCAGTGCATATTGATAGATACTCCAATTTCATATGAATTCAGCTAATTAGCTGGCATTGTCTATATAATTTTCACAAATCCATCCGGCTCACATATCGATTCCGAGTGAACGTTAATCAAGCAGTTGTTTGAAGTCAGTGAGTGAGGTCCGAGTGTGTGTGAGTATTTCGAGAGCGATTAAAGAGATAGGTTCAGTGCAGTTGCACTATGCGTTGCCTTTATTTGTTTCCAATCTTTTGAGTTTTAGTCTTGGATATTGACGATTTTTGCTGAAGTTTATGCTGTTTTTGTAATTTACGAGAAATCAGAAGTCCCAAAGTCTGTTAACCAGTCTTACCAAGATGATTTTTAGGGTTCCGTTTTTTGTTATTTGGCTACGGAAAAAACGGAACCCTTATAGATTCGTCATGTATGTCTGTCTGTCCGTCCGTATGTCACAGCCACTTTTCTTCGAAAGTATAAAAGCTATCCTGTTGAAACTTGGTAAGTAGATGTATTATGTGAACCGCATTAGGATTCTCACAAACAAAAATAAATATAAAATGGTACTTATAAATATACATATACCATACTTAGAACTATAAGTCAAAAATTTTTTTTTCACCAAACCCTTACGTTTGGGGATCTATAGATAGATCGTTAAGTATGTGGATTAACAGTTATTTAAACTTGATATTGTCGAAATCGTAAACAACGGAAAACTTGGCATCATATTATTTTTGTTCCTTAACAGATTTATTGCGCTTTATCGTAATTTTGTTTACAAGACTACAACATCAATGTGAATCCAAGTCAACACACAATATGTTTTGTACTTTATTATTGAAGTAGTAAAGTTTTATATCCTGTAGTGAACAATTTGCCATAAATCGTAACGCACGTTGTGTCATTGATACAATTCGATTGCTGTACACAATGTGATATTAATTGATGACCCGAATAGTGATAGGATGACGACACACAACATTATGTCATACAGTTAAAAAAGTATTTCAATACAATTCGTTGCCAACGGCTTCACGCGAACTAACTCCAAAATCATCCCAAGAGAAAGAAATATTCTACATGTTAATCCAGGTTATCAACTACCTATCTTTGTACCAATATGTCATCCAAATCCGTTCAGTAGTATTTTGGGTAAAAGAGTGCCCAAATATTCATCTATCCGTACATCCTCACAAACTTTTGCTTTTATTTTATTAGTTGAACTCGTTTACATTTACGCGATCGCACGTTCTTTTCCGCCGTTTAATGAATTTAATGCCGTGGGGCGCCGGCTTAGAATTGCGTTCCCCCAAATCATCCCGTGGGTGTCGTAAGAGGCGACTAAGGGACAAACCGGAGGTCGGGCAGCAGCGTCCTCCGTGTACTGCACATCCTCACTGCGATCGCCAACCCGCCTGCCAAGCGTGGCGATTTAAGGCAAATTACCCCCTCATGATAAGAAGCATAAAAACCAGGCCCCCAGTCCCCGGCAGCTCCGCTATCCCTGGCGCGGGTAGCAGTCAAGGTAACGGCGGAGCAGGGGGTGCGAAGAATCTCCGGAAGAGATCCGGCTACCCACCCCGACGACGACTGGCCCTGGTAACACACAACATACGCACAATGAGGACTGACGAAAAGATCTGCGAGCTGGAAGAGGAGCTGAGCAAATTACACTGGGACATTATAGGGTTATGCGAAGTCCGTAGAGAGGGGGAGGACACCGTAACCCTGAAGTCTGGTAATTTGCTCTACTACCGGGAGGGCGACCAACAGTCCCAAGGTGGTGTCGGGTTTCTCGTTCACAAGTCCCTCGTAAACAACATAATAACCATCGACAGTGTGTCGAGCAGGATGGTATACCTAATACTCAGAATATCCAAAAGATATTCGCTGAAGGTCATTCAGGTATACGCACCGACCTCGTCACACTCCGATGATGAAGTGGAGACTATGTATGAGGACGTAAGTAGGGCCATACATAGTTCCAAAACCCACTTTACTGTTGTTATGGGGGACTTTAACGCAAAGTTGGGCAAGAAAAGCGGTGACGAGTTGAGAGTGGGGCAATTTGGATATGGGCAACGGAACCCTAGGGGGCAGAGGCTGGCCGACTTTCTGGAGAAAGAGGAACTCTTCATGATGAACTCTTTCTTCCAGAAGCCGCCTCACAGGAAATGGACCTGGTTGAGCCCCGATGGTTTCACGAGAAACGAGATAGACTTCTTCATGACCGACAAGAAACGGATATTCAGTGATGTCTCTGTGATCAACAGGGTAAAAACCGGTAGCGATCACCGAATCGTAAGAGGCTCACTGAATATCAATGTTAAACTTGAAAGGTCCAGCTTGATGAAGTCTACGCTCCGACCTACTCGGTCCCACATTCAAAACCCCGAAAGCTTTCAACTCGAGCTCTCTAATCGCTTTGCTTGCCTTGAGAACTTAGTTTCAGTGGACGAGATCAACGACGGGCTAGTGGAAACTGTCCGCACGGTAGGGTCTAAGTTTTTTAGACCCTGCCGTAAAGATAGACCTCAGAAATTGACCGAGCAAACCTTAAACCTCATGGCTGAACGACGTTTGCTACAGTTGCAGTCTTCCGATGACGCGAAGTCATATAGGCAGCTCAATAGACGTATATCTAAGTCCTTGCGACACGATCTGCGTCTCTTTAATACGAATCGTGTTAAAGAGACCATACAGCGAAACCAAGGCTCCAAAGTGTTCGCAAAGGACTGAAACGGGAGGATGGCAGCATAGCGTCGACCAAAGCAGAGGTTTTAGGCGAGATCGAGAGGTTCTATGGACAGTTATACACTTCGGTCGCAAAGCCCGTTGACAGCTTGGTAGGAGATCCAAGAGCCAAGCTGTCCCGACATTATACCGAAGATATCCCGGACATCAGTCTGTACGAGATTAGGATGGCCCTGAAGCAGCTTAAGAACAACAAGGCGCCGGGCGAGGACGGAATCACTTCAGAGCTTCTGAGAGCGGGTGGAACACCGGTACTTAAAGTCCTCCAGAAGCTCTTTAATTCCGTCCTGTCCGAGGGCAAAACGCCTGAAACGTGGAGCAGGGGTGAGGTGGTGCTGTTCTTCAAAAAAGGTGATAACAGCCTATTGAAGAACTACAGACCCATCACGCTTCTGAGTCATGTTTATAAGCTGTTTTCAAGGGTTATCACGAACCGTCTCGAACACAGACTTGATGACTTCCAGCCTCCCGAACAAGCCGGTTTCCGAAGAGGCTATAGTACCATAGACCACATCCATACGCTGCGGCAAGTTATACAGAAGACCGAAGAGTATAACTTGCCATTATGCTTAGCGTTTGTGGACTATGAGAAAGCCTTCGATTCGGTGGAAACATGGGCGGTGCTTGAGTCACTCCAGCGATGCCGTATTGACTATCGGTACATCGAGGTATTGAAGTGTTTGTATAATAACGCCACCATGTCGGTCCGAGTACAGGAGCATAGCACGAAGGCGATTCCATTGAGAAGAGGCGTAAGACAGGGGGACGTTATCTCCCCGAAACTGTTTACTGCCGCAATGGAAGACGCCTTCAAGCTCCTGGAATGGCAAGGACTTGGCATCAACATCAACGGCGAATACATCACTCACCTTCGGTTTGCCGACGACATCGTAGTCATGGCAAAGTCGATGGAGGAACTCAGCATGATGCTCGATGGCCTCGACCGAGTTTCACAACGGGTGGGCTTGAAAATGAACATGGACAAGACGAAAATTATGTCAAATGCCAATGTTGTGCCCACCCCAGTCTCTGTTGGAAACTCGGTACTCGAAGTTGTTGACTCATATATCTACTTAGGACAAGTAGTCCAGTTAGGTAGGTCCAACTTCGAGAAAGAGGTCAACCGCCGAATCCAACTCGGTTGGGCAGCGTTCGGGAAACTACGCAATGTCTTTTCGTCCGACATACCTCAGTGCCTCAAGACGAAAGTCTTCGACCAATGTGTGTTACCAGTGATGACATATGGCACCGAAACGTGGTCCTTCACTATCGGCCTCATCTCAAAGCTCAAAGTCGCTCAACGAGCTATGGAGAGAGCTATGCTCGGTGTTTCTCTACGTGATCGAATCCGAAATGAGGAGATCCGTAGACGAACTAAAGTCACCGACATAGCCCACCGGATTAGCAAGCTGAAGTGGCAATGGGCAGGCCATATTGCTCGCAGAGCAGATGGCCGATGGGGTCGAAAAGTACTAGAGTGGAGACCACGGACTAGCAAACGCAGCGTAGGACGTCCACCAACAAGGTGGACAGACGACCTTATAAAGGTCGCCGGAAGACGCTGGATGCAGGTCGCTTCCAACCGGTATATGTGGAGATCTAAAGGGGAGGCCTATGTTCAGCAGTGGACGTCCTATGGCTGAGATGATGATGATGATGACGTTCTTTTCCCCATGGTTGGTAGAAAGTACAGAGCGTCACCTGCTGTGATCCACATATTCCTTTCACCTCATCCACATTCATACGTCTGGCATACACGCACGCCGATTGCGAGGACTACGCACCCGTCCTTTCTGAAGCACTTCGCCAATCTCATATTATTTTCTATCTCATATTATTTTCTTGTTCTCACACAGTACTGTCTACATTTATTTTTTCACTCTTCCTGTCGCAGGTCTGCTGGTAGAAATTTCTTATGAAATAAGCAGTGCCTTTGTACTTTTAAGTTTTGGTATGTCTTTTATTTTATACTAGCTTCCGCCCGCGACTCCGTCCGCTCGGATGTCGGTCTTCGCGTGGATGGTTTATTTCTCCATTTTGAGTAACTCTGACAATGACATCTTATAAATATCTATTGGACCCAAATACGGCTAAGCCTATAATAATTAAGGAGATTCGCGGTTCTACAGAACAACGTCTATGAATAAAACTGAAAAATAAGATTTTTTTCTCTTCGTATTTTTCCAGGATAAAAAGTATCCCATTTTATGCCCAGGATAATAAGGTATAATTATACCAAGTTTCATCGAAATCGAACCGTTAGTTTTCACGTGATGCCTGCATATACAGACAGACAGACAGACACAAAAAATTTTAATCACATATTTGGGTTTGGTATCGATCCAGCAACACCCCCCGCTATTTATTTTTTCAATATTTTCAATGTACAGAATTGACCCTCCTACAGATTTATTATATGTATAGATTGTGTGTACATATACAATAGGCAGGCCTGTTGGTCTAGTGGTTAGTGACCCTGACTGCTGTGCCGGAGGTCGTGGGTTCGATTCCCACCCAGGACAAATGTTTGTGTGATGAGCACGATCATTTGTTCTGTGTCTGGGTGTAATTTATCTATAATATGTATGTATTTAGAAATATATAAGTATGTTTATCAGTTGTCTAGTACCCATAACACAAGCTCTGCTTAGCTTGGGACTAGATGGCGCTGTGTGATAGTTGTGGAATATTTATTTATTTATTTATTATTATTTACATAAATGATTAAAAAATAAATGATTAAGGTCAGTGTAGGTGTTCGTAGGGCATCCCCTTCCGTTACCGCTGACCTCTGTTCATCGTTTGCATTTTTGGAAAGTAAATTGAAAACGCAGTAAAAATTGTTTGCCATCATTTGGGTATTTCCTTGCCTTTATCAGATTAATACGATTGCTTTAATCGATATACTTATTTGAAGATTATATTAATGCACTTCGTGAGAATCACATGTTTACGGTATACACGTTTGATACCTATATCTGTGTAGGTATCACGTCGTGTTTTTGTTTATTTACATAAAATTTTGCACACCGCCGTGGTCTGCGGTGGTTATCGCTGTGGGATGTTCACAAAGCTTCGTGTCTGGGAAGGACGGCTGCGGTAATGGTGGTGTGCAAAATGTGATATATTGTGTTATTATCGCACGTATTTTTTTTAGAGTGTAAGTATTACAATGGCAACAAGCTCTTGGTTATTCAGAATGCAATCTTAGCCTTCTCCCTGCGTATCCCTTTAGCCCAGCAGTGGGACTAGACCATTGTATAATTCTTGCATTAAATATGCTATTAAATTCACTTTCATTACTTAAAACAAAAGTAATAATTGAACATCTTTCATAGCAAGTTTCGCTCATGCCTCGGAAAGCACGTAAAGCCGTTGGACCCAACTGTCGCTGATGGATCTTTGAAAGCTTGTAAGTCTTACCAGGAGGTATCGTATTACCCAGTTAATGGGTTGTGAAAGTCGGACAGATAATCAATCCATGTAAAATACTGATATTCAGATACATCCGGTTGAATTGGAAGATGGGCGTAAGATTTAAAAGCCTCAATGTATGGTTACAACTAAAAATACGTATTTACTCTTATTCTTTAGTGCTAGGGAATTACCAAGCCAGCAGCCACACGCGGCTTCTCTATAAATTCTAAAAGATTTTTTTTATCAATAAATAGAAAGATATATGATATCTGTGACCGATATCTTAATAAAACAATCAATACAATAAAAATAAAACACGTGCTTATGCCGCGTGTTTCGATAATACAATAAGAGAGTTTCGTCTCACGCAGATTGAGGGAGTCTTTATCAATTCAAGAACGAGAAAAAAATGTATTATGTAAGATAGATAAATAGGCTGAATGTACAATGACAGGCGTTTCTTGAAACGTGGGGTATTATCTGACTTCAGTAGGTCCTTTTTAACTTGACATTTTGATATTGTACGTTGGTGACTGTTTCGTTTCAATTTATTATTATTTAGTATCACTTTTAAAGTTAGGTGGTGGCTTTTTAAAGTCCCATCGGAATTAAATTTGGGAATATACAGTTAAGCATTCCGATAAATTAAATTTTAGTTTAAACTATCTTTGCCATCTAATTATTTATCAGTTGAGGCCTGCTAGGCAAGGTCATGGTATCATCATAAGGCTATTGCGGTCCCGTAACGTGAAGGACAATTAAAGGTTGACTTTTAGTCAGCCAAGCCTGACAGCCTCTTCCACTCTACCGTGAGCCAGAGATAGCAGAGGGAGGACTCTTTTGATGATATCCACTTTTAACAAAGACTTAAAGCTTAACCTTAGAAATCTTAAAATTCTTCATTCGTATTCTTTTCCTTCATTCTCTGTTATCAACTGTCACGTTATCATTCACTCCATTTTATTACTCACATATACATTTTTTATGTCAACCTACCTCTCTGCAGTCTATAGTCCTCCATCCAATTCAAGTGTCCACAATTTCATTGAAATATCAAGTGTTTTAGTCATGCGACATTCTATAATTCGGCCATGACTTTAAAACGTGAACTGATAAGATAATGATTTGATAACGAATACATAACTGATAAGGAAAGAGTGGAAAATGGTGTTTAGTAAACAAAAGCAGTTGCAATTTAATAATAGATTGGATTGGGGGAACTTTCTAGAGATTATCTTGCTGTTTTCAGTGTCTTTTCTGTTAGTAAAGGTGACGCATCCGTGTGGCCTCCTTTCAAAACGTGATTGAAGATTATGTATGTCAAAGGGTGTATTGGTGTGTAACTGGGTGAAGCGGATGGAACGTCAGACTTATTACTGTTTAACACTACCCTGTAAATGTATGCATAAACACACAAGATACAGGAACTATTCCTTATGTGGGGCAACGATTTTCTTTTTTATTTATTTCTAGGCTCTCGTTTGACCACCATCTCGCCTGAGTAAGCAATCATGTAGTAAAAAAAAACGACGGGTTGCACTCTGGGAGTGCCGGCAGAAGTGAAAACTTGAATAGTAATAAACACACACGAACATTCGCGCAAGCGCCCTGCGCCGTTTTACGAATTTTCGATCAGGTCACGTGTCCTGACGCGAGTTTAAAATTTTTTACCCATTCCAAAAAAAGTGCACAACGCCGCTAAAGAAGTTTTCACTTCAAAAAAATAGAATGAAGAAAAGTACATAAAGACAAGACTCGACATCAACAAGGCTACCGGTGATCGATGATGATGATGAAACAAAACATATATTACACATCATTTAAATACCATTCAGCCACAATAAGATGGTACATTTGAGAAAGACCTGCTAATTATTTAAAACGTGTCGGTATACTGAACTTTGCGATGGAAAGGAACACAATGAAGGCCAAATACCAAGGCTATACTTTTATATACACCTGATCACATGGCAATGGCCATATATTAATTGAACCAGTGTTAAAAAATAAACGATCAATTGGAGTATTCTTTTTTCAATTTCAACTCTTTTATATTAATTATCCTGTATTGTAGGGTTTTTTTAAAGGTATATGAGTATATTGGAAGCGATGTTTTTTTATTATTTTATTGTTAAGAGGACGCAGTCACAAAAATTAAAAATTGTATGCTTAAATGGTTCGATGAGTGAAAAGTGACTAACAAAAGGAATTTATAAGGCAGAGGTGAGTGAAAACGCCGCGAGGGGACGCACTAGGAAGACCTACACTGACCTTATTGGTGAAGTGCCTGATTTTGCCTTTAGTGTGTGTGTGCCATGGATGCAAATGGCGGATTGTCGTTCGGTATAGTGGTCTAAGCTCATTTATTCAACAGTAAACATCTTCCCCTGATGATGGTCGTGATATCTTAATAATGGTCTACGTGACTTGCTTGGGTGAAGATATTTAAGTTCATAATTTAGTACATTTCCTTTCGAAAAATAAAATTAATTAATTTCGAATGATTAATCATATTTTTGTTGGTTCTTTGTTCAGCTGTCTTAAATCCGTTTGACGCAAGTCTTAAATTAAACAATACATATTTTTCACATTTTTCCATATTAATATATTCATACTATTATACTGACTAAAATATTGGTAAACACACAATACAGGAGTAATGTCTAATGTGATGACAAAATTTTACAAATACAATTGAAAAGAAACATATAAACATGCTATTACTACACCAACAGCAATACAAATGTTCACGCGGGATAATTTTCGACCTAACTTGCATAGTCGTGGTAAAAACCTAATCAAAAAATTGCAGCTCCAAAAAACTATATTTACATTACAGATACAGTAGCAAGTTGTTACTGTAAATAAAGTCTGCGGGTCAAATGTTTTACGCAACGTATCGCGCAACTGCAGAGATATCGCAAGGTCACACCGCCGCCGATAAACAAAACAAATTGGTCGATGTTATCGACTTTTTCGACGAAATAATAGCGTTTTGCATCTCTCTATTTAGGTATTTCATTATGTGTTTTCATGCTATTGCATAGCTTTTATCGCGGGCTTTGAGCGCGGTGACCGAATCAAGAAATTCCGTAACGAAAATAAACCTAACACTGTTACTGTCACATCTATCATGTCAACGTGAATGAATAAAATTTGAATGAATGAATTTTTTTCTTGACGTTTCTTTTGATTGACTTGGCTGACCATAGCCTTATTAGTAGAGTAACTTCCCATAGAGCAACGATGGGATGATATTCTCGTTAAATATTCGCGGTAGGCGATAATTTTTTTCTCTTAAATAAATAATCATAATTGCATAAGTTGATAAAAAATGCTATGCAATAGCTTTACCGCGTCAGTCCCCGAGTGCCACACGAATTTTTTCGCGACTTTTTTACGGCCTGACTTTATTTTTTGTATAATATTACTCCAGTAGCATTCTCCTTTATTTAAGTTTTTAATTTATGTTATTTATTGTAATCTCCATTATATTTTCAACATGCACGCACGTTATTTTCTTTATGAAATTTCTACTTACTCGTATTTCTCTTATAACAATTGTTCAGTTTTATTTAATTAAAATATGACGTGCGTACATCGGTTTTATTAACCAGGCAGGTAGAAATAATTAACACAAGGTGAGAAGAAGGACATACAATTTCGTAAATAATAATTCAAAAGTGAATTTAAAAAAAAAAAACTGGTAGATTCGGGGAAAATTTACTCTTAAGGGTGGACAGATGGACACACGAGTGATCCTATAAGGGTCTCACTTTTTATGTGAAAGTACGGAACCCTACAAAAAGTTATTTTGATATAATACAAATAATAGTTAACTATTTCAGAAAGACATTTTTTTTTGAACATTACTAACTGGTTAAAATATTTATTAAGATGTTTTATTTAAACATTATTAACTCATTGGTATCGGCCCCAACTTACGAGCTGTATACCCATACAGCTCGTAAGCCAACAAAGTAATGTGCCTGGCTGGGTTCGAACCCACAAGGTCGTGGGTTCGAACCCAGGCAGGCGCATTACTTTGTTTAATTTATTTCATCACCACTGGTCAAAACGGTGAAGGATAACATAATGAGGAAACCGGCATGTCACATCCACCAACCTGTACTGGGCCCGTGTGGCTCATGCCCCACTCCCTCTCTCAGAGAGGAGGCCTGTGTCCCAGCAGTGGGAACATTTACAGGCTGATGATGACGATGATGATGAACTGGTTTAAACATTTGTTTTTTGCATCAAGTCAGAATCATCGTGTCGAACTCTCTAAAGGTTCGTTCAGCACGCAGAGATACAAAATTACAAATAGAAATACATTGTAATAGAAATAGAAACTGTTGCATATCGGTCAGTGGCCTACTCGGTACGTTACAGTTAAAGGTTTAATTTACACGTGAATTACATAAGGATTTAAATAAAACATAAAAAAATCGCGGTAATATTTTCAAAGCATTAGGATAATATCATCTATTACTGTGAATTATTTGTCTTTCTACGCAATGAATTTTGTTAAGAAATAAATGACTGACCAATTAGGTACAAATCCACAAGCGACTGCGAAATTCCTGAAGATGAATCCAAACGGATTCGACTCTGAAAATTATCCTATAACATAGATTTACGAAACATCGAATACTGTTACAAGAATCCTGTTGAAAGATATACAGAAATAATACTATGAAAAATCAACAAAATAAAACTATTGTTTAACTCGGATTGACCATTTTTGCATAATGCAATAATCAAAATGAATAATAATCATAATCGTTAGACTTAAATGTTCAATCAGGAAACCAAAACGGAAGATAAGCAAACGTTTAATAACTAATCAATTAAATTGCATTTTAATACAGCTGTAAATTAATTCGATTTCAATAAGCGCAAGCCAGAACTCTATTATACAATACAAAATGTAAGCAAGTACCAAACAACAATGATAAAAGTAGCACCTTAATTGAACACCGACCTTGTTCAGGACCTGTTTGATTTAAAAGAAATTCACTCTTATTTTGTAGACAACAAAGTTAATTTTTTATTAAAAAGTAAGTGACCTCGACGACAGTACAGAGTTACTATGAAAGTTGACATGAAAGAACTGCTTTTGAGCTACAAAAGGACGAAGGTAATATTATATCTACGCAAATTTTTCGAGAGGTCGAAGTAACTCTATATTTCTGTGAGTGAAAGAGGAATTTTGTGAAAATGAGGACAGACGTACCGGTTTTGGTAATTGTCCTTTTCATGAGCATGAAGAGAGAGTACAATGTGTTGTATCCTTTGATCAAAATGCGTGAAAATGTAAGGATTGTTACTCTCATGATGTTATGCTCAAATGTATGGAGGCAGGGCTCTTAGGGCCAATTGGGCGTAGTATCTTCGATGCCCTAAAATTCTAAATGAATTGTTACGTTAATTGATTTTTGACTTTATTTCAATGAAGACAATGTCAATAACAGTTTGACAGTGAAAAATGGTCAGTGTTGCGCTCCGCTGTATGTGTGTATATCTTCACTTACCCACAGTCTTATTTAAAACACTGTTCTTACATCATATGAGTAACATTTCAACATAATATCGCCTACTCAATATTATATTCATTTGCTCAGTCACATCAATAACTAACTCACAAATATATATAAACATTTTATATTAACAAGATATGCTTCCAACGCACTTTATTTTCGATCTAATGACCGAAATTTTCCCGCACAAATGGCTGCACTACATTACTATAGAAAATACCAACTGTGCATACACTAACATACAAAAGCACATGACCAACTGTTGCATTCAGCGTGGCAGTACAAAAATAAACCTTACATAATCTTAAGACAGTCCAAGTTCATTAAACAAATGAATTGAGATACAACGTTCTAAATTCGGAACCTAATGGGCAATGTGCCAGACACCTAGAAAAAATTACGACCAATATAATTTGGTCTTTATGTGTTTAGTGACATTTCCCCTGTGAGCTCCAAATTAGTTGAGGTGAAAGAGGGTTGTCAGGTCAAATTAAATTGGTTGCCTAAATATTTAGGCTTGCTACCATAGAATTCATAACGGTCTTTATAAGTATTGTATTGAACTATTACAGAAAGTTAGTACAGTGCAAAGTTCTGGATACGAAGCCAAAATATTTATTGTAGTACTTTAATAGTAAAATCTCGAGGGTCGGCGTTATGTTTGCTATTGATTTTAGTCCAATTTTGGGGCCAAATAATTCGTAGTAAATATTTATAGCGTACATCCTTGTAGCTCCGGGATGAAAATAAGTTTTTGGAATCTATCTTTAGATTTCTCATTATGGTAATATTTGAGAAACTTAGTTCACACTTCTTATTTCGGGCGAATATCACGAAATTATTAGCCTATTCAAACCACGGGCAAGAGCTTTGAAATTCGACTTTATCCTTTCGTGATTAAGTACAAAACAGTAGTTGTGTGTGTACGTACAGAAAACTCCTATTTCACTTCTATTTGTTCTTTTCAAAGGCTCAAATTCATTAGACCAACAATGTTTCGGCTCAAAACGATTGTCTGATCCGTTTAGTTTAAGATCCAAATTCCCGATCTGCTCTCATCGACCTCTTTATAACCGATGAAAAAAAGAAGGAGGTTCTTTAAAACAAACATTAATTTGTGGCCATTAGTTATAACATACAATACACCGTCTTACCACAAAGCAGTTAAACATCTGTTCAACACGTGACTAAAAAAACTGTCAACGTCAAACCGACATTTCACGTTGATATAAGGGACTAACATTTGCCCGCGACTTCGTTCGTGTGGAATAGTGACATCCGACAGACTTTATTTTTATTTTTTGTAAAAAAAAAAAACTATCCTATGTCCTTTCTCAAGTTCCAAACTATGTCTATACCAATTTTCACACAAATCGGTTCAGTAGTTTAGGCGTGAAGAAAAGACAGACAGACAGAGTTACTTACGCATTTATAATATTAGTTTGGATTAAGGGTGGTTTTGCATTTACACTTTTATTAGATAAGCGTTCAAAAGACGTTTATTTTTTTGCGGTAACGCGGTTAATGTTCTAAATTAAAATTTATATTGCTGTGAAAAAGCGGTTTCCTAACAGAGTAAACACCAACTATAATAAAAAATTTGGTTCAGAAATTAAGACCGTATTTTTGTATTTAATACAATATAATCAAAATTAATGTATCTACTCGTATCTTCTATCTATCTTCTATATATATTTTTGAAGTGAAAACTTCTTTAGCGGCGTTGAGCACTTTTTCTGTAATGGGTATAAAATCTTAAACTCGCGTCAGGACACGTGACCCTGACCGAAAAAGCGTAGGACGGCGCAGGGCGCTTGCGTGAATGTTCGTGTGACATTCGTTGCTAGGTAACATTGTTTATAAAAGATGTACGTCACATTGGAAAATTATTGAAATAAAAAGTCAACCATTTTTGCGAGTTTTACTAAAATCTGTTCACAAGATATTTCCAACAATTACTATACAAGTTTTCACTTCTGCCGGCACTCCCAGAGTGCAACCCGTCGTTTTTTTTTTATATATAAAAGGAGAACTGACTGACTGACATATCAACGTACAGCCGAAACTACTGGGGCTAGGAATGTGAAATTTTGCACATGGCTTCCTATTATAATGTAGGGGAGCACTAAGAAGGGGTTTTTGGAAATTTAACCTTTAAGGGGGTGAAAAGGGGGAATTAAGAAAGTATGTAACCCACGCGGACGAAGTCGCGGGCAAAGTGCTAGTTCAATATAAAAGGTCGTGGGACTGTCTTATCAAGACCCTGATCCTGACATTGAACCCTGACCGTGACCCTGGAACATAAAGGGCTTTTGAAGGCCACTGTGGATTTAAATCAGTACAAGTCTGAAAGTCCCTCCCGTCCCGTCCTGGGTGGGGATGACTCGTTTGAGAACGATTAAAAAAATCAACTGTAAGAAGCACAAATATTGATTTCAGAATCACTAGAAAATGTCTTCCTGTAGATGTTTTCAACAGTATTAATTAGTACACGTTCCGCTTCCTAGTTGTTTAGTAACAGAACAATTAAATGTGGCTATTTTCATACTCCTTATCAAATGTGAGTTGATAAACAGATCTCATGTGTACAGTGTGAATAAAAAAAAAAACATGATATAAAAGTAGGACATTGTTAGCGACGTGTGCCGTATGCACATAAATATAGTAAAAACTTTTTCAAAAACAAAAAAAAAATACACTCTTTTATGTGATATTTAAAACTGGTTTTTGTTTTTTTGAAAAGGTTTTTTTTTATGCTCAATTAACACATAGGATAGTAGTTATCTAGATATTCAACCTATATTTTTGTCAAATACCTAAGTATTTTTTTTCTTACATGTGTATTAGAATTTGCAACTTCCCAGTACACAATAGGCGAAAAATGCTCATATAATTAAAACTACTGAGCCCAACTGAAATTTTTGAAGTGAAAACTTCTTTAGCGGCGTTGTGCACTTTTTTTGGAATAGCTAAAAATGTTAAACTCGCGTCCGGACACGTGACCTGATCGAAAATTCGTAGGACGGCGCAGGGCGCTTGCGCGAATGTTCGTGTGTGTTTATTACTATTGAAGTTTTTACTTCTGCCGGCACTCCCAGAGTGCAACCCGTAGTTTTTTTATTGGACCTAATGGCAGGTATACCTACTGCATCAAACGAGAAATAATCTTCAAAATTCGTGTAGGTACATAGTCGAAAGTAATGAGTTAACAAATGTTAAAAAAAATCTGTCGAATTAAAAACTAGTTCCTTTTTTGAAGTAGGTTAAAAAAGTAACACACACACAAAAACAAACTAACATACTCACAAACTCGCATTTACGAGTATAATACTCGTATTAGTAAGAGGTTCAACAAAATTTTCCAATAAGTCAGTTGTAACTTGTTACAATGTTGTTGTCTACTCGTTAATAAATAAAATTAAAAATGATACAACGTAATCTTCAACCTATAATAATGTTTATAAACAGCCCAGCTGTTGATTAAGGTTATCAGTGTAACTCGTGTATCACTAGGTGTAGAAAAGACTTTTAGTAGGCTCTTTTGAGTAGTCTGTAATATAATGATGACACCTACAGACTTTAATTTGATGCATGTAGAATTGTAGAAACGGTAATGGGAAAGTCCCGCGATCCCTAACACATAGATAGATGGAGACTTTTTAAGAGACTCCCACCCAGGGCAGGGCAGGAGGGACTGTCAGACTTGTACTGACCAAAACACACGGTGTCCTTCAATAGCCCTTTACGCACCGGGGGTCACGGTAATTCCTGAGTCCCGCGACCCCGGCAGGCTTTGGCCCTCTAAGTGGGGGCCCCGTCATTGTGCTGACACTCTTTGAGACGCGCGTGGAACACAAAGCGCCTAACGACCCAGGCATGGTTAATGGTCGGACAGCGAGTCGCCCATTACTCGCCGGCCGCATGCCTGCGCCTACGGTGGCCGGAGTTCATCTTGCGTCGTCCATCACTGTGGTCGTATACCACTGCGGCTGGGCTGGGAGGTGGACGCTGTCCTTCCAACCGATTGTATTTGAACGGGACAGTTGTCCGTCAAAATCACAAGAGATAAAATATCAAAAGGTGAGTCGTATTTCATCAGCGGTACATCACTTGGGGTCACACTATATCTGTATCTGGTTTAACTGGAATCTAAACCCAACAAAGTTAGCAAAGGCTAAACAAATTATGATGAAGTGTAATGTTATTTATGTGTACTAATTAACTTCGCACTCTAGTTATAAAGTTAGGCAAGAGTAATTTACTAGTCCAATTATTCAATGTTTAAGTAAAGGATAAGCTCTGAGTGTTTTCATAGTTTAATTACTTAGTATTCACAAGGAATTGTTCCTTGTGAAAATATAATTATAAATGCGTGCCTCACAAAAATAAGTTTCTTTAGACGAGATTTGTGGCAGTGTTGCCAATTAATGATGCGAAATTTAACTAAAATGTTGTCTTACTTTATTATCTTCTGAGCGAAGTGATAAATTAATTAATCATAGTATGACCGCAAGTGCTGTACCGCTGATAAAGTGCGACTCATCTTTAAATATTAATCTTGTGTGCTTATGATGTACATTGTCCAATGTAAACAATGAGTGTTACCGCCGCAAATGTCGACGGTGAACATTACGAAATGCAGCCGGGTGTACCGATCCCGCATTTCAAGACCAATCATCCAAGAAGCGGTGTAGAATTTGCCGTAACATTATAATACACAACTTAGGGATTTTCCTGGAAATGATCTATATTAATATTTTAAAGAGGTAAAGTTTGTAAGTCTGTTTTTAGTTGGTAATCTCCGACACTACAGAACCGATTTCGAAAATTCTTTCACCAGCAGAAAGCTACATTATTCTTGAGTGACAAAGGCTATATTTTATTTTCAAATTGCACCTGTGCAAATCCAGGGCGCGTTGCTACTTATGAAATATAAAATACTACACGGGCTTACCTGCTAACTCAAGGAATTTATCCTCCCCAATTTAATTACTAGGTATTCAAAGGCCCACTATTTTGTTTGACCTTCCAATATTAACATTTTCCTCGCGCTACTAAGATAACTTTACCTTTCAAAGTCACCTTCTGTCCTAATTTAGTTACGTAAAACTTCGGAGAGCACAACTTAATTAAAAAATTACTTAATTTAAATTTGTCTTTAGTAAAAGGGCAGTTAGCAGTTTGATACAATTAGTTTACCTGTTCTGTAGGCACTTCTCATAAAGTCAAAATTCAGGGATGAATATTCAAATTACCTGTAACAAAATTAGTTGGATTAGTTAATGAGATAAAAAAATATATATTGGATAAAAGGAACAGTGAAGATAGTGATTAAGGATCAGGATTTTCATGGTAAAATTATTGATAAACAGCTTTTTTCTTTTTAGCGTCGTAAAATTGTCAAATGAATCCTCCCACCCAGAAAGAGCGGGAGGGACTGTCAGAATCGTACTGACTACAATCCACGGTGTCCTTCAATAGCCCTTTACGTTCCGGGGTCACGGTAATTCGTAAGTCCTGCGACCCCTGTGTAGCTACAGGCTATAAACTATACCAAATTTCATTCAAATCCGTTCAGTAGTTTTTGTGTGATAGAGTGACAAACAATCATCCATTTATAATATTAGCTAGATACTTCTACTAGGTGATACCATGATAAATAAACCTACTTTACTTTTAAAAGGAGTTTTTACTATGACGTCTCATATGGGAGAATGAAAGAAAAAGCGTGTTGCGCTGATCCAAGTAAAACGGGATAAGTGCAGGAAGATAATGGTATTGATGACTTTTCTACCAATCATGTAGTTGTTATTTAAAAACCGAACAATTATCCGTAATTCAAAACCACATATCGTCAAGATCGTATCATAAAACAGTTCCAAAAATATCTCGCGAATATATAAGATCCCAAGAGGTCGAAACCAAGATTAAATTTCGGCTGAAGCAATTAAGAGTTTCAAGGTTAATTAATAAATAATGGAATACCTGCGTTCAGTAATCAAGTTAATAAAATGAAGAAAATCCAGGAATTTGCTTTATTTTTCATCCCTTTTTCCCTTATTTAATAAAAGGCGATAGTTTTTGGCACTTTGCTTGCAATTTTTGAGGGCAAATACTTGACCGAGTATGTCGTAACAATAAAGTGAGGGAATTGGATAAATGCCATGCCCATAGCCTCAGATGTAATCGCGGAAACATGCTGTGAATGAATGAGATGTTTGTTTCTGCAAATTGTTGGGAATTGGTCCTTTTTCTAAGAGAAATACAGGAATGCTAAGCCATAATAATGGCATTTCAAAACCTAAAAATCAATGCCAAATGTAAATTCATGACTCAATTTAGATTAGCATCGGCACGATAAGTATTTAAATAGATATAAATTAGGTACACTTTATTTTGTTAATGAGAAACTAAAAAAATATATAGATAATAAGCTTTAAATGCCAATTTTACAAAATGAACGGTTCAATAAGTATTTTTTATAACCTGTAACGTATATTGAATCATAAAACACTTGCAGTAATCGAATCAAATCTCTCTCTCTCACATTTCAACCGCAATCAGTCACAGCCTCCATTCAACCGTAAAATAATCATAATTGACTTCCGAAACAAACTAATAATAACTTTTAAAACAATAGAGTAACACGCTCAGGTTGTCTTGAAGCGACAGAGCTATAAAAGTCGTCTAGCGCCATCTCATTCTCACAGCTGAACTACTCACATCACTCATTACATTACTATTAATAATTGGTACCTTTTTACTTAACAAAGCGGTGCGTTACTAGGAAATCATGTTTTGGAACGTGACCGCCAAATATGTTGAAGTTCAAATGGAGTTGTTCGTGTATTATGAGGTCAATTTATTGTTCTTACATCTTTTTCTGTATGTAATTGACAGTTCGGTTATGTGGCATTATTTACTACTTGAAATTATGTTGAAGTTATAGTTGTTAATCTTATATTACCTATATAATCACAGTTTTCCGTGACACTTTTTATTGTTCAGTTTATAGTATCCCTCTTGTTAGCCTGCATTCCTTTCACTTCTTTCAATTCTTCCATAACATTAGGATGTACAAAATAGTTTAGTGCGTGTTGTTCACAGTACCTACAAGGAAATTGTAACGTTGTTATTCATAATTCCAAACTAATTGATATCGATGTACTTAAACCATCGAAGACAACATTTTGCTACAATTTACCAGCGGCAGTTCGATGACACGACCATCCAAAAAGAAAAAAAATATGACATTGTCTAGCCAAGGATTCTATCACAGAACATTTGCATAGCCTTCTTTCAAGGGTTCCACGTCTTCGCAGCTTCTTTGAAAGCTTATAACGCCCACATGAAATCACTATTTATTATTTAAACAAAGAAAAGTACCACTAAAATGTCACGTCCATTTCCTAGATTAAAAAGATTCTTTTCATAAAATGCAATTTTCATTAATTCAAAAATAGCTGGCTGGTTTAAAAATAGCCTTAAAATGTCGCCTACCGTAGTTAGTGGAGGTAGGTGCCCACAATTTGTTGAGGAATTAATCCATTATGCAGGCTGGTCGAGGTTTTATAAAACGGAACAAAAGACTGGCGCGAGGCATTCACAACTTCGGGACAGGCGCACAAGTTACACGGTATTACAGTAAATAATGTTACTGGCCACGACCTACATGCTCGAGCGACAAATTGCGACATGCCAAATCTGTTTAGCGTATAAAGTTCAAATCTACTTAGTCTATAAAGCTACGTGAATTCTACATACTGATGCCATAAGGTCATCAAGCGTACAGATATCAGGGCATGCGGTGCAAGATAGAAGGCTCGCCTTTTACCGTTCACATTACGTGGACATTAGACACGACACTTGACCCAACATTCATCAAGTCTACCACGATACAGGGGAAATTGCTAGAGTGGGGCAAAGTTAAAAAAAAGCTTTTCCTAATTATTTTTCAGTCGGCATACAGTTAAACCAGAAAACGTTGAATTCAATATTTTACAGAATGCGAATACCTATCTGATCTCTAAAACCAGCAACATGACAGACCGACTGCGGAAAATGAATAAAGTTGTTTAGAACATGCCGCGAATCTCCACGAGACGAGGACGTGTCCAATGTTAGAGACACCGTACTCCGTCACAAAAAGGAAACTAGTGACGCGCGAGTTTGTCACTTGACACAAGTCGTGTTGTCCGAGGCTGTGAACGTGCCTTTAGTCAGGAAAGTAGTGAAGGACGCTTTTTATGCGGTTTTCAGTAAAGTGCGACTGTGTGGCTGCCGGCTAGTTAAATTTTTTAATGATTCTTGTACAGAACCGTTAATTTTTTGGGACAACATTTTGCTGTTTACGGGTCTGCAGAGCTTCTGTTGATTCAGTAAAATTGAAGATCTGGCAGCGTTTCTGGTCAGGTTACAATAGCTTCCAACTTAGGGTTTGTATTACTTCAGGTAAATTTAGAAAGAAGACAACTTAGAATAGTAATAAAAAAACTTTCTCATTATCTCCCAAACAAGGGCAAAAAAAGCAGAAATCATCCCTTTAATACTACTGAATAAATTAACATCCAAACTAAAATATTTCGTCTCAAAAGCCCGCCCAATTTAATATACCCCCTGGATTGAGGTGGCACTGCCATAAAAACGTCCATCCGAACTTGTAATAAAGTTCAATTTACCGAAATCCAGTGCTAAGTAACGACCGCGTCGCTTTCCTTGCTCTAAATATTCTTCCACGCTTAGATTTATAAAAGTCACTTAAGGCGTACTTTGTTGTACCCGGGATTGTCTAAGCAAGCTACCGTAATCCTGGAACGTAAAGGACAAATGTAGGAACAGGGTGGATGTTTTGTCAGTAAGAGTCTGGTAGTTTTTTCTGCTCTACCCAGGCAGCTAGGAGTCATTATTATGATGACTTTATTAGCTCAAAAAAAAAATGTTCTTTGGTTTTGTGTTGCTCTGCTGCTCTCCGCTCCGCCCGTGTTTAAGTAGAAAATTATCCCACGGGAGCATAAAATCAGACTAAAAACCAGGTTATACTACTAAATCTATTGCCTTTGTCAAACAGACAGCGAGTCCGAAGCGATAACGAACCGATACGAGACGTCTTCCGATAGTTCTGTCACGCTATCGGATCGCTTTCGCTTTTCTATGTGACTGGATTCAAACAATTCCATACATTACAAATAAAAACGTCACGCTTTGCATTCGCCACGCCTGTCTGTTTGACAAAGGCTTATATGTGTACCAAACATATAAACCCGTTCAGTAGTTTTTGCGTGAAAGAGTAACAAACACACACACTTTCGCATTTATAATATGATTAAGACTAGCTGTGGCCAGCGTCTTCGGCCGAAATCGACATTCATTAGATACTCAAAACTGAAACAAACCACAACATCTTAAAAAAAAAGAAAACTAATAGTTCCTAGTAAACCACAATAAATAAGATAGTTGCAACAAACCAACAAACTTCTCAGAACCATCCAATTTCAGTTCCAATGCAAACAAAGTTAACCGAAGCGAAATTCCGCAATAGTTACAATATTTACTGCACAGTGATACCAAAAGCTGAATGAAAACGCCTGTCCGAACTAACTGCGCAATTTGCGCAGACAACCACAACCATCTCCGGTTTAAAACGGAAACTTCTCGAAGGTTCCCGGACCAATGCAGCTATGTATGTCGTGTTTATATTTCGGGTAGGTACCGAACTTTGATATTTCGAAATGTGTGGGTAGTTGGGTAATGTCGGAGGTCAAGGTGAAGGTCGGAGGTCATTGCAATTGCGCAATGTAAGTGCGGGGGCTGCAACGGATCGATTTCAGAAACAACTGTTTTGTGAATGTGGTGGGCTTGTATTACGTGTTGTGAATGGATTGCTGTGTCTGGGAAATGGATTGATGTGTTCTCGTTTTGGTTGATAAGAAGTTAGGGTAATAGCAGTGTTACTAAGAGCCAAATTCTATAGTGTGCTGCTCCACGTCAGCACTTTCAGCCAACTTTATAAAAGGGACAACATTTTGAAATGTTCCGTATATGCAATATAAATACTCACGTACTCATACTCACGAAGTAATTTATAATTACTTTTTTCTTTCTTTTTTAAAAAACGTTGCCCCACACTAGGAATTTCTCCTGTGTCGTGAGTGCGTTTACAAACATATAAACTCACATACGCAAACACCCAGACCTGGAACAACTACTAGTAGGTCATACAAATATGTGTTCCGTGCGGGAATCGAACCCGCGACCCGCAGCGCAGCAGTCAAATTGCTTAGCCACTGCGCTAACCGTGCCGTCATATAAATTTTTTTTAGGGATTATCGTCTTTAAATGTTCGTATAAGCATCCATCAACGCGTTAATTAGTGGCATTTCCCATTAGAGCGGCCCGAGCATAAACAAGATACCGCGGCTCCAGAACACAATGCAAATGTGAAAGAACTGGGTGGTTTTTATTCAGTGAAAGTCCATACCCACGTTCCTTTCTATCCTACGAAGGACGGGAGGACTGATTTGATGATATTTACACTTCTATCTTGAGGGTGATACTGAAGTTAAAACCTTCACCAAGTGAAATGTTTTTTTTTTTCGTGCAACTACTAAATAGATTTCGAGCTTTCATAATTATTTTAAGCTCGAAGCTTTCATTTACATTTTACAATGACCCAAAAATGTTCAACAAATTGCTCTCAACCGTAATAAATTAAATCTACGAGGCGGATAATTAAAAACATTTTTTCCCACAATCTAATCTCTTTGACCCTAAAAAGCAATTTAGCCCATTATACTATAATAACAAAAACAAAGTATTGTGTGTGACCACACAACGGTTGACCATATTTTGCTAAACCTTTTTGTGGTCAACGTGTTAACCCTTAGATGTTAATAATAAAAAAGACGCTGTTTTTTCACTCAATTAATTTCTGAACCTGACAAGCTTAGTGATGATGGGGTTTTGTTGGATCCCACATCCCACATTCTTTTCAATGAGCGGAGTGCTCAGCAGTGGGATAAAAACAAGCCTGTTATGTTCTTCCTGTCCATTATATCACGACATATTTCAATCTAGCCTATCGCAAAATTGGGTCGACGGCGCGTTGTGTTCCACGCGCGCCTCAAGGAAAGTCAGCATAGTGACGGGGCCTGTAGAGGGCCACAGCCTGCCGGGGTCGCGGGACTAACGAATTACCGTGACCCTGGTACGTAAAGAGCTATTGAAGGACACCGTGGATTTTAGTCAGTACAAGTCTGACAGTCCCTGATTTTAACACGCTAAAAAAAAACTCGAAATAGTACCAAGTGTAGTAGATAACTAACTGAATATTGCCTTGGATATGATACACAATTATATTAATAATCGCCTGTCGTAAAAGTTATCAAACGTGGATTTGAATCAAAGGATTGTTTGTTATTGTACTATTTATTATCAGCCATTGCACCCATAGACTTAACAATATTATAAACTAGCGACCCGCCCCGGCTCCGCACGGGTGCAAGCTCTACTATATTATGCATGTTATATACGTCTAAACCTTCTTCTTGAAAAACTCTACCTATTACAAAAGCCGCTTTAAAATCAATCCGTTGCGTAGTTTTAAAGATCTAAGCATACATAGGGACAGACAGTGGGAAGCGACTTTGTTTTATACTATGTAGTGAAGAGCTATGACTGTTTTTTTTTGTCAATAAAAAATGGTCTGTTTATGACAGCGCTGTTAAATGAGAAGGCATTAAATGTAGCTTAGCCAAGTCATAAATACATCGAACACCTAATATTTATCTTTTCACATTCATTCAATTTTCATACTTGAATAAAGTCACGTACGTTTTCCAAAAGAGTATGACCACAATTCATGTTGGAATTTTATGATATTTCCCGCAATTCTAGTCCAAAAGGGTTAACTAGGCGCCGGTCGAATCTACCCTCGTATTTACATAATTACGTACAAGGCACGAATTTACTTCGACACATTTGCATATTCAAATCACCACCAAAATGTATTAGTTAATTTCTTTTGGATGTTAAAGTGTGGTCGGGGGCTTTGTGAGGGTTTTGCCATAATCACCAACCTCGGTAAAAGGGTTAAAGTAGGTGGTATGGTTTTATTACAACAAAAAAAGTAAGATTGAGGAAAAAAGATGTTCAGTGTTTACATAAGATTTTCCAAACGACGACGCTACACTAAAAGAAAAGTAGTTGTAGCTTACAAGCAAAATATCCGCTTGGTAACAAAATTACGTCTCACAATAGCCTATTATACTAAAAAAACTATCCGAAAGTTAGATTATCAAAAAATATTTGACCCGTATTTTTTCTTTTGTTACATAAACCAGAAAACGTCATTCGATCGATATAATTTTACAGGCATTATGACGTCACAAGCCCCCATTCCCGAATTTCAAAGCGTTTTATCTTTGTAATTATTCATTGATTAAAAAAAACAACGGGTTGCACTCTGGGAGTGCCGGCAGAAGTGAAAACTTGAATAGTAATAAACACACACGAACATTCGCGCAAGCGCCCTGCGACGTCTTACCAATTTTCGATCAGGTCATGTGTCCTGACGCGAGTTTAACATTTTTTACCCATTCCTAAAAAAGTGCACAACGCCGCTAAAGAAGTTTTCAATTAAAAAAAAAAACAAAAAATACGTGTCCATTATTTTTCAATACTCTAACCGACGGGCTAAACAGTTTTTCAATATATTTATGCAGTAAAGTACCCTATTCTTAAAACGCTGTCATTGCAGCAGGCCTACCATTGTGGTTAGCAATCGCTTTATCTAACTCAAGTGGAATCGGGCAGGACACATAGCAAGGCGTGATAATGGAGATAGCTAAGATGATTGCTGACTGAGATACGTCCAAGGACTTGAAGGAGGAGTGAGTTGTCCGGAGGCGAAATGGGTAGCTGACATTGCTGCCATCGTGGTTATATCCTGACACAGGAACGCGGAGCCTGGTACAAGTAGAAAAAGGCTTATACCCACAAGTGAATGATGTCAGGATTTTAGCCATGGAGAAGTCAGCCTGTAGATAATGATGATGTTCTCACCATTGTTCTTTATTGAAATTCACGTTACATAAATACTTAGAAATATTGCACCACAACAGCCCATAACCTATTTAATGAAACAAACCGTCTGCAACCACATTTGTAGTATATATTTACTTATCACTTTGTGGTCAACATCGTTACAATTATTTATACTGTCGTGGTCGAACAGCCCACTGCTTTGCCTACACGAAATAATAACATTAATAATATGCATTTCACACTAATGTTGCCATCTTCAATTTCTGCGAACTTAATTAATTAAACTCAGTGCTAGATAATGTTTGTGGTCATATTGTTCTTACAGTTGCCAAACATGACATCACGCCTGAAATATCTGAAGTGTTAGGCAGAAATGTATTTAATAGTTTTCCCACATGTGCCGACATGTTGGAACACTAGTTGATATAATAATCTGTGTTTATTCATGGTTGAGGGCAATAGGGACGCTCTTTTGAAAAAAATCTCTCAATAACTCGACGGTGTTTTTCAATAGCCATGTACGTTCCGGGGTCACGGCAATTCGTAAGTTTCGCGACCTCGGCAGGCTTTGGCCCTCTAAAGGGTCCCCGGTCACCCCCCCCCGTCATTATGCTGACACTCTTTAAGGCGCGCGTGGAACATAACGCGCCGTCGACCTGTGCTTGGTCCATGGTCGGACAGCGAGTCGCCCATTACTCGCTGCCCGCATGCCCGCGACGGAAAGAACGCTAAGCGAAAATAAAGTATTAGCGCGACCGGGCGATTGGGATGCCACGCGGCGGATCAGGAGGTCAAAATTTCACTTAAACGAAGTCGCGAACATCATTTTAATGTTTACGAAACTATTTATTATCATGAATGCAGTTTATTTTTAACACACATAAAATATTTACATAAGAAATTGCGTATTAAACCGTTATCGTCCATAACCTATCAAATACTTCTTTATCAGATAATTTATTATTGATCCAGTAACATAAAGGACATCGAAAGGACGGATTTAATAATTATTATTTAGTTTATTATTTCATGATTGTTCATTAAGATAGCGGTTTACACTGGCCGTGGTTAAATGACAAACGTTTGATTTAGTTAATTATGAGATTTAGAACAAAGTATTAGATTTTACGATAGTATGTATGAATCAATAAATCATATGCTCCATAAAAACTGTTATTGAATAAATGTACTGTAAAAATAAGTCTCCGAACGATCCAACCGATATAATTCTTAGGAAAAACATCGTTTAACACATTAAACTTTTAAATGTGCATATCTTTAAACTAATTTCCTAGGTAACGACAGTTTTTATGAGAACGTGTAAAATATATGAATATTATGCAGAGCATTCTGTAGTTTTTTTTTATCGTTGTAAAATCATCAGACGAGTCCTCCTACCCAGCGAAGAGCGGGAGGGACTGTCAAACTTGTACTGACTAAAATCCACGGTATCCTTCAATAGCCCTTTACGTTCCGGGGTCACGGTAATGCGTACAGTCCCGCAACCCCGGCAGGAGCATTCTGTAGTTAGGGTTAGTACAGTCTTAATCAGACTGGTATATTCACCCCGTTTTATAAAATCATACTGAATCAGATCGACCCAAACATGGACACACGAATATGCCTCTCACCAAACTCCACAGGATATCAAAGTCATATAAAACAAGTTTATCATTTCCCATCCTGCACAAACCCTCATTACCAGAATCAAGATCGGGCCCAGAACTAATCCTTGCAAACTCCAACAATATAATAATACCCAAGGGACATTTCCTTTCCGAACATTATGAGAAGGAAACTCGCAACATAATTCAAATATCCAATGAGCCATCTATGTAGAACACAGTACTTGAATGGAACGTAGGCGGTGAATGAAAGCGTGGGCAGACAGAGGGAGACAGCGAGATGAAAAACACAAGTAAGAGAGGGAGGGAGAGGTGGCGGGCGAACGCCTACGCTTCGACTGAATGGATGACGCAAGGCTGTTGCTTCGGTGCTTTTCACGTTATTATTTTCTGAAGCGCAGTTGGTTGATTAGTATGGGAGGAAATTGCGCCTTTGACTTTTAAAAGGTTTGAACAGAAACGTATCTACATTACTACAACGATATGGGTTGTTACAAAGCGATCTGATCGGTTTAGTTCTAGGTTTCAAAAGACTTCTTTGAGTTGGTGTTGATTTAAATAGTCAGATACAAAACAATAAAAAACACTGGTAACATTTAGTTTTAGGAACTTCGAATTGTATTAAGATTTACTAATATTTTCCAATTGTGTAAAAGATAGGTTGAAAAATAAAAACATTTTTGCGTACAACCATAAACTTACAGGTACACAGAAATTTCTAATAAGATACTTTAAATTTAACTAGTAAACATACAACTAAATAATCTTATTTTCATAGGTCTAGCAAGTAACTATTTAAAAAGCACTTATTGTATCAAAAATGCCACACGAAACAAAAAGTCTCTGTATCGATTAGTCTCGTAGCGGGCCACTACGACGTAACAGGGGTTACGGCGTAGCTGCGTAGAGATGTGCTACGCTGCTACGCCGCCGTAAGAATATATTGCTACAATACTATAGTTATGTTATTTTTAGAACTTCGCTTCAGAAATGAGCAGTGAAAATGAGAAAAATGGCGACCAGGTCTTTCTTGGAAGCGGGAATGTTTTTTTTTTTCATTGATCATTACTTGTATTTGAAAACATCTTGTCTACAAATGAAGCGTATATAATTCATTTATAAGTTTAGAAGGCAACTTATAGGTCAAATAATTTGAATTAATTCCCTAAACTAAAAAAAACACTTGTTTAAACAATTTCAACTGTTTGTTTTATAATATCTAAAACATAACGTACAATTCGAAGCCGCTGGCAGCAGCTAGTTATTATTAAACCGAGGTCAAATTATTACATAATATTATTAATTTAAGGTAAGATTTGTTCTATTTAGTATTCGATACCAGATATTACAAAGGATCAGATACCATAATCTATTGTAATATGGGTGTTCGCATGTAATGTAGGCTTTGAGCAATGTATTGTATATTAATTGAGGTTAATTAACGCTTGACACGTGTTTATACGAGCAATCTGCATATTAATGTTGAGAGATTGGTAATTATGTGAATAGCTACTGATGTGATAGGTAAGTGTTATGTCAATTATGCCTTATGTAAAGTCAGCAAAAGAGTTAAGTATTTATTTTCATAAATCAATCAAATGAGTCCTCCCATCCAGTGCGGGACGAGAGGGACTGTCAGACTCATCTCTTACCGACTAAATCCACAGTGTCCTTCAATAGCCTTTTACGTTCCACGGTCACGGTTAGGCGACGCAGGACTATCGGGTAACCGTGGCCCCGGAACGTAAAGAGCTATTGAAGGACATCGTAGCTTTTAGTCAGTACATGTCTAAAAATATTACGGAAATAAAATTACGAGTAGTGTAATATATCCCCAAAATATGTAGCTCTAAATTATAAACCCCAGGTGACATGGTAGTATTAGACTTTGTATCACACCTGCTCTTAATTTTATTATCTACTACATAAAGTTTATTATCTTAAAAGCTGCTGACATCCCGTAGTTGTGGCTTAGTCAGTAACTTTATTATGTTGAAATATAATGTAACGAATATTCAGGTAACGACGATGACGCTATTTTTCGGAACATTGTGTTAAAATACGATACTTGGCAGTTCTTACTTATCTTTTTTTTTATTTAGCGTGGAAAGTGTCAGACTTGTACTGAATAAAATCCACGGTCTCCTTCAATAGCCCTTTACGTTCTGGTAATGTATAAAACAATAATAATTTTGTATTTACTTAGCTAAACTTATTTTTATATTTAACGTGCTTGTTAGATCCTAAGTTTTCTATTACCTTTCCTATTTCTATCCGTGGGAACCTGTTATTGGTTCTGTGTTGCATGTTACTACTGTTATTCATTTGATATAGCTGTTGGTTCTCCTTAAATAAATAAAATATGAACAATATAGAAATAATGCGAAAATTCTCATAATGCATAGATATTTGTTACTCTTTCACACGAAAAGATTTTGCATATAACACTCTCTCGATATGACGTTACAATTGCATAATTTAATATGTAAAGTACACGCGAATAAGTCACACGCGAGCCAAGGGCAGCAGTAAGTGTGAAAACTCATTCATTTTCCTTTTAGAGTACGCAGAAACTACAGAACGCATCATCTATCATCATCTACTATGCTTAGTCAGAAACTTCGGCTGAAATACATACTCGAAAGAAATTCAGTTTTTACTACATACTACTAAGTTTTACATTCGTTTTACGAGGACCCCATGTTATAAGGTCAGTATTACTCCACCCAATTGGAGTGGTCCTTAAGTCGGAATTAGGGTAATGCACTAGAGGGAGAAGTTTATATGAGTGCTGAGAATGGGAGAATAAAATGCAATAAGTTAAGTGGGGAATGCGTATATTATGTAATTCGACAAAAGGTAAATTGCAATTTGTTTTCGGTTACCGATACGCTCTTTTGCCTTTGTCAAACAGACAGGCGAAAGCGAAGCGTTTCCGATAGCGTGACCGAACCGCTGCGAAGACGTGGCGAAGGCGTGTTTGCTCTGTTTGATGTCGTTCATAAAAAGTCAGCTAATACAACTGTCACGCCTCGGTTCGCTGCACCCAGTTTGACGTCTCGTATGGCTTCGTTATCGCTTCGGACTCGGTCCGGTTCGCTATCGCCTGTTATCGGCTTATTATATCGGCTTTTATTTTTGCCAATTTACTGCAGTTAATTGATATTCGTGCAGTTTCTTTTCAGAATAGAGATAATTAATTTTCGGGTGCTATGTGATATGCAAAGTATTTATAAGGTGACTGCATAGTGCAGCCTAGCTCGGAAGTGTGTTTTTACGTTGTTTGAGATTATCTTTCTTTGCATTAAAAACATACGTAGTACAACACACATAAAACGCATTCACGCGCGTGTTCAAGACTTTGTTGCCACGCGCGTGATACGGTGTAGTGTGCGAACCACCTAACAAACGTTCATTATGGCCAACTATGTTAAGATCGGGCTGAAAGCCGATAAGTAGTAGACTAACTGAATGTTACAGTCTACTAGGTATAAGAGTCGTTTTAAAACCTAACTAGCTAACATTCTGATCAAAATTTGTAAAAACACGTTCAGAAATCCATGGTACTTCTACTGCAATAAATTCATACAAAACACCTATGGACTGTGCGTGTTCTTAAGCGATTTTATATTGTCTATACCGCTTCATTTTATCGTGGTGCATGCTCAGCCTTATTGCCCATCTGGACATGAACCTACAATTACAAGAATTGATGTCTCGAGCTACACGTCATCCAACAAGACAATAGCGTGACTCAATTAACCATGTAACATGTCAATACTAAATTAATTAATTGCTCTATTGAATTGGAAATTATCGGACGACTAATCCTACTCAGGAATTAGTACACATACAGGGCTATAGGACGCCTATTACCTATTTAATAGAGATGTGCTGTTTAGTAGGCAATAGATGTGAAAGTCGGCCAACAGTCGGCGAATAGTTTTTATTTTAGGCTCACATTTGGCCACAATCTCGCCTGGTGGTAAGTCAGGATGTGGTTGACGGCAAAACACACATGCCAAGAAGTAACCTATTCACTCTTGACTTAAATGCAATCGATTGTTGTGCGGCATGTCGTTGATTAGATTCCTGCACGGAACAAATATTTGTCTGATCTACGAGTAGTTGTTCCAGGTCTAGGTGTTTATGTATGACAGTTTCATGATAAAGGAAAAATAATTAGAGTGAGGCCAAGTTTAATAAAAAAAATACGTGTGACACTCGGGGACTGCCGTGGTAAAGCTATTGCATAGCATTTTTTATCAACTTATGCAATTATAATTATTTATTTATTTTATTTATGAAACAAAAAAAAGAAAAAAATATCACACACCGCGAATATTTAACGAGAAAATCATCCCATCGTTACTCTATGGGAAGTTACTCTACTAATTAGGCTATGGCCAGCCACGTCAATCAAATGAAACGTCAAGAAAAAAAAAATCAAATTTGATTCATTAACGTTGACGTAACATGTGACAGTTACAGTGTTAGGTTTATTTTCGATACGGAATTTCTTGATTCGGTCGCCGCGCTCAAAGCCCGCAATAAAAGCTATGCAAAAGCTTAAAAGGAACTCTCGTATCAAAAAACAAGGACAGGCAATTTCATTCTCTAGCTATGCACACAAAACGCAACGCGAGCAACTCGAATTTAAATGAAGGCCGGCGACATTACCGATAGCCCCAGAACTCATCCAAAAGGAATGATCGGCTTTGCCGAATAGTCAACCAGTCGGCTGAAGTCTACAGTCGGTCCATCCCTAACTCAAGGTTAACCTTCACAGCTTTTGTATTTCCAATATCGGATAGTCTACGTCTCCATTATTACTTCTGGTACCTTCAGCCATCTTGCTAGCGAGTGTAAATGACAACCGAACGACCTAACCTACCCGACTATACTACAACCTAACGACAACACAAACGATTTTAAGACTTGTGTTGAAAACGTTAAGGTTATGTTTCCCTTGTCAATGTTCTTTCAGCGTACTTTTGAACGACGCATTTACGCAGTACGCAGCTACCTCCCTTCTCTTTCCCTCTTTTGGGTTGTGACGTCACAAAGAGGAGCCTTCTGACGTCATATTCGCGTCACTCGCAAAGAAACTGTCGCGATATTCTTCAGACAAACATTCCATACAAATTGTTTGTATGGAAATTGGATGAGATTTAATAATGTAAATGAAAATGTAAGCGGAGGCCAGATTTGGGAGGGGAAAAATACTAAGAGGAAACGTTGGAAATGTCAACAACAATATGTTGAGAAAGGGTTTGTACAAACATACTTACAAAATATAATATACTTACTCTATTACTGTTTTTGTATTGTTTATTTATGTATTAAAATATATACGTATTTGTAACATTTACTGTACTAAATAAATCGACCACAGCTTGTTAAAAACTTTTTAATAATTTTAGCGACGTAAAGTTCCCAGATTCAGTCAACACAGAATTAAGTAGCTGCGTCTATATTCGGACCCTTATTTGCTTTTTAAACTAGAACTCCTCATCTCCATTGCTATGCTGAAGTGGAAATGAAAGATAAACGAAGACTGTTTGTGTTCGTCACTAAAGTAGAGGCTTTGGAAAAATGGTCCCTATTTCTTAAATTGACGGTCGTTATCAAATATAATTTAAATATTTGAATTATAAATTCCTCTAAGTATTTATTTATTGCACGGGCATGCGGGCGGCGAGTAATGGGCGACTCGCTGTCCGACCATGGACCATGCCCGGGTTGACGGCGCGTTGTGTTCCACGCGCGCCTCAAGGAGTGTCAGCAAAGTCACGGCGCCCCCTGTAGAGGGCCAAAGCCTGCCGGGGTCGCGGGACTCACGAATTACTGTGACGTACGTAAAGGGCTATTGAAGGACACCGTGGATTTTAGTCAGTATGAGTCTGACAGTCCCTCCCCCTCTGCCCTGGGTGGGAGAACTCATTTGATGATTTTACAAATTATAATTATGTAAATTATTAAAAAAAAAGTATTTATTTATTGGACAATTAGATCTCAGTACTGATACAAGGCATCCCGACTGTGTAAAAGAGATGTAGCGCTTTAACCAGTGCGGGTTGATGGAGTACATACCTAACATTAATTTTTTGACTCGACATCCCGATTTCCTTTTGATGTTTGAAAAAATTCATTAATTCCGTTACATATTAGATCTTACTAAAAATAAGCACGAAAGTGAGCATGGATGGATGTATTAAGCAAAAAAGACTCAAGATTTAAAATTAAAGAGCCACAGTTCCACCATTACGTAATAACGTGAATTTCACATCTTTACTTCTATATTAAAGTTTTGACAGGCCTGTTGGTCTAGTGGTTAGTGACCCTGACTGCTATGCCGGAGGTCGATGGGTTCGATTTCCACCCAGGACAAATGTTTGTGTGATGAGCACGATCATTTGTTCTGTGTCTGGGTGTAATTTATGTATGTATTTAAAAATATAAAAGTATGTTTATCAGTTGTCTAGTACCCATAACACAAGCTCTGCTTAGCTTGGGACTAGATGGCGTTGTGTGATAGTTGTGGAATATATTTATTATTTATATTACATCCATCTGGGTTACTTATAGACTTCTACCCAGGCGAAATCACGAGCAAAACCCTATCTTTCGATGAACTAACATTATCCTGGTAACAAATCACAAGAGGGGTATAGAATCACCGTCCTACGTCTATTAGATGTATTCTATATGCATCCAACATGCGTCTGTAAATCTTAATCTTATCAATACTTAGATGCATGTGTGTTGCATGCATTTGTTTCTATTACAGGCAACTGACGGCGATTGCAGGCTAACTGGATTATCTGGGACTTCCTTGCTTTACGTGGGTGCTGAAGGTGATATTAAAATTGTAAAACAGTTTTTTTTTTTTTATATTTTTTGGTATTTTGCCTGACGGGGAAAAAAGCATGTGTGGGAAACTACAAAAAAAACATCTCTCAACTCACTACTCATCTCTATTACTCTCTCATCTGACTTGTGGGTGCGTCTACAATAATTGGGGTCTTTAAATTAAGAGAGTTACTTCTAGGCAAGCTGCTTACACTCGACGACGTCATCGCTTACTATCATGCGAGATAGTGGTCAAACGCGAACCAATAAAGCTTTTTTTTTTACATGGTACAATCATCTTATGAGTCCTCCCACCCAGGGCAGAGTGGGATGGACTGTCACACTCGTACTGACTAAAATCCACGGTGTCACTCAATAGCCCTTTACGTTCCGGGGTCACGGTCATTTGTAAAGTCCCGCGACTGAGCCAATAAAGTTATGAAAAAAAATATAAACTGTTCATCAGGGGTGAATCTGCCAATAACAACGTACAAGAACAATTTTGTTTCTTTTTTAGATACCATTTTCTTAGACTTTTTACAAATCAAAAAAAAAAAACAGACACTAAACCATTATCAAGCTTTTAAAATAGAAATCTGCTAGAAGAAACACAATACAGTATATTCTACACCTAACCTTAATATACCAAATAAACTTTTCTCAAGTCATTAAAGGCAATGGTCGCGGGACTTTCCCATTACCGTGACCCCGGTACGTAAAGGGCTAGTGTAGGACACCGTGGATTTTAGTCAGTACAAGTCTGACAGTCCCTCCCGCCCTGCCCTGGGTGGGAGGACTCATTTGATGATTTTACCACGTAAAAAAAAAGTCAAATAAAGGAATTAGCAACAGGAGATGTACGAGTATTTAGTATCAGGTAATTGTTTCTCTGTCGGAGGCACAGCTTGTAGCGACCTCTAACGACGTATCCGGTGGGCGAGCAACTCGATAAGTGTCTGAGGAATACGTCTCGGGTACTACATTGTGCCGGCGGGTTGTAAGTAGGAAAATTATTTATGCAGATTCTCTTAAGTATTTTTTGCCTGAAAAAGTGATGACGGAACATAAAATCGGGATAAAAGCTAAGTGTTAAGCTATTAATCCGATTAAAGATAGGCTCGCGTTTCACTACTAATTCGCCTGATGGTAAGCAATAATGTGGTCGACGGTGAAGCACGCTTGCTAAGAAGAAACCCATTTTTTTTTATGTGGTAAAATCATCAAATGACAGTTCCTCCCACCCAGGGCAGAGCGGGAGGGACTGTCAGACTCGTACTGACTAAAATCCACGGTGTCCTTCAATAGCGCTTTACGTTCCGGGATCACGGTAATTCGTACAGTCCCGCGACCCCGGCAGGCTTTGGCCCTCTAGAGCCCTGCTGACACTCTTCGAGGCGCGCGTGGAACACAACGCACCGTCGACCCGGGCATGGTCCATGGTCGGACAGCGAGTTGCCCATTACTCGCTGCCCGCATGCCTAGAAATAACCCATAGTAGGTTATTCTATTAATAGAACAAACTAAGTACATCTTCTACCTCCAAACTCCTCGATACCCATAGACAGACCACGTAGAAGAGACGCGTTTAATATTCAATCGGGCTACACACAATTACTGGCCCTCAACCCTGCGTATTGTTCCCTCCTCCCTACGTAATGCGGTTTAGATTCTTGCACAAGACTTGAATATTATTTGAGTGAACAATAAACAGAATGATTGATGGTAAGTAAACACTTTTGTTTTGAACGAAAAGATTGGAACCGTTCACAAGTTAAATTGGTGTCGTTATAAAGAATAATTAATTTTACTCGGGAAAGTTTTAATTGGGAATGGATACTTGTTACATTACTCGTATAAAATATAGAGAAGAGAAACGACCTGGAAATCGAACTTACGGATATTTTTTTTAAGACCGCGTTTTAGACCTAGTATTTTTTTTGGCCGGAAAATCATTACATGCGTTTTTCCGTCCTAGGTAAAGCGGAAAGGACTGTCAGATTTGACTCGGTCAAAACAATAAGAAATCTATCAATAAGAAACAGACGTTTAAACAAAGAAATTAAGACGCATTTATCACTAACATCATCTTCACGTAATGAATAAGCTTCCCATAAACTCAAACTTCACCATTTTGAAATCCCTTCTACAATCGTCGCGACCATTATATATCATCGTTAAAGAAACTCTAACTCTTAATAAGTATCTTCTCAAAGTTCTATTACAAATAAATTTCTGAAGCGAAGCCACCAGAAGCAGTTAAACAAAGAGACAATGCGACCGACTTTGTTCTAGAGAGGGGACCTTATCACAGTTAATAAAGCTTGAGGTTAAATATCGATACAAACAAATACTCTGATACGTTTCATCGGGCACCCGGAAATGGGAAGTTAGGGATGGGCCTTAATAAAGTCAATGTCGATAAAAAAAAATAGTGAAAATGTAACGCGTTTTGTAGTTGTTTTTCTTTTTTCTTAGGCACTTTTTTAATATTTCCGTAAAAAATAAAACCAAATAGTAGCAAAACTTAGATTCTAGGTTTTTATTAATTAGAGTCTGACAATCCCTTCTGCTACGCTCAGGACGGGAGGGATTTGATTATTCAGCCCAAAAAAAAAGCCAGGACATAAGATAAAAGCTGTTGTTTATTAAAATAACAACCCTTGTAGACTAAATTCATGGTTTTTAATTACCAAAAAAATGTTATTCTTTCATCAACGCTGATCTATACCGACCCAACATACATCTTACTTACCAACTTTAATCTCAAAAAAAAAGGTACGCAAACGTAAGCATAAACAGTATTTAAAAAAAAACATCGATACCTCTACCTCTCTAAAACGGTTGTGGTATGAGGTTCTATTTAAAGCTTTCCTTGAATGGTCCTCTCTCATCCCTAGACGAAAGTAACACACGAACATTTGTTCACCAATTTGAACCTTAAATCTTCACTTTACGAAGTTGATTGATTTTAATATTTTTTCCTGATAAAGGATAACGGGTTTTGACGGTGATTTGATGTTTCTCAATTAAAGGTTTTGTTTGTTTATTGTCTAGTTTTGATAAATTGGGAGCAATATTTGATTGGATAATAATTGGGTCTATAACAGAGGACCACAATAATTCAAAGCTTTATTTGTATTAAGAGTCTGAAAATAGGAGGATTTACATAAAGTTTTAACACGAGGCGGTTTGTAGATGAATAAAATAAAAATACGTGTGGCACTCGGGGACTGCCGCGGTAAAGCTATTGCATAGCATTTTTTATCAACTTGTGCAATTATAATTATTTTATTTATGAAAAAAAAAGAAAAAAAAATTATCGCCAACCGCGATTATTAAACGAGAATTAATATCTTCCCAACGTTGCTCTATGGGAAGTTACTCAAGCCCCGTCAATCAAGTGAAACGTCAAGATAAAAATTCTTTCATTCACGTTGACATAACAGATGTGACAGTGACAGTGTTAGGTTTATTTTCATTACGGAATTTCTTGATTTGGTCACCGCGCTCAAAGCGCGCGATAAAATCTATGCACTAGCTTAAAAATCCGTGTTTATTAAGCATTTGAGCAAGAATGTGATGAATAAATGTAAGCTAATGATTTCCTGAAAAATTTTATGTTTGCGAATTTTAGAAAATTCTAGGAAAGGTTTCTGCAAATAGAAATGTAGATTTTTCTCGAAATTCTTCATAATTTAACTAGAACCGTACAACATTATTATTTTTCTCCACTTCTAATCCTGAGCTACAAAGAAGTAAAAACCTCATTACAAACCAATTACTTTTTGGTCTCTAGAGTTCCATACAAAAAAAAATGTGTCCTTATTACTCCAATATATCTCGTACGTAAGACGATTGACCTTAGAGACCCACAAATAAATAAATAAGAGACACGAAGTACATCAATCACTATAACATGGCATTAGATTTTCTATTAGGGACGACGACATCAGATTTCAAGAGACTCCCTCAAGAATACTCTGACATCAAATTTACTACCCTCTTAATATTACTTTAGGTGAAATGTGTCAAAAATAGCCCTTTATATCTCTAAGAATAGAACAATTTTGGTCATACATGTTAGACATAAGCCCACGAGAATAAAAGAAAAGTGAGAAAATAAGATTCAAGTAGGCAAATACAAGTAATAGAATTTTCTAGACCGTTGGGTTTGTGACAAATGTGTTGAAGTGTTGAAGGAAAAGCAAACACTGACAAAGACGTCTGAATACTCAACGGGGGCGGAAATAGGCACAGTATCTATACAGTACTAAAGCTATTATCCTCGTGCCGAAAATCAATAAAAAAGAAAAACATTTGAACATTCCCATTTTACAGTCAATTAAGAAACTCTTCTTAATGAAGTAGACGTTAAAAATATCTTTGCAAATTAAAACCGCGCCACAAAGGACTGAGCGGACAGACAAAAGTAATTTACCTAAACCTTACTGTTTAACAATACAACTTATTACGATTTTTTGTTTCCGTAAATTGCTAAAAATAGTCCGAACTCCCCATCTCCCCATTTCGTGGCGCAGTTGTATGACGTAGACGGGGTGTGGGGTTCTATTTTGAGCTGTGCGTGGGTGTTGTACCCCAACTGGGGGTGTTTGGGGGTAGGGCGCGGGGCCTATAGTAGGCCTAATGGGCAAAGTTAGCTAGCTAGGTAATAAGTGTGATTTTTATGTGTGAGTAACGTTCGAAGTGGACTTGTTTTTTGTATAAAAAGTGGAACATATTGTTTTTGTATCAGGTAATATACATATATTGTGGCTAAGAAGGCTCCCGAACTGAAAAGGTAGGTATTACAGTTTAAAAACATAACCCTCCTTCTGGCGCAGCCGGGTAAAAAGATGGCGAAACGAACTCGCGACAACGACAGGTTCTGTCCAAATTGGAAGGAGGACGCTCAGTATCTCGAATGAATGAATGATATCTATATTTGTAAAAAAGTGGATGAATTCTTTGTCCAGGAATGGGACAGAGCAGGCTACCAAAAAAATATTGTCTGCAATATTTATAAACTCTGTTGCAGCTTTTCTTCTCTTACAGGCATTGACAACCATTTTTACCTTTGTATCGCTGTAGTGCTTCGGTAAAAAGAGCTCGAGAACGATAGCTAACCGCCATGGAAAAAACACTCCAATATTTATGCATAGTGACCAAATCCTCTGCGGCAAAAACATAACAGCGATAGCGTGTGAATGGAGTCTAAACAATTTGATACCCTTTTGTTGCCTTTACCAAGTCGTATAAAAAGGTAGAGGGTGCTAGGATTACGAAGATAAGGTTAACGCTGATAGGGTTTCGAAACAAAAACAGAGAGAGGTACTTCGGTGGACACAAGGCTCACATTCGCGATAAATTTTGGAGAAGAGACAATGCGCAGTTGTTTTACTGAGTGAGACGTGTTAAAGTACGGACGCGAAGCAGGAGGAATTTTGTACTTTAACCTGTCATTACCCGTCGCTGAATGAGTCTCGCTCGCACAGAGCCGCGTGTGCGAGCGAGACTCATTATATTGACGCGGGAGTGACAGAGACGGGTAATGACAGGTTAAAGTACGATATTCCTTCTGCTTCGCGTCCGTACTTTACACACATTGCATTTTGGTCGGGTTGATTCTTAGTGAAAGAAGTTGTTAAGATATTTTGTTTCATCACTACTATCTTAAAACTCGTCATTACAGAGTTCCTATACATACCTTTGATTACAGATAGACGATAGGACAAGTGAAATAAAGTAAAAGCTTGTTAAAATATCGCCCGGGCTTTTCTGTATCGGGTTGAACTGAAAAGTACTAAACAAAATATATCTCAATTACAGTAAACATACAGATTTTGAAATGTAAAAATAATACTTTTAATGAGATATTTCGATGATTATACTCGTAATGTATTTCAAAATATATTTTAGGATTCATTTTTATAAAGCTGAAAATAAAACCGTGTTTGAAATAATAAATAAGAAAATAAAATGATATTTCTACCGTTTCTCTCGTTGGTAAATAAATAGCTTTGTAGAAACTGATCGGGAGACTTTACATGGCTTCTTACAGAGCTTATAATTTTAGATTCCTTGTTGTTAACGCGGTTTCAATTTCTGTTATCGGTTTGTAAACATGTTCGATCTGTAATAACTTTGGGAATGATTATGATTATGAAGAATTTTTTTTTATTCATACTGTTTTTTTTTTATGTAACTACCTACCTCTTTTTAAAAAGTAAGAGGTAAAATTTAGTGCACAAGGGTTTGAAAGTAGATAGAAAGCGATCCGACTCACGATGTCCAACCCACTTCGGCCACCACTGGTAGACACTGAAACTTTTTATATAAAATTTTCCCTCTGTCCATCCCGGGGTGGACACAAGGAAGATTTTACATTCAATTTCTCCCTGGCCACCACTGGTGAACATTGATACGGTGGTGGGGACACATTTGATAAATTTACCACACTAAAAAAAGGTACAAAATTTTAACTAGTTCCATTGTAATCCTCAACCCAAATTAGAAGGTGTACACAGTGCAAAATTAAATTTATTATAGCTTACAGAAACTCGTCAACTTGATGGATGGTGAACTGTTTTGTATACAAAGATGTTTTAGTTTCTAAAGTTGTTAACAGTTAGGTAATTAATGAATTTAAATTGATACTGCGGTGAAATTTTAATATTTAGTCGCCATAACACCTGTGTCGGAGACTGTAAAGCTTTTTTTTTTTAGCGTGGTATAATCATCAAATGAGTCCTCCCACCCAGGGCAGGGCGTGAGGGACTGTCAGACTTGTAATGACTAAAATCCACGGTGTCCTTCAATAGCCCTTTACATGCCGGGGTCACGGTAATTCGTTAGTCCCGCGACCCCGGCAGGCTTTGGCCCTCTACAGGCCCCGTCACTATGCTGACACTCCTTGAGGCGCGCGTGGAACACACCGGGCATGGTCCATGGTCGGACAGCGAGTCGCCCATTACTCGCCGCCCGCATGCCCGCGCTGGCTTTAAAGCCTTTTCACAACTTTGGTCTTAGCGGTGAGCGAAAGTACGCGAATTCGCTAGTGGCAGCGCCTCGTGGCGTCTTTCAAACAGTTGATCTTTTCGCTTGCCGCCCCGCGCTCACAGCGGCATGGTCATGAACGGGCGGTTACACTTTCAATTCAATGAAACAATACAACTTAATGAACACCTGTAGAATCTTAAACGATCCACTAAAATATCTCAAAGCTAGTTCGATAAGTTCACAGGCCGATAGACACCGAGTTAATTAACTGTAGTTAACAAAGTTTCGATCTGGAACCTTCGACGCGGATCAGAGGGTAAGTGTTCCCACGGGAACAGGTGGCATTTTGGAGGAGAAAGGTCAGGATTACACGTGATTTAAGGAAAGTCATTAAACTCAGTTAAGATTAACAGGAGCTAAATATGATTTATGGGTTAGCAAGAACTGGAGGAAGGATTTTGAACATAAAAGGTACAAAGCAGGCTATAAATGATCTGACGGCACGGTTGGTGCAGTACTTGAGACATCGACATATAATGAGTTTTAAGTGTTTTTAAACCACTCACCATACAGGAGAAATTCCTAGAGGGGGGTTTAAAAAAATAGGCACACTTACTATTGTGCAGAACAAGAACTTAATTTTACTGTTATGTGTTCGCAAACATTGCTGGCATATAGGCTGGGTTTGAAGTCCACTCCAGGCAAAGGGTTTAATGGGTTTTTCAATGACTAAATTCTCAGTAGATGGAAGTAAACTCGACCCCTAGACCCATAAATATAAGAGAGATGTGTGGGAGTAATTGGTTCTGTAGTACTCCTCTGCCTAATCCATCAGGGGAACGATGGCGTGATGTTGCAGATAGGATTTCAACATCACCATAATTTTAGCTTATCAGCAATCTACTGTTGGATATAGATAGGCTTCCCCAAGGAGCACCACCCTCTCCTCCTTTGTTTTTATCCAAATATATTTTGTAAATACATTTTTTGTTTCGTGTTAACATTAAAACTAATTTAGTCCCTCGGTATCTTCTGAAATATTTAGGGACAGAATTTTGAATTGGTCATTAATTTTAAATACGGTCTTTGCCTATAAAGTAGGTCCAACTTATTTCTCGAAAAGCCTCTACAATAAAGGATCCGTAAGTCAGAAAGTCGAGAGCAGTCGTAACTTTGTGTGTCAATCGTCGAAACGTAGGTAAATATAAATGGATAGGAGAGGGCTAGAATAAACGAACCGTTTCTCGAGTTCTTTGGACAAACCGTCCGTTCCGTTCGTTGGTGAAGTTTGGTCTGTCCACATGTACGCTTGGAAGCACAATTCTTTAGTTAGGCTAAGATGGAAATAAATCTAGTCTAGCACTCCGCTCGTGAGGTCCATCGTCCGCGTATTTTCCTCTATGATTTTCAATTAAGCCTTTGTCAAACAGACAGGCGTGGCGAATGCGAAGCGAGGCGTTTTTATTTGTAATGCATGGAATTGTTTGAATCTAGTCACAAAGAATAGCGAAAGCGAACCGATAGCATGACCGAACCGATGCGAAGACGTGGCGAAGGCGTATTTGCTCTGTTTGACGTCGTTCATAAAAAGCCAGCTAATACAACTGCCACGCCTCGGTTCGCTGCACCCAGTTTGACGTCTCTTATCGGTTCGTTATCGCCTCGGAATCGGTCCGGTTCACTTTCGCCTGTCTGTTTGACAAAGGCCTTAACCCTTTGGGCTGGATTTTACAAAAAAAAAAAAAAAAATAATTGTGTGTCATCAATTTGTTTGATAGCTGCATTCGATTTTTAACTCCCTTAAAGCAAATCCTGGGCACGCATTTCTGTTGTTAACCTGTTTCAATGTTGACATGACAGCAAAGATGTTTTTAATATTAATTGCCTTACACTTTGATTTTTTATCCGGCAAACCACTCTACGCCTTTCCTTGCCTCAAAATAAAAAAAGCTACACCTACGTAAAATCATAATTTCTATGATTAATACATGACGAACAGAATCATAAATATTCATGTAAATTTCAAGAAGACGCCGTGTTGTAAACTTCTGTAATAACATTTAAATATATTTTCATATTTATATTTAGAGAGAGGTTGTGAGATAAAATTCGTCTACTCATTACAAAGATTCTTGTCTGATGATGAATAGGCAGAGCTCTAAGGCTGTTCTGTAAAACTATTCAAGAATTTAAATAGGTAATTTTTTTGAAGCGACACTTTTATAAATAAGAAAGATCCTGAGAAATTAACGAGGCGGATCTAAAATTGTTTAAGTAAAATAAACGTTTTAATCAAAGTAAACTTATTTCTTTCGTTTAACGAGTTTTCAAGATAGCAAGTGCATTATAAAAGGATAGTATGTAAAACCTCAAACACATTACCTCCTCTTTTTATAGAAGTTGATTGAAAAGATGTTTTAGTTTTACTTTGTCCATCTGTCATTACAAACTCTTATCACACATTATCAATCAATCTTAAAAACCACTAATTAAGAAGATTAACGTTCAAAAATCAAAAGGTTAAAACAATAAAAAGAAACTGAAAGGCAAAGGAAAGAATACACGGTTTCCATTCTGCCTCTTACAATTAGCCAAGAAGCTTGCGGTTTATCGCTGCTCTGTAATATTTATTCGTTTTCTATACAAGATTTTTTTGTTTTTCTATTGTTTTATGTAAGTGTAAGGACGTCATAATATAAAATTGTACCACTTTCTTGTGTTATAAAAATATAAAATAAATATAAAGTCAAAATAAATATTTTATAATAATATAACATTTTGATTTCATTTTATTTTTATGTCTGAATTTTTCTAGAACCAAATTATTTAAAAGCAGACTTTCACCTATCCATCCAGATATTATACACTGAATTTAAAAAGTAAACAGACCAGAGTTAATTAATTCAATTCCAAGATTTTCCAGCTTCGTCGTTTATACGTTTTATTTTCTACTAATCAACTATAGTAAGGACTTCTTTCCTTGGAGTCCCATCTTTCATAACTAATTAAAATTTTACTTTGAGAGTGGACATTTTTTTCCGGAAGAGCGAGCTAGAAGGCATGTTAAATGTGGTCTCAGTTTTTTTCTACGAATTATTGTTTCATTTTAAAGCTTTATTAATTCTTTTTTTTTCGAAAAGAACAGGTTATGTTCACTTCTATTAAGAAATACTCGTAGTTTGTTCTTATTAAAAGTTCAAGGATGTTTGTTCTCAAAATTTATGAATACTAACATCAAAAAAAGTTTGCGATCACAAAATCTAATTTTTTTTTTGTTACGGTAGATTATATTATAATTTCTTCTTCTTTTTAGATTCTTTATTTAAAAATATAAATGTAAAATATAAAACAATGAAACAGTTCAATTGTTTTTCCATAAAATTTTAAAATAAATTATCAGGTTATGTATATGCGTGTACTGTTTACTCTTTCTTGCAAGAACTGTTGAGCGGATTTGGATGAAATTTGGTACACAGATAGTTTATAACTGGATTAACATATATGATAGATATATGTTATTCCAGTATATATATATATCCCGATATTTATCCCGATTTATGTTGAAGCCGCTGGCAACAGTTCTAATAACTGTTAATATATATATGGATATATTATCGTCTATAGTTTCGTCGCCTTCATAACTGTTGTTATAAAGGCGACGAAACTATAGTTCCTTTTGTTACAAACGTTTTTGAATTTAATCTAAATCTTTGAGAAACTATACCAAACAAAAAAAGATCTATTAGTTGATTTAAATAATTAAATCACGCTCAAAATGGACATGGCTCCAAATTATTAAATGTTACGCGTTGAATTAGCCATCGGCTAAATGTCATTCAGTTGCAAGCTTTGTCTTCAAGAATCCGGATGTTGTCTTAAAAAAATATTCCATTAAAATTAAGATCTATTTTAAAGTTTATAGGGTATATAATTGCCTAGTGGAGTTGGTGGAGTAAAGTCGTTGTGTGTGTGAAGTGCATGAATGTCAAGGGTAGAACTTACGACGCCGATGTTAAATGAATGTATGTCGCTAATGTTTGATGGTAAGCGTTTAGTGATAGGCGGAGCGGAAAGCGTAGCGCTATCGCAACGCTTTCCGCTCCGCCTATAACTTTTATAATTAGCCAATTCGGTCTAACAGCTGGGCAAAGACTCTTCCACCTCATAGCTTATGTTTAATTATTTCCTTCATGTTAAATACAATCATAATATTTTGGAATTTAATCGAATTTAAATAATTTTCCAAATAAATATTCTATAATTAATAACTATAATTAATAATTCAGACCATTTCTCAGTTTTATATCTTAAAGCGATCACTTATTTATTTGAAATCTGGCGTTTTTGACTTGAATGCATCAACATTTATAAATTAAAACTAGTTATAGATTATATTGAGACCATAAAATAGAATTAAAAATTTAAATATAAAAAAATGGGCACGTGCTCGTTCACATCTCATACACGTTACAATAAATTATAAATGCATTTTAATTAATATTAAATTATTTCCTACTCTACTAATCTATTCATAACAACCTGCCAAAATAACAATTAAATGTCATTTATTATTGATGTCTCTAATTAATCACGCATTATTAATTAAACTTTTTTTTTCTTAGGAGATTCTGTGTGGTCTTATTTATGTATCAGTTACAGTTTGTGGTTCAATAAAAAAAAACAAATAACACCGACCCTGAGTATTATGGGACGAGAGAAAGGAAATCTATAGGGAGGTCTATGTTCAGCAGTGGACGTCCTTTTTTTTTTTTGTAAAATCATCAATTGAGTCCTCCCACCCAGGGCAGGGCGGGAGGGACTGTCAGACTTGTACCGACTAAAATCCACGGTGTCCTTCACTAGCCCTTTACGAACCGGGGTCACGGTAATCCCTTGGTCCCGCGACCCCGGCAGGCTTTGGCCCTCTACAGGCCCCGTCAATATGCTGACACTCTTTGAGGCGCGCGTGGAACACAACGCACCGTCGACCCGGGCATGGTCCATGGTCGGACAGCGAGTCGCCCATTACTCGCTGCCTCGCTACTCGCTGCGCAGCAGTGGACGTCCTACGGCTGATATGATGATGATTTGATGACTCATACTAGGTGTCATCAAAAGGCCGAAAGTCGAGCATAATTCATTTCAATATTAAATTAACGCTATCATTTTATTTATTATTGCCAAAACCACACCGCTCTATAAATCGGTGATGGTGATGGTCTATGATAAACGTATGATAGTGTCTGTAATATTAATTTAATGTATTTATAAGGCATAATTTTTAAAAGATATTTATATTGCTTTCAGCAATCTTTCTCCACAGAAACTTTAATAGTGTTACATATTCCACCGACAGCGCAGTATATTTTCGTTAAAAGCGGGACAAAGTTTTCTCTTCACTAATATAATATGAGTAGCTTGGAATGCATGTCTATGGAGAAAGAAGAAGGTTTTTCTTTCTTTCTTTCTAAGCTGTTTGACTACAGATAATTGTATGAACAGCATTGTTTTGCTGTCGGTCTTTATCGGTAAACCTTTTAAATCGCTCTTTCTTCCCTACCAAAACCTCTTCCTAACGAGATAAAATCTTCCTAAAAGTCAGTATACTACACGATTAGTCACGGGTTGTTATAATAAAGATTGCTTGTCCGTAATAAGCTCAGTTAATAGTGGTTGTGGTGTAAACAAGGCAATTATTGTGGTGATGGGTCACTTGATGATACGAGTATTTACGTGATTGAACGTGTGTTGGTCGGTACCACAAGTGTTACGCGAAAAAAATAATTGGGAAGTTGTCATGGCATCAATTTGTGAAGCATCATATTGCTAGCGTTGTAGCAATTGGGCGCTCTTAGCTGTACACTAATCATTTGAGATTAACAAAAAATATTTAAAAAAAAAATGCACTAAGTTTTTTTTTTTGCTTAACGGAATTTTACAAGTGATAGTTGACAGGTGGAAGTCATAGAAGTGTTAACAATTGACATTGTCGCATGGCATCTAATTTAACTCAACATTTATTGAGCATTTATTGCCTCCAACATTGGACTGCGATAGCCTGAGTTCATGATTTACTGCATTCATGTGGTGTTTAAAAGCATTTAATCAATCGGGTCAGAACTTGACATAAACCCTGCAAGGGCACAGCAATTTTGCTTAAATTTTTTAATTAAAAATCTACAATCATTTGAAACTAATTTTTTTAAAGGGCAAAAAAATGTACAAGTACACTTAGTTTATTTTCAAATATTACATGGCAAGACATATTACATACCAATACAAAATCGCATCCAGTTAAAAAAAAAAACAAGTTATTATTAAATTAAGAAACTTTAAAAACCGAACCAACATCGATTATGTCAAAAATATTTTATTTGAAGCAAAAAATTGAAGCGCTATTTAACTCAAGTAGATTTTAATCTTGCCCCGAAGGCTTTAAAGATATTAGTATAAGAGTATTATATTTAAGTACCCATTTTGTCTATGTACTTAATAAATCTACATAATATGTATTTGAGAAAAAAATCTTAAATTCACTCTGTTAAACAAGGTTCTGGCAAAATCCTTGGGGTCTAGACGCATGACATTTAGTACTAGTTTATTTTAAAAATAAGACGAAACGTAATTAATTAATGAATCTGCAATTTCTAATGGGATTCGATTTTAAAAATGTTAAAAAAAGGTCTTAATAATTTTGTATTATATAGGCACCTCTTTTTATCTCAGTTTTGTTTTTCTATTACAAAATCTTTTTTCTTAATTTTTCTTTTCACTTTATTGGTAAATTTTAGCAAGGGCGCGTAAATATTTTGAAATACAGTCCATTTGGTCTGTTAAGTAAAGGCCCAGACATCGCAGACCGCATAATTATAATTACTAAGACTTTTAAAATAGGTTATAAAAGTAAATTATATTTGCCTTTGGAAAATTCCGTCAGGAAAATGGTTTGTAATGTAAAATATAATAAGTAAGTAAGTTAACAACTAAATACCAAAGCTATTACTATGCAAATAGTAATAGTTTTGGTATTTAGTTGTATGTACACTTAAATTATTAGTTAGCTAGCTTATAAGTTCCGCTGTATGAAACTGCTACGATTACTCAAAATCTTTAAACACATTATAGTTTAAACTGGAACATTGTACACTGTTAATTTTTGGTATCCATTGCCGCTTGTATTTTGAACTCTAAATAAAAAGGTTAGGGAATACAGCCAAAAAAGGATATAGCCTTTAAAGTCGGCAGCCTTTTCTCAATTATGTTGGGGATGGTTTAGAGTCTAACCGAATGCAGTTTAGTATTAGAATTTTAATTAGGGGTTAACTGTTCATCCATCACAAGTCAGGCAATACGCCTTGAAAAGCTGGTTGGCTTATGTTTCTGACTATCCATATCCTATTCTGTGCTGATATGTTCATTTTTTTTCCTGTTTTTCCAATCCAGAGCCAATTTGAATCACTGGAAGCTGCTTTCTACGAGATCTGACACGACGCCTTCTTATTGTGATAGGGCTTCACGAAGTATGTATTTAGATCCCTATTGGTCTCCTGGCTACCGTTAAAAGAGGAAAATATGTTTATTTCACACAACCTAAGGCACACAACATTTTTATCAAAAAATACAAGAAAAAAGAAAGAACAGAATGGGTACTGTGTCTTACAGCTTTGCCAAAAAGCTCAGTTTAGCAAAAATGCCAAACATTAGGCGGCATCCTGGCGCAGGTTTTCAACTGGGCCTTTAAGATTTTTGACAAACGTGATTTTTAACTTTCGTTACGAACTGTCAAAGATTATCGAAAGATTGCTAGAACCAAGTAAAGGCCTGTTTACACGCTGCAAGAAATGGCATGCGAGTTGCATGCAAGTTTTACAACATTGCGGACTATTAATGGACAATGTTGATCAAACAAATACCGCAATTTAGGCAAACGTGCATGCAGCTCGCATGCAATTTTAAATGAGGCTTAAATTCCGAGACACCGCAATGTATATTGTTACGCAGTAAAATACCGTTTAGTCGGTTCGAGTTGTTACAGTCACGTCAATCATGGGCCGTACAATTTGTCGGCGTGGTTAAGCGTTTATTAGTGATAAATGATTGCACATTAGACTGTGCCGAGGTAAAGATATAGTTCGCAGATAAGAGGGCAATGTAAGGCTTTATACAGAAAATGTAATAACGGTTAATATGAGTACATACGTCAGGGCGCGGTCGAGGTATTTCTCTGGTATTTGTGGGGTGTGTGATGGCTCTTATTTATTTTTAATAAGTTCTTGAGGTGACCATGATTACATAAATGTGTCATATTACCTTTTTTTTTTAATCGGAATTTCTTAACGACGTAAACTTTGATATTCAATTAAAGATAAATTTAATGTAAGCATGGCAATACGTAGCTAAGATGCAAGTACCTAGTTAGAAGTAGTCCATTGTAGTATTTTGGAATCTGCATATTCTATAATGTTTCCACTGCAGTGTGCTTTAATCCAAGATGTGAGAGGTGGTGGTTGCAGGTTAGTTTGTTTCCTTCACTTTCACCGTTTTGAGAAGAGTGGTGATGAAATTAATTGAACAAAGTAATACAGTTAGCTGGGATGGACCCACGACCTTATAACTAGAATCAGTTATGTAGCTATGCCAAATTTTAATCGATCATCAAGCAATTTATCTTTTATTAGTAACATTGAGGAAATAGTTTGAATATGTCACTATTAAAGCACCAACTTTCAAACTTAATTTTTCATTTTTTTTGGAGTTCATTCGAGTCTATACCATGTTGTGTTAGCAACAGATGTGAAAAATGATATAATACCCACATTCATTCCATAAAACTAGTTTTTATACTACTAACTTAAGACTCAACCAGTTTAGTACGAGGTCGGCAATATCAAACGAGCAATATTTACGGTTATGTTAGTTCAAAAGCGCCGACAGTGCTGTTGTCATAAAATACTTGAGAACTAGGTAATTGGACTTATACCAAGTATTTATAGGAAGTTGGTGCAATGATTGGCTGTTGGTTTGTGTGGCCAGCATTGGTCTTCACCAATGTTGGCCACTTGCCTTCGCAAGTCGAACGTGGCTGCAATTGGTCCCTTGTAGAAATTACTTATGTTACTGATGAAAAATTGGAACCACTGATACCAAGTGCTGGAACTCTTCAAAAACGATGTCTGACCTCCAGTCCGACGGTTGACGGTGTGGTTAAGCCGATTAACCCCCAGAACAAATATTTGTTTAAGCTACATGTGATTGTTCCGGGTCTGAGTGTTTGTGTATTTGTGTTTAAATGCTGGTAAACGCACCCATAATACAGGAGAAATTCCTAGAGTGGAACAAATAGTTTTTTTTTATTTTCCACCTCTTTCTGCAACTTCAAATATAAAGGGATGTCTTCGAAACAACTTCCAACACTTTCAATATGGCTAAGTTCACGTCACAGGATTTTTTAAAGATATTAATCACGCTGAAGAAGATAATACGAAAGAAGAAGTTCCTTCTTCCATTTGTTTTCCAGGTTCACCGTGTGGCAAAGAAAAAAAAAGAAATCGAACATAATAAACTACCATTTAACTCGAGTCAGAGAGAGATTTCAATTAATAAACGATCAATCATAGAAACTAAAAAAAAATGTATTAAGTGCCAAGTGTTATTATATTGATTGACGGGCAGCCTGTTATATACAATAATAAAATCAATTTAATTTAAAATTTGTGTTATTTACTTCATCACCACTGCTCTCAATATGGCAAAAGAAAAATCGAGAGGAAACGAAAAAGAAACAAAGTTAATACCTTCGTCAAACAGACAGGCGAAAACGAAGCGATTCCGAAGCGATACCGAACCGAAGCGAGACGTCAGTCCGATAGTTCTCTCACGCTATCGGATCGCTTTCGCTTTTCTATGTGACTAGATTCAAACAATTCCATACATTACAAATAAAAACGCCTCGCTTTGCATTCGTCACGCCTGTCTGTTTGACAAAGGGTAGACACCAACCAATCATCCCTGACACTTCTTCTGACAGAGAGGAGGCCTATGTCCCAGCAATGGGAACTACATATTATTGCAAACTATGACACCCGGAAAGCATGACTTAATTAATATAAGTATGCTTAAGTAATATGTACACGTATAAGTAAAAAAAAATCAAAAAATGTTGTTCCATTTTTAACCGATAGTCCGTTTACCGTTTGCGCACGGCAACTTGCGCAAACGCAGCAGGCTTGCACTGATAAACGGCGTAGTGATAACGACTGACCGGTCGACCCTGATAGCGATTTGAAAGGCACCCGGCCACTACCGAACTATTTTTCCATACCATATACGTATGAGCATAGTCGTATAATATGCATTTTTATACGAGACTGGGTTATGCATAACTGGAAAAGTTTGTATGATAACGTCTTATTGTTGTCTGTTGCTTTTGCTGGACTGTTATGTGATAAGGTCATCAGGCAGGCATTTATTAGAGCACAAGAAAAGGTGTGCAGGACAGTCGGGATTAGCTCACAATACATTATGGAACATTACATGCCCAAAAACGCCAAAGGAGGCTTTTGTCTCCAAATGTTAAATAGCTGTCATAAGTGTCAAAACTTTTTAAACGCCCCCGTCCCAAGCCAAAACATCAAATTAGATTTATTGGCTGTTCTGTCAGATTTGACAGCTGGAAGTGATATTTGGGTGACGTTTGGGTGACGCTTTTGGCAGCAATATGGCCCGCGTGTGACTCGAGAATTATCTCACGGGAGCATAATACCGGGATCAAGGTAACCCTATGTGTTATACCAAATTATACCTAACCTATTACTAAGCCGTGGCTAAATAATAACAGCCGCAATAACGTGTTGTAGCTGTCTATGTAGTGTCAAAAAAACGCCGATAGAATTATAGTAGCTGTAATCCAATCAAAATTGCTTACATAACCAATCAATATCCATACATTTTTTACTCAATTATAATTTAATCAAAACTTTCAATACCCATTCTCGATAAAGATAAATACGATAGAACTAGTTACAAATAACCATTTGACAGAATCCACGCCCTTATTTATTAACATTATTATTGTCTACGTTCAATAAAGTTATTTTATTATGGCAATATTAATAAATCATTACAAGTCCTGCGTAGTAGACTGACACCCAGTTTTGGTGTCCGAAAAAATAAATTGAAACAGTTACTATGAAACATGACCGTTATGATTTTATACGCGGTGAAATATGGGATTAAAAGGAAATGTATAGGATTTGACGTGTCTGGTAATTGTTTTAGTTACAACTAGCGCCACCATAAAGTGTCTAGATTTAATGGCCGCTCTAAGGCTGAAGCTACATTAGGCCGCGACGCGATCTGCGACACATGAGTGATTAAAACAAATAAATGAATGCTCACGTATATGGCTACACCGTACATCAGCGATAGCACGTGTAATCAGTTTCGCACTTCCAGTCGTATCGCAAATCGCTGTCTAATGTAGCCTCAGCCTAAAAGCTTGATTATTTTTGATAGTATGTGGCGCCAAAGAGATTATGGTTTGTAAGACCGTGACTGTAGCGATTAGTCAAGCTTCAGCATACAGACACCGATTGAAAGTAGACCTGCATATAAAAAATATATATATCTTTATTTTCTTGCTTGCTTTGTTAGTCCTAACCAATAAGATCCTATTAGATTCCCTGGTCGGGTAATGTTATTAGGTTTTCTATCAATGATTTTTAATTAACATCTTGGAATTTTGATTTAATGATATAAATTCATATCTATCCTACACCAAACCAAATTGTAGTTATGCCTTCAACACGACAAGGAAGTTTATAATTTCCTTCCCCTTACTGTAAAGTCGCGGGACTGTACAAATTACGTAAAAACACGGACACCATGGATTTTAGTCAGTACGAGTCTGACAGTTCCTCCCGCTCTGCCCTAGGTGGGAGGACTCATTTGATGATTTTACCACGTAAAAAAAGCCGTACTGTAAGCGAGCCGTATATAAGATGTTTAGACCTGATATCGCACTCAGCGTGTTAACCGAACGCCTAAATACAAGCTTGGTATCTGTTTAGTAATGGCAACGTTATGTCAGTTGTCAATCCTAATATGAACGACAGGTGGCTCTGCCCTTCTGTCTCCACGATGAACAGAGCGCACACGTCTCTTGTGACTTTTAATATAATTAAATAATTTTGTGAGTGATTTCTCCCTTTTATCAAAAGTGTATTAGTGTAACAGTGTCTAATAAACAATATATCAGTGCGACGGTGGTTTCAATCAAGATCCCAAACATTTTGGTCCTTCGAAGTGCCAGCATTGTAAGAATCGCCATATTTTTTCTTCGTGTCGTTTGGCGTGGGGGCGGAGAAACCGAAGCAAACAGCGCTCGTACGCACCACGCAAACGCAGGAGTTTTGGCGACGAACCAGCAACGGCAAGCGACAACAGTCGAAAATTGTTAATAAATTCAAGATTTCAAGAAAAAATCGAACAAATCAATTAGACACTGCTTTACCGACAATCAAAAATCCATACCAAACAGCGACATCTACAATCGCACCTAGGCAACAGCCACATACTTCTTACATCCGGCATCTCTAATTGGCCAATCAGCGAACACGCAAAACTTATCGACAGTGACAACTGCCTTAATAATCTGTGGACAGAACAATCCAGAACGAAAAATCGGAACTTCCGTTTCGCCGACGCCATCATAATTTTTCGGCTCGGCTCCACGCGGTCAAAAAACTCCACGCGGTTTTTTCTACGGCTACGACGCACCGCACCCATTCTATTCTATTCAATATACGCAACAGCGAAACAACACGAAATTATTCAACAATGTCTCAAAATGAAGAAGAAAACGTCGAAATTAATCTACAAGCCCTCAAACAGAAGAGAAGTGCAATCAAAGGCAAGCTTACTAGAATAGAAAGATACTTGCAGAACTTCGACACAGATCGACACTCTGTGAACGAAATCAAGGTTCGACAAGGCGAATTAGAACAACTGACTCAACGGTTCGAGGAAATACAGCTACGAATCGAATCAATCGACGACGCCGCGGACAGACAAGGTATTCACGAAGAGGAGCGGGGCGCCTTCGAGGACAGATTCTATGGACTGAAGGCATGTATGATTGACGCCTTGACGGCAAGGTCGCCTATACCAGCGGCAGCGGCGGCATCACCTTCACGCCACACCGATCAATTGAACTGTACGCACTACGACCACGCCAAGCCACGTGTCAAGTTGCCTCAACTGGAGCTCCCTAAGTTCGATGGAGACATCCGACAATGGCCAGCGTTTAAGAACATCTTCTTCGCGTCCGTGGACAGCACCGACCTGCCCGTGGTGAACAAGCTGCAGTACCTGAAGACGGCGCTGACGGGGGAGGCCGCGGGCCTCATAGCTTCACTGCTCATCATAGAGGAGAACTATCCCAGAGCGCTCGAAATTCTAGCAAAGAGGTATGAAAACCAAACCATAATTGTAAATTTCCATTTAAAAAGTATCACTAGCTTTACTACTATCAATCGCAATAACCTCAAAGAGTACTTGGTTCTGCTACAACAAAGTTTAGATTCCCTAAGAGCCATCCAGCTCCCTGTGGAGCACTGGGATGCATTGTTAGTGTTTCTAATAACACAAAAATTAGACAATTCACTCCGAGCTGCTTGGGAAATCAACCGCAAAGAAAATTCTATTGCTTCCCTGAGCGAGCTGCTCGATTTCCTAAACCAACGTAGAACAGCCTTCGAGTTAATGTATGATGCTAAATCCAATAATGATAAAAATCAAAATGTTAAAGTCTCTCATGTGGCATCTGCGACAGTCAGTGGGACTTGTATTCTATGCAATGGCGGTCATGCTTTGCATAAATGCCCTACATATCTTGAGCTTACGACTCAGAAACGTATTGAACTGATCAAATCTAAATCATTGTGTTATAACTGTTTACAGCCCTACAAATTCAGGCATAAGTGCTCCAAATTTCACTGCCTAAAATGCAAAGGTAAACATCACACATCCATACACGAAGACAGGCCTCAACCACAGGTTAATCTCATTACAACTACTCACAGCCAACAGGCAAGCATTCCAACTCATAGTCAAGACACAAACAATCCTTTACAAAGCCAACAGGCAGTAGATTCCTCACAAGCACACATACAACAAGGTTCTTCAAACACACCAATCACTACACCTTCTACAGTACTAGTAACAAACACTAACAGATATCAAATGTTGCTTTCCACAGCTCTGGTACGGGTTCAACATGCTTCAGGCCAGTGGATCACTGCCCGAGCACTTCTGGACACAGGAAGTGAAGTCAACGTTGCTGCCCACAGACTTGTGACTCAACTGGAACTAAAGGGCAAGCAGCAATCATGCCTCATAGTTGGTGTAGGCAATAGCCAAGAGCGTACTCAAGTAAGTGTAAACATGAATATTGCATCTCGCTACAACACCTATCACAGCAATCAAACTTTCTTGGTCATGGACAGTATTTCAGTGCCGCTACCTCACACGCATGTACATACACAAACATGGCATATACCGGAAAAACAAGCTCAATCACTCGCTGACCCCACATTCTTCATGCCAGGTTCTATTGATTTACTGCTTAATGCTGAAGTTTTCTTTGCTACACTGCAACCTGGGCGCATACAGCTTGGTTCGCGCCTACCATTCCTAATTGAAACGCTTTTTGGATGGGTTGTTTCTGGTTCCTACCTACCTGATACCCACCTGAATACACCAAAATGCGCTATGCACTCTAGCATGATTTCTACATTTACATCAACAGATGACATACTACAATCCTTTTGGGAGCAAGAGGAGCTGCTTCCTAAAAAGCTACTCTCGCCTGAGGACAAACACTGTGAAGAGTTATACATGTCTACAACTACACAGGACAGCTCAGGCAGATACACAGTGGACCTACCACTACAGGTTGATAGAATAGAAGATCTAGGGAATTCTTTCAACACAGCCTATAGATGCTTATTAAAACTTGAATCTAAAATGCAAAAAGATACAAGTCTCTACACACAGTATAAAGCGTTCATACATGAGTTCGTACAGTTAGGACATGCTCACTACATTGAGGGCTACTCACCCACAGATACATATGCTTACTACATGCCACATCTAGCAGTCATAAAGCCTGACAGTATCACAACAAAATTACGTACAGTCTTCAATGCTAGTGCCAAGACATCCACTGGTATATCACTCAATGATATAATGTATGAAGGTCCGAACATATACAATGACCTTTCAGAAATTATCCTCAGATTTAGACTTTACAAATATGCTTTCTCTTGTGACATAGTCAAAATGTTTAGAGCTATAAAAATAAATTCCCAACAGACATCTTTACAAAGAGTGCTATGGAGAGACTCCAGATCTGAACCGCTCAAGTGTTTGGAGATCAGCAGGGTCTGCTATGGTACAAAGTGTGCACCATACTTAGCTTGTCGCACAATGATACATTTAGCTGACACACACTCAGGTACTCACCCGCAGGCAGCTGACTGTATTAAAAGCTCTGGTTACATGGATGACTATTTGTATGGCTGTCAAACTCTAGAACAATGTAAAGAAGTATGCTCTGAGCTTATAGATTTGTTGAGCAAAGCAGGTTTTCAACTACACAAGTGGTCATCTAACCACACTGACATTTTATCACATGTAGGCACAAGTTCTACAGAAGGCTCAAATAATACATACAATTTTACATCAACTTCTGTCAAAACACTTGGCTTACAATGGCTACCTACACAAGACACAGTTCAAGTTAGCATACCTGATTATAGTACTGCTCCTTGCACTAAAAGGAACATACTCTCACAAATAGCTCAATTATTTGATCCAATAGGTATCCTAGCACCTACAACTATTCTAGCTAAGATATTAATGCAAGATATATGGAAACAAAATATTGATTGGGATTCTTTGATCTCAAAGGACTCTCAAATCATCTGGCAGAACTATGTACAGCAACTACACTGCCTGAGAGCTATACACATACCTAGATATTATTTTACAGATATACCCACAGAAATAATATTATTAGGGTTCTGTGATGCTTCTCACAAAGCTTATGGTGCTTGCCTATACCTAAGAGCAACCTACATTAACATTCCTACAAGTTGCACATTAATCACAGCTAAATCTAAGGTTGCACCTATCAAAAAACAACAATCTATACCACGTTTAGAACTGTGTGGATCACTGTTGCTAGCCCAATTAGCAAAAAAGTTTATAAACACTACATATAACAAAATTAAAATTGAGAAAACTTATTTATTCACAGATTCATCTATTGTACTACACTGGATCAAAGCTCCATACAAGCACAAACACGACACATACGTCACACACCGCCTCATGCAGGTCATTGACACCACCAGCGGTGATAACTGGTATTACATAAACACAAAACAAAATCCAGCTGATCTGATCACCCGGGGAGTCATGCCTAAAGATCTTCAATCCTGTACACTATGGTGGCAAGGCCCTTCATGGTTGACTCAATGTCAGTCACAATGGCCATCTTCAATGACACAGACACCTAATATAGACACAGAAACATCACACAATCAAACCCCACAAGTCAAAGTAGTCAATTTCTGCACAGACTCACTCATCAATCATTCATTCTTCTTTGATAACTTCACAAAACATTCCAGTTTCACTAAGCTTATCAGAATTGTTGCATACATACTTAGATTTGTACATAATATAAAAAACAAACATAACAAACATACATCACATTTAACAGTGACAGAACTAAAACATGCTCACAATTTTATAGTTCACACAACTCAAAATCATTCTTTCTCAAAGGAAATGCAGGAGCTACAATCTATAAAAAATATCACTAACTCGCAGACTTCACATAAGCAAAACTCTTACACATGCACATCGAGCCCACTAAGAAAACTGAATCCATTCTTAGATGGAGACGGCATGCTGAGAGTTGGTGGTCGTATAAAACACTCAGACATTCCATACAATCAAGCACATCCTATCATACTTCCTGCCAAAAACCACATCACACAGATCTTGGTACAGCATTATCACCTCAAACTACTTCACTCAGGTGTTCAGAACACACTCTGTAACATAAGACTGAAATACTGGCCTATCAATGGTAGAGGTGAAGTGAAGAAATGCATATATTCCTGTGTCAGATGCACTAGGTACAGAGGCAAGGTTTGTGGGCAGCAGATGTCAGATCTTCCTGCTCCCAGAGTAACGTTGATCCGTGCGTTTACTCATGTAGGGATTGATTTTAGTGGTGCTATTGCTATAAGAAGTTCAATGACCCGAAACTGCAAATACTCTAAGGGTTATATATGCCTATTTGTATGCCTAGCTACTCGAGCTATTCATTTGGAATTAGTGTCTGATCTATCGGCACAAGCCTTTATTTGTGCTCTTAAAAGATTTATTTCTAGAAGAGGAATACCTACTTGCTTATATACAGATAACGCAACTAATTTTAAAGGTTCCAAAACTGAGTTACATGAACTCTATAAAATGTTCAAAAATGATACTAGTTACAGTGAAATTATTGATTTATGTACCGCAAATTGCATAGAATATAAGTTTACCTGTCCTCTCGCAAGCCACATGGGAGGTATATATGAAGCAGGGATTAAAGCTGTGAAATCTCTCCTCAAGAGACACCTACTTAACACCAAATTAACTTATGAATTGTTGTATACTGTTTTGGTTCAAATTGAGGGAATACTTAATTCCAGACCATTGTATCCTATTACTGATTTACCTAATGACTTAACTTGCCTAACACCTGCTCATTTCATTATAGGCACTCCTATAACTGATCTACCTGAACCTAATTTACTAGATATTAGTGAATCTAGACTGAATGTATACCAAAAAATAATACAATTTAAACAAAGATTTTGGAAACAATTCTATTTTAGCTATTTATCTGAATTACAAACTAGAAATAAGTGGCTACAGGTGCAAAATAACTTAAGTGTAGGAGACTTAGTTTTAATTAAAGATGAAGCTTGTCCACCCACTTCATGGGCTTTAGGTCGAATTACCTCTGTATATACTAACAAGACGGACGGCCTATGTAGATCTGTAAAGATTCGAACTAGTAGAGGAGAATTTACTAGACCTGTAAATAAAGTAATATTGCTACCAAGCAAAGATTGAGTCTAAATATCTTAATACATATTGTGTATTTTGTTCTACTTACCTATATGTACTGTAACTTGCTATAAAATATGCATAAGTTTTTGTGTGTATCTAATTATTCCTAAGATCTAGATTTAACCCAGATTAAGATTTAAATTTAAATAAGTATAAATTTAAGTAGTAAATAGGTTTGTTTAACTTCTATGTTCTCAGAAATGCTATATGATTTATCTTCCTTACTTATATAACTAAACTAATATGTTTACTAAACTTACTTAGTACCTAATTAATAATACTTAGACAGTGAGTTATCTGGTAAGTAAATACTTATGTACTTAATGTAAGAAATAAGCTACTACCTAGCTAATGCTATACTATAATATATTATTGAAGCTATGTTCCTTACCCATACTTACCTTATTATTATATAACTGTTTTCTATTCATATTAAGGCTCTAAACTACGCAAATGAAACTCAATGTTCTATTTAAATTCAATAATTTTATTTATTATTGTGTAAACTTAGATGTACCTTAAGTACCGAGGCTTTCCTTTCTTTGGAGGCCCGAGAATGTTTAGTAATGGCAACGTTATGTCAGTTGTCAATCCTAATATGAACGACAGATGGCTCTGCCCTTCTGTCTCCACGATGAACAGAGCGCACACGTCTCTTGTGACTTTTAATATAATTAAATAATTTTGTGAGTGATTTCTCCCTTTTATCAAAAGTGTATTAGTGTAACAGTGTCTAATAAACAATATATCAGTGCGACGGTGGTTTCAATCAAGATCCCAAACAGTATCGAAAGCTAAAATCCTAAAGTTTGTAGTGGATCATACAAACAGTTAAACATCAACCACCAGTGAATCAAATCAGGGGATCCTACCGGAATATCTCATATTGTTATATGTATTTCATTTCAAGTTCAAGTGAAAATTGAGACTAATGTTGTTACCATTAATTATAATTCGTTTACAATAACTTTGATGATTGTCTAGATACGCGTGTGCGTGTATACACCTATTACGATCCAACAAAGATGTGTGCGTGTTTAATGTAATATCAAGGCCATATGCTAATCGATGTTAAATAATAAATATCGATTAAAACGGTTTACCTACTTCTATAAAACGTGATCTCGATTGGGTTTTATGAGAAAAAAAGTAGTCTGGTGGGTTGACATTTTTTTTTTATGGTTAATTGATCATCATCAGTTCAATATTTGGGATAAATAATGTTGACTTACGCTGTTATAATCTATCTCGGTTGCTCACTTCGGTTGGATCCCTAGAAGAGTCAAAATGATCCCACTGCTGGAGCACATACCTCCTCTCTGTAAGAGAGAGTGTAATCAGGCTAACATCCACCACGCGTGTCCAGTGTGGATTGTTAGATGTCACATGTTTGACAGGCCTGTTGGTCTAGTGGTTAGTGAACCTGACTGCTGTGCCGGAGGTCGTGGGTTCGATTCCCACCCAGGACAAAAGTTTGTGTGATGAGCACGATCATTTGTTCTGTGTCTGGGTGTAATTTATCTATAATATGTATGTATTTAGAAATATATAAGTATGTTTATCAGTTGTCTAGTACCCATAACACAAGCTCTGCTTAGCTTGGGACTAGATGGCGTTGTGTGATAGTTGTGGAATATTTTTATTTATTTATTACATGTCTTCGAATTTTTTATACTAGTTGTTAAATTCCGGTAGACTGACACAAAAAAAGTGCCTGGAATTTGACAGCTCGAACTCGTTGAACGCCGAACGTTGAACGTCAAAAGTAGAACGTTGAACGTCAAAAGTTGAACGTTGAACGTCGAACGTCAAAAGTTGAACGTGGAACGTCAAAAGTCGAACGTGGAACGTTTGATTGTAGTAGGCGTGCTGCTTATTACATGTAGCTAAGACAACGTTTATGAAATCCGATGCGATAATGCGTATTTGGACAACATTTATTTTTGTGTGTTTAGGAATTCTAACTGTAGTTAATTTAAAGGTCATTAAACATACTTTTAATTGATACCAATATTAATTGGGTTTAATGTATTCGTGGCTAGCGGGATGTGCTTTAAACTTATTTTCGAAGAGGTGCAATTTTTGTGACGCCGAGAGTATCTCTAACAAAATAATAGCTTTATCTGAACATTTGTGCTAATTGCTCGTCAATGCTTCAGAATCTTGTATTTGCAGAGAAGCATTTTGGGTGGTGAAAGTTGGTGAAGGTGGTGAATGAGGCTCAGGGAAAGATGGAATGTGATGGTGTGATGTTGAAGGTTGTGGTGAAAAAGAATCAGATGACGTTTTTAAAGTGATGCTGTTACCAATTTGACAGCTTATTTTATTTTTGTTTCGTACAGAATTTTCAATGTATCCTTCTGCTACTGTATCCGATTTCCAGCCACCATGTCGTTTTATTTGGGTTATATCTGCTCCCGCATCCGCCAACAGTGTAGCTGACGTTCGACGAAAAGAATGACCCGTATAGAGCTCGATATTTGGCAATCCTAAGTATTTGGCAATTTCCTTCGGCATGGCACTCATTTTGTTCTTCCCAATCACTTGACGGGTGCATTTTCCACTACTGAACGCTACAAAAAATCGGTTAGTGTTTATGTTAGGAGGCCGCAGAGCTTGATACTTTTCCACAACCTTTACATATGCTCCGCGGATGACAAATGACCTTTCCTTTTTGGTTTTAGTGTCTGGCAACTTAATCAATAACAACTCTTCTGAGTGTTTTTCTATATCTTGGACCTTCATGTTTACCATTTCTTGACAACGACAAGCCCCATTCACTCCAATAATTAAAGCCACCTGTAACAAAAATAAAAATAAATTTTACTAACAACATACGTAAATTCAGTAAGTATACATAAGTGTTCTTGTTGCTATTTGCTACCATGTGGTATTTTATTTAGTTATAAATAAAATGATGTACTTACTTTTACGGCAAGATAGCTATGATCAGGAGCTTCATTTAAAAAAGTTTCAATATTCATAGGTGTGAAAACTTTCGATTTCTTTGATTGGTGACCTTCCGATTTCCTCTTTAGAAATGCTAATAGCTTAGCGTATGTCTTGATATTTATATTGTGTTTCATGCTTATTGTTGACCTAAGCATTGAATAAGTACACCATAGGCTACTTGACTTCTGAGTACAAGATAAATGCTGAAAATACACTAATAGAACTGGTTCCGAAATGGACTTGACGCCTTTCGTACTTTTCCATTTTTGGAAATTGTCATAGGCTTTTATATAAGTTTCCTTTGACTTTTCCGGCAGTAAATCATTGGAAATATTATTAGCTTCGGTTGTAATGAATTCAGGAGTACAATCACTTTCATCACTCGACATTTTATAATACTTTGTTGATAAATTTAAAATTTAAATGCCAAAAATTCGCGCCTTTATTGCGTCTACCAATAAGTAGCCAAGACACGATCAATTCGATTTTCGAAAAAAAAAGTATCTTGGTTTTGTCGTGTTTGTCCTAATGATATCACTCTCATGGATGTGGCGTTTGTGTAAACTAAGTTTTATACAGGGCTGGTAGAATGGTTTTGGATGATTGGCAGTATGCATTTTGAATTTAGAACGTCATTGGAGACGCTCGTGAAAATAGAGTATTTTTGATAAAATGTGATAAATCGGCTATATTATAGAAAGGTTTTATTATTTATTTATTTATTTACAAAATCCACAGCAATCTTAGTGCAGTTTATTTAAAATAAATTAACTAATGTTACAGCCAATTACTATTACCTACGGTATTACGGCGCGGTACGGTATTTGTTATTATTAATGCCAGTTTTAATGTTATTTCATTCCTTTTAAAAAATGGTTCGTAGGTAGTTATCTAATTATTCTTACAAAATTATGTCTTCGAAAACATGGCAACGATATGAAGAAGCAATCGTTATGATTTTTTAGGAAATCGAGAATATCATCCACGCGTAGTAAGGGTTTCGAGAATAGCTTTCCTCTTTCTGGCACACTAAATCAGACTTGGATGTATGGGCTCAGCTCCCTTAACCTGCCCCAAAGAGGGACGAAAAGAATCAAAAAAAAAATCTAGGCTGCATGGGCTAGATAGATCCTTTTGTCTTCCCAAAAGGGAAAAGAAAATTAAATAAAAAATCTTTCTGGCACCAAAGGGTGTTTGTTGTTTATAAACATATTCCAAATTCAAATCACATTATTGACCAGCGGGTAATAATGAAATCCAGTACAACATTATTGACCGGCTGTGCCCTCGGCCACTAATGACTCACTTTAGGTTAAGGTTGCTTGACATATAATTTGACATTTTCGAGCAGGTGGTGTGAAAAAAATATTTATCCCAATAATTAATATAATTTATTTCTTCTAGCCCAGTAATCCTACGATATCTTTGATGATGTGATGTCCCATAAAATGGCGGAATTATTGCTGATATATTGGTGAAGTAACTGTTGGTTGCCTGTGATAGGCAATTTTCCTAGGTAATCACATGCGAGAATTATTGGAGTTTGATGGTTTATGGTAAGTAGGTATATTATATACAGGAAAGAGAGTTTGTTACGATTTCACGCTTAAACCGCCGAACCGATTTTGATGGATTTTGGTAGATGGTACTTAGGAGATGGTTAGGTATAGGCTGTAGAGGGCAAAAGGAACTTATGACAGTCAACTTAAAATGTGCCCACTAGTGGTACACTGGCCTTTCTGTGACTGCGTGGATCGTGTTCTAATGTGAGATGAATGTCCCATATTTTCTATTTTAAATTCTTATGGTTTTAATTTTTTTAAGAGCCTGCTCTGTCCCACTCCTTGGCAAAGGCCTCCCTCCACTCCTTCCACCTGTCACGATACTGGGCGTCCTCCTTCCAGTTCGGACAAAACCTGTCCAGTTCGTTTGTTTGCCGCATACAAACTGTGGGCCAAAATAGCTCAAAACTGGTGCCCTGAGACAGTAAGATGAGGTCGTGGCAGGCCACGCAGGAGTTGGCGGGACGAACTGGACGGTTTCGTTCGAACTTACGGAATTATAAAACAATTAATCAAACATCCCCTCGTTGTTTTACAGCAATAATGATGAAATAATGTAAGTAGGTACCTATATAAATATTAAGACGTCACAACTCGTGAGTGTCTGAGCGATTGGACTGCTGTGCAGCGTGCAGCGTGTCGCGGGTCCGATTCCCGCACGAAACAAATATTTTGTTGAGTTGTTCCGGGTCTGGGTGTTTGTGTATGTAATTTCTATAGTTGTAAACGCACCCACGCCACAGGAGAAATTACTATTGCAGGGCAGCGTTTAAAAAAACAAATAGGTAATGAGCGTAGATGAAAAAGGTAATACGAGTAAGCACTGCACGACACTTCTAATCTAATCAAAAACATGCATCCACCTATTTACTTCTAAAAGGCAGTTAGCGTAGGAAGGCTTTCAAACCAAATTCCTAGCTACCCACGTGTGTTCGTATGTGAAAAACATTAAAATATCTAACACAGTTGCATAATGCACGCGTGTTCTAGAGTGGTTGGCGTCCTTGCCACGCCTTGTACTATGTACGGAGTAATTATAGGTATCACCGAGCCTTAAAATTACTAGTTTTGTTATTAATATCTTTAAGAAATTGTGCGAACGACGGCAACTGACATAACTTTAAAATAAATGTACGTCCTTTAAAAGAAGCTGAAAGTTTGCGTCCCAAAAAAACACTTTTGAGATGTCAGTCAGCAGTAATAGGTTACTGCTGACTGACATCTATCTCAAAAGTGTTTTTTGACTATTGTAAATGTTGGACTTCGCAGTTATTTTAGTTTATATTTTCCCACTATTTGGATTCAGACTTTTCTTTATAGATGGAAAAGCTCAGCATATAAATGCCTTTTGTCTTTGAATTTTTCTTTCGAGCTCTCATCATATTGTTGGAATGAGGTTTAAAAAATAAAACATTGCTCCACACTACGAATATTATTATACCTAGTTATGTCACGAGTGCGTTGACAAACATTTATACTCACGTACACCAACATCCAGTTCTGGAACAACTACTCGTAAATCATCAAAGATTTGCTATGTGCAGGAATAAAATCGCGATCTGCAGTGCAGAAGAAGACAATCGCGCCAATTAAGGACAATATTTAAAAATCAATCTTGCAAATAACATTATGTAACCAAGTTTTACAGTTCCAAACTTGTCGCGGGGCGTAAAGGGCTATTGAAGGACACCGTGGTTTTTTGTCAGTACGAGTCTGACAGTCCCTCCCGCCCTGCCCTGGGTGGGAGGACATATTTGATGACTTTACCACGATAAAAAAAGAAATACAAGACCTTACTACAAGTTTCCAAAGCTAAGTCTAGATCGTGCCCGCCTACACAGCTGATATTGATAAGGCTAGTTAAAATTGCCCTATCCATTTAAGTATCTTACAGTTATTAATAAATATTATTATGATATCCAAGATAGAGTATTGAATGCCCAAAGATTTTATTTGCCACCAAAAAATTGTGTGGGTTGGAGTTTTATTCCAAAAATAAAGATGGGAGCAAATTGTTTGTATAATTGCTTTTAACTAAAAATAGACGTTATGAGATCTCAATTTACCACGGAATTAAGAAATGCTAATGTTGAAATGGAAAGTTCCTTAATAAATACATAAATTAAAATTGTTTATGACGAAAATTCAAAGAGAGATTGGATGTTACTGGATTTCAGCGTTGAAAAATTGGCACTGCGGGTCTAAAACGTCTACTGATACTACGCACTTCTTGAATGAATAATAGAAGAATAGCCAATTAAATTAACATGATTCAATCCAGTACAACGTCCAGGTCACGGGACTCACTAATTACCGTGACCCCGGTACGTAAAGGGCTATTGAAAGACACCGTGGATTTTAGTCAGTACGACGGACTCATTTGATGATTTTACCACGATAAAAAAAAGTATAGTAAAAAAAAGCGCCGGATCGGAATAAACACGTTACTGTTTTTTTTTTCAATCCAACGGCGCTAGATCGAGATATTGGATCAAAGTACATCAGCCTTAAATTATTCTGATTGACCGTAATCATGAATTTTACTTTTCTCAACATGAAAAAAAAAAGAAAGGACATTGGGCAAGCCCACCTTTTCATAGATGCTGTATAATAGCTTGTGGCTGGATAATTCCAGGCGCGCAGGCCGTTTTTCCAAGTTAAGCCGCACTTACGAAGCTTAATGTGTGAATGACCATCAATCATATCGAGTTTCCTACGAGTCTCGGAAAGCACGTTACGCCGTTGGTCCCGACTTACATTTATAGATCTTTGACAGTAGATATTTATTACTGTTAGTCAGAAGCTCAAAAGACTGACAAACACATAGTCTTACCAAGAGGTGTCGTATTACCAAGTTACTGGATTTTGGATGTCAGATTTATAGTCGCTTCATGTAAAATATTCATATTCAGCTGCACCTCAACATAGTTGGGAAAAGGCTAGGCAAATGATGATGGTGTTAGTGCTACATTACCGTCTCGCTGATTTCGGCAAAGTTTTCCACTATGATGTGTACCTGCAAACAAAACACAATGTCGTTAATGACTTATTTGTCTAGATGTTGTAAATACTGACAAAGTAGGTACCCAAGTTTTGAAGGTTCTAGCCATTGATAACCTATTCTAGATTCCGCAAACAAGACAGTCTATGCACGCCACACATCAGTGCATTTGCCAACACTGAAGCAGGGACTGGGGCGCTAGTGCAACGCGAGACTGGCGGTTTGTCAGCGCGGTGTGAGTCACTGCAGGAAATACGCTAAGCCGCCGCCACCGCCGCCGCGCCGTCGCGCTCACACCCCGTCAACTCCGCGTCGCGCCAGCTATTTGCTAATGATGTTTGTCTGAAGCTCTGCGCGACGTTAGCGTGTTGTGTGTGACTTCACGACATGACACGACGACATGTTTTCATGGTAAGTTAGCACGCTTGGCACACGCCACGCTACCGTCGCGCGGCGCCACGCCTCATGTGTGATGAAGCTTTTATGTTTTTGTGTCTGCTGTCTACATAGAACGTCTTATCAATTGTTTTATTCTCAAGTCTTGTAAAAGTCACCACGGCTTTAGTAGATCGATACTGAGGGGATCACGAACACGAACGTGTGACGTGCATGGATTGCCTTGTCTACGAAATCTAGAGAAGTTTATTTATGGTTCTAGCATAGTAGGACATGCAATGTTGGTTCAGTTACGCGAATGTTTGTGGCTAATTCTTCCCTGTGAAAGCAACATGTTTGTCTTTACTATTATTCCGTTCTGCTTTGGATGCTACTGCAATATTAGTTTTGAAGTATAACTTATGTTACTGGGTCATAATATGATTATTATTGCGGAAGTTACTTTATGTGTTTGGGGTTGAAACTATAGGGCCATGGGGTCCGAGTGCTCAGAGCCTCTACAAAGACATTTCTAAAAGACTTGTTGACGCTTCCCGTGACCCAAGAGCTGGCTTTTACCTTGGCCAGAGGCTAAGTATTGCCATACAAAGAGGCAACGCCGCCAGTCTCTTGGGCACATTACCGGCTGACATCGTTGGGGATGATGTTTTCGATGTTGTATAATAGTTTAGTTTAGTTTTTTTTTTAATTTATGTATTTTAAGCTTCTTAAAATTAATGTTAAGAAATCTTTATCTGTCTGTAAAATTTTCGCCTGATTAGCTTTGGAGGAAATAAAAACAAACTGGTAGACTTTTTTTGGAGTGGTAAAACGATCATGAGTCCTCGAGCCCTCAGTCGACTGACAGACTCTTACTGACTAAAAAAGGCGCGTACTGTGATAACGTGTAATCTACATTCAATCCCAGATCATCTATCCTTTTGACTGGGTTCCGGGACTATCTAAACAGGATACCGCAGCCCTTTTTTTTTTTTTTTTGCGTGGTAAAATCATCAAATGAGTCCTCCCACCCAGGGCAGGGCGGGAGGGACTGTCAGACTTGTACTGACTAAAATCCACGGTGTCCTTCACTAGCCCTTTACGTACCGGGGTCACGGTCATTCGATAAGTCCCGCGACAAGTTTGGAACTGTAAAACTTGGTTACATAATGTAATTTGCAAGATTGATTTTAAAATATTGTCCTTAATTGGCGCGGTTACCACAGTGACAATTGTCTTCTTCTGCACTGTGGATCGCGTTTTTATCCCTGCACGCGTAGCATGGCGCCGTAGAAACGGGCTTTGTCGACTGGAGAAAAGACAAAACGACAGAACGTAGAAAGATTTTTATCGATTTAAGCGTAGTAATGTTTAAAATATAGAAAAGAAATGTTTATATTCTTTAATGGTATACGAATCGTATCATACTTGTGCGAAAAAACAGTCGATTTGTAAAGAAATAACGATTAAATAACTTTGTCTATTCTTGGTAGAATAGAGATAGAATTGGTCATGCTACGCGTGCTGCACATAGCAAATCTTTGATGATTTACAAGTAGTTGTTCCGGATCTGGATGTTGGTGCGTGAGTATAAATGTTTGTCAACGCACTCGTGACATAACTAGGTATAATAATATTCGTAGTGTGGAGCAAGGTTTTATTTTTTAAACTCATTCCAACAATACGAAAAGACCCGGCAGGAATATAGCCCTAGAACGCAAAATGCATATGAGGAGCAGGGTGGTTTTTAATCATTACATCGTGGGAGTCAATCGGTTCGACGGCGCGTTGTGTTTCCACGCGCGCCTCAAAGAGTGTCAGCATAGTGACGGGGCCCCCTGTAGAGGGCCAAAGCCTGCCGGGGTCGCGGGACTCACGAATTACCGTGACTACCCAACGTAAAGGGCTATTGAAGGACACCATGGATTTTAGTCAGTCCGAGTCTGACAGTCCCTCCCGCTCTGCCCTGGATGGGAGGACTCATGTGATGATTTTACGACGTAAAAAAAAAGATCACGCTTGCTTCCCGTGCTAGTAGAATATTTACACATAATCAAAACAAATGGAAAGGCGTATAAAAAAGAACTTTATTAATTAAAAAGGGGTTAAATGGATTACAAAGTTAGTTGACAAAAGGATTAGTATCAGTACCCTTTATCACATTCACAGTCGTGACCTTTACAATGTATACAGTGATCCTATTAACACTCAGGTGTGATATATATTAAGCCTTTATCAAACAGACAGGCGTGGCGAATACGAAGCGAGGCGTTTTTATTTGTAATGTATGGAATTGTTTGAATCCAGTCACATAGAAAAGCGAAAGCGATCCGATAGCGTGGCCGAACCGATGCGAAGACGTGGCGAAGGCAAATTTGCTCTATTTGACGTCGTTCATAAAAAGTCAGCTAATACTTCTGTCACGCCTCGGTTCGCTGCCCCCAGTTTGACGTCTCGTATGGCTTCGGACTCGGTCCGGTTCGCTATCGCCTATCAGTTTGATAAAGGTAAAAATTTGCGTGTCAATGGACAAGCAGATCTTCCGTGGTTTTGAGGTTAATATTATGAGAGACAGTGATGAATAGAGTCAGTTGATTAGGGGAAAATATCGTGACATATTATAGAAAGACTAGGTAGACTTGTAGATCCAAGGAAAAAACAATCAAATTGAATACGACTTTTATTAATTTCGCAAAAATCTAATTATTAACTTATATTACTCATACAGTCTAAATATAAAAGACTTAAAAAAAAACGTCATTTGAGAGTCAAAACCTACCTAAATATTAAAAAAAAACATTAAAAATTTAAAATAACCCTACTTAAATAGAGTAATTTAAAAATATGAATGTTTGATTTCACATAAAAGTGCCTAAAATACCAAATCAGACTCAAATTCCAATTTAATAAACTAAATCCACAAATATCCCCCAAATTTTTAAATATAAAAAGCAAATTATAATTACGTGTAAAAAAAACCGTGAAACATAAATCAAGGATCGCGTTGGTATCATAAATATTATTTGATACTGATATTAGATATATCCCGTGGGTACGCGTGGATGAAGGCCGATTGGTTTCGATTCAAAATACATGCCTCCGATTGGTCGTAATTTCAATATGGCCGACCTTTGATATGGAGCTTTGTGCTTGTATCTAAATTCAAATATTTTAAAATGTTTTTTGGTTTTCGATGAGTTGATGTCTATGTCCGCTTCGTATGATTTTTACAATTTAACAAATCGTATGTTTTTGTATTTATGAAGGATATATTTAGGAATATTTCTGATATTATATTTTATGAAAATCTTATTGGAAATCAAGGGAGGCCTATGTTCAGCAGTACACGTTCTACGGCTGATAATGCTGATGAAACACATGAACCTACCAGAATATTTTTTTTAAATTAAAAACTTCCCTTTTTCTAGGATTTCCCTGTATCGTGGGTGGCGTTTACAAAGAATTAAACTCACTTATAAAAACAACCAGACCCGAAATAATTACCTGAAGACTATTACTCTGTCCGACTCCTGGGCATAGGCCTTCCTCCACTCTTTTCTTCATCTTCATAACCCTTCCAGGGTTTAGACATTTAACCCGTCACGCTTGAAATGTGGGTTGATGGTGAACAGAGTGAACCTGTTCATTCGGTTCGTATATGTTGCTGCGGTTAATATTAACATTAATATTCACCGTCACTATTTTAAATTAGCGCCCTGTTCTAACGCCAATGTAATTTAGTAGTCTCTATCTTTTTACTACAATCAGCCACGTGGCTGGACTTAAAAAAGATGGCACATATCTTACAAAGCCGGAAGAACAACCTGCCTGTAACTAACCACGATGTTAAATTGTTCAATGTGCTATGAAACTGTACTACGACTCGTATACCACTATCTCCAGCGAACACTCCGGTATAAAAGTAGAACTAAATTTAGGGTTGCCACGCGTAAGGAAGGCTTTTTATTTTCTTGTGACACTTGAGACTGAGTGCTATAAGTTATGACATTTATAGCTCTGCAACGTGCTCAAGATGAGGAATTTGAGTCTTTAGTCAGATTTTTGGTGCCTACTCGATCGCGTTCGAATGCGATTTTGTCATTTTGTGATAAAGAAGAGAAACATGATTAAGTAAAGTTTACATAAAAGCGATCAAATCTGAAAAAAAAGGCAATACGACCACTGTGAATGGTGCACACTAAAGCTTTCTAAGATTATAAGCATTTGGCCTTAACCTTCCAAATTCATAGTCTTAATGGCCTCAAAGAAGCTTATATTTTATTTTGCTTCATAACTAAAATAAATACAGGCCCTTTAACAACCTATTCATAAATATTCTATGATTCTGCCAAAACTTATCACATACATAGGTTAATATCAACTGTCAAATAATATATTCAATTACTGCTTTGAACTTTAAAGTTGCACTTAAAATCAAGCAAACCAAAATCACTTGCATAATTAAAGGACCTGTTTTCTGACACCGAAGCCCGTTTGCATTTAAGTGCAAATTAAATGACAAAAAACATACCTACAAACATAATTAAAATTAATTCATGTATAACGGTAAGTAGCACAAAAAACTAGGTTAAGAGCAAGTCGGGCTCCTACAATTGAAGTTGCAATAAAAACTGCACAAAACTACTAAAAAACATTATTAAATATCTTTTATAACTTTTAGAGGAACTTTTCTAAGCGATACGTAAACCTAAATTAATTTTTTTTTTTTTTTTTTTTTTTTTTTTTTTTTTTTTTTTTTTTTTTTTTTTTAATAGTTCATCTTGCAATCAGTTGTACACCTTTAGCAGATTTTTTGTACGAGTATTGGCTGCTGAGGTCCATTCTTCCAGCAAAGAATCTTCCTCTCTTATTTATTATTAGGCTTTATTCAATAAAGTCCCATATGTGGTGACGTTTGAGCCTTTTCATAGTTGTTGGTTCACTTAGGGCTGTAGCTAAGATGTTGGTATGTGACATTATTCGAGCTTTGTATGTTTCCAGTCTTTGCTGTACTTCCTCTTTTATGGTTCTCATTTGTAAATGCTCATGTAATTCTGCCGTCTTCATAAACCAAGGAGCATTGGCTATAATTCTAAGAACTTTATTTTGAAATCGCTGAAGAATTTCCAAGTTTGAGTTCTTTGCGGAGCCCCACAGCTCAACGCCGTATGTCCAGACGGGTTTTATAACTGCTTTATAAATGAGTACTTTATTCTCTAGTGAGACATGTGATGTTCTACCTAAGAGCCAAGTCAGTTTTCGGAGCAGGATGTTTAGTTCGTCACGTTTTTTCTCTATGTGGTGTCTCCACGTCTGCTTTCTATCGAGATGGACGCCGAGATACTTAGCTACTGTACCGTGCGGAAGTATGTCATTTCCTAGTTTAACAGGTGGGCAGTCATCCTTTCGGAGGGTAAATGTCACATGCGTAGATTTATTTGCGCTAGCTTTAATCTTCCAGTCCTCCATCCATTTATAGATTTTGTCTAGGTGTGTTTGTAGAATTTGTGATGCAATGTTAGGGTTTTTGTGACTGCACAAAGCAGCCGTATCATCAGCGAAGGTGGCAGAGAGAACTTCTTCTGACGTTGGTAAGTCTGCTGTGTATATCAGGTAGAGGGTTGGACCCAATACAGAACCTTGGGGTACTCCAGCTTGTATGTCGTAGAATTTCGAGTATGAGTCATTAATTTTTACTCGAAAAATCCTGTCTTCTAAGTATGACTTCAATAATACATACAGGTTGTGTGGCAGTTGTTTTTTTATTTTAAACAGCAAGCCCTGGTGCCAGACCTTGTCGAACGCTTGCTGTACGTCCAGGAACACAGCCGAACAGTACTGTTTTCGCTCCAGACCTTCCCTTATCTTATTAACCACTCTATGCACCTGCTCCACGGTAGAATGGCCCGTTCTGAATCCGAACTGATGTTGTGGGATGATATTGCCCTCTTTAAGATATTCATTAAGCCTACGTGCAGTGACTTTCTCAAATAATTTCGACATAACAGGTAAGAGACTTATTGGCCTGTATGACGACACAAGGTGTGGTGGTTTTCCTGGCTTTGGGATCATAATAATTTCCGACACTTTCCAAATGCTTGGAAAATAGCCAGTCCTCAAGATTCCATTAAAGAGCTGTGTTATAAAAACGATGGCTTTTCTTGGCAATTGGCGAAGGATTTCAGCAGTTATAAGGCAATATCCAGGAGCTTTATTTGGTTCGAGGTCTTTTATAATTAGTTTTATAATTAGTTCAGTCGTCGTTCGCGCGCGAATGTGACCGTACGTGCTAACAGCGTACCTACATTGTTTTGGTGCAATGGCGTCAAATATTGTAAAATGTGCAAATTGCAATGTAGTTATTAACGAGCTACTTGCGTTTATTCAAAACAAGGCGGACGTTATGGATGAAGTCTCATTGATAAGGATATGCAGTGATACTTTTACTGATAGTGAGATAGTAACGGCGAAAAAACTACTTTTTGATTCCGTCCCGACTTCAAAACGGAAAGTTCGCAAAAGTAAAGGAAAAAGTGAGAGAGATATTGAGGATATAATAGGCCTCTTAAAGCTTACGGATCCCGAATTAGTGCCTATCTTCGTTGCTCGTGATTTGCAAAAACTACCACCAGTGACCTTCGACCACATAGATGCAACGAAGTTATTAAAGGATATTATTCTGATACAATCGGAGATAAAAATCCTCAAGAATGACTGTGTCACAGCTACTCAACTATTAGAGATAAAGGCTGAAATAGATAACTTGAAGAGTGCCTCAATAGTTCATAATAATTTTGACTTCGTAAATAGAAGAAGGGGCGCCTTTATTGCAGATCTAGATCATCTGGATAGTGGTCCCATGGCTTTGCAACAGCCTCCGAAGACAGCAAGTAAGGAAAATTCACCAAATTCCTTATCGCAATCGGTTATAAGCGATTATTTTCCAAAATATGTCGGTATGCAGAAAAAACAAATATCTACTCCGGAAAGGGATAACGGCGCCGCCGGCGCAAAGCGAACATCAACCGGTTCTACGCACATGACCGATAATTTGAATGCGCGTGATACTGTCTCGCTCACTCAACGGTCGGACAGCTATGCGTTCTCATCAGCGCGAGTTACCAAGCAACCGAATGAACAATGCAGAACCCCTACCGCAGGCCCTAATCTCATTAACACGAACGTAAACAATAATCATACAACGCTTTCTCGAGTTATTGAACGCAAGACTATGGCGGAAACGGTTAAGGCGAGTAATGAGTGTAAAGAAATAGTAGGGGACGGATGGAACCTAGTAATGAAGAAGAAGAAAACGAAGCATAGTTCTAGCAGAATGGTTGGTAAAGCTGACATCGGTCCCGATGGAAGGTTTAAGGCGGCTGTCATGAAAATACCATTATTTATATCAAATGTAAATAAACAAACGCATGAGAGCGATATTTTGGCTTATATAAAAGACAACACTCTAGAGGATGTAACATTATACAAAATTAATAGAAAAACCGAAAAATCATATAATTCCTATAAGCTGTATGTTCCCAAAACAAAACTCGACATATTTTTAGATAAAAACTTATGGCCTAAAGATATTACCTTTCGTCGATTTGTAAATGAGCCTTATATGTTAAAAAGCAGCATATTGAAGCAACTATCGTGAGATTATTATGGAAGATAGCAATTATGACATCAGAAAATTTGTAAGTTTCAACTGCAAATCAATAAAACGGTCTGTTGATGCAGTTAAACTTATATGCCAGTCAGCGGACTTAGTTGCCCTCCAAGAAACATGGCTGCTACCTCAAGATATACCGTATCTTGGTCAAATACATCAAGATTTTGAGTACACAGGAAAGTCAGCAGTTGATATGTCAAGTGATCTTCTTCGAGGTCGACCTTATGGGGGTGTAGCAATCTTATGGCGTAAACGTGTTTTTGACTCAGTGTCGGTAATCAGCTGTGTGAGTGCGCGATTAACGGCGGTAAAACTGTCGCTCGGAGATACATGCATAATTGTGTTTAGTGTGTACATGCCCACTGACTGTAGTGATAACTTGGCGGAATTTACTGACTGTCTCAGCGAAATCAGTGCAATTATCGAAACTAGTAATATTGAGACCGTTTATATACTTGGAGATTTCAACGCACACCCGGGTGAGTTGTTTTGTTGTGAACTTTTGGATTTTTGTACTGAACAAAAGTGGATATGTGCGGACATTGAAAAGTTAGGACTAAATTCAGACAGCCACACATTTATCAGTGATGCGCACGGTTGTAGACGGTGGCTTGACCACTGTGTCGTTACGCAATCGGCCTGGCTTACAGTTAATGATGTGGGTGTTATTCTCGATGTCTTCTGGTCTGATCACTTTCCCATATTTATTGAATGTCGTTTAGACAAAATTAAACCAAAGACTGTAGATATTAAAACACCTCGTTCCAAGGTTATATGGGGAGAGAGGGACTGTGAGCAGACTAGTGCATATTATAGCATGTGTAACAGTAAATTAAGACACATTGATTATCCTCAGGAGTTTGGCTTATGTAGTAATGCGCACTGTAGCAATATTGCACATAGACTTACTCTCGACAGGATGTACGCGAATATTGTTTCTATTCTGTCAGATGCTGCTGTTCAGAGTCTAGTTAATACTCGGTCGAGTAGTGGTCATAGACATGGTGGTCGTGTTGTCGGGTGGAACAAGCATGTACGTGACGCCCACGCGAAGGCCAGACTTAATTATCAGCGGTGGTTGTGGTACAATAAACCAGTGGCCGGTGAGGTTTACAATGACATGTGTCTTACACGCAAGATATTTAAAAGCAAACTAAGATGGTGTCAGAATCATCAAGAACAGATCAAACTCGATATAATAGCTTCTCACCGTAAAACTAATAATTTTCAAAAATTCTGGAAGGCGACCAAAAAGTTAGACGTTAAGCCTGGCCTTCCTGTGAGTGTTGGGGGTGCTGATCAGCCGGACAGCATTGCCGATATGTTTGTACACCACTTCAAAGTGGAGTCTCCGCTGGGTGCATCGTTGCGGGTGCTTGATGACGGACATTGTTCTGACTCGGATCTAGTCCGTTTCTCCGCGAAACAAGTGTCCAACACAATTAATAAAATGACGAGAGGAAAGTCCCCGGGTTATGACGGTCTGAGCATTGAGCACCTGCAGCATGCCGGACCACATATAGCTAGAGTATTGGCTATGTTTTACTCCTTGTGCATGTCTCATTCGTACCTCCCTCTTGATCTCATGCGGACTATTGTTGTGCCTATTATAAAAAACAAAACGGGTGACATATCAGATAAGTGCAACTATCGACCCATCTCCCTAGCTACTATTATCGCGAAGGTGCTTGACAGTCAGCTGGATGCAAGATTGGATAATTTATTGCAACTGCACGATGCTCAGTTCGGGTTCCGCAATAATCTATGCACTGAAAGCGCGATACTCGCTCTAAAACATACCGTGCAATATTACACTGGACGCCGAACTCCAGTGTACGCGTGTTTTCTAGACCTTTCCCGTGCCTTTGACCTCGTTTCATATGATGTCATGTGGGATAAGCTGCGGGAGAGGAAAGTACCGGCTGAACTGTTACGTATTCTTCAGTACTGGTACTATAATCAGATAAACAATGTGAGATGGGCCGACAAGCTATCTGTGCCGTATGGCTTAGAATGCGGTGTAAGGCAGGGAGGAATAACCTCACCAAAACTCTTTAATCTCTATATTAACGACTTGATTGTTGAGCTCAGCAGTAAGAAAATCGGCTGTCGCATAGATGACTGCAGTATTAACAATATCAGTTATGCTGACGACATGGTGCTGCTGAGCCCAACGGTCAGGTCGCTCAGGGAACTACTTACGTGTTGTGAGTCCTATGCTCAGGCACATGGCCTACTGTACAATGTTGCTAAGAGCGAATTCATGGTCTTTAAGGCGGTGGGTGGTAAATGTCCAGATGCTGTGCCTGCAATTAGGCTTAACGGTAATGAACTAAAGCGTGTTTACCAGTTCAAATATCTGGGACATTACGTGACCGACGACCTCAAGGATCATGTAGATATGGAGCGGGAACGTAGGGCGCTGGCAGTTCGATGTAACATGTTGGCACGCAGGTTTGCACGTTGTAGCAAACAAGTTAAAGTAACGCTTTTTAAAGCGTATTGTCAAGTGTTTTACACGTGCAGCCTGTGGACCAACTATACTTTGCGGACTATCAGCGCCCTGCGAGTCCAATATAATAATGGATTCAGGATGTTGATGGGACTGCCTCGTTTCTGCAGTGCTTCTGGCATGTTCGCACACGCACATGTTGATGGCTTCCATGCCATCATTAGACAGAAGTCTGCCTCGCTGCTCTGCAGAGTGCGGGCCAGTTCCAACTCCATCCTGAAAACCATTGCAGGGAGGTACGATTCACCTATATTGTGTGATATTGTGCGAAGGTGTATCTCCAACAATAGGCTTGTAACTATATAAAATACTAACATAGTTTTTAAGATATCTTCTTACTAACCCCTATGGATGTACCGCTAGTCCGAAATAAAGATTATTTTATTTTATTTATTTTATTTTATAATACTCCAGATCTCTCGAGGTGAGCAGCACTTCAATGGTAAGCTCAGTTGTAGGTCTGTCTCCAAATATTTTTGGGTCTCTCTGATCCACGGCGTGTCGCTACTGTTACTAGCATTCGGTGTGAATACATCAGCCAAAAAAGAGCCAAAGGCCTCTGCACGTTCGTCGTCTTTTCTTGCCCATGTATTATTTGCTAGCTTTAGAGGGTGCTGCGCGGTTTGTGGCGCATGTTTGCTGTGTTTTACGGTGTTCCAGAGCGAATATTCGTTTTTGGCGGTGGCAACAAGATTTTCGAGACGGTTTTTTAAGGTTTCATTTTCAATGTTCTTTAGATATTGCTTCAGATCCGCAGCCGCTTTATTGAAATTTCTTCTGTCAGAAGCAAGACGACTATTATGCCAAACTCTCCTGAGCCTCCTTTTTTCCAAGACCTTGCTCCTTATTTCCTTTGAGATATTTTTGTGTCTTGGCCTGGTGGGTGTTGGTGTGCATTTCCAAGCTGCTGTCTGAATGAGTTCTGTGATGTTTGTAGCAGCTTCATTAATGTCATTGTTTGTTTTCAATGCTATTTTTAGGTTCAAGTTTGTCTCAATAAAGTGTCTGAATCCAACCCAATCTGTTTTCTTGCTATAGAGCTTTTCTTTAGCCTGTCTTTCTATTAAGGATGTGCTTATAGTGACAATCAGAGGGGTGTGATCAGAACTGCTATCCAAGCAACTTTCAGCGCTTAGGTACACATTTGAAAGTCCTTTATAAACAAAGAAGTCCAATAGGTCAGGGATCTTATTGGGGTCTGTAGGCCAATATGAAGGTTCACCCGTACTCAAGGCGCGTAGCTTATTTTTGTCGAGGCTTTTTTTCAATTCTCTACCTCTAGGTAATGTCAGGCGGGAGCCCCAGTAGATATTTTTAGCGTTCCAGTCTCCGCCACATATAAATCTTTGTCCAAGAGTTCTGAAGAATGCTGTAAAGCTATCTTCTTTCAAGATGTGCTTGGGGGGACAGTATACAGCAGATAGGGTTAGTGAACTGTGTTTATCTTGAACCAGTACCGTGGTAGCCTGTATTTGTTCAGTTTTATATTCCTCCAAGATGTTATGTTTAATATGCTTCTTTATTATGACTGCTGTCCCTGCATGTGCAGTCCCATCAGGATGAAATGTGGAGTAAATATTGTAGTTTTTTATTGTACATAATTGGTTTGGCGTCAGGTGGGCTTCTGAAACCAGAAGTACATCTATGTCATGGTGAGCAAGGAGTATTTCTACGTCTTGTTTGTGTTTGACTAAACCATTTATGTTCCAGGTCCCAATCCTGAGTGTGGCCATTTTATAAATAAATAATAAATTTCTTTATTGAAAAATATAAATTTCTTTATTGAAAAAAGGAAATACATTTAACACTATACATTTATGACAATATTAAAATATGTACGGCAAGTTAACGGATCAAAATGAACACTAACATCTAAACTAGGCCGAGCCTGTATCTTAGACGTTAGTCGCTTCCAATATTGAAACAAATATAGGTACTGAGAGGAGTATAGTGTGTTTATACATTACTTAGTTCGACAACATTTCATATTAATAAATGATTTATGCTCAGTATACAAATGTGGGTAGACTTTGTTACTATCAGGTATTATTAAAATTAACTAGTGTTAATTTTCAATAAGTACCCTACATCCAAAATAGTCGTAACAGAAACAACAAAGTGCACGAACTTAGGCAATTTTGGATAATGGATTATAATTTTGAATGGAATAAAGATTGAATTATAATTTTACCACTTTCAAGCTTTTGTTTTTCATTGTTAACCAGTTTCATGATCGTATTCATTTCCATGTTTATGTTAAATAGAATTTTTAAACTAAATAAAATTTTAAAATGACTTTTATAAAGACGGTAATTAAACAATATTAATATTAATCTGCCGGTTTTAAGTATTGTTTTTATTTTAAAGTTACAAATAGGTTTTCTACGCTTTCATAGGTTTGAGATTTTAGCCAGGATATTAAGACCTTTTTGCATGAGTAATGGTTTAATGGATATATTTTTAAAATTTTGTTTAATTTGTTATACAGCATTGGTCCAAGATAACATTGAAATTTTTCGATAAATGCTGTTTTATATGCAACAGTAGGACACACCCTATCAGTACGTCTCGAGGTCATTGTGGTTTTATCAACAAATTTCAGTTTTTGATGTTGTTGAATCACAGTTTCTTTAACGAATAACTGTCTCACAGTTAAAACGTCACACTCCGAGTACAGATTAACTGTTGGATATCTGAAAGGCTTAAAAGTCAAAACTTTAAGTAAAGCTCGTTGTGCACGCTCAAGTTTAATAAGATGGGTTTTTCGTGCTCCACCCCATGACGTGATGCAGTATGTTAGAATGGATTGTGCCAGTGCAAAGTAGACAGTTTTGAGGAGAGCGGTATCAGCCACGTGTCTAAGTTTCTTAAAAACATATATTAACTTTCTAGTTCTCCCTGCTAGTAAATCAATATATGGACTATTTTATCGGACAAGTTTACTGATAATTGTTGTGAGTAGATTCATCATTATGGACATCTGGTCTAATAGTTTGTCTAGCTTTTCAGCCTGTTGTGTGAGAAGTATTTCTAATTTGGGTTCGTATTTAGTGGCTTCCGCATATGTGGGTCTATTTTTGTCACTGGCGTGATGATGTGGTAGTATTTTCTCGACTTGTGGCCGATTTTGTTCGATTGCAGGAGTGTCAGGTGGACGTTTAGGTAATTCATGGGGTATAAGTTTCTGACTGGATTTTCTACTTAAGATCTCCCTGTACACAGCGCAGCCTTTATAATTTGCTGGATGTGAGCCTTCACATAATACGCATTTTGCCGGAGTGTAAACCTAAATTAACCTAAAAATAATCAGCGATTTATGCATATGCATTCCTATGTCAAAAGAACTTAATTTACATTAGGCTTACCCAAATTAAATTTTCTAATATACAACTCGATAGAAAACCTCTACGACAGTCGGACCAATAGATACATAAAAATAAAGATTTCTTTTGTAACCTCAAAACGTGACAACCCTAAACGTTTTAAAGGTCGTTTCGTTCTATTTTTGGACTCGTTTAAAAGATGTCCGTTTTAGTGAAAAAAAAACGGAACATTTATTGTGCTTCTCGTTGTTTTTGAGATCAACTTCGTTATCGCGGAAGTTATTGGCGAACTAAAAGTTTACGAAGCAAGCTACGCCCGCGCTTTTGTGGAAATACGAGACGTTTTCTCATATTTTATTTTGAAAATTATGTTTTGACGGAAATTTTTAAGAGTGGGCGGGGTTAATTCAAATTTGTACACTCTACTGGTTCACTTTTTTTTTATCGTGGTAAAATCATCAAATGAGTCCTCCCACCCAGGGCAGGGCGGGAGGGACTGTCAGACTCGTACTGACTAAAATCCACGGTGTCCTTCACTAGCCCTTTACGTACTGGGGTCACGGTAATTCGTAAGTCCCGCGGCCAATGTTGTTTCGTTGGATCAAAATTTTCCTGACAATTTTTTTTTTTTTATATCCTATCCTACCATCATTTGCCTTTAACTTCTACAGCGACATCGAAAGTTGTTGTAGTGTTTTGAAAAACGGAAACAGTTAATATCAGAATGAGAGTATCCTATAACTTAACCAAATTCTACCTATCCGTTGACGGGGCCCCGGGCGGCTCTTAGAGGGTGGAAGCCTGCTGGGGTTGGGGCACTGTCTCATCAGGTAACCGTGACCCTGGAACGTACAGGGCTATTGAAGGATCACCGAGGATTTTGGTCAGTACAAGTCTGACAGTGCCTCCCGTCTCGTTCTGGGTGTGAGGAGTCATTTGATGACTTTACTACGACAAAAAAAAAAAACCGTATGCCTATTACTATCGAAGTCCGTTTAGCCGTTTTAGTGAGAAGCAAAAATACTTACTTTCACTGTGTTAGGTATCTATTAAGTTAAATTAAATATATTCAATAGAGAAATTATAGACTTGACCACAAATAACCAATAGAATAATCAACGAAGGCTCCTCTGAATATAATTTAATATAATAAATTCAATGCCTGTTAAACGGCCAACAGTTTAATCAAATATTGACTTAGGTTTCGATTTATAATACAGAAATGACTTTTGAAACTGCTTGTTACTCTAGTTGCTCAACACATTTGCAATCGAAGTTGCTTTCATTTGCTACAATTTAATTTATACTAGAGAAACGCTGTCTTTTAGCAGACTTCTATAAAAGCAGAAGGTTTTCAATTTGTGGCAACATTTTTTTTTTAATATATTCTGCTATTAGTGCTTTTTTTTCTCACACACTCACACTCTGACACTCGTTGAGGCGCGCGTGGAACACAACGCGATGTCGACCCGGGCATGGTCCATGGTCGGACAGCGAGTTGCCTATTACTCGCTGCCCGCATGCCCGCGCCTACGGTGGCCGGAGATCTACCACTGCGGCTGGGGTGGAGGAAGAACGCTGTCCCCTCCCTCACGCGGCCCGCCTCCTCCTTCGCGAGCATGACTGCTTCGCAGAAGGAGGCGAGTGCTTCCTACTCCGTTTCGCTCCGCAGCATGGCCTCGACCAATGCCGGGAGCGAGAGGTCTCCGCCTATCGCCGTCGTGAGGTCACGGCGGTGCTCTGCCCAAGCGGGGCAGTCCTGCACCGTATATTCCACCGTGTCCTCCGGACGATCCTCGCAGTGGTGACACCCAGGCGTTTTGACCAATAATTATTTTATGCACACATTACTTATCAACAGAAAGTCTAAAAACCAATCATGCACCTCAAAGTAACTCGGCTTGCGAAACAAAAAATGCTCTAAAACCGTCGAGCGCCGTAAAGTTGCCAACAACACTGCTAAGGCGTGCTGTATACAAAACTCAAACAAAGACAACTCCTGCCTGACGATAAAGGTAGGTTCATACAACAGCGATGTGGTGTGACGTTATATGACGTCATTTGATAAGTTGACATGACAACCACTTCATTATTTGCAGATTAACCTTCTTTATTTTGAATTCACACATTTATGATTGAGATTTTTATAGCGTGGCATACTCTTAATCACGATTTCAAGGAAATACATAGATGCAACACAACTCGCTGGTCAAGCTTTGTGCGGAACTGAATTTCTTCATTTATTTTGCAATAAATTACACCCGTGCCCCGACTGCTGCGCTGCGTTTTTCTAGTGAGATCGATTCAAGCACATAAAAAAATATTATTGCCTACAAAATGGAACGGGTCTGCCTGTTTGTGTATGAGAGTTTAACTGTCTTACAACAAAAAGTGAAACATCTGTTGAACACTTGTCTAAAAGAACTGTCAACTGCAAAATGGCATTCAACGTTTCAACGTTAAATGCCATTTTGCAGTTGACAGTTATACGGGTCGTTTTGCAGATACACTTTTTTTAGACAAGTGTTCAATAGATGTTTAACTTTTTGTGACGGAAAAAGTTAATAACTAGTCTGGGGCAAAGTTTAAACAAAAAACAACAGAGCCTCTATTCTGTACCACACTACACCAGCCTAAACCCACCTTTACACCCGTCACGTATGTGCGTCACGACGCCGACGCGAACTTATTTCACCTAATCCATGTTAAAGACGGGTTCACAGGGGCGTTACTTATTTCACTTTAAATAAAGATCTTACGTATTCATTTATCAACAATGTTTATTTAATTCATTTGCTTCATGATTATATACAGACTATAAATAAAAACTTACTAGTAATATGTACACAAAAAATAAATAAAACAAAAAATAAAACATTCAAAGGGCGTCAAAGAATACGTCCACATCGCTGTCAACGGGAACAGTGCCCAGAACGCTGGGAGCATTGCCACGTTGTATGGCAATGCTGACTCGTTGACCTAGGAATAGGCCAGCCCTCTGGTCACCTGAAGAGTCGACTAATCGCCTGGCGATGTCCTTAAAAACGTTGTGAGCACTCGGACCCCATGGCCCCAGAGTTTCAACCCCAAACGGCTCAAATACATTGCTACTAGCTAAGCCAATGTATTTGCGCCGTTTAGAGTTTTCAGCACCTGCAGCAGCAGCGCCTGCACAACACGCTGAACTAGGAAGATGGGATGGCGCAAGGGTGTCGACACACGTTGCATCCCACACCAAAGGCCTACCCAGCTTCCATGGCATTATGGTCATACCATCTGGTCTCTTCCCATCGTCGCGTGCCAAGCCACTGGGTTCTAAGACGGCTGGCACACCGGCGGTGACAAGAGCACGACGGATTATGTCATTTAAGCTAGCGTGTCGTGCTAACCGACCTGCACTCCTACTGCAGGAAAGGCCATGGTGCCCGAGGCAGTCGACTGCTTCACCACATTGACAGCGGTGTGGAGCACCACAAGGAGCACCCAAACGTAGGCAAGTAGCTATCCGGAAAGTTGAATCACCCAGCATAGTACCTATTTTGGGTGAAGGTAGCGCCTGAAGCCAAAGGCCCGACTCCCACTCACCCACAGCCAGCAGGCGGGCACGATCCGCAGTATTGGTGGACGTATTAATAAGATTATTCCGTACCAACCTGCAGAGCGGCTCATCCCACTGTCTCTGGGAAAACGGGTTCACGGGCCGATCCGTATCTGGGCAAGCCACTTTCCAGGCGTCCTCGGCATCGGTCAAACACGGCACTTCGGAGTCGACCAGGGAGGAAGATAAAATTCTCCTGGTCAGCTTTTCAGTGCTGTGGACAGAGGACAGGAACGCCGGTAAGCTAACACTAGAAATTTTGCGGATACCGAGCCCACCAAAACGAATTGGAAGGGTTGCTTGAAGCCACGCTCGGTCATCCAGGGCCACATTAAGAATCGATGTCAATGTGTTACGAATAATTTTGTAAATTTTGTCCAAGAGTTGTGGATGTTTGAAGAGGGGGGATGAACGAAGAAAATACATGAAATTTGGACCAAAACAACAATATCTAATTAGGGTGAAAGCCGAATCGACGATCAAAACCGATCTTACGTTAAGTGAGAGACTCAAAGGGATGCAAATGTAAGGAAGGGGGGAAGGAGGGGGCACGTAAGACGTAAATGTTCAGAGTTCTTTATTAATGTCAGTACTAGGTTTACTTTTGATGAGAATTCAAAAAATAAATACTTGTAGTGAATGTTTTACGAAGTTACACGTATATTTGTTGTTTCGAGAGGATTTAGAATTTTTAAAATATTCTGTGGCTATATCTGATACGTTACAGCCAATACTGCTAAGTGAGTACCCAGCTATACATATGCATCCGGCTAGCCTGGCAGTCACCTGCACCATAGTTGTAAATAAATTATCTATACATATAATAAATCTGTAGAAGGGTCAATTCTGTACATTGAAAATATTGAAAAAATAAATAGCGGGGGGTGTTGCTGGATTGATACCAAACCCAAATATGTTATTAATAAAATTTTTGTCTGTCTGTTTGTATATGCAGGCATCACGTGAAAACTAACGGTTCGATTTCGATGAAACTTGGTATAATTATACCTTATTATCCTTGGCATAAAATAGGATACTTTTTATCCTGAAAAAATACGTAGAAAAAAAAAACTTATTTTTCAGTTACTACAGAACGCGAGCTCAACAGCAGTAGCTCAATAGAGGGATCTCCTTAATTATAATAGGCTTTTTTTTTTTTAAGGTGGCAAAATCATCAAATGAGTCCTTCCGCCCTGGGCGGGGCGGAAGGGACTGTCAGACTCTTACTGACTAAAATCCACCCGTGTTTCTTCGGATGCCCTTTACGTTCCGGGGCCGCGGTATCCTGGATAAAGAAAAAAGCCGCGACCCCAGCAGGCATTTGGCCCCGTAAGGGGCCCCATCGGTGACGCGTGTAACACGACGCGCCACCGACCCGGGCTTGGTCCTTGGTCGGACGGCGAGCTTACCCATTACTCACCATCCGCAAGCCCGCTCCGCCGCTGTGCCCTCTGCTGTTCAGAGGGACACGCGTTGGAGCATCCACCCGACAGGCTATTCGCATACGGGCAAAGAGACCCCTTAGGCACACAGTGCCTAAAAGAGTTTTTGCCCGCATCCCAGGGTGCACCGGCCCGAAAAACTGGTCTTCCCCCCGGACGTATCCGAAGGGGAACTCCAGTTCACGGGCGCACGTGGAGGTTTCCTGTCTTAGCACCCCAATTATTATAGGCTTAGCCGTATTTGGGTCCAATAGATATTTATAAGATGTCATTGACAGAGTTACTCAAAATGGAGAAATAAACCATCCACGCGAAGACCGACATCCGCGCGGGCGGAAGCTAGTAAATTATAAAAACATTACTTCTAAATTTAAAGATTTGTTTCTTCTCGTATTTATTGCAAAAAAAAAACTCTGTAGAGTTACAATATAACAATGAAGATATCAAAAACTCAGAGAAAGCTAATAACTCTTCCAGTTATGGCAATTGTAACAAATATCCCGAATTTAACGTTACCAATTTTTCGTTAAATTACCGTGTTTCTTGGCCCGCGGGTAATATCGCCCGCAATCATGTCGACACTCATATACGATATAGAAAGAAAGAAATGTGTTTCTTTATTACAACGTAGGGGTAATATCGCTCCATGGATTCAGTTGTAAAAATAAAGATTCATTTCGAGGAAGATAATAAAACTTATTGCTTTGAGTTAGAGTTTATTTTGTTACCTACTTACATCTGAATTGTTTTTGAGGAAGTTCAGGTTCGGTGTACCAATTATGTGAGTTCTCAATTGATTTTATACGGTTTAATAACTGTTTGGCCACGTTTAACCTGAAAATTATCCTGCGGGAACTTCATACCGTCATAAACGGTTTCCTTTCCATTCATTTCAGTAATTAGTTAATAAGAAATTTAGCTCAAAGATAGGTATTATTGAGCTAAATTTCATAAATTCATCCAAACTCTAAAATTCTACTAATATTATAAATGTGAAAGTTTTTTGGTTGGATGGATGGATATTTGTTACTACGTTAAAGACTGAACGGAATTGGATGAAATTTGGCACACACATAGTTTATAGTCTGGATTAACACATAAGATACCGATTTTATATTCCTGTGGGATAATTATCGAGTTATAGCGGGTGAAACCACTGGCATCAGCTATTATTATACATATAATTAAGTACTACTACAGTGATTTGATTAGGCACTATTTATGAAACCATTCGTGAATAATATACAATAATATACTATTAAACTTGACGAAGGAACAGACATGTGCTAGAGTAAAGTCCGCGAATGGGCAAACGTAGGACTCCCTGCGGCAAGATAAGTTTAAGGTCACAGCTCATTAGAGCCACCCGGCACCCACCCCGCATCGCCTCTTCGCACGGCGTCTACTCGTTGTCGACAGGTGGACGCAGCGTTATCACCAATGTCAACGAGTGGACGTCGTTTGGTTCATGAATTTTTGAGTGAATCATTCGTGAGCAGCGCGCGGTCCACTCAAGACCCGCGCGTTGGCATGCGCAGCTAACGCAAGGCAAGCATGCGAGCAGCGAGTTGCCATCGAGTGGTCCACCCGCGGTCCACACGTAGAGGTTATAATTGAGGCGATCCGGTGACGCTACAGAGTTGATATAATGAGCGCAGATCCATACAAGTCGGTGTGGAGTGGGTGCCGGGTGTCTCTAATGAGCTGTGACCTTTATGATTTGAAGAATGTGGCTGGAAGCGGATGGATACAGACAGGATTCGGAGGGTTGGTACTTACGTTCAGCAGCGATACTGATTGATAATATTCTATTAAAATTACCTTCTATATACTTGTAGATTACATACAGCCTATACAATAGTAAGAAATATACCTTAGAAAATATGCTCATTTTAATCTCATTTCATATTTCTTTCAACCTTCTTCATACAGTAAAATAACAACCTGTCTCGTCCGATTAAGGTAGCATACTGGCAACTACTGAACATAAATGATAAGCCCACATATTCACTGATAACATCTAGCGTCTAGCGGGCTCCTTTGAACTGATCTCATGTAAGTTGGCTCCTGTTCTGCATGAACTAGCGTCGTGATATGAATTTATAATGGCATATTTATTTAGAATAAGAACTTGGGTTTGGTAAGTTAGTTTATACTGTTATAAAGTGGTATGTTATGGATTGAGCAGGGAATTCACTAGACGAACATGCAGGCAGTTTATACAGACATTATTGTCGGCATAATGCACTAAACAGCTTTCATGTGCCCGCGCAGTTAAAATGAGGTCGCGTGGACGAACAATGACCTAATGGGCAAGTCTATCAAACCGCTTTTGAAAAAACAGACAAAATCCGTGTTTAACCGATCTCAAGAAACGTAGGATTGCGGCAGGATCGCGACTTTTTATTACGTCTATCAACTATCAACTACGTAATAAAAATGAATGATTACATAATATATAATTTACCTTGTTACCTATTCCGAGTATTTATTACAATACAAAACAATTACAACTAAACTTACTTTCCGTATAACCTAATCAAACCATATTCAATAATATTATACTCATTGTATAATACGTTAAACACGAAAGCAAAAAATCCCATAATAACATATTAAAAACATCGGTTTTCCCAGCATTCAATTGCTACAATATTACCATTTACTCGGATCTGAAGATGGTATTCAAATGACTTAAGTACATAACAATCTACTCTTCTTAGAACTAGAAAAATTGTAATTATATTTCTTTGAAGAACATAAATCTAAACAGGTACAATCACGAGCAATAAAATGTATGCTTTTAAGAATATTTGTTGCGATTATCTGATGAAATAGTGGTTTCTATTTCGAAGTAAAAAGTATTTTATAAATAGAATATGTTAGGGAAATATCGCTTTTGAATTCTTCTTAATTTTTCGTGACTGTACTTATTCAAGTCAATTAGTGTACATTTATGTAGTTACGGCTTTGGCGGGTATCATTGATGTTATGTCAGATAAAAGATGAAACCACATACGGATCTAGCTTTTTTAAGATCCGTAAAGTATATCCAAACTAATATTATAAATGCGAAAGTAACTCTGTCTGTCTGTCTTTTCTTCACGCCTAAACTACTGAACCGATTTGTGTGAAATGTGGTACAGACATAGTTTGAAACTTGAGAAAGGACATAGGATAGTTTTTATTACAGAAAATAAAAAAATAAAAAAATCTGCCGGAAGTCACTATTCCACGCGAACGAAGTCGCGGGTAAAAGCTAGTTGAAGATAATTTTATCAATTCTTCACACTAAAGTTAGCGAAATAGCTCCTTTACTAATAATAGTAAAATCGTTTATGTCCACAGGTTCGACCAAGACACACAGAAACGGAAATAAAATGAAAATGAATAGAAACCATTTACTAATCGGCAGAACAGGTCTATAAAACTCCTGGAGATTATAGTTAGATTTCGACATATATCGTCTTACTACAAAAAAAAAATTAACATCTGTTGAACACCCGTTTAAAAATACTGACAACGTCAAAGCGGCATTTCACGTTGATATAAGGGTCGTTTTGTAGTTTCACCTTTTTTAGACAGCTGATGTTATTATATTTTTGTGGTATGGCAGTAAGAGTTTCAATTTCACACGTGAGGAATGAATGATAAATTGAATGATAACACAGGTCTGCAATGGTTTTCCTCTCTGAGATCTGATTAACGTTTTCTATAGTTTCTGATGTGCTGATTACGAGAAAAATAATAAAAAAAATCTATCACGTCAGGATTCTTTGATATTGAATATTTAAGATTTTAACTAAAAATGTCTGAGCGCATACATTTTAAAATCTATAAAACGTCACTTAATTACTTCAGCTTAATTTTTATTGCATTTAATTAGTTTAAGACGACATAGAAATGAATGCAAATCAGTAATTTGTTAATTACTACATAATAAGTGTAAGTAATTCGCATTAACCATTTCGAAAACGGGTCATTTTGGCTTCATTTAGTAATGAGCTCATTAATACACGATGTTTAGGTGATATTGCCTAATTGTTGTTAATGTTGTTCAAAAAGGGTATAATGAAGAAAACAAAAGGTTTTTTTTGTATAAGTACCTACTCTGAATTAGAAAACTAACAGTCGAAGTGCGCATCTTGCAACCTAAACTTTAAAATGTCGTCGCGAAGTTGTTTAAACTCTTCGAATTGTTTTTGTTATATTTGCGGGAAATTCATGGTGATAAAACAACGAAACAACATTACAGACTATGTGAAAAATATTTACAAAAGTTATTTTGGACATTCTATAAGTAACCAAGACAAAACTTGGGCACCTCAAAAAGTTTGTTCGACTTGTTTACTTGAACTTCGCAAGTGGTCAAAAGGACAGAAAAATAGCTTCAAAATCGTTTCGCCCATGCTATGGAGAGAGCCTAACAACCACGTTGAAGATTGCTACTTTTGTTGTTGTGACATAACTGGATACAATTCTAAAAATAAAAGTGACATAAGCTATCCAAATGTGTCATCAGTTACGCCTGCAGTTTTCGGAGATTCAGAAATGGTGCAGCCCCCGTATCCAGCTATACAAATTGAAGATTCTGCTAATGATACAAATGAACAGAATGCATCCCAATCTGATCCTGTATTTCAAGTAGATTCTAACGAGTGTCAGCTCTTTTCACAGTCAGATTTAAACGACTTGACAAGAGATTTGAATCTCCCCAAAGATGCAGCTGAGCTCCTCGGATCACGATTAAAAGAAAGAAATATGCTTGCACCTGGTACTTCATTTTCATGGTACCGTCACAGAGAAAAAGATTTCCTTCCATTCTTCGCTGAAGATCATGATTTGGTGTACTGTAAAGATATTCCTGGCTTGATGAAAATGTTCGACATTGAATACAATCCTAAGGAGTGGAGATTGTTTATTGACTCCTCAAAAAGAAGTTTAAAAGCAGTCCTTCTACATAATGGGAATACATATGCCTCACTACCTGTTGCACATTCTGTCCATTTAAAGGAATGTTATGAAAATTTGGAAAAGCTTTTAGCTACTATAGCTTACGAACATCACGGCTGGATGGTGTGTGGAGACTTGAAAATCATAAGCATGCTACTCGGCCAACAAGGTGGTTATACAAAATACCCGTGCTTTCTTTGCGAATGGGATAGCCGGGATAAACAACATCATTGGACCAAAAAGGAATGGCCTCCAAGAACTGAACTAACCCCAGGAATCAAAAACGTGCTTAAACAGAGTTTGGTTCCCAGAGAAAAAGTTTTACTGCCGCCTTTACACATCAAATTGGGTATAATGAAGCAGTTTGTGAAGGCTTTAAATAAAGATGGGGAAGGTTTCAAATATCTGCATTAAGTTTTTTCATCTTTATCAGATGCTAAGTTAAAAGAAGGAATTTTTGTCGGCCCTGATATAAGAAAATTGATGTCGGAGGAAAAATTTGATCGAAAACTCAATGATGTCGAGTTACAAGCGTGGAAATCATTTAAGGAAGTGGTAAAAAACTTTTTGGGGAACAATAAAAGCTCGGACTATAAAGAAAAAGTAGCCAAAATGATAACGAATTTTGGTGTAATGGGTTGTAATATGAGCGTTAAACTTCATTTTCTGAATTCGCACATTGATTACTTCCCAGAAAATCTAGGAGCCGTTAGCGAAGAACAAGGTGAAAGATTTCACCAAGATTTAAAAGAGCTTGAAGTCCGGTATCAAGGAAGATGGAATGTCAGCATGATGGCGGACTATTGTTGGTTGTTGAAGCGTGATGATCCAAACCGGAAATATAAGCGAAAATCGCACAACAGAAGCTTCCAGGAAAAAAGGACCAGGTTCCACAAATAAAATTTAAGTGTATTTTAACCCAGCAATAAGTTGTTATTACGTGTTAATAGTTTTTTAAGTTAAAAATTAAGTACTTTTTTAAATATATAATTTTTTAAGTGAAAACTTGTCTTTTTTCTCAATTTTCTATCTGTAGCTTTTTTGAAAAATCAGGAGGTGATGGAGAAAAACTAAGTACATATTCGTAATCAGCGCATCAAAATACTCCAGAATCAGCTATCAAATTCCAGAGAGGAAGTTATGACCTTCATTTTGCAGGCCTGTGTAATTTTAGTCTAGTACCTTTAATTCGGGGTCGCGGGACTAACGAATTACCGTGTCCCCGGTACGTAAAGGGCTATTGAAGGACACCGTGGATTTTAGTCAGTACAAGTCTGACAGTCCCTCCCGCCCTGCCCTGGGTGGGAGGACTCATTTAATGATTTTACCACGATAAAAAAAGTACCTTTAATTAGATCAGCCAGAACACACTCACACGCTGAACCTAACATCCAGTGCATTTATGCCTTTGTCAAACAGACAGGCGAGGCCGAAGCGATAACGAACCGATACGAGACGTCAGTCCGATAGTTCTATCACGCTATCGGATCGCTTTCGCTTTTCTATGTGACTGGATTCAAACAATTCCATATATTACAAATAAAACGCCTCGCTTCGCATTCGTCACGCCTGTCTGTTTGACAAAGGCTTTAGTGATTCATATTCCATACACAAACACTTTTAACCCTCTAACAGGCCAGTCTAGCGTGACCCACGCACAACACTATCATGAGCAATAATGACGTCAATCAGGGAAGTACCTACTTATCGGAAATGCGATAAAACCACTCAGCACCGGCTTAGGAACTGAGTGCCGTCGGGTAAGTGACATTTGACCAACAGTGCTCTCGACTTATGTGTTGTTATTGATTTCGCTGTATTACCATAGACTTTTTTCTTTTCTTTTTTTTTACGTCGTTTAATCATCGTGGGCAAAGCGGGAGGGACTGTCAGACTGGTACTGACTAAAATCCACGGTGTCCTTCACTAGCCCTTTACGTACCGGGGTCACGGTAATTCGTAAGTCCCGCGACCACCATAGACGCTAACTTATTTTTATGTTCGGTTAATGAATATATAGGTGGGCTCCTAATGTGATAAGCCCACATGAAGAAATACATCCATAGTAGATGTCGAAGAGATTTATCACAGTTGAGCCGTATAAACGTCGTATAGAACCTAACAGCTACAGAAACTGGAGAATTCTTGTCTCTAGTTGTCTATCAAAAAGAAGCAGGCAGACAAAGAAGAAGGCAGCAAACAAAAAGAAAGCTTAACACGCAGATTTTAGAGAATATTTAGCAATATCGCAACCGCCCAAACTGGAATACATGCTACTTGGTTTAAAACCCGTAGATGACTGGTACAGGCTAATGATGAAGTTGAACGCTAATTGCTGCTGAATACAATCATTACTGACATTGGACACAATTCCGTACCGACTTGTCTGCACTGACAACATGTTTCGTTATGAAAGTACCTTTAAACTATAAATATAATCATGATAACCGATTGTTAAATCACCAAATCAAACCAATGAAATCAAGACGTTAAACAAGTGCTAATTACGACCTTAATTTAATGAAAAAAAGGCTCATAAACTCAGCATATTTTGAACGTTACTATTACATAAACACAGACCCAAAAGCGCCCACGTTTTGCCAAATCTCACTCCCTAGTGTTTTACCTTCTGACTAACATAACAAACATATAGTTGTGTTAGGTTAGGCCTTGCTCACTTACCTAATACGCACTCACGCATAGTTTTAATCACTAATTTCTCGATGAAATTGACGATCAACTGCGCAGGATCATTAGCAGCGTTAAATGATAGCACACTAAGGTAGTTAAATTTAATTGTATGTTTGTTTGATGACGCTTTTTTTTTTTCGTGGTAAAATCATCAAATGAGTCCTCCCACCCAGGGCAGAGCGGGAGGGACTGCCAGACTCGTACTGACTAAAATCCACGGTGTCCTTCAATAGCCCTTTACGTTCCGGGGTCACGGTAAATCGTAAGTCCCGCGACCCCGGCAGGCTTTGGCCCCGTCATTTTAATGACACTCTTTGAGGCGCTCGTGGAACACAACGCGCCGTCGACCCGGGCATGGTCCATGGTCGGACAGCGAGTTGCCCATTACTCGCTGCCTGCATGCCCGGCGACCGGAGATCGTCTGCCGACGTCTATCGCCGTGGGCGTCTACCACTGCGGCTGGAGTGGAGGGAGGAAGCTGTAGTATTTTTTTTAGAAAAATCTGTGAAACTGCAAATCATGAAAGCCATATAAATGTATTTGATCATGTAGTTTGGAAGACGGCACGCTTGGTGCAGCGTTTATCGCAGTTATCGACTGCTGCGCAATGTGTTGCGGGTTCTATTGCCGCACGAGTCAAATATTTGTATAACCTGCAGGTAGTTGTTCCGGGTCTGGGTGTTTGTGTATGTTAGAAATGTAATATATAAATAATTAATTTTAATAATGAAATAGCTAAGTAACAAATCATTCAGAAATAAAAGAAACATAGTACTATTAATTATACATAGAATTCTCGACTGACAGACATAATAACCAAGATCTAAATAATAATTAACATACAAACATAATTCTGTATGTCTAAACCAGTCTGAAGCTACTGAAGACATCAAATGTGATGACATAATTGGCGCTGAAGTCAATAATTACATTATAATATATCCTCGCCGGGAAATATCTGCAATCGAAGTTGTTCGCTAATTCGATCATACAGGCGCCTAATTGGTGCGGTGAAGTTACTGGCTAAAGGGGTGTTCATAATGTATCAATGTCGTAGTTCGTATAGTTTTTTTTTACGTGGTAAAATCATCAAATGAGTCCTCCCACCCAGGGCAGAGCGGGAAGGACTGTCAGACTCGTACTGACTAAAATCCACGGTGTCCCTCAATAGCCCTTTACGTACCGCGTCCCACGACCTGGGAGTACTCATTAGATTAATTTACCTAAACCTACACTTAAAACAATGCTATATAGCTCCAGTTTATCATTAGGGTTGTAGAGCGCTGGAAGCTGGAATAAAACTAGTCTAATTCTTAAAGCCATTCATTTTTCGATGTACGATCTTGAAGAACGGAAGAATGAAGGTGATTTTATTCTTTCGTGTTGCCCACGCTACGAATTTCTGCTGTTTAGTCGGTGCGTTTATAAACATTTGAACGTACGTATACAAACAGCCAGACCCGGAACAAAAACCTGTATAACTGTAGGCCATTAAAAAAAAAATCCGTACGGCCACCAACCCGTGACACACTACGCAGCAGACGATCGCACAACCACTGCGCCATCTGTACCGTCAAAATGGTGCTTAGTAGTGAAATAAATTCTTAAATTTCCATCACAAATGTCCAAACCCTAATCATGGCTGAACATTGTAAAAATCAACATAATCACAAGCAAGTGGTTCACGCACCAGCGCACGCGCAATAATGAGCCAACTACATTAATAGGCGCGCTGTAACGCCAGCAAAAACTAATGTTTCAACACCAGACGACGGCCATTCTTAATTACTGTGCTGTACACTGAGGTTTATTTTATAAATTAGGCCTATTGTAGACTGTACAATCAAATTATTATGATCCAACCATTGTTAGTTGAAATTGTGAGAAGGAACTGGTTTTATCCAGTATTTTGGCAACGTGTGAGGGAGATCTAGTCCTCCTCACATCTCAGCCAACGCAGAAGACACCCAGGTGGCCTAATATGACGTCATAAAGCCCGAGTAGTTCCAGTGTTGGAAAAAGATAGAGCTATCCAAATCGTCTAGCGCCACCTCGTTCCCTCACTGGAACTACACTGGCTTTAAGACAGTCATTATAGGCCACCAGGTGATTGAGTAACTCGAGGCTATTTCCAGTCACCGTAGGCGTGGGTTTGCGAACCAATAATGGATAGTAACCGACCGATCAAAGAGGAAACCCGAGTCGATGGCTCATGTTCTACGCGCGACTATAGGAGTTAGGTAGCCAATGGAGCCCACAATGCCTGCCGGGGTCGCGTGAGTACCTTATAAAGTACCAGGACCTTCGAACGCGTGGTAATTGAAGAAAAAAGGTGATTGTTAGTTAGTACAAGTCTGACAGCTCCTTCCGCTCCTACCAGAATTGGATTCTTATGATGAATGAAAAAAGGCCTTCGCTTCTAAGAAATGAATGTTATGTCATCTTAACTAATATTATAATTTTAATAGAAAGTAAGTTTGTTTGTTCCCCTTTCACGGCTAATCTTCCTTAAACTTATCGTTTGTCCTTTTCGTTCCTTAATTTTTTCACATATGTATATCAGTTGTATAAAGACAATGTATATAAAAAAAATGTAAATCGTCCTTATCATCCCGAAAAAAGTAATGTTCCATAGAAAAACAACAATAACGTTCATATGATAAAAGATGGCGCCACATGTACGATCAAATCGAGTTCCAAATACTATTAACTCGAGCGAAGCCGCTGACAAATGCTAGTTAAATTGTACTACAAAACTTAACCTTGGCTTAACGCTAATGCCTGGGCCAGACTGGTGTAACGCGTAATGTAAATGGCACTTCGAGCATTACATGTAACGCTCGTGTGCCGTCCACACTTAGAATTCTCGTTACATTACACGGTGGATTACATTACGCGTTACACCAGTCTGGACCCGGCTTAAAATCAACAGATACAAGTGAAATCATAGTAATAGTTTGAACAGCGCAGGTGCTGTATCTGAAAACCTGTCGATTTACCAAAGTTTGTTCCTCTACTTATCATTTAGAACAAAAAGGTCTTATCTGCAGACTATTTATAAAAATACTTTTCGCGATATTGTAGTGAAATTTGCCCTTCTAGAAGACAGAATGTAACATAACAGTTCCCAGGGATAAAATAATAACGTGGTAAAAAATTCATCACTCCACTCAACTTTGATGAGTCAGCGGTCGCTATGGCTAAGTTTCTCCTTATGCTTTTTTTTTTTTTTATCGTGGTAAAATCATCAAATGAGTCCTCCCACCCAGGGCAGGGCGGGAGGGACTGTCAGACTTGTACTGACTAAAATCCACGGTGTCCTTCACTAGCCCTTTACGTACCGGGGTCACGGTAATCTGTGAGTCTCCTTATGCTGGAAATTAATTAATAATCTATCTCGGTTGCTATCTTTCTATAACCAATCAATGACCGAATTTGCCTATCCGAGTTTGAAAAATGTCAAATCAGAAGCAGCCGTCAGAAACAAAGAAACGGGAAGATAAGAAGATTGTCGTTACCAGTCACAAAAATCAGATCAAGAAGCTGCCACCAAACTAACGGGGCTAAAAAGGCTTCACATATAGAGCCAAAAGTCTGACGAGCACGCGGAACTATCTTGAAAGGAGATTTTGGCCGTAGAAATTCTTCATAGTCAGTCAAGTCTGAAAGAATCTTTCCGCTCCACCCAGACGCGGAGGAATCGTTTCATGATTTTCCTCTCAAAAATAGGCTGGTATTTTATCTCTATCTTCTATTCTTCAGCAGACGAATACAAAATCCAACGTCACCCAACCAACAAGATCAAGTTCTCAAGGCTCTAATTTTCCCAAATTCCGAGAACGTCGTCTTCTGCCACTCCTACCTACAAAACTTGACGCCCATAATGAACGAAATACACGGAAACAGTTTGTTAATCATTCCCGGGACGTAGTTATACCGCGATGAATGGAAAATTAAGTGATTACATTTGCTAATTTGCGTACCGATGTACTACCAGCGTTTGAATAATCCATAACTTGGTATTTGGCGCTGATTTATAGCTTGTTCAGTGGAAATGAATTGATGTAGTTGAATGCCTGTAGTTGTCTTTTCAAGTAGCAATGGACTTTAACACGGAGTAGATACAGTTGACTTTAGCTATGAAAGGTAAGGAAGAATATAAATGTAGATAAGATAAGACATGAAAACTCTGAATTCACGTTAGAGGCTTTGAAAATAAGCATTCTACAAAGGCAATATTAACAGTTGAAAAGAATAAATAATGTAACACTCAATTTCACAAAATACTGCCATCAAAACATAACAACGTAATCTGCTTAATTACTCACGTGGGTTAGGTACTTTCCTATCTCTCCCTTTTTTGATTTTTAGCGTGGTAAAATCATCAAATGAGTCCTCCCACCCAGAGCAAAGCGGGAGGGACTGTCAAACTCGTACTAACTAAAATCCAAGGTGTCCTTCAATAGCGCTTTACGTTCCGGGGTCACAGTAATTCGTAAGTCCCGCGACCCCGGCAGGCTTTGACCCTGTCATTTTGCTGACACTCGTTGAGGCGCGCGTGGAAAACAACGCGTCGTCGACCCGTTCCATGGTCGGACAGCGAGTTGCCCATTACTCGCGGCCCGCATGCCCTTCCTGCCTTTCCGTAGAAACTTTTTAAGAAATTAGGTAATAGATTGTTATCTTTGATAAACAATTCCCTACTTTCGAGTATGTGAAGCACATTTCCACGAGGACTTAAGTAACTCTTATAATATAAGATTCGTAAGTACACACTTCAGTTCAAGAATCATGTAGTTAAAATGAAGAAAACACTCTACATTCCACATATTAATATCATGAGGAAAATTTATTTAAGAATTCCAAAAGTCTGATTATCAACCTTACCAAACCAAAGCTACTACATATGAATTGAATGGAAGCTTCTTCTAAGCTATTGACAGGCCTGTTGGTCTAGTGGTTAGTAACCCTGACTGCTATGCCGGAGGTCGTGGGTTCGATTCCCACCCAGGACAAATGTTTGTGTGATGAGCACGATCATTTGTTCTATGTCTGGGTGTAATTTATCTATTATATGTATGTATTTAGAAATATATAAGTATGTTTATCAGTTGTCTAGTACCCATAACACAAACTCTGCTTAGCTTGGGACTAGATGGCGTAATGTGATAGTTGTGGAATATTTATTTATATTATTATATATTGCATAGCATTTAGGGGGCTTTGAGCGCGGCGAATCAAGAAATTCCGTAACGAAAATAAACCTAACACTGTCACTGTCACATCTATCTTGTCAACGTGAATGAATAAAATTTTTAATGAATGAATTATTTTCTTGACTTTCTTTCTTTTTTTCATAAATAAATAATAATACTAATTGCATAAGTTGATAAAATGCTATGCAATCGCTTTACCGCGGCAGTCCCCAAGTTCCACACGTAATTTATTATGGGTTTTTGCCTCAATATAGTCGAGAGGCGAAGATTAGTGTGCCAGTCAGGAGCCAGACGGTCCTGGTAAGGCCTACCACCGCTATTGGGAAGGCTCAGCCGTCACCACAGATTACATGTAGTCTGTACCTTTGTCCGGTGTGGACCGCTAGGAGATACACAGTCATCGAAATATTCGAAAAAACGGCGAATCGGTTGCATAAAAATCGAATACTTTAAAATATAAATGAATATCGAATACTTATACAACATTATTTTTAGTATATGCGAAACCTGAATATAGTTTGTTCAGAATCAGTAACTGATTCGATTCCAATAATTTTTACACCATGTTATATTTTTTTTCAAAAATATTTTAATAAAAGTTTATTACCAGTTAATTACAATACAATCACCGTATGGTTAGGTACCTATTGCCAAGCTATTATCACGAGTGTATAACACAGGAGACGCGGTTTACGCGGGTGTACCGCGAAATGAGCATGTTTTTGAACGGACAACCAGGTAATGTACAAACTTATAACCTTGTGATTTTTTATGATACGGTTTTAAAATTTTGTACATAGATTCTTTACACAAAAATACTAGACAGGTGTATCGGGTTTCGCATAAACAAAAAATAATGTTGTATAATGCTTATAATATATCTATCTATTTATTGTAATCTAAATCACTTCAGCGTGAAATCCACTAATCACATCCCTAATACTAAAATGGCGGTTTAATCATGAACTTCAGAGGCTCGATCTTAATCCTGTCGCCGCAAACAGCCGACGTGATATGAAATCGATTTAAACCATCTTAGATTTATTATGATAAGGACGGGAAAATATTTGTGGTAGTGTACAAGTATGTCATTGATAAAAATGGAAACAAAATAAAAAAAAAAACTTCGTAATAACACGCCCGTTTTTTAAGGCTATTTACTTCATTTCGTATGATTGAAATCTGTTGCAATACGGGGCGAGCGTATTACCTTAAAGTCGGCACAAATCTTAACTTCATTCTTCACTCTTCTTCACTATAGAGTAAACCCAAAAATGACTAGAAACCTCTTCATGATCAAGGAATAAATCCAATGTTTCATGCTTAACGGTAGCGTAAGGTAGTTGGTCTTTCTACATTATAATCTATACTAATATTATAGAGGTAAAATTTGTTTGTATGTATGTAGGGGGTAATCTCAGGAACTGCTCAACCGATTTTAAAAATTCTTTCACCAGTAGAAAGCTGTATTGGTCTTGAGTGACATAGGCTATAAGGGGGGGGGGGTTAGGAGCGGGCGTAGCCGCTGGCAAAGGCTAGTCTTTGATAAAACGCCCCACTCTATAAATTGCTCCTGTGTCGTGGGCGCGTTTACAAACATAGAAACTCACAAACACAAACACCGAGACCCGGAACAACTACTTGTAATTCACGGGTTGAAATAATGTATTGTTTCTATTGTAACAATATTCAATATATTTTAAATCTAGCTTACTGACAGTTGGTAATAGGAACTCGTCAATGTTCGCATCATAATTGCTAGATATTATCAAAGTGACGCTACTAACTCATAACCAACATGACAGTACGACAGGAGGAGTATTTATATTAGTCATAATTCTAATCTAGAATCATAAATTCTGCATAAACGTGACCTGTTCTTAGTCAATTGTTCATGTACAGATACCTAGTTAAATATTTTTCTACATTCTAGTTTATTTCCATAGAAAAATGTTTTACATGTTGCTTAGGTCTTCGAAATAACGGATTTCAATTAATTTAATAGTTTTTTATCTTTAATTTTAAGCAGCTAAAAATACATTAATATAAAATACTAAATTAAAATAAAACTAAACTAAACTTTTATAGAGCATCGAAAAATGTATCCTCAACGCTGTCAGCTGGTAATGTGCCCATGAGACTGGCGGCGTTGCCTCTTTGTATGGCAATACTTAGCCTCTGGCCAAGATAAAAGCCTAGCAGCTCTTGGGTCACGGGAAGCGTCAACAAGTCTTTTAGAAATGTCTTTGTAGAGGCTGTGAGCGCTCGGACCCCATGGCCCTTTTTTTTCTTTTTTTTTTTTTTTCTTGGTAAAATCATCAAATGAGTCCTCCCACCCAGGGCAGGGCGGGAGGGACTGTCAGACTTGTACTGACTAAAATCCACGGTGTCCTTCACGAGCCCTTTACGTACCGGGGTTACGGTGATGGGTAAGACCCGCGACCCCGGCAGGCTCTGGCCCTCTACAGGCCCCGTCAGTTTGCTGACACTCTTTGAGGCGCGCGTGGAACACAACGCGCCGTCGACCCGGGCATGGTCCATGGTCGGGCAGCGAGTCGTCCATTACTCGCTGCCCGCATGCCCGCGCCTACGGTGGCCGGAGATCGTCTGGCGACGTCCGTCGCCGTGGGCGTCTACCACTGCGGGTGGGTCGGAGGGAGGACACTGTTCTCTCCCTCACGCGGCACGCCTCCTCCTTCGCGAGCATGACTGCTTCGCAGAAGGAGGCGACCGCTTCCCACTCCGTCTCGCCCCGCAGCATGACCTCGACCAATGCCGGGCGCGAGAGGTCTCCGCCTATCGCCGTCGTGAGGACACGGCGGTGCTCTGCCCAAGCGGGGCAGTCCTGCACCGTATGCTCCACCGTGTCCCCAGGACGGTCCTCGCAGTGACCCCATGGCCCTATAGTTAATATAACATAGAATATACTTTATTGTACACCGAAATTGTGACAATTGCACGCATAAATTAAACCGCACCTTCGACTCGCCGTCCGCAAGCCCGCTCCTTCGGCACCTAGCCAAACGTCGTCGCCTCCCTATTTCACCGATTCGCTAATGTGCGAACTCGGTTGTGGGCACTGTCAAATCAATAATATCTAGTTTCCAAGAACTGACAGATTTTATAAGTCCCAATATAATGTGTTCACTAGAAGATGCTGTCATGGCACACAAAGCGAATTTCAAGCTAAGAGTTTTATAAGCGCTTTGCGAACGTCCAGGCAATCGATAAACGTAAACGCTCAGGTGTAGTTCCGCTGAGGGAAAGCGACAGAGCTATACAAGTCATCTAGCGCCATCTCTTTTCCACAGCTGAACTACTCACGCTTTAAGACGTCATGGCCGGCCACCAGGAGCCTTTAATATATTTTCAACTTAATTTCCAAACGTATTAAGTTGAAAATATATATTAAGCACTGCTGAGCGATAGCGAACGAAAAAAACGAAAACGCTCTGTAATCTTTAATAGATTTTCAACTTTATGCAATGAGGTGTAAAGTTTAAAAATGTATAATTAAAGACTGCTGAGCGTTAACGATCGCTAGCCGTTTGGCTATAGGCTCCGATAAGCTATTTGTTTAAACTGTATCGTAAACACTTAATTTCACAAATTTTTTTATCTGTGCCATCTTTACAATGTCTAATCTATATTCGCTGTTGATTGCTTAATTACTCCTCAATAATGCTAATTGCTATATTATTCTATCGACGGTTCGGCAGGATGGGAAAGCGAAGGTTGTCGAGACCGACGCACCGACACCTCTTTTTAAACTAAACCTAGAATTAACTCCTTAATTATTATTCTTCTTCGTCCTACAGGCTATTTCTGGAGTGTCGAAATCTCCGCTTTATGTGAACTCCCTGCCACCGTAGGCGCGGGCATGCGGGCAGCGAGTAATGGGCAACTCGCTGTCCGACCATGGACCATGCCTAGGTCGACGGCGCGTTGTGTTCCACGCGCGCCTCAAAGAGTATCAGCAAAATGACGTGGTCGCGGGACTATCAGGTAACCGTGATCCCGGAAAGTAAAGGGCTATTGAAGGACACCGTGGATTTTAGTATGTACAAGTCTGACAGTCCCTCCCGCTCTGCCCTGGGTGGGAGGACTAATTTGATGATTTTATCACGTAAAAAAAAAGTGAACTCTTAAATCTAAGAGTTGAATGCTTTACAAAGAAAAGTTTTATTGGCTAAATGATATAAGAAATTAACTAAAGAAGAATCATTTATCGATTGTGCTATCAAATAATATACTGTTGCAAACACACTTTGGTTCTGAGGTTCAGTGCGAATGCGGTACTGATCAGAACACGGACGACTTGCTAGATTGTCCAATGTATTGTTACACTTACGCATTGGATGTGTTGTCGTGGCCACTCACAGGGCTCAAGAAATCGAATAAGTCACAGCAACAGTACGAAAGATAAAGCAGAAGAGAATGTAGTGAGTTTTCATTTACCACTACTTCGTTATTTGATTGTATCTTCAGGTCTATCTAAGTCTAGTAAGTTCCACGCGCGTCTCAAAGAGTGTCAGCAAAGTGACGGGGCCCCTCTCTAGAGGGTCAAAGTCTGCCGGGGTCGCGGAACTTACGAATTATCGTCACCCCGGTGCGTAAAGGGCTAGTGAAGGACACCGTGGATTTTAGTCAGTACAAGTCTGACAGTCCCTCCCGCCCTGCCCTGGGTGGGAGGACTCATTTGATGATTTTACCACGAAAAAAAAGAGTCAAATACACAACTCAGAACCTAGTTATTTGAAGTCCCTGCAGCCAGCTACAATTAAGAAACATAGTAAAAAGAACGTTGTTTTCTATCAAGGATTTTAAAGAGACCGAGACTTCCTTCATACGTTCCTTGAATTTTTACATCACAAGCTTCAGTGTCTATACATACGCATATGCACACCATTGCATGTCCCGAGCAATAAAACAAAGACGACCATTATAATTGTTACAAAAAACGTAATTATAAACTATTATAGTGTCGCGGAATTGTACGATGAAACACGTGACACGATGTATGAGAATTTAATTTGATTTATAGTTCTTAACAGCGTGTTATGATTATTTTGAAACTTACTAAATATACCCCATCAGCTAATTGTCCATCCCCTTGTCCTAATTTAGGATCAGGATTTGGAGTCAGCGTTGAATGAGTCCTACTGTCTTAAGAAATACATTATAATCTTGAATAACACGTTGAATACCGTTTATCCCGGTATTACGTACCCGTGCGATAATTTTCGAGTTACACGCGGGAGAAGCAGCTGGCGGCAGCTAGTAACTTGTAACGTACAAGTAATTATCATCACCCCTTTTTCTCAGTCCGTTTATCTTTATTTCTAGAAATTCTTCCAAAATTGATTCAAAATATCATAAAAAACAGTCACCATTTCACACTTAATCAGTTACAAGCATGACACATTTGCCCAAAGCAATCAAATGCTTATAATGATGCGATGGGATTATAGGACCTCCTATAATCACATCACCCCACACTCCTGTACACTCATCAAATATTATCCAATCAGTTTCATTAGCACGTCCAAACACAAATCAATCAATCTAACCACTAATTAAAGAGCCAACAATCACACAACCACTATTAATTTACAATTTACACGAACTGTTTATACAAACACTTCATTGTTGGCATATTACTAAAAAAATATTTTATAATCTGACATAGTCACTGTGTTAGTTATCAATAGCACTTAAAATAAGAGGACTTAACCAGTGAATATGAAAAAAATATTTTAATTATGTGTTTTTATAATCTTTCCGTGATCGTCTAAGAAATGAGGAGGTTCGAAGACAAATCAAAGTTGCGTACTTAGACCAATGAATTAGCAAGTTGAAGTTGCAGTGAGCAGGCTTGTGGTTCAATTGAACACTGAAAAAAGTACGGAAAATAATTCACGAGCAGATGCAATGAGAGATCAGAATCGTGTTGTAGATGACACAATAGACAGAGGCAGAAGTGTCAAAGATAAACAAAAAAAGAAAGAGGATGGACCTTTTCGTCTGCTCATAAACATCAACTCGCAATTATATCAGTTCATCCGTTATTATGGCGCTTGTAACAATGCCGAAACATCGGAAACTCAAAACAAATAATAAACATGGTAAACATCCCCCTATTCTAAACGGTATAACCTAGAATTAAATGGTATAACCATTTAATTCTAATATTCAAATCAATTCCGGACAACTTTCTAATCATAGTTGGAATAAACATTTTGACCCTCGACTTGTTAAGACATCGTATATTTGTGAAGATAAGTCGTAGGGTCATTTAGGTCCCTGTAATTGGTTTCTAGGTGTTATAATCCCGCCGTTCATTGGATACCAATTAGGATAAGTGCCAAGTTGTGTGAAGTGTTATCATAAGGTTAATTCGAAAATGGTTGTTGGAATGTTCACTGTGTCTTAGCAAATTTGGTTTTATTGAATGTTAGATGTTTTATGAATTTACATTTAAGTATTTCACAGATTAAATAAAAATAAATATAAATAAATATTCCACAACTATCACACAACGCCATTTAGTCCCAAGCTAAGCAGAGCTTGTGTTATGGGTACTAGACAACTGATAAACATACTTATATATTTCTAAATACATACATATTATAGATAAATTACACCCAGACACAGAACAAATGATCGTGCTCATCACACAAACATTTGTCCTGGGTGGGAATCGAACCCACGACCTCCGGTATAGCAGTCAGGGTCACTAACCACTAGACCAACAGGCCTGTCGAAGATTAGTGTTTATGACCTCATTTGATCCCTTAAATGCGGCATATTTATAGAGACGGGCACTTGCGACAGTGGATAGCAGTAACATTTATACTTATCTGCAATAATTTAAGCTAAAAACAGAATCTACTATGAAGGAGTTTGATTTTAAGTTAGTGTACCTCAAGGTGCAATGCCACAAGACTTCAGCAAAGCTTTTGATACGCTAAATTATGAGGTACTTTATACAAAAATGCAGCAGAATGGTATACGGGGTCCAATGCTGGAGTGGTTTAAAGACTATCACAAGCATAGATATAATGTGGTCAGTGTGGCAGGGGCACTCAGCGACAGAATTCCGACACCTCATGGAACGGCTCAAGGATCAATTCTTGGCCCGACCGAATACTTACTATACGTTAATGATATGTGTAACTTATTCCGGCATGCCTCCGTCTACCAATTTGCTGACGATACATGTCTGATCACAGCTCACAGGGATCTAAGTACTGCCGAGAAATTGATGCAATCTGAGTTCAACCTGCTTTGTAAATGGGCACATGACGTTGGCTTAACAATCAACTACCAAAAAACTAAACTTATGCACATTCATTCACCGTATTTAAAGTCTCAAGGGACACCGAGAGTAGTGGCTCACGAACACCAGTGCATGCACCGGTGCTTGGATCTCTGTGACTGTAAACCGATCGAAAATGTTAAAGAACATGTATATCTAGGTCTTAAAATTGATCATAAATTTAACTGGGGCCCACATGTGGACTCTGTGTGCATTAAGCTTAGAGCTATCATGTCAAAATTGCGAATCTTAAAGCACAAATTACCTTATTGCACGTTGAGATTGTTGTATATGGCATTGGCCGACAGTGTTATTAATTATGGCATAACAAGTTATGGAAGAACTTATAAAACTTACCTTCAAAAAATATATAATATACAAACACGATTATTAAAGATAGTGGTGCCATATAAAATTAAACTCAGATATAAATCCAATTATGATAAACTATTTCAATATTGTAAAGTAATAAATGTATTTGATAAAGTGAAATTAGCTGTTGCCTCTGACTATTGTGAACAATACATGAGTAAGTTACAGAAAACTAGTAGACCTAACTTTGTCCGCAACCTATCATACTTGCCTCTGTATAAACTGCCAAGAGTAAATAATGAATATGGTAAAAGGGCTTGGTCGTATGCTCTTCCAGAAATTCTTAACTATTTGCCTAAAGAGTTAGCCAAAAAATTAGAAAATAAAAAATCTAAACAGGTGAAAAATATCCTGAAATACTATTACACTATTGAAATGTATAAAAAAGGGGAGGGGCATACGGGTGGGCCCACTACCTGACAATGACCTGTGAGCGAGTAACATAGCGATAGCGCACATAATCTTGCCTCAATAAGATTGAGCGTTATTGCATATGACAACTGTAATGATGCACATTGGAAATAAACAGTTTGAATCGAAAAATCGAAAATCGCCAGGCCCGTTTTGGTTTGTATCCCCATTCTTTTACAAAATTCATTTACACTACTATCATAAATCCATGAGGTCATTGATCGCCCGTACAAGTTATCGCTATTATATAATCCTCTGTTGACTAAACCAATATAATTTCATCAGAGAAGAAGACCGCTTTCTTAATCTCAGTTCATCTAAAAATATTCCGCGCAGGCGTTTCCTTAAAGTCGTAAACATTGGGACAAAGAGCCGCAAATACTTCAGGGCTGTGCGATATCTAGACTTGATGGAATTTTTCTCAAAGAGAAATGAGATAAAATTGTCGAGCTCAAAATTTCAATTCAAATGTGGACGGAAATAGTAGCAGTGATAGCAGAATGGATGGACCAGGTGATGGAAGGAGGCATTCTATACAAAGTGGTGAATGGACCAACTTTACTAACAATGATCATGTATTTGAAAATCCAAATGAACTCCTCATAATAGTCTACAAATATTTTGGTTTCTACCTATCCTTGTCGATTAATAGATCTTGTAGCGACTAACCATGTGCAGCAGTTCCTAGAAGATGGAACGGTTGGCGCATTTGCTGAGCGATCGAATGCGTGTCGCGCGTTCAACCGTACGGAGCAAATATTTTGAAAGCCTTCAGGAAGTTGTTCCAGATTGTGCTGTTTGTGTACTTGAGTTTAAATATAGAAATTCCTGGTGTGGAGCATCTTTTTATTTATGACATCCACAAGCTTTAAACATCAATTTTGATTAATATCTGCCTGTTTTAAAATCCTTCTCAGAGATGAGTGCAATCCAAACATTTTCAACTGAACAAGTCTTCATCAGACACAACATATATTGTCCGTCTAGCCTCCCAGTCTACTAAATGAATTCTCGCATAGTTTACAGCCCTACAGCTGTATTCGGATCACGCGAGGCATCGCGGCAGACTCAATACTAGCCGTCGTCTTATTATGCGCGGTCGCTACTTATTACTGTAGCAATGATTAAGAGAGATTTATATAAGTTAAGTGTAGTACTTAAATGTAAGAGAGAACTGATTGAGAAGCTGTGAAATCCGGGATGACGTGATTAGAGTATGTTGTAATGATTTTTCTTTGAAATGTCCTAAATATTGCTATTCCACCAATTCACACTAAGCGTTTACAAACGTCTTTTATAATGCGGACAGCGAAGGAGTGGAACTATCTGCCTGCGACTGTGTTTCTGAACGCATACAACCTTAATCTCTTCAAAGTTAGAGTGAACAGGCTTATTCTGGGTAAGCTCGGTCCACGGTCGACCTTGTCTTTGTCACCCCTGATCTAGACTAAGGTCAAGAACAAACCCACTGAATATTAAAAAAAAATGTTAAGCTTATACGGTAAGCTTCTAAGTAACACTCTTTGATAGTGATGTCACTGCCAAAGGTGGTGATTTCTCTCTGAAGCTGACTGTCCACATAAATTCTGGAAGATGGCGGCACCATGCCTGAGTGACAAATGTAGTCTATGTTTCTTGATAGCTACAAACTTGGAGTCTTTGAGTCAAGTGTGATTAGGTATAATTCCTTACCGTCAGGCAAGATATACACAAACGCGAGCCAATCGTTACGTTCCGGGGTCACGGTAATTCGTGAGTCCCCCGACCATCACTCTGAATATAAACTATATTGGAATGATATTCATTAAAATGCCATGACAATTTCAGATGATACGAAAGCCAAAGCTGTTTTGGAGAAAACCCATTGAATTTATTTATGATAATCGGAATAGCAGTAACAGTAGAATCGTGATGTGATCTTAACTTGAATAGTATCCTGTCCCTTACCATAAATGGCAATCAATGGGCAATCATTTCCATTTAATTGTAATTTTGACCTGACGATATTAAGATCTCTTCAAACCTGTTAAATGTTAAATATTGGCAAGTAATTTAATCGAACGGCAGTAAATTATACTAAATTGGGTAATAAGGAAATAGTAAATATATTTAACTATTTCATGTTATTTTAACGGCTAGATTGATTACAAGAATGAGCAAAGATTTTATTGAAGGACCAGCTCAAAATAATTTAACAATTATTCCATACTAGCTGTTCCCGTGGTTTCTTCGCTACTCTGCTCCTATTGATCCTAGCGTGATGTTACATAGCCTATAGCCTTCCTCAATAAACAGACTATCCAACAGAAAAACATTGTTTCAATTCAAACCAGTAGTTCCTGAGATTAGCGCGTTCAACCAAACAAACTAACTTTACAGGGTGATTTGTATACTAGACCTTATTTGCAACAATTTTAACCCCGACAACATGGGGCCCAAACTGACTGGTTTTGGAGATATAGAGTTTTAAAGAGTTTTCGAAATCGAAATCTGTATACATAAAATTAATTGAACTCGTTACAGTGTCCATATGCCATTTTATATATTGATAGAAGGAGTAGAAGGGGGACTTTGTGGGTCAGCTCTTGAGTAGACCAATGGGGTTTTTTTCTTCCTCGATATAAAATATACCCACCCAAAAGCGCGTTGTTTTTAGTGGGCTTTCAGTCTCATTTCTAAACTGGCGTATAATTGAATAGTATATAGTATTTGACTGAAAAAATCTAATCAGTCAGTCACTTAAATTTTCCAAAAAAAATTAACAAGTATTTTTTCTTTTGTTACGTCTACCAAATTGACGAGGATACGACGCTTTTAAAACTACCAATACTTCAATTTTGATGCATTATATGTACTCGTATGTGTTATTGTAGATATGCATTGATTTAACAAAAGCAAAAATACGAACCAAACTCTAACTGACGGACTTATTAGATTTTGCTTTTTGTTGACTGCAGTTCTTTCTGCTCCACCCAGAGTGGGAGGACTCACTTTATGATTTTCTAATACAAAAAAAACATCAAAGTTTTACAAATAACAGCCGCGACCAACGGCTTAACGTGCTTTCCGAGGCAAGAAGAAAAATCGCTATGATAGATGGTCACCCATCCATTAACCTGGAAGATAGGCATGTGCAGCTGTAATTATTTACGAGTTCGTCAATATCTCCGCCATTACAGCCTAATAAAACTATCTACTGCACAATGTGACCAGTATTCAAAAAGCAATAAAAACAAACAAGGCATGCGTAAACAATCACTTGAAATCAGAATATAAAGTGATGAAATATAACATCATCATCATAATAAAATGCTTTCAATCATTGCTGTATAACCTAGTTTAGTATAACGAGCAGTTCATTTTTACGACGTCTAGACATCAAGAAGTATTTAGCACGAGTAGTTAGAGCATTGAATACGAAAGTGTAATGAAATAGGCAATCAAGCGTTTTGTGTTTAGATAATGTAATGATTTTGAAGTTTAACACCTTTTTTCTTAAAAAAACATTGCCCCACACTAGGAATTTCTCCTGTGTCGTGGGTGCGTTTACAAACATACACAAACGCCCAGCCCCGGAACAACTACTTGTAGATCATACAAATATTTACTCCGCGCGGGAATCGAACCCGCGACACGCAGCGCAGCAGTCCAATCGCTCAGCCACTGCACCAACCGTGCCGCCTAACTTTTGCTTGATGAGTTTCATAATTTTGGCCGCCGTCTTCGCTATCTGAATAAATAAATAAATATTCCACAACTATCACACAACGCCATCTAGTCCCAAGCTAAGCAGAGCTTGTGTTATGGGTACTAGACAACTGATAAACATACTTATATATTTCTAAATACATACATATTATAGATAAATTACACCAAGACACAGAACAAATGATCGTGCTCATCACACAAACATTTGTCCTGGGTGGGAATCGAACCCACGACCTCCGGCATAGCAGTCAGGGTCACTAACCACTAGACCAACAGGCTTGTTGAATAGCTTCTACGTCGATGACTGATGCGGGTTCGAATCCCAGCGATGAACAAGATTTTTAGATTTCGTTTAGAATTCGTTTTTTTTTAGTTTTTCATCTATTATTTGATCACATACTAGAAATCGCGAAATACTGGTCAGACGTTCCACGAACGTCGTTCAAATGCACTGATTGCGTACAAATCATTGATAAAATCTACATTAGGACTTTTAACTGTAGATATATTTCGCCATAATAATTTTGAACCCAATCACGTACTAACAATAGCTCAAAACTTACATCACCAGCATCTAAAATCTCGAGGTGCACTAAATGCACTGATATTTTGTGCTCTCCGACCCGCTCAGCACTGATAGACCGATCGTATTCAATCGTGCCCGTAATTACGCCGTCTAGCCGACTAAACCGAAATGTCAATAAATCACCACTGCAACCACAATGGCGATAGTGTTTTTTTATTTTTATCGTGGTAAAATCATCAAATGAGTCCTCCCACCCAGGGCAGGGCGGGAGGGACTGTCAGACTTGTACTGACTAAAATCCACGGTGTCCTTCAGTAGCCCTTTACGTACCGGGGTCACGGTAATCTGTGAGTCCCGCGACCCCGGCAGGCTTTGGCCCTCTACAGGCCCCGTCACTATGCTGACACTCCTTGAGGCGCGCGTGGAACACAACGCGCCGTCGACCCGGGCATGGTCCATGGCCGGACAGCGAGTCGCCCATTACTCGCTGCCCGCATGCCCGCGCCTATGGTGGCCGGAGATCGTCTCGCGACGTCCGACGCCGTGGGCGTCTACCACTGCGGCTGGGGTGGAGGGAGGACGCTGTCCTCTCCCTCACGCGGCCCGCCTCCTCCTTCGCGAGCATGACTGCTTCGCAGAAGGAGGCGACCGCTTCCCACTCCATCTCGCCCCGCAGCATGGCCTCGACCAATGCCGGGCGCGAGAGGTCTCCGCCTATCGCCGTCGTGAGGACACGGCGGTGCTCTGCCCAAGCGGGGCAGTCCTGCACCGTATGCTCCACCGTGTCCTCCGGACGATCCTCGCAGTGGTGACACCCAGGCGTTTCTTCCCTCCTTATCAGACACAGGAACCTCCCGAAACTTCCGAGTCCGGTGAGGACCTGCGTCATGCGGTAGGTCAGGACGCCGTGACGCCTATCCAGCCACTCCTCAAAGAGGGGTCTTACCGCCGCGATTGCGGCGTGCCCGGACCTCGGTTGCGACAGTCGCTCCCTCCATACTGCCCTGAGATCGCGCCGGAGCTCTTAATGGCGATAGTATAAGAGATTTGTTTCAGAAGACCAACATTGTGTTAAGTGGCCACACTAAAATATTTAATTGCAAGGCTACATCATTTTTAAAATATTTTTGAAGTGAAAACTTCTTTAGCGGCGTTGTGCACTTTTTTGGAATGGGTAAAAAATAACTCCCAGAGTGCAACCCGTCGTTTTTTTTTTCATTTTAAAGGAACTTAGCTACACACTAGGAATTTCTCCTCTGTCGGGGGTAAGTTTACCAACATAGACACTTACACCCAGACCCAGAACAACTACTTGTATCATATTAACATTTGTTCCGTGCAGGAATCGAACCAGCGACACGCTGAGTAGTCCAATCGCTCAGCCACTGCGCTAACCATGCCGTCGATGTCTTCGTAGTTTCATCCGCACTTGCCTAGTTTGTTCTGGGGATGGGTGACCATCTATTAGAACGAGTTTCCTCAGTGCCTCGGAAAGCACGTACAGCCGTTTGCCCCAGTTGTCAATTGTAAAACTATGACAGTTCTTAAGCCTTTGTTAAACAGACAAGCGAAGCGAATGCGAAGTGTGACGTTTTTATTTGTTTTGTATGAAATTGTTTGAATCCAGTCACATAGAACAGCGAAAGCGATCCGATAGCGTAACAGAACTATCGGACTGACGCTCGCTTCGGTTCGGTATCGCTTCGGAAACGCTTCGCTTTCGCCAGTCTGTTTGACAAAGGCATTAATGTCTAATGATTTATAATTGATGGATAGAATTTTTATGGTAGATCCGAGTTGGAAACCGAACTGAAATTATAATATTTAATTGAGTAAAATCGGACTGTCTAAAATTGAACTTCTGCATGTTACTGTATTGCTTTCTTGCATACCAACCCAGTTAGTTTCACAACTATCAATTTTTGCATGCCTCCTGATATTTAAGGCTTCACAATAGATTAGGATTGGTATTTCTCCAGTAGGTATAATATTTTAGCGAGACGCAACCAGATCCAATTGATAAAGGGAACAGCATTGTTGAAAAGGTCTATTGGGATTTATGGATGGAGTTTACGTTAATTATTTAAAGAGATTGGTGTTCAGATATATATGGTATCAAATCTAGACTAAGATCATTGCTATTATACCATTTTTTTTATTAAAAAACAAGCTTCGCTGTGAGTGAGGCAACAGAGATAAAAAATCATCACATCTGAAAAGTTCAACCACGATACAATTGTTTTATGGCCGTACCTTCTCAATCGGACACACGTATATCTTCTAGGCTCACGTCCCACAGACCCTGGTTACACAAAGACATTTTGCTAGGGTCCATTAATATAGCTAATACTTGTGTGTCTAGTTGGTGCAGTGGCTGACTGATCGACTGCTGGGCTGAGTATCGCGCGTTCGATCCCCGCATGCAATCTATACATATAATAAATCTGTAGAAGGGTCAATTCTGTACATTGAAAATATTGAAAAAATAAATAGCGGGGGGTGTTGCTGGATCGATACCAAACCCAAATATGTGATTAAAAATTTTTTTGTCTGTCTGTCTGTCTGTATGTGCAGGCATCACGTGAAAACTAACGGTTCGATTTCGATGAAACTTGGTATATTTATACTTTATTATCCTGGGCATAAAATAGGATACTTTTTATCCTGAAAAAATACGTAGAAAAAAAAAATATTTTTCAGTTTTATTCATAGACGTTGTTCTGTAGAACCGCGAATCTCCTTAATTATTATAGGCTTAGCCATATTTGGGTCCAATAGATATTTATAAGATGTCATTGTCAGAGTTACTCAAAATGGAGAAATAAACCATCCACGCGAAGACCGACATCCGTGCGGACGGAGTCGCGGGCGGAAGCTAGTAAATAAATATTTGTATGACCAACAATTAGTCATTCCGGGTCTGGGTATTTTTTTATGCCATTTCAAGGATTATAAACGCCTACGATACGGGAGAAATTCCTAGTGTAAGTTAAAGGTTAAAAAAATACCGTAACGTCTAGGTTCACGTATCACAGACCCTGGGTACGCGAAGACATTTAGCCACTCTAGGGTCAATGAGCATGGCTAATACTTGTTTGGCATGCTGCGCCAGTATATCATGCCGGAGTGACAGTTAGCCTACCGTGAGCATTGCATGTTACTTAGTATTTATTTATTAAACTTGGCTATTGCTTCACGCTTGGAAGGTGATAAATATGGGCTGTCGGGTCTCGGTTCAATCGTGGATTTTATCGATTGCTGTCTGTATTAATCTTTCTATCATTTAATTTAATTGCGTTAAGAAGTTGCCCCACGCTGTCTATGAGGTTTTTAACTTCATTTAATTTCGTGTAATTAAAACTTAAGTATACGTACTAATATAATAAATATATTTAGTGAAACTATCATCCAATAACAAATTTCCTCATGCTTTGTATTGTCTGCCAGTCAAAAAAGTTATGAGTCAAGCTGACTGACCAAAAAGCCATTGATTAATTTCGTCAATCGTGATTAGTTCCTTGCAAATACACTTTTTTTTAACTTTAACAAAAGTCTTATCTTACTTCACACTCCATTTTTTTTTAAATATCATATGCTATTCCTCTTTTCCTCGCAATACCTTTCTTGCTTCCTCTCTGTAATATATCTTTGAGACAAAAATAATTTGAATAGAATTTAACTTACACCGAGTAATGCTTAACGCGCATGAATCGGCTACAGGTAGTTGGTACCGAATTAAGGCTTTTTTTTTTATCGTGGTAAAATCATCAAATGAGTCCTCCCACCCAGGGCAGGGCGGGAGGGACTGTCAGACTTGTACTGACTAAAATCCACGGTGTCCTTCACTAGCCCTTTACGTACCGGGGTCACGGTAATCCCTTGGTCCCGCGACCCCGGCAGGCTTTGGCCCTCTACAGGCCCCATCACTATGCTGACACTCTTTGAGGCGCGCGTGGAACACAACGCGCCGTCGACCCGGGCATGGTCCATGGTCGGACAGCGAGTCGCCCATTACTCGCTGCCCGCATGCCCGCGCCTATGGTGGCCGGAGATCGTCTCGCGACGTCCGACGCCGTGGGCGTCTACCACTGCGGCTGGGGTGGAGGGAGGACGCTGTCCTCTCCCTCAGGCGGCCCGCCTCCTCCTTCACGAGCATGACTGCTTCGCAGAAGGAGGCGACCGCCTCCCACTCCGTCTCGCCCCGCAGCATGGCCTCGACCAATGCCGGGCGCGAGAGGTCTCCGCCTATCGCCGTCGTGAGGACACGGCGGTGCTCTGCCCAAGCGGGGCAGTCCTGCACCGTATGCTCCACCGTGTCCTCCGGACGATCCTCGCAGTGGTGACACCCAGGCGTTTCTTCCCTCCCTATCAGACACAGGAACCTCCCGAAACTTCCGTGTCCGGTGAGGACCTGCGTCATGCGGTAGGTCAGGACGCCGTGACGCCTATCCAGCCACTCCTCAAAGAGGGGTGCCGAATTGTGGCTACCGTATAAGATAACAAGGATTTATTTTATCTGCACATATCCGTACCTACCTATCTGCACCGACAACCTACTCGTAAAAGTGGGTTCTTTTATTAAGAAGTCTTTATTGCCTAGTTGTTCATAAACATGAGTTTAATGACCTCTCGAAAGATTTCTGGTCAACAAATAAAAATAAGGTTGTATACCTGAGTCCTAAGTAAACTCATCTTGAGTTTCCTGATTCATAAATAGATTTATCCGTGGCTAGATCCGATAACTAAGTTTATCAACCCGAAAATAAACAAGCAGGTACCCAGTGATTGCCGAAATGTATTAAATTACTAGTTATTGCCAGCGGCTTCGATCCCGTGTAACCCAAAAAATATTCCACGAGAACATAATACCGGGATTATCGGTACCTTATGGGTCAATTCACAATAAGACGCGACACTTTTCAATAGAGCGCCTCAAAATCTAACTTTATTAACTACACCACAAGACACATTTATTCTCCAGTATTATCATGTTGGGCATACGGGCGGCGAGTAATGGGCGACTCGCTGTCCGACCATGGACCATGCCCGGGTCGACGGTGCATTGTGTTCCACCCGCGCCTCATGAAGTGTCAGCATAGTGACGGGGCCTCCTGTAGAGGGTCAAAGCCTGCCGGGGTCGCGGGACTCACGTATTACCGTGACTCCGGTACGTAAAGGGCTATTGAATGATGGATTTTAGTCAGTACGAGTCTGACAGTCCCTCCCGCTCTGCCCTGGTTGGGAGGACTCGTGGCGTCTCGTCGCGTCGCATCTCGGTGTGAACTGACCCTCTGTGTTATGCCAGATCATAACATATCTCCAGGCGAAGTTTCATCAAGATCCGTTCAGTCACTTTGACATTAAGTAACAAATATCCATCCATTTATCCATCTTTTATTTGTAAATGGCATCTCTTGGTGAACCTCGAGGAGGTTGTGTGCTGCTTATCCAGACAATCCTATGAAGTGCGTTAAATCTAAATCCTCCAGCATGGGATTTATCCATCCATCCAATTTTGCATTTATTATATGTATGTATGTATGTTAGTTATCGCAGCTAGATGTTTCTTCAGTCATACGCAATAACAGGAAAAATAACTTAAGCTTTGAGAATGTTAATAAGCCTGAACCAAGATTGTTAACTGATTAATTTAGAGAAATACCTTTCACTGCTTGCTTTATTACACAGAAGAAACTAACGATTGACATTATGATGTTATCAGTATTCGCGTAAATATTGATCAATCAACTGACTTAACCCTCAGTCACCTCTGTACGGTGCCTAAAGACTTGTTGAGTTCGACCACTCGCTGCGTCGCTGGAAATTCCACAATTTATATGCAACTAACCTTTCTATATTTTATAATCCAACTATGTTTAATGGTAATCTAATGAATTCCAAATTAATACCGAATGAGGAACTCTATAGATAAAATCTAAGTGAAGATGAATTATCTCCTGTTGCACGTTATACAATGACATGTGTGTTTAGGTCTGTACAAACTTAAAAAGAGGGTAGCTTGCTCAATTCTGTCAATGAAATTGTTATACAGGGGGGGTCGGAACCCAACTCCCGCAATAACTTTATTTGATGCGTGTAAAAAAATATAAAAAATATGTTCGTATCAACATACTATTACAATAAAAAAACAAGAATATTTAAGGTTACTATATGTGTTAATGTCCAGGCAATACAGTTTGCATTATAAAATTTAAAAGTTAAAATAAGTAAATGCAAGTACGCCAGCTGTAGGCAAACTTGAACCGTGTACAACTGAGATAAGAATTTATTTTAGTTGAAATTCCTAGCTCGACAATACACAAATCTTGCCAAAGAAAGGCAATCAGTTCAGTGCAATCGACGAGGCTACATAGCTCAGCGTTTGCCTCCGGCCTTGCCTGCGATTTTGAGGAGAGCGTCGCGTCTGTTGCTCACATCCAACCTTCGGATTCCAGAACATCTCACAACAATGATTATTATACGCTAGTGTTGTAAACTTCCTAAAGAGAAGTGTTCGAGCGGAACAATGAATGATTTGTTAAAATTAATTACTGGCTGCGGTGGCTTTCTTAAATAAGAGGTTGGCTGTGAAGTAGAGGCGGCATTTTTGTGAAAATGGTGTTGGTGTAATTCGAGTAATTAAAGTGGAGCGGTTGCTTTTAAAGAGACCTATAGTGTTATGTGTCTTCTATGCTTTGGCAGGTCAATATGTCACGCGCAGTTGGCTTATCTCTGTTGAGATTGGCCGCTGTGGCCGAAATCGGTCAGCAGGACTATTACTACCACTACTTGTGTAGCATTATATTTCCTCTTTGCAACAAAAACACCGGAAAATTCCAATAATAACAAGCCCACACAAATCAAATAACTTTCAAAATAAGAGAAGAAAAACAAAAGAATAACCACTAAACGAATAATCAACACGTTGTAACAAGTTGGAAACATTACGACATTTGATTCAGAATTCAGAGCCGGGGGGAAATCAGGACGAGAACGTGACGTGTCGTGAACTAACATTACAATGTTACACAGAAGGGACAAATCAAACAAAAAGAGAAGATCAAGTAAACTCTAAGATTTTTTTTTTACGTGGTAAAATCATCACATGAGTCCTCCCACCCAGGGCAGAGCGGGAGGGACTGTCAGACTCGTACTGACTAAAATCCACGGTGTCCTTCAATAGCCTTTTACGTACCGCCGCCGGCAAGCTTTGGCCCCCTAGAGGGGGGCTCCGTCATATTGCTGACTGCCTGCCCACAAAAGTAAACTCTAAGATCATGAAAATTTAATATAAAAAATACCCGAATTATATCATCAAAATAATTATAAAAATGCATTTATAATTACAATTTACAAACATAGAAACTCACAGACCCGGAACAACTACTTGTAGGTCAAATAAAATATTTGATCCGTGCGGGAAACGAACCCGCGACATGCTACACAGCATTCGATCGCTCTGCAACTAAAACTGCAACCAAAAGCGCCGTCGATAGTGTACTTTTTGGTTCGTAAAATCATCAAAAGAGTCCTTCTGCCCTGGGAGAGGAACTGTCAGACTCTTACTGACGCAAAAATCCGCCCTGTTCCTTTAATTGCTCTTTGCGATCCAGAGTCACGATTACCTTTACAATAGTGTGCTCGCAACAAACTAAAAGCCCAAAGTCTCCTGAGTTCCAAAGATTTTCTTCATAAAACAGGGCTGTCTTTAAGCAATACGAGGCCCTGGGCACTTCAGATTTTTATTATTAAAAAAGGTTTTCCAACAACTTCTGTGTATAGTATAGAAAAGGTATGTATGTTATAATAGGACTAGGACTTACACAGTCGTAATTATAGCCAGTACAAAAATGATTAAAAAAGTGGAGTTTCAATTTGACAGCCACTGGTTATGACACTTCAAGGGCCCTGGGCGCTTGCATAAAGTGACCAATTAGAGTAATTAAGTAGTAAGAGTAGAGAAAAGTGAAAAACGCCTCTGATTAAAAATATAAAACTCGTCACCTCAATTTAGATTGCCATCGACATATATTAACTGAGCGGAGTGAACACTCAAATTCAAAAGAACAGATTCTAACATAATTCGTGCTTCACCGTCGACCACATCCTCGCTTACCATCAGGCGAGACAATGGCCAAACGCGAGCCTATCGCTTAATTAAAAAAACGACGGGACACTCTGGAAGTGCCGGCAGAAGTGAAAACTTCAATAGTAATAAACACACACGAACATTCGCGCAAGCGCCCTGCGCCGTCTTACGAATTTTCGATCAGGTCACGTGTCCTGACGCGAGTTTGACATTTTTTACCCATTCCAAAAAAAGTGCACAACGCCGCTAAAGAAGTTTTCACTTAAAAAAAACCGGCCAAGAGCGTGTCAGGCCACGCTCAGTGTAGGGTTCCGTAGTTTCCCGTCCGTTACAATAAGTGTTAATAAATATAACTTTGGAATGCGCGAACCGATTTCAATAATTCTTTTTTTGTTTGAAAGAAGATACGTTCAGAATAATGAAATACGTAAACGAAGTTAAAAAAAATGCTTGTATATATGATTAAATAATTGATTATACTACAAACTTAGTCCAGGAATTTTGTACCACCTTCTTGTTTTTTTTGCACAAAAACTGTTCTTTCCATCAAGTTCAAAATAATTTTCCTAGAAAGTCCTTATAAAGTTCTACTTTCCAGATTTTTTTCATATTTTCTAAACTTATGGTTCAAAAGTTAGAGGGGGGGGGACACATTGTTTTTGACTTTAGGAGCGATTATTTCCGAAACTATTGACATCATCAAAAAATGATCTTAGTAAACCCCTATTCATTTTTAAATACCTATCCAACGATATATCACACGTTAGGGTTGAAATTAAAAAAAAAATCACTTTCTATTTTACATATAGGGGGGCTACCCTAAAAAAACATTTTTTTCCAATTTTTATTTTTGCACTTTGTCGGCGTGATTGATATACATATTGGTACCAAATTTCAGCTTTCTAGTGCTAACGGTCACAGAGATTAAGCGAGGACGGACAGACAGACAGACAGACAGACATGGCGAAACTATAAGGGTTCCTAGTTAACTACGGAACCCTAAAAATGGACCTTCTGCAATTTTCTACTCTGTGGCAAGAGGTCCACTGGACGTCAGAGCTCGGACCTCGTATTTGACAGCGCCGTAATAGAACATTCGCTGAGATTACGACTACATGTTTATTGCCTCGGGGGGATCTTAAACTGGGGTATTAATGACAACTCTCATTTAGACAGATGGCTTTGCTTGAGATTCTCACCTGGAGAGTTTGTTTAACTAATGTCTTGGGTGTACCAATTTATCGGACGTTGAAATGATGAGTAAAGGATACAGATTAGTGTATTAAGAAAGAAATAGGATACAGATTAGTGTATTGAGGAGCTCGTGGCTAAATACATACAGCCGCACAGGCCGATCTTCCGGGTTAAACCGCGCTTGCTGAGGTTGGTTTGTGGATGGGTGGCCATCGGTCATAGCGAATTTCCTCCGCGCCTCGGAAAGCACGTAAAGCCGTTGGTCCTGGCTGTCATTTGTAGATCTTTGACAGTCGTTACTGTTAGTCAGAAGCTCTAAAGTCTGACAACCAGTCTTACCATGGGGTATCGTTTCACCCAGTTACTGGGTTGTGGAGGTCCGACAGGCAGTCGCTCCATGTAAAATACTGATATTCAGCTGCATCTGGTTTGACTGAAAGCCGACCCCAATATAGTTGGGAAAAGGCTAGGCAGATGATGATGTATTAAGAAAGAAATAAAACTGGACATTGATTTGTTGGCTAAGAAGTTGACAGAAATATTATTCTTAAACGATAAATTGTTCACGAAACGTAGAAAAGTCAATCTTTTTATAAATCTGTCTAAATTCACAATTTCTTTGTCGCAATATTCTTCATTATGCACATTTAGCTACAGATTTCAATGGATTCTAAAACAAAGACTCCATAACAGAATATTACTCATCATTATTTCCGTACTAACTAAAAACTAGAATAATAAAACACTATAATTAGATACAATTTACCTCGTTTTATGCGCTTTTGACATTTCCAAAATGTCAAACGGAGAGGGCGACGCAATATAATGATTATTACCTGCAACAAATTAATAATAACATCAATAATATGGAAACAAAGCGTAGATAATATTATAATGATTCTGAGATTTATGAAAGTATGGAAATGTCATAGAACCGTTTGAAAGAATGATGTAAAGCACTGCACTGCTTACAGCACAAGTATATATTCTGCGCATCTTTAATGGTTTGTGTGAAAAACGTATAAAAACTCATAATCTGGTCCCTTTTTTTTTTTTTTTTGCGTGTTAAAATCATCAAATGAGTCCTCCCACCCAGGGCAGGGCGGGAGGGACTGTCAGACTTGTACTGACTAAAATCCACGGTGTCCTTCACGAGCCCTTTACGTACCGGGGTCACGGTAATGGGTAAGTCCCGCGACCATAATCTGGTCCCTACACCAACATTAGCAAATAAGTGACTAAAGTAGTTGCATTAAAAATATAACAAGAGTAAAAAGAAAATATTTTATTCCGTAACACAGATGTCTTAAACTTGACATAGTCACCAGAGGCTCAGGAACGAGAATTCACGTTATTGTGACGTAAAGTAAACGAGAACTTGCAACGTTAACTGGATGGAAAAAAATAGTTTCTCGATCGTACACTGGAGGCGCTTTTTCATTTTCTACACAATAAAACGCCGTAAATACTTCAAGTACGCTACAGTACTTCAAATTGATAGTCGCGGGACTCCCGAATTACCGTGAGCCCGGTACGTAAAGGGCTATTGAAGAACACCGTGGATTTTAGTCAGTACAAGTCTGTCAGTCCCTCCCGCCCTGCCCTGGGTGGGAGGACTCATTTGATGATTTTACCACGATAAAAAAAAAAACGCTACTTGAAGCATGTACTACATGAAATACGGAAATCGTGTGCCGCATTAATGGAAGAAAAAATCTTGTTTCGCCGTGCCCAAATAACAAAAGGATAATGACAGGACTTTTTGGCAAATAATTCGCTCATCTATTATCAAAGTAAATACCACAAAAATAGCATATTAATACAAATCCCAACTCATTGTAGGACATTGAACCATTACCAATACAGTAACAAAACGGACGATAATCACCGATAGTAACAATGCGGTCTATAAAGCACGCACGATTTACGTAATAATACCACGGAGTAAATAGCTACAGAAGATCCGCTCCATAAATAGATAGCAGGTGCATGTCAAGCTTTATTATTCATCTAGTGACACGTTCGCCCGGGTTCATTTATAAAATGTTATTTCATTTTTCTTTCATAAAATTACATTTTTAAATATTTTAAATAAAAAAAGAAAACAATATAAAACATTTAAAAATATAAAAATAGAGATCCGCCGGTATGGGAGCAGGGTCCAAGCTACCGGTGGTTAGGGCTCCAGAGACAGGAACCTCCTCACAATGCGAGCCGTATCGAGGAGCACTGCCTTCTGAATCAGGCCCTTGATCCAACCACCTAGGGAGAGCCTCGACAAGTGTTCGTCGAGGCTCTTGGCTATCAGGCCATTGGCCGTAACGACTATCGGCACAATGATAGCCGAGCTCACATTCCACATATCGACAACCTCGCGCGCTAAGTCGAGATATTTGATTTTTTTATCTTTCTCAGCCTTCACGAGGTTCTCGTCATGAGGAATGGTAACATCGATTATCATTACGTGGCGCGCTGATCTGTCTATCACTACTATGTCAGGCTTATTGGCGACAATAGTCCTGTCTGTAATGATAGGCAGATCCCAGTACAGCGTGACATGGTCTTTCTCGAGAACTGGGTCGGGCACATACTTGTAATACGGTACCTCAGAGTCCACAAGCTTGTATTTCAAAGCAAGTTGCTGGTGAATAATCTAGGCCACTAGGTTATGCCTATGCAAGTACTCGCCGTTAGCAAGACGAGAACAACCAGAGATAATATGTCTGATCGACTCACCCGGACGGTGGCATGCCCGACACACGTCAACCGTCCCGTCTTTCATAATATGTCTCCGGTAGTTGTTCGTCAAGATAACTTCGTCCATAATTGCACAGACAAAACCTTCAGTTTCCCCGAAGAGGTCACCGAAACGTAGCCAAGACACGGACGCTAGAAAATCTACATCGGGCCCATGAAGAGCCCGGTAGAAGCGTCCGTGTAGCTCCTTGCCTTGCCATACCTCCTTGCGGTCTTCGGTACTGAGTACCACAGGTTTGTGCCAGTTCTCTTTAGCCATGGACAGCGGGGTGAGTCCCTTGTCCACTGTGACCACATCTCGGTGCATACCCACTTCCATTTTCAAAAAATATTCTCTGAGACTGCACACCTCGCGGTTGTGGAGGGTCTTAGCGTTTAAAAAGCCTCGACCCCCACATTTCCTCGGGATGTACAGTCTCATGACTGATGATCGTGGGTGATGCATCCGATTTGCGGTCAGCAGTGTGCGGACTCGTCTATCCAAGGCGTCGAGTTCAGTCTGAGTCCATTTAAGTATGCCGAAAGAGTACATTAAAACCGGCATGACCCAACCGTTGAAGGCGCGCACCTTGTTTCCGCCTGAAAGAAGGCTATTTAAAACCTTCTTGAGGCGTCCGAAGAAGCGCTCCCTCAACGATTGTTTCATGTCCGATACATCAATGCCAAGCGCTTCCGACATACCCAAATACTTATAGGTTTCGGATGAGGAGAGGGATCTAAGGTGTATGGAATCTGAAAGTTGAATTCCTTCAGATTCCATAATCTCCCCTCGTTTTACATGCATGACTGCACATTTGTCCACACCAAATTCCATCCTGATGGCACTACTAAAAGTTTCAGTTACCTTCAGTAGCTCCATCAGTTGCAATTTGCTGGGGGCAAAGAGTTTGAGATCATCCATGTATAGAAGGTGAGATATAACCTGGCCACCTCTCTTCAACCGATAGCCTAGACCTGAATCCTCCAGCAATGTGCTTAGAGGATTCAGGGCTAAGCAGAACCAAAGTGGACTCAAACTGTCGCCCTGGAATATTCCCCGCTTGATCCATACAGGTTCATCGTTCGCCTGGATCTGTCGACACCCTGGATAGCGAAGGACCGTTCTCCATTGCCCCATACACGACTCAAGGAAGGCGCGTAGAGTTGCATCTATCTTGTACAACTCTAACACCCTCATGAGCCATGTATGTGGCACCGAGTCGTAGGCCTTCTTATAATCTATCCAGCATGTGGACAGATTTTTGCGAGATCGATGAACCTGTTGGCTTATGGCCATGTCAATGAGGAGTAACTCCTTGGTACCACGGGACCCGTTCCTACATCCATTTTGAGAGGCAGACATAATGATTATTATGTCTGCCTCTATTATTATTATTTCATTTATTGTTACCGATAATGTATCTTTCTTTAGATAAAAGAATTTCGAAAAACGGTCCAGTAATTTTTGAGTTTATTAATTACAAACCAAAATACAAATATCTTGAAATAAATTAGTGTAGAAACGTAGAATGTGTGGAATAATAATAGTGAAGCAGTAAGTCCGTAGCTTACATTTTCGACATAGGATTAAATATTGAGACGTTCATCGGACAACGAGGTTCTGAAATTGAAATGGGTAGGACACTTGGCCGTACGTAGTAGTACAAATGGAGTAAACTTCAATAGCATGTTTACTGCGAAATGGATGAAGGAGCGATGGCATACCATATATACAGTGAGATGGATAGAAAGTCTACAGAATATCAGAGTCGGATAACGTAGAGACATGGCACTGGAGGAAAGGCCCATGCCTATAGAATATAGACCAACGTGTTAATTGTAGTAGGTCGTTACCAATGTTGATATTTTAGGGTGAATGCTAACTAGTTATTGCACGGTGCACCCGCTTACGTGAAGGGTGTCAATGCGTACATGCATATTCACACGTTGGCCTTCTGTAGACAAATACTACTCTGTGCCAACACTGTTTTCTGTTTGTTCTCAATTTATATGAACAATTAATTACAACTGGAGTATTTAATTACTGGTTTGTGCTTAAAAAGTGTTTTTTTTTTATTTTACGGTCCGTGTAAAATAACGACGCGTATGGAGGTAATTGAGCTGAAATTGAAATGTTTTACGAGTGGAATTTATTTATTGTGATGTTATTATTGAGTGCATAACTGCATATTCAGTGCAAATGGTACTTTAAGTGTATCGGGAATAGAGTGTAAAGTTCCTCGTCTCCCATTAATAGGCAGGGTCCTCTGACAAGTGGTATAGTGGCCTAGTTGTAACGGCCCTGACACAGCAGTTTTAAGTTGCGGATTCGAACCCAGCCAGGCACATTATTTTATGTAACTTATTATTTTCATCATCACTGCTCTCATAATGATGATGCTAAATCCTCCGAACAGACGGCTTCCAGGTAAAATCTTGGTAAAATCATGGCACCCAGGGCAGAATCGTACTGACTAAAATCCACGGTGTCCTTCAATAGCCGTTTACGGCCCGGGGTCACGGTAATTCATAAGTCCCGCGACCCCGGCAGGCTTTGGCCCTCTAGACATCCCCGTCATTTTTGCTGACACTCTTTGAGGCGCGCGTGGAACACAACGCGCCGTCGACCCGGGCATGGTCCATGGCCAGACAGCGAGTTGCCCTTTACTCGTTGCTCGCATGCCCGCGCCTACGGCGGCCGGAGATAGTTTGCCGACGTCTGTCGCTGTGGGCGTCTACCACTGCGGCTGGGGTGGAGGGTGGACGCTGTCCTCTCCCTCACGCGGCCCGCCTCCTTCCTTCGCGAACATGACCGCTTCGCAGAAGGAGGCAACCGAAAGTAATATCGACTTACCAAACACAAGAACATCAGTCTCCCCTAACGACAAAGCTGCAAGTTTCACAAATACACAGTATCGATCAAAAATTCAGGTGTTTGTTATGTTAAACGGACACTTTGTATAGAAACGTTTTCGGTGCCCGCATTGCGATATTATCGAGAACCGGGCGGAACATGTGCTGAACTTTGAACAGGAAACATTTAGGTAGAGTGTGGAAAGGTTTTTAGTTTACACTAGTTTTTACTCTTGTAGAAAACTGGGACTGTTAAGCTTAGGAAGAAAGATAATATGTTTGTTTAGCACACGCCCCATGTGCAGAGAACCACATAATTAAAAATAACTAAAACCTATTTATTTATTGTATTATTTATATGACCACGGCTATTACTCGGTCAAATGAATATTGTTCTATGGCGGCACTAAATGAGTTGAGTCAGCAAAATGGCGGCTATCTATCTAGTAGTCGTTTATAAACTCGAATACGAATGCGACACGTTTTGTTGTAGTGGCTGAACTGCTGACTGCTGGGATGTTTGTCGCTGGTTCGATTTCCGTTCGTAATAAATATTTGAATGGTCTACCTGAAAAGGCCACTTCAGTAGAATCATAAAAGAATTCACAATATTAACTGAGTCGACGATCATTTTACGAATTCTATCCCAATTCTTATTATGGTTATACTAAAGTGGCCCTGTAATAAACACTCAGGTAGTTGTTCCAGGCCTGACTATGTAAAAACGTAATTTTAATAGTTCATAAATCACCTCTACCATATGACTTTTGAACATTTAAATATAATGTGGAGCTAATCCGACTAGGCATATTAAACTTCCAGATGACTGATATAAACGTTTCAAAGCTAATTTAGAAATATAACGCTTCATTAACTTCTAATTAGTTTCACTCCTACACATAAATAAGCTGTAAATAATCTAAATAGAGGCGTCATATGAAGTTTAGACAAGACTTAAAACTGGTTTAGATAACGCCTTAGAATATGGCGCTTAAAATCACGCTTAGTTTAACACGAAAACTGGTTTGACAGCTCAGGATCTCTTCCGTATGCTCCTCGTACCTGTTTGTAAGATAAAGCATTATGTTTGTAGTTTTACGAGATTCATTTTTAACCGATATCAAAAAAAGGTGAAAGTTCTCAATTCGATTGTATTTTTAAACTATTGCATAGCTTTTATCGCGAGGTTTAAGCGCGGCGACCGAAACAAGAAATTCCGTAGCGATAATAAACCTAACAGTGTCACTGTCACATTTTTCATGTCAACGTGAATGAATGAAATTTGAATGAATGATTTTTTTTCTTGACGTTTCACTTGATTGTTGTGTCTGACCATAGCCTAATTAGTAGAGTAACTTTCCATAGAGCAACGATGGGATGATATTCTCGTTAAATATTCGCTGTAGGCGATATTTTATAAATAATATTATATAAAATAAAATAAAATAAATAAATAATTATAATTGCATAAGTTGATAAAAAATGCTATGCAATAAGCTTTAACGTGGCAGTGCCCGAGTGCCACACGTATTTATTTTTTATGTTTGTTACCTCATTTCTTACGACTGGATGCACCGATTTTGATGATTCTTTTTTTTATCGATCGTTTTAGTCCTATAAAAATTATTTCAGTTTAGTTCAGTACTTTTATTTTATGAGCATTTTTGATCAGTAGCAGTCCAAAGCTTTTGCATGCTAGGATATAGCAATAATCTCACCCAGTTGATATTACATGGAAATTGAGACATGACTGACGAAATTTTGACGTAATATATCTACATCTCTTTGAAATTACACTCATGACACTTAATTTAATGCCTATCAAAATTGGCGCCACAATAAGCTCTAGATTATCCTGTACTTCCAGCTATTTATGTGACATCGTATTACGAAAGAAGAATTAGCATTGTGTGCTGCATGGCAACGACACAGCCTTCTAGGTCCTGCCAAGTTTCAGCTATATGCCATAAATATACATGGGTTTGTAAAACATCTGTGCTATAGATTATATCGCACGGGTGATGAACCTTGCATAAATTACATAAGTACAGTCCGCATCACGATGTGGTTACCCCCTTTTTTTATCGTGGCAAAATCATCAAATGAGTCCTCCCACCCAGGGTAGGGCGGGAGGGACTGTCAGACTTGACTGACTAAAATCCACGGTGTCCTTCAACAGCCCTTTACGCACCGGGGTCACGGTAATGTAACTTTCGTGTTATAATATTATAGTTACCTATATTCGGGCATGCGGGCGGCGAGTAATGGGCGACTCGCTGTCCGGCCATGGACCATGTTAGTCAGTACGAGTCTGACAGTCCATCTCGCTCTGCCCTGGGTGGGAGGACAAGCTAAAAAAAACCTAGATTAGATTTAAAATGGTTTCGCTTTTCGCTTTCTAGTCCAGAAATAAAGATGGGGCCTACGACGAAGCAAGCTCACTCAGAAAAAATTGGAACTCCTGCGCACAGAAGAAACATAGGCCGGTCTCCGACATACTGCTGGTCGAGTTAGGCGGCCCTGATGGGAGCACTGCAGGTAACAATAGCCTGTCATTCCTCGAGATGTACATAAAACCACGTAACAGTATGCGAAATTTATTGCTGGTACACGTTTTATCCAATTAGGTTTGAAAAATCACGGTAGCTGAGTGCCGCCGTAAACTGTAGTTTTAGATTTAATGTAGGTATTCAAATCATTGTCTTAATGGATCATTTTAATATTACGTGATCTTCAGGTTTTTTTTTTTTAAATTATGTTAAATTATTTAATAAAGTTTTAACGTCAATGAAAAAAAAATACACTGTTGGATTTTTGTCCCTTAATATCTCCGTACTGTTTAAATAAAAGGTTACCAGGTAAAGGTTTTGTCAAAAAAAATGTGTGTCGTCCCAGAGACGCACAGATGTAATTTTTACTCTGCTTTGTCAGTTTATATAAATTGAACACGTATACACAAATATTAAATTAAAAATAGCCATTTTCTTAACCACATGTTCTATTTAATAAATAATTGAACACTTCAAAGCTAAGCCTCACATAGATAATCTAGTTGTGTCCACAGAGAGGAACGACTATTAAATACTCATTCCCTCGTCTATAAAGAGGTTTCTTTTTATTGCTCGCCGTCGTTGGAAATTTTTAGTTTTTTCCAGATATCGAACCAGTCCTTTTTTTTAACGTGGTAAAATCATCAAATGAGTTCTCCAACCAGGGCAGAGCGGGAGGGACTGTCAGACTTGACTGACTAAATCCACGATGTCCTTCAATAGCCCTTTACGTACCGGGGCCACGGTACTTCGTGAGTCCCGCGACCCTGGCAGGAGTCCCGCGACCCCGGCAGGATCGAACCACACTGGATGAGATTTATTATTTGCCGATTATCACTCATGCATGAATTTCGATTGTCTAGTCTAAATATAAATGTGAAGTACTTATCAATCAAATCTAAATATAAATGACTATCACGTATTTTTTTTTCATGACAGGCGAAATGAAATCAATTTAAAACCTAAAAGTTTATCGTTGTAGAAATATGGCTTTAAAACAATAACTTTTTTAAGCTGTTGCTAGCTTTCTTTCGTTTTGTCACACTATCGGATTGCTTTCGCTGTTCTATGTGACTGGATTCAAACAATTCCGTACATTACAAATAAGAACGTCACGCTTCGCATTCGCCACGCCAGTCTGTTTGACAAAGGCTTAACTGTGTGATAAGATACTCTCTTTTGGAAAGACTGGCTGTCAGAGTCAGTCCCTCTTTTGAGAATACTTCCAATACAGAATACTTATACAATAACTCTTCAATCTACCTAGTGACCTTTTCAACAACAAAATTACAGTCCAAGCTTTTATAAACCTTCTATAAATAAACCGCAAAACGTTCTCGCAACAATATTGTCTACGTAAAATAGAAAGGGCGTGCTACACAACGAGTGAACGTTTCAGAAACGTGTCCGACGATAGGACGGGGTCGGATCGCAGCGGGGCGTCGCGTGGCGCGCACTGATCACGTGATATTGACAGCTTAGAAAACTGTTTTAGGTAGGAATATTGTTGGAGATGAATGTTTTAGGCGGAAGGTTTAATTCTGATCTGCTTTTGTAGTCATTTCTCGGATGGCTTATTATTGTTTTTCTTTTATTAAATAATGTGTCGAACGGGATCTACTCTGCCTAGCCTTTAACAACTAGCTATGTTGGTCTTAGAGGCTAGCCCAGTCCTTATTTGACCTCAATCTGGCACTATACATACAGTAGCCCTATTCGGCATTACTGGTTGCCATATTCATTTTTTTTTTGTTATCTATGATTGTCCGGCCAAGACATCTCCCATAACCTTCCAGGTGTTCTTTTCATGCGCCACTTTCGAACAGAATATCACATGTCATAGGTACTTTTATGTCGGTTTAGTCTTAATCGTTGACTAAAACTAACTCGATGGTTGGTTAACTCGATCTTAATCTTAGTGTCGTGTGTAGGCTGTAGGCTTTAATCTCGTCTCGCCATCTACGTGTGTGAATGTCTCGGTCTACGCAACTCTACAAAGATTATCCATAAAAAACCTTTGACAAGTGAAGGACTATACATCTGTCCTACTTTTGTGTACCAAGTCGTTTCGTTACGGCTCGAAGTTAGGCCCGAATTTATAACGAGAGAGAAAGAAAGAGAAATAGTGTTTTAATAGGATTTAATTAAGATTGACATGATGAGAAAGTACTTTAAAACAGTGATTACATTAAGTTTTCGGGATAAAACTGTTTTACTTAAAGTATTATTAGTCCATTACGATTCTTAAGTGACTTTTAATAAGGCCAGGGTAATTGTTTTTGAATCGTTTTCATTAAGATTATATAGAAGATCCGAATAGAGAAACTGAACAGCTATATGACATAACGCCAATAGTAAACAGATTTAGAAGAGACCTCAGCGTCCCCCATCCAGCATTGGGAGGCTAGATGTTGAAAAAGAGAAGAGAGACAGACAGAGAGAGAGGGAGAGAGAGATATGTGCCAAAAATTAACTTATCTTTTTCTCTCAATACCTGTATAATGACAAGATAATACGTTTGACATACTGAATAAGCAGGAGAATTTATTGGTGATGAAAGATAAATCATTAAAACGACGACGTCAGGTGAATGTAATTACATCGCAAAACAAATTGCCTGAACGAAGACATATCAGTATACAAACACAAACCTGTTTCAAAACGGTTGCAACTTTATCACCGCAATAAACAAAAACGAGTTGCAATATTATTCTAATCATCATCCAACTAAATAACGTTGACCTACCCTGCTCCTCACCGATCTTACAAAATATTGCTAGGACGAGGGCAGTTCATCGAACCTTTGGGGATTTACATAAGTTGGTTATATTTTCGCGGTGTGCGTGCAAACTAGGTAAATTGAGCATGTGGGTGAAGTCGCGATACGTCGAAACTGTTATGCCAATAGCCAATATTTGGGCCAATAGGCTCTTAAAGGTAACATCAAGATTGGCCAAATTTATTTGGCACAAATGTTGGCTATCTGGTCCTAGCACATTGAGTTCGTTGACCGGATATGCGGGCGGTAATAACCTCCCGGAGCGTAGTGAGGGGATATTAGTCGATAGAAAATCGTTTTATCGATAATTAATTACATTTCGTTGTCAGTCTACTTGGCGTCAACAATATTTTGGAAGAAAATATTTCTTTTTGTACAATGTCCCAAAAATGTCTCGGAGAGAAATAAAACATAGGTGTCCAGAGTAAGACAAACTTTAATTCATAAAGTACCGAGGAGGTCATACCTTGCACGAAAATCTTAACACCGCGATTTACAAATGTGACGTAACGGCACAACGCCATCTGTTATGGAGTAGCGGTACTAAACTAATGACAATGTTGATAATTATTTAAACAGATTAGACATTCCGCCCGCCATGGACGGCTCTGTCCATCAACCTTAACCTGACAGTATAAACTTAAAAATATGATTGGTTGGGTGCTATCTACTATAATCTAAACCTAGTACGATAACAAGTTCATGACATATGCAAATAAAAGTTAAACAACGGTGAAACAGAAAAATACAAGTTCATTAAAGTAAATAAAAGTTAAAACTTAAACAATGGTAAAACACAGTAAAAAATACAAGTTCATTCAAGTGAATTCACGAACCATTAATATTACGTAAATAAAACTATATAAAAACACATCATTATGGTAAACAATTAAGTGTTCACAGGTAAAATAATTAATTTAGACACAGGCCTTTTAATTTCATTATTTTTACACCGTATGGTTACAACGCGAGTAATATTGTCCAAACCTGGATGCTTATTTGTAATAACCCCGTATAGCCATCTAGCGGGTGGAAGACCATCCTCCCTCACCAGAACAATGTCTCCAATTTCAGGTTCAGTCTTAACATCTGTCCATTTATATCGATGCTGCAATTGAGTTAAATACTCTGATGACCACCTACGCCAGAAATGTTGAAGCATTTTTTGTGTGAGATGCCACCGCTTCAGATTGCTAATGGATGAATTCTCATAATTGGCATCAGGTACAGTTACTAAAGGTTCACCCACGAGAAAGTGCCCAGGCGTCAAAGGACACGAGTCCTCTGGATTGTTGGATAACTGAGAGATCGGCCTTGAGTTAAGGCAGGCCTCGATTTGTGCCAACACAGTTGTCATTTCTTCAAATGTCAATGTGCTGGTGCCTATAATTCTTTTCAAATGGTGCTTCGTGGACTTGACACCAGCCTCCCACAATCCTCCAAAGTTTGGAGCATGGGGAGGTATGAAATGCCAAGTCGTACCATTCATAGACAGGAAATCAGCTATTTCCGAAGCTACCATCGACCTTTCAGCGTTGAATAGCTGTCGCAATTCCTTTGCACTACCAACAAATGTGGTCCCATTATCACTCCACAAGTCCAATACTCGGCCACGTCTGGCTACAAAGCGCTTAAAAGCCGCAAGAAAACTCTGAGAAGTCATGTCACTGACAACTTCAAGGTGAATAGCCCGAGTGGACATGCAAACAAACAAACATATGTAACCCTTAGTGGAGTGATGACCACGGCCTTTAGAGGTTCGGATGCTGATTGGACCTGCGTAATCTACGCCACTACATTGAAAAGGCTTCTGAGCAGACACCCTGGCCTTCGGTAATTGGCCCATCATTTGTTGGTGAGTTTGTTTTGAGTGTCGAATACAAATTACACACTTATGAACATATTGCCTGACGAGAGTCCTAGCATTGAGTATCCAGTATTTGGATCTTAAGTAATTGAGCATTAATTGCGGCCCGCCATGCAAAGTTCTTTCGTGAGCTTCCGCAATCAAAAGATTGGTGAAGTGTGATTTATGAGGAATTAAGATGGGATGCTTCATATTCTCATCAATAGAAGCCCGGTGCAAGCGACCGCCAACCCTTAAGATTCCGTCATCGTCAAGAAAAGGACTCAACGAGGTAAGTTTACTACCCTTATTTAATTTACGGCACTTTTTTACAGATTCTATTTCATCATTAAAGGACTGGAGTTGGCAGAGTTTGATACAGGTAAGTACAGCTTCATTTAATTCCTTAGTGGTTAGCCAAGTAGTCATCTTGTTTTCATTATGTTTAATTTCCTTCATTCGTAAAAACCTTCTACAGTAAGCTATCACTCTTATTAACCTACCGAACCTAGAAAATCTAGTAAGCAGACTATCATTACCATCTACCGCAGTTGCATGACACTTTGTTTTAATTTTCCTTTCTTCTAGTGTAGTTACTTGTATATTTCCCCTTTTATAGTCTATTTTTTCATTCTGTAACCATACTGGGCCTCTTTTCCAGAGCTGCATATCGTTACACTCAGAAGGGCTTGCTCCCCGAGATGCGCAATCTGCTGGATTTTCCGACGACGACACATGTGACCACTGACTTCTATCCATGATGTTAAGTATTTCGGAAACACGGTTCGCGATAAACGTTTTCCATCGACTAGGGTGGCTGCTTAACCACGCCAATACGACGGATGAGTCTGTCCACGCATATAAGTGCTGTTTGGGAACTTCGAGAGTTGAAGCGACTTCTTGAAGAAGCTTTGCTACTAAAACAGCTCCACAAAGCTCTAATCGCGGGATTGATACCTGTTTAACTGGAGCAACCTTGGTTTTTGAAGTCACCAAGGCTGTGTGAATATTCCCATCTCTATCAATGATGCGGACGTATACCACCGCGGCGTACGCTACATTGGACGCATCTGAAAAACCATGCAATTCTAGAACCCTGTTCTCCTTTCTAGAATTGACCCAACGAGGCAGACGAAACTTAATGAGGTTACAAAGGCTCTTTCGGAAGTCAAGCCACTCTGTCAGCAATGGTGCAGGTAATTCTGCGTCCCACTCGATCCCAGTCATCCATATTCTTTGAATAAACACCTTTGCAGTGATGATTGTCGGTGCTAACCATCCAAGGGGGTCGAATAGTCGTGCTATGTCCGAAATAACCTTACGTTTTGTCACTGGTAAATCCAGATCATTAAGCTGAATTGTGTAAACGAACTCGTCATTGACTTTGTCCCACGTTAAACCTAATATTTTTGAAATTGAATCTGTTTTTATTTCCACGTTTCCTTGTGTTTGTGGTATTTGTTCACCGTCTTCAATCAATCTTAGTAATTCTCTGTCATTACTGGCCCATTTTTGGAGCTGAAAACCTCCACGTTTAAGCAACTCCGATGTCTGCTTATATACTTCTATTCCTTCCTCTACAGTTTGACAACCCGTCATTAGATCATCCATATAGAAGTCGGAAACGACACGGTTCTTTGCTAAAGGAAATTCAGCGCCTTCGTCCTGAGCTAACTGCTGCAATGCTCTCACTGCTAGGTAAGGCGCCGATGATGTTCCGAAAGTTACTCTTAAATGACGTAACACTTGAATTTCGTCATCTGGATTCTCACGCCATAATATCCGCTGAAAATCTGTGTGATCATCACATACCTTAATCTGTCTGTACATCTTGACGATGTCCGCTGCAAGACAGATGGGCTCACAACGCCAACGCATGATGATATGACGAAGCTCAGGTTGTAGAGGAGGTCCTACCATTAAATCGTGATTAAGAGACACCCCGTTGCTACCTACACATGATGCATCGAATACGATGCGCAACTTCGTTGTACTTTTATCGTTACGGATGACAGCATGATGAGGCAAGTACACGGAACCTTCTTTGTCCCTATCCTGTACTATATCCATGTGATTAAGAGCTATATACTCATTTATAACTGCTGAATACTGAGCTTTAAATTCAGGATTCCTTATAAATCGCTTTTCTAAGTTTAGAAAGCGTTTAAGAGCGAAGTCTTTCGATCCACCATATTTACAAGCAGGATCGCTTGACCTGAACGGCATGTGCACAACATATCGACCAGATTCGTCTCGTTTAGTCGTGGCCTTAAATATGTCTTCGCACTTCTGTTCTTCTGGGGTCAAGTAAACCTTATCGTAATCGCCCTTGGGCTCAGATTCCAGTTCCCAAAACCTTTTAAGGAGTGTGTTCTCATCTATATGACTGGAATGCAATGTGACTACGGTATTGTGGCATGTCTCGCTTTGGTTGATTTCACCTACTTGACCAGATAAGATCCATCCTAGTCTAGTGTTTTGTGCTATGAGTCGACCAGGTGGACCTCTGATTAAACCTTCTAACAAAATCTGGCTATAAACTTCGGCACCTAAAAGCAAATCAACCTTGTTCGGAGTATCGAACGAAGGATCTGCTAAAGCCAAAGACGAGATTGACGTCAAAACATTTGCCACGACCTTCCTTTCCGGTAAAATACTAGTTAGTTTCTTTAAGACATAAGCCTTAACAGTGAAAATGAAACTAGGGTCGACGCGTGATTTAACTTTAATGAGGACCATCGAATTTAATGAAATCATTGATTGGCCTTGATCACAACCTATACCGGAAATTGAACCTCTAGTTGGTATTCTTTTAAGACCTAAGAGCTGGACTGCGGACTCCGTCACAAAGGAAGCCTGAGACCCCTGGTCTAACAGGGATCTTAACACAATATCAGTACCGCTCTTTGATTCCGCTGCAATTAACGCAGTGGCCAATAATATTTGGCTATGACTATTAGCAAAACAACTTACAACATTAGTGGAATTACTCTGGGTTGAAGTTGCATCAGTAGAACCGCTACTTTCTGCAACTTGATCAGTTTTGTTACTATCACCAACTGATTTGGAGACATCCTTGAGATGAAGAAGACTATGATGCTTCTTTTTACATATATGACATCTGGTGGACTGGCGGCATGCATATACGGAGTGATTTGCTCCTAGACAGTTATAGCATAACCTATTTGTTTGGACAAAATTACGACGCTTGTCCATATCGAGACTGGCGAACTTTTTACAATTGGCAAGCTTATGGTTATCCTGACAACAAACACATGATGAAGTTGACACATGGAGCGATTTGACTGGCACATTACGATTGGTCTGATGACGTTGACCTTTATTATCTAAAAATTCCAAAGACCTAAATCTTTGTTCAAGGAAAGATTGAAACTGATTCATTGTAGGCCAGTCATCTGTACAATCACTAATCTTCATTTCCCATTGTTTACGTGACTCAGTGTCTAGTTTTAAACTCAATACATAAAGAACCATAATATCCCAATGCTCAACCATTAGGCCTAAATTTTTCAAAGCTTGTAAACATTCGTTAGAAGTATCTAATAGTTCCTTAATTGCGCTGGAGGATTCGGTTACAATGTTTTTTTGACTCATAAAACGTTTCATTATACAATTCGCTAAATATTTTTTATTATTATACCGATTCTCTAATTTAGTCCAACAGGTTGCATAATTACTACTAGTAATAGGAATGTGCCGTAAAAGACCTTCAGCCTCTCCAGACAAATGTGATTTCAAGTAATGCAGTTTCTGAACATCGTCTAGTTGTGCATTGTTATGAATTAAGGATTTAAATAAATCTCTAAAACTAATCCACTCAGAATAACTTCCGGTAAACGTGGGCAACTCAATCTTTGGCAATTTTACAGTACAAATTTCTTTAGAACCTTTCGCAGAAGATTCAGACACTTTACTTATACTATCCGAACATGCAATTTTCTTCAATGCTTCTCTCAACTCTGCCTTATATTCAGTAAATAATTCTTCCGTGGTCTCATATGTATTTTTAATGTAATAATCCGATTTTTCGAATTCAATAGACTTAACGGATGATACAATTTTTATATGGGTATCGGAGAATGTTGACCAGTTAGCATCTAAATTTTCTAATCTAGCTTCTATGTATGAACTAGTAACTCGCTCCTTCGGTGATTTCTTATAGTTGGACCTTGCTCTACTGATAGCAGAATGCAGATTAAACTGTAAATTACTCAAAGCTTCCATGTTGAATATATAAAGTCTTTAAATAAACTGTTCTGGAACGCGATGCTAAGTTCGTGGACAACACGTAAAAAATTACAAGTCTTTGAACTTAATACTCCTCGCTGCAAAATCGGGCATAGGTTCCCCGTAGTTCACTTTTTCTTGAAATTATTCTAAGTCCATGCACACGTTAAATTTTCTAAGTCCAAATTGTTAATGAAATTTTTCTAAGTTAATAAGGTCTAAATTTGCTTGTAATTATTAAGTCTCAATGCTGTATGAATAAAGTACTCACAGATTATCCTCGTAACACAATCACTTCACTATCACTCACTTTAGCGTAGCTCGTCGTGATGATATGCGATGCGAGGTACCCTCCCCCCGCACCACAGCTGCTGCTCACGCCAACACGAACTGTTCATCAGCACCAGCGCTGACCGTTGTGTACCACTCGTACATATACGCTTAAGCGCCAACCTTGTACGATCCGCTTATGCTGCTCACCACTGACCGCGCTGACGTCACACTCGCCTATCAGGTTGAACCTTCAACCTGACTTTACCACAACAGTGACAATGCACACCAGTCCTTAATCCGGTTGCGAAGGACCACTTTGTACAATGTCCCAAAAATGTCTCGGAGAGAAATAAAACATAGGTGTCCAGAGTAAGACAAACTTTAATTCATAAAGTACCGAGGAGGTCATACCTTGCACGAAAATCTTAACACCGCGATTTACAAATGTGACGTAACGGCACAACGCCATCTGTTATGGAGTAGCGGTACTAAACTAATGACAATGTTGATAATTATTTAAACAGATTAGACACTTTTAAATATTATTTTTTTCTTTATTTATTTAATATTCGGAAAGCTTAGATACTAATACAAAGGTAAGTAGCAACAATTGCACTGATATTTGCCATTCACAAGCTTTCAAAAATAAATATTATTAGGTGTTAATATTTGGGGTGCTAAGGACAGGAAACCTCCTCGAGTGCCCGAGGCTGGAAGTTCCTTTCCGGATACGTCCGGGGGGAAGCCCAGATTCTCGGGACGGTGCGCCCCGGGATGCGGGCAAGTACTCCCCTACGGGGTCTCCTTGTCCGTATGCCAATGTCCTGTCGCGCGTCGCTCCACCGCGTGTCCCTCTGCTCAGCAGAGGGCACAGTGGTTGGAGCAAGAGCGGGCACGGTGTGCACTTACCCTGCCGCCGGGCAGGCAGGAGGAGGTATTGCACTCCCACCTCCTCTTGCCACCGCTATAATCTCGTAGCCCCGAAGATTGTCAGGATCACGTCTCTGACTTTCGACGGGGGTCGAGGGCCTTGGCTTAACCGCCCGGGCCGCGAGGTAGAAAACCTCTATAAAAAGTCACCCCGAATCTCAAGCGGCGGAGCACCGCGAGGAGATGTATGGCTGACGGGAGTTCTTTTGAACAATCAGTCGCTAGTGCTACCCTCGCCAGGGTACCGGCCGACCCCCTGGCGAGTAATAAATGTCGTAAAGACGTAGGCTTACCTGAGTACAGGGGTCTCTGCTCAGGTGGACCTTTATATCCCCCACACTCGTGGGAACTAGATGGATGAAAACAAAAAAAATCCCCCCCAACAACCGGCAGTCGCCGCAAAGAGCCAGGGAGGCTCACGTGCCCGTGAGGTGGAGTCGCTGGACCTGTCCAGCACGTCCGCCTCACCGGCACCGACGGAGCGGGCACAGAGTGCCGCTCAAAAAAAACGGATGGTGCTGACGCCCACCTCGAGGTCGGAGTCCGACAGTGCGTCAGACGCCATGAGCGCTCAGAGCCTTGGCTCTGGGCGCGGAGGAGGAAAGGGGGCCGCCGAGAGGAGGAAACTCTTCCTCAAGCGGCCCCATTCGTTGTCCTCGGACGACGAGCCTGCCTCGGGCCGGAAGATCCCGACAAGTGTTCGGGGTAAAGGCCGAGGCAGGACCGGCGGTAGAGGGTGCCAGGAGGAGCCCACCCTGGAGGAGGCGGTGAAGGCGGCCGTCCGCAGCCTGGCCTCCACAAACCCGGGAAAGCGGGCGACGAAAGACCGGGCCGCAGGCGTGGCCACTGCCAAGATTATGGCGGCAGTGGCGGCGGCTAGCCTCGGCCAGGCTCCGCCCGCATCAACGGTAGAGGACGATATGTCCCAAATGCGGGCGGAGGTCGCCCGCTTGACGGCCGCGATGGAGGTTCTCCAGAAGGAGAACCTCCATCTAAAGACGGAGCTGGCCGGACTGCGGAAGGCAGGCCGCCGGGAGGAGGTCCCGCAGAAGCGGGGTAAGGAGCCGCAGGCCCTACCCGCGCCAGCGGAGGACAGCAGTGCTGTCCTAAATCTGGTGCGGCAGGAGTTGGCGGCCTTCGATCAGCGCTTCGCGGTGCTAGAAGGCCGCATCCTGCGCCCCCCGCTCGCGGCGACCTCGTACGCGGCCGCTGCGGCCTCCACGCCGCCTAAGCCGGCCCCGGAGAAGCGGGCCGCGGCGAAGCCTCCGGCGCCGCCCAAACAGCCCCCGGGTAGAGCCGCGGCGGCGAAAAAGGCGCCGACAAGGGCGGCTCCGGTGGCACCGGCCAAGCCGGGCTCCGCCCCAGCTTCAGCCCCGGCGAAACCAAAGAGGGGTGTCCCGGCGGCGGCGGCGGCGGCAGGACGGCCGTCCCAACCCGCCACGCCTTCGCAGCCTTCACAGGCTCCCCCAACCGACGCCGAGTGGCAGACGGTTGGTGAGAAGGCTGCAAAGAAGAGGCAAAGGCGGCGGCAGCGGCAACGCGGAAGGCGAACCGTCGCGGCAAGACTCCGCGCCCCCAAGACCGCGGCTGTAGTAATCACTCTACAGCCGGAAGCGGTCAAGAGGGGCGTAACGTACCGCGACGTGTTCGCAAAGGCGAGGGAGGCGGTAAACCTCCGGGAGCTGGGAATCGACGGGGGCCTCCGGGTGCACGTCACCGCGACGGGGGCCAGACTCCTGTCGGTCCCCGGCGCGGCCAGCGGCCCTACCGCTGACGCTCTGGCCGAAAGGCTCAGAGCGTCCCTAGACGCGGAGGAGGCCCGGGTGTCCAGGCCCGTTAAGCGCGCAGATCTGCGGATCATGGGTCTGGACGACTCGGTCTCGGAGGGGGACGTGGTGGCCGCCGTCGCCAGGGCTGGGGAATGCCCTGCCGACCAAGTCAGGGCAGGCATCCTACGCCCTGGCCTCGCGGGGCTGCTGACCATTACAGTCAGCTGCCCCGTGCCGGCGGCCAAAAAGATTGAGGAGAGCCGAAGGCTCCTGGTTGGCTGGGTGTCCGCGCAGGTGAAACTGCTGGAGCCCAGGCCTCTGAGGTGCTTCCGCTGCCAAGTGGGTAACCACGCGGCATGCATGTGCACCTCAGAGGTCGACCGCAGCGACAACTGCTTCCGCTGCGGTCAGCCCGGTCACAAGGCCGGCTCGTGCAACGCCCCGCCGCACTGCTTCGCATGTGCGGCGGCTGGCAAGCCGGCCGATCACCGGGCAGGGGGCAAGGCCTGCGCGCCCCCCGCCAAAACCAGGAGCAGAGGTAGGCCCTCTGCCGCCGCCGTCCCCGCCGCCGCCGCAGCTCCTGCTGCCGCCGCCGCCGCCGCTGCCGCCGCCGCCGCCGCTTCTGCCGCTGCCGCCGTGGCTGCGCCCTCACAGAGGGCTCTGGAGGAGGCCGCAATGGACTCCAATTAATGGCTCCATTGCGCTTCCTCCAGGCGAACATCAACCACTGCGCCGCTGCTCAGGATCTCCTGCTCCAGAGCATGGCGCAGTGGTTGATTAACGTCGCCGTGGTCGCCGAGCCGTACTTTGTCCTGCCCAGAAATGACTGGGTGGCGGACCTGGACGGCTCGGTGACCCTAATTTCGTCGGCCGCCGCCGGTACCCCGCCCCTCGATCGCGTCGAGAGAGGGCGCGGGATCGTCGCAGCACGGTTCGGGGAGATCGCCGTTATAGGCGTTTACTTCTCCCCGAACCGAACTCTCGCCGAGTTCCAGGACTCCCTATTGGAGCTGGGAGACGTCGTCGTCGCATTCGGTTCCCTCCCCGCGCTCGTCCTCGGGGACTTCAACGCCAAGAATGTGGCTTGGGGTTCCCGGACTACGGACTACACGCGGGGCAGGAGGCTCGAGCGCTGGGCCATGGCGCATGGCCTGGTCGTCGAGAACCGGGGTTCCGTCCCCACGTGCGTGCGGTGGGCGGGCGATTCGGTGGTGGACTTAACGTTCGCCAACGCCGCCCTGTCGCCGCGCGTCACCGACTGGCGCGTTGTAGAGGAGGTGGAGACCTACTCCGATCACCGGTATATCCGGTTTGATGTCTCCGCCCAGACCTCAGACGCGCCGGTCCGACGGAACCCATGTGGTCCGCGATGGGCGCTGAAGCAGCTGGACCGGGAGCTATTCCTGGAAGCCTCGATCGTGCAGGCCTGGGTGTCACCACCGGACAGGCCTGCCGACATAAACGACGAGGCGGAGTGGTTCCGGGAGGCCATGTCGGAGATCTGCGACATGGCCATGCCCCGGGTCCGGCAAGGACGCGCCCGGCGTCAGCTGTACTGGTGGTCGCGCGAGCTAACATCGCTGCGCGAGGCGTGCGTGGCCGCGCGACGCCGGTACACCAGATTCCGCAGGCGCCGCACCCGACCTCCGGATGCGGCGACTGTAGAGGCGGAGCTGTACGAGGGCTACAGGGCAGCGAAGACCGCCCTCCGCGACGAAATCTTGCGGGCCAAGGAATTGGCCCGCAAGGAGATGCTGGAGACCCTGGACGGGGACCCATGGGGCCGGCCCTATAAGTGGGTGAGAGAAAAGCTCCGCCCCTGGGCTCCCCCGTTGACGCAGAGTCTCCAGCCTCAGTTCGTGGAGGACGTGGTGAGCGCCCTGTTCCCATCGCGGGGAGAGCACACTCCCCCGCCTATGGCTCCGTCTCTGACGGATTCTGACGGAGAAGCTGACGCAAACGCGGACCACAGCGACGACGACGTCTACGATGCTCCAGAGGTGACCGAGGTAGACCTGAGAGTGGCGGTACAACGGCTCAAGGCCAAAAATACCGCCCCAGGACCCGACGGCCTGCCAGGAAAAGCCTGGGTCCTGGCCTCGGGGACTCTCGGGCCTCGACTGGGGGGGCTCTTTAGCGCATGCCTGGAGAGGGGCCAGTTCCCGCTTCGTTGGAAGACGGGGAAACTGGTCCTGATCCAGAAGCCCGGGCGCCCTGCGGACTCTCCGTCCGCATTCCGGCCCATCGTGCTGCTCGACGAGGTGGGCAAACTCTTTGAAAGAGTTATTGCAGACCGCCTCGTCGGGCACCTGAATCGGGTGGGCCCGGACCTCTCGGAGAGCCAGTTTGGCTTCCGGAGGGGGCGCTCGACGGTGGACGCAATCATGCGCGTAAGAGCCCTCACGACGGGGGATGCGGTATCCCGGGGCAGGGTCGTCTTGGCGGTGTCTTTGGACATCACCAACGCCTTCAACACCCTGCCCTGGAGTTGCATCAGGGAGGCACTCCGGTATCACCGGGTGCCGACCTACCTCCGTCGCACGGTCGAGGACTACCTGACGGACAGGGCCGTCATCTACCCCGGTCACCGGGGAGAGTGGAACCGGCGAGAGATGTCGTGCGGTGTTCCACAGGGATCGGTCTTGGGGCCGCTCCTGTGGAACATCGGCTACGACTGGGTGCTGCGCGGCGACCTCCCTGACGGCGTCGGCGTAATATGTTACGCCGACGACACGCTCGTCCTGGCGGAGGGAGTGTCGCACCAGGCGGCGGCCGACCTGGCGACGCAAGCGGTGGCGACAGTCGCTCAAAGGATCCGGCAGTTGGGACTCGACGTGGCGCTGCACAAAACAGAGGCCATGTGCTTTCATGGCCGTCTGAACGCGCCACGGTCAGAGTCCCACATTACGGTGGAGGGGGTTCGCATCGGCGTCGGGAGGACGATGAAGTACCTGGGACTCGTCCTCGACAGCCGGTGGAACTTTAGGGAGCACTTCCTACGTTTGGCCCCGAAGCTGAACCGGGCAGCAGCCGCCCTCAGGCGACTCCTGCCCAATCTCAGCGGGCCAAACGCCTCCAGCCGGAGGCTGTACGCCGGTGTCGTGCGGTCCATGGCCCTCTACGGGGCCCCTGTGTGGGCCCTGAGCATTCGGACGCGACCACTAAAGCTGGTCGCATGCCAGAGGGTCATGGCAATCCGAATGGTCCGAGGATACCGCACGATCGCCGGCGAATCGGCCAACCTCCTTGCCGGATTGCTGCCCTGGGATCTGGAGGCGACTGCCCTCCAGCGCGTCTACGAATGGCGCGTGGAGGCGCAGCGCCGGGGCGAATCCCCGCTGCCTCGACAGGTCGAGGCGCGGCGGGAAGAGCTCCGGCGCGATCTCAGGGCAGTATGGAGGGAGCGACTGTCGCAACCGAGGTCCGGGCACGCCGCAATCGCGGCGGTAAGACCCCTCTTTGAGGAGTGGCTGGATAGGCGTCACGGCGTCCTTACCTTCCGCATGACGCAGGTCCTCACCGGACACGGAAGTTTCGGGAGGTTCCTGTGTCTGATAAGGAGGGAGGAAACGCCTGGGTGTCACCACTGCGAGGACCGTCCTGAGGACACGGTGGAGCATACGGTGCAGGACTGCCCCGCTTGGGCAGAGCACCGCCGTGTCCTCACGACGGCGATAGGCGGAGACCTCTCGCGCCCGGCATTGGTCGAGGCCATGCTGCGGGGCGAGACGGAGTGGGAAGCGGTCGCCTCCTTCTGCGAAGCAGTCATGCTCGCGAAGGAGGAGGCGTGCCGCGTGAGGGAGAGAACAGTGTCCTCCCTCCGACCCACCCGCAGTGGTAGACGCCCACGGCGACGGACGTCGCCAGACGATCTCCGGCCACCGTAGGCGCGGGCATGCGGGCAGCGAGTAATGGGCGACTCGCTGCCCGACCATGGACCATGCCCGGGTCGTCGGCGCGTTGTGTTCCACGCGCGCCTCAAGGAGTGTCAGCAAACTGACGGGGCCTGTAGAGGGCCAGAGCCTGCCGGGGTCGCGGGTCTTACCCATCACCGTAACCCCGGTACGTAAAGGGCTCGTGAAGGACACCGTGGATTTTAGTCAGTACAAGTCTGACAGTCCCTCCCGCCCTGCCCTGGGTGGGAGGACTCATTTGATGATTTTACCACGTAAAAAAAAAAAAAAAAAAAAAAAAAAGGTGTTAATATTTGAATATTTTTAAAGAAAATTGTAAGAAAATCTAAGGTGAATAAGAGATTTTCATTCATTATAAATGAAGTATAGATAATTGTTCCTAAAAACTGCAATAAAATCGTAAAAAAAGGCTAAATTTTCACCAGGGGTCATTTTGTCTCGTGACTCTATCGTTCGACACGACATAAAGGTGTCGCACAGGTCGCCCGACGTTGCCTGTGACATCTACGGGTTACGGGACTTTAGCAAGTCAACGCCGTCCAGTACAAAAACTGGATAAGGCAAACACTGTTTTTATTTTGTGTTTTAAAAGTTGTCTAATTTTAAGCACACATCGCCTTAAACCTCTCCCTAAGGACCTTTGTATATTGTCACAAAATGAGATGTTTACCTTCACTTTTAAAATTAATAGTGCCATAGATTAACCTGAACAAGTCTCATTGCTACTTGACATTTGAAGTCTTGAAGCAAATGTCAGCGATGAACTGAATGCGAACCTTCAAATCAAATTATGTTACGCGAAAGTCACGGTAACACAGTACCCGACCTAAGTACCGAACCCAGGACCTCATTTTTAACAGACGCCCTTCCTGCCACTAGACCTATTTCTTGAATAATTCTAATGAACAAGCAGTTGGCATTTCTAAATGTCAAAAAAGGCTTTGTCAATCTAGGAGTGGTTGAGATATCCGATTACAGCATGATAATTTATTAAGATTTTAAGTTTAATTACAATCAGATATTCGAAATAGGACTAAATTTTAAGGTATTTGGGCTTTTTTAGATATTTTGTTGCAATTACTGTATCCTGTCAAATTCCACGTAGTTTTATTAGTTTGTCAATGAATGTGTCCGAAAATGGATACGGTTTCAATATCCAACGGCTTCATTAAACAGTAGAGTCATGGAGAAAATGTCGGTGAATAATTCTCTTCGTTTAGATGTTTAATTAAAAGATTAGTCTGTCACCATTAGTAATACTTAGTAGTAAGGATGACTATGAAAAATGATTTATGAATAGCCTGTCGGGTGGACGCTCCAACGCGTGTCCCTCTGAATAGCAGAGGGCACAGCGGCGGAGCGGGCTTGCGGACGGTGAGTAATGGGTAAGCTCGCCGTCCGACCAAGGACCAAGCCCGGGTCGGTGGCACATCTTGTTTCACGCGTCACCGACGGGGCCAAATGCCTGCTGGGGTCGCGGATTTTTTCTTAATCCAGGATACCGCGGCCCCGGAACGTAAAGGGCATCCGAAGAAACACGGGTGGATTTTAGTCAGTAAGAGTCTGACAGTCCTTTCCGCCCCACCCAGGGCGGGAGGACTCATTTGATGATTTTGCCACTCTAAAAAAAAAAGTAAAAACATATAAAAATAAATACATTAATTTCAAAAGTTCATAAGAACAGGTGGCCTAGCATAACGTTTTAAAGCCAGAGTAGTTCCAATGGGGGAACGAGGTGGCGATAGACGACTTGTATAGCTCTGTCTCTCTCCTTCACTGGAACTGCTCTGGTTTTATATATCCACCAGGAGCTGTTACCACGCTAAAATAAAAAAATGGTAAAATCATCAAATGAGTCCTCCCACCCAGGGCAGAGCGGGAGGAACTGTCAGACTCGTGCTGACTAGAATCCACGGTGTTCTTCAATAGCCCTTTACTTTCCGGGGTCACGGTAATTCGTACAGTCCCGCGACCAGAGCAGATGAGTAATAAGATAACAGTCTCCTGTCTTTATCTCAAACTATTTGAGTCTGCGCAGCATGTCTTGTTTTTCCATACTTCTTTATTTATCTCTATCCATTCTTTGTTTAGTCTTCCCTTGCTCTTATCCATCCAAAGATTTTCCCAACAATAAAAATATCATAACCCTAAAGAAAACTCAAAAGATCCCTTTTAAATGCTCTCTACCAAATAAGCAAATTATTTCAAGATAACTCTCAAATTTCCATCCAGCGTAATCCAAAAGCAAAGACTAATTACACTTCTTAACGCATCCGAGAGCACAGGTCTTCATACCAAAGGATCTTAGAATAATCTAATATTTCAACTAAGTTTACTCTATTATTATTTAACTATCTTATGCCAACGGCTTTGCTTGTCGTGTTTTAGATTTAGGGGTAGTTGACAGAAAAAGAAATGTACTAACTTTAATTATTTTTTATTTTTATCGTTGTAAAATCATCAAATGAGTCCTCCCACTCAGGGCAGAGCGGGAGGGACCGTCAGAGTCGTACTGACTAAAAGCCACGGTGTCCTTCAATAGGCCTTTAGGGTCCGGAGTCACGGTGTTTCGTAAGTCCCGCGACCAGCTAACTTTAATTTGGAATTAAATTGGACATTATAAGAATTTTTATTTAAAAATCACTGTCGCCCGCCCTACCCTTTACAGTTTTATGCAAAATAAAAAGCATGCAACAATCTCTGTACCGAAATTCAATTAAATTGGTTCAGCTATTTAGGCGAAATTTAGACACAAATAAACGCACAGATTCACTGTCGTATGTACAACATTTAAGTTGAATTAATGCAACTCACTCAGATAACTAACTAACTGAGGATAATCAGCGCCTTTAATTTATAATTTAATTAATTACTACGGTGCGCAAAACACATTATGAGACTTACTAGAGAACAAAGCGAATATAATAGAAAAAATGTTTTCTTAATGCCACGCCTCGGATTTAATAATAATCTGGAAGCGAAACACGTTTTTGTTTCACGTGGGTCTTTATTTTCATAATAGTTTCAGTTTTTATACAGAAAATGAAGGTATTTTTCTTTAACAAGTCCCTTGTGAGTTAAAAGTGTACATAAAAAGAAATGCTGTCATTGTCAAGGACAATTAAAACTATGTTTTTAACGGTAACGAGGCTTAATTTGTAAAATGTTTACCTTCAACTAAAACTTTTGGAGACCAGTGTTGTAGAAGGCATAAAATCTATCTAATGTTATAAAGCTGAAGATTTTGTTTTTTTTTGTAAAACGTACTAATAGAATACGTTAGAACTGGTTCGAATAGAAAAATTCTGCTTGTCTTATCTTATTTTTGTTTTTTTAATCGTGTTAAAATCATCAAATGAGTCCTTCCACCGCGGGAGGTACTGTCAGACTTGTACTGACTAAAATCCACGGTGTCCTTCAATAGCCGTTTACGTACCGGGGTCACGGTAATTCGTTAGTCCCGCGACCCCGGCAGGCTTTGGCCCTCTACAGGCCCCGTCACTGTGCTGACACTCTTTAATGTGGGGATAGTCAGCATTAATAGTTCGTTACTTAACTTCAACAGATAATGACTAGAATTTTTCCTTATCCTTTATTTTTCCTCATAAAAGCGGGTACCAAGGGGTCTTTCTCTTATTAAAATTTACACAACACAGCTTGAAATTGTATTAAAACAGATATAAAAACAAGATAATACGTTTCTTATTCTAGAAAGAACTAAGTTCAAGTTAAATAAGTAATTAACCTTTCCTGCGAGGGAAGAGAAATGGAGACCTGGTTTTAATAAAAAAATTAAAGGTTAGAGAATGGTTGATACTTGTATTATAGTTATTGAAAAAGGTCACCAAACTATATTAAGGAGTTTGTCCATGCGTTTGTGTACGAAGAGACAAATCTATGCACGACCATCAAGTGGAATTTATTATCTTCGTCACACTGCAATAATAATTTGCGTCCATGCATCTCTTGCGTTGCCCCAGTTATTGATGAACTTGTTACAAAAACTCGTCTGCGAAGATTTATTACAGATTGAAATGTAATGACGCTTGTATGGTGTAGGCACAGAGCTTCGCATTTTTACAATGTCTAGAGATAGTAATACTAAAGCCTCATTTAGACGGTGCAAGAAATTACATACTGCGGTCAAACTTGCATGCAGCTAGCATACAATTACTTGCAACGTGTAAGTGGGCCTTAATACAGTTGTTGGGGACGGAAGCGCTTCGAAAGTGTACAACTTTTATCACAGACTCCCAAAATTCATAATTCTCTAATACCCGAAAGATACCTAAATGCATAGCTGAAAGTGCTTTTTACTTGTAACTTTTGCCTTGTAAGCCGTCAGTTTCTATAACGAATGAATTTATGTGATCAACTGATCATGTACCGAAAGGCGCATTGTTGAAAGGTCGTTCCACAAGGTGGCATTTTGGTGATGACCTTTCGAAGGCAGATCTCCGCTGGTTGCGTGGAATAAAAGATCAGACAGTGTGGCGAGGAGGCTTGATAGGCCTATGTCTAGTATGATTATGCTATGCTATCTATTATGATATGCTTTGTGTAGCTCAATCTCATTTGTGTACTTGGGCCTGCATTATACTTCTATTCATTCTTCTTCTTCTGTTGACCATGGTGCCTCTAGTAAAAAAGTGCTGGATAGTAACTAAGCTAAATTGTGCGTTACAATGATTACGGTAGCCATATTACGGTAGTTATATTGAGTGTAATGCGTAAGACTTTGCAAACATAAACGCACACGCGTGCATATTTAGTGCGTGTTAGGTGCAATCTGAGTATTTCATGTGCATTTGAAATGCATTTTTGGTGCATTTTAGTGCATTTCAGGTGCATTTTAGTTGCGTTACGGCAAATGAGTATTCCAATGATTTTTATGAGATTTTGCCTGCGTTTTTGCTCGCGTTAATTTAAAATTTGACAATGAATTCGGCGTAAGGTGGCGTCATGTATAAACATAACTTTGATGTCGTAGTTAGGAAGTTAAAATTAGAAAAAATAAATAGCTAAAGTAAGTAAACAACAATCTTCCAAGATTATTCCTTAAACGATTTTTCTATTCAAATTATGCCTTCAAGATCTCACCCACCCACATCAAAATCTGCATTTACAAAGCAATTTTCAACTTAGAAATGTTATTTCAGTGTGAAACAAATCCAGCTGGAATCCATCTTTTCACGAGGGATTTTCCTTTATTACTATTATGATTCAATTCGTGGAGCGAGCGCGAAATGCAAATGGCTTAGAACTACGAAACGGAATACGGGGCCCAAGGGACCTTGCCTTACATCATTAAGGCTTTTTGTGAGGTCGCGATTTCTGTAACTTACGACGAATAAGCGCAGTTTTCTTTCGACTATGATGGCTGCACTCGTAGACAATAATTTTGTCAAAAACCGGGTTATAAGGGTAGATGAAAAACAAAACATGTCAAGTTAATCGAATTGCATCATTATACCGAAGTACCAAGGTTGATTTTCACTTGTAGTTGGAATCGGTCGAATTGCAATCGCATCGCGTCATGGATAAAGTCCCTTTTTTTATCGTGGTAAAATCATCAAATGAGTCCTCCCACACAGGGCAGGGCGGGAGGGACTGCCAGACTTGTACTGACTAAAATCCACGGTGTCCTTCAATAGCCCTTTACGTACTAGGGTCACGGTAATCCCTTGGTTCTGCGACCCCATGGATAAAGTCCCTAAGACAACCATAGCGAACGGGCTGTTAGACTATCTACATTTGCGTTGAGAGAAACAAACTAAAACATAATCTTTATGGCGCGGTTACAACGGACGTAAGGCTCAAAATGCTCTAAACAAGCGTCCTTTATAGCGGAAGCAAGTTCAAAATATAGCCACAACAACACATCCCCTATTAAACATTTAACGTGTGCGACTAAACCCTGCAACATGTCGCATTGTCGCAACGGCTGTGCCGCCCTAAGCCCCACATTATCGCCGACTGAAACAAAGCCGGGCTTACACGTAATGGTAGTTAATGAATCTGTCGCTGAATTATGTATGCCGTGTGTCCTCGCCTTAGCTTTACAGTTTACACTGTAGTTGTTGTTGACTTTTATTTATGTCTGTTATGTGATCTTGCTTAGTTGTTACTGACTGGAGTTTAACTTAAAATCGTAGGTTAGTTTTTAGTTTTTTTTTTTTAACATTGGGCAATGTTACTACTCTAAGAATTTATCTCTATATCGCGGGTGCGTATATAAATACTGAAACTTACATACACAAACACCCAGATACGGAACAGCTACTTGTAAGTTAGGTACACAAATATTTTTTCCATGCGTGGGTCGAACCCGCGACACTAACGGTATCGGTTTCAGCATTTCTATATCTGCGTTTCATTCGCAGAAAAATTCCGTTTTTAAATTTTCATATGTTTTTTAGCTTACTATTCGGTTGGGCAAGAAACCTATATAAATATATTCTACATCTTCTTATACTTTTTTAAGTATCGTTATTAATCTCTCTCAAACCGTAAAACGTATAAGGTATCCTGAAAAATTCATGAAATCATTAGATACTTTTTTCAAACACAAAAACCAGGTCGCCCTCTAAAAATGCTTCTGTTTTATATACAAATTTTACGAATCTATGTTTAAGTTTCAGCACTTACGTGATGCCTGAAAACACTGAAAACTATGTAGACATAAGATGCGGCAACTTAACATATTCCATTTTATAGTTACACAAGTTGGTGAACTACAAATTAGTTTTCTGTTCTCTGCCATTTTAAAAACATTTCTAACTTGCATTGAGTGAAATGTACTGTAACTTACTTTGAGTGTAAATAAATTAACGAGTTTTGTTCAAAAGAAATCTTTTGGCAAGTTTTGTAGCAATTATATAAATCTGTCACGAGTAATTTTAAGTAAAATATGTAATAAACCTCTTTTCCAACAAATGTTAGTCTGAAGTCTAACTGGATGCAGCAAATGAATGGGCGTTTTTCTATTAGCCGGCCCGGCACCGGTACGTCACCGGCATGGCCGTGCACTGACACCGGCGCCGGGTCTTCGTTTTTCTAGTGCGCCGATGTCGATGCCGGTTTATGGCCGACAGTTAACGACACGTAAAGTACAAAGAGTAGATAATTATAACAATGGTATCGGCAAGCCGTCTACTATACCTATTTGTCATACTCGTATCTTTAACATATATGACGCCAATGTCAACGCAGAGACGTCGAATTTTGGACCCATCCAAACGAACTACGAACCAAATACGAGTCTCTCTCCTTCCGTTCCGGGTCCTACGACTCTCCCGCGCACACGGCTGCAATTAATATAGTAATACAATACACAAGCAGATTTGCCGGGCCAGCACCGACTGGAAAGCATGCTTCCCCGGCGACGGCGACGGCGCCGGCAGGACTCAACGCCGGGCCAGCACCGGCGCCGGTAAGTGCAAAAGCGAGCCATATATCTTCATAAATTTTTGCTTCCCCGGCACCGGCACGACCGACGCCGACGCCGGTGGTGTCGGGCGGGCTAATGGAAAAACGCCTATTGGATGGATGGATGTTTGTTGCTCTTTCATAAAAACAATACAAATCAAACTTCAATGACGCCTTTTTCTTTTGTTAAATCAATGCATATCTTCAAAGTTATAACGCATCAACATTTGTGGCGTCAGAAGCAAGTAAAAACTGTACTTGTGTATTGGCAGTTTGTCAATTTTCTTTTTTGATAATCTAATCTAACTGACGGACTTATTAGATTTATTCAGTCAAATACCTTAAGTTTTAACTTATGTTTCATTCCTCCACCCATCGCTTCCATTCAAGGACCATCAACCTTATTTTGAGGCGATAATTACTGCGTTATCAGTAGGATATTACACCGGTTGTCAATGATAACGGTTTAATGATACCAGTACAACTACGAGGTGGTTTTGAATGGCACCGGTGGGTTATGTAACTCGGTAAGTCGTTTAAATGATTGTAAAGAATTGGAATTTAAATGTTTTCAGTGTCTTCGTCAGACTACATTTGTAATGATTTTAGAGAAAAGAAAAATTCAGCTGCGAATGGAACTCAAGCCTGCGTTTTCTGGATAAATAATTTAAAATAACAATTTATATGATAAATAATTTTAAATAACAATTTTTATTCAGTGTTGTAAAATTGTAATATCCATTTTTATTCTGGTATGGAATAAATCATAACTCGACGGCGCGTTGTGTTCCACGCGCGCCTCAAAGAGTGTCAGCAAAACGACGGGGCCCTCCTCTAGAGGGCCAAAGCCTGCCTGGGTTCGCGGGACTGTACGAATTACCGTGACCCCGGAACGAGCCCCGAGGGCTATTGAAGGACACCGTGGATTTTAGTCAGTACGAGTCTAACAGTCCCACCCGCTCTGCCCTGGGCGGGAGGACGGTGATTTTACCACGATAAAAAAATTGTATAAATCACGAAATTAGTTCTCTCACTCTGGGTAAGACTGAAGGGACCGTCGTCGGACTCTCACTAAAAACTACCCTGTTCCTAAGCATGCCTAAAATTGTAATTGTTGTAATGCCTTTAAATTTAACTTTTGAAATTTAAATTGCATTGATGGTCCCTTGATGTAAAATAATGGTATTCATTTGTTTTCTATAAAACTGAAAATCGAGCCTGGGCAGATCTTCTTTGTCTTCGTTTGATTCCTTCAAACAAATTAATCTTTGGATCTGGAAATGAATTCACATTCCTTTGAATCCAGTCACATAGAAAAGCGAAAGCGATCCAATAGCGTGACAGAACTATCGGACTGACGTCTTGTATCGGTTCGTTATCGCTTCGGACTCGCCTGTCTGTTTGACAAAGGCATTAGTTTTAGATAATTTTATGCATTTATCCCCAAATATAGTGTAGGTACTGAATTTGGTTAGAAGGGAAAATCATCACCATGTATGTATTTCACCGAGATGGATAATACTACAAAGTAAAAGTTTCTGTTACGATTTCCATAACACCGTTTAAAAAAAATAAACAAGAAAGAAAATAAACCAAAACCAAAGATAAATAAAAATATGATAATATACGAGTATTTCCAAAGAAAAACATACGCGTACATTCATCATTTTCTCACGTTATTTTCCTGTATCTACAACAGGCTATAAAAGTACCATAAATGTTTTTCAAATAATACTGTGTATCACTTCGCTCCAATAAATATAATGTAGGTATGTGTATACATACCTACATTTCTTCTTATATTTCTTCTTTTTTATAGTATTATAAAAAAGAAAAAAACTTAGCAAGTTAGATTTCTGTTGTTCGAACTAAGGCCATGTTCACGGCCTCTGACAATGCGTCCTTGCGTGAAGTGCCGCGCGTGTTTGGTTTGCAAACACGCGCGTCACTTGCGTCACGAGTGTCAGTACCATAACTCCGAAGCCAAGTCGCGTTGATCCTTTTTCATTATTTAAAATGGGTTTACTCTTGGCCTCAATCTAGCTCAGAGGCAAAGATGAGATCTAAGATGGAGCGAGCCCATGCAGAAGGGAATGGAACTCCTGCACACGGTGGTCGCGAGTTAAACGGCCCTGATGAGGCCTTTTTTATGGTAAAATCATCAAATGAGTCCTCCCACCCAGGGCGGGACGGGAGGGACTGTCAGACTTGTACTGACTTAAATCCACGGTGATCCTTCAATAGCTCTTTACGTTTCAGGGTCAAGGTTACCTGATGAGGTAGGCCCGCGACCCGGACCTGGTGAGGCTTATCACCGCCATTGGGATTGTTCGTTTTTGTTTTCGTCGTAGTCGCTGTCGAAAGACGCGTATTTTTACCATGGCGTGTATGTAAATCATGGCCAAGGGCTTATTTTTTTTAACTTTGCGTGTAAAAAAATGTCTTTTGCAAAGAAATTTTCTGCAGATGTAAAGTATAAGGACTAGAATGCAAACGAATTTTTCAAACATTTGAAATAAATTACGAGAAAAATAATACAAACTTCAGGACGATGTGTATTAAGAGCAACTTTTTAAGTTAGTTTTTAAGTAGTTACATTTTGTTTTACAATCTATGATTTGAAAATACATTGAATTTAAAAACCAGTTCAATATTTTTAAACAGGTTTATATTTTAGTATAGTCCTAAGACAAAGTTGTAATAGTTGAACTATGAAAGTTTTTGAACACAACCCTGTGAAATTGAAAGGCAAATCCTTTCATCCAAGGACCTTGTAAATGACGAATATAAATTCGTATCTGATACCGTTGAGACACGACACCCAAATAGTGCTACCATAGTGTTAGGGTTGACACTGCGGTTAAAAACCACAAATATTTAAGGTGATGTTTTTTTTTTATGTTGATCTTTTGATACTTAATAGGATTAATTTAAAGTTAAAATTATACTGTGTTAAATGGATAATATTTTCTTAAATAGTCCTAACTAATGATTATTATTAATAATCTTGCCCAACAGTGCCAAAACATTGGCAAACAAATTAAGTTAAAAGAAAACGTATTTTTATATTTCTATAGTTTAATTAACATTTATGTATTGTACAATAAAATAAAATTCTGTTAATTTTATAACTTCGTTTTCACTGGTTAATCTCTCAACCGATTTTCATGAATTTTGGTAAAGGGATATCCCCCGAGACGGAAATGGGCGACTTTTATTTGAGAAAGCGAGCGAAGTTGCATGCAAATATAGTTAAAACTAGCTTCCGCCCGCGACACCGTCCGCGCGGATGTCGGTCTTCGCGTGGATGGTTTATTTCTCCATTTTGAGTAACTCTGACAATGAAATCTTATAAACATTACGGCGCTGAATCCACTGCGGGTAATGCAACGTGTGTTCGCGGTTCTACAGAACAACGTCTATGAATAAAACTGAAAAATAAGATTTTTTTTTCTACCTTTTACCTTTTTTTTCTCTTTTTAGTTTCAATATTCAACCCAAATTCTTGCCAAATACATATAATATAATGCGTAGCACTGGTAATAACATCCCTCATGTACACAATAAGCTAATAAAATTCCCTATCTCAAAAACGACTGAACCGATTTTGATGAAACTTTCAATATTCCCTAAGTGGAATGATACCTAGCACAAAAAAAAAGAATTATTTAAATCGGATGTGTAGTTCCAGAGATATGCGAACAATGAATCAGTCGATGCCTACTCCTTACTGTTAAGGAGTTGTACCTTCCATCATCAGCTCAGCTACATAAGATGATGATTACCATACGCAAGTACTTGAATTACTTCATAAGATTTACGAAAAACGATGCGTGGGCCTATAAAATTTGAGGGTTGCCCTCGATTTCTCTCAGATCCTGATTTGGTGACAATGGGACCACACGGGAAGCACCAGCTTTCAAACAAAAAAAGAATCATGAAAATCGGTTCACCCAGTCGGTCGTTATGCGGTAACAAAATTTTAAAAAAATACAGTGGAATTGATAACCTCCTCCTTATTTTGAAGTCGGTTAAAAAGTATCCTATGTCATGCCCAGGATAATAAGGAATAATTATACCAAGTTTCATCGAAATCGAACCGTTAGTTTTCACGTGATGCCTGCACAAACAGACAGACAGACAGACAGACAAAATTTTTTTTAATCATATATTTGGGTTTGGTATCGATCCAGCAACACCCCCCGCTATTTATTTTTTCAAATTTTCAATGTACAGAATTGACCCTTCTACAGATTTATTATATGTATAGATTACAATAACTTGTCACGGTGTATCTAGGTACACCGACATTTCACAAAGTTATATTTAACCCTTAAATAACACAGAACGCGCCTTTACTGATACTATAAAAATCTTATCAAAATTGAAACGTGTTCGTAGACACACCATTCATACAATAAACATAAAGTTTGCTTCATAAAATAGATTTAAAAACGAAATAAGAACATTTAAAGTAGACTTTGTTAGGAACAAAACAAAGTTCAAAACCTAATTACGTACAAAAACTATTCCTACAATCCTCGTATGACCTAGACAGTTCCTAACAACGACAGGGGTCGACCACAATACAAGCAGTAGCTTCTTATACAAGTAAATAGGTCAAGGAAGCAAGCATTGTCTTGTCCTATTAACCTGAGTCTGCGGCGCGACCTAGGAAAAGGAGATGCTAGGAAATTCAATTTTGTAGTGGGAAAATAGTTCCCGCTTGAGATGGAAAAACAGGATGCAGTTTTTATTGTTTTATTTTTTCAACAATAGTGAATAACAGGAACGAACCAGGGCAGAGCAGGAGGGACTGTCAGACTCGTACTGACTAAAATCCACGGTGTCCTTCAATAGCCCTTTACGTTTCAGGGTCACGGTAATTCGAGAGTCCCGCGACCCCGGATAACAGGAGCTCTTGGCTAAATAATAGCAAAGAGGCCGATCTTTAAAGTTTCAAGGTTAAGCCACGGAACACCAAAGAATAGATGGGTGGATGATTGAAAGAAACTGTAAATGACGCTGTGACGTCTGACGGGAAAATGAAAGAAGAAAACGTCGCGTCGTGTTGTTACGCCGACCCCATGTTGAATGTTGGCAGGAAGTTGACCAATTGCAAATCATGGCCGAGGGGTTATTTTTTTTACGTTGCGTGTAAAAAATGTCTTTTACAAATGAATTTTTCAAACATTTGAAGTAAATTACGTACGCAAGTTCTCTCAGACATGACATAGTGCTGTGTCTTTTGGCGCTATAAAGTTAATAAAAATAAAAAAGTATACTTAGACCGGATTTTCGCTTCTTATTTACCTTACATAAGTATCAAATTTCTTGAGAAAAAAAAGCCCAGGCGTCAGACGATGTTGAAGAAATAAGTTTTCGTGGTTTATATACATAATTCTGTGTACCGATATAAAAACGTCGGCTCGGGATTATTTACGAATATGTAGGTATATAAATCAGTTTATTTTTCCGCAATCGTATCAGCCCTACGGTGGGTACAATCTATCACATGTCAAATCACGGCGGATTTTTTGAAAAGCCGATTTTCAGCTGAATTGATTGCAATCCGTCGGAAATATTACTCTTCTATGTTTTGTTTCGTTTTGTATACGGAGCTACAGAAACCGGAGATTTAAAGCTTGGTTCCATCGACGCGATTTTATGCTGCAATAGATAGAAAAATCCTGATTAATGGCTGCGAAGGCACCGCTACAAAATGCTATAACGCTGAAATATTGTGTTTGTCAATGCGTCGCTTTTCTAGGTAATCATTTCTGGCTAGTTAAAATAAATCCTAGGTCTAACTTCTAGTTCCGCTTGCACGACATTATCCGCTTTATTACAAAAAGGGGTTTAACTAAAAACCCAGGTTTAATCTTGTAAAACTACGGTTTAAACAAAGATTATTACAAATCGTGGTTTTGTGATAAACCATGGTCTAACAGTAGTAGCTGTCAAAGGTATGTCAAAGTTTCTCATAGCAAATTTTTCATTGTGTTGTTGTTTTTGTGTTATTTTCACCCAAAATGGATTGAAACAAGGTAGATTTAATTGTTATTACTCATTGTGGATTTAATTGTATAGACAATCGTTCAAATGGCGGTACTAAAGTCGACGTTTTATCTTAGTTTTGTAATACGGACAAATTTAAACCATGGCTCTGCAGATAAGCCTGGACTTGATAGACCAGGTTTAAACCAAGGTTTATTTAGTTTTTGTAATAAGGCCGTATATCATATCTTCCAAACGCGTTAAATGATTTATGCCTTTGTCAAACAGACAGGCGAAAGCAAAGCGATACCGAAACGAAGCGAGACGTCAGTCCGATAGTTCTGTCACGCTATCGGATCGCTTTCGCTTTTCTATGTGACTGGATTCAAACAATTCCATACATTACAAAATAAAAACGTCACGCTTCGCATTCGCAACGCCTGTCTGTTTGACAAAAGCTTAAACGCGTTAGACTATAAACGTATTAGAAACATCGAATTGGTTAGGTCAATCGTCTATAGATGATAAAAATAAATGAAAACTCTTAAGAACCCCGAAGAACTAAACGAATTAAGCTATTTCCGCCATTGAACTTTTAACTAAGGTAGCTTTTAGTCGGCAGACGATCTCCGGCCACTGGCGCGGGCATGCGGCCAGCGAGTAATGGGCAACTCGCTGTCCGACCATGGACCATGGCCGGGTTGACGTCGCGTTGAGTTCCACGCGCGCCTCAAAGAGTGTCAGCAAAATGACGGGGCCCTCTAGAGGGCCATAGCCTACTGGGGTCGCGGGACTAACGAATTATCGTGACCCCGGAAAGTAAAGGGCTATTGAAGGACACCGTGGATTTTAGTCAGTACGAGTCTGACAGTCCCTCCCGCTCTGCCTTGGGTGGGAAGACTTGTTTGACGAGTTTAACACGTTAAAAAAAAAGAAGGTAGTTTTTAGTAGGTTGTTAGACAACCGTAGCTAAAATATCGCAATCTATGTTAATGATTTCCTTTACAACTCCATGAGTTTCCTACAAAAAAAAAACAATAAAGGAACAAAGCACTTTACATGGTGATTGACAGATGACAATCTGTCAACCATCATCTATCAACTGCACGATTATTCTTAAGACAGCAACTTAGGGCTTAAGCGAAGCGGTAGCGGTGCAATGAAGAATCATTGATAAAATTAGTGACACGTTTTACAGGTTGGTTTCGAGGGTTCGTTGTCACACGCTTTTACGATTTCATTAATTCCGTTTTCCTTTAATCATATCCTTAAAAACATATTTAAAAAAAAAAACGTTGCCCCGCACTAGGAATTTGTCCTGTGTCGTGGGTGCGTTTACAAACATATAAACTCACATACACAAACACCCAGATCCGAAACAACTATTTGTAGGTCATACAAATATTTGTTCCGTGCGGGAATCGAACCCGCGACACGATGCGCCGCAGTCCAATTGCTTAGACACTACGCCAACCGTGCCGGCAAAATAATGCATCTCTCTAGTCTTTTCATCCATTCTTTGCAAAGCGCACTAGCGGCAATGGAACAAAATAAAAAAAATAATATTAAAGTCGTGCAACTCTCTATACGAGGTCTGAAGCACAGATGTGTATTTTTAAATCCAAATCCGTGATTCGATATTCGCAAAACACGCCGTTGTTTTTCTGGGCGATTTATTGGACTATAACTCGGGTCTCTTGTACTTATGACCACAGCCTTACTCATAACTGAATCAAATCACAATTGATGTCCAACAAAAAACATAGATTAAAACCATAGATAGTAAAACCCATCACTCATAATAAACAAGGAAAAGAAATAAATCGTAAACAATTACTGTCAACCAGATTAATTACAATTATAATTACCGATTGATTGGATTATTACAGATTATTCTCGTTTTACTAGTTTTTTCAGCAGTTTGCGTTTGAAATATAATTATTTAAGCACGTGTTCCATTACAAGCGATTAGCGAGAAGCTAATAGAGCTAGCTTAATCGAACAGCGACAATATTATAAGTACTCGCGTATGCGTATGTGCAGCCGGCAAAGATCGCGGTTTGCAACTTTATTCTTAGCATTATCTTTATTGCACTGGTACTATGCGAGAGTTTTCAGAGAGTGTTCTGAGCGGCAAGTCATAGTCACTGCGCGATTACTCTCTTTGGTAGCTCTTGTCGCAGCGACAAATGAAAACGCGCCAGCGATTTAAATAGGGAGTGATCAACGCTTATTCAAATAAATTGTCTACTTTACTGGCACGGTATTAAGGAACCTTCTTACTTTTCTTAAACGTTATAACTGTCCTTTTATTTCATTTTACATGTGATACAGTAACCTTTATTTTTACTGTGTTAAGATTTATTTCAGACTAGCTTCCGCCCGCGACTCCGTCCGCGCGGATGTCGGTCTTCGCGTGGATGGTTTATTTCGCCAATTTGAGTAACTCTGACAATGACATCTTATAAATATTACGGCACTGAATCCACTGCGGGTAATGCAACGTGTGTTCGCGGTTCTACAGAACAACGTCTATGAATAAAACTGAAAAATAAGATTCTACGTATTTTTCCAGGATAAAAAGTATCCTATGTTATGCCCAGGATAATAAGGAATAATTATAACAAGTTTCATCGAAATCGAACCGTTAGTTTTCACGTGATGCCTGCACAAACAGACAGACAGACAGACAAAAATTTTTTTAATCATATATTTGGGTTTGGTATCGATCCAGCAACACCCCCCGCTATTTATTTTTTCAATATTTTCAATGTACAGAATTGACCCTTCTACAGATTTATTATATGTATAGATGTAGAATAAATACCCCTAAAAAACCGTAGTCACTTCCTTATCGTTGTCGAGTTCCTACAGCCAATTATAAAACAAACCATCCATGATTCGTTTGCTCTATTTTATTAAGTAGCATCGTCAAATAGTTTTGATTTACATAAGTAAGATATAAAAAAAAAGAAGTTGAATTGCGTCGGCGAAGGCCGTGCGTGTTGATAAATTAATTATTAATTAGATTTACTATGATTCATGATTAGCAGGATCTGAGGAAAATCCGGGTTGGCACGAGCAAGCCTATCTAGAATTGCTACTGATCAAATCAAATGCTTACAGCTGTCTTGAACGAGTAGGAGCGTCAACAGAAGAAAAGACAAAACGTAGAAAATTTTAAAATTTCCAATGTTAAAATATAAAAAAAGAAATGTTTCTTTTCTTCAGTGGTCTTCAGATTGTGCCATAATCGTGCAAGAAAACCGTTTGAGTTTTAAATCTGGTCTTAGGTAAGATCCTAGATTCTAAATTCAAACAGTTACAGTATTTCAAGTGATGAAGTTGCGCACCACTGAATTAAAACTGAATTTTGATGCGTTTTATCATTGCCAATGTTCGTTGATTTCGAAAAGCGTGTCCTTTATTTTCCAAAACCCTTTACAAAAGACTAAATAGATCTGCGGTTAATTGATGTTGTCGACATACCTGTTGTTAAAAAGACCGCTCAGTCTGATCAATAGATGTATTGACTATATTAAACGAGGCAAGCTGTTAATTTTATAATTAGTAGCATACAAGCGACTTATGTTATTTCGAATTGCCGACATAAATGTTCAGTTCAATAATTTTGCTCAACTTTAGTGGTATACATTCACTCTTGTACAAAGTTGATGATTGTTAGGGCGTGTGGACATTAGAAGGCGCTCATTATTTTGTCGATGCAGTGTCGTAGGTCTTTCTATCACTATGCTTAACTTCTTAATAATTATGAAAGATTGCATTCGATCTTCACTTTTGTGGTGTCTGCATTAATAACAATAACATTTATATTTCTGTTAAATCGCCCGATTATATTGGGCGATAAGTAATGTGCAGTGGGCGATTTACTTGTGCACTTTTTACTTTGGATCAGCATTTGTTTTAAAAAATACTGCTGAAACGTTTAGTGACATCGAAAAATGAATGTAAATACCTAGATTCTTTTCGATTTATGTTTAGAAAATAGAACTCATCATGATAAACCGGTTGAGATAATAGGAAAAGCAAATTATCTTCAAAATGAGTTTGTTACCACGTCGTCTAATTTGAAATTTTATTAGCCCTTTAATAAGTTACCATCGTTACGACAGTTACACTAAAGTAAGTAAACGAACAGATGTGTTGCTAGGGAGTTGTCCTGTCACTTGTCCCCACAACTGCTGAAGTTGTTGAAGAGTTTTTTAAATAATTCAGGTTAAGCTAAAAACATTTTCATACCAATCTATTGATTTTAGATAGCTGATCGTTAAAAAATGAACAATGCAAGAGTTGCGTTTGATCAACTATATGTACATAGCTTAACGATTCATTACGTTTTATAATATCGTAAGACGTATTGTTAGCATTATTAACGTAAACGTTAATAATGCTAACAATAATACGGTAACTTGTCGTTAAATGCTAAAGCATTTAACGACAAGTTACCGTACAATATAAATGAAGTTGATTATTTAATAAATTATAATTTAATTTAATGTGCGTCTGTCTTCTTTACCAAGATGTGATCTTGGTTAAACAACGGTTAATTTTGATGATTTCAACGGCTAACGTAAAGCGAGATACAGTCATCGTAATCTTTAAGCAATAATAATTAGTAATGAATCATATTATTGTTCATGAAATAGAGAGAAACACAAAATATATTTATTGCACAACTGTGAACATTTAGTTTTTTTTTAATATTATAAACATTTTTCGTCAACAGACTTCTCACGCCAGATCTGCAATAGTATTCAGTATAATTATTTACAAAAAATTAAATGATAAAATACATTATCAGTTATACTTCTCTTTTAATTTAAAACAGAATATTTCCTATTAGTTGCTTGATTGCTAGTGATAGAAGACAGGTATGCGAGAGAATTAGGGTAAAATTATAAATGAGCAATAAAATTTATATATCAGTTACTTTTTAATTTCAATGCCCACATCGTTTCCTACACTTTATGCAACGACACGAAGAACAGTTATTTTTTAACAGTTAACGTTTTCGTAATAGGCGAATTAACAAATCTCACTTCTGCAATTGCTAAACTTGGTCAAGTTTATGAAAATAATGGTCGGCCCTATAAATTACCGATATTAAAAATAAAGGAACTCTACAATAAACTAAAAGATACAATCAGGTTACAGAATAAGAAATTAAACATAACGAATTTATACCTATTTTCCCATACAACACTGACATACTTGAAGACCTTCAACCAAATGGCATGCCCTATACCAGTGTTTTTCAAACTTGTTCATGGCACGGCCCCTTTAGTATGAAGAAATATTTCGCGACCCCCCCTACCCGTTGCTCTTTTTTCATGTATTTTATTTTGTAACAAATTAATATTCAATCCTAGATAGTTATTCATTTTCATAATTAGAGTTCGGAAAAATAAATAATTAAGTACGTAAAACACATTTTTTTTTAATTTTAGTGTTTGATTCCATTTGCCACCTTTTACAACTTCTCTATGGAAGCTTCGCGACCCCCTAGGTGGTCGGGGTCCACAGGTTGAAAAACACTGTCCTATAAGACCAAAATGTACCATACAATTAAAAAACAGATACTATCTTGAAAACAAATAAACAGCCTCTTTGTACGAAAATCAAGTCAATTTGATTTTCCCATAACGACAAGTTGAAAAAGCCTTGAATAAAACTAGGTACACACTCTAAATTACTTTACAACATACAACGAATGAAAGTGGTCGAGACCAAGGCGAACGGGTGGCGCGAACGCGAGATAACGCGCTCCGGTACCGATATATCGAGGTGTCGGTATCGGTAATTAGTGAGTTACTAGCCTTATGTGTGTGGTGGTGAAAAACATGTTAAGTTGAAGCGGAGATGGGTGTATATCTCGTGTGTCCTTTTCAGTTTTTGTGGTCCAAGGTGTCCTAAAATAGCCCTTTACGTTTCGGGGTCACGGTTCCGCTCGTTAGCCGCGACCCCGGCAGACTTTGGCCCTCTAACGCGGCCCCGTCATTGTGCTTACAGCACTTTGAGGAGCGTGTGGAACACAAATCGCCGTCATGGTCCATGATCGGACAGCGTGTCGCCCATTACTCGCCGTCCGAAAATTTACGCTATCTACTCGTAAATGCAGGCGTAATTTTTCTTGTCACTAAATAGTCTGTTGATATTCTGCGACTGCAGTAATCGCAGTTTTCAAAGCTTTACATATAGAATAGAACCGGTATTAAAGTCATAATAATTAACATAGATCTAACAGACATGCATAACACTTTAATATTAAGAACTTAGTGACCCTAGTGTAGACATAAATTAACTTCAAGTCGTCGATCTTACAAGTTATAAGTATCTAAGTGCGAATAGTTGTTCAGCAATTAATTTTATTGAAGTGATTAAATAAACCATAAATTAAACAAATACATGATTAAATAAATAAAATACAAATGGCAAAACAAGACAGAGTTTTAAATATTCCGTCTCTATCATCTCCAAACCAATACCAGAAACAAAATATTAATTTAACACTGTAGCACTAAATGTGTTGGTCGAGGGACTCACGAATTACCGTGCCCCAGTACGTAAAGGGCTATTGAAGGACACCGTGGATTTTAGTCAGTACGAGTCTGACAGTCCCTCCCGCTCTGCCCTGGGAGGAAGGACTCATGTGATGATTTTACCACGTAAATTTGTTAAGTGGATATGTGCTAGCAAGCTATAAACAAATATACAGTCAGCGAAACAATTACGTATACAGGCAGCAATTTTCAAACGGTTTTTCAATGTTGTGCTATAAGTTTCAATGTTTTGTTGCACAGCAAACTCTTTGGCTGCATGTAGTGTACAGCCACAAAGTGTATCATAGTTACAGCGTGTATCATACTAGTATACAGCGCAATGGCTGAGAGATCGACTGCTACGCAGCGTGTCGCAGGTTCGATCCCCGCACGGTACAAATATATGTGTGATCTGCAAGTAGTTGTTACGAGTCTGGGTGTTTGTGTATGTGTTTTTCTATGTTTGTAAACGCACCCACGATACAGGAGAAATTCCTAGTGTGGGGCAACGTTTTTTTTTTTTAAGTATTTGAAAATTTCTGCCTGTTCTGTTGTGTGTACAGAAACTAACTTTCTACTCCGTCTATCACAGCCTACAGAAGGACATATCGCCCTACCAATGATGGCTTGTTAATTGCGCTTGAGCTCAATCTCGGCAGGTCAAATTCCTATAAGTCACAGACGAAGGAATTCCACATGTCACCCATACAGCTGTACCCTACTGATACACTTTGCTACACCTAGTACCTATGGGCTTTATCATACTGGTAAGCAGTTTTACAACGACGTGATTGTATTTCATAATGACACAATGCTACGGGAGTAATAGAAGAGTTACGTTTTTGACCAGTTTCGATTTAAAGTCCATGAAATTACTTAGAGCCCAGAGCTTGTCCACAAGTTGTCTGGCTATAAAGGTGATACTGCGCTAAGTTTATGCCAAAAAATAAAAACATTTAAGCACTTCTTCAGATTATTTTTACGTGGTATAAAAAGAAAAAAAAAGGGATAAAACATTCAAACGTCTTTGCCAATATGAGGCGCCTTTCTCCCCGAATTTGCGCGTTTTCATTCATGTACCGAATCTAAACAGATTCTGTACATTTTTAATTTTCGGTACAGAAGCAAACACGCGCACATCCGGTTAGGAAAGCGCCTAACAAAGTCGTTTACTGTTGCTAGGCAACGATAAAATCTAGGCACTAAACATGTTTGCAAAAGACCAGACAATCTACGCACGCATGTGTTGTAAACTAGAACGGCCGAGTACAATCGCGCACAAAAATTTGCATCCATACATTACACATTTTTTATTATCCCTTGCATTAAAAATTAATATTTAATTTTAAACGCAGTAATTTAAGTGCGAACTAGTTTCGCAATGCGAATTGTTTATTTAAATTTTTCGTGCGTAATGTTGTTCCGGTTAGTAGTAGGCCCGTGTTTTTGTTGGGCAATTAAAGCGAATGGAATTTCAAGGTGATCTGTTTTTTTATGGGATGATCGTTGATTTCATTGATCTTGAGTGTTAAAACTAGACGACATTTATTTGTTGTTTTATGAAACTGATAAAATATACACAAAGTTTTTGTATAAAAAAATAAGATGTCATAAATTCCTGTTATATTGGATAGGCATTAACACAGCTAGTAGTAGATATTCATCAGATCCCCAGAAAGTCATTCATCCATTCCACGCTAAAAACTAAGACAGTCTAATGTTAAACATAATAATCTTGTTAAAGAAATGGCAATAACTTAACTGAAAACTGTGATATTAGTGAAGTTAGAGGTTCAGCGCTGTTTAACTTTCTACAATCTCCGAATACTCTTCAAATATAGAAACAAGAAATGTGGCAGAAATCTACATTTTAGTGTAAGAAAGGTATAGATTTGTGATTATTGATCATTGTTTTAAAACGTTGACTCACGAGAGACAATTAATTTCTAACACTTTTTCCATCGGCAGTACGAATCGACACTTAATATGAAAATTTAAAGCCCTCAATCTTATAATTTACCGACGCAATCCGACACCGGCTTTTATACATTTTAACACAATTACGACATAGGAATTCTATACTTAATGTATATTTGATAACATAGCCTATAATGACCATATTACCATACCACCATACCTACATATCTGGGTCGCAACGTATAATTTCATATTTCTAGCGCTAATATTGTTCTAGTTAAGAACTAGTAATACTTGTTCTAGTTCCAAGTACGTAACGCACGTTTTCTTACATTTTCTTGAAGGATTTCGTGTTGCTAGCTAGAAAAATGTGAACGTGTGAGAAATACTTGAGTTTTTTTTTCTTTTTAGTAGTAAAGGTTTCGTAACGTTCAGAATTACCTATCAAGATGGACTAACAACAGAAATAGATTTATGAACGTAGACATGACAAATAGGATGTTTAGATAGATGTGTGGAGTTACAAGAATGGATAAAGTATATGTCAACGGAATGGTCGTAGAGAAAGTTTATTAGGCATAAAGGCTCAAATCGTCATAGGATTCATTCGTGGGTTATTCCAAGATTGGTTTAAAATCTACTAATATACTATGACAATTCACCCTTCAAAACATTTTAAAGGGTCGTCGGCACCATCATGTTTAAACAAAGATTAATACATCTTAGTTAATCGGAGTTTCGGACTGCAAACGATGACAAATTAACTAAGCGTAAGTTTTAAAGTAAATTCTTGGATTAGTTTGAATTGAATTTGTTAATTGGAGTTTAAGGCCCGAATAAGTAGAATTGAATATGTATGGGGTTTACATTCAAAGATTTTAATGTGTAGTTGCTAATAATGGGAGTTTTGATTTTTTCATTTCGTATTTAGATAATTATGATACGCACTGCTCAAAATTATGACAAACAGTTTTTTTTTACCTATACAGACAGCCGATTATGCCTTGTGGCATTTCAGCGGCCTTTTTTTAGCTTGATAAAATCATCAAATGAGTTGTCCCACCCAGGGCAGGGCAGGAGAGACTGTAAGACTTGTACTGACTAAAATCCACGGTGCCCTTCAATCGCCCTTTACGTTCCGGAGTCACGGTAATTTCGGCATTTCAGCTAACTTAAGTACAATAACTGTAAATGAAAATGTAAATAAATAAAATAGTAGTATATCGATCAATCCTACGTTTCTCAAATAAACTAAGACCACATATTAACTCGACAGTGGTAACCACCACAACTATGTAGAACTCAACTTGTGATAATTGCTCTGGGACTTAATACTCGCATGAGATAGGCAATTTGACACCGAGTTGTACATAATTGCTTGGTAGCTAATAATTCGACTTAGATAATAGATATGTACAAGATTACGTAATATGTGAAGTCCAGATAGAAGCAAAAAAGCGTTTTCTTGTCAATTTATCATTTTATCCAACTAAAGGTGCATTCTCACACACCAGTCACCGAGAAGTGACGTCACTGGCCAGGTTTATTAGTAAGACTGTCCGCACACAACACGCTACGCAGCAGTCGATTCGACCACTGTTCTATTCATTCATTTAACATTGTATCTAAGTCGCGGGACTAACGAATACCGTGACCCCGGAACGTAAAGGGCTATTGAAAAACACCGTGGATTTTAGTCAGTACGAGTCTTGGTGGGAGGACTCATTTGATGATTTTACCACGCTATAAAAATCTTTGTAACATATCTGACCTTCACAACTCGGTCTTAGCTGCCTGACTCGTGAACTGCGACACAACACAGCAGTAATTAAACAGGAAACATACTCAACATTAGCGTTTCCTTATTAATATTGCCAGATAATAAATCCTTTTACACGATAATGCTACCAGTTAATCAAATTATATTACAGCTGTGACGGTAAACTAATTAAAATTAGACATTTACGTTAATTATTTGTGAGTTAGGATTAGATAGGTTGTGGCCAAAAAAAACTTAGGCCACTCATACACTGCCCGAGCAGTTAGCCAGTGATCAACAACATACACGGACTACTCTAGTAGTTAGCAAGTGAACATCATACATAGACTGCTTAAGCAAGTAGCCAGTGATCAACATACATGTACTGCTCGAGCAATCAGTGTAGCAGTTCTTAGTAGTATCGCCTGCACCACAAATCACTAAATCGTAAACTTGTTCAACACTAAACGCATTTAAATCGTCGTTCAGTCTGGGCCTTGTAGGACTAAACGAGATTTACTAAATATGTCTAGTGTAGGATGTACGTCATTTCTTAACACGTCAATATGTTTAACCACAATTTCCATTCCAAAGCAAAATATCATACATCGAAGACACAATGTCACCTATTTTGAGAGAGACAACAATAAATATATAAAAATACGTCATAGTTTCCACTTTTCCAATAATAATAAAAAAGGTAGCAAATACCTACCTAATACCAGCCTACAATAGCCGAACACTATGTGAGACGACAAACACTTTAAATAGAACAAAACCTAAATTCTGGCTCAAAAATCCAGGCACAGATTGTGTAACTCGATTGTCTCTCCAATTTTCACTCAGTCACATTTTTTCGGAATAGTATTTAGTGCCACAAAAGCACACAGGTGAAAAAATACTTCAAAGCTTGTACTAATGTACACACGGCTACACGTGAAGCTAAATAACCAGTTATTTTTGGTCCCTCTTTATATGATCATTTCGCATAATAAATGGGCAACTTAGACTTTGCTAAACAGCGGAGCGCGGCACGACGCCAGCTTGGCATGTTCTTTGCGTGTGGGTCACAATATGTTTTCAAGCGGTTGTTGTAAATTCGCCACAAAATTAATACCCTACAAAAAAAATTTATTGATCGTGATCTCATATTTTCTGTGCAGTGTCCTCATTTTCGGTAGTTTTGTGCTGGGTTTTATAATTTAATTCTTCTGCTTTCCGTGCGGAAAAATTAAATGGGGCGATGGTACAATAACCAAATTTAAAACCTTTGGCTAATTTATACATACTTTTTTTCTTGGGGAATTAATTTTGTGGCAAATTTACTACAACACTTTTCAGGCACGCCAAGGGTACGCCACGCTAGCGTCGCTGTTTGGCAAAGTCTTTATACTGGTTTTGCATAGCTTGATGTGTAGCCATGTGTACTAGTACAGGAATTTGTCCCAATTTTGATGCCTCTAAATTCTATCTACGTAGTTTTACAAAGCCTAGAATTCGTTTGTGAAGTTTTGTTTGAAGTTGAAATAGAACAAAGGAGTTTTAAAAACCGGTGCATCACTAGTCTATTTCTTGACTGCGCAGCTAACCTAGGTGTATTTTGTAGGTCAGTTAGTTAAATACTTCTTGTTTAAGAAAGAGTAACAATAAATTTTCTGTTATGCTATGGCTATGACCAATGGCTGCTGTTTGCTTTAATTATTTAGGTATTACTAGATTATGTCTGCAGCGTTGTTCGTATCCCCGTATGTATTATAAATGTCTTTATATCAAGTATCTAAATCTGTTCAGTATTTTATGTATAAAAGAGTAAGAAACATAACACAGAAAATATCACGAATTCGGAAAAAAAAAAAAACAAAATCATCTCCATTTATTTCCAGAGTTTTTCAACCTAAAAACTAAACGCGATTTCAATTAGAGCATACAAACACACAGCCTTCTAAAGACCTTGATATTAGAAGTTCTTCCTGCACCAATATAACTAGCATATTGGAATTCCACAAAGTGGATATGATCTTGTCGCGCGAACGAAATCGACTTAGGAAGTCGTTACACAGCAAGCGATGCTATAAATGTTCGAGATGTAATGAAGATATGCTTTTATTGATATTGTGGGTAATCTGTAGAAGTGTTACGAGGTGGAAATTAAATAATTTTAAGATAGGAAATGTGGTGTGAAATCATTTTAGTTGATGTAGAGATTGGGATTAGATGAATACGGCTACCGACACTGACATTTAATGCAATTAAGATTTATTAATAAATAATTAAGATTTAATAGCCTTAAATGTTAATAATTATTATTAAAGGATTTAAATACAAACTGTGAAGTATCAGCAACCTTTTCCTCAGACGTACTGTTTTATTAAGCGTGCGTTATTATTTGAGAATGAGTTGCTTTCAATAATATTTATAATATTAGTAACCTTCCGGATTTTTTAGCATATTTAACGAGCAAACATTAACAGAATTTTGATTATCTACAAACGTGTTTATTGTTGTTTAGTTATTTGAGCAGGTCTAACAATGTTTATGCCCCATTTAGCTCTTGAGTGACAAATTAGCATACAAATAGCTCTTTGCCGAAAATAAAAGTAGGTTCTATGACAACAACGTTACTGTAAACCTTAATTTTGTGTCAATAGATATGTGTGTAAAAATAAGAGATTTTGGTTTGTTTGGTATAATCGTATTTTTGAGTAAATTGTAGATGAAACTTAGTGGCCACAATTTTTTTTTTAGCATGGTAAAATCGTCAAATGAGTCCTCCCACCCAGGGCAGGGCGGGAGGGACTGTCAGACTCGTACTGACTAAAATCCACGGTGTCCTTCAATAGCCCTTTACGTACCGGGGTCACGGAAATTCGTTAGTACCGCGACCCCGGCAGGCTTTGGCCCTCTACAGACCCCGTCACTATGCTGACACTCTTTATACTACAGCGTACTACAGATTTAACTGAAGCGAAAGAGCGGGGCTCTAAGAAACTGCTTTCGGATTTTCCAGAAACTTCTCCTGTTTATTATGAAATAAACTGAATTGAATATAATATTGTGGAAATGTGGATCTGTTACAAAAATTCAAACTTACGTACACAATCAGCCAGAACCCGAATGGCTACCTATATGTCATACAAATAATGTTCAGTGCTGGAATTATCGAAAATTATCGTTCCGCGGCACTACTTTTGTCATTGCTATAAATAAGACGTTTCTTTCACACTTTTCTTATCTATGTAAACTGGAACTACTGAACTCCTCCTCATAATGACACAAAACCACTCCAGAACAGGTCCTAGGTGTATTAGATAAGGTGATCTGCGGACATTGACCTCACAGCTGGTATCCCTATAACTGGCGCATTGTGCCATTTCTATTGGCAAGCACATAATATAAAGTGTAAGAGGTGAAATATAGTGTTTTCCGCATTTCGTGTTTGTTATGGAATAAAGAAACTATGTAAAAGAGGGTTTTTGTATTGGAACTATGTTTTTTTCTTTTCTGAATCTTTACATATACTTGGTTAATTCACGTGAAGTAAAGAAAATATGTCCGAAAGGTTTGTAATTAGGATTTGGAAATTTGAAAGTAATTGCTTATTGCCATCAATCGGCCACACATTTAGACTCGATGACTGCTATAGAGAAATAAAGCAAAATTAAAATAGCTTTTTAAAAATAAAATGTCATTTAAGCGCCTGATATTACTCGTGTACATGTACAAATTCAACATTATCAAAGCACCTTACCTCACAACATCCAGTTTTATTAAAATACAAATAATATCAGTCACTAAGCTTTAACTAAGCTATAAAATACTGTCTCGCTCGAAGTGGTCAATAGACTTTAATGACAATTACTTTTGAATCGTTTTTACTGGTACATACGTAATTATTACTTGGTAATTAACGGCAATTCATGCTGTTATATATAGACTGGATAATAAAACCGGTAAAGTGCTCGTATTAAGGCGCTCCTTAATATGTAACAGTTCAGATTCGAGCATTATTTTGACGGCACGGCTGGCAAAGCGGCTGAGCATTTGAAAGGCTCTCGTGTCACAGATTTGACCCCCTCACGGAACAAATGTTGGTATGGTCTATAATTAGTAGTTCTGGATCTACCTATTTTTAATTTGTTTTTTTTTTTTTTTAACAACCGAAACAGGGCATAATCCTAGAACAACCTAAACATGGAGTAACAATTCTTTAAAAAATTACATCATTGGCAGAGCATTACAGATGGAATCCTAATCGTAAAATTATAATTTGAATCATTCATTGTTTCTGTACTAAATTGAATTTTGAATTTTTACATTACAAGTGAATGCTGCAGTGAGGCGCCTTAACAAAATCGAAAATAATGAGAAGAAAAGTTTTTGTTATAGTTGACGTTAAAATGACTAACCTTACTTGGGATATGAGGAATACCGGTGATTCTGGTGAATTTTGACTAATAAGGAGCTCATCGACTTACCTGAAAATAAACAAAAAATAGTGTTAACGATTTATCACAAGTTAAAGCTGATTTCACCACATTTTTAAAAGACTTTGATTCAAGAAAATAATTCAATTCTTATTTCTTGTTCGAAACAAAAAACAAAATAGAAAATTGAAACCTTTTTTAACTGTTAATTGCTGGTTGTCTCCCTGCAATTGACAGTTATAGAAGAAGGTTTCAATCAAGGAGAAAGAATTATGTTTTTAATATTACATTAATGCCTTTGTCAAACAGACCGGCGAATGCGTAGCGTTTCCGAAGCGATACCGAACCGAAGCGAGAAGTCAGCGAGACGTCAGTCCGATAGTTCTGTCACGCTATCGGATCGCTTTCGCGTTTCTATGTGACTGGATTCAAAAAATTCCATACATTAGAAATAAAACCGTCACGCTTCACATTCGCAACGCCAGTCTGTTTGACAAAGGCTTTAGCGCTACTCTGTCCCTAAATGGAGCAACAGGCAGTCATCTGGCCACCTTTGCCCAGCAGTGGGTTGACGTAAGTAAAGAGTACATCGGTATTTATTTATTTTGTCTAAATCACGGAAAGCTGTTGGTGCTTAGTTTAAAATAGTTTGGTTAAAAAAATGCAGTTATTAAAAAAATAAACTCTGCTATTATGAGGAAACTACTTCTTATTCATAATAACACACAGTTCAATAGCCTATTGTATGTTACAAAGAAAATACTTGTACGCAACCTTCCAACATGTTTTTTCTTCCCCTCATCGCCATAAAACAAGGCACCTCCATTATTCGTAAAAAACGAATAAAGCCATTAATCTTGTTACTAGATGTAGGCTAGTAACAGCCTAACACTCCATTAGAAACGCGTTACTACACTTTTTTCCATATAAAATACTTTGATAAACGTTTCTTAATACTTTTTAGGGTACACAGAATCTTTTTTTTTAACTAGTAATTCTCCGTGGTTTTATCCGCTGCTCGTTTCCAGTCTTCCTCGATAAATGGACTTTCCAACACATAAATATTTTTGAACCAGTAGTATGGCGAGCGATTTGGTATCTTAAGATAAAATATTATAGTATCTTAGCCGTGTGTGACGCGCTTTACCAGGAAACCACTTAATATTTATTAACGCCTGGCGAGCGTTGATCTACTTGTAATGGACGTATTAATGTATCTTTTTATTGAGTACTGATCGGTTTCTTAAGGTGGGGTAGATGTTAGTGGGTGAGTGTTCATAAAATATGCTATTGGCGGTTAGATCGTTTTAGCTCTTAGGGTTACTAGGTGAAATGTGATTTTAGTGTGGATGATATCATTTTATGAGGGAGGGGGAAAAGTGGAAGTTGAATCAAATGTTGTAGAAATATTTACGTCGTCGTGTCGCGGGACTAACGGATTACCGTGACCCCGGTACGTTAAGGGCTATTGAAGGACATCTTGGATTTTGGTCAGTACGAGTCTGACAGTATGGGTGGGAGGACTCATTTGATGATTTTACCATGATAAAAAAAAAACCGGTTTGGGCATGCGGACAGCGAGTAATGGGCAACTCGCTGTCCGACCATGGACCATACCCGGGTCAATGGTGCGTTGTGTTCCACGCGCGCCTCAAACAGTGTCAGCAAAATGACGGGGCCCACCTGTAGAGCGCTAAAGCCTGCTGGGGTCGCGGGACTCACGAATTACCGTAACCCCGGTACGTAAAGGGCTGTTGAAGGACTCCGTGGATTTTAGACAGTATGAGTCTGACAGTTCCTCCCGCTCTGCCCTGGGTGGGAGGACTCACTTGATGATTTTACCACATAAAAAAAGGGTTCTGTGTCTGTCTGTACAAACCTAAGATATCGATGAATATAGAATAATTTTTTTCCATATAACGGAACCAAATAGAAGTCATTTTTCCACATTGTATACACAGATTCAAGAAGGTAGCTGGCAGTGGCTGGATGGCGCTCCCTCGTTGAGGACTATGTCTCATGTAACTATTTTTAAATGATTTTATTTTACTTTTGTCTTTTGACACTTCAAAAGTGCCTGTAACTGGCCTACTTAAAATAAATGATTTGATTTTGAATCCAAATTGCACCTCCAATAAACAAAAGGCCAAATAGTTAATTAGGCAAATGCTAATAAATGATCATATAAGGAATACCCAATTAATTACTTGATTGACTAAACATCACGCTATGACTATCATGTACCAATAAAAATAAAATCACGACTGTTTATACGAAGGCATTGCGCACTTCCTACAAGTGCTTCTCATTAAATTAACTGTATTAGGAAGTAGTTTTCGGTGTTCAGTTATTTAAACTAAGTATTGGTATAAAAAAAACATATCCGGATCACCAAGGATTTTACATTTTATTATTGTTTACATGGTGGGTTTTAAAACAAATTAAATTAAACGTTATGTCGATATCACATTTTTTCATTATCAATAAATTTAATAGTAAATACAGCTTTTATCTTATTGATTGAGAGACCTCTAATGTCTTTGTCAAACAGACAGGCGAATGCGAAGCGAGACGTCAGTCCGATACTTCTGTCACGCTATCAGATCGCTTTCGCTTTTCTATGTGGCTGGATTCAAACAATTCCATACATTACAAATAAAAACGTCACGCTTCGCATTCGCCACGCCAGTCTGTTTGACAAAGGCTTTAAAGCTTAGTAGGTAATATAAAATACTATCTGTTCCCCGTGGATTCACCTCCCGCTGCTCTGTTCCTATTGATCGTAGAGTAATATTATATTTTACAACTACCTCAATAATGGACTATCAAACATAAAAACAAATATTCCATTCGAACTAGTAGTTCCTGAGATTAGTGCGTTCAACCAAATACAACTCTTCAGCTTTATAATATTAGTAAAGGTAGATCTGCAGATTATTTCGCAGTATGTTAATGAATTCAGATGATATTCACATCACAGTAGGCTCTTATATTAAACCGACGATAGAGGCCTCAGAATTTATCCTAAAACATAAATAAATCAAGTCAGACAATCCCACAGAAACCAGCCGAACAAAACAATCAATGTCAGCCGATATCCAAAAAACCATCCAATCACATGTCACATACATCAATTATCAACGAACAATGAAGGTCAGGTCATGATCAAAAGCTTGAATTGAGTAGAAAATAATTTATTCTTCGGCCATTACACAAGGCGACAACATTCCGGCGCCGACGACGCTACAGCCACCAATTACGCCCACCCAACCTAAAATTCACGCCTTGACACCCTTCGATTATACCACCCTGTGTACGTAGAGAGCATATTCTGTACACCCTGTATATGTCTATAAGAGAGCTTTTAGACTAGACTAATAATGTTGAATGAATTGAATGTTTTGGTCGACGGCGCGTTGGGTTCCACGCGCGCCTCAAGGAGTGTCAGCATAGTGACGGGGCCTGTAGAGGGCCAAAGCCTGCCGGGGTCGCGGGACTCACAAAGACTCACAAGTTCCCTACACGTTCAATGTTAGATCGAGCGTTCAAACCGAATTTTTATGATTTTTATACCATCACGAATGCTCTCAAAACAATGAAAAAATAAACACATATTGAGGAAACTTACATGTCATAAAATTAAGACATGACATCCACCACGTTGGATCCGCATCATTAGTTGATCGATCCTTATGTTAATTGATGTCTTTTATTCCAAAACGTCTTTTACTATCGGCCTCATCTCTAAGCTCAAAGTCGCTCAACGAGCTATGGAGAGAGCTATGCTAGTTATTTCATATTGCTCGCAGAGCAGATGGCCGATGGGGTCGAAAAGTACTAGAGTGGAGACCACGGACTAGCAAGCGCAGCGTAGGACGTCCACCAACAAGATGGACAGACGACCTTATAAAGGTCGCCAGAAGACGCTGGATGCAGGTCGCTTCCAAGCAGTATATGTGGAGATCTAAAGGGGAGGCTATGTTCAGCAGTGGACGTCCTATGGCTGAGATGATGATGATGATGATGATTCCAAAAAAAACTTCCGTTCATCATGTTTCATCAAAACCTGTACAATACATCTTTTGAAATACTAATACAGAAATGAGTTGATTGAAAAATATAACGTTACTAATATCCAATAATAAATGGGCGGTAACAGCTTGATGAGAGTAGCTGGTGATCAAGTGAAATGGCATGCGATTGGAGAGGCCTATGTACAGTATGAATAAATTACAAATCTAATTAGGCCGTCATTTAGAGTTTTAAAAAATAACGGACACGTATTTTTTCTTTTGTAAAATCAATGAATATTTACCATGATTTAACGCATCAAAACTGGAGAGTGGGGGCTCGTGACGTCAGAATTCAGTAGAAATTGTGACGTATTGCCAATTTTGAAAGCATCGTATCTCCATCAATTTTGGTTTACGAAACAAAAGCTATGGGTCGAATATTTTTGGATAATCTAAGTGACTTATTATAATTTTTCAGTCAAATAGCCAATTACCCGCAGTTTCATTCATATTGATGTCTGATACACCTGCATAAATAAATTTATTTAATGGACCATTCAGAAACTCTAATCTCAACATTTCAGTATTCTCAGAAAACGTGGGTGTTCTTTATTCATATGATCCAAACTTCAACCAACATAGTAGGTACTAATTCATGACCTAGATTACTATAGTTAGGTTGTGCGAAATCCGTACTATGTTGAAAATACGATGAAAATACGGTATGGATTTATTAAGTGTTCAAAATAATTGGGTTAGATATTAAACGAGTATGTCGTGTTTGCGAGATTTTAGTCAACGTTATCAATACAACGTCTTAATTTTCACTTGCCTTGATAATGATCCCACAGCTGGGACACAGGTCCCCACTCTGTGATAGAAGGGTGGGCTGCAATACTGTATTCTAACACGCGGTCCCAGTACCGGTTGGTAAATGTCACTTGGCGCAACACGTTTTCTTCTTCTATTTTCCCCTGTCAGATTGTCATGACATCATTTCTATTTCTATTTATTAACTTCTATTTCTATCAAATCTTTTTTTTTTAAACGTTGCCTGAAACTAGGTATTTACAGACACGTAACATAGCAGTCCAATCGCTAAAACGCGCCGCCGCCGTCAAAACTTTATCGCCGGTACCTGCTATGTACTTTTAGCCAAGATTCTTCGTAGTAACAATCCTTTATGCCTTTGTCAAACAGACAAGCGAAAGCGAAGCGAGTCCGAAGCGATACCGAACCGAAGCGAGACGTCAGTCCGATAGTTCTGTCACGCTATCGGATCGCTTTCGCTTTTCTATGTGACCGGATTCAAACAATTCCATACATTACAAATAAAAACGTCAGACTTCGCATTCGTCACGCCAGTCTGTCTGACAAAGGCTTTATAGTTCCTTCTATTTAAAATCAAAACAATTCAAATATCTACTAAAATATTCCAGTTTTAATAGATTTTACCCTACTGTTTTAACTCTCTTACCCTAATCGCTTTCACTTCCTTCCTTTTAAACAATAAATAGTAAATATTTGGACCCTCGTCATAGTTTTAGTAATCAGTTTACATTAAATTAGAACTAGTATTATTAGATTAATGAAAACACATTAATTCTGTGATGACCCAGTTCTTGCCACCCTGATCAGTCGGGAGGAAATTTGTACCTAACTTTAGTCTTATAAAGTTAACAAGTGGCGACATAGTTCGGGTATTTTAAACACAATATGAACTGAGGGTTTTCTTCATATATTTTGCTTTGCTCTTTTTGTGGGTGATATAATCATCAACTGAGTCCTCGCGCCCCGAGTGAAGCGAAAGGGATTGTAAGACTTACTGACTAAAAATCTACCATGTCCGTTCAGTTGCTCTTAAGTCACGGTCACGGTTACCTTTATAGACGGCCTCATTATGAAGTTTTGCGAAAGCTGCCCCCTTATTTAGTAAGAAACATCACAAGCACAATGCTGATGCTTTAAACTAACTCCCTTTTGTAGTGAAATCATTACCGAATAGGTGTAGTTTTTTCTGAAGCTTGCCAAACTATTTAGTAATTCTTTTAACTCTTCGGAGATTACAGGAAATGTTACGAGAAGGTTTTTTTTCATTACAGCATCGATTACTTAGAAAGTAAACAAAAACTGGTCAAGTGCGAGTTTTCAATAAAACTGTTAAAAATTTCATGTATATTGTATGGAAGACCCTTTTTTTTACGTGGTAAAATCATCAAATGAGTCCTCCCACCCAGGGCAGAGCGGAAGGGACTGTCAGACTCGTACTGACTAAAATTCACGGTGTCCTTCAATAGCCCTTTACGTTCCGGAGTCACGGTAATTCGTGCAGTCCCGCGACCGTATGGAAGCCCCTTAAATATATATTTTATTCTGTTTTTAGTAGTTATTGTAATAGCGACAAAAGAAATACACCATTAACGAAAACAACAGTCTAACTATCACGGTTTATGAGATACAGCCAGGTATCAGACGGACAGATAGACAGACAAACGGAAGGACAGCGGAGCCTTAGTAACAGAATCCGGTTACCCTTTAGGCACGGAACCCTAAAAATAAAGCTCTCGAACAGTTCCAAAACTCGTGACCAATTCGCAATTTTTATGTAAAACAATTCCCCCAGGCAGTAATCACGAGTTGGAAAATTGAAACGTATGACATCGAGAATATTTTCACAACTTCTGTTGGTACTTGTTGATTCTTTCACGTACGATTTGTTACTGTCTGATCAACAAGTATTTGGACTTCACCAGACGTCGCCATTTTACGAAGATTTTATGAACCTACTTATTTTTATTATTTTCATCTGGTTTGTTACAAAGAAACTTTTTTTTTATATTGTCTATGACGTATACTTTTGATAACGATGTACCTTTTTCTCGTGTTTGTAGCAATACGTTTAAAGTATACTCCAGTAATTTATTTTTGCAGACCAGAAGATCGCGATCCATGCAGGCTGATTCCAACCGGTCCTTTTAGATACCTACCATAGGGAACGCTTATGTCCAGCAGTGGACTTCCTACGTCTAAAATGATCATGATGATGATGGTAGTAAATTTATTTCTTCTTGAACTCATCTCTACAACCATGTAAAAGAATTGTCTACACATTGAGATTTGAGACGACGAGATTTATTTTTACGTCAATAACTACCTACTGTCATTATTATCTTCTACATAATCCTATTATATATCATCACAAGTAAATAACAAACAACATACATAACACAGAGCGTAGTTAATTGTCGTTGTTTCAGCGTTGCCTATAATCAGGGGTGCGCCGCCGAGGCGCCGGCCGCCATTTGCAATGTGACACATCTACTGGGGATGGACGAGATAACGGCTGTCTGTGATCATGGGGCATTGATCTCAATTTGCTGTTGATAACTGGATTTTTCCGTACCTAAACCTACAGTAAATAAGTCGGGTAATATATAGATAGAACATACACTAAGTTTATTACACAGCTCTTTTATAATGTTAATTCTCCAAGAATAAGTTGGCCGAGAATAGATCCCTGTGGAACACTAATTTGGAATGTTTAATAAGGAAAATTTACGCAGCTTTTATATTCGAAACGTATGAGTTTCCGAAATTAGAATTCATAAATGGAAACGTATCTCATTACTAGATAATTATATGGAACTTATACTATCTTAATCGTCTTGTAAATTGTGTCAATGTACTCAAAAGCTTTCTTGAAAGTATATTTGGTTCAAATGTAGACGTTTACTTTACTGGAACAGAATCAATGTACTTTGCATGTTAAGTTAGCATTCATTGCTTATAAACTTAAATACATCAGTTATCTGCTTCTTATCAGCGTGTCCTGCTACAATATGATACACGACCTGATGGTCACCACTGAAGTTGCCAAACTCGCCGTCTGATTCTAGGCTGATTCAATTCAAATACAACCGGGCCTATTTAATTCACAATATTTTTATTTTCGTTTGTTGCAAGTTCATTTATATGTAAGTGGCTAATACTGGTCGCGGGACCAGGGATTACCGTGACCCCGGTACGTAAAGGGCTATTGAAAGACACCGTGGATTTTAGTCAGTACAAGTCTGACAGTCCCTCCCGCCCTGCCCTGGGTGGGAGGACTCATTTGATAATTTTACCACGAAAAAAGAAAAAAAAAGTGGCTAATACTAATCAAACAAAATTTCTTTATTCACTTCTTTTCTATGTCTTTATTTGAGGTGACCACAACTCTTGCTCCCCACGTCACTATATCACCCACCCACTCACAACCCATTATCTTATTTTCATAACACTAGCCTAGTAATTCTTCGTAGGCGCTACAATCAGTGACGTCACTGGCACAGACGGCACGTCATTGCCTCAAGTGGTATGGCGTCATGGCAGCACAGTGATAAAAACCAATCAATTTCGCTTATCACTTATCACCCACGCTTCTAATGATTGATGTGCGCTTTTTTATGTTTATACAAGGTGTTTTGTTTTGGATTCATTGATTTCGTATATTGATTAATGATTGGGTAAATTTATGTACGTATTTTGACGTTGCCTCAATTGGCAGCATCAATAAAGCAGGTTGAATTGGGTTGTAGATGGTTTTTGTTTTAAAATGGAACAAATGCAACTCGCTTATTTGTCTAACTACAAATTATTGAACAGGGGGAGTGATAAGAATTATGAACTCATACTTGTAACTACAAAAACGTTTAGTTAAATGTAAGTAGCATCATCACTGTTTCTTTTTTGTTCAAAGTTCACCCTGTTCCTTCGGTTGCCTTTTGCGCTCCGAGACTACGGTGTCCTGCTTAGATACTCCAGTGACCCTGGCAGATGTTTGGCGCTATTGAAGCCAACGTCAGTTTGTTCCTTAAAGCGCGCGTGGAACTCTATGCGTCGTCTATCCGGGCCTTGTCCTTGATCAGACGGCGAGTTACCTAAAAATCGCTTTCCATAAACCCGAAACTGTATCTTAAGTTACTCACACTTTTATCAAAGTAAAAGATGAAATCTCGAACACGAACAGAAACAAATGTACCTTTAAAGAGATTATGCAAAAAATATTTTAAAACAAGCTAGCAAGTAGCAATCATTTACAATGATTAATGGACACGCTAAAGTTGCACAAAAATAAATAAACGATGATTGATGAACGGCGGGCATTACACCAACTTTATACCGAATAAGAGGATTTGTGCACGATGTTTATGTTTTTTTATTTACTTCGGAGCCGAAACTCGGAGGAAAGTGTATTAATTTGGAAGCAGAAACTTTTATAAAGTAAAAGAGGTTACAGAGGTTCGTCAAGTCTATTCAAAACAAAATTTATATTTTAATTTAAATAAGTTTTTTTGTATTTTAGTGGATCTAGAATTGCGCGTTCAAAATATAGGCGGAGTTTTATTTCAGTGACAATATATTTTGTCAAAAATCTAGTACCGTTTTACAGTTCGAGACACACAATGGTGTGTGTACTTAAAAAAATTTTAAATTAACCCCATTTTATTTTCAAGAATGTCTTGAGAGGTTACCGCGGTCTTGGGTATACGTACAGGGTAGATGTTTAGTCACTATAAGTTAATAGCCGAGTAATAGCCGTGGTCGTATGCCACCTAGCCAATGTAGATTGTCTGAAACAACCGCAGGTGGCACACGACCAAGGCTATTACTCGGTCAAATGAACATTGTTCTTGTTTTATACTTTTCAGTGCGCGATTTTTTCGTATTCGGGTTTTAGTTCACTTATTTTTTATTTACACTATTTTGGGGTTATATTATTTGAAGTAAGTAATTTATGTTACATATAGGTATAGTTTTTGAGTTGTGAATTTAAGATTTAATTGGGTGGGGAAAAGTTCTATTTTAATCTCTATTAATTAATTATTTGATATAAGAATAAAAGCAAAGTAGCGAGTGAATTTCAAATGTACTCATTAAGCCTTTTCATTTGATACCCATGTTGACATTGTTAGAAACAGGTAAAGTACCTAGTAAAAGCTATATAATGTTTATATATTTCAAATCTGCTCATCAAGCCCTTTAATTTGATACCCATGTCGATACTGTGCGAAATACATTTTTTTCGGTCACGACTTTACAAGGGGGTGTGAGGGCGCCATATTGGATTTGGTGACATGTCACCTACCCTATAACCGGACAACTAAGACGCTTCTAACGACATCTCATTTGTCATGTAATATAATACATGTAGTTTAGAAGTTATGAGGGAACAAACAAACATACCAGTCAAAATCATAACTCTCCTTTTGGCTTTGCCGTAGTCGGGTAAAAAAAAGTAACCTTGAATTAACGATCATAACATGCGCAATTCTGTGCAAATATTTGCATATATTTCACAGAAGTACGCATGTGCAAATGTTTGGCTGAAAATAAACAGTTGTCATTATAGATTTACATACTGTACGTGTTGTTTACATTTTTATTTGTATGGGATTAACTATTTTCACCGTTTTTTACCGAATTCAGAAAGGAGGAGTTTATCAATTTGGTCGGTTTTTTTTTCAAGTTTTTATTTACTTTCACCTGTCCCGTTGTCTGTTATCAAATCTTGCAAGTTTTTGATCCACTTCCGGTTTCTAATTGAGTTGAAATTTTGCACGTATATGTAAATCGTGGCAATTCAATATTATGATGACATGAAGTTGATCTGATGATGGAGCTGGAAGGTGAGTTTAGGCTTTCATTTGATTTGTCTTGACGAGCACTTTGTCTATCGCAAGTATTTTTTTTTACAATAAAACCTTGTTTTTAAAAAAGTTATTTTTTTTTGTTCGGAGCAGTAGGTACACCCGTTTTTTTCTAATCAGTGTAAAAAACAATTTTCAAAATTAATTTCGTACAAAACTAAAAAACCCGTCATTTAGCGACGATGTCGAAAAATTCTCATTTCATTTTACAAATAAACGAAACCTGTTCTAATGAGTCTGAAGTTGAGATTGAACTGGGAATAGGAGGAAACAAATAAAATTGGAATGAAAAGAAAACAAGGAAACTGAAGCGAGCGCACCCTTCAGTTGGTTTCACGTACGTTACACGACTCGAGTTGAACGTGAGTAGGGTTGCCATTTCAAAAATTTGGAAACCAGGACAAGACGCGTGGAAACCCCGGATTTTAGAGTCCAAAACCCGGACATGAGTCCAAGTGCGCACCGTGGCAACTGCTGCGTCGGGAGGGGTGGGGGACGGTGAAGTGTGCGTGTGTGTGGCGAGCAGCCCAAGAATTAAAATTTTTAAACCCGGACTACAAAAGAAGCCCCCCCGGACGCTCCCCGGATGCCCTCTAAACTAGGACAAATCCGGGGAAACCCGGACGGATGACAACCCTAAGAGTAAGGAGCATTTTCTACTTAATGTGAGCAATTTTTAACATTGGTTTTCCATTGTTTGTTAGATTACCAGTAAAAGAGAAAACAGAAGGAGAAACTATATGATACGTGGCAAGCCTTCTTTTCCATAAGAGCTTGGCAGAAATTACATTAGGCCACCGGTTGTAATCTTTGCAGCCGCTGGCAAAGACTAGTGAGTTATAAATACACTACTTCAAACTTAATATCTGAGTACAAGTTGTAGATGAACTAGTAACCAAAACACTAGTTTGATCACACAGGGGAATAAAGATTGTAAAGCAACAGACTTGGTACTGAACCCAAAGTTTACCACACTGGTTGTGATAACCGGTTTAGTAAGTTACTTAGTATGCTGGAGAACCTAGGGTCTGATATAGTTCACTTTTATTTTAACTTTTAGTTGAATTGCAAGTAAGTATAGAAAGAAAGTGGTTTTCGCGTGACCGAAGCGACGCCAAGACGTGGCCAAGACGTATTTGCTCTGTTTGGCGTCGTTCATAAAAAGCCAGCTAATAAAACTGCCACGCCTCGGTTCGCTGCACCCAGTTTGACGTCTCGTATCGGCTCGTTATCGCTTCGGACTCGGTCCGGTTCGCTATCGCCTGTCTGTTTGACAAAGGCTTTATCGATAGCCGCCCTGTGCGAAGTCACCGCTCAGAGCGGCAACCCAGTAACGCAGCGATAGCAGTGTCGCCCCGCATGCCTCCTTGCTCGGAATCAACACGGTAGGCGCACAGCTGTGCAGCGTCTACTTACAAGTTCTTCTGCTCACTAGACTATTCAAAAAAGAGTCGATGATGAGATCAAAATGGGTGAGAACACCCGCCATCTATGCCGCCTGCATAAAGTCTAATTAACATAGGGTAATAGAAACACTATTCAATTTATCAAGGACTCTTAAGATACCAATTCCTAATTCTCAATCAATCTTGAGACTTGAACAAACAGAATCTACGACGCTAATCCTACCAGTAGACATTACAGTACCAGTCTCATACCAAGTGCCCTCAAAACGGGTAGCAAACACTCGAACACTCGCCACTCGACCACTCTACTCGCCCGCTCTACTCGACCGTCTCGCAGGGACCTAACTGAATTAAACATTTAACTGGGGACTGAAAACTGAAAAGAAATGGGTCACGTCACGTAGTTAACTTTCTTGATTAAAAGAAAGATTTTTGTAGCATGTCTTTATGGGGTTGCTTGAAGACAAAACCATTTCTTTAAGTAGATGTGTTTTTATAAGAACCCCTTCTTCCTAACAAGAAATTGACCTACAAAAAGTGCTGATTAATCAATTTTTTTTTGTGATAGAAATCTTAATGTTATAGTAATATTCTCAGCAAATGAGCCCGCCCGCCCTGGGTGGAGCGCAAAGGACTGTAAGATCTTTATTGGCTTAAGGTTCATCCTATTCATGCGGTTTCCCTTTGCGTTCCAGGAACACCGTATACTGTTTAGGCAGTTGCTGATTTATGAGCCATATTTTGATTTTGTTTTGCAGTCAATAATTTTTATTCTAATTACGAGTAGATACAAGTAATGTTGTCAGGAAATATTTTCAGAACGACTAAAATTGTAGTTACATTTTATAAATAACTAGCTTTTGCCCGCGACTTCGTTCGCGTGGAATAGTGAAAACTATCCTATGTCCTTTCTCAAGTTCCAAACTATGTCTGTACCAAATTTCACACAAATCGGTTCAGTAGTTCAGGCGTGAAGAAAAGACGGACAGACAGAAAGACAGACAGACAGAGTTACTTTCGCATTTATAATATTAGTTTGGAAGTTTGGATTTTATTTATAAATAAGTTTATTTATAACATTCAGAGATTTTCCCTTCCCTAGAACATTACAATTTTCACAGAAAATATCTCAAAAGCACCACGGTATACCGCTAAAGCTGCGTACAATTTACTTTTCCCCGACACCAATGATTGGATCCCACTTTCCAATTATGTAGATTTTTCCATTTATTTCCACAACAGTGCGTAATATATAAAGTCGATGTCGGCCCAGAATTCCTCACTCCAATCAATATTTATACATATATGTGTAGTAATATGGGGAAGGTTATTTTTATCTTCAAGATTCAGAAGACCAATCCAACTGACTACGATAAAAGAAAATGAAACAAACGAATCGCGGAAATACACCAAGTTCTATCTCAAAGAAATAACAGATATAAACTGTCTGAAAGCAAATTAAACGTTACTTAAAATGATTCAATAAGACAGTAATTAATCGTGTTTAATTGTTAAGGAGCTCTCTCGTGAGATAAGATTTGGGATCTTAAAGCGCCACTTTAGCAATGTTGCTAATAGAATAACGATAAAATTGTTCTTACTTACGTACTTAATACGTAGATGTAAATATAAAAAACTTTTAGCAAAACGAATTGAATTTCACTGCTATTTAGTTTATTCAAAATGAGGCCAGATTTGAATAATAAGAAATTAGGCTGGGGTTTAAAATGGCTCTAAATGAATTCAGAATTATTAGGGCAAAAGGGATGCGCGTTAAAGTATCCAAAATACTTGCGGGCATTTTAGAGAAAAGCGAATCTCGTCGGTATGCAAATTGAAGGTCCAGAAAATTAGAACCCCTTTTACCTATGTGAGGTTTCTGTGTGTTTCTCATGAAAAACTGGGAAGTTATGTGGATTTTAGTCAGTTAGCTATAGATAGAATACACTTTATTATGCATCATCATCATCATCATCATCAGCCTATAATGTTCCCACTGCTGGGACACAGGCCTCCTCTCTGTGAGAGGGTGTGGGCCATAATCCACCTAGCGGGCCCAGTGCGTGTTGGTAGATATCACATGTCTTCGAATTTTTGGTTCTAGGACATGCCGGTTTCCTCACGATGTTTTCCTTCACCGTTTTGAGAGCAGTGGTGATGAAATAAGTTACACAAAGTAATGTGCCTGGCAGGGTTCGAACCCACGACCTACAACTCGTAAGTCGGGGCCGATACCACTGGGCCACTGGGCACAGCATATAAATTATTAGTACAGAGTATATCTCATACATAGGGTGACACAATGGGCGGTCTTATCGCTAAAAGCGATCTTTTCAAGACAAACTTTGTCAGTGTTTTATTTCAAAGTATTACTATCTGATCCAATATACGCTGTCATTTTTTATTGTGTGACAACTTCATGGACATCATGAGCTTACTCCACCCGGGGAAGACGGAAGGGCGTGGTTAGACTCGTCTGACTAAAAACACACAACGTCGTACCACAAAGCTATCTGTTGAACACTTTCTTAATTTTTTTTAACAAAGTGTAACTGCAAAACGATCCTCAGATCTATGTCAATTGCCATTTTGCAGTTGACAGTTTTATTAAACAAGTGTTTAACAAACGTTTAACTTTTTTGTAGTAAGACGGACTGTGTTTTCAATTGCCGCTTGGAAGAACTTGTGGAGAAAATGCGGGTTCACTTGCGCAAGCACCGCTCTCCGGCAGAACATACGTTGTACCGTACTTTCTGCATCTCGACAGTCAGCAGGGCCACTTTATGGATCCAACTGTAGTTAAGCACCATCTAGATATTGGCGACTTTAATATCATCTATCTATATGTATAAAAATGTTATGTTGGTTTGTGTATGCTTTAAAAACTCAAAAAGTTCTGCACCGATTGAGCTGCAATTTTAGCATGATATATAATTCGCATCAAGGATTGTTTTTATCTATTTTTTGCATCAGTCACATATATAACCGAAGATTATTGTGGAGAAAATCTACATACAAATCTGTTGCGCTGTGAAGCATTTGCGTGGCATAAGCCCCGTCGTCTACAACGCGACGCAAGCCTCCGATACCTTGCGACTTTGGTATCCAGGTGACTATCGTAATTCAAATCCATAGAGGTTTGTACACAGGCACGCATCAATGCATACCAAAGTCGTAAGATGCGTCGCCTAGTGTACGAAGGGCCTTAAACCTAATGCGTAGTTAGCGCCATAACAGAACAAAATCAGCTTACTAATTAAAGCTTTATTATATGAGTGACAAGGCTTTACATTTAATAGATAATTGTGCTCTGTGTTGTGACAGGACATTATTAAATGCATGTGCATTATGTTAGAAGTGACAACCCATTAATTAGCGACTTGAAACTTTAATTGGAATGCTCTTATTATGTTCATGTAGTTACAAAATGGCAGGTGTGTTGTACTCGCAACTAGACTTGAGCATTTACTTGTAAGTGAACATCGAGCCTTCGCTGTTTTTAATTTTATCGAAACGAACAGAGCCAAGAATAGAGCCAAATATCGCTACGAAAAAAGGATCGTTGCTGTTGACGTTCACTATCACATCTACTCCTTAAATCTCAATAACTGCAAGAAAATCCTTAAGGAAGCTTAAAATCAATGTCCTATGAAGATACAGAGAAGTTACTACTTGATCTTAAGTAACGATTGGTCAAATTAATGTAATTTTCTATTTATAATTAGTTAACTAAGTTAAACACCATAATTTTTAAACATCTTATATTGTATAGTCTATAGATTATTATGCTTATTATGTGATTATTTAATAAATTAATGGTACCTCCCTTCGCCTGAAACACATACATACCTAGTTCAGGCATAAATTATTTCTGAACTTGACATAGATTTAAGAAAAATTGTATTTAACGTATACCTTATGTTTTTTGAATAAATTTATTATTATTGTTATGTATTCTTTTATTCATTTTTAGACTTATAAATTACATTTTTAAATATTTTTACAAAAAAGCAATAAAAAACATTTAAAAATATAAAAAATAGCAGTCCACCAGCACCGGGAACAGGGTCCGGGCTACCGGTGGTCAGGGCTCCTGAGAGAGGAACCTCCTAACAATACGCGCCGTGTCTAGGAGTACTGCCTTCTGAATCAAGCGCTTGACCCAGCTACCCAGCGAGAGCCTCCCCAGGTGTTGGTCGAGGCTCTTGGCAATTAAGCCATTGGCAGACACGACTATCGGCACAATAACTGCTGTATTCACGTCCCACATGTCAACAACCTCGCGAGCCAGATCAAGATACTTGAATTGTTTATCTTTTTACCCGACTACGGCAAAGCCAAAAGGAGGGTTATGATTTTGACCGGTATGTATGTTTGTTTGTATGTATGTATGTTTGTATGTATGTATGTATGTTTGTTTGTTCCCTCATAACTTCTAAACTACTTATCATTACACGACAAATGAGGTCTCGTTAGAAGCGTCTCAGTTGTCCGCTGGTTATAGGGTAGGTGACGTGTCACCAAATCCTCTAGGGGATGAGAAGTCGTTATCGAAAAAAAAAATATTTGCGCACAGTATCGACATGGGTATCAAATTAAAGGGCTTGATAAGCTCATTTGAAATATACTATATACAACATATAGCTTTTACTAACTTATTTTCTGTTTCTAACAGTGTCAACATGGGTATCAAATGATAAATCTTAAATTCACAACTCAGAAACTATACATGTAACATAAATTACTTACTTCAAATAATATAACCCCAAAATAGTGTAAATAAAAAATAAGTTAAAAATAACTAAAACCCGACTACGAAAAAATCGCGCAATGAAAAGTATAAAACAAGAACAAGCCGTGGTCGTATGCCACCTAGCCAATAAAGATTGTGTGAAACAACCGTAGGTGGCATACGACCACGGCTTGTTCTTGTTTTATACTTTTCAGTGCGCGATTTTTTCGTAGTCGGGTTTTAGTTATTTTTAACTTATTTTTTCTGCTTTCACGAGGTTCTCGTCATGCGGGACCGTTATATCAACAATTATTGCGCGACGCTCCGATCGATCTATCACCACAATGTATATAATTATATTATTATTATTACTATACTTTATTTTTTGCTAAACGAACCTGTCCATCCCTTTATCATACATTAGAATGTTCTCTGGGTCTACAATAAAATAGCTAGATATTTACTACATGCATGTTACTGGACAACTCCCATGGTCAGAGTCGTGATAATACGAACTTTAGTCCACATTCATATCAGACGCTTTTTATTATTTATCAGTCTGGCATGTTGCGTTGTGCTGCTTCAGGGTTCCGTGGCGAATCCTTGAAAACTTCTGTTTTTATTACAAATCCTATCCTACTAATATTATAAACGTGAAAGTATGCTTAGATGGATGGATGTTTGTTACTCTTACGCACACAAAAACTACTAAATGGATTTGCATGAAACTATTTTTTATTTATTAATACATAGGATAGTTTGGATTCAGATTTTCCCGTGGGATACTTTCCCGTTGTAGCGGGTGAAACCGTTGGGAACACCTAATATTAAATAATATTACAAAACTAACGCAAAGGTATTTAATTAAACGAATTTATGCTTTCAACGACGTAAGTTCCAATGTCAAACTATCCAAATATAAATAGATTATATAAATAGACTCCTACTTTTAGAATACAAAGAATTAATATGTGGTTCAAAATAACCTTCTGTTGGCACAATATAAAGTAGTTTGCGAACTTTAAACTATGACGGTAACACGGGGCCCGAGTCAGCTGAAAGTTATAACAGTAAACTTGCAATATTTACTACAGGATCGGGTTTAACTTTAATCTAAGACTACAGTAAACTGCACTTATGAATTCAGGGTATAGATTCCGATAGGTTTAACGTATTAAAGTGAAAAATTAATGACACACAAAAGAAAATCATAAACATCTTTTTTTTTCTTGATTATCGATTTTCTAGAGCATCAACAGAGCCTTAATGTGAGATTAGGGAATGAGATGGAAAAAGAGGAATGAGATGGACAACCAGCGACCAGTCCACTTAGGCTCTTGCTCAAAAAAATGGACATCGCCAGCAGTGGACGATGCCGACTAACTGTATCAATATAACTTTCGCATAGTGCAGCAAACAAACAAGAAAGAAAAAAAATACTTTTTAACAAAGGCTTTAAAATGATTTTCCGATTTTTATTAGTCTTAACATATTAAATCTTGAACCACAACCATTTTAAATAAACTCGTTTAACAAACACACACATATACCAAACACTAAATTCAGTCTAATTCTGTCTGAGCCATTGACATGAGTAAAATTATGAAAAAAGAAATACACGTGTCTACCTTCCTTCAAGGAATAAAGTCCGGGAATTATACTATGTTTACTTAAAAGCACCACTTTTTCTTCGAGAGAAATTGTTACTCCCTTGCTCACGATAAGACATAAATCTTTCCTAGAAAACCAACAAAATATTTCACCAAATACAAGAAACAAATGAATATCATATTATCTGTGGTTCTTAATATCTACCCATGCCAACAATTACCTACGCAGAAATCTCATAGGACACCCACAAAAAAAAAACGTAATAAATATTTCACTTTTACGGAACTTCACCCCAGTTCCCAATTCCCAGATTCTCCCTGCACTACAATATACAAAAAAGTTACTTACAAAAAAAATTGTACCAATAAAATTAAACAAACGAATATTTTATACGGAACCTCACCCCAGTTCCCAGTTACAATTTCCCAGTTCCCAGTTCCCATACAGCTGAGAGTGGTGACGTAATGGCTCCCTTTGTCACATTACCGTATTGTTACTTTATGGCCTTACTTACTTTTACTTAGTACGACGTATTTTGCTACTTACAGTTGTAATTGTTTTTATTTCCTTTTTCCTTGCGAGAATTGATGTTAATAACATTTTGTATGTATGTTTATATTAAGGGTTTTATGTGTACTTTATTAAAGGGATATTCAATTAGGTTTGCTATTGCTAAGAGCAATAGCTCTCTTCTCCCATGGGAACGTAATACCGGGGTAAAAAGTATCCTATTAGACTGTACGAATTACCGTGACCCCGGAACGTAAAGGGTTATTGAAGGACACCGTGGATTTTAGTCAGTACGAGTCTGACAGTCCCTCCCGCTCTGCCCTTGGTGGGAGGTCTCATTTGATGATTTTTTTTAATGTTGATGATTTTTTATTTTATTCGTGCCAAATTTGAAGTAAATCCATGCAGTACTTTTTGAGTTCATCCTGGACATACATACAGACAAACAGACAAAAATTCAAAAAACTATATTTTTGGCTTCGGTATCAATTGTAGAAGTGTCCATTAAATCCCCAAGTGTCCATTAAAAAATAAAATTCAATGTACAATTTTGACTTTCCTACCATTTTATAAATATATACCATCACGCTACAACCAATTGGAGCCGAGCAGCGGGGATGAAACCGCGGGGTACAGCTAGTATATTAATAAAATCAATCAATCACACAATTTCAACATCCCTGTTTATGCCCACATCACACGATTCAACACGACATACGATGAACAAAAAACCCGTATGTGTATACGCTTTCTGCGTTCGCGAACTATGAGTAGAATCAGATATGATTTCACTTCATGTAAAGCGATAGCACACGACGGTGTTCAGTTACCAACTTGTCTCGTTTATAGGTTAACGCCAACGTGTTGTCAAGGGATACGCTTTGACAAGAGTCGTGGGAAGGGTACTTTATAAGGGTGTAAGTGATCTTCGATTTTGTGGGTTTTTTTTTTGTAAGGGTTAAAGGGTTTTGTGTTTTGGTTATGTAAGTATTAAAGAACAGCGTACTTGTTAAACTTTTTAACGCATCAAAATTCGAGATAGGGGTCTCGTGACGTCAGAAACAAGTAATATTTTTTTTTGGGACAATCCCACCACACTATTCCCAAACCACTGCAACTCCTGAAAGCCAGAATCAACAGTGGCAACCACCAGAAAAGCGCCGAGACAATGAAGCTCGACGTGTCCCGGAGAATGAATTTACCTGTCTTGGATCCTGCAACGAAATTAATCAGAAAAGAATAGTGGAGGAGTAGGAAAAATATGTTTCCACTTCCCTTCATGCAAGCAGGAGATAGAACAAAACAAGGCCAATAGGCACAAAGGGACATTACAACTGGGAGAAGCCCAGTTGCCTAGCACCACGGGTAAAAATGACTACTAATATTAATGGGTCCTAAATTGTGAGCTGCTATATTTGATTCCAATACTAGGTATGGCAAAAACGCTTGAAGCAGAAGCATGTAAAACTGGACTTGTTTGTGACATACATATTTTGGTCAATTTTGGTTTCGTTTAAATAAGTATACATGCTCGTATTATTACCTATATTCAGCCAAACGAATGTTCTATATATGTGTTTAAGTTAGCTATCCCGTTCAACCGTACCGTACCGTTGCTCGCAGTTCCTTACTCCTTTCAATTTTGATATTTCCCACGTAACTTCTTAATACAATAACACACCTTCCCAATGATAAAGGCGTTAACGCATAAAATAATTTCAATCAGGTAAGTAATAATCAACCTAAACATGAATTCCATTAAGATCTTTTAGAGACCAAATGAAGCTAAAACCACGTTTATAAATCGATTAGAGACACGGCCTTCAGAGGGCAATTTAAAGAGGCTTCCGAGACGAAAATAAATTGCGGATGAAAAGAAGAGAAAATAACATGATTACCACACTTCTTTGAACATTATTAGACTGTGTAGTGAGTGTTGATTGGTTGACACCCACGCCACGGCGCGGATATAGTATTTTTTATTTAAGTATAGAGTGTTGCTAACTTTTGCCAGTGGCTCGCGAAAATTATGGTGGCCCATGAGGTTAGGTCCTAGATTTTGCGACCTAAATGTAATCTAGATGAGATAGTTTGGTCGCGGGACTCAGGAATTACCGTGACCCCGGTACGTAAAGGGCTATTGAAGGACACCGTGGATTTTAGTCAGTCAAGTTTGACAGTCCCTCCCGCCCTGCCCTGGGTGGGAGGACTCATTTGATGATTTTACCACGATAAAAAAAAAGATGACACAGTTTGTTCATACAGTTAAAGAGAAATGCAATAACAAAATTCTTAAACTGGTTGCAGCTGCGAAGAACATTCCATTTCTTGTTTGGTTTGTAAAACCTTTATCTCTTTTAGTTATTAACTTTAAATCGTAGTCTAGGTTGCCAAACCATAAGCTAGGATCCAATTTTTTATTGTTGATTCAAAACTCAATTTAGATTCATAGTATGATCTTTTTGAAGAAAACTGTAGACTTATAAATTCAGGACAACAGAGCCAAGAGACCATTCTTTTCCATCCTATAAACATCATCTGTCCACAGCCTCCCGGGACCATTAGCGAAAAGAGGGTTAGTCAACATAATAACGCTAATATTTTAAAAATAACGATGAAACCCAAAACCCCGTTGTTTCAAAACGATGTGAAATTACGATACTCATTAGAAACTTTTTAGGAGGAACGCTAAACATACACAGAGAGTTAAGTTAAGGTCACTACACACGTGTGTACTGTATTATTCAGAATTTGCTATACTTTTTTTTAAACAATTTGATTGACAATGAATTCTTGGCTGGAGTAAAAAGGACGGTCAGATTCGTACTGACTAAAATCCAACGTTCTTCCTCGAAAAGCCCTTTACGTTCCAAGATCACAGTAACCTGATTATACAGTCAAGCGACCCTTGTAAACGCATACGCTTTCGACGCACCAAGAAGCGGTATTGAAGCATTTGTATAACAATTGAGTACTTTCGGTTTCGTGTTGAACAAATGCTGCCGGTATAAATAAGTGTGAAAGCCCTGAGAAAGATTTGAAATTGAAAAAAAATATATATTCATCTAAAAATTAATCCAATTTTACTTTGAAACAAGTGTACAGTTGATAGGCACCGCGACTCCCACGTCCGCCCACTCGTGGGCTTTTGCCCAACGACGTAAAATAACGTTCAAATTGCTTGCCAACATTAATCTGAATATAATTAGTTTACGCGTGTATTATACATATACCTAAACCTATTCGATTTTATGGTAATCCGTATACATGTTTCAATTTTTACTAAATGCGAAGGTTTATGACGATGAATGGATAGATGTTTGTGAATCTTCCACGCAAAAACTACTGAACAGATTTGAATTAAAATTGATATACAGATAGTTTAGATCTTGGTTTAACACATAGAATATCTCAGTACAATATTATAAATGTGAAAGTTTGTATTCATGGATGTATGTTACTGTTTCGCTCAAGAACGTATGAAATGTAGCACTAAGATCTTTTACATTAGTTTTTAGTCGATTAGAAATCTGCCAAGATTTTAACCAATTTTCAGAATCTCAATAACAATTCTCGACAAATTCTATGAAACATAAAATTGCTCTATCAAATTTAAATCACGAGTACTGGGACATCATAGTTTCTGCTACAAAAAGCCGTCAGGAACGAAGCAAAGGTGAAGTTTTCTTTGAAATAGAAACACCCCCACTTGTTGCCGACGTGACACAAAGACCATTAATCATACTTCTTTAGAAGTAAAGCATAAAAATATAGCCAGAAATAGCAAAGACAGCAAAAAAAATCGTGTCGCTCAGTTGTTCATATAAAATTGGTAATTGTTGATTGGCGACCCCGGCAGGCTTTGGCCCTCTAGAGGGGAGCGCCGTCATTTTTTGCTGACACTCTTTGAGGCGCGCTGCGGCTGGGGTGGAGGGAGGACGCAGTCCTCTCTCTCACGCGGCCCGCCTGCTCCTTCGCGAGCATGACTGCTTCGCAGAAGGAGGTGACCGCTTCCCACTCCGTCTCGCCCCGCAGCATGGCCTCGACCAATGCCGGGCGCGAGAGGTCTCCGCCTATCGTCGTCGTGAGGACACGGTGGTGCTCTGCCCAAGTGGGGCAGTCCTCCACCGTATGCTCCACCGTGTCCTCCGGACGATCCTCGCAGTGATGACACTAAGGCATTTCTTCCCTCCTCATCAGAAACCGAAACTTCCGTATCCGGTGAGAACCTGCGTCATGCGGTAGGTCAGGACGCTGTGACGCCTATCCAGCCACTCCTCAAAGAGGGGTCTTACCGCCGCGATTGCGGCGTGCCCGAGGGTGGTTGGCTTAAAAGCTGTTTGCCTTTATTTGTTTGTTCATGTTCGACTTAAAGGAAGAGGGCAGGTAGTGTTTAAATAGCGCCGTCTGTTATAGGCAATATCTCCGTGTCGTTGACCCTTCCTTACGTGATCAATTACGATGCACGCCTAGTTTTCTCTACATATATTTCAAGACGAGATTTCTGTTATTTTTTTCCTAAATGTCCCCTTCACGTTATTCTCCAAACACGCCTGACTTTCATGGTACATTTCCATGGGGCCACTAAGTTTAACATGCTTGTAACGGAGAGGGAATTCCCATATTTTTATTGAAATAAATATTTACTTTCCCATTATATTTTAAAGTCGTGGAGTCCATTGAAAGGTTGTCTGGAAGATATCGCTTACAGCAAGAAGAAGCTTTTCTAAGAATTATTCCCACAACTATGGGAATAATTATATTCGTAAAGTAAGCCTGATAAAATTAATGTATTTTTTGCTGGTTTACAGTTTCTTATTTTATTTATCAGTAGAAACTCCATTCGAATTACGATTGTGCAGCCACGAAACACACATAACAATCACACTAAAAACATGGTTTTAAGTATCCTTATTTAGTTTCTTCTTTTCGATATATATAGCTTTTTTTTTTTTTTGTCTTATTCTTGTTTTTTTTTTTTTATTTTATCTTATTTTAATTATAATTTTTATTTTTAGTTCTGTATAATATAATGTACATATAGCAAAAAGTTACTGAAGAGCGAAGTATCCTACTACAGGTATTTCATACCTAAATGGATGCTTCAAAAACTAGTTTAGCTGTACAAAATTTGTTTTTACCAAATAAAGAATTTTGAAAGAATTTTGAAACGCACTGTCTTAAACAAAATGAAAATTACTATTTATATCAGTAGCAGCCGATTATAAAACTTAGTCATTAATTTAAAAAAGAATAACAACATTTAGTTTCATACATTTTCCTCATAAAAAAGAAACAGTTATCTACGTCATTTGCAGACAAACTGATTGGCTACGCACTTCTCAAGACAACCAATCAGAAACGATTTAATGACTGTTAATGACGTCACTTACGTCATTACTTCTTGCATTGGAAATTCCCAAGTGATGCGTAGAGACTTCTGACATCATAATTTTATGTACCGGGGTAACCATGTCTAAATAATTTTCGTATTCTGAATGCAGTTTGATGACGTAGCTATCTTGAGCTTAATCAAAGTTAACGAATACCTCTGTTTAATTTGGACAGAGATTAAAATGGATGTAATTAGTTTTACGTAAGTATTATGATTTCAATGTCGAAAGTCGGTCATTGTAATTAAAATGTTCACCAAGTTATTGTACTCTACTGATCAAGTTATTACTTTGTTTTATTATCCCTGCTTTTATATAGCATATTTTTATACGTTACATAGGATTTTTTCCTGTAGATTGGTGCGTTTACAAACGTTTAAACTCACATACACAAACAGTCAGATCTGTAGGTCATACAAATGTTTGCTCCGTACGGGAATCGAAATCATGACATGTAATGTAGCAGCCACTTCAACCGTGCCGACAAATTAAACGTCCAAACGGAAGATCCTAGGATGGATTTCCAAAACAAGCAAATTTTTTTTTGGCTTTTTCATAATGTATTCTTTCGCTGAAGTCCAGAGTATGACATTGTGCCTAGTGGATGACTGACAGTGTCGTTTTCTACTGCACGGGGATTACACATGTCGATATCTATGTACTAAGTGTAGGTGTAAAGGCGTAACGTATGTTGTCGCTGATTTCAAAGCCCCACATTCATAGCCAAATAATTACATTTCAACCGCTGTCCTTATGGCCATTTGTCAGCTTCTGGTACGTGATTGGACTAACAGAGAACATTGTAATTAATGGTTCGGACGCTGTTCACGATGTACGGAGACATCATCACTCACCATACTAATCTTCAGCTTTATAGGCTCTTGCTGACCTTTTCTAACAAGAGGAGAGAGAAAGAGAGAAACACATACAACGTGTTTAGAAATAAAGGCATTATTAGGCCTTGAAGGGCAAGATTTTTGTTATTTTTTAAGCTTGTTCCCAAAGACTTTTAGAACTTACGATAGGCAGGTCAATAATTTACTATTCCCTCGGGGTTTGCGTATTGGATTACAGTCCCTCGCAGAGGAAATGCCTATTTCCCAGCATTGGGAACATTAAAGACTGATTATGCTAACTGCTTGCTGTTGTTACTAGTGCAACGTGTTTTAGGTAATTTTCATATTATCTTATAGTCATTGAAATATGGTCACATGTTTCTATACCTTCTTCTCGTATTCAAAATATTTTTTACTTAATCCATACCAAATGGATTAAAGTTTGTTCAAAATGAACGTTTATTTATTACTGTTTTTTTATGTAAATAATTTATTCAATCTGTCGTAGCAATTTGTTTACAACCGTCAATACTGTCAACTGAATCAGTTTTAAATAAAATTAAATAATTTAATAAAAGTGTACTTGAGCTTTGAATGTTTTGCGTGTTTGTTTTACCTAAGGACTTTGTTAAAAGTTATAACTTTTAAAACATTATTTTAAGTTTGAAATAAATACCTGTCAAATCGACGTGCTGATTTTTATTTTGGATTATTTTTAGTAATATTGCAGTTGCGGGCAGCGAGTAATGGGCGACTCGCTGTCCGACCATGGACCATGCCCGGGTCGACGGCGCGTTGTGTTCCACGCGCGCCTCAAGGAGTGTCAGCATAGTGACGGGGCCTGTAGAGGGCCAAAGCCTGCCGGGGTCGCGGGACTCACAGATTACCGTGACCCCGGTACGTAAAGGGCTACTGAAGGACACCGTGGATTTTAGTCAGTACAAGTCTGACAGTCCCTCCCGCCCTGCCCTGGGTGGGAGGACTCATTTGATGATTTTACCACGATAAAAAAAAAAAAAAAAAAATATTGCAGTCCAACTCACGTTTATTTTTCACAGCTGTTTCTGACTGAATATCTTTAAAATTCAGATAGGCATTTTGTTCGTTCATCAATTACAGGCAAATATTGAGATCAAGATTGCATCCAAGATAGATTATTTATTTAATCACAATTTTTCTTTTACGTGTGAATATGTACGTCAATAGTGTTTTATTCCCATGAAAACTTACATTGAGGTGTTATTGATGACATTCATTTTCTAACAAAATAGTACTAATTAAAAGTATTTACATAACTAAAACTACAAAAGTGAATATTGATTCATACATAAAAAAAAATTGCAAAAACTGCTGTTTATGAAAATTATTGCGTACGTAGAGTATGAAAAGCACATCAATAAAGAAAACCAAACCATAAATGAACTGAAAGTAATGAATAAATCATTTTTTTACTATTACTGACGAAAATCCACATAGCGCAATAATTAGACATCATATTAATTAGAATGTTCATTCAAAAATAAAGGTCAGGTTTTTGTTACGCGTCTTTCGCTCGACGTTAACGTTTAGCGTGGGTGTAGTGATTGGCGCCAACGCGCAAAGATTTAGCGAATTCAACGGCTCAGGGTAAGCAATTTTCACAGTGACAAAGCACTGTTTTGCATAAATGCTTCAAGATTTGATGAAACAAGGACATTGTGTTTTTCTGAGCTTTCTACATTTTCACATGGGTAAATGAGGATATTTTTTTTGCTGAGAAAGGTTCTCTGTTTGTTTTGGGAATGGAGAGAAGAAGAGCAAAATTGTGGCTAATGAATGGAATAGACCGAGTTCTAGCAGTGGCACATTCTTCGTCATCTGTCTAGGCTTTTCCCATCTCGACACTGTTGGCGCAGTGGCTTAGCGATCGACTACTGTGCAGCGTATCGCGAGTTCGATCCTTGCGATACAGGAGTATTCCTAGTACGGGGTGGTAAGTCCAAAAAAAAGAAAAAAAACAGCCTTTTAATAAAATATTCACGTAGTTAAAGAAATACGTTTTAAAAATGAATTCTGTATTTTACTTACGGAAAAATACAGGTTCATAACTATAAATAAGTTCATAATTCGTATTATTCAAATAAATAAATCAACAACCGGTAACAACGTAAATGTGTTCTCAAAGTTTAACAAAATACGTTTAAGCAACAACAATAACAACAGACGTTATGGTTTACATTTGTTGTTAAGAGATGTACTCGTGGAATCATCGAGTGAGACTTTGGAGAAATAATTTTATATGTTCTTGTTTACCGAAAACTTCTGAATCGAATATATATGAATACCTATGTTTTGTTTTTTTTTTAAGGGAGTTCTTATAATTCGCTTTCTGGTGACTATAACCTATTGTTCGTAAGATTTTGTTAGCTGTAAGTCCTCCATAAAAAAAATGAATAGACAAAAGTGTTTTTTTCTTTGAATACCGATATAATTTTTCAGGCAATTTTTTCTGATTCCATAATACTGTGGATTAAAATCAATAAGTGCTGTAGGAAAAAAATGAGTGTGATGTGACATCGATATTTTAACAGTAGGTTTTGAATCTTCGATATTCAAATACGTACCCGTGTAAAAAGTGTGTTTTGATTGAGAACTTCAAAATATCTAATCTGAGTTAAGAAATATAAAAAATACAATAACATTGTTACAAAACTTAAGTCGGTTATAAAAATGTAATTAAGAATCTTTTTTCTTAAAAGTGTCTGTATTCTCAACATCTTTATTTCAGCTATGTAGAGATCTGCAAAATAACTATCAAGTAATATAAGTTAAAAGAAAATTTCTGTTGCAAAATATAATACTGAAAAGTTTTATAAGAAATTTCAATGCCAAGAAACACGCTCATTTTAAATGATACTAAAACACACACAGATACAAAAAGATTTCAGTACCGTGCATTTAGGTCAATCTGACAATAAAGGCTTAATTTCTTCTACGCGGCCCACACAAAACGCCTGCAATCATAATAGTTGGAAATAGGGGTCAGGACATTTTGACCTGCCTACTCATGCTTCATTTTATATTTTCATTCGTAATAAAATTGTGCCAACAAATAAGCCTTTTTCAAACAGACAGGCGTGACGAATGCGAAGCATGATGTTTTTATTTGTAATGTATGGAATTGTTTGAATCCAGTCACATAGAAAAGTGAAAGCGATTCGATAGCGTGACAGAACTATCGGACTGACGTCTCGCTTCGGTTCGGTATCGCTTCGGAAACGCTTCGCTTTCGCCTGCCTGTTTGACAAAGGCAATACAGTAATTGATAAAATCGCTAACGAGTCATGTTTCCGAAATGTAAGTTATTCAAGTTTTAAAAAAATAATGTATGCAGCACTGATGGCGCCATTCTAACTTCGATAGCTTATACGAGTTTTTCGGGAACAAAACAGTTTTGAAGATTTTGTCTCACACATCCTTTGCTTATATGATATCAACTGGTATAAAGCGCAGCCTGTTTTTTGCAACTTTAAATTGCGTAAAGTAGGTAACCCAGCCTGCCGGGGTCGCGGGACTTACGAATTACCGTGACCCCGGTACGTAAAGGGCTAGTGAAGGACACCGTGGATTTTAGTCAGTACAAGTCTGACAGTCCCTCCCGCCCTGCCCTGGGTGGGAGGACTCATTTGATGATTTTACCGCGAAAAAAAAAAGTAAGTAACCCAGGCTCCATCCTAATTTATTAATAACCTCTTGACCAAGGAAACAACTCTTTTCCTAATATAATAGTGGCAAAAAGGTGTCTATAGGTAACCTTTTCGTTTTAAAATGTCAAAGGAATGATGATACTAGTAGAACTGCGAACCAACTTATCAACGCGGTTTTGTTCGCGAAGTCGAAAGTTTAAAGCTGCGACAACGAACTACCTACAATTGTTGGTAGGTGACTCTTTAAGTTCTCCATATATCAGGTCGTATTGTACCTTTATTTGTAAGTTATAAGTATACCTCAAAAGAAGAAAATATAGCCTATGAGCTATTGTTAAACAACACAATGTACTTTTCTTTTAACCATTTTGTTATAGTTTTTCGAAAAAATCTTTGTAGTCAATCAATATACATTAATACGTATATTAATTGACTACGAACATTTCTTCTTCAAACTAAATTTTTTATTAATATTTTAAAACTTACGAAACATCCCTGGTTTTCAGTGTGCTCCAATATTACGTGTAGACAGTAAACTTACCTGAAAATAATAAAAAATAATACATAAGTATCGCAAAAATTCAAAAGCTTAAATGATGAACATTTGAAGGTAAAACTTTTTTTTTACAAATTCATTCATGTGCAAAAGAATAATTGGGTCAATTAGTTCAAAAAAGCAACTTTTCAAATCACTCATTAATTTAAAAATTATTTTGCAGCTCGATGATTTGTCTATATTTGTTAAATACCCGCTGACGAAATAAAAGTTTACGAAGTAACAGAAATACCTTACATATTAAATGATACAGACAGATTCATAGAAAAATCTAAAGATAGAAAGATAGACATAGCGATGGATAGATACAGAGATAGAATGGTAGATGAATAATAGATGTAATTCACCGAAAATGTATTTAACTTCACTGTCCAGTTTAGAACATGAGACCCAATTGAAGTATGACATTACACTAACCACAATATATTTGACAAGCGGTTAACCAAAGTAACACCTTTCTGAAGATAATGATTAAATAATAACACAAATATTCTTAGCGGGATATAAAGTCGGTACTAAACAGTATAATATTTCAAGCAATAAAAATGCGTAGGTGCATATAACACCTACGTATGTATCCATAAACAGAACTGACATTTTATAGAAAGACTCTTGCAAATATTTCTACTTAATCCTTTTGATACGTCCTCGTTCCTGCTGTATAGGCATCTTTTAAAAAATAAAAATGCATACCATATAATGTCGAATTTCAAACAACAGCTGGACAAATCAACCATCAGAATGGGTGCCAGAAGAGAGTATTCGATGTCGTGGCAGGCCCAAGCGAAGATGGCGGGATGAGTTGTATCCCTTCATGAAGGACTGGACCACGGTCGCAGATAGCCGCGAGAAGTGGAAGGACTGGAGGGAGAACTTTGCCCAGCAGTGGGACACTATAGGCTGATATAATAATAATAATAACTCTTGATTTGGCTTGCGAGTTAGTCGATATGCGGGACGTGGATTCAAACGATCATTGTGCCGATAGTCGTGTCAGCCCATGGCTTAATTGCCAAAAGCCTCAACAACATCTAAGGAGGCTCCCGTTAGGCAGCTGGATCAAGGGTCTGATTCAGAAAGCAGTTCTTCTGGACACGGCGTGCATTGTTAGGAGGTTCCTTTCTCGAGAGCCCTGACCGCCGGTAGCTGTACTCCGTTTTTAATATCGGTGGGTGTATTTATTAATGTTTTTTTTTTGTTTTTGTAAAAAATATTTAAAGCATAAGGAAAAAACAAATAAATGATAATAATAACTCCATTAGTAAAACCTTTGAAAACATTAAATAATCTTTCACAGCTCTGCGCCATCGCCACTAGCAAATATCCTAAATATAATTCTTTTGAATCGTCCACGGTCCTACATCTAAACCTTCTTTGAAAAATCCATACCAGACAAAATAAATACAAAATCTTTTCTTATATTTATCCTAAGAACGAAAAGCTTAAACCATTGAAGCCTATAAATCCTAACTCAATGCTTCTGCGAACTAGGATTAAATTGTATCCCTACAGAATCGAATGCACAAAGGCGTTCGGCGGAAATTTTTTCATAAATATGCATACAGTGTGACCATTGTGCATGTGATCCGATGTCGGGCGACAGGACTTTATATTTTACACTCTGTACAAGCTGATAGAATACTCTGTATAATCTATAAAAAGCGTTATGTATTTTTGCAAGGTTTTATTTATTTTCATTTGTCCCGTTTCTCTGCCTTTAAGAAAATCTTGCGAGTTTGCGATTGATCTGAAAATTTGCACCCATGTTACGTTACAATGGTCGCGGGTCTCACGAATTACCGTGACCCCGGAACGTAAAGAGCTATTGGAGGACACCGTGGATTTTAGTCAGTACGAGTCTGACAGTCCCTCTCGCTCTACCCTGGGTGGGAGGACTAATACATCATATTAGTAGTACTCCAGTCCATTTTACAACGTTAAAAAAAAGAAAAAAAAAATGTTACGTTACAATGCAATATTTTGATGACATAGATTGATCTGATGATGGAGTTGTAAGGCAGCCAGGGGAACTTTGTAATGAAACAACGCAATCCTATCGATTTTGGACTCGTTTGATTCGTCTTGATAACTACCTACTTTGTCTTTAGATAGCAGTTTGTACCTAATATAAACTTTTTTTAAGATGTAACAGAACTTAGTTGCATGTTTTTGCTCCGTGTTACAAAGATATTTTAAAGTTAATAAAATACAATGGAGGGTTTATGCACGTAAAGTGACCGTGTGTTCGAAGAAATTCTTAGAAACTTTTATGAAAAGTAGTAACGATCCGCCCTGCCTCGCACAGGTGCAATTATAAAATAAAATATAACCTATGACACCCAAGAATAATGTTGCTTTCTCCTGGTGAAAGATTTTGAAAATAGGTTCATTTGTTCCAGAGATTTCTTCCTGCAAAATAAACTTACAACTTTAAAGGTTATTTTGAAGACCGACTGAAAGTTGTCTGAAACTTCGTTCAAAATATAATAAGCTTTGTAAAATTTTGAATGACTAATTTGATGACATTGTCTACAACTGTGACAAATAGATCAAATTTTGCTAAGCAATTAGGTAAGCTTTATTAATTCAATTAATAGATGAATAAATATTTTAGTAACGGAGTTATTTATTACAGCGAAAAATAAATAAAAGCTATCAGCCTATCGTAAAATAATTTATCCGTGAGTTATAATATAACAATCATGTTGTCAAAAACTAAAATAAACACAATACATACCGATCTTATCATACAAATGCAATTTGATAATGTGTACATGGTTTAAGATCTATTATCAGGGGCGTATTAGGTAAAGGCGTTTGGGTTATACAGCCTGGAGCTCGTGGATATATAGAGCCCCATTTTCTGTATACCGTAAACGTGTTAGCGAGTAGTGGTCGTAAGCGAAACCCCTGAGCATGAGGTTGTGTTCAGTTCTCGGGTCGGGCAAGAAACTGTTATGGATGAAATGTACACTTTTGTAAATCCTGGATGGAAAAGTACACTTTTCCATCCAGGATTTTCTCACTAGCAGTCACGGAGCTTGAATTTGTGCCCGGTTGATGACAATATGGTAGCTTCTCTGTTAAATATTTAAATATACCTATAAAAATGGGCGAAATATAGGTGTAGGTACTGTAAGTATACTTACGCCATACCCTTCGAAGATTACAGTCGTGAAATTACGTTATTACCAAAACAAACAGTAGCAACATAGTCTAGAAACGCTAGCCATTACCCTACGCAATAAAACGAGCATAGGTTCAGAGCCCCGTCAAGTAATGTTCGCACGCATCCATTTGCCTAAAAGCCTGCGAACATTATTATGTGAATCAGAAACAGGATAAGTACTGCCTTTTATCCTTTATGGTAACGCGTAAGTGTTAATAGTTCCTTATGCCCGTTTTTACTAATGCTTAACAATATGTAATTAAATCTATACCTATTAATAAAAATCAATTGCCGAAATGTATGCAAGCATATTATCATTTTAGAATTGTTTTTAGATGTTGTATTTTGGGGTCTCGGCACATACGAGAAAACGTGACCCTTTTTAGGGTTCCGTAACCAAATGGCAAAAAACGGAACGCATATAGATTCGTCATGTCTGTCTGTCTGTCCGTCCGTGTGTCACAGCCACTTTTCTGCGAAAGTATAAGAGCTATCCTGCTGAAACTTGGTAATTAGATGTAGTATGTGAAACGCATGAGAATTCTCACACAAAAATAGAAATAAATTGGGAGTTCCCCATACTTAGAATTTGAATTCAAAAAAATAATAATTTCAAACCGGGTGTAACCGTGTAGGGTATCTATGGATTGGTCTTTAAAAATGATCCAGAGGTTACTAGTATAATTTTTTTTCTAAACTGAACAGTTTGCGCGAGAGAGTAACATGTGTGTACCCCCTGTAACTTCTAAAATAAGAGATTGCGTTCAAAGGCAAGCCTATCGCTAAATAAAAAAAAACTATTTTTATCGTTATCTAATTAAAATATAGATCTTTTTCATATACATTACTGAGTTATACTTTATTCATATTACGTATTTAGCGCCACATGCGTGGTCTCCGACTTGCTCGTAATGTCATTTCTTCCAATTGAAATCGATTCGCTTATCGCCCATTAATTTCGTATTTGCGTCAATGCGCCTGCGTTGATTGCAGTTTTTCTTTTTGTTACAACGGAAGAAAAATTCATAAAAGAAAAAGTCATTTGTCGTAAAAACAAAATAGTGTTTTTGACTGTCGCACTTCAGCGGGTCAAATTATTGTTGAAAAACAACTTCAAAGTCTCGTAACTTTTTCATTTCTAGTTATAAACTTGGACTGGAAGCAGACCCCAACATAGTTGAGAAAAGTCTAGGCAGATGATAATATAGAAACTACTCATCTTGCTATGATTTGCGAACTCCCTTCAGAATAGAACTTTTACTCACACTTCATTCACAAGTACTTTCGTAACTTACTACGACTGCGTCAATGAATGTCTAAAAACGATGTATGAAATGTAAATAAAGATATCACTACATAGTATAAAATAAGTCGCTGTCTGTCTGTCCCTATGTATGCTTAAATCTTTAAAACTACGCAACGGATTTTGATGCGTGTTTTTTTAATCGATAAAGTGATTCAAAAGGAAGGTTTATATGTATATAACATGCATAATATCATAGAGATTGCACCCGTGCGGAGCTGGGGCGGGTCGCTAGTTCATAAATGTTTATAAACAGATTTGCGTTGACACCGATTCTTTCTTCAAGAGTTCGCTTCAGACGAGAACCTACATAGTACTCACATGAATTGAAATGACCAAAAAAACTTCTGGACTTTAAAAGACACCTCTGAGTTTGTTTCAGTAGTTTCTTCTCAGAGTAGTCTACGAAACACAGACTTCATCTCGTTTGTAAAAAAAGACATGGAAAATTGTGTTTATAACTTTTTTTAGGTGATAAAATCAAATAAGTCCTCCTGCCCCGGGTGGAGCGGGACTTTCAGTCTCTGACTAAACTGCACCGTGTTACTTCAATTGGCTTCACGTTTAATGGTACGGTTATCTACTTAGACACTAGACAGTGCCGCGATCCAAAACAATCCTGCGACCGGAAAGCCTCGCGACCGGAGAGTCCCGCGACCGAACAGTCCCGATTCAAGACAGTTTGCATAAATAATATTTTTTTATAATTTCATTTATTTAACAGATGAACATTTTCTGTGCTAATAAAACACCTACGTACTAAAAGAGACATAAAATATGAAGAAGTATGGGTGTAAACCACGACCGCTTTTCCGCAAAATATTCAAACAAAACTTTAAACAGCTGTTCGTTAAAAATAAATAGAAACAAAGGTCAAACCAGATGGTTTTACACCTGCTTTGTTAATAACGTACATTGACCTTTTGTAAGCCTTTCTAGGGCCCACGCATTTCTCTGAAGAGACAAATGGAGATATATTGCGAACAGTTTTCATCTGCACCTGTTTTATTGCAGCTGCAAAAGAGCTTACATACTCTTTTTTTTTATCAGTTGCAGGATTTGTTCGGAGAGTTACCGACATGTACTAAAACCTTTCAGCTTAGTTGGGTGGCAAGATAGATAGATAGATAGAATACACTTTATTATGCACACCATTGTGGACCAAGATAACCATTGTGGACCAGAAATGCCGCTAAGCTTAATATTCTTTGGAACCGGACCAAAGAAAAATGCAATGATCCACTAAAATCTGTGTGGTTCTTTCCTCAAAAGACCATCTCAGACACCCGCATTGTCCTCATATTGTCATATGCAAGACAATGTCTGGACTTTAAAAGAGACTGTGACCTCTGAGTTTGATTCAGCTGTTTCTTCTCAGAGTAGTCAGGTACGAGACACCGGCCTCATCTAGTTTTAAAAATAATTATTGTGTAAAAGTGTTTTCGTATCTAAATTATTTCTCAGGCTATAAATTATAATTTGATCATGCTTTTTAGCCGAGCTATCACACTTCTTGTCTAGCAAGTCGGAAACCGCAGTGGTAGACGCCCACGGCGACGGACGTCGGCAGACGATCTCCGGCCACCGTAGGCGCGGGCATGCGGGCAGCGAGTATTGAGCTACTTGCTGTCCGACCACGAACCATGCCCGGGTCGACTGTGCGTTGTGTTCCACGCGCGCCTCAAAAGAGTGTCAGTAAAATGACAGGGTTTTGGCCCTCTAGAGGGGGAGAGGGCCAAAGCTACCGAGGGTCGCGGGACTCACGAATTACCGTGACCCCGGAACGAAATTTTAGTCAGTTCGAGTCTGACAGTCCCTCCCGCTCTACCCTGGGTGGACGACTCATTTGATGATTTTACCGCGTTAAAAAAAAAGCAAGTCGGAAAACGTAAAAGCGCAGGTGATGAGATGCGTCGCGATGGTTCGGGACCAAAACTACAGGCGAACGAAATCACGGGCAGAAGCTAATTTACACCGAAACTTGGCTTAAACTACAAATCTAGGTTTCAATGTCATTGAAACAGGTTCGTCCGTCGCTCTGTAGTTTTTTCCATTTTTGGTTCGAACCAAATTGAATGTTACATCATTTTTGGTTGGCAACAGGTTGATGGTAATTTTATAGACCAAGTCCTGTTTCTAAGCTATAAAATTGCATTAATATTTATGTGTAAAAGGCTATTTCTAGCTACCTCACACGTGTTTAATTTGAATTTTTTCTCAAGAGATCTTACTATGGTCGCGGGACTCACGAATTACCGTGACCCCGGTACGTAAAGTGCTATTGAAGAACACCGTGGATTTTAGTCAGTACGAGTCTAACAGTCCCTCCCGCTCTAACCTGGGTGGGAGGACTCATGTGATAATTTTACCATGTAAAAAAAAAGAGAACTTACTGTGATATTCCATAACCGACACCCGCTGAAATGGCACCTCAGAGAACGGCACCTGAGATGTTCCAGATACGGCACCTATCATTATTTTTCGCTGGTGCCAATACCGGGTTATACGGCATCGTATATTTTATTCCACACTATGTCGTATCTCTCAGTCATCAAGATCTGTTCAACAATTCTGATGTGATTGGCCAACAAACATCCAAACATCAAAACTGTCACATTTATATTATACGTTTGATTAAAAGAACTATGAAATTTTCTCTTTTTCGTCTTTTTTTTTAAAACCTTTCCATGCTCTAGGAATTTCTTAATGTAGCGCGTTGAACCAAACAAACTATTCAGCTTTATAACATTAGTATAGATAGGCAGATTGGTACTAAAGTCCGGACGCCAAGCAAGAGGAATTTCATACTTTAACCTGTCATTACCCGTCTCTGTCACTCCCGCGTAAATATAATGAGTCTCGGAGTATAGCAGGACGATCTTCGCGTCCCGATTTTACCTGTGTTGCCATATACTAAATGCTTCACTTATTATCAAACTCTACATATCTTTAATTGTTCGCAGACTAGAAAAATGTAAAGAGCAACAAATTGATAGACAAGACCAGTTATTTTTTGTCCAACACGGATTTAATCTGTCAAAACATAAGCCTTTCATACGAAGGCGGATATTGTAAGCCATTGAGAGCATAAAACGAACGATTACCATACGTCCTTGTCCGACCTTGTCTAACAAAAAATCTATAATAATAGTAATTTATTGTAAATGCGAAACTATCTTTGTCTGTCTGTCACTCGTATCACACGAACGGATGACGGAATTTTGATTATTTGGCATACAGGTAAATTATTATTTGGATTAGTTAATTTTTTTACATGGTAAAATCATCAAATGAGTCCTCCCACCCGGGGCAGAGCGGGAGGAACTGTCAGACTCGTACTGACTAAACCCCACGGTGTCCTTTAATAGCCCTTTACGTCCCGGGGTCACGGTAATTCGTGCAGTCCCGCGACCTGGGTTAGATATTAGGGCACCTTTTGAGCCTGTTGCAAGCTCCGACGGACCCGCAAGCTTATTATGTCTGCCCTTTATTTTTATTATTCATTCCATTTTCATTATCAACAAATACATGGAAATTAAAATTGCGTTAAAGCAACGGAAAAAACCGTAGGCAAAAGTAAGTAACCAGTACATTTATTACTCTGAATTCATAACAAAACAATGACTATGCAAGTTAATCAATCGATTGAGTTTTTCTGTCCCTGTTTATATGTGTGTAATACTTTTTTGTAACTGGCAATGATTCATGTAAATGTTAAATAGGAAATGTTGATTATCCACGGATATTGTTGGTAGTTACATGGAATTCAAAACTGTGAAATTGAGGAAAATAAAGACATTATAGGTACTGCCCCAAGTTCGTTAACCGGCCACAAAAAATGCATATAAAGAATGGGAAAAAAATCGTGATTCAAATGAAACGGGGTGATATATTTTTCAAAAAGGATTTTTCTTGAAAAAAAAAAACACTTAAACTAGAAAATATATTTTTTACTGCAAACAACCCCAACGAACATGTTTCGTTTGATTCACGATTTTTGCCCATCTGTATATCGTTCTTATATAAAGGTACCTAGGATAGTGTCAGCTTTGTAGAGTTAACTTTATCCCACCAAAAACATTAAATGTAAAAAAATGCCAAGTCTCTCGATGCAGTCTTTCCATCGTAAAAAGTTTTGAGATCTCATAGAAGCCAAGTCCTATTCAAATTATTTTGTAGTTATAAATAATAATAAATAAATAATAAATAAATAATAAATGTTTATTGGAACCAAAACACAATTTTTACAATATATTGTGGTTACGGTAATAGCTACGATAGTTTAAAATAAACTGTGTTGCAGCTATTAACGCTCACCTCCAAGATTTGAGAACATCAGTGGTCTTATTTTAAGAACATTTCATGCATGCATATTTTAATATTTTTAATAAAGTTTTCACAATAAGGATAAAGACTGGGTTAGTTATGAAAGACAGTGGTGCGTATGTGTATTATATGAGTGGGTCGTGTGTATTGTGTGGTGTGTGTGTGTGTGTGTGTGTGTGTTGTGAGCGTGTGCGTATGTGTGTGTTTGTGATTGTGAGTGTGTGTGCATGTCTGTGACGAGGGAAATTTGGATATTATTATCTGCACTTAAGGTACAAGAAAAAAGAAAAATAAACCAATAGTTTCAAATTTTCACTAAAATTTCAATACTGTCGTAAGTTTGAGTGGAAAGCCATTTGTCAGTTTGGGTTTTGCAATCTCGGGAACAAAGTGGATAGATATTGATAATTTTATTAATTTTGTTATAAATGACTGGGGCAAAGAATTTAAAATTTCGTCGTACAACTTGCAATTTGGTGGGGGGGATCTCGCACACTCTATCACTTCTGCGTTTTCTCGTATAGAGAGCGGGATCATAGTTCAGCTCAGAATGCTTTCGAACAATGACGCAAAGAACAAATGAGTGTCTTACTGTTGGAAGTTTCCACATTTTATATAAGTCTTCAGTCGGGAAGCGGATGGGTTTGTGTGCCATAACTTTAAGTACAGCTCTCTGAGCTCTTTCCAATCTCAAAAATAGACATTTGCCTGCATTCCCCCAGGCTGCAATGCAGTAAGTTACAATAGAGTGGGCCAGGGCAAAGTAGACAGTTTTAAGAGTGGAAAGATCTGCAGAGTTTCTAAGATTTTTAAAAACAAATATTAGTTTTCTCACTCGTGAGACCAGTGCATTGATCTGCTCATTCCATGTCAGAGCACTATCGATTTTAATACCGAGATATTTAATGCAATCAGTACGCGAGATTGAGTTACAGTTGCAATTTTCTGCTGTCGGTAAACTGCAGTTATGGGCTGTCAGGCAATTAAAAGAGGTAGGTTGTGACATTTGTCTTGCAGCAAAAGTAATAAAATAAGTTTTATCTACATTCAAAGTAAGTAAGTTGCGCGCAAGCCATGTCATAGTTGCTTGAAGGGCTGATTCTGCAAAATAGCGAGCCTCGCTCCAATCATCACCACGGACCAAAATAACTGTGTCATCGGCATAGGAGATGACCTTCGCGTTAGGCAGTGGAAGCCGACAGAGGTCATTTATATAAATAAGGAACAATGTCGGTCCGAGCACACTGCCCTGTGGAACGCCGTAGGTAAGGTACATCTCATTGCTAGTAAAATTATCTATTTTTACAACTTGAGAGCGATTCTCAAGATAACTTCTGAAAAGTTCATATGGAAGCCCTCTAATTCCAATCAACTCTAGTTTGTTAAGTAAGAGGGGGACAGAGACAGTGTCAAACGCCTTGGAAAGATCAAGAAAGATAGCAAGCGTCTTTTCTTTGTTATTTAGATTATTAGCTACAGTGTCTAGAAGGTCTAAAACTGCATCTTCAGTTTTTTTACCAGATCTAAAACCATATTGATTGTTAGAAATAATGTTGCGGTAATTTAGGTACTTAAGTAGCCTGCTATTAATTATTTTTTCAAGCAATTTAGAAAGAATACTCAAAACCGAAATGGGTCTGTAGTTGTTTACACTGTCTCTGTCTCCAGTCTTGTAGATTGGGTGAACTACAGCCTTTTTGAAAGATATTGGAAAGACACCAGAAGCCAAAGCAAGGTTAAATACGTAGCAGATGATTGGAACAAGGACCTCTCTGGCAGCACTAATCAAGGTAGCAGGAACTCCATCCCAACCCACAGCACAAGTTAGTTTTAAGTCGAGAATAAGCCGTTCAATTTCACTGGTGTCAGTGCTAAGCATGGCCATTGAATGTAGATAACTACAACCATTATCAGGAGTAGGGATACAAATTGTAGGAGTCTCAAATCTAGAAGCAAGATTTGCACCCACTTTCACAAAAAAGTCATTAACGCAGTCGACAGATTCTGATGGAGTTTCCCTAATAGTTAATAGTTCACTGGCAGAGTTTTTATTGGTCGAGATATTTCCTATAGTTTTGATGAGATTCCAGGTGGCCTTGGGATTTTTACGGTGTTTATTAAATTCCGTACGTTCATACTCGCGTTTCACTTTTTTCAGTAATTTATTGCAGAAGATTTTATATCGGATGAATACTTGTTTCGCGATATCGTTAGTGGGATCTTTCTTACTTTTCCGGTACAGGTTGTCTCTATTCCGAATACATTTAAGTAAACCAGGGGTGATCCAGGGCTTAATAATGCGGCTTTTACTAGATATTACACAAGTGCGAGTATTCTTATTAACAACCGATGACAAAATATTAACTAAAGTGGTGGCGGCACAATCAGCATCATTACAAAGTAGGATACTAGAGAAGTCGGTATTTTTAAGCTCTTCAACGCAGGTAGTGATATCCAGGCGCCGTGAAAGCGTAGACGATTTATGACTATTTTTTGTACATGCAATATTGCAGATGGCTATAACTGGCAAGTGGTCTGTAATTAAGGAGTCAAGGATAAGAGATATTGATGGCTTATGCGATTTTATAAATATATGATCCAAGCAATTGTCCCCGCGAGTTGGGAACAAATGCGCTGGTAGTAAGGAATGTGCAGCCATAGTATTTAAATAGAAGTCAGTGTTTAAGTCTGAACAGTTAGGAGCAATGTTTATGTTTAAGTCACCCACTAGAACTACAGTTCTGAAGGTATTTAGCGATTGAAGTGTTGAATCTAGGCTAATCACAAAGTTATGAATGTTACGAACCGATGGTGATCTATATATAGCTAAAAGTGCAGTGTCTTTGCGATATTTGAGTATCAGGCAGTTAGCATCTGCAATAAGTGCACATTTTTCGACAGTAAATTGCAAATCCTGTCGAGCATAAATAACTATCCCATCGTTTTGGTTAGTATGATCGGAGGCGAAACTAATGTAGCCATTGATAGGTGGTAATTGTGAGCATTTACTAATCCAACACTCAGATAACACCAAGATGTCAAACTGTACCTTCACTCGCTGAAGTAAAATGAGAAGATTATTAAAATTTAACACACTACCAATACTCCTAATATTCATGTGAAAAATTTTGAAACTATGTTTAATATTACGTAAATGAGAGACAACCTGCTCCGGGGCGCATTGGTATGATTTTGTAGTAGATAACTTTTCAATTTCGTTACTTATTGTAATGTTGTTATTATCCTCCATTTTTGTTTCCGTAAGACAACATTGTCATAGCTACAAATGTATAAAACTGATAAAATGAGATATAGTTTTGTAGTATTTCCAATAACCCTAGGATAAATGGATGTTGAAGTATAAGAGTTGAAACGATGCATGTTAATTTGTTTATTACGTACAGAATAAAAATATTTTTCCATTTTTTGTGTGTGAGTAAAGTTATGTAGTGTAAGTATGTAGTGAGAACATAATGTGTGAGTAAATGTTAAAATTAATAATAATAATACCAACAAATATTCAACTATTTTTTGATAAACTAAAATTAAATGAAAATAACATATTGAGATAACAAATCTAAGTGCAAATATCGTCAGGACATGTAGCGTGCGGATTTGATTTTCTAGGAAGCTTAGTCATTTCTCAGATATAATATTTTTCAGATCTGAATCATCTTTAATTATATAGTACCGGTCTCCATCTTTTTGTCTCAAAAATACTTTGCCATTTCTTATCCAACAGTATTTGTATTGATGCGTATTAGCGAAGTCACGAGCTAGGAAAAATACGCGTTTCATCTTTTGTGTGAGATTTTCCGATATGAAGACTGGTTTAGAAGTACCATTAAAGCCTAGAGTTTCAGTTGTTAACTTGTTATATCCTCTGTGAAATTTTTTAGACATCTCTATGAACTTTTCTTTGAGTATGTTACTAGTAAAGTCAACAATAATGGTCTTGATTTCGGGATCCTTTGAGCTAACTCGAAAGGTGTCTTTGACTTCGAATGGTTGAATCGGGACTTGTAGAGTAGAGCCAATGTTAATAACGGTTTTCAATAGTGATTCTTTAGTTTCAGATTTGTTCACGGGAATGTTTTTAATTTCAATGCAGGAAGACCTTGCCCCACGCTCCAAAGTTTCAATTTTTGCTTCCAGGTTTTGAATATACATTGCAGTACTTTTCCTTTCAGATATAAGCTGCTCCTCCAACTTTCCAATTTTCCCCTTTAGTTCCTCGTTATCTTTCGATAAAAATGATACTGAGTCCTGAATAGTGTTGTTTTGACTTTTGATTTCCTGAATGGATTGACACAACTTTTCTATATGTTTACCTTGTTCTACTTTAAACTCCGTGAACATATTCTTCATTTCCGCCATTAATACTGACAATTGATTATCTTGGATTGTACGGGAATCGGAACATTTGCGCTTATTACGATGAGTAACATTGAGAAACTCGCCGTCAGTGCAAGATGCACTATCACTGGTTGTTATATTGGGTTCCGAGCTGGTGTGGTGAATCGTATGCATCAACAAAGGCACATCTAGTGAGCTGGATGCAGTAGTAGGCGGTGGTGATCTATTTATCGGCATATTTGTGTACTTAATGCGATTATGCGTATTATGATACGATTAGCAAAAACAAAAATCTTCGTGAGGGTAAAGGATCAAAATAATAATCACGTTGTTGTTGCGAGAGGTCAGCTGACTGGTTATCGATCGGGCAAACGGTACAATATGCCGCGCGGCCACTCTTACTTGACCTATGATCGTAGTGTCCCCTTCACTCTTACGTATGCAGGTGCGACAGGGCGTTCCACGCTGAGTAGTGTGCGTAGCGTGTGGCTGGTTGTCACCGTGGCGTCACAGTCAGAACGCTTGTGTGGATGTATATTGTATGTGATAAGTCACTCACTGCATTTGTGTGTGCGCTGCGCTGGAGCAGGCTATCTTCTCGGGCTCACTGCGCGCCTAGTACTTCGTAGTTAATTTATTGACTTTATTTGTTTAAATTAAATAAAAAATAAAATCACCGCAGTTCAAAGACACAACTGAACGCCTCAGGGGTCCGGGAGGAAGAGGAAATCAACATTTAGTAATTGTATCAATAGTTTTCTTTATATTAGAATTATAGTGACTTGGCAGTGAGCACAAGAAGAAACAAAGCGGCATATTTGGAGTTGAAAGTCACACACCGCATGCGTAAACATTAATATCACAAAATTAATTTGAGTGTGAGTGAGTGAGTGACAAAATGGTGTAACTTTGATCGACCGTAACTCCTAAACTATTAATTCAATTGGCATGTAATTTCGAACTTAAGCTTGTTCTAATGCCTACTATTATTCATCGAAAACCTAAACTCCTAGCTTTGTCCACGTCGAAGATATAGGGGGGGCGAAACAGCCGCGAATCGCATCGAGAAAAGATGGTACGGCCGTGCCCGTTTTGCTCGAGACTTGGCTGGGGCACTGCCGTGCCCCCAGATCGCACGAAGCCCTAACCAGCCATAACGAACTAAAGACTAACGTCACATACGTATATAGTGTTGGACGGAGACAACACTATGATAGAGATTATCTTTTCTATGAGCTACGTGTCCTTTCTATATACAATCTCAATTAATTGTAAATCATATAAATATTGTAATAAATAAATAGTATTCCAAACCGTCACGAAAGTAACATAATATCACATCTATGCACTAATATTCTCACAAATATACGTAAGCTATCATCAGAGTCACGCGTAAAAAAAAGAAGCAAGCAAAAAATATCCAACAGTTTTTAACCCTGAAATAAAAATAAAAAAACAATCAACAATTCCTAATAAACAGTAATTGCATTCAACACTAAAGCTTCTCAGAATAAAAACGTCTAGAAAACTAAATAGATTTTTCCCGTAAAAAGGGCACAAACAACAGGAAATTACTTTTATAGACAGAACAAGTTCACTTTCTTCTTTGACTTACAAACTCAGTTGTGAATTGAAACTGACATCTTCATCCATTTTGTTACTCTCTTACTGTTCTGTTATTTGATTAGTCTGTGGATTTATTCTTACAAATTTTCTCTTGGATGAGTCTGTATTTAAATTGTCGAAGGGAAAGTACCTATAGGCTGGAAGTTTTATAATAATCTTTAAATCTTAATCTTACTACGTATCTAATCTATTAAGCCTTTGTCAAACAGACTGGCGTGGCGAATGCGAAGCGTGACGTTTTTATTTGTAATGTATGGAATTGTTTGGATCCAGTCACATAGAAAAGCGAAAGTGATCCGAGAGCGTTACAGAACTTTCGGACTGACGTCTCGCTTCGGTTCGATATCGCTTCGGAAACGCTTCGCTTTCGCATGTCTGTTTGGCACAGGCATCAATGTTATAAACGTGAATGTTTGGATGTTTGAATGGATGGATATATGTTTGATACTCAGTCACGTCAAGACGGGTGAACGGATCTTGATAACATTCCCTAAGAGATGGATTGACATTCAGGTGGAAAATGTTTGCAGGCCAAGTCGCTGGCAACAGCTAGTTCATAATAAGCAGAGGTCGGAATTAGATACAGTTATTTTAGTACTTGCATCGAAATGTTGAAATTGATCTTCCCGAGATTTCTAATACACCATCTCGTATGCAACGTATTACAAATAAATAATAATAATAAAAACATCAAAGATAGATTAGAACAATAAATTGTGTAAAAATAAATTACTTTTTCATTTAATTAATCACGGAATTTTTCTGCTCTTTAAAAATAATTCCGGGATTTAGGGCATTTCCACTTTATTCTTTCGCTGTATGGAATCAATGTAAGTACATGAATAACTCTATCTAATTTCGACCTATGGTAATGAGCCTTAAACAAACATCCTTTGGTTAGGTATTCAAGTAACCTACGAGCTGCTGGTAGTTTACTTGAAGTACCTAACCAAAAGGCTGCAGCATTTAATATTTTTTACTTTGCCTTTACTATCTCATAAATGGGCTAAAACTTCCCATAATTCCTTCCAAGATCTCCTGTACATAATTAAATAAAATAAATATTCCACAACTATCACACAACGCCATCTAGTCCCAAACTAAGCAGAGCTTGTGTTATGGGTACTAGACAACTGATAAAAAAACTTATATATTTCTAAATACATACATATTATAGATAAATTATACCCAGACCCAGAACAAATGATCGTGTTCATCACACAAACATTTGTCCTGGATGGGAATCGAACCCACGACCTCCGGCATAGCAGTCATGGTCACTAACCACTAGACCAACAGGCCTGTCTTCCTTAATTGAACCATATAGTCAGGCTATACTGCTGGGACACAATTCTCCAAGACTCTGGTCCCGTGTATATTTCTAGATGTCACAATGTCTTCGAATTTTTGTCTCAAGAAAATGCCTGTTTCTTAAAAAACATTTCTTCCTATTATATCATGAGGTCGATACCTACCGGTATCTACGAAGTTTTCAAGTTAATTTAATTTCACCCCTAAACACACGAGGCAAGATAGTTCTAGGAAAAACTCTTTGTGTTATTAGTTCTTTTATGAACACGTTCAAGAGCGAGCTCCGTACTTTACTGAGTTACTTTGCAAAGAGCATTTTTCAAGAAAAAGAGTTTTTCTATTCTTCATAATCATTTCATATTAACTTGGGTTTATTAATAAATCATTTAACGCATAAGTAAAGTTGAAAGGAAAGTTGTTTAAAGGGATGGTGATGATTTTGTGAATTTTTAACGATTCAAAAAATTGATGCGTTTTTGGATTTTGTCTACATTCATCTATCTTTCAATCTAATCCAGTGTTAAATTGTTGGGAAAGTCCTGTAACTAATGCCAAAAGTCTATAAGTACAGACGTGATCAACAAGTAAACTTGCTATCTGCATCACGAAATTGTCCCGTTGTTATAAATGAAATGGTCATCTATCCATCCACCATAGACCTTCGCAGAAAAGGTTTATTTAAAATGGCAAACGAATCGCAAAAGCACGAGTTCTCAAAATGGCAATTCTCTAATAACCTAATTTGCAAAATGGCAAATAATCAAAATGGAAGATTTTCTGCAATTGGGAGTTTAATTGAAAATGTATGATTTTTTCGCATGACATGAAGCAATTTAGTGAAATCGAAAAGTATCTTTTATTATTAGGCTTTTTGCGCCTAAACCGCAGAAAACAAACACTGACGAGCAGTAATCCACATTGAACTGGATCCAAAGTCATGGGGAGAGTCGTTGCCCAGCAGTGGGGTTACACAGGCTAACAGTAACACACAGCTACATTTTCTTGAAAGACCTGTCTCCTAAAGCAGCCTGTCTAAAAGCCTAATACGTCGATGTGGTCGGCGGCGCGTGGCGCGCACAAAGAGCGGGCTGCGCCGGCGCCGCACCGCGCTACTTACCCGTTACGCTTTGCGCTTGCGCCTGGATGTATGCTTTGCACATAGTTACTAGCATATAGAGGTGTTTTGTGATGAACACTGAACAAAAATAAATTAGAAAAATATTAAATCATATTTTAGGCCTACGAAAATAATTGAAAACACACTTATAACACCACAAACACCGCCTTAAATAGGCTTCTAATAACTTCGGATCAGAAACAATACAAACGATAGATACTGTACAACCAAACACAAAAATATGGGGCATGAGGAAACCTCATATAATTAAAAAATAATAATTTAATTATTTATCTAAAAATTTAATATTGTGCTTTTACAACTTCGTAAAAATTCCAACGATTTTCTAAAGAAAATAATTGCGCAAGTTTCTCTGAGATTCACACAACATAAAAATACAATTAGGAAAAAAAACGTTCAGTACTTCCATATAAATGTAAAAAAAATAGCTCGTTCATTACTCGGTGGTCCTTAGGTAACATTTCTAGGAACTTAGCCATCCTTAATTAAAGGGGCATGGACGGTACGATGCGGTAATTGAAAATTTTCATCCGATACCGCTCTGTAATACATAAGGGTTGGCATCGAACACGCTTCTAATTTGATACGATACGTTGGTGGAATTTCAGACAGTTCTAAAAATAAAATGTTAAAATTAATATATGTTTATGTTTTGATACTTCATTTAACTTAATAAGGGCTTAAAGTTAACTTACTTAGAGAATGCTTTAATGGATAAAAAAAATCAATTACGGTAAATATGTGCTGACTGCAAAGACGGTTTTCAAAAAGCCATAAAATCACTACTCAAAAGACTGTTCTAAGTCGTTATTACTATTCGCGTCGTGAACGCTTTAAAAACGCGCTTTATAAATTTGCATGTTGAAAATCATCAATAGCAGCAATATTTATGGCTAAAATAAAAACCGTATCGGGACGCCAAATGACGGATGGTCCACAATAACAAACGTTTAGTCGTAAAAACCGCAAAAAAGTCGCATAAAACACTTTCATTTTCCAATCAGTACACAGTATGGAACTAGGAATCCTATAAATCAGAGTGTCGTGAATGATTGCGTTTTAAATGTTCGTTGAATTTTGCATCGATTTGATTAGTCGATGCTTTTATGGCTTGCTTTAAATTAATTTTGCGACCCGTTCCAGGCTAAGTATAGAACGGTTTGTTACGTAGTGGTCTGTCGTAACGGGTCTGTATAGGATTCTAAGTCTTTTAATAAACTCCATTCAATATTTTCTCCCGGAACAGAATCTTGTTAGACTGTTAATTTAACGTCAGTTCAATGTCATCTTCTATGAAAAGCTTTCAGTATTAAAATTAGCGTTTTCGTAGTAACGTTTTATTCATCTTTTCTCCACTTTGTAAAAAAAACTACGGAGCCGGGTCCCTCGCGCCCGGTACTGATCGAGGCCAAGCTGCAGGGCGACACGGACTGGAAAGCGGTCGCCTCCTTCTGCGAAGCAGTCATGCTAGCCGAGGAGGTGGGACGCGTGAGGGAGAGGACAAAGTCCACCTCTCGACCCAGCCGGTGTGGGAGACACCCACGGGAACCGACGTCGCGGAGCGATTTCCGGCCACCGTAGGCGCGGGCATGCGGACGTCGAGTAATAGTCGACTCGCTGTCTGACCATGGACCATGCCCGGGTCCGCGTTGTGTTCCAAGCGTGCCTCAAAGAGCTGTCAGCAATATGACGGTACCCCCCTTTGAGGGCTAAAACCTGCCGGGTTCGCGGGACTAACGAGCTATCTTAACCCGGAACGTAAAGGCCTATGGAAGGACACCGTGGATTTTAGTCAGTACAAGTCTTACAGTCCCTCCTGCCTGCGGGAGGACGAGGTGGGAGGACACATTTCATGATTTTACCACGCTTAAAAAAAAGGACTTCCAATTTAAAAGTATATTACTAAAAAAAAGAAATATCAAATTACAAATCGCTCTATTTTTTTATATCGTGGTAAAATCATCAAATAAGTCCTCCCACCCAGAGCAGGGCGGGAGGGACTGTCAGACTTGTACTGACTAAAATCCACGGTGTTCTTCACTAGCCCTTTACGTACCGGGGTCACGGTAATGGGTAAGTCCCGCGACCAAATCGCTCTATTCTACTAGAAGTTATAACGACGTTACGTTGACGGCACGTTTGGCGCAGTGGCTGAGCAATTGAACTGCTGCGCTGTGTGTTGCGAGTTCGACCCCCGCACGAAACAAATATTTGTATGATCTGCAAGCAGTTGTTCGGGGTCTGGGTGTTTGTGTATGTGAGTTTCTATATTTGTAAACGCACCCACAATACAGGAGAAATTCCTAGTTAACTAAAAAAAGGAAAAAACTTCATAAATCACATAACACACACACAAACTACTCTAGATACAGGTCAATCATATAAAAAACTAAACTAAACTCATTCATTACAAGTAACAGACAAGCAACACCATTTATACGTCCACGACGACGGGTAACAAGTGTTGAGTCACCTTTATGAGAAATGGACGCATTGATTCGCAATCTATATTGTTCGTTGCTACTCAAATTATGAATGCGAAAATGTTTGTATGTCTGTCTATTACAAGTACTGATTTTAACGAATCTTAACACTGAGACAATTATATGGATAAGGATGGAATAAGGACAGAAGAGGACCGAGAGGAACCTTGAAAGCAAAGAAACAGAAGGAATGTGTTGGTTTGGTTGTAAACACAATTAAAGCAATTGTTTATAATCTACATCCGACAACATAACTAAAAGAAAAACCATACAAAAGTGAGGTAAGGTGTCGAAGGGGTCGCGGGCAACGAGTAATGGGCAACTCGCTGTCCGACCATGGACCATGCCCGGGTCGACGGCGCGTTGTGTTCCACGCGCGCCTCAAAGAGTGTCAGCAAAATGAGGGGGCCCCCCTCTAGAGGGCCAAAGCCTGCCGGGGTCGCGCGTCTCGCGAATTACCGTGACCCCGGAACGTAAAGGGCTATTGAAGGACACTTTGGATTTTAGTCAGTACGAGACTGACAGTCCCTCTCGCTCTGCCCTGGGTGGGAGGACTCATTTGATGATTTTACCACGTTAAAAAAAGGTGTCGAAGGTAAAGTACCGAAGCATAGTCGTAGACACAAGCTAGTCCTAAATAACTGATCAGTCGTTTCTAAGACAATGCATCAAATCTCCGGTTAGCCTATCACAAAGGCATTAACATGATAGATGACTACTACATACTGATTATTCTCAATTTACAGAAGAAGCTGTGATGAAAGAGTGGTGTATATATTGACAGTTGCAATTTTAAAATGTCATAAGTAAGAGACAGTACGCTGTTGAACTTGCGACTTTGCAGTGAAGAGCATTAAGGCGAAAATGCAACAGCAAGCAGTAACGACATTTCATCGTTGATCTGTGACAAGTGACCATTATAGTGTTAGGTTAGATTGAGATAGATTGTGAGCTCATTAAGGGCTTTTGTGTGACGATATGGTGTTGTATCCTATTAGTTAAGTAGGGTCATAAGACAATGGCACACACATACGAATGATTGTAGGTAGATTTAAGAAAAATAATACACAATAATAAATAATACTGGAATAATAATAGTCGTGTCGGCCAAGGCCGACCAACATCTAAGGAGGCTCTCGTTAGGCAGCTGGATCAAGGGCCTGATTCAGAAAGCAGTTCTTTTGGACACGGCGCGCATTGTTAGGAGGTTCCTTTTTCTGGAGCCCTGACCGCCGGTAGCTTGGACCCTGCTCCAGATACCGGTGGGCCACTATTATTTATATTTTAAATGTTTTTCATTGTTTTGTTTTTGAAAAATATTTAAAAAGTAAAATAATATGTTGAAAACTGAATAAAAAATAAAATAGTACTGGTATTGGATAATTAAATTTAAAAAAAAAACGCTAACTGGAAAATAGAACCATGGAGCCATCCTCCCCAAACAATTCCTTTACATGGCTATTATGTTGGATTTGGTTTCTAGATTAAGGGACGCAACGCATCTGCGGAACGCTCCGCGTCGAGCGTTTACTTGAAGAAAGAAGAAAGAAAAAACGCTTATTGGCACACGCCACAACTGCACACAGTATTACAGACAATCTAAGAAATAGAAATTAAAAGTAAATAATTTTTAAAGTAATCAAACCAAATAGGCCCATTTCAGCAGAATGCCAGACAACTGATGCCACACGCTGGTTTTAAAATGAACCTAAGAACGAAGACGCTCGCAGTGTTTTTCAAGTTCCCTATGTCACATCACCACGCGACGTGATTTTGGCAGATGTGTCGCGACCCTTACCTGCAGCAGACTTTAATCTCGACAACTAGATAGAGAAACCTCTTCAGGGTCGATGCAGGATTTCTTAATATTCCATACTTTTCTTTTACTCGTCATCGCAGCAGTCATCTACTTTTACTAATGCAAAGTTTTTTTAAAAACATAGATGTTCATCTACCATTATTCTCATCAATCACTAAAAACTGGCCAAGTTTTGAGCCAGAAAAACCTATGCTCAGGTAGTGGGAATATTATGGGATACATATGCTTACGCTAGTTATGAAAACCCATTTACACACAGTAAAAAAAGCTGTGGTACATCCACAAAACCCAGAGGTTCAAAGCAAGAGGATGGTTTGCAAAACAGCGTTGCGCCACAGAACGATCTCTCCGCATTCCTCAGATGTCAGCCTTGACGCGAACGGCTGTCGGTTATGACTGCACTTCTAGATGCACCCGGCTTGAAGGTGAACTGCCTAGTACCGCGAAAGGTACGCAAGAATGTATGTTTAGGGATTTCTACATCAAGTTTGAACTGTAACTAATACTGTACAAAGGTAATTTAAGTGGAGGTCGAAGATATTTGCTGGTAATTTGCTGTCATGTTCGTCTAGTTGTTGAGCTTCTCGAGTTCTGTGTTGAGCTACGTGATTACTTTTAAGTGTTGGTACACTGATTGAACAAGTTCACTTGAATCTGTGTCGACTGATTTTATCTTTGTGGTCTGGATATTTAAGTATGTGAGTTTAAGTTCCCCAATGCAGGGCTAAGATATAAAGTTTTTTTTTTATAACACGTTTCTCAAAAACAGAAGATTCTCCGGTGAAAGGGCACGACTAATATAAAGCAAAATTAAAACTATCTTTCAGTAGAGAACAAAAGAAACAGGTGTGAAGTGAATACAATGACCGACAACTTAGCTCACACGTTTAACTTTAAACAAACGAGTTAAAATCTATTGCGTCTCTTCCTCATTCAACATGCAAAAAAACATTGCGAACTTAAGTTCATCCGTCAACTCAACAAATCTCGGCCAATGTCAACTAAACGCATCCACCATTTTGTGTCACTACCGACCTGCGCTAACGCAATACCAACAACGTAGTGTCATCAAACAAAAATCGCTTCTAAAATCTAAACACTAAAATCTATTGTCAAGTACATCGTCATAATCATAATAACTGTAGGCATAAAAAAACCCGCGTGTCGTCTACCACGTGACCCGGCCAAGGTCTTCAGTAAACTTGTTAGAAGACCCCCCTTCACCCCCCCCCCCCCCTCATTGAGCCCTCATTATGTAAGACTTCGTTGCATGCGTCCTACCATAACAATGCATTATGAGTCATATACGACCAGTAAAACATGACCTGTATGCAAATAGAGGCTACTTGAACAGGTGAGTCTTATTTGATCTTGTGCTGCAAAATGTTATTGTTGCAGTCGAGTTGATGGAACTTCAACTGAAGTACAAGGTAGTAAGAGTGACTATGCACGCTGATACAGTGCGTGGGTGGATGCAGCGTGCGTAAGATCGTAACAGTTGACGCGTAAAATGTAGAAACAGGCACATGACATGTTCGAGAATAAATGGTGTTTATGAAGTGCGTGCAGTTAACTGAACTGACATAACCTTTATTTATGGATTGAAGTTCTTCGAACTGGAAAACTACTGTTCTAGGTAAGATTATTTTTGACCCGTACTCATCAATTGCAGACTTGAAGGCCATGTGTCAACGAATGAATGAAGATGGAAGAATCGGTCATAGAGAGTGCAAAAGTATGCCAAGATTTTAATGTAGGAACAAGATGAAAGAGAGAAGAAACGAGAGCAATGGTTTCGTTAAATCATGAACAAGATTTGCGGACCTGCTTTTATCAGTGGACTGCACTAAAGTACCCATCTAAGACTATTATCGCTAAAAACTAAACTAATGTCTGTGTGTCTGTCTCTGTCGGGATGGTTATGGGTGAGTCCCAGGTCTACGCGGGCCCCCACACACCTGGCTGGGTTGCCGCAAGACAAGCGAAAGGTTTCATGAGGGGCCCGATCTACATCAAATAGTTTGTACATATAATTCGAAAAAATGAAAAGATTAATCAGAGTTTTGAAAATTTCTGGACGATAACAAGGGTTTGTGGTGTCACCCGGGCCCTTCCAGCCCGGTACGACCCTGCCACAAAGTGCACAGACAAATTTGACAGAACATATAAGCATATCACAACAACAACATAACATATAGCATAAAAGTTTGTTCAGTACTATCTGACTAGGTCTGAAGATATTACAAATTTTAGCAACATAGTAACTTTTATGCTACAAATCATACATTCACTTAATTACTGGTATGTGTGTTAATATCGTAACGCAATTGCAAAGGTCAGCATTACAATAATTTGGCATGCGTGCATGCATGCGTGTAATGTATTGATGGTTCGTTAGATATGATTGTGGTTTTAGGCCTATAGTGCTCGTTGCTGGACAAATTATTGTGAATTTATTATGACTGTTTCAACTACGTTGCGGTTTTATGTTCATTCTAACGCAACACGGCTCATTATTTGTTTATTTTGCAGAGAATAATTATGCTGTCTAATCACACTTGACCATTGAAAAGTGATTATCGTCACAGATACTTAAACCATAAGAAAGACTGACCGGCCTTTCGCAATCGGGTCGCAGCCCTTTGCCATGGTCCGACCAACACGCGAAGCATTATCAATATTACCTCTACTCTACTCGGGTTGCGGGACTGCCTCATGAGGTAACCGTGACCCAGGAACGTAAAGGGCTATTGAAGGATCACCGTGGATTTTCGTTAGTATGAGTCTGACGGCCTGTCCAGGGCGGGACGGGAAGACTCATTTGAAGATTTTACCACGATTAAAAACGACCTTTATTCTACTTAGAAAATACGTTATTTCATGGTTATTTCTGTACAATTCAACTGTTTTTGCACGAGTATGACTAGCCATATCGTGCAATTCTTTAATGGTATTTGAATCATAATCCGATACATTATAAACACGGCCATGATTAAAGCTGTAAAAGTCTTAATATTTCTGTCATTTTGTCCTTTCTTTCTTCGACAAAACCCGTATGCGATGCCATGCTACGAATGCGGTCACGGGCCTCACAAATTACAGTGACCAGGTACGTAAAGGGCTATTGAAGAACACCGTGGATTTCAGTCAGTACGAGTCTGACAGTCCCTCCCGCTCTGCCCTGGGTGGGAGGACTCTTAAGATGATTTTACCACATAAAAAAAAATGCTACGAACGCAGCACATGTAGCATGACACCGTACCGAACGCGTAAATATTTAGGTATGCCGTTTTAATCACAGCAAATGTAAAAAAAAAGCTTGGCCCAGCCGTAAGTCACACTTTTGTAAACCAGATTACCATGTTTTACAACTAATAACTGCACAAATATGTCAGAAAATTATGCACGTACTAGTGGGCGCCCGCGGCTCCGCCCGCGTGAATGTCGGTTACCGCTGCAAAAAGCCTACTCAGGAAAGACACGGTCAGAAACATGATTCCCAGGTCTATTCACAGACACCGACACTAACATCGACGACGCAGTCATCGCAAACACTCGACATAGATAGATATTGTGTGTCGCGGACTTTTTTGTAGATATTTATAAAATCAACAATTAATTGGAACATTTTATGGTTCTATCTTTTATAGTTTAGGCAGCGTACGCAAAATAAGTAACTTTTCTGGATGATTTTTTACACCCTGTGGCCGAAAAACCCAAATATCTTACGGAACCCTATTTTTCTCCAAAATAAAATATAGCCTATGTTACTCGTGGATAATGTAGCTTTCGAATGGTGAAAGAATTTTTAAAACCGGTCCAGTAGTTTTTGAGCCTATTCATTACAAACAAACAAACAAAGTTTTCCTCTTTATAATATTAGTGTAGACTACCAAAATAACCAATTTCGTGCCTACTATTGCTTCAACTGTGAAGAAATAAAATGTAAACTATTAATATAATTAAACACTACCAAAATAACTGATATTCGTACCTACTATTGCTTCAACTATAAAGAAATAAAATGTAAACTAATAATATATTTAAACACTACCAAAACCTCTTATACCTATTTCATAAATAACAACAAAACAAATCTAAAAATAAACTATTCAAAGACTAAAAGTAAAAAAGGGCCAGCGCGCTGATAAGACCCCTCTTTGAGGAGTGGCTGGATAGGCGTCACGGCGTCCTGACCTACCGCATGACACAGGTCTTCACCGGATACGGAAGTTTCGGGAGGTACCTGTGTCTGATAGGGAGGGAAGATACTCCTGGGTGTCACCACTGCGAGGATCGTCCGGAGGACACGGTGGAGCATACGGTGCAGGATTGCCCCGCTTTGGCAGAGCACCGCCGTGTCCTCACGATGGCGATAGGCGGAGATCTCTCGCGCCCGGCATTGGTTGAGGCCATGCTGCAGGGCGAGACGGAGTGGGAAGCGATTCCCACTCCGTCGCGAAGGAGGAGGCGGGCCGCGTGAGGGAGAGGACAGCGTCCTCCCTCCACCCCAGCCGCAGTGGTAAACGCCCACGGCGGCCGACGTCGGTGGACTATCTACGGCCACCGTAGGCGCGGGCATCTGGGAGGCGAGTAATGGGCGACTCGCTGTCCGCCCATGGACCATGCCCGGGTCGACGGCGCGTTGTGTTCCACGCGCGCCTCAAGGAGTGCCAGCATAATGACGGGGCCTGTAGAGGGCCAAAGCCAAGCTCACAAATAACCGTGACCCCGGTACATAAAGGGCTATTGAAGGACACCGTGGATTTTAGTCAGTCAAGTCTGACAGTCCCTCCCGCCTGCCCTGGGTGGGAGGAATCATTTGATGATTTTACCACGCCAAAAAAAAAGACTATAAGTCGCGCTGATAAGCACGGTTTGTAAATAACAATTATTGTCTGTCAATAAGGTCGAACAGTCTGAACATCTATTCGCATCAACAGCCAAATATTGTATGAAGCACGCGCGCTTTTTTCCAAAATAATCCTTATAGCATGATTCTGTATTTACGCGCGATGACTGATTAGCGTATTCCATGTATAACTTTGGTGTTTCTACACCGATTTACATGATTCTTTTTTTATTGAACAGGTAATAATGTTAATTTTTTAAAATTAGGGATGAGTGAGAGTGTTGTAAACGTAAGAGTAGACAAATATAATCAGAAAGCTCCGAATTGCTAAGCTATCAGGAGTTTCACGTGTTATTGTGAGTCAACCATAAAAGATAGACATATGTTGTCAAGGAATATTTTTATATAATTTTAAGGAGAACATTTCCGTCGTACATGATTTCTATGTAGCTTTAACCATTAAGGCTGCACACGCGACGGAAGCTTAAAAATGGAGTAACTTCTCCCGTTTTCCCAATATTTCCCTTCACTGCTCTGCTCCTATTGATCGTAGCGTAATGAAAAGTATACTATAACCTGCCCAGGAGTATGAAGAATAATTGTGCCAAATTTCGTTAAAATCCGTCGAGTAGTTTTTGTTTCTATAACGAACATACAGACAGACAGACAGACAGACAGACAGACAAAAATTTTTCTGATTCCATTTTTTGCACGAGTAGCGATCCCTAATCAACCCTTGATAGTTATTTTTTAAATATATTTAATGTACAGAATTAGCCTCTCTACAGATTTATTATAAGTATAGATTATATCAAAGTTATATAGGCAAAGTTTCTCAACAAGTTTTGCAATTTCCATACACTTATTAGTACTTAAACAAACTGATTGCGAGTGAGACTTACAAAACTTGCCAGATCGGTCCTCGCAATTATTTTGTAGCAAGATTTATTAATACATGTAAATTATACTTGTCACTAGGTTCTGAATAATTAGCTATATGCACAACTGGACACTAAAGTGATATATTTTGTAATAAATCATTAGGATTATGTGATCATATTTTGCTGTTTGAATAATATAGATTTGATGCCGTACGATGTTTGTTTGATGATAATAAACCATAATTCCTAAAGGATAAGATAATAGTGAAACCAAATTTCGTCAGTTAAGTACTTTGTACTAGAAGGCCAGCTCACTGCCGTCAACCGGGTACAATTCCTGACACCGTGGCTGGGCTGCTTCTCTAATATCCTTTGCTGGACCTGGGAATAGAACCGAGGACCTCAAGATTAGCAGTCACGCTTGCAACTCCGAGACCATCGAGGCACCTTTATGATAATATACAGTAGGAATATGATCATCAAACATTTGTACATTTTAAATCAGTCGTAAATTAATTTATTAAAAAAAATGGAAACTGTCATCATCCTTATAAGTAAACTTCAAAGTTCATTTTACAATGTACTAAAGTAAGGGCTCAAGGAATGTTACTTCGCTCTATAAAAGCCCTAGCACGAATTCTACGTACTTGACCGTTCTTCATACTTTGAAGTACAAACGACGTAAATTGTTTGAAGCGCCTCTATGGTTCGAACATGGAACTAATTTAATTCTATTCACGTTTATTTTACGTCAAAGAAAAAACGATTTAAACTTGTGCTAGGGAAATCTCTGAAGATTTCAGGCTTAGAAACGCGTGTAAACAAATCTCGGCACACTCTCAATACTCTCGCAGAGAACTATCTGATATTTCATTTTATGCTCTCACTTCAGCGGGTCTAAAGAAACTGAAATATTTCAAAAATAAGATTTAGTATCTGTGACATTTCAACAGTAGCTTTTAGCTCTCAAGTGGGTTTCGCTGAAGTGAAAGATATTTCAGCAAACGTTGAAATAAAGAGTCGGATTTAGTTTTATTTACTGTTGTGGATACACTGTATGTCAATGGAATATTTTTAGTCAAGCATGTGATAAAGTAATGATGGGATGAGATCTAGGAAATCCATCTACCGCCTTTTTATGTAACAAAGGTTTTGTAATAATTTTGGCGATTGAAAAAGATTGTCCATGGCTGCCGTCCACTAACTAAAAGGCCGTTAAGCCACAGTTGCGCGTTTTTCACTTTTTAATGTAGTCTTATATAACTTTCGATGTTCTATCTTTCGGTCTAAGAGTCATTTTTCTATGATTAATAGTTTAAGAGATACAGGAAGATTGCTGAGCAATTAAACTACATAAAATGCTTAAAAAAAATAGAAAATGGATTTAAATAAATATAAATGAATTAAATATGTAACATATTGTGCAAAAACACTATGCCTACATTTATAATTTGCAGCCTTGTTCCTAGATATCATACTTTTCAAGAGACATCAATTCCTAATTTTAGCGTTTTCTGGAAAACTACTTTTTGCACTTAACGGCGACGGCAGATGGAGTTTCTTGCCCATTCTTCTCCATAAAGATCTACGAATTGGAATGGGCACCTACGGTACTTTCACAGTTATTTTTGACTCGTGACTGGGACTGTAGCACCATAACTATTTTTGAACTGAAAACTTCTTTAGCGGCGTTGTGCACTTTCTTTGGAATGGGTAAAAAATGTTAAACTCGCGTCAAGACACGTGACCTGATTGAAAATTCGTAAGACGGCGCAGGGCGCTTGCGCGAATTTTCGTGTGTGTTTATTACTATTCAAGTTTTCACTTCTGCCGGCACTCCCAGAGTGCAACCCGTCGTTTTTTATTTTTTGTCTTTTACTTTTCAAAAGTACCTGTAACTGGCCTACTTGAAATAAATGCTTTGATATTGTTTTAAAAATTACCCTGCATCGTGAGTGTATTTAAATATGTTTAAACTCACATCGGTGACGATGCACCGGTAGATTCTAATCATATTCTTTGAGCACCGACACCGAGTTGACAGCCACTTGGATTTTTATCAGGTACATTTCGGGAATCGTGCGATGGAACTGCACAATTTGTTTTTTTAACCCTTTCCTATACGTACAGAACATGTTGAAAATACTTTCATTGTGTGCCACAACTAAGGAGTGAATTGCGTGCCGAAGTATTTGTTTCAAATCACCTCTAGGCAAGTGTGTTTCACCGGCGTTCATCATTGCTTACTTCAAACGACACAGTAGCCAAACGCGAGCCGTACGAATGCGACTAAAAACAAAAACATGCACAAATAGCAAGACTCGGAACAACTACATGTGGTTAACAGAAATATTTGTTTCGTGCGGGAATCAAATCCATCCGGAAAGATATACTAATATTACTAGAAAAACACGGTGAATTCAGAGGATAACCATTGCTAGTGATGAAAAAAAACATCGATTCTTATTCATTGGGATGAGGTAAGAGGTAAGACCAGAGGATCGCGCTTGATAAAAACCACTTCCAACCAATCTTATTGGAAATCTATAGAGGAGGCCTATGTTCAGCTGTGGACGTCCCACGGCTGATATAATGAAGATGATGGAGAAGAGAACTTAGGTAAGTATGTTAATACTACGCTATGACTAGTACTTACGACATTTCAATGATTACTACAAAACCTTGGAGTGAAGTGACGATTTTTGCAAGATTATAACTTGCAGTTACTTAACCCACAAGGTTGATGTCGTCTAGAACTTCCTTAACACCAATGATTACCTGAAACAAAAAAAAAACCTTGTTAAAACTATTTATTTTTGCAGCCACAATCGTCTTTTGATTACTTATACAATGATTCATAGAAAATACTGTGAAATCTATACTAATACTAACAACCCACCCCTGGTTCGTACGACACGACTAATGTAGTCAAAAGTATTTTTCTTTCTTCGTTTTTATTTTAATGATGGAAATAACAAAAGGAACTGTTATTTTAAGTGTTTTCTTCCTTATGTTAGGACGAAAGATAAAGCTTATAATAAAATCCTACTTCCTACTAATATTATAAAAGTGAAAGTTTGTGAGGATGTTTGTTGCTCTTTCCGGCAAAAACTATCGAACAGATCTGTATGAAATTTGGTATACAGATAGTTTAAAACATAATATATTTTTTATTCCTAATTTATGTTCTCGTGGGATAATTTTCGTGATGTTGCGGACGAAGCGGCTGCACTGGTTACTAGTGTTACATTATTGGATAATACATAGGGTACAAATCAGTTGGAAAGACAGGGACTGCCTTTGCTGTCCAAATGGCGTTTGAGAAATTAGGCTTTCGCCAATCTGACACTACCTGATCAAAGATATAAACCCAACTCAACACATCAAGTTCGGTTCTCTGGAAAGAGGTTGTTACATCTTGTGTCAAGCTGTAGGAGTTTCTCTGTTCACAGAAACCGTTAAAAATAAGTATACATTTATCATTTACTAGTTCCTGGTTCAAAAGGAAGGTTTTTTTTAAACAAACCTGTGGAAAAAATAAATACCGATTTCTGTGTGCTTTAGCACCTATGAATCTAGGCACCTAGGAATTTCTGCTCCAATAATTCAAAACTGTACAATAAATACTTGAATCCATTTTAAAGTCAATGCAAAAATTTCGGTGGTTTACGTTAATTAGTAAACTTTATTAGAAACCAAGTCGGGCATGCGCAGAATCTACTACTTAGGAGGCATCTTACCCTGTTATTATTCATCACTGACTTTATAATTTGTTTAGTAAAAGGAGCCATGGAAATTGGCTAGACGGGGAAAATATTCTTAAAACTAGATGCGTAAACAATTTTGAACCACAATACTCGTAATATTTTTTAGAGCTTCTTTTATACTTTTTCTTTGTTGATTATAATTTATTGACTACAGATAAGTGGCACAATACTTTGATTAAACTGTAGTTCCCGGTTAGCTGACCAAAATTTATGAAACGAAATTATACCTAGATGGGTTGCCTAAAAGGGACTTTAATGTACCTACATACAAATTTTATCATAACTGTTTTACAATATTGCTCATTCTATGACTACAATGGCAGTTATATCGCTGATAGATATATCATCCAAAGAATCTTTAAACAAACTTAAGTAACGTTTTAGTCAGTGTACCCCTTTCACTAAACAAAATTAATCGGTTTTGTGTTCTGAAAATTTTAAGCCAGCCAAAACCGCTTGGTCGGCAATTAAGACTTCTCGGTAGGGCCTTATAGAAACTAGGTTATAAAGACCTTCAAGAGAAACGTTTAGTTTAGATAAGCATTACAACTTATCTAAACTAAACGTTTCTCAGCTTAAATTAGTTGTCGAACTTTAGAAACAAATCAAGGATACCGAACAAGCCACTCCCAGATAATAATAATCAAAAGAACACTCGATAAATACGATCTAAATGACAAATCCTAGATTAGCATATTAGGCAGCTGTTTAAATCCCACGTCAAATGTCACTTGCTTTACCAGCGGTCAATACGTTACAAATTATTTAATTTGTACGCTTAGTTCGACCGATCACCCACGCTTTAACTAAGGTTAAAATAATTTGAAATATGACATGCCCGTTACACCTTATACGGAGGTACTAATAGAGGATTAACAGCTGTTAATCGTCGTTTAAATTAAACGGTAGTTTAGTCATAGGTTATTTGGTATGTTGACACCGAGCATTTTTTTTAATTTGAGTTAGCATTTTAAAGTTATTGATATGCTGGTTTTGTTTGTTTATTAAAACAAAACAAAACATTAGTTTTCGTTTGATTTATGATATAACAAATTATATGACTTTTTATTATACGTTTTTTTATGTATTTGTTTTAATATGTGAATTTAATTTATTTTTATTTTTTAGCCTATTTTATTTTACACATAGATGATTTTCACAGGGTTAGGCAAAAGTGTACCCTTTGGGGAATACATTGATGTTATGTTATCTAAGCAACATTCAAAAATAATACAACTGTTTCACTCCAGTCGTCTCTCCTCGTAAAACTCAATTAAAATTCACACTATCAAAGTTATAAACTTAGCATTACTAATTCTAGTTTTCAAAGTACAAACTTTAATAACTCTAAAAATGATCATAGACTACTTGGATGTAAAGTAAAATCGATATCCATACCAATCTTTATGAATGTGTGAACCGTCACAATCGAAACCTTTACCTGAAATGTTAAACCCACACTTCATCCTCAAAACGCTCAGGCAACCGTGGCCCCGGAACGTAAAGGCTGACGAAACGGCTGTTGAAGGACACCGTGGATTTTAGTCAGTACAAGTCTGACAGTCCCTCCCGCCCGGCCCTGGGTAGGAGGACTTATTTAATGAACTTACCACGTGAAAAAAAGGTGAAGTTATAAGTACTTCTAATAGTACGATTTCACCGAAATAGTGTGCAGCTAAGCTGGTATCTTGTTTAACCTCTATGCACAAGTTCGCGCACAGTGCTGTACATTTTGTGCGTGATCGTTTTCACTGAACTAAGCCCAGCAAAGTAACGAATCCACTGCTCACATGTGCGCGCACAAAAGCATCCAGCTGTGCGCGAATATTTTTTAAATGTACGTGTTATACATAAGTCAATATTACGTATAATGTGCTCGTGACTACAAACAGATATATAGGGCCCTTAAATACTAATAAACCAAACGCCCTTTTGTAAAGAACTTTGTAACAGAGAGCAGACGTCTTGGCCCTTCACATTTTGGGCAACAGGTTACAAAGAAACATCAAATTAATACATAACACTCTATTTACAAAGCTGTAGGACACATAATTGTTTGACATTTAGTTTGGTGGCCGCAAAGTTTAAGATTGTATTTAGGTTCATTTGTTATATTAGTCAATAACATTAATAACGATTACGGGGATTTGTCTTTGGGATGATTCAAAGTGGGTAATCAATTAGTTTAATATCCGAACTAATGTTAGGTACCTTAAATTAAATTTAACAATTCTGTGAACAGATATTGAAATCATTAGAGCATTTTTCGCAATAGGGAAATAGTGTATAAAACGGGTACGCGAGGTATAATAGGGACATACACTCTTCTCACTTACTTATCACAACACTAACGTAGCGCAAGCGTCATTTGCAAGCGGCCATTAACAAATGGCGTCCTGTTGGCGCTTACGCTACGTTAGTATTGTATTAAGTTTTCCTTAAGTGTGTGATTTTCCATCATACCTCGCGTCCCCGTCTTATACACTGTTCGCCTACATCGTAACAATTTACAGAGCAAAGTATCAAAACAGATTTAAAAAATATAGGTGGTCTATGTTCGACTGGTAGGTATGTATTTCTTTTTATGGTAATGTAACTTTTTATTACGTTGGCTGGTAAAATTTTGTAATAATTGTAATTTGGCTGTATGCGTTAAGAAATATTATAATGTAAAGGAAATTTCAAAATATGTTGTAATAGGATTTGAAAAATGCCTATCCTACAAGTGAAAAAAATAATAAACACCAGCTGTTCAAGAAACTTGGTCGCGGGACTAACGAATTACCGTGACCCCGGAACGTAAAGGGCTATTGAAGGACACCGTGGATTTTAGTCAGTACAAGTCTGATAGTCCCTCCCGCTCTGCCCAGTGTGGGAAGATTCATTTCGATGTTAACACGATAAAAAAAGCTGTTCAAGAAACCTGACTTGTTAAATCTTTCTGTTAATTGATTCATTACAAACTGTTCGTTTTCTATTCCGTAAAATTTTTCATCCGTCCTCCTATCACACCGTAATCGAAAAATAAATTTTCAAAATTAAACCCAAACGTGATTTCAAAATCAACATATTTAATTTATATTATATATTACCGTATAAACGAAACATAAAACCTATAAATGTCGAAATAGCAATATAATAGTAGAACAACTAATTTAACGACTACTGCAGTATCTTCATTAGAAAATCAATCACGAACGTGCGAAAAAAGACAATTAAATGCTAATTTGATGACCTTGCTAACGATACATCATCGATACGGACACGACACGATATTTATGATTTACTGTCTGAATATTGAATATTAATGAAATTAGAAAGTGTTTAGTTGAATGAAATTGTAAAATAGTTTACATTAATATACCAAGCTGTAATTTTAAAGGGCGTCTTCACACCGAAACGTAATCTTTACGCGTACCACTTTCGTATTATTTATCTGGATTCAATTTTAAAGTGAACTTTTTTTTCAGGAAAACTGAAAAGTTTTTGTATTTTTTATATTCTAGCATTGATCCAGGTTTTTTTTATTTATAGCGCACGAGAAAAAGTGTTCACAGTCAGAAAAAAAATGCAAAAAAAAAGAATAAAAATATTAATTTTACCTCTATCCGCATAGAAATAAGGAATAAATATAGCGATGAAGTGGAAAAAGAAATAACTTAGTCGATGACATAATTATAAACGGAATTTAAAAAAGATAAAATAACTGTATAATATTGCTAAGTACGCGATTATAACGGAACAAATGCTTACAATTCCATGTATTTATATGGCAGTTCGTTGAAAAGGAATTGTTTGGCATAGATAATTAATTTACGTTTTTTTTTATTATTTGCCATAAACCCTCGTTAAAGTGTTAACATATTGGTAACAAAATTGCTATCGTTTTACTATTGGTTATATTTCTATTATCTTACTAGTATTATAGGTACTCGTAAATACGAAAGTTTGTGAAATTTTTTAGATGTCTGTTACTATTTTACGCAATAACTACTAAACGGTTTAGGATGAAATTATGGTAAACAGATAGATTGTAACCTGGATTAACACATAGGTTTTTTTTCCCAATTTTATCTTTCCGTGAGATAATTTTATGAGTAATAACGGGTGATGTAGCTGGCAACAGCTACTTTTTTTTTATCGTGGTAAAATCATCAAATGAGTCCTCCCACCCAGGGCTGCAGGGCTGCAGCAGGGCGGGAGGGACTGTCAGACTTGTACTGACTAAAATCCACGGTGTCCTTCAATAGCCTTTTACGTACCGGGGTCACGGTAATCCCTTGGTCCCGCGACCCCGGGGCAACAGCTACTAGAATAGCAACGTAAACGGTTCAGGCGGCTTACGAACTTACGTCATATTTCCTGCCATTCAGTAGCCTTAAACTTTGGTCTATTGTTGCCAAACACTAAGCCCAGTCTTTAAAACCTAAGTAAACTGCTTCCTAATCAATCAGTCACCATTCAGGTCTTTTAATTCAAAAACAAACAATGCTTAGGTTTCCTAAAAACGCTAAACAATAAGACAACGCAATTTAGCGTACCTAATTTCAATGACTTTTCTTTGTTTTTTGGCGTTACGAAAATGTATGCTTAGGTAAACAGTAATCATGTTTACTTTTTTAGAATCCCTATCAAAAGTTTATGTGCCTAATCGAATGTTAAGATATTGTAGGAATAATCGATGCAATTGCAATTGTATTATTATTTTGCCGTTTGTTGAAAAAATATAATAATCTACAGTGTTGCTACTATTAATACAAATTGCTTATTACTACTACTATTAATATTAATTTTAAATGAGAATAGGTTACTGATAGGTCATTCAAGTTATTGTTATTTTTTTCATAAATATGTATTAATGTTATTAGTTATTAGTATTGTTAAGTTATTACTTACACATATTTGTTATTGCATAACGTGAAATAATTTCATTATTTTAATGATTACATGCTAAATAACTATATGATTTTTGTGAATGAATTGAGCACAAGCCGAGACGCTCAGTGTTCGCTGTGGACGTCGATCCCTTTGTGCTCGTCATTAAACCGAGAATAAATGGAGCATAGTCAAGCAAGAATCAAACGCGCGAAGAGCGTTCGTTCGAGGTTTGTAAGTCGATTCACACTACACTAATATTTGTTTGGCTCGTGCTCCGCTCGCGTAGAAACACCTTTTATGCCTACATAATTTAAAATTTCAAAAAAATTGGTACACGTCTATAATTTCCAAATGTTAAGAGCTGAAAAAACCTATCGAATAGAGGCTGTAATATGATGATAACAATTTGAATGAAACCAAAAATATAGTATTCTTTTAAAAGCAGAAATCCTCTGGAACGCAATAAAACTGCTCTTCATTTTACAAGAACCTCACCAATGTTTCTAGGAATACCGTCTCCGCTTTATTTAATACCTACTTTTTTCATAATTTAAAATAGTTAAGAAAAGTTTTAACCTTGCCCTTGATTATTTCAATGTTACGTACTTAGTTATTTTTTTCTTGTTAAGTTTCATAAACTTCACTGAATTACTTAAATAACTACGAAAAAACAATTGAAGGGGAAATTTTCTTGAAAGAGCACATAATGTTTACGGGTCTTGCAAAGAAATTGGGCAATCAATTTGACGGCACGTTTGGTGCAGTGGCTGAGCAATTGGACTGCTGTGCGCGTGTCGCGGGTTCGATCCACGCACGGCACAAATATTTGTATGATCTACAAGTAGTTGTTCAGGGTCTGGGTGTTTGTTCATGCGAATTTCTAGGTTTGTAAACGCAGCCGCGACACAGGAGAAATTCCTAGTGTGGGGCAACGCTTAAAAAAATTAAAAAAACACAACTAACTGTTACCATCGGCCTCGCCTGCTATAAGTCGAACTTTATCCCACCGAAACATAAAATTGGGAATTTTATTGAGATTTGAAGAAAAATTTACAAACTGTTACTGACTGAAAATCACCATGTTCCTTCGGTTACCCTTTGCGTACCAGGGTGCAGTGACTTATTAAGACAGGTCCCTGGACCCCGGCAGATGATAGTTTATAATACCTCACGTAAGTATAGTGAGAGAACTCGACCGGGAACATGTACTCACTAAGCACGTCTATTTAAAAAAAAAAGCATTCTATTTTTAAATATACACTGGCTGGTGACAAAGCCGCGGTCGCCACTCGTGTGCGAAGACAGAATGAAAAAAAAAGAAAATAACTAAACCGGCTTAAATTCCACTTAAAGCTTAAAGGCAAAGGTTCCGTGGAGTTTATTTTTCTTATATTTTGCAGCTTTGAACGGTGAGTGAAAATATTGTGAGATGGCCAGCGTGTCTTAGAACCAAAAGACATGTGGATTATGATTCACCAACCTGCACTGGGTGAGCGTGGTGGATTATGGCCCACTGCAACTCACAAAAAACGAGAGTGTGTCCGATCATTGCGATAGTTGTAGTATTTAGGTCCAGGTTGACGGCACGTCAAAACCTGCCTGTCTCATCTTGTAACCGTGACCCTGGAACGTGAAGAGCTATTGAAGAATCACCCTGGAATTTAGTCAGTACAAATCTGACAGGCCCTCCTGATTAATGAACCTCTCATTTAATGATTTTACAGCAATAAAAAAAAAACTGTTTTTAGGCGTAGTGTAAGTCTTGTTATGTTAAATCAGCAGTTTTATAAGTCCAACACTGTGTCACATAGGTCCCTAAAATTATGTTTCCGCAACAATAGTTCTTCCGAAAACTCCTGAAACCAGCACACGTATTTGCAGGTAACAACTTCCTTCTAAATTAATTCCAGAATTTTCCACCAATCGCGCTCCTTTCAAATTACAAAAATAAAGTAGGAAATGTAGAGCCACACTCAGTTTTATTAACTCCTAATTGAGACACAAGCGCGCTAACAAACAAGCCGGGGTCCCAGACCCACGGGACTCCAAATGTCCTAGCCGCCATATCAGAACAATTTTCTTTCCAGACGTCTCCTATTTATTCACATTAAGATAACAATCCTCCAATAGAAAACCAACTCTATTTTCTACAGGATACAGCACAAAATAACTTATCAAACTTTGACATATTCTTAGAAAAAATCCCAATGGAATTTGTTCTTTATATTTGGTTCGGTAAAGTTGTTTTTGGTGTGCGGAGGTGTTGTTTGAGGTCAGTGGATCATTCTCACACCCTTCGCAACAGGTTCTATTGATCGTGGCGCCATCTACCGTGGAGGACAAGTTATGAGAAGTTGCCAAGATTGGGATAATTGTTGTTGGGATAGTTAAGTGGTTTATAATTGTGGGACAAGTTGGTCGCGTCCGGTGGAACACGAAGTTGGTTGGTAGATTAATTTGTAAACAGGGTTAATGTGGTTAATTGTCATGTACTGATACTGACATTTGCTATGGTTTTACTAATTAATAGCTGTTGCTCAAAGCATCCAAGATTAATCTAATTATAAAATTATCTTCTTTTTTTTTCTTCAGCTATTACTGTCCCGGGCACGCCTCAATCGCGGGGGTAAGACCCCTCTTTGAGGAGTGGCTGGACAGGCGTCACGGCGTCCTGACCTTCCGCATGACGCAGGTCCTCACCGGATACGGATTTTTCGGGGGGTACCTGTGTCTGATGAGGAAAGAAGAAACGCCTGGGTGTCACCACTGCGAGGATCGTCCGGAGGACACGGTGGAGCATACGGTGCAGGACTGCCCCGCTTGGGCAGAGCACCGCCGCGATGGTTTATACCATGTTAAAAAAAATGCTCGTTATGAACTAATGTTTTGCGCGTTTGAATTTTTGAAAACAACGTGAAACTGATTGTAATGACTAAGCGAAATATTATCTACATAATTATCATGTTTTATTAAAACACAGTTAAAAGCTGATAGCGATGTCAGACAGCTTGTCAAATCATCACTTATCTATAAATCGACTGATTTGTTTTTTAATGTAAGTCTAGGTACTGTCAACAAAATAAATATGGCGGTTGACTTCAATGAAAGCTGGTATTAAAATCATGTTGTGCGTGTATTAGAAGTCTCGTGTTTGATACGATAAAGTGGGTCATGAAGTCCATAACTTTTAAAATTTATTATGCTTGCAATAAAGATCAATATAGACCAGGGTTTGCAACGACATAAAATTTTGTTTGAACATTCAATTATTTTATGTACATTAAATAAATAAATAAATATTCCACAACTATCACACAACGCCATCTAGTCCCAAGCTAAGCAGAGCTTGTGTTATGGGTACTAGACAACTGATAAACATACTTATATATTTCTAAATACATACATATTATAGATAAATTACACCCAGACACAGAACAAATCATCGTGCTCATCACACAAACATTTGTCCTGGGTGGGACTTGAACCCACGACCTCCGGCATAGCAGTCAGGGTCACTAACCACTAGACCAACAGGCATGCCAAACTTAACTTTACTTCATCATATGGATCGTTGCGTTTTGTGTAGTGAGTCCTGGATTCCTGGCTATCATAGCCAACCGCCCAGAGCTACAAGAGCTGCTTTGCGAACCCAGTGGAATTTCCACTTTTTAGAGGCTCTTAAACCCATGGAGCTTCTAGGAGGCAGAAGCTCCATAAACTTTGTGGAACAGCCAAGTCTTGAATTTCCTTCTCTAACTGAAACTGATAAGGTAGACAAACGTTATAATGGAAACCAAGTATGGAAATTACATTAACAATTTAAACTGTATGTTGCTTTATTATAAACTAGCAGCCCGTCCCCGAGTTCTCTCGGCTTCCAATTTTCATCCTACTGGATTTTTCGAAAACTAGAGTTAATAAAACCTTATACAGACGCCAGGACATCAACCTACCACAATCTGTTTAATAGATTTTCAACCTTATCACAATAGTGGAAGGTTAATGTTGGATTGGTAAAATTTGACAGATTCGGGAACATTTAAAAAATAAATATCTAAATTGTTGCAGTTGTTCGGAAGTTATTCTCGTACAGACAGACTGACTGCGTTATATAAAGTTTAAAATATACTACTTAAATACCTATTTTAAAATATCATTTTAATTTCCGGTGTCTTTTTTTTTAATTTGTTTTTTTTGTGTGTGCTTGTGGCGTGTGCCCATTAAAGTTTATATTTAAAACAGTACAATGCGTATAGAATAAAATCTCCTTTTCTTGTCCACAATTAACACTTATTCTTTATCCCCAAATCCAACCTACAATCCGATCTACAATACACCGTCAATATGGAGGTTCCAATTGTGAGAATCAGTCGGCAAACGAACCGATTAGCGAGTCACGATAATGCCGATCGGTATTTGTACAGAATCACCATTATTTGAGCAAACTATTGTGTTGCCAACAAAATAATACGTTTACTTAACAATTTACGCAGTTTTTTGTATGGCGTGATTTTTTAGTTTATTTTAGTTCAATGTTTGGCTGCATAGTGTTCGATATTGAATTTGTTATTGTCTGTATTTTTTTTTGTAAGTTATATTAACGGTTTACGTTTTTTTTTTTTTTTTTTTTTGCGTGGTAAAATCATCAAATGAGTCCTCCCACCCAGGGCAGGGCGGGAGGGACTGTCAGACTTGTACTGACTAAAATCCACGGTGTCCTTCACTAGCCCTTTACGTACCGGGGTCACGGTAATCCCTTGGTCCCGCGACCTATTAACGGTTTACGTAGTGCAAGTGTTTCATTTGACATTTTTCTAAAAAAAAAAAAAAAAAAAATATTCTCAAGAAAAAAAACTCATAACTTTTTTCTTTACATTTTCGAAGAATCTTAAAGATTTGTATACACCAAAGCCATAATGTTCTAATAATAACATCCCATAAAAATACTTACTCTTTTACTTGGAAATATGTACAATTACGAACACCACAAAGTGATGAGACGTATCTTCCCACATTATCTGTTTTTCCTAGAAAAAGTATTATTAAACAATAAGGTTTTTCACGTCATTGACGATCCTCACACGTTAGGAGATTCTGTTATTCGAGGAAATATTATATAATAAGCTATAAGGCATCTTACCATGGGGTATCGTATTACCCAGTTACTGGGTTGTGGAGGTCTGATAGGCAGTCGCTCCATATAAAATACTGATACCCAGTTGAATCTGGTTCGACTGGAAGCCGACCCCATATAGTTTGGAAAGGCTAGGCAAATGATGAAATTTAAAGCAGCGTCCTAACCAAACTCTTCGTCACTTGCGTTTGCGTTCGTGAGCCCGATCGCGTGCTATGCAGTCAAAGGGCTTTTTCCATATTTTTCAGATTCCGAACAAATTATGCAGTATCTTCATCATCATTTATTTAAGATCAAGATCATCTACTACTAAGTATGAACTTCCTCTATTTTTCTGGCATTCTTTTCAATTCTGTGTTTCAGTCATTCTTCTGGTCCCCGGTTTTTTTATCAGACTTAGTTTCTACAGTCCAAGCTCGACAGAATTATTTTCTTTGATCTTGACCACCATCCGATCAAAACCTTATTCCATTGGCCATCTTAGCGTCTAGCAAAATGTATTGGCAATCTAAATGAACATGACGACCTCGCATTTGCACGATCACTAAGGTTAGGACAAGGGGTGAATTTATCATAGTACTATTATATATTTATATTTTTTTAATAATCGCAAAAGATTGTGAAGATGAATGGATGGATTTGTGTTACTCTTTCTCACAAAAACTGCTGAACAGATTTGGATACACTTTGGTTCAGATAGATTAACATAGATTGTTTATTACTTGGTTTATCACCGAACTTACTTACAACAACTTGCGAACAACGCTACGGGCATATGAGTAAAAACATATCAATACCACATTCTTAACCGACTTCTAAAAAAAGTAGGTTCTCAGTTCGACCTGTATGTATTTATGTTTGTCTGCTATTATATCGCGTTTAGCTGAACCGATTTTGATGCGTTTTAGCGCAGAAAAGTATTTGTTACATTCTGGAGAAGATTTTAGTATATAACAATAATAGATATCCCGTTACGTTGCTCGCATTGATTCGTTCTTGCTTACTTGGATTATAAATTTTGACAGAGACGATTGTATGTTTGTCCGCGATTATTATCTCTTAACCAAACAATATTTATTACTTCTGAAAACATAAATATAACTAAACAAACAATATAAAGACACACTAGACACAGTTTCTAATAAATTGTAACACTTTAATACACGAGAAGCTAATCGTTAGTTATTATATGAGGCGATGAAGGCTGAACGTTACGGTTCAAGCAGCCAATTATCAACAGATTAATTTATTATTAAGTTATTAACTGTATAAGGTCAATCGGCGCTGTAATCAGCAAATCGATCATCATCATCTCTTATCCCAATTTATTTAGTCATGTTCTTCTACACATCTCTTCAAGTTCTCAGCTTATTGAATTCACTCCCCTTTCAAGTTTATTCCTAGCTTAGAAAACGGGTCGCGGGACTGTACGAATTACCGTGAGCTCGGAACGTAAAGGGCTATTGGAGGACACCGTGGATTTTAGTCAGTACGAGTCTGACAGTCCCTCCCGCTCTGACCTGGGTGAGAGGACTCATTTGATGATTATACGACGTAAAAAAAAAAGATGATGATATCAAAAAATATCGTGTACTATGTGTCCTGCTGATAGTTAATTACAATCGTTGGTAACCAAATTCTGGGCCAACTTAATTTAGATTGCAATCAACCAATCGCAAAAAAAAAACAGTCTAAGTAATACTATGTGGGCCAAGGCCTGCCGGGATCGCGGGACTCACGAATTACCGTGACCCCGGTACGTAAAGGGCTATTGAAGGACACCGTGGATTTTAGTCAGTACGAGTCTGACAGTCCCTCCCGCTCTGCCCTAGGTGGGAGGACTCATGTGATGATTTTACGACGTAAAAAAAAAAAGTAATACTATGTCCCTGCAACTATGCTAACACCATAGCTGCTACGAACCCCACCCTTATTGTGGAACAGTAGGTATATTAGCTGACAGCATGCGATTAAAATAAACACTATGTATTAATTACTCATATTATTAGTTATGCAAATCATAATGAATCTGCAGTTTTTATTTTTATGTATCGTACGTCATTTACGACGCAAGTCATATATACTCATCATAAGTTATATAAACAAATTACCTAGTAAAATTTAGAAGCGAATGACCAAACGATGGCAAGACCTGGATGAAACTTTTTTAGATTAGAGAGAGAAACATTTCATGGAAAAGCTTGCCAATCCGGAGTATTACATATTGTAAATTGTAGCCGTTAGTGTAAAATTAGGTTGATGAAATTCACCTTTTTAGCAACGACTAGTAAGTAGTGCTGCGCATGCGACTACGTCCATGCGTATGTCAAGAAATAGTAGCTTATGTTAGTTGGTCCAGTAGTTTTTGAGATTCAATTACAAACAAACACAAATTCAGATCCTGCAATCTTTATAACATCAGTCAATTTGTTAGATAGTATAGTACGAGTATCTATCTTACAAATGCACAAAAGTTAACAAACCTAAAAAACTACTACCGAAACACCAAAGATACTCAATCAGAAATCAACAAAAATCACACAGTAAATAAATAACGCACACGTGAAAGTGGCAATCACGGACCACATCCGACAGTGTCGACTCCAATTACATAAACAGCAGTCGATTACACGAAATATATCGAGTGTCGTCGACAACGTTCGACCTTGGCAGTGTCACGGTTGTGGACACGGTAATAGCCCCCCGTCACTTACGTACTTGTCAATGGCGATGTACTGATGACTGCATGGCTCTGGGATATTTTTTTGAAGTGAAAACTTCTTTAGCGGCGTTGTGCACTTTTTTTGGAATGGGTAAAAAATGTTAAATTCGCGTCAGGACACGTGACCTGATCGAAAATTCGTAAGACGGCGCAGGGCGTTTGCGCGAATGTTCGTGTGTGTTTATTACTATTGAAGTTTTCACTTCTGCCGGCACTCCCAGAGTGCAACCCGTCGTTTTTTTATCAATCTCCGGCAATATTGCCAGGTATTCCAGCCAGACTATGCAATATATGACAATATTCTGAGTGTGGCCCGGCCATATAGCCACACATCTGGTCTGGCCTTAAACAAAAAAGGATGAGTAGAAAAAAAGGACTATTTAAAAACAAAAATGAGAAAATGACACCGACATTCTAATTTTAAACGTGCCATATGAAGTGTGCGGTGTGTATCTCAGGATTGCACTGAATGGGTATCCAGTTCAGCATTTGTGACAGGTTAAAAATACATGGAGCTGATATTCTATTAGATCCCAGATTCCCAGCAGTGACATACGGACACCGAGTAAACGCGAACACTATGTGGTTGACGCTACTGAAAAATGTTCAAATGGAAATTATTCTAAAATATAGGCACGTATGTATATAGGTATGGAATGATTTCACTTCATATAATGTGTGGTCAGATGATTGTGGTTTACGCTGTTGTTAAAATAATAGGTGTTTTTTTTTATCCACGTTGCGGTTATCACGTGAATAATATAGAGCAAATATTTGTCTATGTGATTAGGTTCCCTAGTAATTTATCATTGTTTCAAGGGCATAGAAGTGAGGTATATATTTTGTTGAATCATTTTCAACATATTATATAAAGAGTGGTGCAAAGGTCAGATGTTTTAGGAGCCAGAGTCTATTTTGTGACGGCGATTATGTTAGACTACAATTGCAGATTTGACCCATTGCTAGACTTCAAAATGTGAATTGCTAAATGCTCTTAGCGGATTAAAGACGGGATGTTCTAATGTTACAAATTTATGACAACAACAAAAAAAAAATACCCTAAAGGCAACTAGTGCTGTGTCAATGCGCTGCGCTGGCGCATAAGACGCGGGGAGGGCGGCGCGGGCGCACGGGCAGTCGGGCACGCGACACGCGGCCTTGTGCGCAGTTCCGTGAAAGGCGATCGGCTTAGCTAACACCAGTGTAGGGTTGCACTGCTAAACCTTATTTATTACGATTTTTTGTGCAAAGAAAAAATAATCTGATATAAAGCTTAACGTTGCTTTTAAAGTATCGAATCGCGAGTTTTAAATTACAATACTGAAGTATGCTAAGTTTTTTCAAATTTAACCAATGGCTGTTGGTGGTGTTATTGAGAGGACACTACAAATCCGCGAATTTAGGGACCTGGACTATTATCTTCGAAAGATGGCTGGTAGCTGGGTTGCAGGACTGTCTATTTTAATCAGTAAAACTGACAGTCCCTTGCGACAGGCGGAAGGACTCATTTAACAATTTTACCACACCAAAAAAAGGTTGCCTGGTAGCTCGATTACCTTTTACGGCAGATTGGAGAGATTAAGTCCAACAGTGGCCTGCAGCTCACGCAATAAAGAGCAAAAAATTACGCATTATATACGTTAGAAGTAAATATCGCGAGTCACAGCAAAATTTTAATGGCTATTGAAGAACACCGTGGATTTTAGTCAGTACAAGTCTGACAGTCCCTCCCGCTCTCCCTTGGGTGAGAGGACTCATTTGATGATTTTACCACGTAAAAAAAAGGTTTGCTACAGATTTAGTTATCTATTTATAACTAAATGATGTCTATTGATTTACGCAAAGTTAGTGGACGCAAATATTCTTAGTAAGTTTCAGACTGTATAAATTTTGATCCGCAAGTTCGTTCAGCAAAAGATCCATTAATTTACATACTTATTACTTATGATCTTAGATTTTGCTAGCGGCTTCGTTCGCATTAACTTAGTTTTTTTCTTGACTTAGTTAAGTTCGTTTCTGTATAACGTACTCGTGTATATGCAAAATCTCAGGATGATAAGTTTAGTCAGTGATTTACGCTTGAAAAAATAACAAAATTATTTTCGAATTTAATATAAATGTTAGTTAGGAAATTAGGATTAGGAGGATAACCATCCTTATATATGGTATATACTACGAACACCAAAAACCATTAGTCCAAACCATCAATTACTTTAGGAAAACAAACTCGTAGTTTAAATTAAAAACTTTAATGAAATACTCGTAAAACCTAATTAAGGAAAAACTAAACTTCATTAAACTTAAAGAGTGGAACTTAAATGCGTTTTATAATATGTGATGTTTAATCAAAAATAAATTCATAACAAAATACAAGCAAAAGCAAACATGATATAACTGCAAGCGAAAAGCCGCGCATTAACCTACATAGATAACATATTAATTAAAATGATGACACACAACAACATGTTGAATCAAATCATTCACCTGAAAGTCTTTACATTTCACAAACAATGTGAGTTTTTTTTTCAATCACACCACTTTTGTAAATTGACCTTTAGGTTGCGTAGGTTGCAACAAAAAGTTATTGCAAACAAAACGATCAGGGATCTGTGAAAAATCAACATTTGTATTTTTGTGCGCTCTCATCGAAATTGCGTTGGTTTTTCAGTACGCTTTTAACAATTCAATTACACACGAGTTCAATTTACTTTCACACGTAAATGTTTATACGTAATACGGTTGTTTTGGGTAAAATAGGGACGATTATGCAGGCTAAGAGAAAAAAATATCATCATCTTCCATACCCCAATTTATACATAATCATAACGCTTATTAATAGGGTCAGATATACAGAGAAGAGATGCGGCGCGACGTGACGTAACGATACTAGAAATGTGTATCTTTTCAGCCTTTGTCAAACAGACTGGCGAAGCGAATGCGAAGCGTGACGTTTTTATTTGTAATGTATGGAATTGTTTGAATCCAGTCACATACAAACGCGAAAGCGATCCGATAGCGTGACAGAACTATCGGACTGACGTCTCGCTGATGTCTCACTTCGGTTCTGTATCGCTTCGGAAACGCTTCGCTTTTACCGGTCTGTTTGGCAAAGGCATTCGTGTAGCACAGCGTGTAGTAAAGTTCACCTTCTTTTCACACAGTCCATATTATGTAGTTTCTTACTTAAACATACTTTTATTTACAATCTACATTAATTCTTCCGAATAACATGAAACTATTATTTCAAGAGAAACAGATAATATTTATGTTACGAAAATACCAATATTAAGTTTTTTGAGCACGCGAGAGAAAATAGGCTTATAATAACAAAAAAAAAATGTTTCATTATCAGAATTTTACTGTCTCTTTTTGATAAAAAAAAGACTTTTCGCTAATTCCTCTCAAATAGACAGTGACCTCTGAGTTTATTTCGACTGTCCATTCTAAGTCCACTACGAAACACCGCCCATCTCATTTGCAAAAACAAAAAACATGTAAGTGTTTTTAAAAAACGTACTTGCATAAATAAAAATCTAATATTTTTCTATTATTCTAACCAACCAACCCTACCAGTCCAACTTAACAATAACTCAGTTTGGACGCACAGCATATCGTGCAGCACCAGCTCGAGTTAAGGTGCGTCTAAACGGGTAATATTTTCTTGCAATGTATGGCTGCAATACAATTGTCAGCAATAATTTGCAGCCAGACTATGCAATATATGACAATTATTTTTCCTTATTTTGGGTTTGACGCAAATAGTGCACTTCGCAGATGAGCCATGCTTGTTCAGAAATATGGCCGAGATATACCTACTACAATCAAATGTTTCTGATGGCCAGAAATATTCGAAATGTTTTTGTAACGTAGACTGGAACATTGACGTTAATGCGAAGAAAGAAGTAGTTTAAAATAGTTACACTTTTGTGGGTGTGTTAACAAATATAGAAACTCACATACACTTAAACTAGTACTCAAAATCATTTTCATATATTGCAAAGTCTGGCAGCAGTTATTGCTGACAATTGTATTGCAGCCATACATTGCAATAAAAATATTGCCCGTTTAGACGCACCTTTATATTCACTATTAACTTTCGATATCGAGCGCCGTCGCGTCGTCGAGATACGTATCAACTTGCCGAACTAGATTTCCGTCGTGAGCTTAATGTTATGTTAATATTATTGTCGACTATTATTTCCTTGTTAACGTTCGTTGATTTGATCGGTAATTATCGGATTGTGTGTAAACTATTTCATAAAAATCATTAATTCACTAAAGCCTTTGTCAAACAGGCGTGGCGAATGCGTAGCGTGACGTTTTTATTTGTAATGTATGGAATTGTTTGAATCCAGTCACATAGAAAAGTGAAAGCGATCCGATAGCGTATCCGAACTATCGAACTGACGTCTCGTATCGGTTCGTTATCGCTTCAGACTCGCCTGTCTGTTTGACAAAGGCTTAAAAGAGGAACTCGTTATACCAGACAATCAAGTTGATCATCTAGGTTTTTCTCTTTCGTGTGAGGATGGGGCCACCCTCTGGTGTCAGAGTTAACTAAGCCACTTCTGGGAACACCACAGGTCTTTGACAAGGATTTCGGTCTAAATTTTGAAGTCCAGATTTCCTCATGATGTTAACGATGTCCAAGATAACCTTAGAAAGTATATAGGTATGGATTTGAAAAGACACATTGGTGCAAACATTTCAAGATTAAGCAATTCTCAGTTAGTCGGATTGTGGATAGGTAACCATTTTTTTTCGTCATCGTGGTGTAATCATCATATGAGTCCACCCACAGGACAAAGCGGGAGGGACTTTTAGACACGTTCTGACTAAAATCCACGGTGTCCTTCAATAGCCCTTTACGTTCCGGGGTCACGGTAATTCGTGAGTCCCGCGACCCCGTGGATAGATAACCATAAATATATTTCACACCGCGGTTTCTCACAGCTTTCATTAGTAGATTTTTCCATTTTTAGCAACGATGTACACAACAGCAGACTTTACTGAAATTTAAAGGCGCATTTGTCTAGGGTTCATTTGTTCCGCGATCGCGTTCCGCGTTCTCTGTCGCTCGACACAAAATGTCTCCATGACATGTTTGGCGATATGTCTCCGCGACATGTCTCCTAGTGAAAATACGCCTTAAGTATTTCCAGTAATGTAAACTTTAATAGCATGTGAAAGAAATCGCATTGAGCTGACAGATATTATTGAAATTTTCTCTAAAATTTATTGGGCTAGTTTACCCGCTGATAGCAATTAAATTTATTATCCTCACTGCAAGAAGCATCCATTCATTTCCCAGCTTCATAACGTCTGTCCCTAGACAAGAACATATAAGTTGTATGAAGGAGCGTACTTTATAGAACCCACTTTAGTAACGTAGCGCAGAGCGATATTGCTCAAGCGCAGTACACACTGGGAACGAAGCGAAACGAATCTTAGTCCGCTTAGCTTCGCTCAAATCACTGAACGCTATGCCAGCTAAAGGAGATGCGTTCCACCGGAAAGTAAGATCTAACGATAGATGTAGTGATGTCACTAGAGAGATGATTCATAGATTGATTATTGCCATTCATGACTTCTCTTCACTCCCGTACCAGCACTTCGCTTTGCTGAGTTTGTCTAGTTCACCATATCGCAAATTCACAACACTAATGTAGCAAGTTTGACTATTTGCGTTCTCTTTCCTTTTTTTTCCAGCCGGCCCTATAATTGTACAATACGATTATGTGTAATAGGCTATAGTTCTCTTAATACAAGAACCAAAACATGTTCACGATAGCTACATGAGCAAAGCTAAACGAACTCGGCTTCGCTTCGCTCTGTTGCCAATGTAGCTTACGCTTTACATTTGCAGCGGAGAGCGCCATCGCTCACACGTGTCGGGAACGTTTTGTAACCGCTTGGGTAATGTTGCACCTTTATGAACAGATAAATGTATCTGATCTGCTATAGAAAGTATGTTTTATGCTCTAAGTGTATTTTGCGGCGTGCCCGCCCGCTATGCCCTGGGTGGGAGGACTCATTTGATGATTTTACCACGATAAAAAAAAAGTGTATTTTTTGTGTGGCCCCAACATAAAAGGAAGAGTTTTGGTGTACCAAAAACAAAAGAATAAATAAAAATGTGTAAAAATCAGCAAATAAATCTTCAAGAGGGATCCTATCCCTGGGTGAAGCACAATGGACTGTCAGACTCATACTGACTAGAACTCAGGGTGAGTTCCTTCACTTGCCCTTTGTGTTCCAGAGCCACGGTTACTCTCTAAATAGTCTTGCAATCTGTGTAGCCCTAACACTTGCAGGTACTAGGAATTCATGTACCTTAAGAGGTAATAGACAATGCCTCCTAAAAATAAAATTCAGTTCTAAAGATATGTCTCCCATATGAAAATCCTTCACATTTTCAAAGAGGAAACCGTTATACATGCGTTATCTCTGCATTCTGAAGCCGTTTTAAAATATCATCAGCGATATTGAAATCATATTGAATCCATGAATGCAATATCGCGATGTGGGAAGAGAATTTTGAAGAGTTAAATGTAATGTTACCGTGACTGTTATTGAATAGTTTTGCTTTCTCAAAAATAACGAATTAGATCGTATTATTGTGTGTAACTGTGAGTACATTACACAGATGAACAGTTGTGTCTATCCTTGATAAACCAGACCTCATATTCTAGTCAAGTCAAAATAACAGTGATTTTAACGTCTTTGTAACAAAATGACACATACAGACAGGTAAAAAAGTACTGGACCAGCAAAAGGTGACGAAAAAAACTACAAGTCGGGTCAGTGACACTTCATCTTAGTGCTTAGTGGGAGATGATATACAAAAAGTGTACCACCCTAATCTTAAGCTATTCCTGAGTCATTAACAGTTTTTTCATTGATAAAACTGCCTTCAAAAAGAAGGCGAAATTACACCACGTCCTAATTAATACGCCAAAGATCTTTATGATGCGAACCCGGTCTTTATTGAATCAAAAATCGTGCATCTACGAAAAGTTGACCGAAACAAAACAAAGAACATTTACACGAACAGAGCGCGAACAAAAAAGTGAAAACGGATAATAATTATATAACACACCAAACGTTATAATTAATCGTTTTCCTGTTTACATCTTTTAATACATAACTGTAAGGTCAGTGACGTTTTTGCTCCAATATTTTTAAGTTTACTGTATTAATGGACTGTTTTTTGCGAGAGTTCTTCTGTGGTGGAATTTCATTATAATTTGTAGTAGTTTTCGGGGCTTCGCTTCTGCATTCAGTTCAGAATTTGCCGAATGCTTCTTTTTCAAATATAATCTCTATGTACATAAGATACAAGAGTTCGATTTGATCAAACCTTTACGGAACATTTTTTTGCCGTGTGGCCTAGCCGTGCGGCGTAATACGACTATTTAAATGACCCGAGTAAATCTATTTGGACATTTTGTGGACTGGCCACTGAATGAACACTGTACATTTTTTTTTATCGTGGTAAAATCATCAAATGACTCCTATCACCCAGGGCAGAGCGGGAGGGACTGTCAGACTCGTACTAACTAGAATCCACGGTGTCCTTCAATAGCCCTTTACGTACCGGGGTCACGGTAATTCGTGAGTCCCGCGACCCCGGTAATGGAGTAACTATGGAAGTGACGAAAGGGTTGACTAAATGATGAAATGAATGATGGCAAAATGATAGTTAATAGATATAAATGTTGATATTGTATCTCTATATATTGTACCGTGATCCCGGTCACGGTAATTCGTGAGTCCCGCGGCCCCGGCAGGTTTTGGCCCTCTACATGGGCCCCGTCACTATGCTGACCCTCCTTGAGGCGCGCATACCTTCTGCTGAAAATCCTCCATTCTGATCCATTTTACCCTGAACTGCGTAAGCCTCAACCATATTATACCAGCGATCTTCTTAAGATCATCCATCTACAACCATACTACACTAACACGCTACTGTATTGTAGTTGCAGAAATAAAGATGAAAATACTGTGAAATATTTGATCTGTTAAAACACCCCTGTCTATATTTAAGTGAAGGTATATCGTCCCATATAATCTAGACAGATTACAACTGCTTATTTCCCAGCCTTTGACAGATAAGATACATTATCACTTAATAACAATATTCTGAAACTGGTTCCAAATTATTCATGTTTTTGATGGCAGAACCCGAATCATAACAAGCTTTTATGACTAATAAATTCGTTGTGGAACATATTTGAATAACATATTTTTGCTAATATTACTAGAGCTTAGCGAGATAGTTAATTGTCTGGACAAGACAAATATATTGCATATGCTTATTGAAAAATACACGACTGTCACAGCAGGAGGCACGAACCCAAGTAGTCTTTATGTAACTTAGATCAGCACCACTCTTCCCTAAAGCCTTTGTCAAAAAGACAGGCGTTGCGAATGCGAAGCGTGATGTTTTGATTTGTAATGTATGGAATTGTTTGAATCCAGTCACATAGAAAACCGAAAGCGATCCGATAGCGTGACAGAACTATCGGACTGACGTCTCGCTTCGGTTCGGTATCGCTTCGGAAACGCTTCGCTTTTGCCTGTCTGTTTGACAAAGATAAAAATGATTAAGAAAACAAAAGTCAGAAAACATCATGTTATGTCCATTTTGTTTAATCGTTATAAAATCAACAAATGCCTCCTCCCACCCAGGGCGAGACGGAAAGGACTGTCAGACTTGTACTGACTAAAATCCACGATGATTCATTTTAGAACTTGTCCATTTCAAAAGCTTGGTCCGCAATCTTCGCCCGTGTATCAGAAAAATAATACAAATCTATCCTTGTTAATCCAGAATATAAACTTTCTTTCCAACAACTAAATCCGTTCATTCATTTTTGCTTGACAAAGTAACAAACATTCATCCATGCTCAGAAACATAAGCATTTATAATAAAAAGATTTAGTTCAAAGACTGATCAATTCATATACCACATATCCAACGAGTCCAACACTCAAACGTGCAAGCTGAATATTACTGACATTACTCAATAAGTTATTCTGAGTATAAAAAATAAACCAAAACAAGCAACATTACGAGCAGGCATTGCTCCTTGAGGCTCACAACTTGTTCCTTGTGCTTTTATTTTTTACCAAAGTTTGATGACCCGGAAAATGGTGAGATTATTATGTATAATGTTACCTCTTACATTACGTACCTCTTACATATATTTATTTTATTTATATAAGGCACATCAACAACAAAACATGGTTATTTACATTTAAGAGGTCTTATTCTAGTGTTGGTATCAATAATAGACGACCACAACATTTACATGAGAATTTAAACTCACACATAAAAGTAATATTCTAAATTAAGACAGGAAAAACAAGATACAATATCAATAAATTCAATAAGGGATGTTAAAAAAATTTAGAAATGTAAGTTAAATCAATAATGCAATAATAATTGAGAATTAATTAATAAATTGGATATTTATGTACAATGATGACAAAATACACAACAGATAAATCGCAACTTACAATTAAGCCTTTATCAAACAGACAGGCGTGACGAATGCGAAGCGTGACGTTTTTATTTGTAATGTATGGAATTGTTTGAATCCAGTCACATAGAAAAGCGAAAGCGATCCGATAGCGAACAGACATATCGGACTGACGTCTCGCTTCGGTTCGGTATCCCTTCGGAAACGCTTCGCTTTCGCCTGTCTGTTTGACAAAGGCATTAAGTTTAAGTTTTCCTTTCCTTTCGAACAACGTTATTTGTTCTGTTACTATAAGCGTGTGTCATACAACTGCTGGACAAAAGTCTCTCCCGATGACTTCTAACTATTCCAATCAAGAGTCAATGTGAGCCACAGACCATTAGTTTTGTCTTGCTCATTTTTTTACGAGTAGAATCTTTCAATTAGTCCCCCAGGGCAGGATGGAGAGAGACTTGTACTGACTTAAATCCACGGTGTCCTTCAATAGCCCTTTACGTTCCGGGGCCACGGTTACCTGATAAAACAGTCCCGCGACTGTAAGACAGTTCCGCTAGCTTGTCTTACTCATACCGCTATCTTCTACAAGATCTGCAGCGATGCCTGTTTGTGTCGGGCGTCCATAAAGTTGATATTTTGGACCACAGTGCATCGAGCATCTGGCAGACGTTGCCAGCCCAGCCCCACTTCAGCTAAAGCGTGGTGCAACAAATTGTGGACGGCACTACGAGCATTAAATAAATAAAATAAATAAATAAATATTCCACAACTATCACACAACGCCATCTAGTCCCAAGCTAAGCAGAGCTTGTGTTATGGGTACTAGACAACTGATAAACATACTTATATAATCTAAATACATACACATTATAGATAAATTACACCCAGACACAGAACAAATGATCGTGCTCATCACACAAACATTTGTCCTGGGTGGGAATCGAACCCACGACCTCCGGCATAGCAGTCAGGGTCACTAACCACTAGACCAACAGGCCTGTCATTACATGTTACACTCGTATACCTACCGTCCACACTTAGAATTCGCGTTACATTTCACGGTGGATTACATTACGCGTTATACCAGTCTGGACTCGCGGCTTAAGAGCTTGGCGTGCACCTGCGATTTTAAGTTGCCCGATATTTTGATCGGTCAGACGATCAGTATGGAGTTATATTTAAATCAGTGTGCGCACTTGACGATTGAATACTTGTTCTTGTAATATATTGTGACTGAACTAACGACCAACTTAAAATCGCAAATGCACGTAGGCTCTTCGTGTCTATTTGAGCAACATTCAAAAGCAATTTTCTCATAATCGCTTTCTACTTTAATTTAATATAAGACCAATTTTGTAATAGGATAGCTTGTAAAACACTGCGTTCGTAAATAAGTAAAATGGTAACCGATAAAGTACAAGCAAATCGCTTTTAAATTTTGATAAATATATAAAAATTTTTGTTCGTGTAGTACATAATACGTATTACATAAAGTATGAAGGACGATGGTCCATTTATCTTTTTTGTACATAGATAAGGTTCGTTTTTAGAGTTCCGTACTCAAAGGGTAAAACGGGGCCCTATTACTAAGATACCGCTGTCCATCTATCTGTCTGTCTGTTACCAGGCTGTATCGCATGAACCGTGATAGTTACTACTGCCGCTGTAACAGATACTAAAAAACAGAATAAATATTTAAGGGGGCTCTTATGGCCGCGGGACTGTACGAATTACCGTGACCCCGGAACGTAAAGGGCTATTGAAGGACACCGTGAATTTTAGTCAGTACGAGTCTGACAGTCCCTCCCGCTCTGCTCTGGGTGGGAAGACTCATTTGATGTTTTTTTTTAAATAAAAAAAGGGGGCTCTTATGATTTTTTTGAAATTTCCATGAAATTTTTAAAGATAATGGTAAGGCACCCTTCGTGGACGAGTCCGACTCGCACTTGGCCAGTTTTATATGAAAAATATCAGGTGGAAATGTAAACAATTTTGGGGATATTATACTCCACTGAAAATCGGATATTGATTCGAAACTGCGGCATTTGCTCTGTGACCTTTTGCTTCGGAATTTAAGCAAAATGGTAATAAGAATTGAACAGTGCTAAATCATCCGTAAATTTTGTGAAATGAAACGTCATTTTGTGAAATGTCAAAAATGTCCTACAGGCTTTTTCGATCTTTCATCAGTATTTCAACATTTAGGGAAAATCACATTTCTCTGTACATTTTTTCTGACTTAGCAAGTGATTAACTTTTCATTTTGTCTGTTTTATGTTTTCAAAATACATTCAAATTAGAATAAAAATCAATTACAAACCTTCTGCTTTCATAAGATAGAGATAAAATAACAACCGACTAAATGATACTTCTCTTAAATTACAACTAAAATAAAGCTTAAACATACAATCGTATCACAGATGACAGATAGAAAAAAATAATAACTTTAAAATATCCGCGATCAGATTGGCGACGTTAGCCAAATGTCAAGGTTGTTCATATATTTAAATCGCACTATTTTTAGACGAGCAGTTTTGCATATAAGTATTATTTACTGTCACGCTGATACATATTCATAGTGCGTTGATTGAAATGTGTGTGTATGTTTTAGTACATACCTACATCGGAATGGTTGGGAGACATGAAGAGATGCCTTTTCCCAGCCGTGGGATGACACAGTCTGATAGTAAAAGTCACAAGGTGATTAACTAATGACTTTTCCCGTTGAATTACGCGATTAATCAACGGCATTTTTAGTGCGGCCCTAGTGTTTGTTTGCAATATATATTAAAAAATATTTCTCTATAGATCCCAGTCCTTGGTCATTTCTGAATGCCTTTGGTATGGTTTTCATACGGTTACAAATATCGTTTTACCGACATTTTCGTAATTTTTTTTCAAATAGATTGTCACCGTGATGAATTTGACTTTAACAATTTTAATTTAATAATGTAGTAACATAAAGCTAAATGAAAAAGTACTAAGTAGAAACAACTTCAGTACCTACTAATTATACAAGAGAACAAGCAACTACCGAATGCTACAGTGCACTTCTTCGGCGCACCTTTCCCTTGGCTACACTCATAAACGGGCCATTATTTTCGGTTCGGCCGTATCAAGTCGAACAAAAAGCCGACCCGAACAAAACACTGCACTTGTTCGCTTTCAATCAGCTTTTGCCGATCGGGAATTAATTGGGGTTGACATTCGATGCGGCTTGCGAAACCAGAACTGAAAGTATCACTAAAAGCCGAATGTCATATTTCATGCCGAGTAAAACTATGCGGCAGCCGAACGGTTTTTGATTAATCTGTATATTATGTACTCGGTCTTCTTTTTCCTTTCGTGTCGGGCGTGATAGATCGAGATAGAAAAATACTGTTTGACGCCGTAAGCCTTGTTCAGATCGTCGAGGATGTAGGTGAAAGTACATTTCGGACACTCCAGCAAGTGAGGTACGTATTCGGTTTTTCCGCCCGACTAATGCCGACCCGATTAAGTGTATAGCAATCCTAACGTATCAATTGCCAGTACTAACCTACCTGCACGTACTAACAACGGGGCAGAGATCGGAAGATCTGGAGCTAAGCCAGGCAAGTTGGCACACTCGCTAGTTACGTAGTCACTGCTATAGTTTTGTGTTTATGATTCTGTATCCCAATTTGATTTGTATTGAGGTAGGGACTGACGTAAGTTGTGAGTATTTAATTGTTTCGCTTATTTGGACTTGGGTTGCTCATTTTTTATCGAAGCTTTAATTACGGATGATCGTCTTTTAATTTTATGTCTCCATCATCTTTATAATGAATGGGGTCGCGGGACCGTCTCGTCAGATAACCGTGACCCTGGAACGTAACGGGCTATTGAAGGATCACCGTGGATTTTATTCAGTACTAGTCTGTCAGCCCCTATTGTGCCTCTATGGGTGGGAAGACTCATTTGATGATGTCAACACTATAAAAAAAACAGAAACATCTTTATGGTCAACTACCTTCCTCTTGATCGACTTAATATTTTCAACAGATCTGCCGATCCACTCATATTTTAGCACAATGTTATCTTTTAGCTAATAGTACAGAATCCCTTTGCATGTTAGTGTCTTTGTGTGCCCAGGACCATGTAATGTACCTTTATGTTTAAATTAAGGCGCTTATCACAATCTGTTACCAAACAGCGTGGCTATTACACAAAGAGACGTGTCACGAAGGAGACTGTGACGGCTCGTAGGGACAGAAAGGATCGTCAACATCAAGTGCGGATTTGTCAATAATAGTTGACAAAGTTGTTAATTGTTGTAGAAGGAGAATCAGCCTTATTAAGGGAAACGTTAATTTTGATTTAATATTTTTTTAATTTGATATGGATTTTGTTCTTGACTCTATATCTAGGTCAGAGTGACAGAGACAAAGTCTACGATGGAACGAGCTAACCCAAAAGAAGCCTATCCCCTTACATTTTTTTTACTTTTATATGAGCTCATTTAACGCTGAGTTTAGTTTTCTGACGTTGCAGTTCTGTCTATTCTGTTGTTTGTTCTGTCTGTTTCTATTCTCTTACTAAATGCACACGATATTCCTCATCGAGTCGCGTCGATCACGAATTGTCCAATATAATGCAGGCGTCGTGAGTCACATTATCCTTTGCCACACGCTTTATTATTGCACATAATATAAATCTACTCTTAATTTCTATAGGTAGGTATACAACTGAAAACCGAACCTTAACTTAATCCGAACAGAGTTTAGTTTATAGTGGAGGTTGTAAACTAAAACTTGTTTTACTTTTCAATGAAAATAGGTATGAAAAACGGTTTATATTATTGCAAAAATTATCTGTTTCTAATGAGGTGTTAAATTCCTTTGACTGCAAAAGTTAAACTCTCCATTATCATTATCAAAACCGAGATAAGTTTTCTGTGGAAGCTGTATACCAACGTTGTGATTTTAAAAGGATTATTTTATTAAAACAAATAATTTATTTTTCCTAAGTTTAATAGATGTTAAATCCCTAACAATTTACAAACAAACACCAACCTTAAACTTACGAAGTCAGAGTCCAAGTTTCAGTGGAGGTTGAAATATTTATTTTTCAATGAAAATATAATAAAAGCTTGGTTGTGTTCACAAAAGAGGATTGTCATGATCACACAGCGATCGGAACCGCAACGTTGATATTAATTGGAAGTCTCTTTGCGGAATAATCGTGTGGTGTATTGTTGACAAAGGTGCTATAAATAACCCTTTGTGTGAGATTGGATCGCTAATGTGATATTATGAACCAATATGGCCATGTATGGCTAGACAAGAAATAATACTTACGATAGCCAAAGTACACGTCAAGACGAATCAAACGAGTCTTTTGATGGGATGATGAAATTTTTTTGGGTAGCGGAATTCGGAGCCGCGAGCATAATATCGAAAACAAAAGGTAACAGACTTTTTTTGAAGTGAAAACTTCTTTAGAGCGCTGTGCACTTTTTTTGGAATGGGTAAAAATGTTAAACTCGCGTCAGGACCTGACCTGATCGAAAATTCGTAAGACGGCGCAGGGCGCTTGCGCGGATGTTCGTGTGTGTTTATTACTATTCAAGTTTTCACTTCTGCCGGCACTCCCAGAGTGCAACCCGTCGTTTTTTTTTATTTAACTGTTGCCAGTTTTGCTTCTATCTCGCTTGATGGTAACGCTTGCCTAGAAGTACCTAACCTATTCACTCGTTTCTGGAAAACCCCAAGGTGGTAGCAAACAAAGAAACCGGTGGATTCCACTCCTTTCCCACTAGAATATTAGCAGGATCTTTTCACAACTTTGTCGAAACTTCGTAGTTGGGTACATTTCAACATTTTAAATTTTTCCTCTATCTACTCACAAAAGCTGTAAGAGCTTCCATTTGTTAAACCGTTGGTTACAGCTTTCAAAGCTTCTAGTTTTACGGATTGCAACTTTGTTTCGCACAATTTAAAGTCCAACCTTTCTTTTCCTGTTCCGTCCGTCGACCATTATCATTTCGGGTGAAAAAACCAATTTTGACCTTATAAAGCCCCAATAAGTACGTATTTTGGGTAAACCTTCAGCTCAGCAGATGTACAGATAGCAAAAGAGTTAGGTAGTCTTAAATCGGTTCTCCAATGTTGTGTAATAAGTCGGTGGTGTGGAGTATCAAATCGATAGCAGCGGGAGATGTGACAGACATCTGAGTTATGTAGGGGAACACAGGGCACGCTGTAATCGCGGCGGTAAGACCCCTCATTGAGGAGTGACTGGATAGGGCTCACGGCGTCCTGACATACCGCATGACGCAGGTCCTCGCCGGACACGGAATTTTCGGGAGGTAGCTGTGTCTGATGAGGAGGGAAGAAACGCCTGGGTGACACCTCAGGATCCTCAGGATCGTCCGGAGGACACGGTGGAGCATACGGTGCCGGACTGCCCCGCTTGGGCAGAGCACCGCCGTGGTGAAAAAAAGAACTAGGGGGAACCCGCAGATAGTTACGTACGTCTCAAGTTTAATATGCAGCATAACCTTTTAAAGCACTTTTTTAGGTTTTTTTTAATGTTTGATGAAAATCAAGCCGAAAATATTTATCAAAATATCTAGTTGGCGTAATTTGGCAAATCTCATTTCCCCAAATAATGTGGTCACTAGAAGGTACTGTCATGGAGTACTCAGTGTACGTATGTGTCTACGATGCGAGCGAAGTAACTGGGCAACAACCACTATCGTAATAAACGCCATTAAATATTAAATAAGTAGATTATTACTTATACAAATTGCTCCTAATGACAGCAGTCTGTTGTATTATTCTTCGGCTGGCTTACCGGCTAGAGGTCGTACTGACAAACGTTTGACCTTTCACTGTCACAATGTATTGTCCAAGTAGATGAGGTATGTGATGACATTACATGAGGTTTTCAATTTATTATATATCATGGAAAACATGATCAAGTTTAGATATTAACTGGAATAGAAAAATGATATTACGTTGTCGATTTTTGTCTAGTTCATTATTGTATTTTCTTTTTTATTCGGTGTTTTCGTACGGAACAAATATTTGTATGATCTGCAAGTAGTTGTTCCGGGTTGGATATTTACGTATGGAAGTTTCTATGCAGGAGAAATTCCTAGTGTGCGATGTTCTTTTTTAACATAAAAAAGTACATGATAAGGACAGTCATAGACAAACTGCTTCGAGCGGTGTTGGACTGTTTGACGCACTCGCCAGTTGATAACTGACAGCTCGAGAAGTCTGTGTATAGGCGGCCTTATTGGTTAGGGCATTCTCAATGGTGCATTTTTACTGCTCCCAAAAATTCACTAGAACTCTTGAACTTAAAGGTGATCCCGCCACGAGCATTTCCGTGTAATGTAACATTACATATCCGACTTTGAGCATTACATTACAATACTACCTCCCTGACTGACGAGTATTTGCGTGAAATGTAAGGGAAGCGTCCCGCCAGACGCATTTAATTACAAATGGACCGCATTAATGTAACAAGTTGTATCAAGGTATTACACATTGAATCTTTGATGTAGAGCTAGAATCTGTAACGTTATATTAAAGGCTAATGTTCCCGATGGGGGAGCATCTTTATATACTTTATGGTGTAATAATAACCCACCATTCCCAGGGTTGTTAAAATATTTGCGAACTTAAATAATACGTTAAAATATCTCTACTGCACAGGCATGTACAAAATATGGAATACCTTTCAATATCAATACTGCTAAGGGACAGAAAAAGTACAAAAAGAACCTCTTTTCATTGTTGTATTTACGTTGCTAAACAAAAAATATTTATATAATGAAGCTAGAATTACAAATTTCCTTCAAAATCCTTGGAATCGGGATGAAAACAGAAAGTGGGGTGCTGATCGTAACATCCTCATTATGACCCGTAAATCTCTTTTCCAACCGCTGCCCCAAAAATCCTTAATAGCTCCAATTATTCGTAAAAGAACTGCGCAAAAACAAAAAGGTAATCCTATTAGCGACTGTCCCCACGTGTTCATTATCTACGTATACACATATAGTAATCACGCCGGGATCCGCCTGCTATCTCAAGGTCCTTGGTGCTTGTGGGTTTTCATTGAATTAGCTGGTTTTGGTGGAAACCATTGAGGATTTGAGAGCGTTGATAACTGGCAGGGCAAAGATAGGAAGACCTCGATTGAATGAATAAAAAGAGAGGGAGATATCTCTAGATGAGTTTCTGGGTGAGCTATTGGGTAACTCAAAGCCTTGATGACAATGGAAAAGTATCTTGAAAAATTCAGATTTAAAAAAGTATATAGTTAGATGTACATCTGAGACGTGCCAGCTTAGGTAAACCATCTGTTATTCCAATGTTAGTGTGAGATCATCATATCTGATTAAATAACTTTAATTCTAATACCATAATAACGTAAACATTAATCAACTTCACTTAAAATAGCCTACAATAGTCACTAACATACCCAGAAATAGAAACACAATACACATCGAATGAATGAAAAATCAATAACCTAAATTTTCCATACACTACTACTTTTCTTTGTCCAATTTTCCTCAAAGATCTAATTATACCCGCAATGGAAAACGAACAAACAGGAAACCTACGCATGTTAGCGGCTGATAGGGCATGCAAACCGCTCGATTGAAGAGTACTTAATACGTTTCGCCCTTGAGCGAGCATCCGCCAACGCAATATCGATTTTTACGTACATAGATTCATTTACAATAAGGCTTCACTGTCCACAATGTTTGCGTTACAATATACAACTTATATTCCAATCCCACACACGGTAAAACCTACCTTGCAACTGTAGAACAGAGTAGATTTTTGTATGAGTAGATTTGTCGGTTAAGTTTCTTCAAGATAACATAGCACTTACTAAGTTGTGGCCGAGCAACAGTAATTAAGTATAGGCATTAGTGCTCTAACGTATGACCTTGTGTAAGATTCGATTTCCACAACTAATTGTTTGTAAGAAACGTATTTGTTGGTCAACTTTCCTTGATGAAGTACCATTATTTCTTTGGAAAGTAATCAGGTCAGTGGTTCTAATTTGTAAGTAGCTACTACATGTGGTCGCGGATCTTACTAATTACCGTAACCCCGGAATGTAAAGGGCTATTGAAGAACACCGTGGATTTTAGTTAGTACGAGTCTGACAGTCCCTCCCGCTCTGCCCTGGGTGGGAGGAATAATTTGATCATGTAATAGTTTTTCTTTTAATCGTGGTAAAATCATACCACGATAAAAAAAGTTACTACATGTACTTTAAACCGACAAACCAACCGACAAACCAACCGACCAACCGACTTACAGATGGTGAAATGAAATATTGCGTATCGTTGACATTTCTGTAGGAGTTTATGTACCTATTGAGAATTTAAATGGATTTGTTTTTTAATGAATGGAAGACGAGAAAGCCTGCTTTTAACATAATTTTCACTAGGTTTTTTATTTATCGGGGTAAAATCATCAAATGAGTCCTCCCACCCAGGGCAGAGGGTCAGTCTCGTACAGACTAAAATCCACGGTGTCCTTCAATAGCCCTTTACGTTCCGGGGTCACGGTAATTCGTTCAGTCCCGCGACCTCGTTCAGTCCTGCGACCAATTTTCACTAGGTGAACAGAGAGTCGCTGCTCGATGGCAACCTATGGATGCAAAATGGCGGATTGTCATTTCGCGTGCCAGGCTAATGGAGAAACCATTGTTCAACAGTGAAGCCTTTGTCAAACAGACAGGCGTGGCGAATACAAAGCGAGGCGTTTTTATTTGTAATGTATGGAATTGTTTGAATCCAGTCACATAGCAAAAGCGAAAGCGATCCGATAGCGTGACCGAACCGATGCGAAGACGTGGCGAAGGCGCGTTTGCTCTGTTTGAAGTCGTTCATAAAAAGTCAGCTAATATAACTGTCACGCATCGGTTCGCTGCACCCAGTTTCACGTCTCGTATCGGTTCGTTATCGCTTCGGTTCGCTATCGCCTGTCAGTTTGACAAAGGGTTTAACGTCTTCCAGCTGATGATGATGAGAACAAATTTTATTAAAATCTAGGCTAATATTAAAATGAGGAAAGATTTGTATTTTTGCACGTTTGTAATGGGTAAACTCAAAAAGTACTCTATCAATTTCAATAAATCTTTTACCATTTAATTACTACGTTATCACTACATAAGATCAAAGGGGATGAGCGCGCAGGGTCACTGGTAAAAGCTAGTGCTTTATAAATAAGTAATTGGCATTTATAATACTAGGCCGAACCTATCAAAGCCTCTAGTAAATCAGTACTTAAGAGGACAGTAATAAAAGATCCTCTTTACGCCATTTTTGGGTCAATGAACCGCCTACTTCGGCAGTAGCTAATAATAGCAATCGAGAGAAATTTTCACAGTATCGTGTACATAAATATGTATATTTTATCAGACATCTAATCGAACATTTCAAATACTAGACAAAGAACCTTGGGCTACTTAAATGTCTATAGAAAAAGAAATTCGACTACGGGCAGGATTTGATCCTCCGGATTCAGTACATCAGAGGCTCTTAACAACCGAGCCAGCCTGCGGTCGAACGATTCTTTTCACAGAAAATCTTGAAGTTCGCTACGCATGCAGGTTACCATAGCCCTCGCAAGGGGCTATGAAAGAACAGGGTGGTTTTGAATCTTTACGAGTCTGACAGTCCTTCCCGCTCCAGTGGTAAGACTTATTGGTTGATTTTCCATACCAAAAAAAACAAAACAATCTTATGTTCTAATACAACCTGATAAATTCCAAGAGGACTGCCGTTACCAGACGTAAACACCGTCCTCCTGCGGGTCTAAAACGGCCACTTTAAGCTATATTGCCTAATGATTGGACTGGCAACACTGCCAGTCTCTTGGGTACATTATGCAGAAGTATAACAATATTTTTAAAAAGAATATTTATATTTTTAAATAATTATTTCAGACACTTCTGTTGCGAATTATAAAGTTTTCTGTTGAGGAGAGAAAAAATCGACTTCAAGCAGAATGTGAAACTGCGACTGCGAAACAGATTTGATTAAGAATGGAATGAATAATTCGACCCTGTTGAGCATGATCGCGATAGTTCTTGATTGGAAAAGCGTTGGTCTAATAAATCAGAAGGTAATATTAGTTTTAGTCTTGTTCGCAGTCGATTTATTCTTTTCACGAAAAAAAAGAAAGCTTTATAATTATTTAAATCGGAACTTTTGATTTTAATAAGAAGTGCAATTGTTTTTGGTACATATTCCTTGAATACCAGCATGCAAACAACATCAGCTAAATTCCTCAAAGATGCATAAGCCTGGCTACGTATGCGCGTGATCAGATTACTAGCACGTCGTTAACATTTCTCTCTTACGGATTCGTTCGCATTTACAATTTAAATGAGAAAATAAACCGATACTTTAACTAGGAAAGGTACTAGAATCACCTAATTTACGTAATGGGAGGATGCAATTAGCGCTTCGAAGATATCAGCATAATTATCAAAAGCCACCCGTGCACGGACTGTTCGAGTAGTCAGAGTATGGTGCCTGCTTGACCGCATCGACCGCCCGAAACAGTTCGACTGTTCGAGTAGTCTCGTGCACGTTGAAGACTGTAGTTTGCTATGCAGTCGCAGTTTGAAGCAGTCAATGCTGACTGCTGTAAGCAGTCCGTGTATGGCTTGCCAAAAAATGGCTGTTGTACAAGATAAGCTGAACAACGTCTGACAAGCAATACAATAAGATACTAAACTCAAAACAGTATTTTTCTGATAAAAACTGCTTCAGAATAGGGTATACTAGAAATGGTGTTTTCGCAGCTGTTTATAAAAGGTCATTGTATACCTAAATACTGTGTCCAGTACCGCAGTATCTCGGGAACGCCGCAATCGCGGCGGTAAGACCCCTCTTTGAGGAGTGGCTGGATAGGCGTCACGGCGTCCTGACCTACCGCATGACGCAGATCCTCACCGGACACGGAAGTTTCGGGAGGTTCCTGTGTCTGATAGGGAGGGAAGAAACGCCTGGGTATCACCACTGCGAGGATCGTCCGGAGGACACGGTGGAGCATACGGTGCAGGACTGCCCCGCTTGGGCAGAGCACCGCCGTGTCCTCACGACGGCGATAGGCGGAGACCTCTCGCGCCCGGCATTGGTCGAGGCCATGCTGCGGGGCGAGACGGAGTGGGAAGCGGCTGCCTCCTTCTGCGAAGCAGTCATGCTCGTGAAGGAGGAGGCCGGCCGCCTGAGGGAGAGGACAGCGTCCTCCTCAGCGTGGTAGACGCCCACGGCGTCGGACGTCGCAAGACGATCTCCGGCCACCGTAGGCGCGGGCATGCGGGCAGCGAGTAATGGGCGACTCGCTGTCCGACCATGGACCATGCCCGGGTCGACGGCGCGTTGTGTTCCACGCGCGCCTCAAAGAGTGTCAGCATAGTGACGGGGCCTGTAGAGGGCCAAAGCCTGCCGGGATCGCGGGACCTAGGGATTACCGTGACCCCGGTACGTAAAGGGCTATTGAAGGACACCGTGGATTTTAGTCAGTACAAGTCTGACAGTCCCTCCCGCTCTGCCCTGGGTGGGAGGACTCATTTGATGATTTTACCACGATAAAAAAAAAAAAATAGTACCGCAGTATCTGTAGTACCCAATGCGCGGCACACTATTTAAAAAAAAACAAATATTAATAAAAAAAATTGGAAAGAACCGACGAAAAATTCCAACATGAGGGCGTCCAGAATCATGTCCTGAACCCATGGTATCCGTTTGTGCGTCGATGTCTGTTACACCCTGTATAATTTTTCTATGTATGACTAGGAGCTCCCAATGTTGGGACACAGTCCACAAATCTCCTCTCTATGAAAGGGAGAGGAGAGCGAGCCATAATTCATCAAGTGCGGATTGTAGGTGCTGTCTCACGTTTTCGTATGTGACGGCTTTTGACAATGGTTTTCTTAACCCTTTTTTAAGGCATAATGTGTAAATGTTTCCATAAAACGAAATAATCTAGTCTCGAAATAACCTTGAACAAGGTCTCATCACCAGCACAATATCGCTGATCAATCACCTCGTATGCTAACTACAACAATATGACATCACAATCGCTATTCCATTGCCAACCTATGACAAAAACTTTAATTCAAATTGTCACCTTCAAAAACTAACGTAATGAACAATTGAAACAAAAACATTGTTAAATTAAAAACCAAATGACGATCGGTCGTGGTGATATTATGAATAGCTGGTACAACTGATTCGTGATTACGCTGAAGTATTAATTAGACAAGGTGTATCCATCATCGTACGGTGGATCGTAATCCACCTCTTGATGAGACTCATTATGCACTGTGTTCTAGCAAAGGAAACTTTATCGAGTAGTTAAACAAACTTATTTTATAGTTTAAACAATTCCGCTATAGGCCTACGTTTTACTGAATCTTGACTCTTCACCACATCCATTTTACACAGCTCATCTACCCTGCCATCACCGGAGCCTTATTACAAAGGGAAAAGGCTTAACGTGCTGGCGTCTATATATTCCCAATTACGTGTTACTTAATGAACTTAAGTTAAACTACTTTTTTTTGAAGTCTGTTGAAAAGACCAATATTTTTTTGTTAATGTCAAGGGATTTGAAGAAGGTAATTTCATTTTATGCTTACAGATGTAGCAGAAATGATAAGAGAAACACAGATTCGAAAAAAAAAAGAGATTACATGTACAATATGCGCATGAACATTTCAACCTTGTCTTTGACACACAGGCCGCTATATACTTAAATGCAATCGTTTGACGTATGGTGAGGCATTATAAATGTATTAAGCCGACGTTACCGGTCAACACCAGGTAATATTATGTGCTAGTTTCGTAACTAGCGCAAGTTAAATAGACTTTAACATAGATTATGTTCACAAACGATATGTAGATAAAGCGTTTGTCCTGGCTCACACCTTGAATATCTTTAACAGAGCCAACGGCTGGTCAGATGATCAATATTTTGACAACAAGACTTACTAAGAGATATTGTGTTATTAAGGAAAATATGTATTGTGAAGTCAGACTACAGTATTTTAACAACTTTAGTTAACAATTCAAAACTGCCTTATTGAAAAAAAAAAGTTTGAGACAGGCAATCGGTCCAAGAAAAATTCTGGTATTCAATACTTAGCTGCATCCTATTTGAAAAGACTAACCACACGATGATAGGGAAATCTATTTTTTTATCTGGACTGTGACCTTTCTTCTTTGTACTCAGTGAGCTCTAAAGCTTGTATATTCATACTCAAAGAACAACTCATTCATCTTACAAACTACGTTTTGTAGCAAAAAATATGACAATAGAAGACCAAGTCTAAGCAAATAACCATGTTGCACTTAATACTGAAAACAAGTGTATTGTTTTTACTTTAGTATCTCTATTATTATCAATACACGTGGTGTACCACTGGCTACTTTGTGTAAAGGAAAAGGGAACACTTTAATCATTTGTCTAACACTTTTCCCACCCACGCAATATCTGACTCGTGGTAGGTATACCAATTTTTTTTGTTTTTTACGTGGTAAAATCATCACTTGAGCCCTCCCACCCAGGGCAGAGCGGGAGGGACTGTCAGACTCGTACTGATTAAAATCCACGGTGTCCTTCAATAGCCCTTTACGTTCCGGGGCCACGGTAATTCGTAAGTCCCGCGACCCCTGCAGGCTTTGACCCTCTACAGGGGGGGCCCGTCTATGCTAACAGTCCTTGCGGCGCGCATGGAACACAACGCGCCGTCGACCTGGGCATGGTCTATGGTCGGACAGCGAGTCGCCCATTACTCGCCGCATGCATACCCGCGCCTACGGTGGCCGGCGATCGTCTACATAGCAAATGTATGTACGAGTGTTTGCTCACAAGAAATAAGTTTATGTTACTTATCTATACATATAATAAATCTGTAGAAGGGTCAATTCTGTACATTGAAAATATTGAAAAAATAAATAGCGGGGGGTGTTGCTGAATCGATACCAAACCCAAATATGTGATTAAAAAAATTTTTGTCTGTCTGTCTGTCTATCTGTATACGCAGGCATCACGTGAAAAGTAACGGTTCGATTTCGATGAAACTTGGTATAATTATACCTTATTATCCTAGGCATAAAATGGGATACTTTTTATCCTGGAAAAATACGTAGAAAAAAAAATTATTTTTCTGTTTTATTCATAGACGTTGTTCTGTAGAACCGCGAATCTCCTTAATTATTATAGGCTTAGCCGTATTTGGGTCCAATAGATATTTATAAGATGTCATTGTCAGATTTACTCAAAATGGAGAAAAAAACCATCCACGCGAAGACCGACATCCGCGCGGACGGAGTCGCGGGCGGAAGCTAGTTTTTAATAAAATCCCAATAACATCATATACTCGTACAACTTAAGTAAACCTACTTTCACCGAACAATGTAAAACTACTAATAAATGTATAAAACTGTACTGTGTTGAACTTGAGAACATATCCTCAATTCATTTACGTATGTAACAGTAACAGGTACAACATACAAAAATTACTGAATGAATAAAAAAAACAAGATATTTTCACGAAGGTACGTTAAAATGACGGGAGGCCCCACAACTCTACAAAGTACTAAGCAATCCTATTGTCCTGAAATACTGAACAATGTCCTATTTATAGTTCGAATACAAAAGGATTGTTAGACGAGAGATCTTCATATTCCCGATTCTGATACTGAAAGAATAACTTGCAGAAGGATTACTTAGAATAGGGTATTTATCTAAAAGTAAATAGGTAGATGAAGATGGACAACTTCACCCAGGAGATCAGGTTCCTGTTGTATACTTTTCAGTGCGCGATTTTTTCGTTGTCGGGTTTCAGTTATTTTAACTTATTTTTTATTTACACTATTTTATGGTTATATAATTTATTATTTGATATAATAATTAAATCAAAGTAGGCAGCCAGTGAATTTCAAATGTACTCATTAAGCGTTTTCATTTGATACCCATGTTGACACTGTTAGAAACAGGCAAAGTAGCTAGTTATAGCTATATTATAATGTACATATATTTCAAATGTGCTCATCAAGCGCTTTAATTTGACACCCATGTCGATACTGTCCGATTTTTTTTTTCGGTTACGGCTTTACATCCCCTAGAGGGCGCCATATTGAATTTGGTGACACGACACCCTACAGCCAGCGGACAACTGAGACGCTTCTAACGATACCTCATTTGTCATGTAATGATAAGTAGTTTAGAAGTTATGAGGGAACAAACAAACACATACATACCGGTCAAAACCATAACCCTCCTTTTGGCTTTGCCGTAATCGGGTAAAAAAGGTGTAGTACTCTATGATACACTTTTGGCTAATGATAGGACTGTCTTAATAGGACGCCGTGGAACGCAAAGGGCAAGCAAAGTCAGTGGTAAGTCTGACAATCACTTCCCTGCTACACAGGGTGGACTCATTTAATGATTTTACCGAGTGGTAAAATTATAAAAGAAAATCCATATTTAACCTAAATATATTATTCATCGACGGAACGAAGTATTTGATGGTACTTCTGTATTTACTTTGAGAGTACAATCTGAGGGCGTACCAATATTTTGATAGCATTCATAAGAAAATATTCAGGCAGTGCTTTCAGGAAAATTAAATTAATATAAACCATTAGCTACCGTCCTTTTAAAAGGTCAAGTGATGTTCATTCATATTAGAAAGAAATACTAATGTCCAATCAAAGCAAAAACTGTAATATTATTGAAATTAAATGTTTCGTTTTAATGAACTCTTTTTTTGGGAAGTTTCTGCTGAAAATCTTTTAGCTAAATCAGAAACATTTGGGACCAGTCCAGAAATCATAAAAAACAGCTGTTCTCTACATTTCGATGATTTGCACAATAAATAAAATAAATAAATAAATAAATATTCCACAACTATCACACAACGCCATCTAGTCCCAAGCTAAGCAGAGCTTGTGTTATGGGTACTAGACAACTGATAAACATACTTATATATTTCTAAATACATACATATTATAGATAAATTACACCCAGATTCATACTTTCACAATATTAACGTGGTAAAATCATCAAATGAGTAAAACCACCCAGGGCAGAGCGAGAGGGACTGTCAGACTCGTACTGACTAAAATCCATGGTGTCCTTCAATAGAAGGGCTATTGGTGTCCTTCAATAGCCCTTTACGTACCGGGGTCACGGTAAATCATAAGTCACTCGACCAAACTTTTACAACATACACCAAAATCATTGTCAAACCTCTCATTGCTCCAAGAGTTAGTCAATAACTGAACTTTAAACAACTTTTCAATCCAAATACCTTTCAATTGACGTAACAACGACCTTTACTTACCATATACGTATACAGAACATCTTCAGAATCGAAATATTGTAACAAATTGACACAGAATTGATAAAATCAACAGTAACCGAACTTACGAAATAGAAAAAAAGACGAGTAGCAAAGAGAACCAAAGAGATTGTTGTAAAGTAAAAGATTTATAAGGTCGAGCGCACACTTCGAATTTTGAAAGAGGAGGAGTTAGCTAAATTGTAACAATTGCACTGTGATGGTATTAAGCCTTGTGTTAGCACGGCAACAGCGATGAAACTACAATTTGGTTTTAATGAATTTTCACTTTATGCTCTAAAGCAAAAAGTAGAAAATCTACTAAAGTAGAACTGTAGTCGTCGAAGAGCTCGTTGATGCTGACTTAAAGAATAGCATAGCAGCTCGATCTTCGAGACTAAGCTACCACTTGTCTGGACAAACCACCTACAAAGTCACATGGTGACCATCGTAAACAACGAGTTTCCTCCGTGAATCCGAAAACCCAATCATGGCTCTCGGCTATCATTTGTGAACCTTCGACAGCCGTTACAGATCGTAGTCGAAAGTATAACCTTTACAGTTAGCGTTACAGTCATAAACCAGTCAAACCCAGTTGTATTAAATTTCGAGAGACCATATGTAAAGGAAACTGTAACCCCGCAGCGTAATGGCGCATTTTCATTGGTCGTTAACTCGTTCGGTATACAGCATACGGGGAGTGCTTGCAGGCGAGATAACAACCAATGAAAGTTACAAATCAATACGTGTTCGTTACACCGTCTGCAGTGATTCCCCGCTTGCTTTATACCGACCGTGATATCGACCAACAAAATTCATCTGCCACTTTTGTCAATAAATGGCGACGAACATGGTTTTCTTACACCCCCATGCGGGCTATTGACTAATAATGAAAACGGTTCCCCGAATGCGGACCCTGTGGCATGCGTTCCAGAAATCTCTCGCAAAAGGCATACGGGCCCTAACAACTAATGAAATTACGCCATAAAGCAACAGGGTAGATTTTTAGTCAGTATGAGTCTGACAGTCCCTTCGCTTCCACCCCACCCAGGACTCGTTTGTTGATTATTTTACCAGGAAAAATATGTGTCCTAAACTGGTTGTACAGAATAGACAGGCTCTTAATAAAATACTGGTATCAGCGCAATACGGTAAGACTGGGAGCCAAAAACGCTAAGCAGATAATAATGAGTGTACATTATGAATTTCGAAAGTCTGGCCGTTTTCATCGAATAAATTAGAGAGAGATTGCACGATTATACCCGCATAGTTTTTTGCAATACCATGACTAGTTTATCGATTTGCCATTAGCATTGAATTAGTCGCATAGCAACTTAAGTTTAAATTAAACAAAATTTGCGAATGAATTCTGAATTGATTTTGGTGTGCAAAATAATACAGGACTTATCGGAACAAACATTTTTATCTCACGGAAATTGTAATTCAGTTTTAAACAAAATGAAAAATATTGACATGAAAGGTTTCGATAACAATAATTCTATGTCTATACAGAAGTCGGTTCAAAACGATAACATTTATTTAAAAAGTATTTTTAATTGTGGTTATTTTTTCGTGTGAGTATTAAGCCATCCTCTGGTGTCAGAGGTGATTAAGCCACCCTGGTACCACCACAGGGCTCTGACATGGCTTAATATATGTAGGCAATGTAAACATGAGAAGTTGTCAAACTAATGATGATTCATTCTTTCGGTTTCTTATTTTTTGGTAGTAAAAGTCTTGCTCACTGAAGCATCTAAGACTGAACTTGTGTAATGGGTTCCGTCCTACTCTCGATCACATAGAAGCGGCGTCCCAGCAGTGGAAACATTATAGCTAGTCTATTGGATACAAGAGTTTTTATGCGAAGGAGGAGGCGGGACGCGTAAGGGAGAGGGCAGCGTCCACCTCACGACCCAGCCGCCGCGGGAGACGGCCGTAGGCCACTGTAGGCACGGGCATGCGGATGGTGAATTATAAGTGACCCGCCGTCTGATCATGGACCTTGCCCGGGTAGACGGCGCCTCATGTTCCACGCCGCCGCACGTTGTTGGACTATTTCATCAGGTAATAGTGATCCTGGCACGTAAAGGGCTATTGAAGGATCAACGTGGATTTTAGTCAGTACAAGTTTGACAGTCAGGAGGGAGGAGTCATTTGATGATTAGGCCACGATAAAAATAAATTACAAGACTTTATAAGCCATAGAAGTTAGAATAGAGCCATTCCTCTCGTAATTCTTCGTCGATATTCGGCAAACTTCGTTGTAGACACGGCCGTATGATGCATCGCGATCGTCCGGCGTTGCATAAGATACATTCTCCACTATTACATCTCTGTTGCTTAACAGCCTCTGAATTATATATGCTAATACAATTTTTAAATTACGTCTTTTCGTTAAATTATTTAGTACTTTATCTTTGGTGTTGCTATCGGTACCGCAAAAAGTATATTTTTGGTCTTGATAAATGATTTCAATAATGCCTAAATATACTTATATAATTATAATGGCTAATGCTCATACAATTCTGTACTTTTTTGTAATGACTCGCGTTTGACCGCTTTCGCGCCTGATAGTACAATAATTGTAGTAATAATGTAATTTTTTAATTTCTATGGATAGTACTCGTATATGTAATAAGTATGTTGTATTTTTATTTGATTATGTAGTTGTCCCCAGAACATACGTGTCTATGGAGGAAGAGGTTTATAAACTAATTAAACCTATTTTGATTTAATTTTCTTGTATTTACTTATCATACAAGTACGTTATTTACTAGATAACAAAGAGCATAGATCACAAACGTCTTGAAAATTGAATTTATTTAATAAATTATTTATCAGTTACAAAAATATCTTGTATCAGTACACGTGTTTACCGATTAAAATAATGATCTGTTCTCATTTATAATTGTGACATTTGTATGATTAATTTCTTAGGATATTTTGGGAATTCAAACACTAGACTTTCATGCGACTGTTTGTGGCTTCTCATCAATCTTCCTTTATCTAATTTTATTATTTGCGTATGTATTTGAGTTTTCGTAAACGCTTTCATGATACTGTAGATATTCCTAGATTAAGGCAACGTTTAAAAAACGAGGGTTCGATCGATCAAGAGGACTATACATCATCAGCGGCGATGCAATGGCTAGATTCTGTTAAAACTATTATTACTTCTTATCTTATATACACTAGCTTTTGCAAGCGACTTCGCCCGCTCACCCCCCTCCCCCGTTATTGTCTATGTGACTCAGGAACAAAGCAGCATCCAATTGCAGCAAGAATTCGTGAAATCGGTCCAGTAATTATTGAGTTTACTCATCACAAACATACACACACACAAATACAAATATTTCCTCTATATAATATTACTGTAGATTATGAAAAAGCCTGCCAGGGTCGCGGGACTAACGGATTACCGTGACCCCGGTACGTAAAGGGCTATTGAAGGACACCGTGGATTTTAGTCAGTACAAATCTGACAGTCCCTCCCACCCTGCCCTGGGTGGGAGGACTCATTTGATGATTTTACCACGATAAAAAAAAAGATTATGAAAAAAGTGCAAGAATGTCGACAGCATTGGTGCTGATTTATAAAATAAGTCATAATGTTCCAAATGAAGCAGATTTGCGTTTTGAAAACAATGATGAGGTACAATATCAACATTTATATCTATTAGCTATCATTTTGCCATTATTCATTTCATCATTTAGTCACCCTTTCATCACTTCCCTAGTTAGTCCATTACCGGGGTCGCAGGACTCACGAATTACCGTGACCCCGGTACGTAAAGACCTATTGAAGGACTCCGTGGATTTTAGTCAGTACCAGTCTGACAGTCCCTCCTGCTCTGCACTGGGTGAGAGGACTCATTTGATGAATTTACCACGTAAAAAAAAGAAAAGTTACTCCATTACACCAATTAACGTTTTATTAAAGCTACAAAAGTCGAGAACCTTCCAAACACTATCCCACCATTGGTTCCTATTCTCCAAGATCTAAACCACTTAATAGCATGATGAAAGACGACGGTGATGACGTAACAAAATGCCCCAGTTCTATGCTGCATCTTGGCAAACGCCATAAGGTAATTGTATTACAGTTTAGTTTCCTATGACTGTTCTATGAGTAAGCGTTAGCGTTAAAATGTTAGATCTTTTAAGATAAAAGAAGGTTGGTTAGATGTTGTAAAAGATAAAGATTGGCGGCACTGTGCGTGCAGTGGTAGAGCAATCGACCGCTGCGCTGCTTTTCAAGGGTTTGAATCCCGCACTGAACAAATATTTGTATGGAGTCTGACTGATTATTTATGTGTTTACTAACAATTAGATTCAGAAATTATAGAGACGATACAGGAGAAATTTTTAGTGTGGGGCAACGTTTCTAAAAAAAATTAGGTCTGTGTTGCTTCAAGAGCTAAACATTATCGAGACAAAGAACCACAGACTAAACACATACCGGTTTACCAAACTGTCAACAACTGTCAACTTGACATTGATATAAGGATTGTTTTGCAGTTACACTTTTTTAAACAAATGTTCAACAGTTGCTTAACTTTTTTGTAGTAAGACGGATAATGTTGTAGTTGACGGCGGCGAGTAATGGGCGACTCGCTGTCCGACCATGGACCATGCCCGGGTCGACGGCGCGTTGTGTTCCACGCGCGCCTCAAGGAGTGTCAGCACAGTGACGGTGCCTGAAGAGGGCCAAAGCCTGCCGGGGTCGCGAGACTTACGAATTACCGTGACGCCGGTACGTAAAGGGCTACTGAAGGACACCGTGGATTTTAGTCAGTACGAGTCTGACAGTCCCTCCCGCCCAGCCCTGGTTAAAAAAAAAAAGACGGATAATGTTAATGACAAAACAATCAATAACAAAACAGGGAAAGTCCAAGTTCAGCATGATTCAATAAATTCAATCGTATGCATTTAAACATAACGCTTTAGTCGGAATAACAAAAATGAATAAACATTCACCTGTACATTGATGACATCATAATATTAAAAAAGAAACAGGTTTCAAGACCGAGAGCAGACGCTTCATGTTAAACCAGAAATTCTACTTATCGAGGACACAAGAGATCATCTGTAGCTAGTGTGGTAAGTAGAATATCTTACCGTTCGTTATTGATCTCAAAATGTTATTTAAACTTAATGTTTTAGATATTCGACTAGAAGAATAATTATAACATTATTTTTTATATATAGGTTATGTTGTTGTATCCTATTTAATAAATCATTATTAAACCGTGTTTTAGCATATTAATATTTTGTCCCCAATAAATTGATTAGGAAATAAATAACGAGTTTTTTTTTTGTATATTTGTTATAGTATAAACTCAAAAAATACTTAACCAAATTACGCCCGAAATTAATATTTAATCTCAATCCAAAAACCGTGCCTTTATTCTGAGGGCTGCTTCGGTAGTAGATTGGTTATAAACAAAGATCCAACGGGATACTTTTTAAGTAGCTTTAATATCATATCCAACGATATAAAGTTACATTTTCAAACAGTAAAATGAATGTATTTTTTAAATGCCATCCTTGGGAAGCCGTGGCCAGATGCTAGTATTAGATATGACTCGAAAATGAAGGACAAATAATAAGTAGAAGTGTCCATAAATGTCAAGATTCTATGTGAAGTAATGTTTGTACTGTTAACCTAAGTAAAGTTGATGCTATCAAGACAGCATTAGAATAAGAAATACTACAAAAAAAAGTTGTTTGAAGAGAAATGTTCAGTAACACAAACTGAATACTTAACATCGTACTACTTGAAATTACATGAACCGACTTAGATGTTACATTCACTGTTCAAAATGAAGCAATATCATTATCTACGTCACAATGTGAGAATGAAGACTACAAGCAAAAAATTAAGATCATTGAAAGTAATGTCCGTGATATTGAGTTTTGTTTAAAGATCAATTTAACTAGGAAATAAATTCCCATGGTAGACTGCATAAAGCCTGTGATTTAGAAGAAGACCAGCAAAGTGAATCCTTTAATATTGATAGAAATAAGACAAAAAACCGGTTAGTGATGACACAATTCGACTTTTTGCACCCAGAACGTCCAACAATACTAAAGATGCCATGGAAGCAGAAGCGGTGAATGAACAAAATGAAATATTTAAAAAACACAGAGACACGGTGACACAGAGAAGAAGAATAAAAATAATTGACAAAGGACACAATAAGAAAAAGGTAGTGAGAAAAAATTTCAGTGAGACAAGTGTAGGGGACGAGACCCAAGAAACGATGGCTGGATTGTATGAAGAATGTTATGGCAAGAAAGAAGGTGACTGCTGAGAGAGACGAGTAATAGAATATTATGGAAGAACAAGACATTCCGCACCAACCCCAAAAGAATTGGAATAAGAGCAGGAGTCCAGGAATAGGTCATTAAGAAGAAGACAGAATTGACAACTTGACAATAGGAGATCGTTATATAATTGAGTTCGTATTAAGCACCTCACGTCACCTCACGCAGTACTGTATAAAACGGACCTCGCAACGATGATATATCAAAACTATTGTTAACCAAAGAACATTTTTTACCAACATTTTCCTCAATCAAAATTCAATTGAACCAAACCAAAGGCACTAAGTGAAGCGGTAACAAAAGCTAACAACATTACGTAATTCTAATATAATCCATCTCGGCACAGCACACTACAGTAAGAGAAAGGTACCGATCCAACTGAGCTAAACATACGTTTTGTAACAAAGTTAAACTTATATAACTATTTCATGTTGTATTCACTACAGTGTGTAATGTTGAAAGAAGTTTTTAAAGGACGAGGACTTAAATTGCTTGGACAGTTTTGGTGATTTATATTTAAGAACATTGTTACTACTAAACCAGTATTTAAATCGATACTCGGGCAACAACAATATTTTAACAAGTTATGCTTTGTGACTGCTTTTTATTTTTTTTCTTATCGTGGTATAATTATCAAGTGAGTCCTCCCACCCAGGACAGGGCGGGAGGGACTGTCAGACTTGACTGACTAAAATACACGGTGTCTTTCAATAGCCCTTTACGTACCGGGGTCACGGTAATTCGTAAGTCCCGCGACCATCACTGGGACTGTTAACTTCATTTTATTTTCTTAACAACAACTTGTTCTATTACAATAGGATAGACATAGAATTGGTCATGCTACACGTTCAGGGAAGTAGGGACAAATAGGCCGGGGGGAGTATTATACATACCCAACGAACACTTTTTTTATAAAAGAAGTTGTTACTAAAATGGTGAATGTTATATTTATGTTTTATATATTTTGTTTTCTAATTAATGCTTTGTATGTACTGCTGTCGGTGCACCTAATCAGTAAATAAAGAAAAACGCTTTAGATTTGAAAATAGATTTCTAAGTTGGACAAATGTTGTAAATATTATGCACACAACCCATATTGCGAATCAAATATAAGTACATATTTACTAAACTGGTAAAAATTTCTTAACAATAATTGCAAAACCATAATGAATAACAATATATCACAGTAAACATTAATTATATACATATTTTATTAATATTAAACCATTATTTATTGTAATATTATAATTTAAAATTTCTCAATTCATAATTTAATTACAGACTTCAAGAGGTCATTCCTCCGAAGAAATATTTATTAAAAAAAACAGTATTATCGTAATTTAAAATAAAAAGTACCTAGATTTGCAACGATATTCGTTGTAATGCTAATTAAATTTTTGTAACATCAGTAATGCGAATTTTATGTATTTTTTTTATCTTGCATTCCACTTTAGATAAAGTTTGTGAGTTACCTCAAAATAGGTAATCATATGAGTTATGCAAAAAAAGAAAAGTCTTTCGCAATAAACGCAAGAATTGCAGTACATATCTCACATTATTTGAAGCTCTTTAACTTCCCAGAATAAACATTAAATAATAGCGAGCTAGCTCTTGTACTATAGCATCGTTTCTATGTTAATGAGTTTTAAATGTGAATTCTTGGAAGAGCACCTTAAAATATATCAGGCTTATTCCAGTGAGTGAACGAGGTGGCACTAGACGACTTGTAGAGCTCTGTCTCTTTCACTCACTGGAACAAGCCTGGTTTTAAGACGTCATAATACAGCTGCAGTTTCGTAAAGTATAAGAGTCAATTTTCACTAACAGACAACACATCTAAATAGAAGGCCTAAACAATATTAAGGGATCAGTACCGAAAAAAGGAATGTGCCAACAATGCACAGACCCTGGAGGGGCGCAGAAATGGCCCGAAAAAGACCACAGTTGGCCATACCAGGGCGCAGTTAAAGAAGCTCTACTAGGCGTATAAATAGTTGTTACGGCACTGGAGGGGACACCTTCGGAAGACCTACACTGACTTCATTGACAGGCCTGTTGGTCTAGTGGTTAGTGACCCTGACTGCTATGCCGGAGGTCGTGAGTTCGATTCCCACCCAGAACAAATGTTTGTGTGATGAGCACGATCATTTGTTCTGTGTTTGGGTGTAATTTATCTATAATATGTATGTATTTAGAAATATATAAGTATGTTTATCAGTTGTCTAGTACCCATAACACAAGCTCTGCTTAGCTTGGGACTAGATGGCGTTGTGTGATAGTTGTGGAATATTTATTTATGTTTTATATTATTTTTTGAATATTTTTCATATTTTATTTATTTATTGCTGAGGGTCTTCAGACGTCAGGTGTATAGTAGGTACTCGTAACTGGAGTACTAATATTCCCAAAGTGTGTTTAGGTATCCAATTAAGTATTGCTCAGTATTCGTCAATACAGATATAAATAAAAGTGTATTGTACTAAAAAAAATCCTGTAAAAATTACACAACTGGGCAGCAAATATTTCACAAATTGAGAATTCAGTATCTTTTTGCAATCTCTAAAACCTAGTTCTTACTGTAGTCTGTAGCACACGTAAAGAATACAAAACTTCTTGCCATATTGTAATAGCAGTAGTCTCGACTAGTTCTGTATTTCTTATTCTGTCATTGTCAAGAGATCGTACGGAAATAGCTGCGTTCTAATTGAGAGAGCAAATCCTTTGCATATTAAAATGAGCATTGGGACAGTTACTACATACATATGTTTGCCTGGTACTCGATTGAGTAAGACCTACATTTTTTTTTTGTTAGTCACAATTATTTTATATAAATAAAATTAATATTTACATTCCTTAATTTATTTTTCCACTAATTATTTAGTTTTTCTTCCTTTTTTGTGATAAAATAATAACAGAACGAAAATAATCCGTAAATAATCGTAATGATTCCAAGTTCATAGGCATTAATCTTGCAACCTTTACCATAATATTATCATTCAAATAGCCACGGTAACACAAATAGGATACCTATTCCCCTAGATAAATTGACAAAAACAAACGTCCAGCATTCCGTAAAGAAATAATACTGCTTCCGACTAACACTAACATTTCTTGACATTTTTTTTTTTTTTTTTTAAAAAACGTTGCCCCACACTAGGAATTTCTCCTGTGTCGTGGGTGCGTTTACAAACATATAAACTCACATACACAAACGCCCAGACCCGAAACAACTACTTGTAGATCGTACAAATATTTGTTCCGTGCGGGAATCGAACCCGCGACACGCAGCGCAGCAGTCCAATTGCTCAGCCACTGCGCCAAACGTGCCGTCGTTAATACTTTATAAGTTTTTACGTCCACGTAAGATTTAGGATCCTTAATATTAATCCCAGTAATGAAAAATTATCTGGGCAAGTAATTATCAACCATTAAAGAAGCTGAACTCGTTGTAGATCACTGAGCAATCAAATATCAAACATAAATTAAGTGCAATAAGTTGCGATTTCAGTAATAGTAGTTGTAGATCATAAAATTCAAAACTAGCTTCTAAACTCACCTGAATGAGGGCATCCATAGCCAGCCGCTCGATGTCCACATTGTAGAAGCTGAGTTGAGGCACATGCCGCCTCCTCGGACGAATGTCATCGTAGTAAGCCACCACATCGTTGATCGACACTACGGGACAGTCATCAGCTACACTACAGCCACTGCTCACCCCATCCACACCACTGTCCGAATCTCCCTCGCCCCCAAAACCCTCCTTGGAATCCCTACGATCCCCATAACTCTGCTCAGAGCCCTCTTGGTACCCAGATTCGATCATTTCGTCTGGGGCAATGATATCTGGGATCTTTGTCGTATCGTAATCGTAACCGAGGTCATCGTCGACGGGGTCGATTTCGAGAACGTCGGCCATTTTAAACTTGAGTTAGAACGCGAGTGAAAATTTATGTTTGTTATCGTTCACTGACTACTACATGCTGGTACGGGAGACTTGATCACTGGTAGCGCCCTGTGGACAAGAGAGAATTATATTAGCTTTACATTCTTTAATAACCAATTAACCTTTTAACAAAAAATAAATGGGTAAGTATAATATTTTTTTTTGCAAATGTAAGCACAGACTATTAATGCTTTAGAGACTTATCAGCTTGACAGTATGGCTTATACATTGTTTAATAAAACATAATAATAATTAAATCAATTTACAAACATACTATAATGATGTTAAAAATATTTAAACGCCAACATATAAATTAAACGTCTGTCAAATTCTGTTACATACAACACAAATCTGCGCATTAACATACACTTGAGAGCAATAAAATCGCACACCCCTTGTAATTTGGTTTATTACTGATTGTTTTCTAAAATCGAAAGATATTGAGTAAAAATCATTAGACAAAATTAAAGCATACAAGCTTAGCTTTACAAAAACATAAAATTAAAATCATTGACCTTCACGTAACTTACAAAAACCGACCGTACACCGAATTCCCGAAATTCACGCGTTTGCGTTGTCACTACTTGCACCCTTAGCCGCAGGTATAAAAAGGTCAGTTTATTGGAATTTTTATTCAGCTGCATACCGACGGTCAACGTGATAACATCTCTACTGGAAGCATACGGATTTACTGGAAAAATATGGATACCACGCCCGCAGAAGCCGCTCAAGTTATTGCCTTGCTCGAAGCAGGCCATAACCAAAGTGAAGTTGCTCGACGGCTAAATTTGAGCCGCTACTCTGTTCGTCGTGTATACCAGAGGTTCCAAGAGACCGGTGGCTACATTCGGCGACCAGGATCTGGCCGGCGATGCACAACATCAGAGCGTGATGACCGCTTTCTTGTGACAAGGTCTTTGAGAAATCGGCAACTGAACGCGGTTCAACTGGGACAACAGCTTCGAGAAGTTCGCAGTGTCAGTATAAGTCGGTGGACAGTTCGAAGAAGACTAGGTGAAGCAGGAATGACTTCACATCGCCCAGCAAATGGTCCCAAATTGACCACAGCTCACCGACAAGCCCGGCTACAATTTGCTAGGGAACATTTAAATTGGACGTATGACCAATGGCGGGCTGTTATGTTCTCTGATGAGTGCAGAATGACTTTACATGGTCATGATGGACGCTCTAGGGTCTACAGAAGGTCATCAGAGCGATTTTCACAATGCTGCATAAGCGAACGTGTGGCTTTTGGAGGTGGATCGTGTATGTTTTGGGGTGGCATAATGTTGGACACTAAAACTGACATTGTATTCATCACTACGGCGAATACCGGCCCGAGATCGAGAAGTTTGACGGCTGCACGATACGTCGAAGAAGTGCTCGAAGAACATGTGAGGCCGCTTGCGTGGCTTATGGGAGAAGATTTTCTCTTAATGCACGACAACGCCAGACCGCATGTCGCTAGAACAGTTTGCGACTACATGGAAGATGTTGGAATCACCGCGATGGAGTGGCCAGCTCGTAGTCCTGATCTCAATCCGATTGAGCATGTCTGGGATGAGCTAAAAAGAAGAGTTCGAGCAAGAAGCCCTGCTCCTACGCGCCTCCAAGAGCTTCAACTTGCCATTGAAGAGGAGTGGAACGCCATACCACAAGATTTCATGGTGAAATTAATACGGTCCATGAAAAACCGATTAAGAGCTGTAATCAAGGCTAGGGGAGGGAATACACCTTATTAAAAAACAATTTGATCAAGCATTTTGAGTTTTATTTTTATTCTTTGCTAAGCTAAATTGGGTAATTTTATCCGTATGTTGGGTTTTGTGCCCTAAAACTCCCTATGGGTACTTTTTTTACACTGTATTTGATATCATTAGAAAGGTACTGAAGTAAACATTCAAATAGTGTAAGTTTTATTTTAATATGTATTCACATTTATGAAAAAAACTGCTTTAACAACAAAAAGTCAACGTGTGCGATTTTATTGCTCTCAAGTGTATATTAACCGGTTCAAAAATGATGTCACGAGACCAAAATGTTAACAAGAAGCAAAAAACAGTTGACGGCAATTAATAAACAGAAATCTATAACAACAAACCACACCCACATTTGGCAAACATTTGACAAATCAACCAATACGCCAACAACAAATACAACGAAGATGACCCGAAGACAAATTGGGACCAATTCGAACTCAATTCCTTTGCAACTTCAACTCAAGTAAACGGAAATGTCTAATTTATTGCGGAATTATGAATTAATGAAGAGTGCAGTATTTGCTAGTATCTAGGACAGTGTTCTTTTTATAAACGTTGACCCACACTAGGAGCTGGTCCTGTGTCGTGGATGCGTTTGCAAACATTAATGCCTTTGTCAAACAGACAGGAGAGTCCGAAGCGATACGAGACGTCAGTCCGATAGCTCTGTCACGCTATCGGATCGCTTTCGCTTTTCTATGTGACTGGATTCAAACAATTAATATTTTAACGTGTAAATAAAAAACTAATAAGAACTAATTTGAAAAGTAAATATCATTTATAATATCACGCCTGTAATTCCCAAAGGATTAGGCAGATGTATCTTTGGTAACCCACATTTCACCGCTGAGTCAAACGAAAGATTCGAGCGTCCTGAGTAACAAGATGAGTTCATAACTTCAACCCTTAAAAGGTATTCTTAATCACGAGCCTCCTAATTATCTCATAACAAAGGGTCAAAAGGTACATTTCCATGAGCATTATACTTGGCAGGAAAATTGATGAGCGCAGTCTATTATAATTAGCAGAAATTAAGATGCTGCTTAATCTTCACGACGACGCTGCGGACGGTTTTTTTTTTAGTTTTTTTATTTTGGTGATCGCAGCAAATGAGTCCTCCCGGCCTGGGTGGATCGGAAGGGACTGTCACACTTTTACTGTCTTAAAATCCACCCTTTTTCTTCATTAGCCCTGTGCGTTCCAGTGTCACGGTTACTATTTACAGACGGTCCCGTAACTCCAAGTATTTATACCTCTGTTGAAAATACAAGAGAAATCCCCTGGCTGGAGGCCTTAGATTGATTAAGACATCCACATAAAAGTCCGGCTAAGCAGCTCACGTCATTCTCTAGGCTGACCTGCGAGATACCACTTTTTTTTTTAGTGTGGTAAAATCATCAAATGAGTCCTCCCACCCAGGGCAGAGAAGGAGGGACTGTCAGACTTGTACTGACTAAAATCCACGGTGTCCTTCAATAGCCCTTGACGTTCCGGGGTCACGGTAATTCGTACAGTCCCGCGACCCCGGCAGGCGCGAGATACCATTAAATAAAGAAAAAAATAGAGAGTATTTGGTATCTTGAATCCATAAGATATTATCTAACGTCCAAAAAGAATCTAAAAGGATACAAAACGCCAAAAAAAAGTGGAGAAAACTACTAAATTCACTCGATCGAAGGCTATAAGGATAATCGGATTCCAGATCCAAGGGACAGGAACGAAAAACCATCAAAGAAATAAGGTAAAAATATCTCGAAGGTTGAATCAGGTTAAGCTTTGATCACAGTGCGCTCTATACAGTTATTTCACAGTAATATTACTCCTGAAATAAATCTTATGGCAACGAGAATAAAGGTCACGACGAAATAGGAAAATAATAATGAAAGAACAGATTTAAGCACATTCCAGCACTTCATAATGTCCTTCGTTTCATATATTCGTGGTAAGGAAGATAACACACTGCCAGGAACTTATGGTTACCGTCAAACGCTCTTGTTCACAAGTAACTTGCATAATGAAAACGCGGCCTTATTCAGTTATAGTAACAGTGTTAGACAAGTGACGCAAATCAACAAGTCACAGTTAAAAACATATTGTATGCCTTGATCATAATTGGGTGAGACAATGCTCTCGGCCGTGTACTCGGTACGTATAAAGTTAGCGATGAGTGCTCGGCCCTATGTCTATACATACCGAGTACTCGGCCAAGAGTACTGTCTCGCTCGTTTGCTCGGCACGTGTGGTCAAGGAAATAAAGCAAGTAAGACAGTAAGAACACTTTACTATTACAAAGACATCGATTACTAGATAAAGAAGTACACAGGCCACAAAGTACCTCACATTACAAACAAAACAAACTAATTTCTACCAACAATACTATCACCACAAAAAAATAAACCCAAACAATTCCACAGTACTTTCAGTTTCGATGGTCCACTAATGTGACGGCAGTCAAGCCACTTTCGCTCTTCGTCGCAACAAGTGACCTCGCTATGAGTTCATCGGCACACTGACTACGATTTGGGGCGAGTAATATTCTACGGTCTACGGTAAAAGTGGTGGACTTCTTGAACGGGGGTTGGAGATTTTTTGGGGTTGGAAAATATGGTGATTTTGTTCAAGGTCAGATTAAATTAGCTAGCTATTTTTAGCTTCATGAATAATTACGATTTCACTTAAGTACAGCTGAATACCGAGTTGCTTCTAGGTTAGGGTTTGAAGATTTAAAAAAACAGGTTTACCCTTGTCTAAGATGGACCTAGCTCCCCCAGAAGAAACAAGAACTCCTGCGCACCGACAGAATACTGTAAAAACTAAGTAGCGCCGTACTACTACAGGATGGTGGGATCGCTCAGCAGTTACTCCAGATTATAGGTAGCATGAGGTGCTGATTCTCAGATAGGACACCTAGGAGTTGAATGAATGGACGCTTCTGATGGTGTCAATTTCGTTCTAAGCCAACACATTAGGTTGCCATCAACACTATAAGAACGAGAAGTGTTTTTCGTTGCAACGCGAACAAAAAAAAACTGGCCTCAAGATTTTTTCCTTTGAACAATCAATTCGATCATGTAGTGTAATGTAATTCAAACATACATATTCATAAAGCATATAATTTTAATATCTCCAGTTCTCTACCGGTTCTGACTATTAGTTTTATTTGTAAAAGATTTAATTTTATTACGTTAAAACTTGTTATGTTATATCATATTCAAAGTGGGGATTATTATAATACGATTGTTCGGAATTTAGAAAGGTTGATTATTTTGCGGTACCTCTAATGTTCAGCCTCGATTTTCTTAATATTTATGTAATAACCAAGCAAGATAATTTATGAAGTATATTGGAAAGAGATTATTTATTTGATTTTAGTGTACGAGATTTTAACTTTTGGTGGAAACGATTAAATAACCATTGTTAAAGTTTACATAAAAATAATTATAAAATGTTTTAATGTAAATCAGTTGGATAAATGTTTTATTTTTTTTATTTTGGCAGCAGAAACATGGCCGTAGATCGCACAAAGATAAAGAGTTAATAAGAGAAAAGATTATTAATAGGGCTACTCCGTCATAACCTTTTTTTATTTCCGTCCGTTTTTTTTGGTAGCCCAAAGTCTACCTATGACTAAAAAAACAAACTACATAATTATAATTCAATACATAAGTAATAAGTAAAATCTTAGGTACTATTAGTCAATTCATAGCATGACGTGTAGTTTTTTTCTCAAAGAAACCACAATTAAAATGTAACCACAAAACCGTAGTAATTAATAAGAAACTGTGACAGTTTTTTATTAAAAACACTTACGAACAATGGGTCAACGACAACGACATTGAGGGTTATTTTTTTATTAACTATGTGTGAATTCTTCAAGGTCAAGTTCAAAAAGGTTTTAGTAGATTAACGTGGATTATTTTTAATACACGTCGTTGTGGAGCCATTTATTAACGAATCAGTAATATCATTTATCAAGCATTTTCCAAACTACATATTTATATTGGCGCAGACTTCGACCTATTTATATCAGTAATCCTTCATTATTTTTCTTGATGCACACATAAAACACATACACAGACAAAACCATACGTATAAGAGAGGCAAAAGTACTGCTTATTTCAGTATCTAAGAAATCTCTTCCATCGACTTAAACCTTCGCTATATAAGACTGGTTTGAATTGCTGACTACACGAAACTTGCTTTCCGAGGAACGGAACATACAAATCTTATACTGCAAACAGATTAAAACTAACGTCCACAAAATCACCTATAACGATATCGTCCACATAAAAGTTAAGCGCAAAAACTAATCAATTTCTAACAAATAACATTCTGGTACAATCTTCTCATTGCCAATAAACTTATTGTTCCAACCTAATAAAAGTTATACAGCCATGTTTGATTATCACGAACACTTTCACCGGGAGTGTAAGTAGGCTTCTACTTGTTGCTCCGGGAGGGGACCTTGACACCAAAACTGGGCCATAGGCAGAACAGCTTAGCTTACCACCATTCATAGGAAAATAAGTGCAGAAGGTTCATAGGAATGATATGGAACATAATTCAGAAATGCCTGTAACTGGCCCATCTGATCTGCTTTGATTTTTTTACATAAAGGAGTGGCGGGGAAATAAGGGAGGATGTATAAGTGATACGTATTGAGTACGAGAAAAAAGCGGGAATAAAAGGACAGGAAGATAATGAGGAAGAAACAGAAGTTTTACTTAAACCTTTTGTTATGAACCGATGACGTAGACATTGGATGATATAGAATGCTAAAGCAAGAGCCATTGACGATGTTCATTTGTTTTTTTTTAATAATTATTATGTAAACAGACTCATCAAGAAGCCACCGACCAAGCATTTTGCTCATGACCTAGCCCAATCTGTCTTTCTTTAATAGATTTTCAACTGTATCACAGAAGAAGAAGGTTCACGGTAGATTGGGAAAACTCTTGAAGTGTGGAATAGGTTCACATGCTGAGGACATCAAACTAAGTAACACTGCGCAAAATGTGACCGCAATGACAGGAAAAATATTTGTGCTTTTTGGTTCCTTTTATGGTATTTTTACAGCTTCTATGTAATCCTTCTGTGTTTCCTTGTGTATGTTGCTAGGGTTGCCACTTGTTGCATTATGGTTTTCTTATTGGTGTGGGGGTTCACCATCGAAAAGATCAGTGGAATGTTTTCTTTTGTGTGGGTTATGTTTTTAAAGGATAGATATCTACTCGTTCTTGGAGATAGTACTTTATGGGTAAACCATTTTCGATTTGTATTAGACCCTGTCGCTAGGAGAGTGCAATAACAAGTTCTGTGTATAGACAAATAGGGATTAATCGTATAAGGTGTGGGAAGAGAGCTTATGCACAGCGCAAGTTTCCTTAACAATTTAAGTGAGTATTTTGTTAAGAAATCCAAAGAATAGAAAGGAAGGTTTCTTGAAGCACGGTTAAAAGAATTGACTGCAAAATTGTTGCAATCTTAATAAGAGACTTGCTGAATTTTGATAAAAAATATTGACTTAGATGTACAACAACATACCAATGAAGTCTAGAGATAGAAATATTTATGTTAAAGGTAATATTGACTTCAATCGCCCAAAAGCTGAATTTTTTCCAAACATATCAATATTTCTAGTTTAGCCACACACAATCAAATTAAAAGCTGATACTACAAACAAAAAAACAACTAAAACAAAGAGGAAGCGTGTAAAATAGTAACTACCTCTCAATATTCACACTACGTGCAAATCCTAACAGACGTAGGTAATGAAAAATCCGTATTGATTGAAAAAAAGTTCCATCCAACTCCACCGGAGCTACCTCGAGACCGTCGATCCGTGAAAATGAAAAGTTATAGATGTTTACTCTTGTTTATCCAGTCCGTGTCTATTGGAGCAATGTTTTGGCTTCACTTTATGGACCGATGATTGGCTATTCGGTGACTGGGATTGTGTTACACTTTTTTTTGCTGGAGTCCCTAATTTGCCAGCATGGGTGTTCTTAATGACAGTAGATTTACAGTAACGGTGATTTGCAACAATTACACTTTAACACAGAGAGAATTTCCCATAAAGATTAACGCAAAGAATTTATGAAATGCATACATTGTATGAATTAAGATACATCGAATAATAGTATAGTACATAACTGGAGAGAAATAAAGAAAATAACGCATTTGACAGACCCCATGTCACATCAGATAAGAGCAGAAGATGAAAGTGATGATAAAACGAACTCAAATGAATCAATAAACTCACCTAACATAACAGTGAATTTCATTATGTGACACGGTTTCTATATCCTCGTTAAGTAAATCGTACAAACAATTTGTAACGCTTGATAAACCTAAATATACTCTTTTATCTGTTGCCACTTGGCTACTAGCCAAAATGAGTTCGTTGTCATTTTGACAACAGTCACACTAACGTCCCATTACGTAACGTAAGAAACACCATTACCTCTATTAATAGAACATAGACTCTATTGCGTTGAATTTGTAGTTAATTTGGAGTAAAAGGGAATGTAAGACGCTTTCGGTTTTGGCAAGATGCCACTTGTTGCACATAGAAGTCAATTGTTTTGGAGGCTTTTCGGTTCCATACTTTCAGCATCTACTTGAATGCTCCCATATTTCCCATTTTGTGAAAGAATGAAAACATTCATTGTGACATTTGAGTATGCTCCATGCACTTTGCTTTGTGGTTAGGGCCACTATTGTCTTTTCTGTTTATGGTTTTGATTGCTGATTGACCTTTTGGTTTTGTAGAAACAGTACCTACCATAGTGTTTCCATCATAGGTTTGGTTACACTTTTATGTTAGCCTCATGTACCTAAACTTTCTATGTCAGCTGAGATACCTTTTCAATCTTTGTTCTTGCTGATAGAATGTCTTAGAACAAAATTGTCAGGTTACTTTCTAATTAATCTTATCAAACTGTATACTGCAGAGTGCCTCTCCTCATCTCTGAAAGATTCAGTCAGAGAAAACACCAATTAACAATTTAATGAAGTGCATTCAAAGCCAAGGTTAGCTGATAGTCTGCCTGGCGCCGGCCCAACATTCGAGTCATACCGTCCATTCATCCGGCATTCCCCACTATGCCGGTGATTGTAAACTTTATTGAGGAATCCGAATTCTGTGGAAATTGGTGCCTTGGAGTTTGGACTTTGAAAGGATGGGCATTGTGCCGTTTTGTGAAAATTTTTGGAGTTTTTACAAGAACTTGGCAATTGTGGCCGGTCAGTTTCACGCGTTTTTGTGAACTACTTACAATTTACCAAAAACTAAGAACTGGTACGGGTTTGTAGACGGCGTGTAACGGGTATCTCCCCGATGATCAAGGATCAGCCTCAAGGAGCTATTAGCAAACTTACGGGGTCCCCCTGTGGTCAAATGCCTGTTAGAGTCGCTGGACAAAATGATTCTACTTAATAAATAATTTCTGGAAAACAGAGCAGATAAAGTAAGGTTGGTTACTTTTAACTGCCATCATTCTTCGCTATGCCCGTAAGTATCACCTCACCTAATAAGAGTGTCATCTTAAAACACAAGGTGATCTCAAACAGTGCCAAATCCCAAACTATAAGAATAAGAATCCAAATGTAAATAGATTACTATCTTAAAAATTCAAAGCTTCTTTTCTATCCCATTTACTTCGACAAATTGAAAACAAATTAGTTAAAAAACTAAGTAATGTTTTAATGTAATCGCGCAACTGTTTTAATAGATTTATAGAAAAATCAAATGCAATTAAAATTTAAAGAGAATTGGAGTTAATTCGTCATGGAGTATTGATTTCTCAAAGACTTAAGTAGTTAAGTACAATTTACACGTCCGTGCAGATTTGCATACGATTGAGTGCATACCTTTCATTCAGTCTACATTCCGCATACCAGTTTAGACTAGGGGAGATAACATACTAGACAGGCTTAAAGCTAGACGTGTTAGTCAATTCGATGGTTACGCCACGGAATACGATGAAAATGGAGTGTCTGTGTGCACGAAGTAAAACAAATGCATGGCAAATACATATCGAAAGATTCTTTTGACATAATTTATCAAGAATGGAGAAAGTAGTTCAGCTAAAAAAATATTATAGCACGTAATCATGATCAAGTATCTATCTGGGTTGGATATTTGGAGCGATCTTTCGATATCTGACTGATATTACTACACCTTTTACTGAAGTATTAAATGTTACACTAGGAAACGTAACGCCTCTAACTTTCAAGATTAGGTCGAAAACACTTCTCCATTTCTTCACGACTCGTTGGTGTCGGCTTCTATTCGATGCGTAAGTTACGTCAGAGCGAGTGCAGCCTGTTTCGCCAGTCTTATCAGCTAAGTGTAGCCGTCGTTGGAGCAATTCGAGGAAATTCGCAGACTGTTACAAGAAATCTGTTTTAATAGTTGACGGGGAACTTTATTATGGGAAACAGTGGCTAAGCTTAAGCTTAGCTCGTATTTAATTACTTTCAAAGTATTTATAACGTTTATTAAATAGTAAGTTTTCTAAGACTTTAAATATATAAGTATGTTTATCAGTTGTCTAGTACCCATAACACAAGCTCTGCTTAGCTTGGGACTAGATGGCGTTGTGTGATAGTTGTGGAATATTTATATAAAAAAAAACTAAAGATAACTAGATAGACAATAGTAAGTCATGAAACTTTTTGTGAAATTTGTGTATGTCTATTTTATTTTTGGTTGATGTGTTATTTTATTTATTCTGTCCTCCTTATTGAAGATTATCATAACTATTTATAACGTTGGGATTGTTTATAGGACTAAACGTGTTTTTTCTAGGACTCTCTGTAGTTTTATTTACTCCGTCAGTTTTATTTTCAGATGTGATATTCAGTTCATTCTGGCTTCCTTCGCTTTCACGATTTCTCATAAATAAAACTTTAACGCTAAACGTAAAAACATCACAATTGAATGGGTTTTAGTGTCCAGATAATCGCACAAAAGACACTCAACTCACACATTCTTACAATCGTTTTCATTTACGACTTTGCGGCCATTAAATTCAGAATTTAATTTCGAATAGATTACACACTAATGGCATCAGTATCTCTAAGTGATAGGTCAAAGCTAAATGCAAAGCAGATATAGTGTTAAAGTACCGACAAGTAATTAACGTTTTGAGAAAGTTAAGATAAAGAAAACGAGTAAGTTGAGAAGATGGATGTGATGCCTGATCTTGATGGTACTGAATTTCAATACAAGGAAGTCATCAATTTATTCGCAAAAGGACTTTAGATATCTCTTAAGAAAACCAATTCTATTAACAAAAACTAAAGTCAAATCGAAAGACACAAACTTAACAGACAAGGAGACCACATAAACCCCACAAGACAAGTTCCAATCATTAATTCTAAACCAATCAACACCAACATTCAAACCAATACATATCTAATTTAAAACCTTTAATTAAGAACTTGATATGGTACAGGCAGTGCCGAAAGTTACGAAACATATCGATTGGTGTCCGATATCCCACGAGGCCGTACGTATAGCCCAGATATTACGGTTGGTACACAAATGCCTACTTGTAGGGCTGAGGACACAAGTGAAAGAACTTGAGATAAAGTTTTATGTGGTATAGTGGTGGAGTATGTGGAAGATACTATTGATATTGGTTGAGGAAAACGCCGTCATAGACAAGGTAAGCATGAAAAAGAAAACGAAGTGGCACATCCATAAAGGTGGCTAGGTTATCATGGTGATAATTATGGGCTAAACCATTATATTAAGAACAATAAAGATGACGAAACAATAAAAAAGAGAAGAATAATGAATGAAAAAGAACCCTAAAAAGACAAAAGTCACAAAAACATAATTCGTTGTTTATTTTAGAGGACACACACAGCAGTAGTACAAAAATTAAAGGAGGATTGACTCTAGAAGTAGACTTAAAGTACAGAATAAAAACGCAGAAGTATCGATTGTCGTAATTAAGAAGAGTTTGGTGCACACATAAAAGACACAGATACTAATGAATGAATTTCCTTTACGGACAATCCTTAAACGACTAACTGCACAAACCACGCAATTCATCCATAAATCAATAAACCATTAAAATAGCCAACAGTTGTGAGCAAATCCTTAAGCGAAACGTGTTCTGTCTCTACTAAATTTATTAAATAAGGAAATAATATCGCTCGTGCGTAAATACTTGCGAAATGTGCGCCGCTGTCTTTATATAGGCGGTCGAAATTAACATCGGAGATACCTTTCTCCATGTAGTTGAGGCGAAGGTAATATAGTGTTTCGAAGTAAACTAGAGGTCTTACAATGCCCGATATAACACTTTATCTTAGAATGGACGAGATAGATGACTGAAAACTTGTATCTTAATCAGTACGTAAGTATTTGCATTTATTTAAATAAAAACATGAATAATACAAAATAGTACTTCATAACTAAAACTAGACATTTAAGAATAAAACTAAATATTTACAACAAATACAAAATTTAAACTAAAATAAAATTATTAAAAAAAAACACACACAGAAAAGGGCAGAGACATTTAGGCGTCAAAGTACTCCTCCGCATCGCTGTCACCTAGAAACGTGCCCAGAAGACTGGCAGCATTGCCTAGTTGAAAGCGGCAATGCTTGTTCTTTGACCAAAGAAAGAACCAGCCCTCTGGTCACGCGTAGTATCGACCAGTCGGCGAGAAATTTGCTTAAAAAGGAGACGCGCACTCGGACCCAATGACCCGAGCGTTTCAACCCCAAACGGCTCAAAACTGTAACAACCAATAAGGTTTTTTGTATTTGCGCCGCTTGAGGTTCTTAGCAGCCGCAGCTACGTAAGTTAGATTATCAAAAAATATTAAACTCGTTTTTTTTTTGTTACGTAACCGCAGTTAAAATTCGTAATACGTCATTCCAGTCTAGATCTGACGTCAAGAGTCACACTCTTGATTTTTGAAGCGTTTTATCTTTCTCAAAGTTCATTGAATTAAATAACAAAAATACGTGTCCTTTATCCGTCAAAACTGTAAGAGACGGTCATCATGCCCATTGGATATCAATAAGAAGCATAAAACACACACTTGACTTAGTTAACTTCGTATTTTAAACATTAATAATGATTAATTTGTAACGTATTTTAAACATTAATTTGACAGGCCTGTTGGTCTAGTGGTTAGTGACCCTGACTGCTATGCCGGAGGTCGTGGGTTCACGAGCACGATCATTTGTTCTGTATCTGGGTGTAATTCATCTATAATATTTATGTATTCAGAAATATATAAGTATGTTTATCAGTTGTCTAGTACCCATAACACAAGCTCTGCTTAGCTTGTGACTAGATGGCGTTGTGTGATAGTTGTGGAATATTTATTTATTATTTATTATAATAAACGGCGGCTCAACCTGCTGACTTTAGTATCTTAAAATCGAATTAAAAATATTGCAATTCCGTTAAAACATATTTTATATATTAATAATACGGTAATACAATAAATTTACAATAGCCCAAAATAATTTAAATCAAATGACTTTTTTCCAATGCAAAGTTGAGCAATAAAACAGCCTAAGAAGCTGACAAATCGCTAATTTTGTCCCATCAGCAATAAGCAATGACCATTAGGACAAGATTGATGAATCAGAAGAAAAAGGTGATGAACGATGCTGAATTTACAAAACATGATGAAAGCCTACTCAGGTGCCTACTTAGAAAATGCTTTTGTATGTATATTAATAGTTTCTGCACGATTATATGCTAACTGGATCAACCTAAATATTTCACTTTATACCAGAACATAATTAAGGTGAACACGAAAACATGGTTGGCTTTAGGAAGGCAAAAATAACGCTTTCTGAGAGTTTTCCACGATAGCCTGGAGTCCCATAAAGAGAAGGGAATTACCAACCCATAGTAAATACACTCACATTTTGCTAATATTGATTAAATTCCATGTAACACAGAACGGGCTTATTGCCTTAAAGCGGAAACAAATCTAGCCTCCGGGCTATTATAGAGGAAGTACAGACGAAATAACCCACTACCTAACAATTTCAAGAATAACAGTAAAGACAGATTGAATCCCAAACTAATCAGTTAAGGATGTAAAGAAAAAATCATCGAAAAACTAAGATAAATAACTCGAAACATAAATAAATGTTCAACTGGTCCATCTAGTAACACGGATCATAAACCCCGAAAGAGTTCCCGATAGCCTCATAATATTTAACACCTCATTTCCTAGAGTGTTTTACCCGACATCGACCTTCCATCCTTTTCCCCCTCAACCGGTTAAAGGCAATGCATACTTACGCCTTTTTCCTATAGGATAGGAAGAAAAAAAATAGGAAGTTGGTCACTGGCTTGCGGGAACAACCAACATAAAAATATTTTAAAAATGTCATGTCTCTGTCCACTTGTGGTTCCCAAGGGGAATAATTTTAGAAGGTTGTGTCAATGTCCTCTATTTGATCGACAGAGCGACATATTTTTTTAAATTGCATCCCTGGCCACCGCCACCACATGAGGGATAAACAAGCGATGGACATTGGGAATCATCATTGAAACCTTAACATTTACTATTTATTGAATAAGCAAGTTTATTTATTAAATAAGCAATTTCTCTACTGATCAAAATTATTGTTAAAAAAAAAACGAATTTCATAGTATGTAATTTTATTCTTCTGACAGAATAAGCCACAACCATTTCATATTTCTTTGAAATAAAACGATAAACAAGTACAAATTTCAAGGTTCTTATTGTGACGGAATCCAATTACTTTTTTTCTTTATCAAAGTGTCATTTGCAAGGTCGTCGAGCATCAAATTATCCAGATACCTTGGGGGATGTAAAGATGTGTAAGGGTCCAATAAGAGACCATTATTTCACGGGTAATGAACAAAGCCATATGAGATTATTACGGGGACATAATATGGATATGACATGACATAGTGTAGCATAGTTAATGGGACAGTAGGTCAAGATAAAATGGGAATAATGGAATACCTGTGGAATTTTTAAGGTACTGTTTTTTTTTTTGGTTTCCTGCACGCAGTGCCTGCTGTAATTTATAGATCTTAGACAGTCTTTGTTTAAATAAAAAAAGATTTCCCCACTCTGTGAATTAATCCTGTGTTGCACGTGCGTTTACAAACATTTAAATCCACATACACAAACAGTCAGACTCAGTAAAAATACTTGCAGGTCATACAAATATTTGTTCCGTACGGAAATTGAACCCACGACACGCAGCGTAGCAAATAAATTGCTCAGTCACTGCGCCAATTATGCGATCAGACAGACAGAGCTTTATGTAAAATAAAGATAGTCAACATTTGGTTGGACTGAAAATCGATCCGAACGTCAAATATAAGTACAATTTTTAGGTCTTAAAAGTTTAGAGTACTTGGATCTTGTAGGATTTACAATTCTTGTTAAAAATATTTTTAAAGACTTGGACCATAATAGTATTAAGTTTCTTTCAGTGGGTAATGTTACAGAATAAAAAAAGTAATTTATGCTACGAAAACCGTAAAATATTTTTTGTTGCTTTCAAAAAATGAAGATTAATGATCTCTTCTTCTACTCTATTGTATGTTACAACTAAAACTACTATTTATTATCTAAATACGTTAGTGTGAATGGCATTTGTATTATTTCATAATCTCTAACATTTTAACTAAAACATTTCAAAAGAAAAAACATTAAATCTATTTTGTAGTCTAAAAATAGTCTTTTCATGTCTAATTAAGGAGAAATCGTAAGATTTATTCACGAAAGACGACACGAATTGCTACAAAAACCGTAAGTTTACTAAAAATAGACAGGCCCATGATTTCCCAAGGGGTCGTAACTAATGGCGTTCTCCAATGGCGGTTGGCTGCATCGATGGTGGTGTAAACTTAATTTGGAACATTCCTAATTCCCTTAGGTCGGAATTAGGTTAAAGGATCAAATTGCACTGCGGCATGCGGTTGGCACTTAAAATGGGGAAGGAAAACATTGAAGAGAAAATGGAATATTCCAAAACCATGCCGTTTTGGTGAATTTTGGCTAGATAGAGAAATGGCCTATGTCCCAGCAGTGCGAATATAATTGGCTCATCATCATCATCATCATCATCATCTCAGCCATAGGACGTCCACTGCTGAACATAGGCCTCCCCTTTAGATCTCCACATATACCGTTTGGAAGCGACCTGCATCCAGCGTCTTCCGACGACCTTTATAAGGTCGTCTGTCCATCTTGTTGGTGGACGTCCCACGCTTGCTAGTCCGTGGTCTCCACTCTAGTACCATTCTACCACATCAGCCATTTGCTCTGCGAGCAATATGGCCTGCCCATTGTCACTTCAGACTGCTAATCCGGTGGGCTATGTCGGTGACTTTAGTTCGTCTACGGATCTCCTCATTTCGGATTCGATCACGTAGAGAAACACCGAGTATATCTCTCTTCATAGCTCGTTGAGCGACTTTGAGCTTTGAGATGAGGCCGATAGTGAAAGACCACGTTTCGGTGCCGTTCGTCATCACTGGTAACACACATTGGTCGAAGACTTTCGTCTTGAGGCACTGAGGTATGTCGTACGAAAAGACATTGCGTCGTTCATAATTGGCTGATTATGTAAAAATGGAGAACTTAATACAAGGTACAAGACGCTCGAAAATAACAAAATACACAAAAAATCTAAGTTGCCCTACTGTATCTTCACACACTCTACATCTATCCATCAAGTGAACTGTGAAAACTCGAATAAGCGTGGAAAATTATTATCCATACTCCAGTGGTTCAATCGTTAACTCACACGCAAAGTTCCGGGTTTGATGTCAAGGTTAGCACTAACATAACAATTTGTAATGGCTGCAGTTATGGCGCCTTTTATGGGAATATAAAGAGAAAAATGACAAAAATTCTGTGAGTTTAAACTCGAATTATGAGACGCTTTTTTACCTACGTATTCGTAATATCATAGAATGAGTCCTTCCGGCCAGGGTGGAGCGACTTACTGACTGAAATCCATGATGTTCCATCAATAGTTACGTTCCAGGGTCACGGTTGCGGGCATGCGGGCAGCGAGTAATGGGCGACTCCCTGTCCGACCATGGACCATGCCCGGGTCGACGGCACGTTGTGTTCCACGCGCGCCTCAAGGAGTGTCAGCATAGTGACGGGGCCGGTAGAGGGCCAAAGCCTGCCGGGGTCGCAGGACTTACGAATTACCGTGACCCCGGTAAGTAAAGGGCTAGTGAAGGACACCGTGGACTTTAGTCAGTACGAGTCTGACAGTCCCTCCCGCCCTGCCCTGGGTGGGAGGACTCATTTGATGATTTTACCACGAAAAAAGAAAAAAGGATCACGTTTACTTGTTGAGACAGCCCCGCGACCCAATTATGAGACTGACAGACAGACGGACAGCGGAGGCATAACAACGGAACACTAAACAATAAATAATCGTTATTCACAGTTTTTACTAAACAATAACTTAGCCACATCTCATGGTGTGATCAAAATAAAACGTTCTGAACTTGATACGGTTTCAAGGCGTTATCGATAAACGCAAACAACCGTGATAGGTCACGCCGTAAAACATTGTTCTACTGATGAAGAAATAAACTGAAATTGTTGGTACAAAGCTACTTAATAATTTGGGTTTAAATAACAGACGATTTATCTTGAGCTCTTTATGAAATGACAAACCCTTAAAAATTGAATCTTAATTTCTTCTTATACTTAAACTATTAGAAACGTCAAAAGTGAGGTTCGATGTGGCTTCCACGCATAAACACAGCTGACAGCAAACTGACGGGGTCCTAGTTAGAGCCAAATACCTGCTGGGATCGGGGGTCTGTCTAAACAAGGTACTGAAACGCAAAGGACAACTGAAGGAACAGGGTCAGTACAACTCTGAATGTCACTTCAGCTCCCTCGGCAGTGGCGGGTCAGCTTTGATGATTTTTACCGTAAAAAGGACCTTAAAGGCATCTTCAAAGTCCTAGATGCCAACTTTTTGTCTATATGGCCCTATTTGGGTGGAAAACCCATATGACCCAAACTCCTCAACCAAAAGACCCCATCACCTACTAAACCAGCAACCAAGTAACCTCTATAACCCAGCATCAACCGGAAGCACTAGGTACATGCGAGCACACGTGCACATTCGTCACAAGTCACGCTCCGACCGCACATCTGCGTATTTAATCAGCACCAACGGCCATTTAAAAAACACGATAAATACTGTCATGGACAAAAGTGTTATGCCATGGATCGAAAGCATACGATAACATTATTGCGTGATTAGATTTTCTTGGGAAATTATAAAAGATTTATATTATAAAATTATTTTTAAAATTTCATCTTAATAATATCGATATCTCATGTCATGTCCTCATAGCATTGTAGTGGTAATAATGGCATAAATTGCACCTCAATTACGTATTTAGTGAGAGTTCTGATTTTTTTCTGTGAAAACCCGATTATACTTCTTCTCCTCTCCAAGAAATCTATGGCTAAAGGGAATTGGAGGAAAACCCCATGTTTCAACCAGGGAAACCCCCTCAGTCCAGTAGTAATAATTTCAGCTACTAAACAGACTTACTTACCTACTCGATATCAACGTTAACATTTGAACACAACTGATTACAATCAAACTAGATCTGTTATCATCTGATTGACAACTGATAAGAAAATAACAGGATCTTTTTAATTGAACTCGATGATAATGCAATTGAAGTCGTAGTAGAGGTCAATAACATTTCGAATGCGAAAATAATTTGGGTTAAAATATGTATGATCTGTCAATTATCTATACTGCATTTAAAATGGAAAGTTTAATTTTATATTTTTACCTGTTCTCACATTGGCGGTTGGAACGACTTCGATGGAGGTTGACCTTTATAGACAAAGGAAAAGGAAACCTTGAATAGACAGAGGAATTTCTATACTATTCATTTTTTCTTTGCCCGAGTATGACATGGCCCATAGACGACTGTAGAATAAAATGATTAATTTTTCTATATTTTAAACTTGACCATGCATATGTCTTTTATTCCGTCGATTAAAACTCGTTTCTACAGTGTGGTGTAACGAGTGCTGCGTGTAAATACCTATTGGATCTTTATTTACCCTGATATAACGAACCCATAGCAACCAGGCATGCCGAGAAGTAGGGATTATAATTATACTAGCTGAGTAGTGGAGACCATAAATTAGGCGAACGCTTAAAATTCAACGACTTGGCGAAATGTAGATGATGATACCTTTGATAACGTTTCCATGAGATTTCACCCAGTTTTTCATTATCCATGCAGCCAAAACAACAATCAAAAGCAAGTTATATAAAAATCAAAACGTAGGTATAAAAACTGAACTACAAAACATAACAACATGTAATCAATTAACAACTAATGAAGCTAAATTTAGAATTTCATAATAAACTGATTTGGAAGCAGTAACCGGGAGTTTGGGCCAACACAGCAACTATTAGTCCATGCCCCGCGGTTTAATACAGGCTAGCAATAAATGTGACACATGAGTTGAAATGCAGACCTAATGACTTTACCAGTTCGGTCGAGTAATCAAAGTTCATTAAATATGCTAACACACTGTTTTGGGCGTTTGGATGTTACAATTTTGTGAGCATGTTTATGTCAATGTTAACACATGACTATTTATCATCAATCGGTCGACCTATTAATTTACTTTTTGACTTATCATTCAAAATCTTTATCAGCTAGTATTTTGTGTTTTCGTGGCAATGAATTTTTCTGGAATATCTAACACTAGTAATGAAAGATGATGTCATATCGGAAACAAGGGCCTATAATGTGATTTACGAAAAAAAAATCGGACAAACTGTTGTAATGTTCCTTTTTGTAAACATGTAATTAAGAAACGTACTATCTAGAAATCATACTGAAACTCATCGTCATCTGCCTAACCTTGTCCCAACTAATTGAGTATTTCACACGGTGCAACTCCCTCTCTGATCTCCATAACCCATTTCCTGGGTAATGCTCTCTTGGAATCTAGAAAATATATTTTGTTAAGAAATAGAGATAAGACCGGCTGTCAGAATTTCGGACTCTTGACTACTGTCGAAAACTGTCAGCCATCAACGTGTGACAGCCGGTACTCTAAGCCATGTGGCTTAGAGTACCGGCTCTGATGGGATTTTCAAGGTTAAGCATGTGCTTAACCTTGAAAATCCCATCAACACATCTATAGTTACGCTGCCTGAACCCCTTCGTAACATAGTGCACATTTATAAGAAAACAATACAGATATTAACTGTGCTAAGCAAAGATGACTGGCACAAACAGAAAGTAATGACATAATTATTGACAGCTAATGACACAGTAGCTGAAAATGACATATCATTTGACGAATGCGAGGTAAAACCAGAAGGTATTTTAAAACTAGTAGAAGTTCTCGGAACAAAATGATTATAGAATGATACAATGTTGGGGAAACTACCGGTTGTGCTCATCCGTTAGTTACAATGAAAGCTAATTCTAACATAAAGACTGGTGGTTATTGTGGTGATAATGATAAGACTTTAAATATAAATCGGTACAGAGTCATTGGTCTAGTAGCCGCAAGTGCTACCTGCTGAAATCAGGGCCCGGGTTTGTTTCCCAGATCAGGCGGTGTTATTGGGTGTTTCCATCGGGATAACTCATCCTTAAAAACTTTATTTGTGAATCAAATCAAAATCAAAATCAAAATCAAATAATTTATTTCAAGTAGGCCATTTACAGGCACTTTTGAATTGTCAAGAGACAAAAGTAAAATAAAATAGCTTTTTAAAAATAGTTACGGTGCTACAGTCCCAGTCACAAGACATAAAAACTTGTGAAAGTACTGTAGATGCCCATTCCAAAGCGTAGATCTCTATGGAGAAGAACGGGCAAGAAACTCCATGGACACTCTTTTTCAATCGCCAAAATTATAACAGAACCTTTGTTACATCATTCATCTTGAGATGGTACATTATGTGAGAACGATGTAGCAAGTAAAGTGTCCATAGGAAATTCATATAAAAAAAGACAATTCAATAAAATTATAAATAATTAAAATAAATTAAAATAAACCGCGGCTGCTACGAGAAGACCAGTCACGACTGACAGCGCCCGTTCACGAACATGACACATGCATCAGCATCACTCAGCTCAACCATTTTGAAGGGAACTAAGTGATCCGACACACGCGCCACCATCAGCGAGACATTTGAGTGAGCATGACATAATCTCAACTGCCAGGGTCATTCAAGTCAATAAAAGACGTGGGTATCTACTCATTGAAAGCTATAAAGTACACGGTACTCACACAATGCTTCCGGTGAAACTATATAATACTAGAAAGATTGACTCTATACAACGCAACGATAGTTTACAATCTTCATCAGCTCCGACAATAGTACTAAATGATACCCTACGACTGTCGTAATAAAGATAAAAGACACACACAGAAAAAGAACGAAATAAAACTCATGTAAAATACAATAATAATACAGAGTTGTATAAGAGGTGTATGCTGTTGAGTCCTATAACCATGTCAGCTAGCTAATTATGTTAAAAGAACATGAACAATGTCTTGTGTTCAACACAGCGACCAACTATGCTTATCATCTAAATAATCTCTTACAGAATAATATGCTTTGGCACAGAGATTAGCTTTTACTTTTGCTTTAAAAACGTTAAACGGCAAATCTAGAAAAGAGGATGGTAACTTGTTATAAAAGGTTATACCAACCCCAACGAATGAATTATGCACCTTGTGAAGCCGATGAAAGGGAGCACGTAGTTTGTGCTTATTCCTTGTGTTAAAGTTGTGGATATCACTGTTTTTACTATACAGGTGTATGTTTTGCCTGATATATAAAATGTTGGCGAATATGTATTGTGAAGCCACTGTTAGAATACTAATCTCTTTAAAGAAATCTTTTAGAGAATCTCGTGCACCTAGTTGGTAAATAGCACGAACCGCTCGTTTCTGGAGTACAAATATATTTTGGATATCAGCGGCTTTACCCCACAGCAGAATACCGTAGGACATAACGCTGTGAAAATAACTAAAATAGACTAATCTAGCTGTGTCAACATCAGTGTACTGTCTAACTTTTCTAACAGCGTAGGCGGCCGAACTAAGCCTACCTGCTAGGTTTGATATATGTTGACCCCATTGTAATTTTGAATCCACTGTTATACCCAGAAACACAGCTGAATCAACAGTTTCAAGCTCCACATTACCAAGGACAATGCTGGGACCCAGGTTTCTGACATTGGGCAAAGTGAACTTTATGCATTTAGTCTTCTTGGCATTAAGAACAAGGTTATTTGTTGTGAACCAATCTGTGACCTTTGATAGTGCGTTGTTCACGTCGTCAAACACTTGTCTATTCCTATCTACTTTAAAGATTAGCGAAGTATCGTCTGCAAACAGTACTACATCGCAGATGTTCTTCAAATAGTATGGTAGATCGTTAATATAAACCAGGAATAAAAACGGACCCAGAATTGAGCCTTGAGGTACACCTAGCTGAACAGGTAACCTAGAAGATTTCACGCCACCAACATCGACACATTGAAATCTATTATGCAAATATGACTCAATTACATTGAGGGCTTCATTCTGAACACCATAATGACGAAGTTTACGCAATAGTGTATCGTGGTGTACGCAATCAAAGGCTTTAGAGAGATCACAGAAAACACCAATTGCATTTCGCGACTTCTCCCATGCGTCAAATATGTGTTTCAACAAAGCAACACCCGCATCCGTAGTCGAACGGCCTTTTGTGAACCCGTATTGATCATTGTGAAGAAGACTATTTAGATTGAAATGGCGAAGTAACTGTCTGAGTATTAACTTTTCAAATATTTTGCTAAATGCAGGTAGAATAGAAATTGGTCTGAAATTACCAATATTATTTTTACAGCCAGATTTAAATAAAGGGATGACTTTACTGCTCTTCATGAGATCAGGGAAAGTACCCAAGTCAACGCATTTATTAAAAGTAACAGCAAGATAGGGGGCTACAATGTCGATTATATTGCTCAAAAGTTTAATAGAAATGCCCCAGTAATCACCAGTATTTTGAGACTTGAGTGAATTAAAAACATTAACCACATCATGAGGCGTTACATGTTCGAATCTGAATACATGACTACTTTTAGGGACGCTACTTTGCAAAAGGTTTTCAGCCTTAGATGGTGATGAACTTAAGGAGCGAGTTGTAGTTGCAGGAATGCTGGCAAAAAACTCATTAAATGCATCAGCTACGTCAGCAGGTTTATTAACTAATTTGTTGTCAACCATGATCTCGAGTTGATTTTTTTGTTTAAGCGATTTACCCGTTTCGCTGTTTATAATTTTCCAGGTGGTTTTTACTTTATTACTAGAATTTTTAATAGTGTCACTTAAAAATTTCGATTTAGCTATACGACAAACCTTTTCAAATAATTTTGAATAATTTTTAACATATTCTAGAAAAGTTTTATCAAATTTATACTGTCTCATTCCGTACAACTCGTATAATCTCGCTCGACTTTTATAAATGCCTGGTGTAGCCCATTGGTTGAAACCAGCGGAAGTCCCAGCAATGTTAATAAATTTAGTTTTAAAAATGGATTTATACTCATTTTGCACAACATCAAAAAGAGACTCATACATCTCATTGGGGGTCTCGTGTTCTAAAATTGACGGAAATACTTTAAGAGCTACATTACTTTTAAACTTACTGCAACGACTAACTGTATAAGGCCTGCATTCTATTTTGTGCGGCTTTTTGCTTAATGGCATAGGGAAACTAGCCATCAGTCCACAGTGATCAGATGATGAATCAGTTAACACTAATATATTCTCGGCATCAATATCACAAAACATATTATCAAGACAAGTTGAAGAAGACGCGGTGATCCTTGTTGGTTCGAAAAACAAATTAACTAAATTAAAGGATTTAAACAAGTTCAGAAGCCTGATACTTAGTGGAGTAACATCTAAAATATTAACATTGAAATCTCCACAAACAATTATATTTTTACTACTGAATTTTACTTTATTAAGTGCATCCTCCATTACAAATTCAAAACTAGTAAAGTCCCCAGAAGGCGGTCTATAAACACAAATAACAATATATCGCTCGAGCTCTACACAAGACAATTCGATGGTGCGCTCAATGGAAAGATTAACTAAGTCTAAACGTTGCTTACATTTCAGCTTGTTGGAAACAAGAACTAAAGATCCACCTCGTATAGCATTTTTTCTCACAAATGCACTCTGTACGGAAAATAAATCATCATTGATAAACGCTACTTCATGTTCTTTCAACCAATGTTCAGTTAAACACAACACATGAACATCATATTTTTCTAAAAATAAGCTTAACTCTAATTCCTTGCCGGACAAACCTTGCATATTTTGATGCACAACATTCAACATATGCGACTTAGCCTTTGTCGAACCTAACAGTTTAAAGTACTAGGTGTAGGTAAACTAATGTTAGTATCATTACTAACAGAATCAAAAGTGAAGTTAGTACTAAAAGTATCAATAGTGACGTTAGTGTCACCACTAACAGAAAACGTAGGTACGATACAAGTACCGGTGTAAACGCGTAAAGTGTATGCTAAAAGGTTAGCAATTTGTCTCCTACAACTAGCTGGCAAAAACATGGAATGATCAGTGAGTCGGTAATCTGTAATAAAACTATTACAATCAAAATATATAATAGCGGCACTGTGACGACAAGTCCTATTATACATAAGAAGATTTAAATTATAAATATGCCTATTTTGTTCATCAGACAAACAATTAGAGTAAGGCAAAGCAGAAAAAATAAACTTACAATTATTGGACTCATACAGCTGCATCATTAAATTAAAACATTTAATAATATCCTTCTTTCTTACCGCTAAGCTATTCCCAAATAACAATATTACATTTGAATTGGGATTTATTTTAGTTGATTTAATACTACTAATTAATTGGCTAAAACTGGCACCGGGTAGACAACAATTTATTATATAGTCTTGAGAACACTGACTGAAAATACTACCAAAACCTTGACCAAACTTGTCAGAAAAAACATATGTTGTGTCAATTAATTTTTTATCAATACAGGCTGGTTGAGCTGAAGAGGGTATGGGTATAACATGAATGGGATGACAATACGCTTGCCCCCAAAAAAGTACGACTTAAACAAAATTTGAAAATTTTGAGTTTATTACAATCAAACTACTGACACAGTCATTAATTTACAACAGACGTAACATTATGCTATGAAAAGACAAACCTTTAAAATATTCCAACTCTTTCAAAAATTGCTTTTTTTGACAATAGCATGAATAAGATAAAATTATTACGAAATATCAAAATGCCTCGTATCTCTTTTTTAGAGTCTAAAAAGACAAAAGAAATAACAATTACAATACGAGTAGTAAAGAACGAAGTGTTTTTCTACATCTGTTTTCTTTTTTCTAGTGGCATTACGTCGACGGTTGGCATACCTTCCCGACTGAGTCTTCTTTCTTAATCCAATTGTTTGTACGATCCTCTACAACTTTATTGTTGGATACTAGACAAGGGAATCCTGCTAAATGAGTTAGTTTTAGTAAGTATTTACCCTTCGGAGTTTGTGTCTCTGTATGCCGAGTCTTGATCTTTATCAAATGATGATGAGTAACAAATTGCTTCTGATCGCTAACAATCAACGGAATTATCTATTTCCTTTAAAAGATAATAGAAGTACCAGTACAGTAGTACTATAATACTGTAGTTTTATAGACTATTATCTATTCTGCCCGTTCAGGTTTAAAATTAGGATCAAAGAATTTCATGCTTTAATTCAACGGCCGTAAATCTTTCGAACTTAGAACTAATTAGGTTGTACTTCTAAATGGTCAAAGGAGAATAAACTGAACCCAGAAAACAAAATTTTTATAAAAACATAGTACAGCCAGTTACTCCAAATCCATAATAAATTCTAGTTCAGAAAAAAATATTTGTAGCAAAGTTTTGTAGTAATATATCAAATACAAACACCGGCAAGGAAAGCTACCTCCATAAATGGCAACGAACTATCGTGCTAGACAAAAACTATAGGGCGACCTACAAAAGGTATTTCAACCTTACAGGTATTAGAACAAGGTGTATATTAGTTCGATGGTAAAAATTCGAGCACACGATAGTAGTATGAACACTAGTCAGCCTTGGTACACTCACTTTTGTATATAACTATTTTATTTATTATGAATGCTGATTTGTAGAACGGCAACATTATTTGTGCAGCTAATACAACCTTTGATAATAAAGACAAAGAGTTGAAAATTGCTAATTTAGACAACATAATTGTAAATATGTAGGCCAATATTGATTGACATTTTAAAATCGAGTTAAGCAATTATTTTGCTGCGTTAGATTCTTTTGTTTTACTCGATCATTGAGTTAATAACTATCAATTTTAAGCTGTTACAACATTTGTAATGGAACACTATTATTAAATGGTTGTCAAGCCATAAAAAAAAATGTTTACGTTATTTGCATCGTTTCACCTTGCACCCGATGATTTAAATTTCCGTTTTGTGGTCTATGACTAAGTTCGTCACTATCTTTCCCTGAAGCTTCACTAAGAGCTTGTGGTTAATAATTCTTAGATTAAATAACCAAAGGTCAAGTCGGACAAAGAATAACAAGGGCAGGATAAAGTTTTACTCAAACAAAGCAGAGCAAAATAATATAGCCCCACACTAGGAATTTCTCCTGTGTCGTGGCGTTTCTTTAAAAAACAAATAGTCTAGATATGAGTTCTTTTTAATTGACCTGGTCTATCTCACAGCTGGACAAAGACTTCTTCCATTCCTTTCCAAGTAATTTGTTTTCTCCGGTCCATCACTCAGGAGGTCTCATTTGGTAGTCTAAGGCTAAATTCATATGACGGCACAATATCGCGAGAAAGCCAGATGAACTACTAACCGCGCGGCACAAGATAATACTAAACATTGCAACTCTCTTGCTGGTAAACAATATCATAAAACAACCAACAGTTTAAACAATGAAGCAGAATACCGAGATACAAAGAATTCACTTGAGTAATAATTGTACCACATTAGCTTATCAGCGAATCGTCGAAGCGATTATGTTGGGACATGTAGTAGAGTCGATCATGCGATTATGCTGCGAGAAGCCGCCGTACCTCGGCAGATCCACGAGGCAATTAGACGCTCATGCGAAAGACTACGGTCGCCATAATCGCATACTGAGAGCAATTTCTAGGAATATGTACGAAGCACATTGGTAAGAAGAGATTAATTGGTGTAGTTCTGGAGAAATATGTCCTGTGTATACAATTAACCTCGCACGTGACTGTGATGCATGTAGTGTTTGCATTTTCAACCTACTCGTAGCTTCGGAAATAAGTCAAGCGTAATGTGACTTTTACAGATTTATGATTCAAACAAAATTGTATTCCTTGGGTGTGGTAGTTAGTTAGTGGCTCGAAAATCTGACAACCTGTATTATCAAAGAGGTATTTTATTACCCAATACAAAAAACTGGTTAGATATGCACTACAAGCGCGCTTCATGAAAATATGTAAGTACTGGTATTCAGCTGCATCCGAATAGACGGAAAGCCAACCTCAACATAGTAAAGAAAAGGCTGGGCAGAAGATGATAGAAAAAGGCCTACAATTTTACAAGTCGAAGATAAAGAAACAAACTACATAGTTACTGGTCTTTAGGTCGGTTCAATAAATAAAAGATAGAAAAAAAAACAGAGCTATCTAATATAGTGTACAAAACTCCACAACCTTGCTAAAATATCTAATTAACAGACTGATAGGAAGCTAGACTTTACTTCATATGTATACTAGCTAACTAAATATCGCTGTTAGCGATAAAACCGCCGTTGTAACCATAGAATAAGAAATATTGTAAAACCGTTTTTTGTAACAATTTTGGTGTCCAATAAAGTGTATTCTATCTATCGATCTATCTAAATTGAGTTCCAATCGAAAGATTATATAATTTCATAAACAAAGTCGTGCGTCCTTAAAAAAAACCCGATCAACGCCGAGTGTGGCCAAACAGTCAATAGAAAAGATAGAAGGCTCGTTTTAATCAGGAGTAGGATGAATAGTTATAAATACTGACACAAACAATAAGACAGGCATATCAGAGAATCAAATCGCATTTAGTATTTGAACAATGAATGAAGGTAATATCAGTGATTTTATTTCAGTGTATTCAATAAAAGGAACTATAGAAGAGTGGGGTAACCGCAACGGTAAGGTTTCGCTACCAATTCAAACTACTAAAAATAAAATACTTAAGGATATGATCATAGAGATTTTGACCTCTTCTCAGTAGTCCGGCCCCAAACATAACAAATCAAATATCAATAAAATGCCAAGAGGGATTTTGACAATATTGATAGAATGATTAATTTAGAATAAGTGCAGTAGAATTTTGATTGTTGATTTGCTACGGTCTTCTTAGCTTGTCGATGGCAACTGAAATTGAGTCGCCTTAGAGCTGCCAGATGGGCACTTGCTACATGTATTTTTGAAATACATGTAGCAAGTGCCCATCATCATCGTTTATAAGAAAATTAAAAAAATAAGAACATTTAATGTTCCCACTGCTGGGACACAAGTCTCTTTGTCAGAGCCAGGGCTGTATTCCATTATGTCACTGTTCCATATGTCACATTTTTTTTCTTTTAAATACATTGCTTTCTTTTTTTATGTTGTGTAACTTATGGCATGTGTCAATAAACGTTTTTTTTTATATTGTTTCTTTCTAAAATATCTGCGGCTTTCTGCTTTATTTTTGGGAGTGGTCCTTTTCAACTTCCCCACATAGTGGTATCAACTATGTCCGATCATTGCGTCAGCGCAGCGCAGTGAAAGTTACACGACAGCTGATTGGTCCGCGTATTTATCTAACTTGTACTTGTTGCCGGCCCTTCGCGCTACTTGTTCATAGCTCACCCTTTTAATAAGTTTGTGACTGTTGTGGTTTTGTTTGACGGCCTTCATTTGTTTTGATTTGTTTGACGTTCCGGCTTTTAGCGTTTGAGTACTTTTGTAAGTATTGTTTGTCTTTGTTTAATGTCTAAGGTGTTGCGTTTTGTCTATCTCTTTGGATAGTATTTTGTCATCAGCTTCTTAAGTTACAATGATCAGTATTATTTGCAACGGCTTCTGGTTATCATATAACAAAACAAAACAATGCCTTTTGTCCTATTTTCTGTCGTTATCTTTCTTTCTAAGACTTATGTGAGTATTCTTGAGGTGCATGGTTCATTGGGCTTGTATAGTATTGTTTCACATTCTCGGTTCTCTTCTTCTTTGAATCAAAAACTATCATGACCAGCCTTTATGTTTTCAAGAAATCTTTTTAAAATAATTCCCTAGCAAGATCTTTCAAAGAACGAACCTCTAAGGCAGGATCTTGTGCTACACCTATAGTCTTACCAGTCCTATTAAAGAAACCGGTATCAGCAGAGTTACAGGTGTCTTAGGACCGGCTTTATTGACGTCAACCTGCATCCCTACTTCTCTTTAACTATTGATTGAGTTAACTTAAATTGGATCAGTATTGAAATGTTACATTCAACTTATCATGAGTGATAAAGTGATAATTTATGAATCAATAGGAGTTTCTCAGTAGGAGTCTGGATTGCTGAATTCATTTGATGGTAATAGCAGGTGGAATAGAAACTTCAATGAATGGTTACGAAGAGTCGATAGAAATAGTGTTGGTAGACCATCGACCAGTTGGATTGACGATATTCAAAAGACCGTGACTTGCGTAGGTCAGGGAAATAATGTCATAAGACAAAATAGAGGAGGCTTGTACTCAGCTGTGGACGGGGCAGCTGATGATTATGATGATGCTATCAATAGGCACGTTTTGTGTTACATGGAATTTAAAGATGGCGGAGTATGGCTATTGCACCTTTGCTTAACCGTTTGAAGAATACAAAGACCAAAATTATAATGAGGAAAAGTAACTACCATCATCGACTGTATGATATTTGTTTAATGTCAATCAGTCATTCATTAATCATCATCTGCCTAGCCTTCTCCCAATTAAATTGGGGTCGGCATCCAGTCGAACCAGATGCAGCTGAATATCCGTATTTTACATGGAGCGACTGCCTATCAGACCTCCACAACCCAATAACTGGGTAATACGATACCCCATGGTAAGACTGGTTGTCAGACTTTCGTGCTTTTGACATTAAAATAACTAAAAAACACTCTCAATTAAAATTCAATATAAAATTAACAATTTCCTTCGTTAATACTCTAGTTAATTTGTTTCTCGGAAATAGAAAATTCCCAATTGACGTGTATTTTCTGTTAATTACAGTTATTTACTAATTAGTGTTGGTTTTTTGTTGGAAATATTGTTATTCCAATTTACGTTGGGCATTCACATTTTTGAACGAACTACTGTTTATCAGCGTTTTTCCAAGATCTTTGATTAAAATTATCTATCTCAGAAGATTCAATATGATGTCGGGTTAAAAATATGCGGATGGCTAGTAAAGGGTGACTCGCCGTCCGAAGGGCTATTGAAGGATTTCCGTGGATTTTAGTCAGTACAAAGACTGTCCCTCTTTACATCCTCCTAGATCACGTTAACAGTGGGATAAACAGTTATTCTAGGTCAAGCACAGTCTATATACTAAGAAATAAATCTCATGGGGAGAATTGTTGGTATAATTACTACAGAGCAATTAGGAAACTTATGTAGAACATTCCCACCGGGATCTCTCTAGAATATCAAATGCAGAGCTCGAACTTGCATCGTATGATTTAGCATTTAGAAGTACCAGGAGACCATAAATTCATTAGGTATCAGGATAAAAAACCTAGGCTCTACACTCTCTATATGCAATTTGCGTGCCGCGGGAATTCTCTGTTTTGTAGTACGGGTCTAACCATTTGTGCATAATAATATGAATTTGAATGTTTGTTAACACAATCATTATTAATGTGTAGTGCAGGAAAACGTTTTAACGAGGCGGGAAAACGATGAAGAGACAGACGCGAAAGATCCATAAAATTCTGCAGTTTTTTTTTACTAATTTTGATTTTAACCTCTACTAACTTCCCCACAGTTTCACCCGTGCTGTTCGGCTCCTATTGATCGTAGCGTGAAGTTATAAGCCTATAGACTTCTTCGAAAAATTGACTATACAGCACAAATAAAATTTTCGAATTCGAATCATTGGTTCCCGAGATTAGCGCGTTCAATCAAACTCAAAACAACAAAGTTGAAGAACTTTATGATATTATTGGTATAGATAAAAACCAGTTCTACCATTATGAAAACTACATCAAATATCAAAATGAACTAAAAAACAGCTATCAAGGAATTACTGGGCGATAATATGCGTGTCCCAATCGATTATCGTACGCAGCGTGCGTCCAAATAGCATAATTAGTAATTTTCTACACCCACCGTATTCAATTTATATGGACTTTAATTTTAAAATAATCTGATGCGTAAGTATTGATTTGTTCTTTTTCATAAAGGCGAAAGTTAGTGCGTAAATCAAAAAGGCAAAAACTCTGTGCATTGAAGTACAGAGCCCTACAATACTGCAGTGTACCTAAAAAAGCCACTCAAGTAACTCTCTACATCATAATATGGATTAAAATTCTTAAAACAGAATATTCTATTCTATTGCTCAAGCAATAAAGTAGATAATTAATAAAGAACTTTACAACATTGATATTACCAACATTGCTAAAGCGGCGTTATTAGATCCACAATTTGCATTTTGCATCTTTGTTTAATGTGATTATAGATCATTTAATTGAATACGGTCAAAAGGAGGCCTAATGACGCTTGATTTTGTTTGGAGCTGTCTGTCTATTATAGTCGCAGTCAGAAAAAAACAATCGTTGGCTCTGTTTAGGATATTTTTCAGCCATGCTCAACAAAATTCAATTGTGTGGACATGCTCAACAATTAACTTATGTGTTTTTAATTATATTTTCTATTATTTATCCGTGTGTCCAATATCAAATAAATATTTTTCTACTCTATTCTAAAAACGATAAAAGAAATTCTTGAAAATGTTGCTATACAACAAAAGATACAGGATACATTAAGTGTAAGGTACATAAATAAGTAACACAGATAATTAAAAATGACTAATAAAAACAAATGACTGGCTTTAAAACCTGGGACCATTTCATTGCATTCTTTTTTTGCTGATACACAAATGATGACATGACATACCCAAAACATTGTTGCATTATTTAATACCAATGACATTCTGCTCATGTTATGACCGGGTTTTTTTTTATTTTTTTTTATCGTGGTAAAATCATCAAATGAGTCCTCCCACCCAGGGCAGGGTGGGAGGGACTGTCAGACTTGTACTGACTAAAATCCACGGTGTCCTTCACTAGCCCTTTACGTACCGGGGTCACGGTAATCCCTTGGTCCCGCGACCCCGGCAGGCTTTGGCCCTCTACAGGCCCCGTCACTATGCTGACACTCTTTGAGGCGCGCGTGGAACACAACGCGCCGTCGACCCGGGCATGGTCCATGGTCGGACAGCGAGTCGCCCATTACTTGCTGCCCGCATGCCCGCTGCTGCCCGCATGCCCGCATGTTATGACCGGGTTAATAAAACTTTATGATGTTTAACCATCAAGACAATATAAAACTGTGTTATGCCCGATTGGCTCCACATTCGTCCAGTATTGAAATATGGGATTTTATCCCGGTATTACGTTTCTCGTGGGATAGTTTTCGAGTTAAATGCAGGCGAAGCCGCAGGCAAAAGCTAGTAACCGATAAAACAGCCTTATTTCAGCACCAATTGCACTTTATGACAATGTATTTGCATAAACAGTTTACCACCTACATATCCGTCACAAAATATTCAATAGGTGTTCCAAAACGTTACTGATAAGATACTGACGCCTACGCCAACATCCTGCCTTACTGGCACACTAATATCGATGACAAACTGACATAATATATGTACATGGTCGTATTATTAGGTTTAATAAAGGTATTATAAACCCTGCTTGCTTTTCAAGTGTTCAGATATCAAAAAACAAGACAACATTTTAGGTGATAGGCAAAAATGACTAGCACAACGTAAGCGAGGTTGTTGTAATAACCATCTTTAAACATGCTACTAGTAAGTTCTCAAACTAACAGTCTACCTCAGTTGGACATGGACACCTCGCCGCCTCTTTCAGCATCCAATCAGACCTTTTTTTTTATCGTGGTAAAATCATCAAATGAGTCCTCCCACCCAGGGCAGAGCGGGAGGGACTGTCAGACTCGTACTGACTAAAATCCACGGTGTCCTTCCATAGCCCTTTACGTTCCGGGGTCACGGTAATTCGTTCAGTTCCGCGACCCCGGCAGGCTTTGGCCCTCTAGAGGGGGGCCCCGTCACTTTGCTGACACTCTTTGAGGCGCGCGTGGAACACAACGCGCGAGGGGCCCCGTCAATCCAATCAGACCTAGCCACCTTTAAAGGTCATCAGTCAATTCTGGAGCTGATGTCCCTTCCCAGACAAATCCAGAATGAGGTGCTTGTCGAGGGGCTCTCTAAACAGGTAACCGTGACCCTGTAACGTAAATGGCTATTGAAGGAATACCGTGGATTTTAGTCAGTATGAGGCTAACACCCACTTCCGCTCCACCCAGGGCGGGGGAAATCAGTAACCATTTTACCACGTAAAAAAGGGGGCTAGTCCAAGCGACCAAATAAACTAGAAGTAAGAAAAGTCTTCGTTCACAGGGCCAATTTAAAAAAAAAAACACTGGAGCTGAAGGCGTTCAGTGTTCAATAACAAATGAAGACCGTACTCCAGAAGAGAATATCAGCATATCCTTTGCGAACATAAACGTGACTAATCAGCTAGATTATAAACTTAATGACGACCCTGAGAATCAATTACAAACCTTTCACTTTACACCTGGCTCGATCAATCAGCCATTTAATTATATAGCTATAATCTAGATTATCTAGAACATAGGCCTAATAGATTTGAGCTTAACAAGTGGCACGGTCTAACACTGCCGGGGCGTGGTACTTGCGTGAGCGAACCCCTTGTATAAGGCAGTAGAGGACACCGTATAGTTTTAGTCAGTGGAGTATGACATGACCCTTTTTTTCTCTTTTCTTTCGGGGTATAAAATGAGTCCCCCTTTCCCAGATAGAGCAGAATGGACTGTCAGACTCTTACTAACAATTAAGGCCCATTCACAATATTAGTCTAACCAGTGAGCGGAGCGGCTGGACGACGCGGATAAGACAATTAATTACTTTGTAAGTACGCGAATTCACATTTGATCTCACTGCTTGCCGCCCCGCGCTGAATCACTCTCTCAGCGCCAAATTCGTGAGTTTTAGGTTTTTTTGAGACCGTCTCGTGACATGCGTCTTTCACGGACTGAGTGAGTCTATTAGCTAAAATTTCCACACGCAAATAAAAAGCTTAAACGGTCCTACCACAAGTATTGATTTAGCTAAACCTTATCACGCATATTGGCACTTCACACCTACGCGTTTTCAAACGATATACACATGTGTAACAGGTCTGTTATCTGAACTTTTATCTAGGCAAGTAGACACACTGTGTTAGGCTCAGAAGTATTAGGTCAGACGAGGACTTGACAAGTCTCGTGACGGATTTAATGAAAGGTTTTTGGTGGGTTGTCTGTTGAATCAACAGGGATTTAAAAAAAGTGATGTTGCTCTTCACAAGAAGCAAAAGGCATCAAAACAAAACCTTTCTCACTACAGAATTATTATTTTTAATATAGCAAAACCGTGGAAAAAAACACACATCAATTGACACCGGAAGAATCTGAATAAATTACATTCGCATGTCAAACAAGTCATAAACAACACAAAATAAAGCAATTTCGCATTTCCCACAATGCTTGTGAACGAAGCAATGAATGAGTATGTATGAACTCTTTCATTCATCAGTCGGTCTCTTGTAATACACAATAAAATTACTTCATTTCTCTTTTTATCCCGGGTTTCCCGACTTACGTGTGAGGTCGGTGATCCTTATGGAATGCTAACTGTTCTGCCTTGTGACTTTGCTTTGGTTTAATAATATGTTTGACAGCAGGGTTGGCGCAATGGTTCGGTTCCCGCACGAAACAAATATTAAAGGGCCAGGAATAGTTGTTCCGGGTCTGGGTCTGTTTGTGTATGTGAGTTTAAATGTTGCTTAACGCACTAAAGTCACAGGAGAAATTCTTAGTGTCTCAAAATATATAAAAAAAAACCAACGACTTTTTTTGTAAACTTCGAAATAGTATTTTAAGCATATTTAGAAGATATCTGTGATCCCTGAAAGCTGAAAATAAAACTTAAAGTGTCTGCCCTTTCTTGGAAAGAGTAGTAATTCAAAGCAAATTGTCTATTAATTAAAATTACAATAAAAACTGATACATTTTCAAGAAAAACCGAATTTAACCAAATTCTAAAATAAGGCAGAAATGTGACGGAAGAATAAATTATCAAGACCTATCAAATTAAATTGAATTAAAACTTCCAAGCAGTTAAACCGTAAAGTTGAAAGAATTTGGCACCAATTTTCGCGTTGACAAGTCTACGTAAAATTCAGATACACTCGTATATTTTTTTTGTTAATATTTTATTTTTACTTTGTTCTAAAGGCAGGCCTGTATCCCAGCAATGGGACATTATAGGCTGATTATGTTTACAAACCAGATTGAACTTAATTTGCAATAGTGCAATATCTATCCAAGCATTATTGAATTTAGGTTATCTTAATTCATATTGCAATGTTCAAAAATCCGTACGCTTACACTATTTCGGGCACTATTTCTGTACGAAATAACAGCAATTACGTGTGTATTAATTATCTTAATGAGAATCTTACTAAGTCTTTCTTAACATATACAACATTTCGTGTTTAAGTGAATGTTTATAATTTGTCACATTTGTCTCATTCTATTTTGAACTCAGATCTTATAACAGTTGTAACGTAGTCACAGCCTATTAAAATTAAGATTGAACTTTATTTTAAACAACCAGATACAAATCCATACAAACACATTAAAAAATAACACTAAAAATTTATAAAAGGTAATAAACTAAAAAAGTAATAAACTGAAAAATAAACTTAAAGTGGTTTGTATTTTAAATAAGTCTAGGTAGAAAGGTTACCTGACATTGTCTTATTAATTGACTAACCAGCAAAAGTATCAGGCTAGCATAAATTCAAAGTGGTACTCGTATTTATTTAGCCTAAAATAAACTACATATATTATACCTTAAGCATCAACTGACTGTTGTTTGTATCTGAGAATATGTTTTCGAGTTTGAGAAGATTTGGAAGATTTGGGTGCCAATGAATATTATTAAAAAATAATAAATAACATTTAAATTAGACTCTTACATATTATTATGCCTTGATTATATATAAGCAATGAATATTGTTATTTAAGTTAGGTAAATAATGCACCTATTCTTCCTCAATTATTTTAGTCATATTTTGCTAATGCATATTGATTAACCTAATTATAAGTTCTTATCATTTGTTTTGGACGTTATTTTCCATTCATCATATTTATACAATTTGTTTCCTTTACCTACAATGCACTAACTAAATGAACTTGCAGGTATACTTCAAAGTCTCAAAGCTAAACATATTTTTGTAGAACTTTTTTCTGCCTGCGACTCCGGCGGAAGTTTTGGGCCACGATTCATCGTGTCGCATCCCATTGCTCGCGCTATTACATTTTCCGCATTGCTAGACGAAAACTAAGTACCTCAACTAATACATATGAAATAAATATAATTATATAGCCACGTTTTGACGTGAAAATGGAACATACATGTACATACTTTGAGTTTCGGATGTTTCTTCTCAGAGTTGTCAAGTACGAAATACTGGACTCATTTAGTTTTAAAATCTTTTGATCAGTAAAAATGTTTTATATGAACCAAGTTAGTGATTTGCAAATAAATATACAATATTACATTAATATTAATAAGTAGGAAGTAGGATTTCAAATTCGATTCCACCCGTGTGCGGCAATGTGTGCGGCAAAAATGTTCGCGCACACCTGGATACTTCCGCGCGTGCACAATGAGCAGTTGACTTGATGTGCGTTAAGATAAAGCCCTTCGAAATTTGGGAGTGACGGGGTCTTGTGACGTCATAACGCCTGTAAAATTATACCGACCGAGAGACATTTCGTGATTTTTAGAAGCGTTATATTTTCTTGAATTTTGATTTACGTAACAAAAGAAAAAATACGGATCAAATATTTTTGGTAATCTATCTTTTGGACAAATTTTTTTTTTGAGAAACATTGCATATTGCACCTCTGCCTATTTCTTCGAGGTAATACAAATGTGACGTATATTTTACAAGTACAGTTACTTACAGTAAATTTGCATAGTTTAACTACTCGCTGTAAAGTTACATCGTAAGGCTAGTTTACATAGTTCTAATCGGTTAACTCTCTGAGAAAATGTGCGACCTTGGCATTCCTGATTGGCCCCGCACTGACTATTATCGGTTTTATTCTGTTATTAAAATCAGTCGTATTGCGTATCAATAAGGTTGTAAAGGTAATTAAACGTACATAAATAGTTAAAAATGTGTACTGTGCCACTGATTACTTAATAGTTACTACTGTGTGATGTTCAATAGTTGAATTTCGAGTTCGCATTTATTACTAGCTGTTTTCCGCGGCCCCACTTGCCCTTTTTTATTAGTCTTTATGATCCTATCTATCTCAGTAAGTACGAGAAATTAATCAAAACTGGTTCAGCCGTTATGGCGTGAAGACGGAACATAAACATTCACACTTTCGCATTCACTACATTAGAAGAACTTCCGTTTTAATGGAAAAAAAAAAGAAAGAAAGCGAAAATATTTCACTTTTGTATGTAAAGGATAAACTCAACTACTCGTACCAAAAAGATTCTAAAATTTTTTTTCAGCTATAAAAAGATACATTACTGACAGGAAAAGATCTTATCCAAAGTTTCTTATTATCTTTGAAAACCCGTTTTTATTTTAGGATCGAAGTTGATTTTCAGATCCATTTAGCTGATTCCAGCGTCAGCTAGTTCTTCAAAACAAAAGTTTTTATAGGTAACATATGGGAATAAAAAGCGAACTCCGCGTCAACCAGCATCTATCTTTCATCGTTCAGGGATGTGACCCCTCTTTTACTTCGGACATGTTTCTCGGAGACTCGTCGGTGGAACGCCTTGTGGTTAACGGTACGAGAGCTCGAGGCAGATCACCAATGCGCTGGACAGACCAGATCAAGGCTGCATTGAATGGTACCTTACATGAATGTAACAGGAAGGCAGCGGTGCAAGAAGAATGGCGGCGCTTTATGAAGCGAGTCACCACCCCTTATGTGATGACCACTCTGTCAAGACTGTAGCGAATAAGAAGAAGAAGAATACGTAAATTAAAAAATCATCCTTCCTTTCGATTTCGCCGTAGTCGAGCAATAAGTGCACAATACAGAAGCCTCAAAACACTTTTAATTTAATTAATACGCGAAACAAATTCACAATAAAGACAACCATTGTATTCGAATTCATAGTTTTTTTTTTATCGTGGTAAAATCATCAAATGAGTCCTCCAGGGCAGAGCGGGAGGGACTGTCAGACACGTACTGACTAAAATCCACGGTGTCTTTCAATAGCCCTTTACGTTCCGTGGTCACGGTAATTCGTACTGTACCGCGACCCCGGCAGGCTTTGGCCCTCTAGAAGGGGGCCCCGTCACTTTGCTGACACTCTCAAATTCATAGTTAATAAAACACACACTCATAAATATATTAATCGGTGTGGAACTGTGGAAGGTCACAATTAACACGCTCTACAGGAATTTCAATAGTGGAGGAAATTATGCCAGGTGCGGTGGTGAAGGAAACTGGGAGATTATTGGAAGGAAATTGGACGTAGAATTTATTAGAAGCAAGAAAAGCTATTTTAAGTGGTTTTCTTCGTAGAAAAGTTAGTGCGAAAGGATAAGTTACGAGTATAGCATACTCGTGAAGTTACGAGAAGTTCTGTTTGTGCATTTTTATGTATTAAAATATTATACAGAAGTAACATTTGTTTAGTTTTATAGAGGGGGTAATTTTTAAAAGAAATGTTGAAATAGATATTCCTACAAATATCATGCACATTAGACGAAAAGTAAACAGGACTGACGTTAATTTCACGGATAATTTAGTTCATCGTTCTCACTCGTTGCGTCTTAATACTTAAAGTTTTCTTTATAAAACCTTGCCCAACTCCTTGAATTTCTCCTGTGTCGTGGGCATTTAAAAACATAGAAGCACACCGAAACAAACACCCAATTCATGCTAGATCCCCTGAATCACCCTCACAATAACGGGACGGACCACCCAACATAACTTAACATGACCTATACCACAACAATATTGTGCAATAATGAAACGGGGTAATACCCTTAGTGTTGCCAGGTAAAACCGCTTTATACGAAGATATTTAATACCGAGGCGACGCAGATAGATCGAGTGTCACGCATTCAGCATAATATCTGACATTCTTTGAATTGGCTGTGCTGATTCTGCTTTCAAATGTTCGTGTATAGGTGAATATGTACCTATCATAGACAATCATCTATGTTACAATGTGGCCTTGCGTAGTGCGTGCTACATTTATTTACTAGGTACATAACTTCTGTCGTAATGAAAATGACAATTCTTTTGACAAGACAAATGCAAAAAAAATATGCAAAAGTCTCCAAATTAACTTAAAAACGATTCAAGACTTTTCTTCAGCACCTGTATCTTAATCGTTCATTTACTTAGTAGTTAGTTGACGATCAATCTAAACCTGACGAATATTACAAAATGTGAAAGTAAAGTTCGTCACCTTTTCGCGGCCTAATTACTGAATTACTGAACCAATCTTCCTGAAGTTTTACACGGTCAGATGTACAGACTAACGTAGGGTTTCTTTAATACCGAAAAAGTACTGTTCCCAAGACTAACAACAATAAAGTCCATATTATAATTGATGGCGCTACATGTACGATCAGACTTTATTATTAAATTCTAAATCATCCAGAGCGAAACCGCGGGCAAAATTTAGTTTAAAATAATGCTCAAATAAAAATCATGAATAGTTTTACTCATCAATTATGAACTTAGTACTGATATGATACCCTTCTTTAAGGAGCGTGATACCCGCCCATTAAATTCGTGGTCAAGCAAAACCAGGCTCTCTCAAGCAATAAATAAAGCTGATAACAGCAGAAGGCTTTAAACCTGATGATAAAACCCGTTTGGACGTGATAAGGAGAGAGCCGCTGTAAATTTGGGACCCTTTGGAGACCTAAGAGTGGACAGGGCCAAGTATAAATAAGGATAAGCATGAAATGTGAAGGATGACAGCACTATCGGAGGTTTCTTTGAAGAAGGAAAAATGACATAGTATAAGTTTGAGTTATTGAGATTAGAATAAATGATCCATTTATTAACGTCACACACTAACCAAATAAATTATTACAAATAATGATAAAAAAAAACTAAACGTTAAGATGTACTGATGATCTGAAGAAAGTAGCTACAATGCAATACGTTACGGGAAGCGTCAACAAGGAATTTAAAAAATCCTAAAAATATAACTATTTTATGTGACAAATAGACATAGAAGTCACAGAAAGATTTCTTAATAAAATTGTCATCTAGGGAATAATTTATTTAGGAAAGCAGATTATCTACTTGAAAGGTTTCAGTGACCACAACACTCGGTAATGAGGGTCCGATTCAAGAAGAAGAAGTGGCTGTCTTCAAAAAAGAAAGAAGAAAGTTAAGAATTCCCGGAAAATGGACAAGACCCATCAACAGTTAGGCAGTCATTTAACTTTACTGATAATGATAAGGAAAAAATCAGTTAAAAATAGGTTGAAATGAATTTCAAAACTTATTGTTTAAACCTTTAATAAATAATCGTTCAAATTACTCTCTTCCTGTGCGCCATTTCTGTGTAACAACAAAAACATTTTTATCTACATAATCATAAAAGTTAATGCACAAGAATTATATAAAGCCAATGAAAGGAATATTACTGCGATAGTGAAATGTAATTACATATGACGGTCCGGTCACACTGTAGATATTTCTCAACGTACTATGCTGAAACATCGATTTCAGTCGGTAATTCTTCTTTCTTATAATAATAAATAATAATAAATAATAAATATTCCACAACTATCACACAACGCCATCTAGTCCCAAGCTAAGCAGAGCTTGTGTTATGGGTACTAGACAACTGATAGACATACTTATATATTTCTAAATACATACATATTATAGATAAATAAATTTCTAAAATTTCTAAATACATACATATTATAGATGTACATCTTATCGAATTAGTTGGCTACGTGGCTATATTAATTTGGGCATTGTTAAATTCATTCCGTCTAAAACGTCTGTTAAACATTGGTTGAATACTAGTCTAAAAAAACTGTCAACTGCAAGGCGGCATTTGGCGTTGATATAATGGTCGTTTTGCAGTTAAACTTTTTCAGTCAAGTGTTCAACAGATGTTTATCTTTTTGTGGTTAGACGATTTAAGTTTTAGAGGACTTTTAAAACACCTCCATCTCGCAGATTTAGAGACACCATCGAGTATGTAGATGATCTAGTCAAGAAAAAGAGAGAAGAAAAATAATTTTTGAAGGCATAATACCCAATCACAAAGATTCTATAGATGATATACAAAACTCTAAACACACACAACATAATTCAAACCATATTAAACGTGAAAATCAAACACAACCGACCAACAACATTGCTAGAAAAAAAGTAGGTCACTCATTCGCACATCGCATTTCTTTCCGGCCCGACGGAAAGTTTGCAACCGTCCTAGAAGCCAATGTCTGTTCAATGAACATTTATAAACAAAATAAAGACGCAAAAGATAAGCATAATAATTCAGAATGGTACAATGCAGATGATTATCTCACGGAGATGATGGCACTAGCAACTTGTCAAGGAGTGTCACTAGTTTACATAGCTGTATCCGGTTCAGAAAAGGTTAGCAATAGGTCAACTGATGCTGATGCCTTATAAAAATACGAAAAAGGAGGACACAATCGGACCTTCAAGGTTTTAGTTATAAAAGATACGACGGAGAAGGGCACGACCTGTTTTTAGGTAGGTTTTGTTGGGTCGTTGTAAATTCGCCACAAAATTAATTCCCCACGAAAAAAAGTAGTGATCCTGTTCTCCTAGTGCTTTCTGTTCAGATTCCACATTGTGTCCTCGTTGTGCTGGATTTTATTATTTAACTGTTCTGCTATCCGTGCGGAAAAAAGAAATGGGGCGAATTTACAATAATCAAAATTACAAAAAACCTGGCTAATTTATACATACTTTTTTTCGTGGGGATTTAATATTGTTACAAATTTACAACAACCTGTTTTGTTGAGAATACTACTAATAATAGACAGAATTTACGTCTTGACCTTTACATCTGATTAAATTATTGTTTTGTTGGATAAAGACTTCTACTCATAGAACGAAGGCACGAGCATTGACCACAAAAACGACAAGATGACAAAAAAAAATGTCTGATTCAATACTACTCAAAATAAAAATGGACTCACTGTAACAATTAATTGCAACAATAAACCGCAATAAGAACTATTAACACACTACAACCATCAAGCAAAAATTCAGCCATTCTCCCAGTAACGATTAAAAGATTATCGACTTCGGTTCGCATTCTACGAATCGTAACACCAGCCCACGATTCTAACCTTTAAAGTTAGGTAAATCAGATGAGAACGGAGTACGGTTTATAGTCTAGAGACTTCAAAACTCGCTGAATATCAAAATATGCATAACTCTTGATCCAAAGCTTAGCTTGGATCTTGGAGCAGAAGTTAAAGAGTGGTTAAGGATGTATGAACTGTGGATGTGGCGGAAACAAGACTAAACTATCGGTTAACTATCGTTCTACATAATACAGTGGCTTTGGCTGCTGTGACAGATTTATAGATCGGGTGCACTGTTTCTTAGTTTAGGATTTTGTTACTGCATCGTGGGCGCGTTTACAAATTCACATACACAAACAGCCAGATCCAGAACAACTATATGCAGGTCATAAGATTTTATCCCGAGTGGGGATAGGACCCGAGACAACAGCGCTGCAGCCAATTGCTCAGCCGTCAGGCAGAATGACAGAAAATAAAACTGTGTAATTTTTTTAAAATACCTAACTTTTTATTCCAACAGAAAAGTTCTATATCCAGTCATCTATAATGAGCCTTAATATTGTCTAATTCACTAGATATTACTACTATTTTAGCTTCTTTTTCAATTTCAGCACGTGTATGTTGGAGCCTCGTGTTTCAAATCGGGATATTATAAATTGCATATCAAATAAATAATCGCCTATCAATACATACTCATCATTTATACTCTTTTTTACATCAAATAACTTACTTCACCACAAATAAACTAAATGTTTTACAAAACTCAAACTGCAGATAATTCGAAATTATACATCAATATGACATTACTTTTTTTCTCATAATGCAATACAGTTAAATTTATTTTTGTACAAAAATACTACATACATAGCATAAATACTGACTGCACAGCAAATTTTCCATATTTCATAGCAAAATAACTATCCCAGTCGCATATTAACCAGTAAGTACACGCTGGCACCCCGACTCGGACAGTTTAGGTTAGAAGAGGATGGCGGGGTCTGAAAGACCCCGCCATCCTCTTCGTGGTTATTTTTTTTTAAACCACCCAGAAGTAGGAGCCCCGCGAAGCGGGGCTCCGTCGACATGCTGGGAAGCGTGGACGCCCCGCGAAAGCAAGACCCGCTTTAATAGTTCAATAAATTACAATATTGTATCTAATTTTTTTTTTTTTTTGCTGATCTCATTATGTGGTAATTAATAAATAATAAGACGACTGTGACTAATAAAATGCTGTTTTATTTAGAAAAACTGCTGTAAATAATATAAAAATAGAAGCTATATTTAAAAGAAAAAGAGTTAACATGTATAATGTGCATTAAGATTATTAGCTGTGCATTGATGAAAAAGCTTTTGCTTTAGGAAAAATCGCTGTACGCTGCAAAAATAAATTGTAGTGTGTTTAGTGATATTTTGAGTTGAATATTTTGCTGTGCAATCAGTAATTTTGATGGGAATTCGGAATCTTATTGCATAGAAAAAGGATATTTTTTGATTTGCGTTTAAATACTACCCTCTGAAGAAAAATATTTATGAATAGAATTATAAATGATATTTTTCTCATTACGGTGCTTTGGCTCTGTTTCAAGGAACCCTAAATACGGGACCATAGAGGCCTTTACTCATGGCCTGCATAAAGGGTCGACTGTATTTGCAAACGCATTAGGTAAATCCTAATAATATATGAACTAGACAAAGAATAAACCATAGTTGATCATAAACTGCGCAGTAAATGAAACGTAAATTCGAAAGATTTATGTTAGGATCGCAGGATAAAAAAATGATCTACTTATCTCAACGTAATTTAAACCGGACGTAAATCAGCAACGAGTAAGCAACTGACTTGAATCAAACAATTAGTTCTGATTCTGTACCGATAGCAAGTTAATTCAATACGACGAACAAGTGGACAACACATTATCTCACATCCGGTGTTACACTATCATTATTTTAAGTAGTGTATGTTTTTTTCGAAGCGTGCTTCTTTGTAGATTGAAAAATTCTATGGATGTAAATATTTGTACGACAGAAATGAGAACTATTTCAAAGAGTTTTGAAAGAATTATGAAATCGGATGCAAATGCAATGTGTCCTTGAGAAGATAATGTTATAATCGTCATAGCAGATGGACCGGTGATTGAAGCACTAGTTATTGTCGGTTCAATAGAATAAATACAAATGTTAACGACCTTAAAACCTAAAAGAACTGTTGCTCAAATTTTATTTATGACTGATCTGAATCTTGAACTTCTTTAAGTAAAAATTTAAGTGTTCTCTAGAGATTAGATTAGATCCTTTAAAAACCAAACCGTGTGCCAAGTTTTAATGATTTACAACATAGTCTGTGGTAGGAACTAAGACTTCAACATCTACATTAGAAAACAAGTAAACTATAGTATTGTAATGAGCCGGTAACACAGAAACCTCCCTACAAAGAAGATTAGCCTGGTCACGTTTTAGTAACAGGATTATACATAATCTATAGCATGTCATATGGAGATAAACTGTGTACTAGTTCAGGTAATGGCATGCCGCCATAGATTACATGTGTTTTTTTTTCAAATCCATTTTTGGTAAATGTCATTATTATCGTTTGTTTTTTCGCTCTAATTGAACGGTATCAGAAAGCACGTGTATACTCGTATTCAACGAATTTTTATGGTTGTTTTCGATACAGGATTTTCAATTCATCCATCATCATTATCATCCATTGCCTGACTTCATCTATTACTGGGTACTAGTTGGTCCCTTGCTTGTCAATTTTCATATTCCAGACAAACACTCACCCAGGGTTTTCCTGCATTGGCAACAACGTTGGCATCGTCTGTTCATCTATCCACCGGATGATTAACACGTCTTTCTCCACGTTCATCATTCATCCGTCGATCTGATCACTTATCTAGCCTATAATATTGTCATTACATCCCAGGATTACTTACGTTGTAAAAGTATTATCGCAGCTATTTGCTTCAATTTCGCCAATTTCTAATAGAATTTTATTTAATGAAATATTTTCATCTTTACATTTAACACGTTGTCCTAAGCTTTTAAATATACTTAGATCTTCATTCCTTTTGTTTCCTTTATCGATAGTTAACTTCTTAAGTTAAATATTTGACAGGCCTGTTGGTCTAGTGGTTAGTGACGCTGACTGCTATGCCGGAGGTCGTGGGTTCGATTCCCACCCAGGACAAATGTTTGTGTGATGAGCACGATCATTTGTTCTGTGTCTGGGTGTAATTTATCTATAATATGTATGTATTTAGAAATATATAAGTATGTTTATCAGTTGTCTGGTACCCATAACACAAGCTCTGCTTAGCTTGGGACTAGATGGCGTTGTGTGATAGTTGTGGAATATTATTATTATTATTTGCTTGCTTGCTATTACTAAATCTAATATTACAAAAATAGGTAAATGTCTCAAATCACCAAGTTGCCAATATTCAAATCACAATGAAACTTTGTTCAATACATCGTCACTCGCAACAAAGCAACTCATTAAATTACATTCTCCATGCTTATTTTTTTAATCGATGCCTCTAACTTTATTAAAACTTCCATAAATTTCACTATCAAAGTTATAATATGTTTTGCACAGTATTATCGTTCGGTCGTTGTAAATCGCTCGCTTTCGATGCATATTAAAATCGATGCATTTGTTCCACTCTGGCCAATCGCTCATGTGATCGGCAATTCTTTAAAATATAGGTACATTATTCAGTCCAACTTTAATACTTCCGAAGCTGATGGTGATAGTCAAAAAATTGATAATGACGGTCGAAGTCCAAACAGTGATTTGGGAACTGCGTAATTGAAAAATAATAATATTCATGAATATTCCAAATGCAACCAATGGTTAACTATAACAATAGAAACTCAAGTAATGAACCACAAAATGAAGGAGTGAAAAGAAACAGCAGAACAGTAACAATTTTCGTTAGTACATACGTACTAGGTTTCTATCACTTGGAAAATCGCGGAGTAAAATCCGCATCATTGATTGTAACGTTCAGTTCTAGAAATCTATCGAAGATCTAAAAACGTTCAGGTATTTTACTAAGAGGAAATGGCCTGGCAATAAATACACCGTCTGGACACAAAATCAAAGTTCAAGTTCAATGAAAAAAAGAGCAAAAACTGAAAGAATAATTTTAAGCAGCGGATTTCTTTAACTGCATTCGTTTTTATGGGGCAAAGGAAATACGCAGCCGATTTTCTAATGCATTCCGCTTTTGTCATAAATGTATTTTAAGTACTTTTTTGTTGTCAATGTTCGTCCGATCAAGGACGTTCGCTAATGATTCTGGATCTGGATCATATTCGTATATTACTACTCGTATTTATCTTTCCTCCAAATATTTTTTGGATCATCGTATTTTCTTCTATTCATATATTCATAAAGGGGAACGCCCTTTCACTTAAATGGAAATGTCAGTAATTGGATTAGCCTTAAAAATAGTTCTCTATCTTTGTAGGGAAGTTTCTCAGTGGACATCTATGTAGGCGTTTGGAAACTTTTTTTTGCTATTATATGATGTATTATAGGATATATTATAGGATTGTATGCTATTAGACCGCGGTGGCGAGTGGACGCGCCTACGGAGCGAGCGCTCACTGGAGCTGACTCACGAGCACGACTAATAAGCCACCGTCATTTTTATAAATGTGCGGAACGAAATATTCCACGCAGACGCGAGCTATTAAAGTGAACTTTTTATAGTAAATTGTGGACCGTGAACACCCCGGGGGTCTCGTAGCCCCCGGTAATCGTTAGAAATAGTGTGATAATTAGTGTTAGTGAGATGAATAGAAACAAAAACAATGAACATGTTTTCAAAGAACAATAATATAAGTTTGGTAAATAACAGTGATATGGACACGGACCCGCTAAATTCGGGACCAGACAGCGAAACAATTAAGGACAAAGTGAAATTAGTGAAAGTAGATTTATTTGACTTTAATAAAAACATAGTGCAGTGCTGGGAATGCGAAAGTACCTTCCAGATGGACACTCCCCTGTGGGGTAAAAATCAAATGAACACTAAGAAGATTCAGTGCAAAGTATGTATGAAATTCTTTCTTATTAAAGCTGCGCTAAAAACAGAGCCAAAATATGATAACGGCACATTAAAAATTGAGTCTTGGGTAACAATTTACACGGCGGGACTAAACGCCGGTGTGAAAAACATTCGCCCATGTATCAGCTGTAAAATAAAGAAGGAATTGACAACTATACCCATCGAGAACCTGACATCGGAGGAGTGGTTTATCTGTAAGTGTGGCAAAAACCAATGCTCACTCATTGAATTCGTTTCACAAAGCGAAAAAGTGCCTTTGGCTGCTAGAAGATCAAGAAAAAAGAATAACAGCGGAAGCAAAGCGATTAAAAACATCGAAACTTCTAAAACGTTTTCTTCCCCGATTACCAGTGTGAATGTAGGCCAGCAGCTGCTGCAAGCTCAGTTGCCGGTTCAACGAGCTAGGTCAGCAATGAGCGGCGGCGCACCAGATCCCGCCACCATCCAGCAAGCTCCATCTACTCAAACGATCGGCAAAATACAGACTACGCTGGATTCGTGGAAAGTTCAACGACCCGTTCGACTGCCGCTCAAAGTAGACAAGTATAAATCACATAAACCAATAAGCGACGGCAACCGCACTGTGCAAGTTAATCAAGCGACGCATCAATTGGTAACTAGAGGAGCCAAAAGACAGCGCACAGGCGAATCCAATTATACGTCACCGACACAGAGAAACACCCATATCCCTAATATAATTATTAGGGATGAAAATGCAATCCAGAATCAAGACATTCTAAATAAGATCAGGGAATCAGTAGCAAAAAACAGCTCAACGCTCAACATCACAAGAGGCCAAATAAAAATTAACCCGGATAATGCAACAGCGCGCGTGAATCTACTTAACACGATTGAAGCATGCGGGATAACCAGAGTGATTGCACCAAAACCAAAGGCCGATAGAAAACCAGCGACCAAGATTGTGCTAAAAAATGAAACCTACGGAGAATCCATCGAAACCATTGCTAACGAGATAGCAGACTGCATCGGCATTAAACCAACAGCAGTAAAGCCACTTGGAAGGACAGGGAAAACACATTTACTCATTTTTGATGGCAAACACGCATCTAGAGAACTGCTGGAAAACTTCAAAACCACGGAAAGGAAATTTTTCTGTGCACCCTCCATCAAGGTCGAAGCATTTAAAGAAAATCCAAAGCATATTGTACAGTGCAAGAAGTGCTTTGCATTCGATCACTCTAAACAATCGTGCTACGGCAAACAAGAAGAACCACAGATAGTTATTACTACACTAGAGGGAACCACAACGAAAGTTTGCAGAAACTGTAAAGGAGAGGATCACGGCGCGAACAACGCCAAATGCCCTGTGTTCAAAAAAGTGGTAGCAAAGCAAATGGAACAAGCAGAGGCTAAGCAAACAAAGAAAGAGGAGAGAATTAAACGCTCTGTGGTAAGACTGGGCGTTAAATACGCAGATGTCACAAATACAAGGCAATTTCCAAAGCTGCCACAAAACGAAATAGCACAACCACAAACAGAACAAACACCACCGACAATTGGCAGCCTAACACTAGAGGGCCTCTTTCAGATGCAGACACAAATGCAACAGACACTGATGATGCTGATGGATGCAATAAATAGGATAAATTCACATATCAATGGCTAACCACGGCAGCAAGAAAATACAGAACCTTAAAATCTTACACCTGAACACCCAAGGAGTAAGAAATAAATTCAAAGAAGTAAAAATACTAGTCGAGAAATATAGACCAGCTATAGTTATATTGAACGAGTGCAAGATTGACTTTAAGACACAACAGTACAATATAAAAGGGTACGATAAACTCTCCCACACATTGGAAAAACATTTAGCCACCGCTATGTATGTACAGATGGGACTAAGGTGGTCTGAAGCGGAAGTCACCCCAGGCTGGCTCGATGAACACAGGAAAATAGAAGGCGTAGGCATCAAACTTTTCACTAACCATGCAACTGGCCAATATATCAAGATCAAAGGAATATATATACAAATTCCAAACCAGCACCATGCTAGGGAAGAACTGGAAGAGACCCTAGAAGACGAGCCATCCATCATAATCGGCGACATGAATCTACGTATGCAAACCCTTGGCCACAGCAGGAACTCCGGCCTTGGTAACATTGTTGAAAAAGCTACGAGAGACGGAATATGCTGGCTGAAACACGCCAATGCACCATCAAGACCTTTCAGCCAAGGTAACACAATCCTGGACCTGGCTATAATAACACACCAACAACTAGAAGCACAAGCTAAACAAGTAGAGAGCGTTGGTTCAGATCACCTCCCCTGGTTGCTTACAGTGAAAATTGAACATAATATAGAGGAACAACTATCCCGTAACACAAAAAACATCTATGAGAACGAGAAACTGAGAGCGGCATACCAACAGACAATGTGGGAAGGTTTCTGCGTCCTTAACAAAAAAATCACAACAGAAGTCGATTGCGAAAAGTATGTTGAAACAATGGAAAATGCCGTTATTGCAGCCCTTGACACTCATGCACCCCTGAAAAACCCAACAAGGCTAGAAAAACTACCGAAGGAAATAAATGATATGATAGACTTTCGAAACAAATTAAAACAAATTGTATGGCAAGCAAGGCACTGCTGCCCCAGACTCCAACACGAAACACGCATGTTTTACAACCACGCTAAGAAAGAAGCTGAAAAAGCTCTGAAAGAATACTCAGAAAAAGGCTGGATAAACAAACTCCAAGATCCAAGGGACAATAGGGCACAAATGTGGCGCATCCAACGAAATATGAAAAAGCCTATAGTTAAACTACCAAATATCACGGGATGCAGTACAGAAATAGAAACGATTGACAAGCTCACCGATACAGCCATAATTAAAGAGGCCAAAATAGCGAAAGACGATGAAGGGACCGAAAAGATGACACCGTTCCAACCGCTCGACCTAACGTCAAAAACAGAAGTACAATTTGCACTGAGCAGGTTCAAAAACAAAAAGGCCGGAGGGCCAGACGGAATAAAAGCAGACGCCCTCAAACTTGGGGGAGAAGTCTTCATCGAGGCATTTCTGCCTCTTGCTAACTTTGTATTGTCAACAGGTTATTTCCCTAAGCGATGGAAAACCGGCGTGTGCATATTCCTGCACAAGGCCGGCAAAGATCACCGACAGGCATCATCATATCGTCCGATCACACTGCTCAACATCATGGGCAAGCTGTGCGAGCGACTGATCCTGAGACGACTTACCGCTACAGTCAAACGGTTGCAACCAACGTTCCAACACGGCTTCACAAAGGCAAGAGGCACAGCAACCCAGATTCTACGCACCGGAAAAATAATTACTGATGCACTGGCCACGGAAAACAGCGTCTCTATGATATCTACAGACCTATCGAAGGCTTTCGATTCGATCAACCACAAGGGCCTGATCAAGAAACTTCAAAATCAAAACGTATCCAACAATGTTATGAAAATAATTGAGAACTACCTTGAGGGCAGACACTTAAGAGGTAGATTTAGAACTACTTTAACCAAAGATAAACCGATACCTCACGGGGTGCCCCAAGGCTCTATCCTGGGACCTATAATCTTTAATCTGTACGTCCATGATATTTGGGATACACAAGACCATATCAGAGGTCTGAAACTCTCACAGTACGCGGATGATCTCTGTATACTCAACAAAGCCACGAACCCGGAAGACGCGACTATGCGTGCTGAATGGGCGGCGGAAATTATCGTTAACTACTACACGAGATGGGGGTTAAAGTGTAACATAGAAAAAACAGAATGCATCATGTTCTCGAAAAAGAAAAAATACCGACCAACAGTGAAACTGAAGCAACAAACATTGTACTATCAAAAGCAGATCAGATACCTAGGTGTCATCTTCGATAAACATATGAAGATGAACCAACACACCGAAAAGGTCGTCAAAAAACTGAAACAAATCAGAGGTATCCTCGGCCCAATAATAGGATACAATGCGAAGACAGAACTAAACACTAAACTGGCCATCATTCAGGCTTGTATTTTACCACTAATGGACTACGGAGTGGTGCAACTTCTATCAAGGTCAGCGCAACAAATCTAACTAAAATTGAACGCCAATACAGATTGGCACTGAAAAATGCCGCACAACTACCAAGACGAACACCCACGGAAATAATTTGGGAGATGGCTGACATAGAAGCATGGCACCTACGCGCTGAGGACCTCAACATCAAAATGTTGGAAACTATTGAAAAATTAAAAATAGAAGATCTTGAATCCCCTGGAGACGCCTACCAAGCACACGGCGAATTTAATCCCCTCAGACTTAATCACAGAATAGGGGACATATTGTATGACCCTAATAAAAAAGGATACAAACGGTGGCCTACTGATAACAAGAAGGCTCCGCGTCCTCTTAAAATTAAGTGAAAATACTTATTGCAATATGACTTTAAGAATAAGCAGAACACGGCAAACATAGATCCATTAGGACATAGGTTAGCTGACTTGTATATGTGCGGCCCACCGGCCAGACACGTTTTGAAACTCTGTAAAAAAGTAGACAAATAAAATTATTTTCTATTCTATTCTATTCTATTCTATTCTATTCTATTCGTTTGGAAACTTCTATGAACTTTTATGAAAAATGTCACAATATTTGCGAATCAGTAAGAAAGAAATCCAATGTTTTTATTCAGTTGACATTATGAGAACTAAGATGAATTAACTAATCGGTCGCAATTCATCACGTAAAGCAAAAATACTAATGTTTTGATAATAAACTTCTGGCTTCTAAACCATTAAATGCGTAGTATTAGTTTTTGATGCCAAAATCGCATGGGGAAACAATTCGTCGGCTGCCGAAACAAAATGAATCAGCAACGCCGCAGATCGCCACGAATCAACAAGTGCAAGACGCACCAACAACATCTCCCGGCGGTAAACAAAGAAAAGCAACCAAGCCATGGAATTCGTTCGAGACAGAGGCAACGATCGTGAAAACTGGGCCGGACATGTGTGCCTCGGCCGTGACCGCTTTACAATCACTTTTCAATTAATAAAGAACAAGCAAGCACCGGCAGAATGCAACAGATTCTATCACTCGCAACAAACAAGCAATACGCACGCGTTTGATGCCGCTCCAAAATAAATCCGGACCGCACTTTCACAGGTAAGTTAGTGTGTTTTGTTTACGTACTTTCAGGGGTATAACACAGGGCACAGGTACACAGGGTAGCACGAGTCGAGTCGCGGGCAGAGCGCGAACGCGGCGTGCGAGTGGTTCTCGCGACGGTCGACACGCTACTGGCGCGGCGGCGGCGCGAGCGGCCGGCACGGCGCGAGGCGAACGGCAATTCGCAACTCGAAATACCTACGTAACGTAACTTAACTCCATAATATTTTATAGTTTCGTAATCGTGTTACTCGATTACTGTGCGCCGTTCGCGTCTAATCGATGTCACGATTTCGGGAGCGGTCCTTGGGACTGAGAGAATCGAAACTCACATGCATTCCATGTTTGTTAAATGCAAGCCTCACAGGAAAGGTCAAAGTGTGCGAAACTGTGAAAATGTATATGTCAAATTGTATACGCTCGTCCTCCCACGTAGTTCGCGAATGAGAAGTGGGAAAACGTTTCAATGGCAATTTGAGTGCTCATTAGTTTTGCATCAATTCCTATTGAATCACGCAATTCTGTTGGCGCTGAAAGCCGCCAAGGCTTAGATGTGGGTAGTAAATAACATGTTCTGGGAATCACACAAAAAGCATGTTTCCCATTATTTTGTGAAACCTTCACGACCGATTTGTGGTACGTCGCGACGGTAAACGACGCATGAATATTCAGAAGACTAGTAATGAGCAGTCGCTCCATATTTCGCTCGTCTGGATGAGTCCTGTCCAATATATCCTTGCTCTAATCACTAGTAATTCAATAATGGTGATATAAAAGCCAGAAACCTTTGGGAATTTGGGCCACTAACTAACTGTCTAGCCAAAATCCCCGATAGAACAAAGCTGAAGGCACAAACAAAGGACATAGTTCACTAAAGATGGAACTATTACCAAACAATATTGGGTGACCGTATTACTTTTATTAAGCCCAGTTTCTAATTTATATTGGAAACTGCGTATTTATATAGGCGAATGTCTGTTAACTCCTGTTGTCCCTGTTATTTCAAAATAGGACCTTTTAAGAGTATTTCGGAAATGTTCCTTTCCAAAACGATATTTTAAATACTATGTATTTCCAATGTTGAGAAGTCTTGCCTAGAGTCGTTCAAACTCTCTTTATCCGTTGTATTTTCATTATTGATGAGCATTGCAAGTAAAATTGAAGGAAAACACTTAAGCTTGTGGCACTCCGAAACATTTTAGTCTTGATAAGATTTTGACAGTCTACGAGTATGAAGATGACTTGCGCTTCTTTCACTTACGATACTTAGAACTGTTCTTGCAATTTATTTGAAGTTATGTACGTTCAACAAAACCTATTGTTTGCGTTAGTTGTTTAAGGAAAATTCGTTAACATTGCCAACGTTTGGTAAAACATAATAAATCTCCCTCAAAAGAACGATGTTAAAGATTTTAATACTGAACGCACGCACAAAATATTTCAAAAAAGCTTGTACTTTGCCCGGCTTATCTCTTTTTGTTGACTGTACAAGAGAACTCCATTATTCAAAGTTATTTTAATGATTTCGCTAACGATAAATTGCTTTACCATCAAAATTGTTTGCTTCATTTTTTTGACGCCCTCTCGCGCTTATTACAGAATCCTCGTCCCACGCAAAATGCTGCTCATTCAGGTTTTTTAGCTCGTTTGCTGGTTGAAGGCAAACGTTTTACTATTCTGTAATTCAGTATTCAGTGTAACTGAAATATAATTAACAGATTTATGTTCATTAAAACAGCGATTGTATTTAGAAAGTGGGTAGGTAGTCATGCCACATCTACCTTAAAAAGTGATGTCTGCTTTCAACCACTTTTTAATTTTCCTACAAGTACAATAACAGTCGGTCCATAAAAAGAAAGGGAATATGAAGTAGATCTCAAAATGGTAAAAGAAAACGACACGTGAGAAAATCAGCAAGTTCTAGATATGTAACAGCCTCCAAAACGCAATGGGCTATCGTACGGTACACCAACCTGAAATCTCAGAGGAAATTAATGTTCTAGCAGCCGTGGCAGCATCATAGCTGATTATGCATAGATCTGGCTTCGATCCAAACCAGTTTCTCTAAGCCTGTTCTGCATATCTGTGTTTAGGGATACTTAATTGAAAAAGTATTGAGCAAGCACTTTCGCGAAAATTCGCGGAGCTCTCCAGCTATAATGGATAACTTGCCGTCTGATCATGGTCCATACCCGGGTCGACGGCGCATCGTGTTCATGTCGCGACCCTTTTGATGATTTTACCAAGATAAAAAAACAATAAGATAAATTCCTCCGCTTCTGATGCTGTAAGACACTTGTTGCACAGACATTTTGTATTGTAGACGTTGCCGGATCAAAATTTTTGGTAGTTTGCGAAGTGCATCCGAAGGCATCAGAGTTTTTCTGCCAGAATTTTCTTACAATATGCGGTTGTGCTAAATCGAATTTACCCGACGCTTATCGTCACAAGCTACGTTTTAGGAAGCACATTAACCTAGCAGGGGAACATAAAAGTTTATTGTAGCTTTAAGTGCCGCTGACATATGTACTGCGTCACTGAAGACGAGGTAATATTCCACTGTTCTGTGTGTCGAGGGTATTTGTTATGGGATCGATGATGATGATGATATGATCCGGCGAGACAGCCGGAGAGATTACTTCGGGATCCTGGAACGGTCCCAACGGAAAACAGGCCCAATGGCTATTGAAACACGGTGGATTTTAGGCAGTACGAGTCTGATAGACCCTTCCGCTTCACTCAGGGCAGGCCACGTCGCACACAGGCCACTGGCTACAACCACAATACGACGTCACGGCGCCACGACGCCACACGTCGTGTTTTTGAAGTGAAAACTTCTTTAGCGGCGTTGTGCACTTTTTTTGGAATGGGTAAAAAATGTTACACTCGCGTCAGGACACGTAACCTGATCGAAAATCCGTAAGACGGCGCAGGGCGCTTGCGCGAATGTTCGTGTGTGTTTATTACTATTCAAGTTTTCACTTCTGCCGGCACTCCCAGAGTGCAACCCGTCGTTTTTTTTTATGTGGTAGAATCATCAAATGAGTCCTCCCACCCAGGGCAGAGCAGGAGGGACTGTCAGACTCGTACTGAGTACAATCCACGGTGTCCTTCAATAGCCCTTTACGTTCCGGGGTCACGGTAATTCGTACAGTCCTGCGACAGCCACACGTCTATTTAGCCGGTGACTTATCATACATTTTATATGGACTCGCCGCACACGATTGACGAAGGTGGCCGCCACACAATATGCATGGTGTCGTTTTGTGGCTGGTGACCCTTAGTCTTAGAATCTATTAGTTCTAGCTATCAATATTAATTGCTTGATTCCATTCTTTTGAAATTAAGTTATGTTTTTGAAATATTCATTCTTTTTGTAACCTTCTTTGATCGTGGTTCTGTGCTTAATATATTGTTTTTCATTACTGATCTATTTTCGTCCTATAATCCTTCTTATACTGATTGATACTCGTTTCTGTAGCGCCAGCTTTTAATAATATTATTTGTTTTACAGTACCTAAAGATGAATTATTTCCATAACTTATTTATCTATGTAGTTTATTTAAAGGGGTATAAAGTTATGGACTATATGACACTTTTCGGATACCAAGAGGTACCTACTCGACTACTCGTATCTACAATTTTAATAAGATCAATAAAAGTCAAGCAAACTGCAGTAAATTTTGTCCTATTGGCAATCCGCTAAGTATATACCACCAAACAAGTAGCGTAGGTGTACTAGTACACCCACAAGCAATGACGTAATTCAAAATGATATGTGGGCGAGCTTTTGCTGAACCATTTTTACATACACATCACAGCACCAATTTCCGAGTTTCGTGATGGCAATTTTCGCAATTTTTCGCTTCACTATTTTCGCTTGACACTGATAATAATGCGTCGGGTAATGGGGTAGTCGTAAGGTAGGAAGTTAGAGAAGATCAACTAAGAATTATTATTTATTAACATAATATAGCGGATGGTGGAATACACCCTGGTCGTACAGGCAAAGGTGTTCCACCTTGGTATTACTCGCCGGGTTAAGCAGCGTGTTTCCGAACGCACCCAACACATAGTTTGTCTATGGTCGATCTGACCAATGGTGGCCAAGGCCACTTCAAAGATAACGCTTACTGATCACTGATTGGTCATTTTGAATACTGTAAGAACCAATAAGGTTAAGGTAGTCTTTGACATTAGTTAAAAGTCGTCTTTTTTTTTGTTTATCATGGTTAAATCATCAAATGAATCCTCCCACCCAGGGCAGGGCGGGAGGGACTGTCAGACTTGACTGACTAAAATCCACAGTGTCCTTCAATAGCCCTTTACGTACCGGGCTCACGGTAATTCGTTATTCCCGCGACCTCAGCAAGTTAGTCGTCTAGGAGAGTAGTTTTTATAAGGCAAATGGCGCAATATGTTCAATCTTATAATTTATGTTGTACCGTATAATGAAGCTCTTTAACTGACCTAACGGGTTGGGACTACAATAAACTTTACATAATTAAAAACTATCTACACTACAATTCCAAAATCTATATAACAATTATTGCAGAAAATTAGACCTGGCAGACTTTGGCCCTCTAAGGAGGCCCCGTCATATTGATGACAGCTTTTTGATGTGCGCCGTCGACCCGGGCATGGTCCCTGATTGGACGGCGAACTAACAGAGACAAACATATCTAGTAGGCTCTATTTTTAGTTTTAAGTAAACCTTCTGCCCTCGTTACTCTGTGATATGGGGCAGTTATTGCAAAACCTTGTCTGAGGGAGGTACATGATAAAGCAATATGCAAATACCCGGGGAGCGAGCCGTACGGAGAGAGTACTTTTAACGACTGCTTTTGTAACTGCTAAACTAACGTTAGGTGGCTAAGCTGGAGTTTAGGACTTAAGAAAATTGTTTTTTTTTTTACATCTTTGTTTCCTGATAGCTTCAACCTTGAGGTCTTTAAGTCAAGAGTGAATAGGTTACTTTTAGGTAAGCGTGCTTCACCATCGACCACAACGTCGTTTATCATCAGAAGAGATAGTGGTCAAACGCAAGCCTATTGTTAAATTTTAAAAAAAATGTAAGTACCTACATAAAAGAGAAAGAAAGTGGTTAGCCCGAAAGTCTGACAAGCAGTCTTGCCAAGAGGCATCTCATTACCCAGATACTGGGTTGTGGATGTTGGATAGGCAGTCGCTCCATGTAATAGGGGAACAGCGTATAAGATGGGGACGCGAGGTATGATGGGAAATCACACACATAAGGCAATCTTAACACGAAACTAACGTAGCGCAAGCGCCAACAGGACGCCATTTTTTAATGACCGCTTGCAAATGACGTCCTGATGGCGCTTACGCTACGTTAGTGTTGTGTTCAGTATACCTAAAGAGTGTATGTCCCCGTACTGGTATTCAACTAAATACAGCCGTTTCGACCGTAACATTCTTGAAAAAAGATAGACTGATGACGACGTGACAGTAGTTTCAGTTAGGTTTTTTACGAGGTTTTAGTTTTAAAAACTGGGTAGGACATTCAGCTATCTGTACGAGTCAGTGGTAGTGTAGTGCACTTAGGCTCAGGGCATTTTTTTTTAGCGTGGTAAAATCATCAAATGGGTCCTCCCACCCAGGGCAGAGCGGGAGGTACTGTCAAACTCGTACTAACTAAAATCCACGTTGTCCTTCAATAGCCCTTTACGTACCGGGATCACGGTAATTCGTGAGTCCCACGACCCCGGCAGGCTTTAGCCCTCTAGAGGCCCGTCACTCTGCTGACACTCTTCGAGGCGCGCGTGAAAGACAACGCGCCGTCGACCCAGGCAGGAGCTGTCTGTCTACGAGTATTATAGTATGTTGTATATTATAAGGGCAGTCCTGCAATGTATGCTCCACCGTGTCGTCCGGGTGGTCCTCAAAGTTGTGACACCCAGACCCTTCCTCCTTCCTCATCCGACACAGGTTGCTCCCGAAACATCCGTGTCCGGTGAGGACCTGCGTCAGGCGGAAGGTCAGGACGCCGTGACGCCTTTTCAGCCACTCCTCAAAGAGGGGTCTTACCGCTGCGATTGCGGCGTTTCCTAGGCTCAGGGCATAGTAAACGTCATAATATTTTCAGCTGTAGCGTTTTAAACTACAACAACAAGGCAGTTATAACCTAACTTTAAATAATTACTTAGTAGTGTGGGAAGGGGCAGATCACGTCACATGAATTCACCCGAGGAAGAATATTTACTCACTGGACGAATGAGGAAAGCCATCGAGTTCACCGCAGTGTAGACAGAGTGATGAATGAAATAGGGGCCTTTGGTCCAGCAGCACAGGTCCTAATAAGATAACAAAAATAAAAGGTTAAGTAAATATCAGCAAATGTGTATCCCCCCTCTATAGATTTTGCGAAGACGAAATCAGTCTCAGAACGCACCTTAGCTTGTGTAATCTAAAGCCCCCTAGATAACTATAAGTGATTAACTTTGATCACCGTTACAACATCACCAATCACTTATCATAATTGTTGATCATCGGCGTTGCCGACAAAAATATGGATTAAGTAACCTTGAACGTAATTATAGGTGGCTATGTATTATGTGATTTTTATGCATAGCAACACCCAAAATTACTGTGCTGTGTGCTGCTGTGTGCAATACTGTAATTTAAGTCATTACATTCGATACTAACATGGTTTTAACCATTGGCTTTGTGTTGATGAAGGAAAAAGCAAATTATTATAAAATAAAAATTTAACCTGTCATTTTCCTTTTGTTATGTAAACCAAACCTGACGAAGATTATCTTTTTTTAAGTTGGTCATACAGTAATACGTCACAATTTAGTTAAATTTTTAGTTTTTAGTTTAACAAAATACAAACTTTCTATCTGTTTTGGGAAAGTTACTTTTCCTTACAAATAACATAAAATCGCTTACTAAATTACGCAATATGTTACGAATTCAAATCTAAGATTATATTTAGCATTAGGTACCTACCTATGCAAAAATTAATTTTGGATTTGAATATATTAGTAAATATTTAAAATAACAATAAATAACAGCTGCGCAATTTCTGTGGAATTCTTCCAAATCAGTGCGCGCCTTATCAACCGTATTAACAATTTATATTTAAGTTTAGCTACTTAAACTCAAATGTCAAACTTAAGTAATAAACAGCCAGCGCCATGTAATGAGTAATGAGGTCCAATTTGTATTTACTAACACTCAATATATTTAATTATACATAATAATAATAGTCTTTCTGACCGATTTCGGCCACGGCGGTCAATTTCAGAGAAGATTAGCCATCTGTGCGAGTAGATATGGGCGCAGTCACAGACGTACACTTCGTTCCTTTCCCTGACACGACCAGAAAGAGGTCAGGCGCAGGTCCAATAGCTTATCACCCACTTTTGCAATTATGCATATGGTGGTGATAACCACCGGAGGCTCTCGCATGAATTCTACGTATTTGGCCGTACGGTGTACTTGATTATATAAAAATTAAAAAGTGCTTTTAGTGAATGAACGAATTTTAGGAACTAATTTTATCCATCAAATTGACGTCAAAATACCCGCTAACTTTACGTCACAAGAACGTGTCAACTTATGATAAGGCCTCGGTACTGGAAAGAAAGGTGTGCTACGAAAGTTAAAAAATAAACTGAATTAGAACTATCCAGAGATAGTTAATAGTCTGAAATAATTCATATGAGATCGTTTACTCCAGTATAACATCCCATAGAGATCATTTTCGAGTAACACGCCGTCTCGAAGCCGCTAGCAACAGCTGTTTTAAAATACAATAAAAAACATTTAGTAGTAATAAAAAGTTAACATTCTTAATTTTAAGCCTGCTTGGCATTGTTGATAACGAATCATTGGACACCCAAGTGAATGGAAGTTCTATTTATTACACGAATTACCACTAAAAGCAATGTTATGTTTTATTTATAATCTCCCTTGCAAATTAGATCAAAGATGTAATTTTTATAATTTTAAATCCAATCGCGCAGTATTTTTCGAAAATTTTCTAATTGAAAAACTCAAAACTTGCAAAAATCAGGAAAATAAACCTTAGCCTGCAATGAAAAATTTCAAAGAGCGCCACGTTGACAAATAAACGAGCGCTCTAATGAATAAAACCCATTTTCGAAACAATTTGCACGAACCAAATAAAAGTTCACCCAGATCACGGGTTCCGTAGTCACGTCGAATGACTAAATATTTTATTTCAAGAACTTATATATTTTAACTGCAAATGTTAGTTATTAAAAATTAATTTGAAAATGCATATTTTGGTCAACTAATAAAAACATTTAATTATTCAAAACATGCATTTTCGAATTTATGTTGATAAAATTTGTTCTTGACTTGGTATTTATAGATTTTAATAAAAGGCACTAAACATTTGATTTTATTGCGTTAAGTTAATTAAACATTGTTTTTTACATTACATAAAGCTTGTAAACCAAAATATTTTATATAATAAAGATACGTACACACAGACCGACAACCGGACAAAGAAGTGATCCGTTCTTTATTTTGAGCAACGGAATCCTAAAAAGAATATTCGCAAATTATTTGCGGTCATGCATTTGCACGTGACTTTTGCGGTTTTATAGAATGTCAGTAACTGTCAGTTGGTAATGTCATAACGTCAGAATTACTACAGAGATAGCGTTACGTCATAATGATGGTTTAGAAAGATAGTTTAATTTTAACCTTTAGGTAATATGGTGATAAGTTCAAAGTAGTATGCAACGCTTAAAATATGAAATGATCGATTAAATCAAAAATAAAAATGATTAAAAAAATGGTGCAATACTGATTGATTTTAGGCGCGACGTTATCAATCAAATCTAGCAATCTTGTTTTTTTTTTAAATCCTTACTAACAGTGTGTTATGGTATACTATTGACGAAGGTTACGGAATTCGAAACTAACTTCATCTTTTATTAAGCTATTTTTTCTTGTGGATATTATTGCCCCATACAAGCACCAAAGATGTACAGATGTACAAGTCATCCTACCCCAATCTGTCAAATTTTACCAAGCGAACATAACTTTCCACTATTGTGATAAGGTTGGTCGCGGGACTGTACGAATTACCGTGACCCCGGAACGTAAAGGGTTATTGAAGGACACCGTAGATTTTAGTCAGTACAAGTCTGACAGTTCCTCCCGCTTTGCACTGGGTGGGAGGAATCATATGACGACTTTACCACATAAAAAAAATGTGATAAGTTTGAAAATATATTAAAGAAATTTGGCAGATTGAGGTACCTTAGAAAAATAAGACGCTGAATCACTTCTCCACCTGACTGAAAAAGCTCTACCCTGTTGGTCTTTAGCTCCGGTATGGACCTAGTATAGCTAGGTCCATGCATCATGTAGTCACAGCTGTCCAAAGACCCTATTTGACTGACAGATGACCATTTTTAATCTGTAACACAACTGACTTTTGTAAATGCAAGTGTGATCTATGTATACGATAAAAGGCCCTTTTCGCTATAATGTTACAGGTTATTCATTTAAATAAGATAATCCTTATCTCTTCAACACTAAGATGCAAGGTTTGAAGATCAAAATAATAAATATCCCAGGACAGATTTATTATCCTATTTCCTGGACGCAATGAATCATTTCCTTTTGTTGATGAGTCCTCGGAAACCTGGAAGGAAACTGGTTTTATTAAGAAAAGAGGTCTAGATTTACATTTGTAATCATAAATTACATTTACTTGAAGTTATTATTAACCATTGCTTAAAAATATACCGTCTTACTACAATTGAACATCCGTTGAACACTTGCTAAAAAAAGTATAACTGCAAAACTACTCTAAAGTCAACGTCAAATGCCGTTTTGCAGTTGACAGTTTTTTTAGCAACTGTTCAACGGATGTTCAACTGTTACACGTAAAAAAAAACAAGGGACCCAAATATTTACTGATTTCTTATCCTATTTTTGGTTTTAAACATTTCTGAAGTACGAGTATTACGTAATAGGTTATTTTTAACAATTTATTGACTAATAAATAGACTTATTTCAATACTTCGTGAATATACTTTAAAACGCACTTTACAAATCTATGTAATACAATAAAAAAAAACTTTTTGAAAAAAAAAAACTCGTTCATTCCAAAATGTCTTGTGCGTAGCATTTCGTAGCAAATTAATGTCGTAGCAGACGCGTTGAACTCTTTTATTCTCGACCACATTCCAAAATTGATTCAATCAATAACTAAAGACGTTTTTTTATAAAACAACGTATTTTAAAGAAAAACTTATTTAATCAAGTCTTCGATATTTTCGATTCGAAGAAAGAATGAAATGTTGTCTTTTTCTTACGTTGCATTGATGGACCAACTAGCTTATTCCCGCGGCTTTGCCCGCTTGGTGTTCGGTCGTTGTCCCATGGGATCGTCCTGCCAGTATGAAAAATGGTCAAGTTTTGTAACCATCTGAGTGCCTTTTGTCAAAAAAATTTTTTTTATCTGAAAGATTAACAAATGTCCATTAATTCCAACTACACATCACAATTACTATAGTAGTAAGAAGGAAGTTACGTTTATTTGTCAAGTAATGTTTTGTTACAGTTTTAAAACCAAGCCAAATACCGAAGTTGCGGACCGCGAGTGATGGTAGGTCACCGTCTGATCAAGGACCCTGGCTCATGCCCGGGTCGACGGCGCGTTGTGTTCCACGCGCGCCTCAAGGAGTGTCAGCATAGTGACGGGGCCTGTAGAGGGCCAAAGCCTGCCGGGGTCGCGGGACTTACCCATTACCGTGACCACGGTACGTAAAGGGCTAGTGAAGGACACCGTGGATTTTAGTCAGTACAAGTCTGACAGTCCCTCCCACCCTGCTCTGGGTGGGAGGACTCATTTGATGATTTTACCACAAAAAAAGGACCCTGGCTCGAGTCGACGTTGACGGCGCCTTGCGCTCCGCTGCTGCAGGAGCGCCGCAAGAAATGCCTGACAGGATCACCGGACACTCTTAAAAGGGCCCTGAAGTAAGAGTCCTGACTCATATGATGATTTTTACACACCAAAGAAATAAACCTCTCTTCAGAGACAAGATGTTTGATTGATCTATTATCTTAAAAAAAAAAATATCATTGTAGTAATAAAATCTATCGTAACTACGTTGTGTATTTATTTATTTATTTACTAACTGTTACACCTGCCACTGTTTTCTAGGTCAGGTTAATAGAAAAATTATTAATAATGAACTCTTATGTAATTCTAATACTACTGCGACATATTCGTAATGCTTGGCCACGACTCACAAGCTACAGTGGAGTTTTTTCCATTCTTCTAGCTATAACACGGAAGTGGCAAAAGAGGACGCTTATGTCTTTATATTGACGGACAAAAAATTTAAATTGTAAGTTGAATTAATGGCAAAATTTAAATGATTAAGAGTCAACCTTTAACGTATGGCCGAGAAAAGTTTGACTAAATGACTTATGATCTTGTTATTGGCTACTCTTGGAAGCAACATGCTTGTTACAGCAGAACTACGGAAAAAAAAACAAATTTAAGAGCATACTACTTGTATCACGGCGGTACTCACACGTAGGATAATGGAAACAAATAACACGCGCGCGTTTCGCATCGCTTCATGTTGTGACCAGGTCATTATAGAACTGCCGCAATGTTTTTATTAGACTCTTCAATGCCCCTGGGTTGGCCTGCAGGCAGATGGGCATGTATGTACATACAATCTCTACGATATAAACATTAACTGGTTTTGGACTGGTCAGGTTTTTATGGATCATTAAATATTTAATTAGTGGATCAGCTCCTTTAGTTTGAAGGCTATTGATGAAATTCCAGTCACTTGTAACTTTGATATCTAATTGTATGTTATTTGAATGAGTGTCTAGTAAGCCCGAAGTCTTGGATTCGATCTCAAGATGGACTGGAAAAATTATAAATAAGTAGTAGCCAGGAGACTGGTTCTTGAGTTATTTATAAGTAGTAAAGCGTTAGTGTACGGTCGGGGACCTATTCGTAAACTACACAATCATAAGCTGATCGTTGGACATGAAGATCTTTTAAAGCGAGGTCAATTAATAATTGATAATTATTATAACTTGATGTGTGGCTGTATCTTAGAAATCACAAACGTGGCGGTACATTACTTAAGAACAAATAATGGTTCACTCTCGTTTATCGATACACACTTTCTCTAGGACTTAATATTCCTCCTTTTACCTGATTTACAATTCAGTCAAACAGCAAACATCAGGAAAACATCCCCTCAAACTATTAGGACTTTTGATTTTTTTTTAACCTGTGTAGGACGTAGTCTTCCTCCATGTTAGGGGAACAGTGTATAAGACGGGGACGCGAGGTATGATGGGAAATCAAACACTTAAGGCAAACTTAACACAATACTAACGTAGCACAAGCGCCAACAGGACGCCATTTGTTAATGGCCGCTTGCAAATGACGTCCTGATGGCGCTTGCGCTACGTTAGTGTTGTGTTAAGTATGCCTAAAGAGTGTGTGTCCCCATTATACCTCGCGTCCCCGTCTTATAGACCGTTCCCCTACACCATTTACAGTCCCCTGTTTTATGCAAGATTTCATCAGCTCATAAGTCAATCAGCTTTTTAACTGCAACAAAGAATGACAAATAGATAACCTTATACTTGCTTTATCATCATTATCATATCAGTCGTTGAACGTCGTCTACTGAACAAAGGCCTCCCCTATAGATTTCCAATAGGACCGATTGTATGCGGCTTGAATGTTTTAACAAAATTTTTATAAAACCAGTTACAAAAATTAAATACAGTGGTAAATCCATTAACGTGAAAAGAGACCAGGCTACCTGACCAGGTGGTCAAGGCTCTTGAGAGAGGAACCTCCTAGCTAATGTGTACGTCGCGAACCGTAAGGCATTTTTCAAAAAAAGCCACTGAAAGACGTTTAAGAATGGAGTGACAGATTCGACCTGGCCGGGCAGGACTGCGGTAGTTTATTTGGTAGATTCGAGTTCTGCTTGCAATATTTTCACAAAAATGCAGTCCGTGACGTGTCCAGAAGTACTAATTACTAAACCAAGCGCTCATTTAACATAATAATTTATTATTAAATTACCAATAAATATTATAAATTATCACAGGTGCAATAAAAACGTATGGGATCAAAGATCTGGTGTTAGTATTAGCTGTGGATGCAACATGACAGGTGTAGCGCCGTCATTACGTGTTGGTAATCGGTGTTAACTCTTAAGAGGCCTCTTACAGTCCACTAGCGCCGCCAATCGAAACAATTTCATAACTCGTAAATAGAATCAAAAATACAAAATGTGGTCTGTAATTACTGTAGAAAAGGCAATAACGTAATTTTATAACACATTGTCAACACTTGAAATATAGCTGTTTAGCTAAATCGTGCATTCTAAACATAAACGGCCGTTTTTGTAACAAATAAAAAAAATTAGCTAAACAGCTATATTTCAAGTGTTGACAATGTGTTATAAAATTACGTTATTGCCTTTTCTACAGTAATTACAGACCACATTTTGTATTTTTGATTCTATTTACGAGTTATGAAATTGTTTCGATTGGCGGCGCTAGTGGACTGTAAGAGGCCTCTTAAGCAAGCGGTTAACTTACGACGTATAGGAGGAGTAAGTGGTGGTGGGTAACAGATTTGTTGCTGGGGAGTTTTTTGCGCCATTTCTGCTTCTCAGCTGAAATATTTGGAAGTATGGGAGGGTCTGACGGAGCCCCCCTTAGAGGGCCAAACCCTGCCGGGGTCGCGGACTGTCTCATCAGGTAACCGTGACCCTGGAACGTAAAGGGCTATTGATAGATCACCGTGGTATTCAGCCAGTACAAGTCTCACAGTCCTTCCCAACCCGCCCTGGGTAAGAGTACAGTTGTCCAATTGTTTTTGTTTATCTGATTCTTATTAACTTGATAGCATGGCTTTTCTTCTAGCCAATGTCTCTTCTATTCTTGCAAGATCTTTCAAAAGGTGCGCCTGAAAAAATCAACCCCTTATCAGGTTTAGACTTAGAGAACCCCCTAAACCTTTACGCTAAATGGTTTGTGTTTAAATTCACGTACAGTAAACAAGAGCATGAGACTGGGCATGCAAACGGCAACAGAAGGAACTGGGTAGATTGATAGTTTTACACCACAAAAAGGGAGATATAATTATAGTCAAAGAAAAATTATGTTATACGCAACCCCAACTAGTGACAGATCCAGTGCTATGGTTTATGATCCTCGGTCTCTGTGACAACTTTAATATACGGACCTAAATGAGTGGTTTTCTTTTTTCGTTAAATTGACCAGACCTCGTCGACCTTGACCTTGACCAGAGAGGGTGCGATTCTCTAGAGACATCCATAAACTGAACCTACCATACCTACCAACCTACTACTAGATTACTAGATTACATCCATTTGACGTCTTAGAACCATATCTAAACTTCAACAAATCTTTAGTGAGATATGTCAGGCATACATAAATGAGAGCGTTTTACTAACTCGGCCTTAGTATGAGGCGTGACGATTATACAGCTCAATGTACAAATACGTGTACATCGAGTGCGCCGGAGTCATCGGCCGTGCGACTCTCGTGATCGAAAGTAAAAGTGGCAGCCATGTTCATGAATGTACACAGAGTATGTATGAGTCTGTTTTGTGTAGACCAGCTGAGAACACTTATGATAATAAGGTTTTTATTTTAAACCCAGAGCAGTGTTGGTCCATTGGTATTGGACCCGACTTACGTGTTGTAGGTGTGAGATCAAACCCTGCCAGGCACATAACTTTATGTAATTTATTTAATTACCACTGAAAAAAGACATCGTGAGGACATGTATCTTATCCAACTCTCCACTCCTTTCCACAGAGCAGAGGCCTATGTCCCAGCTGTGCAAACGTAATAGGGCGATGATGATGGTGATGATGTTGCCCTACACTACGAATTTCTGCTGCGTCGTGGGTGCGTTTACAAATATTTTAACTCACATACACAAACAGCCAGATCCAGAACAAATTTTTGTAGGCCATACAAATATTTGTACCTTGCTGGAATTAAACACGCTACACGCAGCGTAGGTCAAACCACTTTCCTAAAGGCTGAATTACATCGATCCAGTACCTGGATCCAGCATCACATTTGCACTGGAATAATGTTAACATGTTTCAATGCAGCACAGCGTCCAGTATCCAGCTCTGGACTGGAATAGAGCACGTATTTTCCAAGCCAGTGGCGCTGGATCGAGCTACTGGATCAATGGAAAACTGGCGTGACGAATGCGAAGCGAGGCGTTTTTATTTGTAATGTATGGAATTGTTTGAATCCAGTCACAGCGAAGCGAAAAGTGAAAGCGATCCGATAGCATGACAGAACTATCGGACTGACGTCTCGCTTCGGTTCGGTATCGCTTCGGAAACGCTTCGCTTTCGCCTGTCTACTTGACAAAGGCATAAAAGTGTCGTCAGTAATTGATCTTCACTTGTTTGCTATTTGTGGTCGTTTGTAATCGATGAACAAACAAAGACTACTTTCTATGTAATTATGTATGTGCTTGAGGATATTTGAATAAACGATATGTGCTGCGATGACTTAAGATGGAGTCTTCTATATTGATGTTAATAATTTAGTGGTACTTGATTTTCTTTTTATTATACCTAGAAGGTCGTAGTGAGTTAGCTCGCGAAATTCGACCGACGTTATTAATAGCCAACATGTAATCTTCAACTATATAGTTAATCTTTATTCAGAATAAAAAGGGTTAAAATAGGTACCAAGTAATCTCAATTTAACAATGTAGGTATCGCAAAGTAGAAGTCTATACTAGGTTAAACCAGTATTCCAAGCGAAATGAACTCTTCTTTCAGGATAAATGTTATTTTCTTTTTCTTAAAAACATTATTATTTATTTTATAATATTATGTAAATAAAGAGTCAAGTTTCTATGATCAACACAGCTAGGACAATAAAAACAACGATCCAACCACAATGCATAATTCCAGAAAAACACTGGCAACATTTAAAAACTCCAGAACATCAGGCTCTAAAAATAACTGCACTTGCCAAACTGGTATCATTTACTCTGTGGCCAGTGTTGTTCATGTGTGTATACTTATTACTTCCATACCTATGTTTGTTTGTGTGAATGGCATGCTCATTCTTGAACTAGTTTTGTCTTTGTTAGCTTTATTTACGAATACCTTATTTTTTCGTTATGTCACAATAAATATGTAATTTTAAACTTGGATCTGGTTGGCCTCGAGTTTAACGGTTTCTTTCTGTGAACTGTTTAAATTAACGGACTTGATAAATAGTAGCTTGTGCATGCATTATAGCAATTGAATGATCGGTAATTTTGTACAGCCTTCTTAACCTGACGTAATGGTCAATTCCAGCAAACAAGTCACAAATGGTTTCAAAACTTTTCTTATTTGTCTGACGACTTAAAACTGGATTGGCGTAAGCTTTCAGTACCCTAATTTTTTTTAATTACTGCTATCCTCTATCTATTCTCTGTCTACATTATTGCTATCGCTAACAGTTTCTTTGTTTTTTTAAGATTCACATGCCTGATTCCAGAATTTATAAATCTCAATTTAACAAATACGAATAGACGTGAATTTAGAATTATGCAAACCATAATTCACGTTTTTCTCTTTTTTGGTGGATGTTATATAAATTCATCTTAATTGAAAAGTAGAAGACAAAGAAAATTTTTGGTCACATCAATTAAATCAGAATTAGTACAAGAGCATGGAGTTGAAAAGGGACAAGGGACCTCTTTGCTCTACAATGAGAAAATGCGGGCTTACCAAGAAAACAGTAATGATGAGGATGATGAATGTTTTCCACTTATCTGCCCGTAGCTAGGTATAGATGTCTCGTAATCTCTTACCTGTCTATCTGTATTGCAAGATAACAAAATTCCCCGATAGCTAAGTAGGTATGTATTGCCCTAGAAATAATTTCACTTAATGGAAATGCAAAGAATGTCGCGTTGATACGGCCTGTTGAGGAAAACGCATTGTATTACAAAAATGCAGGTATGCAGGTGTTGAATAACTGGTTTTACTTCGTTGCCATTGTAAACATCACGTGATTAATTATGTAGGTTGTTTATAAATCGATGTTTATGTTGGTATTGAGATGATCAAGATCATCGTGTGGAAAAGAGTCATTATATGTGGCAATGTCTGACCTCAGCACTGCATAAATAAAAACTGATTTACATAGATCCAGTAGCTGGATCCAGTGCTCCTCCGTAAAAGATCCTCGTAGCACTGTAAGTTAGAGACATTAAAACATACTGTAAGTCAATCTGCCGTGGGGTGCTAAGACAGGAAACCTCCACGTGCGCCCTTGGACTGGAGTTCCCTCTCGGATACGTCCGGGGGGAAGACCAGTTTTTCGGGCCGGTGCACCCTGGGATGCGGGCAAAAACTCTTCCTTAGGCACTATGTGCCTAAGGGGTCTCTTTGCCCGTATGCGAATAGCCTGTCGGGTGGACGCTCCAACGCGTGTCCCTCTGAACAGCAGAGGGCACAGTGGCGGAGCGGGCTTGCGGACGGTGAGTAATGGGTAAGCTCGCCGTCCGACCAAGGACCAAGCCCGGGTCGGTGGCGCGTCTTGTTTCACGCGTCACCGACGGGGCCCCTTACGGGGCCAAATGCCTGCTGGGGTCGCGGATTTTTTCTTAACCCAGGATACCGCGGCCCCAGAACGTAAAGGGCATCCGAAGAAACACGGGTGGATTTTAGTCAGTAAGAGTCTGACAGTCCCTTCCGCCCCTCCCAGGGCGGGAGGACCCATTTGATGATTTTGCCACACCCTATCTTGTATACATTTATTATTACTGATGATAACGTTAACATTTAGTTATTGCAATTATTTGTTTAATAAATAAATATCTTCACCTGGACATGAAACATGTTATACAAAGGGTCCCTTTTACTGTTGCTGGTTGAGGAAAATGTCAGCCCTGTTTGTCCTTGCGATAAGATCTGTAAAACACATTACTAGCAGGTGTTGATCTGTTCATCGCATTGCACAAATCGAAAGCAGTCTTTCTCTGAGATATTATTGAGTAATAACAAGCTTTATCGTAAACTTCAAGAATAAGTGAAGTATTGAAAAAAAAACCGGTCCAGTGCGTGTCGTATCACGCACAATGAAGGGTTTCGTAGTTTAGTTGCAAATATACGCCTTTGCCTTTGGGCCACATGGATTGATAAGTATACCAAACAACTTAACTGTGACGGGCGGTCAGACGGACACGAGTAATGGGTTCAAACCCACCAAACCAAAAAAAACTGATTAGGCTGCGGTTCCACTGAGGCGGAGCGATTCACCAATCACATGGTTTGAGTGGAGAAGAGATGTGGATTTCAAGCCATGTGATTGGTGAATCGATCTCCGCTCCGCCTCAATGGAACCACAGCCTTATGATTGCACATAATCCAAAGTTGCAAAAATATTGTAATAGAAAAATACGTCTCAAACCTTTGTGTCGTGCTACGAAGTAAAAATTATAAAATCATTATATTTTATAAAACCATTAAAGAAAAGTGAAATGTGTCCTATTAACGCTTGGAAACGGCTTTTAGATTCAAATATACAATACTTGTACTTATCTACTTATAACCAGTCTTTTTCTGAGAGATCTGTTTTTTTTTTTTTTTATCGTGGTAAAATCATCAAATGAGTCCTCCCACCCAGGGCAGGGCGGCAGGGACTGTCAGACTTGTACTGACTAAAATCCACGGTGTCCTTCACTAGCCCTTTACGTACTAGGGTCACGGTAATCCCTTGGTCCCGCGAAGCGTAGATTCAAAATCTATTAAGATTGATAGTGAATATGTTAGGTAACCGGAAATGTATGATATCTAGGAATTGTATACAATTCCTATCCGTTAACAGATATATTGAATTGTCGATCAAAACAAATACAAATCAATACAAACATCAGTTGCACATACAACTGGTAAAACCTAATGTAAAAAACTACTACAATTGAAATAGTTGGCGGATGCAGAAATAAAACGGTGCAGTGTAAATTCATCAGCATAATTATTGTAACCTCATATAAAAACCTACGTTGAATTTAACACAATCACGACTCACATTTACGCCAAATGGGTGACGAATCGTTAAAATCCTTAATCATAATTAGATTTGTGATTTTTCAGTTCATTAAACTACGGTGAAGTCATGAGCAAAACCGGTGAAGTTTATTAAATTCATACAAAAACACATGAATAAATATTCGTGGTAATAAATGAAAATACGAACGCGTCCAAATTATTTGACAGCCTTGACAGTATTGTCAAATGTGACATTACTGACATCGACACATTTAATCATTGACAGCTGACTGAATCGAACTACTGTCAGAAAGTTTTGATAGGTTAATTTATCATTATTTATTCAAAAACTTTATTTCGCATATTTAACCCTTATTTGCAACGAACAAGGTTTAAAATGGAAAGAAATACACATACCAGAATCCTTATCTTCGATCACCAACGTCACGTTGTAATGCAAACAAGAATACTTCGCCTTTCGTCATTCGACCCCTTATCAACGAATTTTAATCACAACACAACTCATTACAATTGTAGATAAGATGTATTACCTAATTTATTAACCGTTTTTACTGCGTGCACAACACACGTCGCTACAAACGTAAAAATGGCTAGTTTAGTGACGAAAAAGAGCGGTCTATTTGTGAAATTAGTTAAAAATGTGAATGATTGCACAAAGAGACTTTCGTCTCACTTTATTTACTATCCTGACAATGAAAAACCCGTGGAAGGTAAGATATGATTCGTTGTAGTATTTGAAGGCATGTAATAACACTACGAAACACATCATGTTAACTAAAAACTATCAATAGAAACATTCACAATTTATTTTCTAATTTGTAAAATAAATTGAATTCACTTCGAGTACCTTACATTTACAATGATAACATCATGACCAAAATAAGCTACTTGTTGAATAAATTATTCATTTTTCTACTGGTTATGTATTATTTGTTTTACTATTGAATAGCAACCAGATAAAAAGCTAAAAGATAGCACTGATTGAAATCAGTATATCAGCAATGTATTGACTTTATTTTATATAGGTACCAATAAAAATAAATGCAGTCTTTATTACCTATGGGTTATGATTTTGTTGTTAACATCTTCCTCATAATTTAATTTGTTTTTATGCCTGTAACATCTTACAATTAATTATTGTCAATTGATAGTTCTATCATCTTCGTTCATAGGTACAACCTTCAAAGACTTTTACAATAGCCACTCTCACAATTCACATGTTAGATATTGTTAATATTTTATCTCGCTTTCTTACTGTGGTACTCTAATTTTTATGCTTCTGGGTGAAGCCAGGTCGGCTATATTAGCCACAAAATATCAGACCAAATGACATTCTAGGAGCAGACAGATGAGACTTTCATTTTACATTTGACTAAAAATATTACACCCTTATGATGTGAAGTTGCGGACACCAGCCTTTTATACAATAGAATACCTAATATCTTTCAGGAGAGACCACCAAGATGAACATGATGCAGGCCATCAACAATGCGATGGACCTAACACTCAAGAATGACCCGACAGCGGTGCTGTTTGGTGAAGATGTGGCTTTTGGTGGAGTGTTCCGATGTGCTCTTGGATTACAGGTAAAGTTGCTTAATATCTTGAAAGGGCACTTTGGATTGTGTCAAAATAAATAAGTTAACCTAGTTATACATATTATAACAGTGAATAGGCTTTTTCGGGGTAAGCTCACTGACTCACTCCATTATAGACTGTCTCTGTGTGCTCTGACCTAGACTCGAGTTAAGAGCAAACTCCCAAAAATGTAAAAGAATGTGAGGATGGATGAATAGATGTGGTAAAAACAAGTTCGGATTTGGATAGTTTTTTGGTTTAAAGGCTCATGATTGCAGAAATATCTCTAAAAGTTTTGCAGTGTAAAAGCAGAAATTTTTGGTGCAAATTTCTCAATGACCTTAAGAAATCTTGCTTATTTTAGTTGTTAATCAGGAATTCATATCTCTGCTACCAAACTATGTTTTTCTAATTATTTCAGGACAAATACGGCAAGGACAGGGTGTTCAACACACCTCTATGTGAGCAAGGTATCGCAGGTTTCGGCATAGGCCTGGCCACAGCAGGTGCCACCGCTATAGCTGAGATACAGTTTGCCGACTACATATTCCCAGCTTTTGATCAGGTTTGTGTTCTTCTACACTAATATTATAAAGAAGTAAACTCAAAAATAACTGGAAGGAAGCCAGTGGCAAAAGCAGAATCGACGTCTGCCAGTCCGAAAACCTTCCTATCTGTTGTCGTCCTATCCTAGTTGTGTTTGTCTTATGTGTTTCCCCTAAGGATCACAGTTGCAACTAAAACATGTTGTTATTTTGCACACTTGTAGAACACATTTATTTCGGCTGGATTAAAATCTATTTATCTCAAATTTTATCACCTTAACTTATACTTGTCACAATTTAATGTTTGCCATGGTTTTTTTTTATTGTGGTAATATCATGAAATGAGTCCTCCCACCCAGGGCAGAACGGGAGGGACTGTCAAACTCGTACTCACTAAAATCCACGGTGATCTTTCAATAGCCCTTTACGTTCCAGGGTCACGGTTACCTGATGTGACAGTCCCGCGACCCCTGAACATTTTTAATGGCTAAATAATTATAAACTGTTCTTTTGAAATATCGTGTGGATTTATTGTTTAGTAAAAGACTTTCCGTACACACGTGAGATAATTTTATTATATTGACAGTTCAACAAACCATAGATTTACATCACAGACATTCATCTTGACATTGAGTTCCACAGACTAAAATTCTCATCACATATCGTCCGTTTTGGACGGACTTTCAAATAATATATTATTCATGTTTTTATTATTAAAAGTAACTCTATTTATAGAAGTCAAACCGGGGGATGCAAAATCTATCAAAAAAATTAAAAAGTTCATTAGCGTTTTTTTCTGATAATGTTTCTATCTAAATACTGAAGCGACACTCAGAGCTTACGGGGAAAAGAGGAACTAATATTTATGGTGCCCTATACACGTTCCACTCCTTTATGAGAAGGCGTTTTTTTTACACCACCCCTCAACATAATATTTTCCTGTTTTCCCTGTTTAAAAACACAAATATTAAAACATTTAATTCTGACTAAATTGTTAGTGATGCATTTTATACTGGCACATTCAAATACTTAACTTACTCCTTTATTTTTAACAGAATTTAACTCTAAAAATGCATGACCAACATTACATAGATTATGTGCATAGCCCTATATTCTTAAAAAATTAACTTAACAAACTTCTCAAAAACAGTTTTTCCTAACGGCTTAGTTAACAAATCCGCCAAATTATCCTGCGTTTTAATATACTTTACTGAAATACACTTATCCTTTATTTTGTCCATAATGAAGTGATACCTAATATCCAAGTGCTTTAACCTTTTATTATTTTCATTATTATAAACAAGTTTTATTGCTGACTGGTTGTCTTCATACAAGATCACTTCATTACCGACAACATCAAAGTCACACAACAAATTTTTCAACCAACATGCTTCTGAAATAGCCATACTTAATGCAATATATTCAGACTCAGTGGAGGATAATGACACACTAAGTTGTTTTTTACAACACCATACTACAGTACAATCAAATATTTTAAACAAATAACCAGTGGTAGATTTTCTATCTTGTGTGTCACCGGCCCAATCTGCATCAACAAAGCCTTGCAATTCTGTGGATGTGCTATTATATATCAAAGAGTAATTTAATGTACCTTTTATATACCTTAGAATACGTTTCAATGCCTTGTACAACATAATACTAGCACAGTGTTGGTACCTACTGAGGAAACAAACTGATACACATAGATCTGGTCTTGTACCACAAACTGCATACATTAAACTGCCTATGAGTTGTCTACACTTTTTCTCTATTTCTGGACTTTCAGATTTTTCCCTTTTTAGTATTTCAAACTTAAAGTTTTGGTCTATTGGAGTAGAAACTGGTTTGCAATCTGACATATTATAATGCTCTAAAACTTTAGTAAGATATGTTTTCTGACTAATTACCGTTGTACCTTTCTTTTGATCAATATCGATACCCAAATAACATTTGGCCAAACCTAAGTCTTTCATCTTAAAGTTATTGCTTAGCTCGCTTTTAAAATCTTCCAAAACCTTGTTTTCAGTGCAAAACATAAGAATATCATCAACAAATAGCAAAACATATAGCATACATTCATTTACCTTTCTGAAATATAAGCAATGATCATTTTTAGATTTACTGAAATTTTCTTTACTCATGAAGTCATCAAACTTTTTATTCCAATATTTAGGAGACTTTTTCAAACCATACAATGATTTATTTAACTTGCATGTTTCACCGCTTGGTAACTTTATGTATACACTCTCATCTATGTCACCATGTAAAAAAGCACCTATAACATCCATCTGATGAACTGAAAGTTGAAGTTTATTTGCAACTGCTATAAAAACTCTAAAAGTAGGCAATTTAGCCACAGGAGAATATACTTCTAAATCACAATCAGACTGTTCAAAGCCTCTTGCTACCAACCTAGCTTTATATACTTTATTAGTACCTACTTGTTTAACTTTAAAAACCCATTTACTAGAAATTACTTTATTCCCCTCTGGTACGCTATTTACTTCTATCCATGTGTTATTTTCTCTCAGAGTATCTAGCTCAGTCTTCATAGCAATCTTCCACTCTTCCTTTTCTTCAGAGTCAAGCGCTTCCTCTAGAGTAGCTGGCTCTGTACCGATGGATAGAAGGTTTGTTTCGTAGTCATCTAGCCTTGATGGTTTCTTTATTGCTCTGCCTCTCCGTGAATGTGTTGATACTTGAGGTGTTTCTTCTGCCTTTTCTTCTTCTTCTGAGTCTGATGTTTCTTCTGAATTTAGAATTTCCTCTGTTTGTACTCCTGTATTTTCATCAAGATCTGATAACTGTGTTACATCTTCTTCACCTTCCTCATTAAAACTGTGATATTCTTCTCTTATTTCATCCTCTTTATTATTTATTTCTTCTTTTAATAATAATGGGGTTATATTATTATGATCTTGAAAAGTATTACCTAGCTTTTGACTACTAAAATTGCCTTTCAGGAATGTTACCTCTCTTTTAATCAAAACATCATTTTTATGGGGAAAATAAATTCTAAAACCTTTTGTTGTTTCACTATAACCTACAAAGTATCCTATTTCAGCTTTGCTATCCCATTTTTTGCGATAATGATCTGGAATGTGTACACCTACCTTTGAACCAAATACTTTTAAATTATTTATATCATATAATCCCTTTTTATACCAGAGCTCATACGGAGTTACATTTTTAATCCTACTTTTACCAGTTCTGTTTATAACGTATACAGCTGTATTGACAGCTTCAGCCCATAGAGACTTATTTAAATTACTTGATAACAATATTGTTCTAGCCGCTTCAGTTATTGTACGCATTTCACGTTCTATGCAACCGTTTTGTTGGGGTGTGTACGGAGCACTATTTTGGTGTACAATACCTAAATGATTGAAGAGAGACTTCACCTCTTTGTTTATAAATTCTGAACCACAATCTGATCTTATTATTTCAATTTTATACTCTAAGTTTTTAGTGACAAAATTTAAAAAAGTTTTAATTTTATCAACTGTTTCAAACTTATTTTTCAGAAAATAAACCGTTCTATACTTTGAAAAGTCATCCTTTATGAGTAGATAATATCTTGATCCACCTAATGATATTGTTTCCATCGGTCCGCATAAATCCATATGTAGCCATTGACCGGGCCTATCTGCCCTATTTATACTTATAGGAAACGGTCTCTTATGTAACTTACCCAAAAGACATGGCTCACATGTTATTTCCTTTTGTTTACTAACACTGAAATCTATATCATATTTATTTAACATGTTTTTTACCTGTTCAATATCCTGGTGGCACATTTTTTCATGCCATTCAGATAAACTGTCACTTGATTTACCAACACAAGCATTTTGAATTTTATTAGACCTAAACTTCATTATAAACAAGTTATTTTTCCTATATGCTAGTGCACAAACATTTTTACTGTTATTTTTCCTCAAATAACACATTTTACTATTAATTGTTAAAACATAACCTCTATCTGTAGTTGAACTTGCTGAAAATAGATTCATCTTGATGCTGGGAACATGTAAAACGTTATTTAATGTTGTATTTATCCATTGTTTACCTGTAAATGCTTCTAAAGAAATAACTCCAATACCAACGGCTTGTATGATTTTGCCGTCTCCAATAACTATGGATCTAGGGCATTCTAGTTTTTTATAGTCTATAAACATATCATAATCATAACACATGTGCTCTGAAGCTCCACTATCCATTACCCAACAATTATCACTTTCTAATTGACTGTAAAACAATGATGATAGCTCGAACACAGAGAATGCATTGCCTTGTTTAATTTTGTTTACATCTTGACTTTTCTCGCTTTTATTTTTAAACCAACAATCTGAACTTTTATGATTATTCTTCTTACAGAACTTACAACTAGTATTATTAATTATTGTACCTCTACTTTTCGATTTGCACTCCTTTTTCAGATGTCCCACTTTTCCACACCGATAGCATTTTCTATTAGACTTGTGTACAAACGCAGATGACTCATCTTCTTTGTTTTTGGCTGAGGCGCGTTGCTCTTCGATCAGTAATCGCGCTGTTAACTGGTCCATGGTCCTTTTTTCTGCTGGCACCGATTCCCACGCTGACACAAAGTGTTGAAATTGTGATGGCAGAGATGAAGTTATCTTTGTGATGGCCATAGTTTGACTCACTTCAGCGTTGAGATTTTTCAGTTTGCTCAGGAGAGACTCGAACCTTCCCAGGAACTCTGACACGGTTTCCCTTTCTTCAAATTTCATTGAAAAGAACTTCTGCTGAAGTATATGCACAGACAGCTCGCCTCGCTGTTCAAATATTGTATGTAGCTTATCCCAAATCTCTTTTGACGTTTTGCAGCTTAATATTTGTGGTATAACCTTTTCAGATATGCTCGTTACCAACATACCTTGTGCTTTCGAATCTTTCTGCATCCATTTCTCCTGATCCTCGTCGGCCTTGAACGTGCCTTCAACGACGTCTAAGAGACCCATAGCTCTTAGTAAAACGCGTATTTTGAAACACCACGCTGTCCAATTTTGTACACCTTGAAGCTGCTGAAAGCTCTGTCCAGAAGCCATATTTTCGACGGAATCCATCGCCCGTATTATTGTTGCTTTACCGCAATTACCAGATTTATCAGAATCTGAGCCGGCGACCGCCACACCTGGTCAGACAGCCCTGGCCGACGTATGTTTATGTAGCTACTTTACCGCAGCGTTTCTTGATAAAAAACCAATCCAGCACGATTATTAGGCCGTAAGTCTGTGTCTGGGCCCATAACCTTTTGAAATATCGTGTGGATTTATTGTTTAGTAAAAGACTTTCCGTACACACGTGAGATAATTTTATTATATTGACAGTTCAACAAACCATAGATTTACATCACAGACATTCATCTTGACATTGAGTTCCACAGACTAAAATTCTCATCACATATCGTCCGTTTTGGACGGACTTTCAAATAATATATTATTCATGTTTTTATTATTAAAAGTAACTCTATTTATAGAAGTCAAACCGGGGGATGCAAAATCTATCAAAAAAATTAAAAAGTTCATTAGCGTTTTTTTCTGATAATGTTTCTATCTAAATACTGAAGCGACACTCAGAGCTTACGGGGAAAAGAGGAACTAATATTTATGGTGCCCTATACACGTTCCACTCCTTTATGAGAAGGCGTTTTTTTTACATGTTCAATTGTGCATAAGATTGTAAAGGGCTTGTTATAAACCACAACTTCACAAATGTCACGAGTTTAAATCCAGACTAATATTATATAACTGACGAGTTTGTTTACCTGTAGGCTATATTATTCTAACAGCTAGTTAACAATATTTAGAGATATCCATACAATACTACTTTTACAAGAACCATAAATTAGTTCTAGACTAGTTATAGTACAATAATTCTACAAACTGTTCACTTTAACAACTACCTATGTCTATATCATGTAAACAACATGTGCACTTGTTTAAGCTACTGAAACATTAGTAGAACATGACTAAGCATTGCTATTTTATGTTCCTTTGACGTCATAAGCAACTATTTGTAAACAACTTTGTTCGTACCATAATAAGGCCATTTATTCAGTTACAAAGAAGAAGAAGAGAAAGGAGATAGATAATACAAAGCTAATTGTGTACGATCAGAGAATATATATTCAGAACAACTTTGTTCTGAATACACAATTCACATGTACACAAACAACAGTACTTACTGTTGTTAGATTAGTTAGCCGTTTATGTTACATATTAAGGGGCCTCTTACAGTCCACTAGCGCCGCCAATCGAAAAAATGTCATAACTCGTAAATAGAATCAAAAATACAAAATGTGGTCTGTAATTACTGTAGAAAAGGCAATAACGTATTTTTATAACACATTGTCAACACTTGAAATATAGCTGTCTAGCTAAATTTTTTTTTTTGTAACAAAAACGGCCGTTTATGTTTAGAATGCACGATTTAGCTAAACAGCTACATTTCAAGTGTTGCATAAGCAGTATAAAAACAAAAATTTTAATCGCATTTTAAATACAGACCCACAACCTTCGTAAACCCCGCTCAAAGATAATTCCCAGGTTTCATTGAGGTTTTATTTAAAATAATAACGACCCTAAATATTGTCCAGCACGTTGCAGTCCTGGGAGAACAAAAACGGACGGGTTTTAAAGCTATTTTACTCAAAAAAATTATTCGTCCGAAATATAAAAAAATATTAAACCCTTTCCTTTGAAGTATCTTTTCTTTTGTTATGTAAACCAAAATTGACGCAGATACAATGCTTCTAAAAATCACAAAACTTCACTCGGTCGGTACAATTCTACAAGCTTTATGACGTCACAAGCCCCTCTCCGGAATTTGGAAGCGTTTTATCTTTGTCAATGTTTATTGCTAAAAAAAAAAATACGAATCTCTTATTTTTCAAAATTCTAACTGACGGACTAAACAGATTTTTAATTTATTTATGCAGTAATTATTGCCCTATTGCTATAGTTCTGTAAATACAGAAATATTTTTAAGTGTGTTTTTGGGTCAGTTAATTCCACGATCAAATGTATGTGTAATATGCTTATCACAGCGCCGGTAATCTCGCGATCGCTAACACAGTCTAGTGCGAGGTTCGAGGAGAAAGTGTTAGTGGGTTTTATTATTATTAATTTCTCAATAGCAACACAAGGTTTGGAAGCTTCCCATCGACGGATTGCTTTCCCATAGGACATTTGACGGATGACTATTACTAATAACATTTCTACCTCAATTCAACTTATCTTCTGAACTTCCAGATAGTAAACGAAGCAGCGAAGGCACGCTACCGCTCGGGGGGCCAGTTCGATTGTGGCGCGCTCACCATCCGCACTCCCTGCAGCGCGGTGGGACATGGTGGACTGTACCACTCGCAGAGCCCCGAAGCCTTCTTCTCACATGTGCCGGGACTTAGGGTGAGTTACTGTTGTTATTGGCTAAACTTGTGCATTTCTTGAGAAACTTGTGGTTGCCTGATGGAAAAGAAAGCGAAAGATGAAAATGGGGCAATGCCCGGGTCTCGGGACTGTCTAATCTGGACTGAACGCTAAAACGTAAAGGTCTATTGAAGGAACACCGTCGATTTTTAGTCAGTACAGTAGTAGTTGACAGGCCTGTTGGTCTAGTGGTTAGTGACCCTGACTGCTATGCCGGAGGTCGTGGGTTCGATTCCCACCCAGGACAAATGTTTGTGTGATGAGCACGATCATTTGTTCTGAGTCTGGGTGTTATTATCTATAATATGTATGTATTTAGATATATATAAGTATGTTTATCAGTTGTCTAGTACCCATAACACAAGCTCTGCTTAGCTTGGGACTAGATGGCATTGTGTGATAGTTGTGAAATATTTATTTTTTTATTAGTACGCGTGTGACAGTCCCTTTTTTAAAATCAATTGACAGACTATGAGTAGATATAGATAACACGAGTGAAAGAAGAAGATGCCCACTCGATCTTGTTTGATAGCTTAATGGTCCACCATTATTTTTCCAGGTAGTAGTTCCCCGCGGTCCCATCACTGCTAAAGGCTTACTGCTGGCATGCATTAAAGAACGTGATCCGTGCTTGTTCCTGGAGCCCAAGATTCTCTACCGATCAGCTTCTGAAGAGGTCCCCGTCGAAGATTATACCCTGCCTCTTGGGAAAGCGCAGGTTTTGAGAGAAGGTAAAGAGTTTAATATCAAATCGCGCTTACCAAGGTTAAATTTTGGGTGGGTGTAACAATCTTTCAGTCAAGTCTTACTAAAATGTAACTGGGTTATGGAGATAGAAAGTCACTCCATTTAAAATGCTGGTATTCAGCAGGGTAGCGTCCAGTTAGATTGGAAGCCGGTAGTTGGGAAAAGGCAGATTTAAAGATGTTATGACAAGTGAGGATCAATTCACAATCTTAGCTAATAAAATTTTAGAAGAAAATAATTAATCATATTCATCATCCATTATATATTAAAAATCTAGTACCTAGCTTGTTAAAAGAAAGTTATTTTACCTTATGACATATACATACGTAGGTATCCTTTTAAAATGTCGGCACACGTTCCTTCCTACTTTCTTCACACCCTTAAAAAGACTGAAAGTTGCAAGGTCAGCAACGCGAAAGCGATACTTCGGTTGTTGCAGGCGTATGTTAGAATGTGGATGTATGTCTGTATATGTAGGTATTAATATATATTTAATAACCAAGCTTTGGATATCAGGTTAGTTACTGTGAAGTATCTCCAATGAGTTATGTATGGGAATGGGTTTTGTGAAGAAAAGCACAGAAAGACAAGACTAAGCATTTATCAAGCTACCTCTATTCGTAAACCTAAGGTCTTCGTGGAGAAGTATGGAGAAATAAACTCCACGGCAACATACATTATCATAACAATATCAGTAATATTCCTAGTATAATACACATCAATTAACTTACATTATCATTGTAGAACATTAACACACACACTATAACTTTCAGCATCACACACTTGGAATCTCCATTACTATAATTACCACTAATCACCATCACCCACCTTAACTCTTAGAACTGTTACAGCATAAAGATCACGAATGTGGGGGTAGATCAATTTTTATAAACTTAAATCGTCCCCGTCCGTTAAAGATTGCCGCCATATTTGACCAATGACAGATCGGCATATTATATTGTAGCTAAATAACTAATAGGTAATAATTAGCAAATCCTATGTAGTAGAAACATTTTAAAACTCGATTAGATAATTTACATATAGCAAGTATTTATATGTAACCTTAATTTATTTTCATACATATTAGAACATCAACCGATTTCGTTCGGAAATCCGTTGTTGTAAATATATTTTCTATATTTTATAATTGTATATTACATAAAGCCTATGTATCATAATTATATAACACGTGCATGTCTGTTTTTCACCATTAATTAATAAAAAAAGATGATAAAGTCAATGTGATTTTGACAATGGTTCTAAATCAGAGGTATATTCATTATAAAAGATTGCACTAAAATACCTCTTGTCACCAGGTGACGCAGCTACCTTAGTAGGCTGGGGCACACAGGTCCATGTGTTGTTAGAAGTGGCAGATATGGCGCAGGAGAAGCTGGGCGTCAAGTGTGACGTCATCGACCTGCAGTCCATCCTGCCCTGGGATGAGGACACTGTTTGTAATGTGAGTATAACGCCTCTTTTACTCATAAAGTGCATACGACAGTGGCAACGTTCCTCGGTGCCATAGTGATCCATACAAATATAATGGTCGTAGATATTCACAGCTAAAAACAATTTAAGAGGCTATACAAAAGTATTATAATAAACTGGGCTAGGGGCTTCTTCTCTCTTAAAGAACTGTTAGACTACCTTCATCTATCTGTGCACCTTTGATATTTTAAGGATAAGTTTAATTTTTTTAATTCGGTTACGAAAAAGATGGATGGATTCTGAGGAAATTTATGCCAGGAAAATGATGATGCCTGACAGGGAAGAATGGAAGAAGAAATATAATATATCCTGCTTTGCACTATTTCTATGACATACCATTCTGAATGTGAATGCCAAAAAAGCAGATTGTGCTCCTAAAAAAGCTTATGCAAATTATCAATCTTTTGTTTTAGTCCGTCAAGAAAACCGGTCGCTGTCTGATCGCTCACGAAGCTCCTCTGACGTCAGGGTTCGGAGCTGAACTGGCTGCGACCATTCAGGTAAATGACATAACATCACGCCTGTCATCCTCGGAGGGAATGGCAAGGTTGTACCTAATAGTATACTCACTTTGCGCATTGCAATGGCGATTAATGTTAATTTTTTTTTTTAATCCTTGACCAGGTTATGGGACTTTTTTTATTCCACTGCAACTGAGCTCTAATGGAGGGTTATTTTTAATTTGCATCGATGATTTTGCCTCTCACACTTTGCTGCCTTATCTTGATTTTGATATTTCTGCCTACAGGAGGAATGCTTCCTGCACCTGGAAGCCCCGATCTCCCGCGTGGCTGGCTGGGACGCTCCCTTCCCGCACGTGTTCGAGCCGTTCTACCTGCCCGACAAGTGGCGATGCTTCCAGGCGCTCAAAGACACCCTGGAGTATTAATGATACAAAAAAATGTGAAAGATTCAAATAGGTGTTGATGCTATTATAAGATTAAATTTATTAAATGTATAATTTTTAATTTGTTTTATTTTGTGTTGAGGATAACATGTAATGTTGGGAGAGAGTTAATAGAAACAAATAATTTTACTTATCAATTTATTAAAAAATGAAAATCAATCCATAAAAATAACTAGATATTAAGAACAGTGAAGTTAGTAGAAATACTTAGAACAAAATGTCAATTTATACGAAATTAAACACATCTAGGTCTCCTCACGTTTGTGCTACCGCGTCGGAAAACTTACAATTATAAGAAAAATAAATCAAATGTGTGTATGTGTTGGATATATCCTATGAAACTTACATCCTACTTAAAACTAACATTTTTTTAAACAGTTTGTTCCAAAACATCAGTAAATTCAGTAACAAATATAAGCCTGTGAAACTTACAAACTTAAATCAAACAGTAGAAATTACATTTGAACCTTGTGATGTCAAATATTTACAACAATTCAAAAGTGCAGATTTAATTTCACATGCTTAAACTATTGAAAAACATTTCTCCTTTCAATCTAAGGCATAAGTTAAGACCAGCACCTTACTACAAGGAAAATAATCAGATCAGTGACTACAAAGTCGTAAAAAATTTAATTGACAAGTACAAGGATTTTAAGCTTTAGTACATGTAATGGGGCACAGCCCATTTTTGGGATATACATTTTATTATAATAAAATATAACACAGGTACAATATATTATTACAATCATTGACGTATTCAGGCAAGAAAGACTATTCAACAAACCAAATATTTAATGACTCTAATAACATTTCTTTCATGTAACCATTGCTTTACCAATCTAAGATTGCGTGTGAGTGGAAACAAAATACAAATGAAAAAAATATTATGCAGTACATTTATTATGAAAATATGTTAGAAAACGAAGGCCGATTATTTTGGGAGTCAATATGCATGCAATCTTTACAATTCGAAACATCCTATGCCATTGTCAAATCAATCCATCAGTTTCTAGACCAGAATGAATGAAATGCATCAAAATCAACTTGAGCTGCAGCAACAATCCTTGAAAGTTACTCGCAATAAATAAATGAAGCTTACAGATAAGAGTTCTGAAACTTCTGTAACACACAAGTATAACATTCCTGAAGTGCTGCTGCACTTGGTGGCCGGTGTCTAGTCGTCGCCCCAGCCGCTGCGCCGGGAGTGGCGCGCGAGCGTGAGGTAGGGTCCCACGGACGGCGAGTTGGGGAATCTCTGCATGTAGCGCTCCAGGCGCAAGTACTTGACGGTGATGAGGCGGCCCTCGTACCACCAGCCGTGCAAGCTGCGGTACACTACGCCCGCGTCCTGCGGCGACGCGCACTTCACGTATACGCAGCACGACGTCCTGTCGATGTCGATGTGCAGGATGTTGCAGTGTGTGTCGCATTTCTCCAAAATAGCGTCCTGAATCTTGACCCTCAATAAAGAGTTGTCGTCGTTTTTGTCGAACATGTGTCGTATTTTGAGGCAAGGTGTCGGGGAGACCACGAGGTTATTGACAGATCCTTCCTGTGTTTCAAAAGCTTGCCCTTGCCAAGAAGCGCTACGCTTTGGGCTGCTGTGGGGAGAAATCCATCTCCAGACGCGGCAGTCCTCTCCATCAACAGACTGTACCTCCATGCGCACTCTGCTCTCATTCCTTTGAATGAACTTCACAGCGGCATCCCAGACAGATGCCATTTTCTCCCTGTTTTGTGGTGAGATGAGCGTATCTCTCACATGGTCCACAGATATGTATGGTTCTCCACTATCCTCAGTCTCTTGAGATATCACATCAATAATTTGTTCCACCATAGAGTAGATCTCTTCACTTTTTCTTTTCTGATACATCACATAGTATTTGTAAGCTCTTTGGAGGCCTAGGCCTAGTAAAGTGAGGAGGGCAACAATAATAAGACTGGACCCAGCAGAGTATAAAGTGTTGATGAATAAGCATGACAAAGGTGTTGAGGGATCTGTGAGGGTGATAGCAACAGTGCCTTTAGTTCTTTGTTGGACAATCAAGTCAGTGGAGCTAATGGGAGAAAACTCTACATCTTTTGTGTAAAGACTTTTGAGTTGGACAACATTCAGTCCCCAACGTGGATTGTTTATCAGAAGGACTTGCAAGTTATTCAGATCTGTGCGACATTGGCTGACATCAGCAGTCTCTGCCTTGGCACTGGCAATGTCAATTATTTCCCGCTCAGTGAGATAAGGCAGAGTACCTGGTTGACCACATTTGTACGAAGCTATTCTAGTTGTCAACTCAGGATGTATAACTTTAAGGAGATCTTTAGCATAACTGACTTGTTCTTTAGGCACACAATTGATACCAGGCCTGTTGCCTGGTATGTTTAACTGACAGATGGGTATGACACTGTTCTGATCATCCGCCACTGACGTGATATCGTTTTTCTTAACTATATACATGAAAAATAAGCAAAAAAAAAAAAGTGCAACTAACACAACAAGAGCAAGAGACACAAGATTGTTCTTTAAAAATTTCTTGTCAGTAGCAGACTTATAGTCCACTACATCAGGCCTGTTCACTCCAGTGATATAAGATCTGCGTGGTATTACAGTACTTCCATTGTTTGTGTCTCGATCAAGAAAAGATGTGGTTTTAGGAGGATCTGACTTGAGCGAAGACAGACGCCTAGTAAAGTTACTTAAATATGGAGATTCTACCTCATCAATAGTAGAAGTAGATGGCTGATAAGTACTTGTTGTATAGTTTGAGCTATAGTTTGATGTGGGAATAATAGATGGACGGTCTGCCAATGAAGATGTCAAACCCAACCTTGAGCGTATTGAATTGAGATTGTCAGATGAAGTCATACCAGAAGAATATGTGGACGAGTAGTTAGTGGGTATGATGGATGCTCGAGAGAACACCGAGGTCTTTGGGGGGCTTGTGCTGACATCGACAGAGGGTAATGTGCTCGAGATATAGTCGCTCGACCTAGAATTGCTTCGAAAGGGACTGGACGTCTTTTTGTCGACATCTACGTCACTGTCCGAGCCAGTTTCATAGTCATCCGCGTCATTTGCTGCGTACGTGCGTTTGATAGTACGTGTGGTCACTGTTTCTACTTCTTCGCGCGTCCTTAAAGCGGGCTTTTCGTCATCAGACTCAGATCCCTTGTCGGAGTCGCGTTTAGCGGGAGAATCTTTTTTAGGAGGCGGGCGACGTGTTTTGTTGGCTGCGGGCGGCAACATCGCCCCGCCGGTCGTCGCCCGGCGGCCACGTTTCTCTTTAGCATTCGTAGTTGTGTCCAAATCGGACTCCTCGCCGCTCGAGTAGCGTGCGAGCGACCGCCTTGTATCGGCTTTGTTATCGACGCTAGTTCTAGGTTTGCTTTTGTTATCTAATACTAATTTCAACTTTTTCACCAACAACTTCCTTGTGGACGCCGTTATAGGCATTATAGGGAACCCATGCTCCGCTAGTTTCGTTCGCAGCTCCGCATCTGACATTGAATCGACTTGATCGGCCATTGTGAAGTCTGCAAGCACAATATTACAGGTTATTTACACATGCACTCACTAGAACACTGTTTATGTAACGCTATTAGTAATAGTTCACCTTATTTTCGAGATATGCACTGAAGAATTACGTCAAATTTATAATAAAATTCACCGGCGCGTCATGTCGCACGCACCGCGAAAGAACGTCGTTATTTAGTGTTGCCATGTATATTTTTAATTTACCACTAATTTTATTAGTCTAACGATCACTTTTCAAAATATTATGCAACATAATGACGTCACTTCTATTTATAGAAGCTTCCCTATGTATTTCATAACATATATAAATAAATAGATATTCATAATATTGTTGTTATGATAGTATGTACATTCGCCAGCACATCAATTTACCCGAATTTTTCAAATTGCCTATGCCTGTGCCAATCGAACGTTAACCTTTTTTTTTGTGATAAAGTGGAAAAGCTATTAAAGAAATTTGAGATTGTAGTTGCTTGATATGCTTGCGTTTGTACATATTTCCATCTCAATAACCACGTGTTAAGAAATACGCAGTATAACCTTGATTTGCCCCCATATTTATTAGTTGATTACTGTTTGATTTTCCCGTAAGTTTATTGCTTAAGCAAACGTATTACAGTATCAAGTTATGAATAACCTTCTTTTGAAAAGAATGATTAATGGAGCTAACTTTTATTGCTCTAGCAAATAACAAAGAGATTAATTGAGTGCCGAGAATTCCCGAAAAAAATAAATTTTCTGTTATAAAATATTGGATTCAGTTACATTCAATCGTTTTCCTCGCGTTATGATTCATATTATCGATGATACTGTACACGAGGAAAAAATGCTCACAATAAGTTATTCATAGATATGCCAGTCAGCTAGTAAATGAAAACTAGGTGGGACGATATTCGTTGAAAGGAATGTGTTTATGTCTATCAGCCAGACCCGGAAAAACTGTGTGTCAATATTTATTTGTTTATTTTGTTCCGTGAAGGAATCGAACCCACAATACGTAGCGCAGCAGTCTATCCTTAGCCACTGCGCCAACAGTGCCGTTATGATAGTAACGATACGGCAGTCGGCTCTCAATATTTTTTTATACTGGGTCCACAGAGAGTAGAAATTTATTTGAAGCGGACATTACAGTTTTAATTTTTTCTACTTTAAGGAACTCAATCAAGGTTTTAGCTGGGCAAACGGTCACTATTGCAATGTTACTGTAATTATTTGGTTTAGGTAAAGAAAAGAAAGAGAAACAAGAGAAATAAAACAACGTTCCTCGCACCACTTCATTTATTTGTTTCGCTTTAGACAATTACAATATACGGGAGTGCGACTAATAGTCAACTTAAAACTCTAACGATCTATGTAACTAATATTTAGTTTACAACTAAATATAACATTCACAGCACTTGAAAAAAAGTTGTAAAACAATAATATAGTTAAAAGTTTGGAACGCAACATTTATTTTGAAATATTTTAAGCACCCATCCCAAATATCTATTGTTAAACATCCATTACCACATATATCCTTGGTATTATATAATATGATACGCTTATAATAACATCTAAAATTTTCTGAAAACTGTACAACATTTTAATAAATTAGTTTGAATGTAATTAATATACATTCTTAAAAGAATTTAAGATATTACAATAATTCATTGTCGCCCATATTACACAAAATATAGGTACATAATACTAAGAAAATTGAAATAATCGATTTTGAGGCGAAGATGCCATTTTAGTCCCAGCTCTGAGGATAGGAGAAACAAAACTTATATTTTGTATCACTCAGCTATTCAACGACACGTACTCTCAGTTCAGGTTTTCAACCAATTTGTCATTCCATCACAATATATTTTCACAAAAAAGGTATACAATTTTGTATCCTCCCGGTACCTTAAACCGCTAAATAGGGCCCTGGCAGGCTACGAAGGAGATGGGAGACCTACATTTTTCTTCCTTTGGAATGATCAACAGAAGGTGAAGAATTGGGACCTATACAAAGAGTGGAAGGGCTTTTGCCCAGCAATGGGGCGGTCCAGCTAGCCATATTAACAATAATTTATGCAAAAAAATACTGGAAATTTTAAACTTTCAATAAATAAAATACTGTGACGTTGAAATCTAGATTTCTAAATAACTAAAAAATATTTTTTTTTTTAAAAGTACACATAAAATAGTTTTAAAGTACACTTATAAGCGCAGCATCGGATCGGTATCACATTGATCACATTTCAGACTTCATACTGAGACTATCAAACAGCACGAATGTAGGGTATCTTGATCTGGTGCAGTGCTTATAGTTATGCGTTGACCTTAACTCCACAAAGTAACACACACGTGTAACACATACGTGGATATTAATTTCAATAAAATGAAATTGGGTGCTCGACTATTTTGTATTAAAAATAAAAATAATAATAAAAAATACCTTGACGTGCACAGAATAAGATAAAATTCTTGTAAAGACATCGACTCCATACGCATAAAACCACAAAATTTAAATTTCAAAAGTTTTTTTTTATAGTTATGTATAACAATTTCAAAAATAGTCAAGTACCCGATTATTTTTTTAAGTTTTTTTTAATAGAGATTTACTATCACATACATTTACTTAAAAAATAGAATAAGGTAATATGAAATTTTCTATGACAATCCTATATTAATTTTGTCTGGTAAAAAACATAAACCACGCCATACATGTGGTTTGATAAAATTAGTATCGTATTTGGTATGTTTTACTTAGGTATAGTTTACTGGGGCGGTTTCCAGCCACCAAAGCCGACTTCCAGCTGTTTGGCCACCGCTAAACATAGCCTGTCTTGATTTGGCGCCGCTATTACCTGAAGAAATACGAGAAAACTTGTTAGAATAGTGCGAGACAGTATCATTTCGGAGTACCCAGAACTAGTACCTTTTACTGTCAAATTAATCGGTAATTTGTGTTTTTTTTTGTGTCAATGTCAAATCTTGAAATTAATATTTTAGTCGTTCAAATAGACCATTACAGTCAATATTGTGATAGATCGTCAATTTACACAAAAATATAATTTCTTCTTGTGGTATACATATATTTAATGTGCGACTGTGTGGAGTATCATATCGTTATAGATGACTATTGAGATGACGTTTAATGGAGAATTATGGAAGAAGATATGTTGCGCCGATACCAAATAAATAGGGATAAGAGCAGAAGAATGATTGACTTTCGAGATCCATCAGGAGAATCAACCAAGTTTGGCCAGCTTATCCAAGTTGACCTTGCATTCGAATAAAATAATTTCTTTCCCTACCTGTACCCCAACCGGCAGTCCTTTATACAGTCCCATGGGCACAGTCGTGGCTGGCATGCCGAGTATGTTGAAGGCCATCGTGTACATAACTCCTGAAGCTTTCAGGAACACCTGATTGTGATGGTGAGCTTGACCGATGAATACTGGGTAGATGAACACGCCGTTGTCGCCTAGGACTTTCTACAAAACATCAAGAAGGTAGTCAATATGGGGATGGCAATTTTTGAACTAATGGCGCTATTATAGTTAGTTCCAAACAATTCAAGTGACCTTTTAAAATTATTTTCTATTTAATTGACAAACTGTTCAAGTTTGAAGCACAGCTTAAAGATCGATCAAATTATTATGAAAGAAAGAAAAAATATTAATTAACACACACAGGACAGACCAAACAAAATTATATGAAGAAAAACAACAAAGGAAACAAAACTATATAAAAGAAAAACGAGAAAAACCAAAAATAAAGAATTTAGTCCTGTGCGAGGCAAAAGGCTGGTATCTCGGCATGCGCTGCGACATTTTTAAAATTATCACAGAGCTGGTTTATAATGCACACATCGCTACACAGCTCCTGTTTATCTTGGCTCTGTTTTGTATAACCTTTCCACGCAATGTATTGTTAGCTTATCTCTAAATACTTTTCTTAAAATGGTATTCATTTTACACAGACACGTTTTTTTTGTAAGTAATTTTTTGAAAATAATCATTTTGTAATATTTACCTGCATATGTGCACGTAGTTGATTTGCTTTTCCGTTATAATATCCTCTACGTGAGTCCGGAATGAACAAGTGACTTCTGTTTATAAGAGAAAAGCTCAGCCCTTGCAGTGATCGTGATCCACCTCCAAACATGTATTTTATAAGTTCAACAATCAAGCTTTTATCGCGCTAAAAAATAAACAATTTATTTTAAGACAATATTTTTTTTTTATCAGTGGAAATATTAGAAGAAAAAGTTTTGAGTTGAATTACCCCGAATTAAGGGAAAATAATTCATGTTCTTTGGTAACATTATAAAAAACGGAAGCGTTCCGTTTCGCGGCACTTACTTTCGGATTGGCGGGATCTTGCAAAAGATTTGGAATGTCCTTCATCGAAAAAAATACGGACACTGATATTTCAACTGAGTCCTCTAAATCTTTAAATTTTTCCTGTAAAATATAAGAAAATAATATTTAATTAACGTAAACTAAAAAAACATCTATTTTGATATATTTAAAATCTGAAATTAAGTCAAATCAGTACGTTAGAAGCGTAGACATAGAGCATGGACTTATACTAAAATGACCAAATTAATTTATAGTAAGACAGAACAATAATTGTATGACTTTATTCTATTATCTATTTCTTAAGATCAGTTTAAACATTTTTAATATCTTACAGAGAAGAGATAGATGGCTATAGAATTGTTTTTCTCTTTCTAGAAAGTAAGGCATTTTAGGTAGATAATGTTCAGTCCAGGCTCTATATCTATGGCTATAATGAACTGGCACTTTATGTTTTGGAGTATTGCAATTAATATAATATATTAATTGCAATACTCCAAAACATAAAGTGCCAGTACGCATTCGAGCTAAGTGTGTGATTTGGAATAAACGCGCCTAACTCTAGATTCCAAACCAAGCAGTTGCATGAGAAAAAAATTGCACGCCAATTGATCCGTGTGCAACTGTATTTTTTTTTTTTATTCACCGATCTAAATCATGTACAGAACCGAACTGTTAAATAAAATTGCCTTACACTTGTACTAAAGTAAGAAAAGTAATAAAATTGTATCATAAATCTCTTTTCTTCATTATAGCCATAGATATAGAGCCTGGACTGAACATTATCTACCTGAAATGCCTTACTTTCTAGAAAGAGAAAAACAATTCTATAGCCATCTAACATATTATGTAGTTACTACAAAGTATACGCAAGTATTTGCATACTATTCTAGGAAGATAAAATTATATTCCAAATTATAAGCTGTTACTTACACACTCTTGACTTTTGGTCTTGTATAGAATGGAAAGATGCGGGGTCTTTTGTACCTAAAGGTAACCTGGCCTATAGCCAAACGGTAAGCGATAATCGTTAACAATCAGCAGCACGCGAATACATTTTCAACTGTATACTCCCGCGCATAAAGTTGAAAATATAATAAATATGACAGACCGTTTTCATATGTTTCGTTCGCTACCGCTCAGCAGTCTTTAATAAATTTACAACTTTATGTGTTGGGGTATAGAGTTGAAAATGTATTAGCGAATGCTGAGCGTTTACGATTATTACTGCCGTTTGGCTATAGCCGCAGATATTTTGACAAGCGAACTTTTTTGTAGAAAGATGAGATAGTTTCTTACCTCACTAACTGTACATCCACATTCAGTTTCCAAGTATTTGACGGCATTGCGAATAGCATCTTTGATGCAGCGGTCCACTCGCAACAGCGCTACTGAATCCGTCGCTTCATACATGTAGTGGACCTGAGAAATATACAAGAAATGAATGAATGAATGATGATGATGATACAAGAAATGTATTGTGTTGTATTGTTCTGAAATAAAAGGTAAAATAAAAATAAATAAATAAATATTCCACAACTATCACACAACGCCATCTAGTCCCAAGCTAAGCAGAGCTTGTGTTATGGGTACTAGACAACTGATAAACATACTTATATATTTCTAAATACATACATATTATAGATAAATTACACCCAGACACAGAACAAATGATCGTGATCATCACACAAATATTTGTCCTGGGTGGGAATCGAACCCACGACCTCCGGCATAGCAGTCAGGGTCGCTAACCACTAGACCAACAGGCCTGTCAAAAGGAATTATGGAGTTTACTGAATAATTCAATTCAATTCAATTCAATATATTTATTTGTGAACATAGGTATATAATAGATGTTACATTCCATGCAGTCGATCACTATGCCTACCATTTAATGGTGTACAAATATTAATTAATTCTATTCAAATAATACATCAAAGAATATAATAAATTAATAACAGGGAAAGAGTCAATAGGAATGTCAAGAACAATATGAAATATAAATGAAATACTGTGGTTAAATGTCAATTTTAAAACTTGAAAACACGTCATTATTCGTAATGTCATAAAATGAAAACAATGAAAAACTTTATGTCAATGTCAATTACAAAATTCGTCAACCCAACAACATCACAATATAATATTATCATTCAAAAATTCCTCAATCGAATAATATGCTTTATCTATTAATAATTTAAATAGCATTTTTTTAAATAAATATAAAGTCTCTGCTGCCTTTACACATTTCGGAAGTTTGTTGTACAATTTAGGACCCATAGTGAAAATGCTTTTCTGAAACATTGCAGTTTTACTTGGAATTAAGTTTAACTTATCAGCTCTACGAAGGCTGCTGACCCGGGAATATTTTGACAGGTTGCGTCGAACGAAAAGAACACTTTCATAAATGTACATACATGGTAGGGTCAATATCTTTAAGTCTTTAAAATGAGGAGTACAGCTGTCAGTTTTTTGAAGATTGCATATAGCACGAACACACCGTTTCTGTGCAATGAATGCAGTTTCTTTTCCAGTCGCATTACCCCAAAACATGATTCCGTATCTTAAGCATGATGCGACTAGACCGTGATATGCAGTAAGTAGTGTCGATTTATTATCAGTATTTCGTAACTTTTTCAAAACATAAGAATATTGGTTCAGCTTATTACACACATTTTCAATTTGTATACCCCAAGCCAATGTATCTTCTATATGTGTATAAATAAATTGAAAATCTGTTTAGACCGTCAGTTAGAGTTTTGAAAAGTAATGGACAAATGTTTTTTGGTTTCTTTTAATCCATGAATATTGACAAAGATAAAATGCTTCTAAATTCGGGAGTGGGAGTTTGTGACGTCAGCGTCATAACGCCTGTTTATTATACCGACCGAGTGACGTTTTGTCATTTTTTGGAAGCGTTGTATCTTCTTTAATGTTGGTTTATGTAACAAAGGAAAAAATACGGGTCATATATTTTTTGATAATCTATGTAAAACATTCGCGACAGTAGATTACAGCTAAAAAGCTTATACACGTAAAGAAGCTATTGATGTAAATGTCACAAAAAAATTCGTCATTCTCCATTAAAAACTCTCTCCAGGCAGGTCGTTGTGTTTTTGGGTCTGTCTGACGGATGTTGTCAGGTTTCTATACACAGCATAAAGATAATAAAATTGTAATGTACTCAGTATTGGAACACAAGCCTCCTCTTTAATAAATAAACTAGTGCCAAGTGGGGGTTGGTTAATGTAACATGGCTTCGAATAATTGTTGGGTTTATAAAAGACGGCGGTTATATATATGTTACGGCTAAAGGTAGGTGTGAACCTAAACTTAAGATTAGCCGGCTAAACCTAGGTTTATCTTCGACGAAATGTTAATGTTAGTTTGTTCTATCTTTAGCCGGCTAAACTTAGGTGTAGCTGCAGGTCCTTGGCTAAAAATGAAGGAAATGGAATGGTCTTGCTTTCGCGGGGCGTCCACGCTTCCCAGCATGTCGACGGAGCCCCGCTTCGCGGGGCTCCTACTTCTGGGTGGTTTAAAAAAAAAATAACCACGAAGAGGATGGCGGGGTCTTTCAGACCCCGCCATCCTCTTCTAACCTAAATTGTCCGAGTCGGGGTGCCAGCGAGTCCCGAGCTCGCTTCGCTCGCTCATGTGTAATGAAAGTGATTATTTTTTAATAAAGTTTTCGTGTCAAAATAGTAAACATTATTACATTGTTTCCTTTTCCATTTCCTTCTACATTTTTAGCCAAGGACCTGCAGCTACACCTAAGTTTAGCCGGCTAAAGATAGAACAAACTAACATTAACATTTCGTCGAAGATAAACCTAGGTTTAGCCGGCTAATCTTAAGTTTAGGTTCACACCTACCTTTAGCCGTGACATATATAATACCGACCTACCAAAACTGGGGATTTTTTTTACTGGCGACACTGTTACTCAACTCATGTAGAAGATGCAAGATGCAAGATGCGATAGTGATTTAGCGTGACAAAAATAAGAAGTGTCCTTTCAATGTGATGAGCTGTGGCGTAGCAAGTACTCATTTGAACTGTTTCAAATAATTTTGGGGGGTCCTCGTGTTAAAATTAATAAAATAGCTACACGTCTTTTTGATTTTACTAAGGAAAACCCGATAGAGCTTTTTAAAAGTGGAACCTACATTGTGGCGCATGCAAAGTGAGCTCAAAAAATAGCAGATTTCTTGACTACTAATGATAAAAATTCTCATTTGATTTTTTCCAAATCTGATAAGGTGCCATTTTCCTTATACTTCAGTGGCCCCTTATCGTTGAAACAGATTGACAGGCCTGTTGGTCTAGTGGTTAGTGACCCTGACTGCTATGCCGTGGGTTCAATTCCCACCCAGGACAAATGTAGTGTGATGAGCACGATCATTTGTTCTGTGTCTGGGTGTAATTTATCTTTAATATGTATGTTTTTAGAAATTTATAAGTATGTTTATCAGTTGTCTAGTACCCATAACACAAGCTCTGCTTAGCTTGGGACTAGATGGCGTTGTGTGATAGTTGTAGAATATTTATTATTATTTTATTAGATATGGCGGTAGCTACGCCCCTATTAATGAAAGAAATGAGATGCCGCGATGATGCGATCCTGAAGAGTTTGTAATACAACCATCTTTATATTCCCCCTAGATCCTCCTAAAACTTAGTACCTTAACGTTCTTCATATCAACAGGTTCGTTCAGGTTGAGCTTGTTGTCAGTCCCGGCCATGATGTTCATGAGTAGCGTGAGGTCCTCGGCGCGGCGGGTCATGGGTCCCACGGTCAGGAACTTCGGGAAGTCCTCGTCGCTCAGCGTCGGGATGTGGCCTTCTATTGAGATTACACCTGGAATTGTGCAGAAGGGGAATTCAGAATACTGTTTTAAGATATCACGGTTTAATACTTAATGTTTTTAAGGCGATTGCAGCGTCGAAATATCTAGAGCTAAAATAATTCACATCACGGAAGATATCCTGTAAGTGACAGTATAATTTTGGTAATTATGAAGTTGGCTGTGTGTTCGTGGTCGCCACTCGAGAACTTTTCTTCCCCATCAGTTAACAGTTCTACAAGCAATGTGACCTGATCATTGCTACTTCAACTTGCAATATTTTAGAGTAATTTCGGTTACTCTGGTTCTTCGACGAATATCCTTTTTTCGGATTTTAATCACGCAAAAAATCAGGCATTGCTCGTTGAGTGAGTCCTAGTCTGTCTAAAAACTGCAGCAGTATTAGCAGAAAGAACTTAATAAGCTAGTAATGTTCCTCACCAGGCGTGGGTTTATGTCCGAAGACTCCGCAGAAGGCGGCCGGTAGTCTGATGGAGCCCGCGATGTCTGACGCCACGCTGAAGGGAGACGCTCCACACGCTAGCAGCGCCGCCTGGAATTAAGAGATTTATTTCATGATCATACAGCTCTTAATATTCAAAAGGATTTATTTGTGTTGGTACGGACATGCGATGAGGAGGGATGACACTCATGTTACTAAGAGAAAGACTAGACGGGTATGAATCTGGATGCATGGAGAGGAAGAAGAAGACCAAAGAAAAGGTGGATGGATTGGGTTTGGAATGATAAATTATTAAAGAAAAAGGAGTAGATGATGTCGTGTTGTCTAACAGGGGAAAATAGAACTAGAAAACGTGTGGCGCCACCTCTAATTATTGTCTAAGATAAGGGCAGGAAGATAATGATGATACATCATATCCTAGTGTTTTAGCTGAGTAGATGAAGTGGTGGAACAAGCTTTTCGGTTTTTCAGGTCTCTGTTTATCCGTTGGTGGCGGCTGTCATTTGCAGATTTTTTGCGAGTCGTTTCAGGTATTCACTGGCCCGAATCTCCCAGTTCCGTTTTATTCAGTGAGTACTGGGTTGTAGAAATGGGTAGATAACCAGTCGTTCCGTGTAAAATACTGTTATTAGTTGCATCCATCATAATCTGGATAACTTAACTCAACGGATGAAGGGAGATTTTGAGTATGTTTATCATCACAGTCACAATGTTTGATTGAAGACAATACAATGCTACAAATGGCGACAATCATGAGCTCTAAAAGGCGTAATATCAACAAACATTAAGTCATTGTCAACAATGATGTGTTGCGCAACTAACAAACATTCGAGTTGCCACTTAGCAAGTCTATAGGTGCGCAAATACTTGCGAGTGGCATTGAAAAGGGCTGCTGTAAGCTTGTGAATATTGCCAACATTCAGATAGAACACATAGATTTTCAATAATAGAGCTGAGTTTTCTTTGGAGGTTGGAATGCTTATAAAGGTCCACTTTTCTCCACGTCTTTTCACCACCTCGCAACATCGTCAAATATCTCCCTCAAGTATTGCCAAATCACCCTGTCGATGCTTCTCCTATTCTCGGAATAACTGAGTCAACACGTTTATAAGATTTTTCTGAGAAGAGTGATACATTGACATTGTAACAATCATCATCGTCAACTTAGTAAAGATTTAAGATTCTGAAACTTTAGCGCTTTTGAGTAAGTGTAGGTGTTGATGTCAGGATATTTTAGTAGCAGCGAATAATATGGTAAAAATATTAAGTTAACTAAAACTTTTACACCTTTTACTAGTCATTGCTTAGGTTTCATCTTTCAGACTCTGCGCAATGCCAGAAAAGAATTTAATATGCACGCAAAAAATAGCGTTATCCTAAAACAGGTCCTCAACCTCTTATCGGTATCGGAATTGTAGGACCGGACTTCAGACTCTGACAGCAAACTAGAGTAGGTCCCTAGGGGAATATGGTCATACACTCTTCAAGCATACTTAACACAACACTAACGTAGCGCAAGCGCCATCAGGACGTCATTTACAAGCGGCCATTAACAAATGGCGTCCTTTTGACGCTTGCGCTACGTTAGTATTGTGTTAAGTTTGTCTTAAGTGTGTGATTTCCCATCATACCTCGCGTCCCCGTCTTCTACACTGTTCCCCTACCTGTCAGAGTCTGATGTCCCAGACTGTCCACAATGCGTATATGTATGAAATTCTTTAAACATTTTATATTATACTGCACAGTTGCAAACCCAACATTGTAAACACCAACCAATTTACGTAAATTTTTCAACAGTCAGCATATTTAAGCTGATTCATCAGAACATCGGATTGTTGAAATTATGGACCCAAAATAAACATAAACAACAGTTTTATGAACGAAATTTTGCTAATAACACGTTCCCAAATTGGTTTCCAGACAAAGTAAACAAAATTATGGATTTTGGAGTAGTAACTTTCATAATCTCGTATCAGGAACTAGCCATCGCTTGCGGTTTCGCCCGCGTTTATGTCGTAAATGATCCCACAGAAATGACCCTGTGCTATTTCAGATAACTTATCCCTGTAACTAAATGCAATGTTTTTATCATTTGAAAACGTTGCCCCACTCTAAGAATTTCTCTTGCATCGTGCATGCGTTTACCGACTTTTAAACTCATATACACAAAAACCCAACCCCGGAATAGCTTCTTGTAGATCATAAAAATATTTGTTCCGTGCGGGAATAGGACCCGCGACACGCAGCGCGGAGGTCGATGGCTCAGCAACTGCGCTAACCATGTCGTCAAGTGGATAGTAATAACATTGTTGATTGGAAGAACATATTGCTTGTCGTTGGATTTCTTAATGGAAGCGTATAAAAAAGCAAGGAAAGGTCAGGCAGAGGTATACCTAATAGGGGTTGTTGTAAGTTCGCCACAAAATTAAATCCCCACGAAAAGAAAAAAAGTATGTAAAAATTAGCCAAAGGTTTTTTTTTCCTTTTTTTGACTATTGTTAATGCAACAATTAAATAATAAAACCAAACACAAAAAAAAAACACCGAAAACGAGGATACAATGTGGAATCTGAACAGAAAGTACTAGGAGAACAGGATCAATACTTTTTTTCGTGGGAATTATTTTTGTGGCGAACTTACAACCCCCTAATAGTACCTATTTCTACATTACCCAGATTTCACCAGTTATATTTAACATTGCGTCATACATTTATTTATAGGTAGTAGCATATAGTATGACTTCCATAATGGACATGACAAACATCAGTTAGGACTGTAACGGTGATGGAGGTGTGAATTGATATATTATGAGTACTGCCTTTGTACCCTTGACGTAGAAGTAACAAACAATAAAGAACCACATGTACCACAACATTAGGTATGTATTTACACCGAGGATTTCCGTATTTTACCTGCAACGTACTTGAAGTATTACGGCGTTTATTTTATGGAAAATGAAAAAGCATATTAAGTTTCATTCAGGAAAAAACTATTTCTCCCCAGAAAAAAACAACAATAACGTTCATAATGACGCCACATGTACGATTAGAATTGATTATCAAATTCTAAATTAAAGCGAGCACAAAAAAGAACGAACATAGAATATTAAAGAATTCGGTTAAAATTCTCTCTCACCTCACCCCCAGAAGACCCTCCAGGTGTTCTATTCAAGCAGTAGGGGTTGTTGGTAGTTCCCCTCAGCAGGTTGGTGGTCTCCCAGCCGAGGCACAGCTCGGGGGTGTTGGACACCAGCAGAGGGATGGCCCCCGCGCCCTTCACGAGGCGCACCACGCCACCGTCCGAGGTGGCGCGGCGACCTGCGTTCTCCAGGCATCCTACTGAGTTCGATAAGCCTGGAAGGAGTGTAGAATACACATTATTATTTATACCTATGTAATAGGCACCTATGGTGTCACTAATTTGTTATTTATTAATATCTAGGCACCTAAAAACCTTATTTTACAGTAGGTGTATTTTTTTTTTCTAAATAAAAAATCATTTGCAGATTTTTTTTTATAAATTTTATGTCTACAATGTCTATTTCTAAGACATTATCCTATCATACTTAGTAGACGAATAGAGATATTTTACACTTTTTTCAGATTTTCCTGAAAATCTTTTGTATTTTTAAGCGAAAAAGTTTTTATTATTATGTTTGCATGATGCAGATGTATTTTTGCAGAACTAACTACTAGTTTACTTTATTTCTTTTAATCCACAAATTCATGAACCACTCACCCGCAAGCGAACAGCTCTCCTTCACAGTAAACGGCACTCCTAACAGCGGCTTCTCCTTCACCAGGTTTTCGAAGGAGCCGTTCTGTTTGGCCTCCTGGATCTGTCGGTCAATACTCTTGGCATCCTCCGTGGCCGCCCGGTATCTCTCCTCTACCACGGCATTGATATATGGGTTCACCTCCTTCACGCGGTTTATGAAGATCGTTACCAGTTGCTCGCTGGTTATCTGCGAGAGAAATAAGGAAACAATTAATATTTATAATGAATTCCGTAGGTACTTTTGTACAGACGCCAGCAGGTCAAAGTACCCCAATCTGTCGAATGTACCAATCGAACGTTAATCTTCCACAATTGCGCTACGATTGAAAAACTGTTCAAGAAATTTGACAGGTCGTTGTAGGTTGATGTGCTGGTGTCTGTACATAACTCGTTTTATTTTACTCTGGATCTCCAGTCTAAGGTCGTTCAATGAGATTACAGACCTGATAGAAAAAAAAGCACCGATTCTTAATAGTCAATACTTAAACTCGGTGTTGTTAGGCAGAGGAAAAAACAATGTTGTACCTACCTAAATTCTTTGATGAACCAAAGTTCAGTACGAATTCTTTTTCTGTCAACGTGTTAAAAGCAATGGTACTTTAAGCATTACTTAATAGTTAAATTACCTATATAATACTATTGTAACAGCAGGAAAAGTAAACAGAATAAAGTCGTAAGTGCATTACAGGACAAGCCCTTGAATTTGTTCGCCTACAGTTCAAGGTACTACATCTGTAGTCAAATCAGGTGTTACGGAGAACACTGTATATCAACGTCAAATAAATGGCTTCGGCGTTTTATGTATTTGTAGTTTCTTTAATTTATGAATTTATCATGGCCCGAGAGCTGCACATGATTTTTGAGTAGATGTTTGAGGGACGCTGAACTTGTCCAATAGGTATTTCTTCAATTATCATTAAACACAGAAACGTAGACCTGGCTGAGAAGTAGAGGAATTAAACCAAGCCAGATTTTTTTAAAGATATGACTTTTTATGCAAAAAAGGTTCATTAAATTACATAGTTCCCAACATCAACTTGCCAAACGATAACTTAACAATTAAATGCTAAAGAGCCTCTGCTCAGCATAATGCCAGATGGCAACACAAAGTTTGCCACCTGACGTTGATTTTCAGCTGCAGCCCACACCTTTTTTTTTTTTTTTTTTTTACGTGGTAAAATCGTCAAATGAGTCCTCCCACCCAGGGCAGGGCGGGAGGGACTGTCAGACTTGTACTGACTAAAATCCACGGTGTCCTTCACGAGCCCTTTACGTACCGGGGTTACGGTGATGGGTAAGACCCGCGACCCCGGCAGGCTCTGGCCCTCTACAGGCCCCGTCAGTTTGCTGACACTCCTTGAGGCGCGCGTGGAACACAACGCGCCGTCGACCCGGGCATGGTCCATGGTCGGGCAGCGAGTCGCCCATTACTCGCTGCCCGCATGCCCGCGCCTACGGTGGCCGGAGATCGTCTGGCGACGTCCGTCGCCGTGGGCGTCTACCACTGCGGGTGGGTCGGATGGAGGACACTGTTCTCTCCCTCACGCGGCACGCCTCCTCCTTCGCGAGCATGACTGCTTCGCAGAAGGAGGCGACCGCTTCCCACTCCGTCTCGCCCCGCAGCATGGCCTCGACCAATGCCGGGCGCGAGAGGTCTCCGCCTATCGCCGTCGTGAGGACACGGCGGTGCTCTGCCCAAGCGGGGCAGTCCTGCACCGTATGCTCCACCGTGTCCTCAGGACGGTCCTCGCAGTGGTGACACCCAGGCGTTTCCTCCCTCCTTATCAGACACAGGAACCTCCCGAAACTTCAGTGTCCGGTGAGGACCTGCGTCATGCGGAAGGTAAGGACGCCGTGACGCCTATCCAGCCACTCCTCAAAGAGGGGTCTTACCGCCGCGATTGCGGCGTGCCCGGACCTCGGTTGCGACAGTCGCTCCCTCCATACTGCCCTGAGATCGCGCCGGAGCTCTTCCCGCCGCGCCTCGACCTGTCGAGGCAGCGGGGATTCGCCCCGGCGCTGCGCCTCCACGCGCCATTCGTAGACGCGCTGGAGGGCAGTCGCCTCCAGATCCCAGGGCAGCAATCCGGCAAGGAGGTTGGCCGATTCGCCGGCGATCGTGCGGTATCCTCGGACCATTCGGATTGCCATGACCCTCTGGTGCAGCCCACACCTACAGGAATTTCATCAATAAAATATAGCACCAATTAACCTTTATTTAATCAGCAGCAATATTAATTGCTCCATATTATTTCAACACTCGATTCAGTGGTTCCAATTTTACTGACAGTTTGTGTATCGAATAAAACGCATTTAACTGGAAAAATAAATACCTCTGTAATTGGATGAAGCGTAACTGGCGCAATTCAAATATAAATATCCGTATTTTTATATTGAAGCAAAATGAAAATATTTTCCTCTTAATTCGTTAAAAAATACGGTTCAATTTAGAGCATAACGTAGTATCACGCCTATTCCTCAAAGTTAGTAGAAGAGGTCTATCTTAGTCTGTCCTCAGTTTATTTGGTTTTCATAAGGCTCATGCCGATCGGTAATATTTTTTGGGCATCATCATCTACAATCGTTGAATAATGTTCAGTAGTTGGCTCGGCATTCTCCGGCAAGCTTTGGCCCTCTACAGGGGGGCCAGTCACTATGCTGACACTCCTTGAGGCGCGCGTGGAACACAACGCGTTGTCGACCCGGGCATGGTCCATGGTGGGACAGCGAGTCACCCATTACTCGCCGCCCGCATGCCCGTGCCTCCGGTGGTCGGAGAACGTCTGCCGACGTCTGTCGCCGTGGGCGCCCACCACTGCGGCTGGGTTGGAGGGAGAACGCTGTCCTCTCCCTCACCCGGCGCGCCACCTCCTTCGCTAGCATAACTGCTTCGAAGGAGACGACCGCCTCCCACTCCGTCTCGCCCCGCAGCATGGCCTCGACCAATGCCGGGCGCGAGAGGTCTCCACCTATCGCCGTAACGAGGGAGTCCTGCACCGTATGCTCCTCGCTGCCCGCCGCGCCGGGCGACTTCCGGCCTCGCATAACATAATTTTAATGAAATATAGGAGCGAAGCTTTTCCCGGTGCTCCTGGCTAACGGAAATTCTGCTGACCTAATGGAAATTCAATTAAAACTGTCACAACTAGTTATTACCGAGGGGTATCCATAGACATCACGCTCCGTTGACTGCCCATACTGCACAACTGTGTCAAACAACTGATAATAGACAGAAGAGACTGCAATTAACTAAAATTGCAGTCAGTTGCAGTTGTTGACACTTTATGGGCGTTTGTCAGGATGCGGCAAGTATGTCAATTGGTGTGCAGCAATAAAAGTGGACGGCTTGGAATTGAGCGATTAGGGTTTTAACAACAGACTATATTTTATGGTATCGCATTTGCGATTTTTATAAACTTGCTGAGGAATCGTTTGGTTTCGATAATTTACTATGAAATGCATAATTTATAAGGTAAAGTTTCGATATACCTACATCTACAAGGCGAAATATTTCAGGAGTGTGTGGGATAGCCATATGCGAATGCGAATACCGAGGCCGATTTTAACGAAACTAAAACTATTTTACTGGATCTTTGAAAAATTGTTAACTAGGAACAGAAACCGTTGTTTTGAAAAAAAGCCAGCCATATCCGACGTGGCCTGCCGCGAACTCGCCTCACTGTTACAGGGCATCAATTCTAGTTGGAGCTGGAAGGAGGACGCTGGGACAAAGAAGGCTTTTTTTTATCGTGGTAAAAGGCTAGTAAAATAAAATATTGAGCACTTACTTCACCATTCCTAACAGCAGCTGCTAACTCGACAGCACTCTTGCGCAGCACGGGGTTGGTCGCAGGCGGCAGGCGCCGATTGTCGCGCGCACGGAACCAGAACAGCGGCGCCAGTAAGAAGTTGAGCAGGCGCAGGATTATACCCACCAGCTGAACTCCTACCTCCATCCTAGGGGAAGAAGGAGTTTTATTAGAAATTCTTTTTTGTAAAACTGCATTTAATTTTGACTGCTAGAAATGTGTGTTGCGTGATAATTAGGAGCTGGTCTCATAAAATATAGGATGTTCACGGACTACTTAATTGTCTTTTTTAAGAATTGAAAAAGTGATGTAGAACAGGGACTGATGGAAAGAATACCTACAGGCTGCAAAGTATCTTGAGATTTTGCATTTTCTCGACTAAGTTTTCGAGATTGCTCATTTACGTTTTAAACATTAGTTCTTTAAGGGTGATATGATATTTGTAACGCACGATCCTAGTACTGGCACTGACTGCATGCATAAAACGATAATTTCGAAGTTATCTTACTTGTATCAAACAGTAAGGTGGCCTATGTTCCAGCTGTGAGACCTTTAAACACTGGTTATGCCTTACAAATTAGTAGAATTCCCACGTTTCTATTCGACCCCATCCGTCGATCTTAGCCTTATTCATCTACGACTACTTCATATAATGATTGACATCCTTCAACTTCCGTGTTCCTTCAGTTCGGTCGTGACCATTAGCACCATGAGTAGCCTTTGGTTCATAGTTTATCCTGTTGTACATTGCGGATGTTTCTCCTATGCAAATCTTAGTCACTCAAGTGTCCTTATTAGAAAACAAATATCTCATTAGCTATGTATAGTAGCAAATAGCGTGTAGTGTAGGTACGAGTACTTAACATTTTTAGATTCCAAAAGATTTTCGTTCTTCCAAACGAAAAACTGTGAATAGACTAAGTAAAAGATAACATGGATAGAAAAAAGGTGAAAAAAGGTAGTCATTCCAGCCATATCAGCTAGCAAAGACCAAAGACACGATAGTTAAATAAAAGAAAAATACAAAAAACGAGTATTATATGGCAAGAACGGTAATAGATTCTAAGTTGCTTGAGAACGGCGCGAATCCCATACACATTAGAATAACCAGAAGAGAGAACTTTAAAGAGAATGCGTTCGGAAACAAATGCGGGCGGAGAGCTTCATTCCTTTGCTGTGCGCATATTAAAATACGTTTGGAAACGCTTAGTGTCTTATGACTTCATGGAATGGCAACAAGGTAGGGATGAAAACTTGTCGTATGTTTAAATGGATGTGCAATAATAAAAGGGGGCCGGTTAATGTTGCATGTTAAGTAATACTCATTCATATCTAAATTTTAGGTACCTCGTTATTACGTCTCAAACACACCTCACATTTATCATTTCAGATTCTTGACGATTCAATCCTTGAAACCGTTCCATATTGCAATGCTCATTAAAAACTATAATTTATACGATGGGCCGAATAGATTGCTCTTCGAATCCCATGTGACACGAATCGTGATTCAAAAGGCAATGTTTTGTACGTACTTTTGTACAATTTGTGTTCAAAAGTTTTCCAATGTTGATGCGTTGAGTGTTTGGCGTATTTTGTATTCTTGTCACGATGACAGATGATTATTGACCATTGAGAATGGTCTGTTAGTTTGTGATTGGGACGCGATAGAGGGAGGTTGCAGTCAAGGATAAATTTTATGACAGACTAGCTTATAATCACGACTTCACCCGAATAAATTTGTGCAATTGTGGTACAGGAGGCCACCGTAGGCGCGGCATGCGGACGGCGAGTAATGGGCGACTCGCTGTTCGATCATGAACCATACCCAGGTCGAAGCCGCGTCGTTTTCTACATGCGCCTCTAAGAGCTGTCAGCAATATGACGGGGATCCCCCTTGAGAGGGCCAAAGCCTGCAGGGGTCGTGAGACTATCGGGTAACCGGAAACGTACAGGGCTATTGAAGGACACCGTTGATTTTAGTCAGTACGAGTCTGACAGTATGGGTGGGAGGACTCATTTGATGATTTTACCATGTAAAAAAGGCGAGACAGCACTACTTTAACTGTTGCTGCCTGGTTCGAAATATAAGCTCATAATAATATAAGTACCTACTATACCTAGATAATAATTATATGAAAATTAGTAGTGTTGCAGCGCACTACTGCTTGCTGGCGAGATCTGAGTCATTTTATATAAAGGCGCTGATAAACTTGAGCATTCACTTGTAATGAGCATGAAAAGCAAACGAGAACGTTTAAGCGAGCATTCTAATGAGCAATCTGGCGAGCTTTTTGCCGAGCCAACTACGAGTATCAAGTCTGACAGCTTCATTCATCTTTAAATTGTTGACGACCATCGAGTGAGTGCTCAATCCTATCATCTCCATCACATCATTTAGTATAATGTAGCTATTGCAGATGATGACAATTAAAAAATATTTACTTTCTAGGTTTAATGGAGTTGTGTTTTGTTGATTTTACTTTAAGTATCGTCCTCGAGTAAGCTCTTACAATATGTACAGTTGACTATGTAGTACCTACTTGATATTCCTTAGTTCAATGTGTGAATAACACACATTGTATGTATCTTTAAATGATTATACATAAGGATAAGTATAATGGAACCAATAAATCAGCACCTACTTACTTCAATGCAAGGATTTTTCCCTCTTTAAGCATATGAACCTAATTGTAAAGGCATTTCGAAAGATTTGGTAGTCCTGTGTAATAGGGGGCGGCCTATTGCCATTAATTGGGCATTGGATGGAACGAGGAACTCACATCCTCCTTGTTTTAGCAAAGTCCGTTAAAAAGACTACTTGAACAGCAGTTGTGCTTGCGACCACTCGATCACTAGACGAGGCAGGCATTTATTTATTTAGCTTTTAGGCAGACAAAACTAACGCAGTGGCTCACATTAGCCCTAGATCGAAAAAGTTGGGTCGACGCAAGTTGTGTTCCACGCGCGCCTCAAGGAGTGTCAGCATAATGACGGGGCCTCCTGTAGAGGGCCAAAGCCTGCCGGGGTCGCGGGGCTCACGAATTACCGTGACCACGGTGCGTAAAAGGCTATCGAAGGACACCGTGGATTTTAGTCTGTACGAGTCTGACAGTCCCTCCCGCTCTGCCCGGTGTGGGAGGACTCATGTGATGATTCGACCACGTTAAAAAAAAAAAAACGACTGGTTGCATTCTGGGAGTGCCGGCAGAAGTGAAAACTTGAATAGTAATAAACACACACGAACATTCGCGCAAGCGCCCTGCGCCGTCTTACGAATTTTCGATCAGGTCATGTGTCCTGACGTGACTTTAACATTTTTTTCCCATTCCAAAAAAAGTGCACAACGCCGCTAAAAAAGTTTTCACTTCAAAAATATCGAAAAAGTTGGAAGAGGCCTTTGCAGTGGGATGACACAGGCTGACAGTATTACCTACTTGATATTCCTTAAAATAATATAATATTTAACAGTATTTAGCTTTATACTTATTCAATTCTGGACTCTTTGAAATATACAAATGTGTGTTAAGAGAGCTGTAACCGTCAAAAGCAGTCCCGTATTTATAAACAACCGGTGCCTGAAAGTAAGAAACTACTTTCACATAACTGAAACTCAGTTTAACTTAGATACTAATGATAATATTGCGTTAAGGATAATTTTTCATTCAAATGGTAAGAGAGACAGTTTTAATCAAGCTATTGGTAGATACAATTTAAGGTTTAATTAAACCTCAACCCTCTAATGCTGATCATCATTTATAACTACGATTTTCTTAATAAGTTTCTAGTCATGGCATCGCTTCTCTTGCACGAGATTGTGAGTTCACAACCGGGGAAGTACAAATGTCTCTTTTTAATGCATTTGTACTTTTCTGAGTTTCTCTAAGATGTCACTGGTGAATAAATACATCGGAAGGAAACCTGATAGTGCACCCAATGTAAGTCTAAAACTTTATATCAGAGGCACCCTAGTCAACTCTTACACCAGGGAGCTGCCACATCTTCACACAGACTAGAAAACCTATAACAGAAACCCTGAAACGGCGACAAAAGTAGCGTCGCGTCAACCAACCAAATTCACGAATTCCGATTTGAACACACCCAATAAAAATTAACCAGGTGTTATTTTCACCTGGTATCGACTACCTATGGCGCCGATAAGAATACTCAAACTGTAAGTAACCCCTGAACCAGCACATTTATTTCAATTGGAAATCCATTGTATTCTAGACTTTTTATGATCGATTCAAAGCAATTTATATGCAACTGATATGGCCTTGGCAATAGCAAGTATTTTGCAAGTCAAGTTCACAGTCGTGCGCAAACGACGAGTTACATCATACACGTTGTTTATAACTTGTTAACTGTATGCTTGAGTTTATTTGTCTTTCAATTTGTGAACAGTTTTATGTATCATGCTCGTTATTCTGAAGAATTATTGTAGATACACCTTCTTCTTTTTCTTCAGACTCAACTATCTTGGCGTGCGGTTTCTTCAGGTATTTTCACTCGTCAAGATATTGAGCTCAGAGTATGCCAACTTAAACTAAACTAATAAAACCAGCAAAAGAACCGCAAAGAAATAAAGCTACAATTCAACGTGTTTAAGGCGTTTTTTTTTTTCACACGTATTTGATCTATCGAGTTCCCGAGGCGTTGAGTTTTTTTCAAATCTCTATACAAACTCAATAATTTCTGAATAAAGAATTCCCAAGCAAAAATCTTTGTTCACGACTCTTTTCACATCGTTCTTCTAGCGCATCTGTGGTCTTCCTTTGACTCCCCATTTCTTCGAGAGTCTTAGCGTACCAAGATACCTTGGTAGTCTTCTTCTCTCAATTCCTATTGATTTAAAACGTGTTAGCCTAAATGCCGTAAAAGAAGAATCTTCATCTTCTAGAAGATGTCCACTGCTTTTAGAGAAATCCGCATTCAAAACTTTGTATAGTATATACTCCTGATTCGACTGCTCGACAGTAGACTGAATTAATGCCATGTTGATGACAATAACTTCGTCCCCTATATCATTAAACTCGAGTGCTTTATGCACTTATTCATAACTGCGTCAGGTTCGCAGACGCGGTGTTCCGGTATCTTTGACAATTTTATTAAGTTCTAGACTAGTTAAGGCCTCAATCAACGGAGCAATAAAATTCACACTACTACATTGAACGGAGTCACGAAAACTTTATGAATAAAGTTGTTTATCACCTTTGTACACACACATTGCTTCTCTAGCTACCTTTCGAAGTTTTGCTAAATTATGGTCTATTAAAATGGCGTTTACTTCCATTGCTAGCAAAACAGTCAAATATAATTTGATTTAGTTGAAATAAACTACGATTTACCAATAAATATTGAACACTTAAAAAAAAGTTCTCTTCAGTAAAAATAAACAGTTTTCTATACACAGCCAAGCAGTGGCAATAAAGGGTTTCTGCAAAGAAGCACCTGGAAATCTTGCAAGCTCTTAAGACGAGTCCCTATTGAAATTGTTGGAATGAAAATCTCACAAAACTCTGGAATATAACTGAGAATTTTACTCACTAAAGCTTTTTAAAGAAACTCCCATTTCTAAGGAGAATTCCAGAAGGATTTTCCTTTAAAATACAGATTCTTACGAATATTATAAATGCGAAAGTGAGTCCGTTTGTTTAGAAGAACCGGTTTTCGTGAATTTTGCACAGACATAGATGGGACACACCCTGGTTATTCCTAGGCTATTTATTTTTTTGCACAAACGCTGTAGCGGGCGAAATGGTGGGGGGAGGGTTAAAATCTTTGTGATAGTTTTTTCGTGCATTCATTATTCATTCAAGCGATATAAAATGTCCGTCGTCAAAATCTGTTTGAAATGTATAACAAATTGATAATGACACAATTAATTAAAGCATCAATATGCATTATGCAATTAATTTGAGCCCGTGAACAATGCGGCACGTATGTTCGACAGGCCGTATGTGTACAAACACTATACAACACTTGAAGCCGCTATTCGGCTCAGCCACGACCTACACGTTCAAGCGAAACGCGTGTAGTGACTGTCACTGCGCAGAAAACTGATGAAAGTAATTGCTTATGTTACTGGTAAGCGCTTGATCGAGTGATCTTTCTTTATCTATGCAGAAGAGTCGACACACGACGGAGAGCAAGCGAGGATCGCCGAGCTTAGACTAGACGATCGCAACGAAATACAAAGTGTATCTAATTTGTAGTCGTACTGTTCGGAGTGTATCTGAGAGTATATGACGATATAACTCTCGCGAAAGGACAGTGATGCGAGCACTTGAGGCTTGACGTCGCATCGCCTGAGGTTGTAAACGAGCCTACTACGAAAAGTTATGCGAGGCAATACCCTAGAGCCTATTGTACGAATGACATACACAAGCAAATTGCTCATCTATTGTGGAGGGTAGACAGGATGTTTGTGTTTAGTCTAGTAAAGCACTTATGCAGGTGACTGCAGCACTGTTTAATCTACTTCCAATTAATTGGCTACCTACTGTCATATCTACCATATGGTACTACAAAAACAGCAACAGTGAAGAGAACATCGTGTGGTACTGGGGAAATTGTCATATTTGGATGGCGCAGCAGTGGCTTAACGATTGGTTCTTGGTCTAAAGGTATAGCTGTTCATGGGTTTTTATGTTCGTAGGTAAATGTAAATCACGATACAAAAGAAATTTCGGGTGGAGAAAAAACTTCCTCTCACAAAGTGGAGCCATGAGCTAGGTTCAATCAAGAATAGTTCCTTCTAGATAAACGTGCTTCACCGTCGACCACATCATACTATTTGCTTAATATCAGGCGAGATAGTGGTCAAACGCCAGTCGTTAAAATAAAGATTACTGGCCACATTAAGTCTCTGGAAAACTGATCATGTGTTCATGTCCATAATATGCCATTACAAACAGCTTGTTTTCTATCATTAGTTGTTGCCATCAATTGTCTATTGTTAGTATACATAACAAGGAACGTTATTTTATAAACTATCCATTTATTCTAATGGAATGATCGAGATCGGACAAACAATGCAACTTGTTACTTCTGAGAGTAAATTGGTTTTTTAAAATAAAACATTGCCATTATCCTAGTAAATATTCATATTAACTTTCGCCGTGGTCAGTATTGATATTGCATCTAACAGAAAAAGAAATGGTGAGATAGGCAGACGAATTTAGCATCACCAGGGGTATATCATGGACAAGTCTTGCACAGGAACGTGACGCTTGGCACAAGCAAAGAGAGACTTATATCCAGTAGATGAGATCAGACTGATGATGGTGATGATGATAACATTGTGACACAGTGCGTGAAATTCTCTGACTGATATTTTATGAGAAAAAGCATTCAACAATGAATAGGTTACTTTTAGGCGTGCTTCATCGTCGACCACATCTTCACTTACTATCACGCGATATAATGGTCAAACGTGAGCCTATAAGCATAATAAGCTAGCTCTATTTATGGAATAAACTAATACCTCTTATATAATTGTCCGTACGTCACTAGGTTCCATAAGAGAAGTCTGACGTCGGCGTCGGTATAATGGGCGAGTATTAAACAATCTTCCTCCGGATAAACTTATGTGACAGAAACATATAGCATTTAATAAAGAACAACTCTAATCCAGAAGCCGCTTCTACAAAGCAAAAAGAAGTTAAGAGTCCAATTGAGGGATGACTCGCAATTTCCCTCGTGGAGAAGTGTCTTCAACAAAATAACTTCTAATAAAAAATTGAAAAAGGCTAAGTCATTTTTATCAATCCGCACTGGGACAGCATGATAGATTAATGCTTAGTCAATTTAATAAAGAAGAGCCTAAATTTCAGCAGTGGGAACATTATAGGTCCAATAACATGTTTCAACCAAGATACAAGATCTAATAAAGATTGTCTTTACACAACCCAAAATGCTAATAATCGAATTGTAAATACAAGGTTGGCAGCGACCTCAGTAGTCAGTAGCGTACGTGATACTGACCCGAAATGGCGAAATTACCCTAGATTGGATAGTTTACAGCAGTAGCTTTAATGCCTTGGAGCTCGCTGATCTAATCTTGATGTAGAACAAGAGCGCATTGTCGTTCCGTGCGGGTAGTTCAATAAAGACAATCATGTAATTAATGACACTTGGACTAGCACGAGAAGGAAATTAGGGTCGAAATTCGCAAGTGTGCAATGCAGTGCGCCCACGACAGTTCGAAGTTCTAAAACAAAGATTGAATGCAAAAATACAAGAGATTTAGTCAAGACTGCTTGCATGGATAACAGAGAAATGTTCATTATTTATTCATATTTAGCCGTAAAGCAATTAATTTATATAGGACGAAATATTGACAATGAGATAACGAGATGATGATGATGTTGACGAAATGACAAAATTTAATGACAAAGGATGAAAATGGACTTCAGAAAGTGAATTTAGAAATACGAATAAGGTAACTAACTACAAAATAGACCTTGTATTGCAAGTGCAGATTGTCCAGGCTAGTGTGCCAGACGATAACAGATTGGTACAACAATTTACGGGAAGTTCGACAATTGAGCACATTTGTAACGCGCCTGCAACAAATGGATCAGACCTTTTGTTCGGAGCAGAGTCTATTACTTCACAAAATGCTGGTCCTAATAGAAAGATTGGCGAAGGCTGACAATGAACGTGATATTTTAATGAAATACTACAATAGTTTTATAAGTACTAGAAGTGATGCGATAAGTGAATACTGTATCCTACCTTTTATGAAACAAAAAGTATTTTTCTTGTTACATTTCTTTTCTAATTATATGACTTGTTTAAAATAATTATGTCTGCTAAAATATTTTGTTCCACGTTATTACCGGATTCACGTAGTTCAAGTTCACTGTGTTAAATTATTGTATACAATCAATCAATTTAATATAATTTATAAGTGTTTACCTAATTGTTTTTATGTTACCGTACGGTTTTATGTACCTTTACATTAAATTCATCATGCCATCGCAAATACGTACTGGCGCAAACTGATTCTTTCAATTTCTTTGGTTTTATAGCGACTAGTTCTATTATCACTCATTAATTTCGATTTGCACCCAGACTAAGCTAGGGCTATGAATAATTACAGCAAATATTCGACCAAATAGTACTTAGTATTCTACGACTTCATATTTGGACGAAATTCGTTGTGGTTCCAGATTTTCAATTCCCGCCATTTGTAGGCGTGCCGTCCTCTCAACCGCAGGTCTAGAGCAACAAGTGTGATCGATACGATGTCGTCAACCTTCCGTAAAACAGACGGCCATGTTTACCTCCAGGGCGTTCGCCTTTCAAAACGCCTTGCCAGATGAAAAGTGGAGCCCGAAATGTATTAAAAGTGTCAAAGCTGTTCCTTGTTTCGGGACTTCTTCTACCGTTATCATTTTTCTCCTAGATTTGAGTAAGAAGCTTGCACGAAAAAAGTCGGGTGCTGTTTGTTTTTTCGCAGACAAATGGATTGCGAAATTGACCTTTCATTTTAGGTAAGGTATTTGTTTGTTTGGACAGTCTATAGTTTTTGTGACAGATGAAAAAATATCAAAGGGTTTGTTGGTTCCGAATGAAGTATTTTGAGCAAATTCGTGGAGCTTCAACTTTTTTTCTAGCTCTAATTAATGCAAATGAAATAAACAAACATATTGTGGAGTTAGGTACCGTTAAGCTGCTCCAAAAAGCTGGCTCGGAGCCAGCGAGTTATCTACGTCCATCAGCTAAAGGTCATCCCAAATGTTTCAGGTCAGTGACGGGCAAAAGGCTTATCGTCACCAACGCTGGCGAGCATTCAGTTATAGAGGGTTACTGGATATACCAACGAAGCAGCAAATGTACTTTTGTTTTAAAACAAGATGATTCCCAATAACGAACTGTTCGTGGAATTTGAAAATGTTGACGAATGTTATGGAGACAAAAGTTACATAATGAAAATGGCTTTTTCGGAAGGATTGTGCAATCGTTTTAGCTATGATTGATGGACACTTAAAAATCTTGAAGCAAATATGTCATTCTGTCCAATCTGAAATAACAACCCACTTATGAACTGTTTGCTATCGATTTGGTAAATATAAGTTTGTAACTTCTCATTCACTTATAGAACGTATAATTTCTAGTCTATTAACGACACGTCTATTTGACCTAAAACGCAAATTATAGCTTTTATAAACGAAAGCTAGGCTTGGCTGATGAAATGGAAACGCACAACATGCTATCAGCAAAATAATTGCATGAAGAAACAGTAAACCGACTGTTCTATTTTCCGTAGACGATAGCCGCACTTATAATAACAATTATAAGAATGAAAATTGCATAAAAATAAGGGAGCATTAGAGACTATCTAGCATAATTAGGGGTGCTGTGGAGCGTGTTATCTTAATACCGTAACGAGGTATATTGAGCAAGAAAACTTATACTTCATAAAGGTGCCCCAGGACGTTGGATATCTTTGCAGTAATCAACTTTGATCATGAGTACGAGTATGTACATAGCTTTTGTTTTGCAGTTGGGTAGACAAGAAAGGTGTGCCTTTGGAAAATTAGGAAGAAAAGTATAACTTTCGGGAATTGGAAATGAAGTTTGAAGAGTTTTACCACAGCCTGAGGCTTACTTGTATTAAATCTTTGAAGGAAGGGTAGTAAGATCTTATTGGAGGAAAAAATAAAATTTAATCAATTTATGGGTGCATTTTTTTATTGATGGTCTGTGTGACTATAGCTTATAAAAATAAGGCTGTATAAGATTATCGAAGCTAGATAATTTGATCGGACGGCAAAGAGATAGAAAGAACATACTTCAGTATTCTTACATGAAATGAAACACAGGCATCGCCTCTGAATCTGAGAGATGAAGTGGACTGTGTGTGTGAAGTGGATTCACCGTATGGGTTCTGTGCTGACTGGAAAATGTCACATAAATAAGACAAGTAAAAAATGTTTGATATAGATTTTTTTATTATTTAAGATGGGGTTTGCTCTTGAATCTAGTCTAGGTCAGAGGTGACATCCAATCCTTATTCGTTATGAAAGACGTTCGGAAACGCTTAGTGCGAATTGGTCGTAATTTCAAAATCATCATTATTCCACTAAATCTGAATGACTCTCATAAAATAAAATAAATAGACCTGCAAAATAGGAAGTACCTGTGCAGAAACCTGAATCAATAAACTCGGAGATACCATACATGACTATTGACAGAACAGGTACAACTATGTGCGAAAAATAGAACCTCATAATTATATTATCATCACACTGGTATTAAACGGTGTCTATGCCTACATATATGTAAATATTTTCAAAGGCATTGATTATCAATTAACACGAATATTTATACGTGATTTTTTTTAATGTATTATCATCAAGGATATCAAAACATTTAAATTATCGATCCAAAACTAAAAATGAGGAGCTCGTGGTTAAATAAATACAGCCGCACAGGCCGATCTTCCGGGTTAAGCCGCGCTTGCCGAGGTTGGTCTGTGGTTGGGTGACCATCTGTCATAGCGAGTTTCCTCCGTGCCTTGGATCGCACGTAAAGCCGTTGGTCCCGGTTGTCATTTGAAGATCTTTGACAGTCGTTACTGTTAGTCAGAAGCTCTAAAGTCTGACAACCAGTCCTATCATGGGATATCGTATTACCCAGTTACTGGGTTGTGGAGGTCCGACAGGCAGTCGCTCCATGTAAAATACTGATATCCAGCTGAATCTGGTTTGACTGGAAGCCGACCCCAATATAGTTGGGGAAAGGCTAGGCAGATGATGATCCAAAACTAAAAATAAACCTTATTTATTACATATATAGAACCTTTTTTTAACAGAATATCTGACATTTAGAAACCACCAACACCAGCAAGAATGAACATCTATGAAGATTATTATAATTCATACATGGGGTCCCTAAAAGTTTGGAGCAAATCGAATAGGGGCGTGGGAGAGATCATTTCCAACCTTTACGTCTGAGATACGGATAAAAATAGCACCGTATACGATATATGAACTCGTATACGGTTCTATTTTTATAGGTTCAAAAGTTATGACTACTTTTCTTGAAAAGTTACACACTTTTTAAAAAAAATCATGAAATGAGTCAACCCAGGCCTCTCGCGCTCGGCATTGGAGACCATGCTGCGGGGCGAGACGGAGTGGGAAGCAGTCGCCTCCTTCTGCGAAGCAGTCATGCCATTGAAGGATGAGGCGGGCCGCGTGAGACAAAGGATAGCGTCCTCCTTCCACCCCAGCTGTAGTGGTAGACGCCCACGGCGACGGGCGTCGCCAGACGATCTCCGGCCACCGTAGGCGCGGGCATGCGGGCAGCGAGTGATTGGCAACTTGTTATACGACCATGGACCATGCCCGGGTCGACGGCACGTTGTGTTCCACGCGTGCCTCAAAGAGTGTCAGCAGAGTGACGGTGCCCCCCTCTAGAGGGCCAAGGCTTGCCGGGGTCGCGGGACTGTACGAATTCACCGTACAGTCACGCGACTGTACGGACACCGTGGTTTTTAGTCAGTACGAGTCTGACAGTCCCTCCCGCCATGCCCTGGGTGAGAGGACTCATTTGATGATTTTACCACGATAAAAAAAAAAAAAAAAAGTCAGGGAGGTGAATTCCCTCCCTGACTTGGGGAGTTTTCGAAAATATCGGAAAATAGATCTTGTAGGCATGACTTGAAATGTGCAGATGGCGTCTACAGCAGGTCAACCTACCCGAATCTATAAAATTTTACCAATTTAACATTAACGTTGATGTGCTGGCGGCTGTACATTTACTCTTTTAGAAGTATTTAACTAAATCTTTCTGCAATTTTGGTAAAAGAGCGTCAAGTTGAATCAATAACAACTGAAATTGAAAGTTTATGTACTAGCTTCCGCCCGCGACTCCGTCCGCGCGGATGTCGGTCTTCGCGTGGATGGTTTATTTCCCCATTTTGAGTAACTCAGACAATGACATCTTATAAATATTACGGCGCTGAATCCACTGCGGGTAATGCAACGTGTGTTCGCGGTTCTACAGAACAACGTCTATGAATAAAACTGAAAATTTGATTTTTTTTCTAAGTATTTTTCCAGGATAAAAAGTATCCTATGTTATGCCCAGGATAATAAGGAATAATTATACCAAGTTTCATCGAAATCGAACCGTTAATTTTCACGTGATGCCTGCACAAACAGACAGACAGACAGACAGACAAAAATTTTTTTAATCATATATTTGGGTTTGGTATCGATCCAGCAACACCCCCCGCTATTTATTTTTTCAATATTTTCAATGTACAGAATTGACCCTTCTACAGATTTGTTATCTATACTTCTATACTAATATTATAAAGAGGAAACCTTTGTATTTTTGTATGTTTGTATTGAATAGGCTCAAAAACTACTGGACCGATTTCAAAATTTCTTTTACCATTACTTAGAGGGATTCTTCCGAATCCGTATAGGCTATATTTTATCCCGGTTTTTTTTTTTTCAGAGAGCTTAAAAAATAAATGTCCACCCGTGCGAAGCCGGGGCCGGTCGCTAGTAGTATAGATAGAAGAAGATCACAAAACAAGTACAAACTTTCTACACCACAGTCTAAATATATTTAATTAAATCGATTCAACAAATAGCTAATGATGGAAAATACTTCACGGAGCATATTTTAGTACGCTTGAGCGATCGAACTTCTAATCTATATATATAAAAGGAGAACTGACTGACTGACATATCAACGTACAGCCGAAACTACTGGGGCTAGGAATGTGAAATTTTGCACACGGCTTCCTATTGTAATGTAGGGTAGCACTAAGAAGGGGTTTTTGGAAATTTAACCTTTAAGGGGGTGAAAAGGGGGAATTAGGAAAGTACGGACGAAGTCGCGGGAAAAGTGCTAGTGTATAATATAGCTCTGCATTCTGGGCACCCCTGGGCCACACAGATGAGCATTGTGATTTATATACAACACGAAATGTTCGTTTATAGCTGTAAGTAAGGAGCGTTGACAAAAAAACAAATCATTTAAAATGACAGCTGCTTTCGGTACCATCAGCTTGTAATTTACCAACTGCTGGGTAACAGGCTTCTTCTCTTGGAAAGGAGCAAGGTGTAATTATACACACAGGCCTACCTACACCAGGTTGATGAGTGTCCTAGAAAGAAATTTTAAAGCATAATCGTCTTACTACAAAAAAGTTAAATATCGGTGGAACACTTGTCAACTGCAAAACGGCATTTGACGTTGATATAAGGTTCGTTTTGCAGTTACACTTTTTTTTAGACAAGTGTTCACGATGTTTAACTTTTTGTAGTAGTATAGCGGACCCGGGGTCGCGGGACTTACGAATTACCGTGACCCCGGTACGTAAAGGGCTCGTGAAGGACATCGTGGATTTTAGTCAGTACGAGTCTGACTGTCCCGCCTTGCCCTGGGTGGGAGGACTCATTTGATGATTTTACCACGATAAAAAAAAAGTAGTATAACGGATGATTAAGTCGTTCCATCCAGGATATGTTCTTAACGATGATTTTCTTTATCGATGTGACAAGAAAGTGTGACTAAAACAATTATAGAATAAGCTCCAATCCCCATTGTTGTATGGGAATCTTTACTCAATACTCAGAACGTCAATGTCCAACTCCTGCTGATTGAACGTCATTCAAAAGGGGTTCTAGATTTTCGGTGAAATGCATTTGAATACGTGTGTTGTGCCATTGTTGTTGTACTGTGAAATTGTTCGGAGAAATGCTTTGAGGCAGGGGGCGATGAGTGAGTCAAAGCATTTCTCGGAACAATTTCACAATACATGGCAGTACAAGTAGAGAGGAAATCAGGTACAAATCAAATAGTTCAGTAGCGGATATCGAGGTACCAATATTGAAAAATGGACTCAATTCATTTATAGAGACTTTAAGGACTATTGCTCAGTTGCACAGTGTATTTTTTGCATCCTCCTTGTACCACAAATTCTGGGTTGGTTATTTGGAATCTAGGAAAGTACCTACATCATTTTGGTCGATTTCAAAAGGGTAAAGATAAAACATTTTGAGGCAATTGGTATGTTCTAGAACCATTGATTCACTCCCTCTAACAGAGAAAAGACATGTTTTTCATCAGTGGAAAATTTAGATGCTTAGATCAAAGAGTTACATGATGAAAATTACAGGAAGTCTAAAGACTTCCCATTTATGAATTCGTTTACCCAAATAGAGCCTTAACAATGGAACATAACAGGCTTGTGTTTGATTTTCATCTCAACAACATGAACTGAGAACTGATAAGAAAATCACTCAAAAAGTGCTGCTTGCCACTTGGCAGCAGTAGCTAATGAGCTTTAAAGCTGTCTCCAGCAGTTAACTGGGTCAAGAAAGATTAACAAGCCTTAGATAAGAAATAATGAGGCAGCTGGGTGTTCTAAATGGATTCCACGAGTGGCTATGTTTCACTGTAGGCAAGATCCGTACGTCTGGTGGCCACCTGGACACTTCTGGCTCGTAAGCTCCTTCTGATTTGCTGGATAATATTCAGACTAATCAAGGTGTTAGTTTCACATGAGCAAAGGTTCTTCCCATGGGTTTTTTGATTCATTGCTAAATTAAGTGAAATAAGGTGGAAGATTTTTTTTGAATAACGAAAGCAAATGGTCCCGGAGCACTCTACCTTGAGTGAATTAATGATAATTTGATGATAACGATTTGCTAGACACATAAGCCTAGAATGTAATGAAAGACTTTTACATAAAATCAGTGGCGTAGACCCCTCGCCTCGCACCTGATGGGGCCTCGCTAAATGACAGAATCCGCCGTTCGCAACGTTTGACGGAATCCACCGTCCGCAACATTTGACGGCATCCGTCGTCCGCGACTTTTAAAGGAATCCGTTGTCCGCGACATTTAACGGAATCTGACATCTAACTGAATCAGCTCTGCGTGTCCTCTTTGGCTTTTTCAGTTCCCAATCATAGCTAACGTACGCCAAAAGTTGATAGGCCTTAATACATTTTAATTTTGAGATGTTCTTCTTAGCACTGCTTTACTGTCTGGGAACAAACTTGTTATCGCCGATGTACTTAGTCGACTAGTGGGGCCTTGTCAAGGGTGCGAGGCCCAGGAGCTAGGGTCAGCATCACCCCCTCCCAGTTACGCCACTGTAAATATGTATATCCACTCGAATGTCTTTCATGAAAAATCATGAACATTGCATTTGAGGGAAATTTGGTTGGAAGTTACGTTATTTCTGAGCGCCATAGGCTATAAATTATAATTTTATCATGCATATTAATTGAGCTATCACAGTTTTTGCGGACGATATGGGATGCGACAAAACAGTAAATAATAAAAACAACAATCTAAAAGTAAACACAAAAATGTCAGGCGTTACATAGTATTGGTAAAATGCTTTTAGCATACCAAAATACGTTACATACGTCAGATCATACTACCAGAATACTTAATTAGTTTTTAATTTTAATTGAGGATTGTTACCATTACACACATCACCGGAGTTATTCGTAACGAGTATGTAAGTAGTATTAATACATTTTAACCTAGTGACCGCGATGCTCTCAATAAATTGGATTTTTTTTCATGGTAAAAATATTCTGATAACTGACATTAAGCAATTTATATTTAGTACGCACTAGTATCTTATCACAATATTAATTATTATTATTTTTGTTATATGATGTCTCCTAATACGGCTACATAATAAAAAATACAATCTAGCTTTATACTAAAGCTAATGAGTAATTCTATTTTGACTTAATTTTCTAGGAATATCACAATTGATATACTTACTTTACTCGTCAAATTACCACGGCTGAACTTATAAACAAGTGCAATACTTTTTTGGGGTGCTGTTAAATTATCAAATAGAGGATCCATTCCTGCTCCAGATGAAGTGGAAAGGACTGTCAGACTCTTAGGTACTGACTAAAAACCACCAGATTCCTTCACATGCCCTTTGTGTCACATTCTAGGAATAATCATAATAAATAGTCGTGGTATAAAAACGTGATTTAAGACATCAATTAGTTTTAATGTCTTAAAAAAGCTATTAATCACGATCATTGTATCAATGTAATAAAGACGAAAATAAACAAGATAATAGTACATGTTCCTATGTGTTATAACATAAATATTTTTCATACTTATTTTCCATAATCTGTCGTCATATTAGCATATATTATTCATATGAAAACATTGTCACAAACCTTTATAAGACCGTAGAAAAATTACGCATTATAGAGTAGGACTGAAATCTAATTTGTCAAATGATAAGTAGTTTAGAAGGCTACATCCCAATTCATTAATTTCCCATTTCATCACCTAAACATATTAACATCACCAAATTGCTGCTTCACCACTATTTTCATTTAATACACTTCATCACCATTTTATTTTGCGTGTATTAAGAAGTTATGAGTGAACAGATGAACATACATACACAGACATCGGTCAAAATCTGCTTTTTAGTTCACCATAGTCGGGTGAAAATTGTAACCAGAAAACAAAATAAAACATTGAATGCACGGGAATTAACTGACAGGACGCAACTTTGTCAAACAACTGTCCAATTTATGACAAAAGCTGAAATTAACATTGTTTGTGCAGATACTAAGGTAATCAGAGGTTTTTGAATACCCACGCAATGTAGCTGGGCTTGTTTAATTATTAATTTTCAAAGGAATTTGTATAATTCTAGACTTGAATTCTTATACCGTAAGTATCTACCTACTTAAAAGGCATTTGAAATCAAATTAAGTCAAAGGACATTGGGAAACCGATGTATGTATGGAATCTGGGCCCATCCTTCAATAATAACATTTGATATATCTTTACATAGGGCTCTTTAAACGGATCATTAGATAGGTACTAATAACATCAGTGTAATGTTAGTACTTTCGGAGATACGATGTCTTAAAGTCGTCTCGGTAAAACATTTTCTTTGCATCACATATTTGCTTAGGTGTTTACTTAAATCACGGGGGAATAAGTTTAAAATTAACAATTGAAAATAACATGAACACAATAGAACGAAAACAAAAAAAAAATTAAGTACCTACTAAAAATATGTCAATTAAAATTTATTATAAGCAATCCCACTTCTGAAAAAGGATGCAGTTTTATTTCGATTCGCATAAATTATTCCCAAAATAGTTTTCATATAAGAGAATCAATCATACAGAGTTTCTTCCGTGTCTAAGTTGGTTGTTCAAGTAAACGGTAGTCAGAACAGGACCCCGGAAGTCTGATGATTTTCTGAGATATGTCAACAAATAACAAATCTCAGGAAGTGGTATAACCTAATTATGGAGGTGAAATAGACAGTCGCTCCACAGAAACTAGATTTCAGTTGTACCCAGTTAGAATACCAACAAATATGTTGTCAAGTATAGATGGCGTGCTCACAAGCCCGCAATGTGCGAGGATCTTCACAAAAAAGATTGGTAACATACACATGCATCTTCACAAAGAAGATTGGTAACATAAGCTACATGCGAGCACATGAACGCCAACTACAGCGTAGCTGAAGCAATCACCTTGGATCAGTCACAATCGAAATCGGTCAGCGGCCATATTATGACGTCTCAAAACCAGGCTTGTTCCAGTGAGTGAAAGAGGCAGAGCTGTACAAGTCGTCTAGCGCCACCTCGTTCACTCACTGGAACAAGCTTGGTTTTAAGACATCATAATACGGCCCCAAATTACATCATCAGTTGAAAACCTTGGCATCCAAGCGTGGATGGAAAGACGAATGGATGAAAAGAGGATAATGCGAATAAATAAACCTTTATTTTGTAATATTGCACTACTTATCTCCCAAATTGCATAAACTGCAATATATGGATCCAACGGCCGCTTGATGGACAAAGACCCTTACCTTATCAGTCGAAAGATAACAGTTACACATCATTGATGAATATGACTAGTGCTTGCGTATGTACTAGTACCTACAGCAATTGTTTACAAAACATTGTTCGTGTAATTGTCCATTGAAAAATTTAAATGATGATACACAAATGGGCTGTTTTGATGAATTGTTTTTAAACAAACGGTTTGGCTGCCATCATCCGGAAAAGCTGTCTTAAAAATGCGCACTGTACCAAAACATAAAGTAAAAAAAAACTCGGGTCCGCGGCAGTACCAACACTAATACTCGTATCAGTGTATTCGCAGATCGGTGGGTTTCACCTATGCAGCAGAGATGGAAGCGGCTCTCCATATAATATTGTAATGTAATTTTATGTTTGAGCTTACTAACAGCATTTGAGAAGCTACGTAATATCTTCTCATCGAGAATCCCACAGTGCCTGAAGGCAATGGTGTGTTGACAGTGATAATATACAGCTCTGAAACATGGACGTCTACTGCTGGCCTTTTACTAAGGACACTCAACGAGCAATGGAAGGAGCTATGCTCGGATAGCTCGTAAAATTGCAAGTTGAAGTGGCAATGGGCAGGCCACATCGCTCATAGAACTGATAACCGATGGAGAAGAAAATTTCTTGAATGGCGACCACGGACCGGAAGACGCATCGTAGGCAGGCCTCCCACTAGGTGGACCGACGACATCGTGAGAGTCGAGGGCAAGGCAACCGACGAAGTATGCAAGTGGCGAATTGTCGTTGGGTGTGGCGGTCTAAGGAGGAGGCCAATGTTTAGCGGTGGACGTCTTCCAGCTGATGATGATGATTATTGTTACCAACACTATGAACTCTGTCTGAAATAATGAATGCTGCCCTAGTCTTCTGAGTTCATCGATATACCAATCGTCACCACGACAATCAACTATCAAGTCTCTATAGTTTTACCGTTTCTTTACCTTAGGTTAGGTCCCTTTCCTTCTAGTTGTGTAAAAAATGGATAAATTCTTGAGCTTGCAATACAAATTACATTTGGTCATTTATTTTGCTAAACGCTAAATAAGTATGTTGAAATAATATTCAATTCGTTTCTGTCTATCGTGTTCAAATTGCTCGTGGGACTCACGAATTATAATAACCCCGGAACGTCAAGGGCTATTGAAGGACACCGTGGATTTTAATCAGTACGAGTCTGACAGTCCCTCCCGCTCTGCCCTGGGTGGGAGGACTCATAATATGATTTTACCACGTTAAAAAATAAACTACTTCAAATTGCTGATAGAAAATGAGGGATGTTCGAAACACTTTTAGCGACGGGATTAATTTTGTTGAGATCGGATCCTAAATATCAAACGTTTAAGCCAAGCATGAATGGAGAAAGCTAAATCGTAACTTGTGCACAGTGTGCAACCAACTCGGAAATACCACTTTTACACAATCATCAACTGCATCTAATATTTTAACTATTATGTGTTTTGTTGTGTTGCATTCATACAAAAAATATGCATAATTAAGTAATTTTTGATTAATGAGTTATGGCCCAAAAGAATAAATTAAAGATTTTTCAACCATAACAATTTAACAAAATTTTGACCAATCTTAAATGTTAGGAGAAAAATCTAGTTTTAATTCCGTGACAAAACGTGATAAATGTTTTGTCGCGGAATTAAAACTACATATTTTTCCTAACATTAGATTTCCGCAAAGTAACGCCTGATTCTATAATTAATCTTGACCAATCTTCTTTAATTGTTAGGCCATAAAATCAAAGTTCTAAAAGTAATCAAAAATCTATCCTTCTTCCTATAAAACATAGGTAAAAACATCAATTAAATACCTATGTTATTTTTATTAATTACTAGATACTAAAACGCAGACCAGTCTCGTTTTTAGACAATTAACGTTTTGATGATCATTATCATATCTGATATTAAGGAACAATGAAGTCAGTAACTGGTCTCGTTCATTCACATTATTCCAGACATTTTGTAGGTCCACCCGGACCTCCCTTGTATCCTAGACGGGTTGCGGAAGCACGAAATCTCATTGATTTATATGAGCTGACCACAAACGTCCGGTGTCCATACCTCTAGGTGCTCAGGTGCGGAATTCTGAGCAAAATCCCGATTTATCGAAGCATTTGGCTAGTTACAATAACACCAATCAGGAAAAGGAATGGTTTAGTGACTTTAACTATAGAATTTAGATAATTTGAAATTAGCGAAATTAATGTCGCAGAATATAGTAAAAATAGGCGAAGATAATAGAATATGAAATAGTAAATTAAGTCTGTAGATTTATTTTAGCAGTTTTATAACACAAAATGCAATTTTAAAACTTTAACGCAATCAAACTTAATTCTTTACACGTAGGTACGTGTAAACAATTAAGTCAATTGGGTAGTATAGGTATACTACCCAATTGCAAATACGAAAAATCCATACTCACTTTTATTTATCGAAACTTAAGAATCACAAGCACTAAAATTCAAAACAAAAACAGCACGTCGCAAATGAAATCAGCTTCCAAATTACAAGAGAAAACTCAATAAATAATTTTACGCGGTTTATTTATTACGGAAAGCGCGGGAAGGCGTGCGTTGGCGGGAACGACAGGTTTTCCTCACGCCCGCTCAGCCAAGACTGACGTATGTTCCGTCCATTCTGCCTCTCGCGGAGTTACAAATTGATACTGATTGGAAAACTCAGAGGAAATGCTCGTACTCCCAACAAGATTGAAAACTATTATATTTCTGTTCCTACGGTTAAACTGTTTTGATTGAGTTGTTTGTTGTAGTTACTATTGTTTTGTTATAGCAGTTGCTATGTAGATTAGTCACGGAAAGGTTGCTGAAAGTTGATAGAATTTACGAATAAACGTGGATTGGATATTTGTTTAGGACTTTTGTTTTCGTATGAAAATGAGAAATAGAAAAATAAGGTGTTTGAGAAACTATATGAATTAATTATCTTCAATGTGCAATAAAATCCAGGAAAGAATATTAATATTATAGTGAAACTCATTCAATAATATAGTTCACGGGGACACTACCAGAAATACCTAACACAAAGCAGAGAGGTGTGGCTAAGTGCATGTCGGATCATTCAAAAAAAGGTTCTTAGATTGATAAAAATTACATCCCAGAAAAACTTAATCGTAGTTACAAAAACTAAGAAATCGCAATCAAATAATATTTTTTTTTTTACTTCCCATTACATCTGTAGATTCTATCATTATTCTCAATGTCTCAGTGTTTTTAGCGTTTTACTACGTTAAATTTTCCTTTATCCGCATTACTATAATGGAACAAATAAATATTTACTTAGTCTTGGACAAAGTCATATATGACACCATATCTGACAGTTTGGTTCAAATTTTTACTATTTGCTCTTTTCATAAAATCGCGATGTTTGTAATACGGATACGATAGTAAGAAATATTTTGTTTGTCATTTTATGGAAGTGTGATTTTGTCATGTTATTTAATTCTTCTGACGTAGTTTAAGAAAAAAAATGTTTAAAAACTCTTCATTTTTACCTTCTGAAACTTCCATCGTATACATTACCAGTTTTTTTTAGGTCGTTAAATTATCAAATGACTCCTCCCGCCCTGATATTCTGTTTACACGTAGAAACTTGTAATTGACCATATTTTGTTTAAACTGTTATTTACTGCTCTGTTTAGCTGTAAGTTTTCCTAAAATAAATCAAATAAAAGTTTTAATTCTAAACTTCTCTTTCAAATTGTAACCCGACTGTCTTTTATTTAAAGCACAAAATTGCGCAATTTCAACAAACTTTTTAAGGCTGACTTTTAATCCAAGATGTTTATTTGTAAATGTAGCACCTAGTCGAGCAGAAGCAGTGAAGCTACTATGGAACAATTTGCGAAAAAAATACAGCTATCTAGTGAGACGACTGGCAGTTTAGTAGGTAATGACAATAATATTCAGAAATAGAAAGCAAGCATTATAAATATTGTAATTTATTGCGTAAATAGTATACGTTAATAATCAGCTTTACTGTATTCGTAATGCACACTTTTAACCCCGGAACCATTAATTTGATTAATTTATGGTACGTCGGTGTTTTTAAATAAGTTTTCTTTTGACAACATAAGCATAATCATTAATCAGCTACTGTTCCCAATGCTGGGCCACAGCTCTCTTCTCTGTGGTAGGGAGTGGGCTTTAATCAACTGTGATGGCCCAATGTGGCTTGGTAAGACATCATTATAAACTGCTAAATGTATTTTATCTTATCTGACCTGCTTCAAAAAAAATGCATATTTCTCTTATTAAAAAATCCCCTACCTAGCAAACAACCTGCCGGGGTCGCAGGACTAACGAATTACCGTGACCCCGGTTCGTAAAGGGCTATTGCCGCAGTGGTAGTCGCCCACGGCGACAGACGTCGGTAGACGTTCTCCGGCCACCGTAGGCGCGGGCATGCGGGCGGCGAGTAATGGGTGACTCACTGTCCGACCATGGACCATGTCCGGGTCGACAACGCGTTGTGTTCCACGCGCGTCTCAAGGAGTGTCAGCATAGTGACTGGGGCTCCTGTAGAGGCCTCCAAAGCCTGCCGTAAGCCGAACGTAAAGGGCTATTGAAGGACACCGTGGAATTGAGTCAGTACAAGTCTGACAGTCCCTCCCGCCCTGCCCTGGGTGGGAGGACTCATTTGATGATTTTACCACGCTAAAAAAAAAAACCTAGCAAACAAAATAGACTTCAAATAAGTTAGGCAGTGAACACTGGTCAGACAGTGAAAGTCAACCGTCCAAAAGTTCACAGACCCTATAATACTGTCTCTCATCCAGTAAAAATACCACAATGATAAGATTTGGTACGTCTACAGTCTATGGCCAGCACACCTAAAGTCTTGGCCACGAAACAGACGACAGATTGCAACACCTATTGCAAAGGGCAATTGAACTGTTGGTGGTGATGGGAAAACAAAATAAAAAAAGATTAGTCATCACGACGCGATTGTGAGTACCTCACGCGAAGTAAACGTAACCTGAATTTCGTAGAGCTAATTTAGAATTAGCTCAAACTTGACTTCATTGAGATTTACATGTAAGTTTTTTTTTTTAATTTACTGTTCATGTGTACATTCCTTCTACAAATGACTGTGATCAAGCATATCATACTAATAAGAACATTATTTAGCTGCTAGATAATACTAAGCTAAGCTTGAGCTAAGTCCAAGAACACTCTGAAGATTGATTTACCTATTTTCAAATTGGCAAAACAAGGGCGTGTCGTTTGCCTGACGCGAATCGTCTCGCCTGAGGTCGTGATCGGGGCGTGGTGTAGAGGCAGTAATTTCAAGAGTGCAACGTACCAAGACAGGGTAACGTCCTTTTCGCACCTGGAACCCAGACAGGGGGTGGACAGAGGGGTGAACAAAAGCAAATAAACATTCTAATGATACTGTTGACGTTTGCTTGACATTTTGGACATTTGAACGACTTGGAGAGTGTATTTGTTTTCGAGGACTGAAGACAAACAAGAGCTTTTCTTTTGTTGTGACAAAGCTATTCTTTTTCTTTTGATTTTTCGCAATCTTTTAGACTTAAGGGCAGGTCCTTGTAAAGTTCTGGAAAAAAGAAGTACCTCAGTACCTATCTATAATTAAATATCTCAAGAACAAAAATAAAACATTGATTTCTTCGCAATTTACGCTAAGCCCTCAGCACTCAGTGGTAGATGCCCACGGCGTCAGACGTCGGCAGACGATCTCCGGCCACCGTAGGCGCGGGCATGCGGGTGGCGAGTAATGGGCGACTCGCTGTCCGACCATGGACCCAGCCCGGGTCGACGGCGCGCTGTGTTCCACGCAAGAATGTGAGCATAATGACGGGGCCCCCCTTTAGAGGGCCAAAGCCTGCCGGGGCCGCGGGACTCACAAATTACCGTGACCCCGGAACGCAAAGGGCTAAAGCCCCCAGCACTGGATCTAAATTATTTAAGACAGGATAATAATGATAAACCGATTTTTTTAAAGCCTCTCATACGTAGGTATCCAGCGTAGTATTTTGCATTACCAGTCCACCCCTTTTCTACCAAGAATATACAAAGTTCTAGACATTTCTTTTGCATCGTAAACATCGTCATGTTAATAGAAATATTTCTACATTTTGACTATTTTTACATCGACAAACCCCGCTTCTACGTGACGTGTGTTGCTTGTTGGAAAAAATATAGAGAAGAACAAAAGAATTTTTCGAATACCGAATATCACTGAGCGAGTACGGCGAATCGCTGAATGTAGCTAGGTATTCTGCATGTTGCCCTCAATTCAGTTCGCCATATTGTAAATGTAAATGTCAGAGTTTACAGCTTTTATCATATCGGAATCGGAACTGACGTCAGAGAGCTCTCGTCGGAACACGATGGATATTTTTTTTAGTTCTGCTGTTTTCAGGCGTGTTTCAAAATAGTTAAAACTTACATTAGTGAAAGTTGACAAAATAGTGAAAAACTTCCCCAAAATATTTCAAAAGTTAGAGAATTTTATTTTATTGCAATCTCTAAGCATTAATTGCCTATCTGAATACCAAAAGTGATCATAACTTTTTAACCGTATAAAAAATAGCAACGTCTGTCTCAGAGCTAAAAGTATTGGAAAAGCAATTTTCCATGCCCGTGTCCAATTTGATCCAATCTTCCACAGACACCAAGTTTATAGTTACTGCTATACAGATTACGCATACATTTCAGAGGAAATAGGGAGGGATAAAACAACAGGTTTTCAGCCCAGCTTAACCCCGGTTTACAGGTCGTCGCTGAAATTGTTAATTAACGTCATGTTACTAGGTGTCTAGTGCACTCTGCATTACATAACACGTAAGTGGACTAGATGAAGTATATGAGTGTTTATGTAATATGTGGCTTGAAGCAGGGCCGAACTGGGCCGGAATGGCCCGGGTAATCGTCGTTCAGAAATATTAAGTAGATAGAGATAGAGAGAAACGCACATTAACATGGAAAACTGTTTAGTTTTAGGGATGGCTTGCACTTAGGTTCATTCGTTATTCGAAATTTTCTATTTCACAATCAGCCAATAATATTTCTACTCACCTGTCTGGGACACGGGCTTCGTCTTTGTGGGAAGAAATAGACTCTAATCCACCACGCGGGCCCAGTGCGGATTGGTTGCGATGTCGTCATTCAATTTAGTTTCAGGACATGCCGGTTTCCTCGCTATGTTTTCCTTCACCGCTTTAATTTTATTTCTCTCTAGTTGTATGAACTATCTGATCTTGTTTACATTGGGGTGTCAAGAGCTGGGGCCTAAGATGCGCGGGCCCCCGATTCTACGTACTGCCTGCCTGGCCTGTCTGGCCCGGCTGGCAAATGCCACCAGGTCAGTCCGACCCTGACTGGAAGCTCGGGTAATAGAATAAGGTAAGGCGGAGTAAACGTAGTGGGTACTAACTGTTTGTGACGTGTTAAGTTGTGTGTTTATTGGGGTTATTTTATCGACAGTTTAATGTGGGAGTAAGAAGTCAATAGATTTTCGAGGTGCCAATAAATATCAGAAGTCGAAATAGACAAATAGGTGAAAGGTTGAAGCGGGTACAGAGTGGAAGCGGTATCTACAACTTATGATGCTGCTACTTAAAATCGAGTAACATCTATATTAGATTTTGATGGCACGGTTTTGATTGAACTGCGATTCGCGGATTGGATTTCCGCAGGTAAAGAATGAAGATTTGTAAATCCGGGCACGGTTTTGATCGAACTGCGATTCGCGTATTGGATTCCCGCAGGTAAAGAATGAAGATTTGTAAAAAAGTGTTCCGGGTCTGGGTGATTCATAGTTCAGTCGAAGTAGCGTTTGGCGACAAAAGTTTGTTCCGCAACTAAATATTCGAACAATCGTTTAGTCGACTTTCGATTAATTAATGGAAAGTCGACTTAATCGATCATATGACTTTCGAAGTTAAGTTACGGACCCTATAATATAAAACAGCTACCCACCCAGGTACCCACTCTGCCCATAGAAAGACTTCACACAAACTAAGTATTCCGCACTGAATAGCTACATGAAAGTCTAACAGCTCAGATATAAAGTTAGCAGCTAAAACTCGACAACTTGTTTGAATGGGCTCCTCGCAACTTTAGCTGGTAGTGTTGGCACAACTGCTCGCGCTTTTAGCTTCGACTTGGCTTAGATTGTGTAGGAGACTTTAGTCTGTAGTATAAGTGGGGAAATGGTATACAAAGGTTCTAGTTTTTTGTTTTTTTAATTTACTAGCTGTTGCATGCGGCTTCTCGCGTAATAAAGACAATCAATTCGGATCGTACATGTGGCGCCATCTATTATCATATGAATTTCATTGTGAGCACAGCTAAGGAGTGGAATTCCTTGCTGGGGTTGACTGCACGACAGCTATAACCTTGGGGTCTTCAAGTCAAGGGTGAATAGGTTACTTGTAGGCAAGCGTGCTTCACCGTCGATGACATCTTCGCTTACCATCAGGCGAGATAGCGGTCAAATGCGAAACTATCATAAAAAAAAGCGGCCAAGTGCGAGTCGGACTCGCCCGTGAAGGGTTCCCTAGCAGCAAGTATCATTATAATATAAAAGTTGTTGTAGTTCTTTGTAACAACAAATGTAAGTTGGTACGCACAATATTGAGTGATTTACCATGTTATTTTAATATCATGGACTTCTTATAGGTTTTCCTATAATCTATAAGGAGAAAACTAATTTCTGTATTTTTTTCAAAATTTTAGGTTCAGTAGTTTCGGAGATAAGGGGGGGGGAGTGGTCTATTTTCGTCTATTTTCTTGAATAACTTGGAAACTATTTATTTTAAAATTACAAAAAAATACATTTAAGATCTTCTCAACAAGACCTTCCATTTGATATGCCACACGATGCAGTTTTCAGAATTTTTTTTTTTTAATTTTCCCCTTCCCCCCCAAAAATGACCCCCCATATACAGATTTCATCTGCTCACGTCACACCTCTGTGTTTGGGTCACAGGAATTGATATGTGTACCAAACAACTTAATCGGTCTAATAGATTCGGAGATAATTGACTGTAAGCGACGGACGGACAGACACACGAGTGATCCTATAAGGGTTCCGTTTTTGTATTCAGACGTACGGAACCCTAAAAAAATGTTTTTCTTGAGAACAGCATTTTTTTCGGGATGAAAGGTATCCTATACCCATTTCTGTACAGCTAAAAAATTATAATTATGTAAAAAATCATGATGATCGGTTCAGTGGTTTAGGCGTTCAAAAGGTGACAAATAAACTTGTTTTCGCATTTATATTATAATGTTAGTTAGGATTAATTTAAAAGGCCCATGCAACTTTTATTATGGACCTTGGCATCCATTTTTTTTTTCTTTTCGCCAGTGATTAAATTTTGGCCACAATTAGACTACTACCTAAGAAGTCCATAGAAATACAAATTATGTTTCTAAACCGTAACCAACCAGAGAAATGGCGGTGACTTAATGCCAGAGCCATTCTCTCTCAGTGAACCAAGGGTGGTAACGAAAGATACGCACGATAGAAAAATAAAGCATTGGTATAGCACTCAGGAATAACAGTTTCCTAACAGATAAAAATTAATTAGAATGAGATCATTAGTTTCAGAGATTACTCCCTACATAAAAATTACAAAGTATTTTACCTCTTCATATGTTAGTATAGATTAATAACACCTAATGTGATATTTGCCAATTTGTACTGGGCCCGAGTTGTGGATTATAGCCCATTCTCTTAGAGTGGACGCTTGTGTCCCAGCAGTGGGAACATTAAAGGGTAATTATGTAATAACATCTGTAATCTTTAAAAATTAAGGCAGTTGTGTACGCTAATTGAACACGTGCATTTTGCTAATTGAACCGGCAAGATACAGACTGACTGATACTGAGAAATTTTGTTATTAAAAATCATAAGTCATTTATTCCGATTAGGCTGATTTATCAGCACTTTTTGAACGTCAATTTTTACATGAGACAGTCCCTTAGAAGTAGTGGAACAAACTCCCCAGCAATATATCTGTCTGTATGGATAGGGAAACCGTTTTGCATGAGAAGTAACTAGGTGGTATTTTGTCAGAGTCTGACATTGTCTTCCGCTCCAATTGCAGGAAAACTCGTTTACTGTTTTTTACACCCCAAAAAGAAGGGATTACCCATTAACTTGGTTGTGTAGGTCGGATATACGCATTCGGATGAGTATCATATATTTTTGCTTAGTTCAAAAAAAAAAATAAGTTGGATTGATAATAATTTTTCGATAATTTATTTAGGTTTAAGTATATAATAATATTGTAGAGTTTCAATATAGTTAAAGAATGACAAAATTATGTTTAACGTAAGTATCCAATCAAAAACATTGAATAAAAAAATTAAATAAAACAAAAAGAACTTACTAAAATAGGACTTGGCTTCTCTGCCATTTCGCTTACTCGTTTATCATCAGCTGAATACCCTGCGAGTGATAAAAAAAATAACATAAACAACTAAATAAAAATAAGGCGCAAAAATATAATAAGGAAAAAGGACCCGCCTACGATCTTTGTGGATATTCCGAGTTCTGCTTTAGAAAAAAAATATTTACCCACATATCTTACAAAATTTCGTTGATATTACAGCACTTGACGTTCCTGAAAATAAATAATTGATTTGAAAAACACTGAAAACAACAAAGCCACTGTGCGCACGATAGACGTTTTTATTAATACGGGTTTTCTTACTTTGTCCTCCAGCAACATTGCTAATTGGCTACCGGAACACTCGAATTATATTTCGGCACATTTTCAACACATAATTTGAACTAAACACCATGTTTTTTATTTACACAAAATTCCCGCAGTTTTAGCGAATACAAAATTGCTGACATCAATCAATCTCGTAGTGACGTTCCATTTCGCATTTCGTAATATTCTATCGATTTTATGAAAATGTCAACCATCGCTTTGCGTGAAACGTATCTCGTCTGACAGTCGGATTATCGTTCGGAAATTATTAATGTAGGGTCTCTCTTGGAATTCTCGCTAACTTTGAATTTAAACTTCCTAGTTTTCTTTTAATATTTTTAAAACCTAATCAAAGAATGAGCAAAACTGAGTTTTACATATATGTCAGAACCGATTAGTTTATCAGGCGAAATCTACTGGTTAGCTGAACGACGATACTTCATGCATCAGCAGAATACATTAAAAAATGAAGCCGTTTGTATGACTTCTTAAATATGGTAGGCTTTTTAATAAACACTTCCCGGGAAGTATGGATCAACAAAGTTTACTTAAGTATTTATTTATTTCACTAGCTTTTGCCCGCGACTTCGTTCGCGTGGAATAGTGACTTCCAGCAGATTTTTGTTTTTACCCACTGTTCGGTGTTTTTACCGAACACCTTAGATTGCAATATCGGCGTAGCGCGTTGACCTAATTAATGATTACTTAGAGTAAGTGAAATTATATTATTATATTTTTAGTGCACTTTCGTCTACCGCGTTAGCCGGGTGTATTCAAAACATTTCATCCAACATTTCGTAACATTTTAGTCTTTAAGAACATTCGAGTGTGAAGTAATAAACAGTGTTTCCCGTAAACTGTGTTTCACCTCAAAAACACCGACACCTCGCGAAGTACCCCGACACCCACATAGTTCCCGATCTCGCGGGATATTCTAGGGAACTCTTCAAAAGTCAACATAATGAGCTCTGCGTTTGAATTTAAGAGATGTATACTCATTTAGGGCATTAAAGCCGTTTTGCCGATCGAAAAAGGCGAAAATGTTATTTTTCCCTTATTTTCTCATCATTCTACTGATTTGATATTTCAGTCCAAAAGGAAAAAAGACTGTTTCTCCCTTGACAAATTTTCTATTATTTTAGGTTTTAGAGATTATGAAAGTTTCTTACACCAAGACATTTCTGTTTACCACGTTTTTAGTTTAGCCATCCTTTGCAAAAATATAAAGGTTTTGTGGTTTCGACACTCTTGAGCACGCAACGTAGAGTTGTCCATGGGAGAAACAGTCTTTTTCAAGATGTACCCCCGCAACTTTTAGCGTTTGCCCTTGGGCTTTATTTATGGTCATTGCAAACGCAGTTTACAGCGGAAACTGAACTCTTTTGAATTGGAATGGCAAATCAGTTGGAATGATGGGAATACGGGGAATAATAAAAGTTTCGCCTTTTGCCATCCCAGTCATAATAACGGCTTTAATGACATTCCGTCCTAAATAGGTTATTTGTAACCGTATGCCGTTATATAGTCTTGGTGGATCTAGTTATATAGTTTCTCATAAGCATCACAGGAACACCAATTATACAACGGAACAATTTAAAATTTACGAAACAGGACCAGTCCACATAAACTATCATACAACCGACAATAAGTACAATTTTGGTTCCAACGCCATCTATCAATCCATAGTGACAACTCGTGTAACGATCGACACCATTGAACGATCACCGCCATCTATTAAGAGTTTAAGGAATTATCTATACTCCGTTAGAGCATTTCATACATTTTATTTTTTATTTTTATTTTTTTGTAATAAAAACTATCCTATGTCCTTTCTCAAGTTCCAAACTATGTCTGTACCAAATTTCACACAAATCGGTTCAGTAGTTTAGGCGTGAAGAAAAGACAGACAGACAGACAGACAGACAGACAGACAGACAGACAGACAGAAAGACAGACAGACAGACAGACAGAGTTACTTTCGCATTTATAATATTAGTTAGGATTAACACATAACTTCGACAAAGGATCTGGAGTTCGGCGGTTCGGTTGAAGCAGCCCCGCTTCGGGTTCGGGAGGGTTGCTCCTTTTTCTGAGTTATTTAATAACCAAACATGTCCGATTCGAGGTGCCCTAAATCCCAAACCCAAAATGTTCATCTAACTCATGAAGGGACAGGGCAGCAGGGTGGAGGCGATCAAGTTAAATTTATCCTAGGGCATCCAACCGTTAACTGCCTATGCCAACTCTAGCGAGGTCAATGAAACTGTTGTTCCCATCCACCTCACTGACGCTGTAGGAGTAGTGGGGTGGATGAAACCAAATCAAAGTTATAAGGGTATATTGGATGCCGAGCTAGAGAGTTTCCCGACGATAGTCCCGTGTGAATCGCAAAAATTAAGCTAGGTACCTAGCAAGAACTATGTTCTCCCTGATTTAGTCTTTTAAGACTAGTTAGAATTGTTACAAATTTTGTCCGATCTTAGTTTAGAAGATATAAGCAGTATTATTTTTAAGGAATAGTCCAAGGCTAAAGGTTGTTGGAGCAAAGAGAAATAAAAACCAAACTTTTTCGAAATATTTTATTTTCCACTTGTAAAAACTGTACAAGTCCTAACAAACTTATAAATTAACATTACATATGGACATTGCATGGCACTGACGATAAAGCCACAACTTTCAACATGTCGGATTGTACTCCTACACAATATCGCAACATTTCAACACTTGCCTACAAAAAACTTCAGTCGTTCTTTAATATTGATATTAAAATCTGATAAGGTCAATAGGTCTTTCAAAAATTTGTGTAAAAATTGATTGTTCTAATGATTGATAAAAGGCGGAGCTACATTCTTTGAGCAACTATAAATTGCTGGCAATAATGTTAAAGTGGCCCGTCATAATAAACATCGTTAAATAAAACTAGTTTACATATATTTTTTCATAATTCCACACGTAAGGAGCACGACTTACCGGGTTTCCTTAACTCACAAAAGTTAAAATGATAAAACATTTTAATCGTCAGTGTTGCCTGACTATAAATTAATTATAATTGGCAACAGGAAACATTCTGGGAAGTTGATTTTCAAAATGGAACACAATTCAAACCGTCTTATTCTAAAAATATGGGATTAAAACGTAAAATATATAAATTATGTACACTTTCAAAGCACCTCATTTGACACTGGCGGTAATATCAATGTTTGTTCTGGGCAGATAGTTGAGTGTAATTTAATTATTTTCTTTCTGAAGATATTTGTAAATAAGTATAATTAAATTATTTGTGATTTTCGAGACATCAACTAGATTTATTTATCACGAATAAGATATCGCAATATTCAAATTCGTTCCTTATCCAAAATACCTTCGGTTGAAAATATTTAATTCTGATGTTATTCATAAACACTATTTTATAGTTAGTATCTGATTCTACATACAGTTAAATTTAACAAAAAATATAAAACTACTTAAACAGAAATGTTGTTTATTCAAAAGCTATAATATTCGATTGATTTAGTCCCTATGTTATATTAACAATATGATAATATATGGGTTCAACAAAAAAACTAAAATCAATTTTATATACATTAAAACTTAACCTTTTTATATAATGATTATGTGTTAAGACCTCGCTTTGAAAATGCAATCAAAATTGAAATGAAATGCGTCGTCGGAAATGTAAAAATATAACAAATTGGAAGGCGAATAGTTTGTATAAAAGCAGCTTTTAAATGCTGCAAAGGCTTAATAGTATAATCTCATAATTTAATAGAAATTGTAAAGCAGCTGTTTCGCTTTAGCCTGTGCTTTAGCTTATTTCAAGGAAGCGTTAATTTTTTTAACTCGTTAAACACAAATACGACAATGTTATGAGAAAGAAAAAGTGGACCAGAATAATTAGAATAATAAAATTGATACATAATAAATAATACTGTATAAATAATTTGATAACTTGATTTACCTATTCGAATTGTTCGTCAATAATTTTCATTTATTCAATAAAAAATTAAGGTCACTTTATAAATGTCAAATATTTATTTGTTACACATGAGCAATTTCGATTTTTAATTATTATACAATTTAATAATCGTTGAAGATTATTGTCATAAATATTGGAGAAGAATCGAGGAGTAGGAAACACACTTGATTCTGATTCTTGTCACGGTAAATCACGATTAATTATCGCGATGTATTTGTTTTAAGCACGAGCATAAAACATTAGTGACTCTCATAGCCTTCACATAAGATTTAAATAAAATATAATCACGCGCCTTTTGATCACCGCAAATATGTATTAGTTAATATTATGATTTGGTCTAATATGTTGGTTTCTTAGATTAAAATCTCAACAGTGTTTCCTACTACAAATGTGACATGGAATAATCAATAAGTTAATTAATATTAACCCTACACCGAGCAGTGACTAAATGATGATACGAAGTTACTCATACACTGTATATACAAACGCTGTTAAACGGTTACGATTTATCATAATTCGTTGTATTACAACACAAAAAATAATAAATAATATATAATCTATTAACATTCAACAACTAGACTAACGTTATAAACATAGTTTTGAATAGTAAACGAAAAATAATGATTATTAAATCAAAATTATACGGTAGAAGAAAGTTCGTAGTAAAAATCGGTTGTTACAGTACCGATGACATCGAGTTAGGTCGCGTCACTCATGGGGCCTACGGGTGTGGCCACGTCGTGGGACGTAGCGGAGCGGGCTGCAGTTTGTTCACTTCATATTGGTCGCGTGAAGTTCGCGGGGAACATTCCCTTTTCATTGGTTGATTCTTTGATGCCCATCAGCCAGCCTTCCTCCTGTAATGTGAGAGGATGAAGATTCAGTACTAAGTGAAAATAAGAGTAATAGTAGTAATAATTAATTGAAGAATGCACGCAACGTACAAATATATATATAGTTAAACAGTCTGTATGTTATTTAATTCCGCTGAATGTACTTAAAACTCCCAATTGTTTTAAAATCGCGATTGACATATAGCCCGGACTGAGTGACCCAGTCCAAATCGATCCAAGGGTTGGTTACAGGCCTATTTTAATTTTTTGATACAATCAAAGACGTGTCTTTGTAAATACAGAAACTAAATAAGCACAGGCCTACACTAGTGTCTTGACTATAAGGGATCTTAGTCATCACTTAATGGTGTAAAGTGTATTTCCAAGGTCATACATTTGATGATTTTAACTCAATAAAATGGTGTAAAGTGGTTTTTTCCAACCAATATTATTCCACTACTGTTCACAGTTCTCCCCCAAAATAATTCTTTCTTCCACTCTTTTCTCCGACCAACCTCTCGAACATGATGCCTTATATCTAAAAATTCATCAAAGAGGTACTAACTACCTGTTCATCAGGATCGTCGTACTCCACGACGCGGATGACCTCTCCCACGTCGAAGCTGAGCTCGTCGGAGTCCTCGCGCGTGTAGCGGTACGTGGCGCGCACGCGGTACAGGGTGCCCGGCGGCAGCCCCGCCAGCGTGGCTCCTGGGGGGGGCGGCGGGTCAGCGGGGTCGGGTGGAGGGTTGCCAGCTTATTTTCTTGTTAGTTTTAAGTTACCATGGGAAAAAAGTTCTTGTACCTAAGCTTTTTTTTTTCATTGTCCCCCAGCTTAGATTTTATAATGTCCAGATTCCTATTGCGTCACTGCAGAGCCAAAAAATGTAGTTATCCCTTTCGTGCGATTCCTACGCAAAACAAGTGAATATGTATCTCCAAGGAAAACATTTAAATGTGTGCGTGACGGTGACGCTCACTCAAAAGTAGCTTCGAAAAACGTTACGTTGTGTTTATCTAAGGGGCTCGTAATTCAGGGTATTGTATGTACAAACATTGTTGTGTATGGCCAACATTGTTAAATCACGGACCCTCAGTAATAATAATCTATTCTTTTGCCCTGTTCTGATCTACATTTTATGATTCCTGGTGAGCAAAATGAGAGCAAAATATTGTTCGAGGATTTTATGTAGACAGGTACGTTACATATTATCAATTATGAAATGTGTTATACAAAAAAAAAAACTTAATTTTCTTTGTTAAATTGACAGAAACTTGTAAAAATCTTATTTCCCATGGTAAACATATTTAATCCATACATAATATTTAAATACCAAAAGCAGTTTTAATGGTTAACAAATACACGCAAAAAACGTCTAAAAAGCGAAATCATTTGCACACAAAATTAAAAGTAAAAGCCATACATATCATATAATATTTACATACGTATATTATCAGCTGGTAAACCTATATAGAGAGTGAATATAAATAGAATATACGATTATAAATTATACATACCACTTAATTTATAAGATAATTTTATAATTTATAAAAAATTGTCGGTGAATAAATCATTTCTTTAGCAGTAAAGGATCTTTTGCTCGTGGTTGAAATTGGTACTAACGCGGTCATCTTGCATTCTCAACAAAATGCTAGTTTTTTTTTCTGTCTTATGACAAGACAAGAGACAAGACGCAAGGAGGACAAGAGTTTTGTCTATGGTGCGACTTACAAGAGCAACTAAGGACTACAGAGCCTTGATTTATGCCACGCCAACCAATGTGGGCATCGCGTATGGTTGCCGCCAGGGGCGCTAGTGTAGCGTGAGGTCTCCGAAGTGTCAAATGTCACCGTTCGTCTACGCGGGTTTCTGTTTGATTTTTTTTGTCTCCCCTCTTCCGTTCCTTTTAGGCAAAGGCCTGCCTCAAGTTTTTTTCAAGGGGTTTTGTCTTCTTAATTACACTGCAGCATGATTTTTTACAACACAATGTTCAGTGTTGATTTGATTTTAAACTTTATTTTCTCAACCGTAGCAACAAACTTTGGCAGCTAATACTTCAGGACCTCACGCAACAGTGGCGCCAACTGGTGATCACAAAAACGGTAGCCTATATTAGTCTCTGCTGTCAATGGAAACCAGGAGTCAAAACGTTCATGTAGCACTGTACTTTAGATTACTTTAGTAAGAAATTTTCGCACAATTTATTCACCGACTTCGTATTATAATTTTGAAAAATATTTTATATCTCGTTCTGTTATCATATAAACTTACGATATAAGCGATGAGCTGTTAGGTCCCCCACCGATGAGCGTTATTTACTAAGATTTAAGAAGACCTATTCACACTAGTTGTACAAAGCATTACATTCTTTACCGGCTCATTTATACAGTTATTTTTATAAAACAAAAGAAAACAAATTATCATGCGTAAGTAACGCGAAAAAGCGTATCTACAAAGATATTTTTTTTAAATGAAGATTCGTATGAATGAAAATACGCCTGTTAATGTTATAGTGTGAACAGGCCTTATTATAAGGTCTGCTAGATTATTTTGAAAATATAATCAAAATAATGAACCAAAAGTTTTTAGATAAACATATTTTGTTTATATTTTCTCCAGACCTATCACTTACCTATCGGTATGTCGTAAACCTCGTCGTTCTTGTTCTCACTGTCATTCTCCTTCCCTTTCTCGTCCTTTGGTTCTACATCTACTTGTCTCTTTTCCTCCGAGTTATTATTTGACTTCTCCGGTGGTACTGGCGACCCTGAGAGAATTGTGACTTTCTATTTGTCTACTGGTACATGTGCAAGTTTTTGCAATACAGTGTTGAACTACTGAACAATGTTGTACTGTGGCTAATGAATTAGGTGAACTTTTGATTTGTTTATACTATGGCATTGTGATTTGTATGTTCATTTAAACAGTGGGGGTTTTAATGCATTTAATTTATTTAATAGAAGTTAAATAAATTAAATGCATTAGATTAGTGATTGCATAAAATAAAATTTTACATTGTTTTAGATTTGAGTAGCTATTTAAAATAGCTATAGCCATGCGTCTATCTACCACGACATTAAAATTAGTACCATTCAACTGATACCTTCCCCTCTACTCACCATTTTTTGGTAACAAGCTTGAAGATTCCTCACCTATATAAAAGTACTAGGACTCCATAAGACATGCGAAGTATGAAGAAACAACAGAGATCTAATAAACTGCTTCCTAACGAGCTAAACAAAGATTACCTTGAAGTTTCATCTTCTGTATCAAAAGTACTAGGGCACCATAAACCGTGCAGAGTTCGAAGAAATTGCTATCTTACATCTACATTTTGAGCCAATCCGTCCGGCCGCGTGCGCTTTAAGTACCAGGGCATCATACTCACCAACAGGTATATCGTACAGTTCCTCGACCTTCTTGTCAGTGACTTCCTTTTCTACATTATTGTTGGTGACGGCGGCTGTGAGGGCTTTGTCTTCTCTCTTGGCAGGTGGTGTGGGGGCTTCTGTCTTAGTGGGGGGCTCCGGGGCGGCGGGACGGGAGTCCTCGCGGGACTCGGCGGCAGGCCGGGAGTCTCCGCGGGACTCAGTGCGGGAGTCGGCGCGGGACTCGCTGCGGGACTCCACGCGGGGCTCCCCGCCGGGGGGGGAGGGCGGCGGGGACGAGCCGTTGAGTGCGGGGGAGGGGGGCGCTACACACACACACACACACTCAGGACATGCAGTACGTCTGGTTAATTTTTTTTGTGAGATGATAAAGTTTGCTTTTGGTTAACTCTTTGAAAATTTCTCCCTCGGTTAGAGATAGAAAGGATTAAGCTTTTTGTTATTTGGTACAAGCCATCTTTAATAATATGTGGTCGACTACTATTTTCAGTAACTTTATCATCTCTCAATAAATTAAAATAAAATGCTAACAGATTATTTGATAGTAAGATTAATTTTAGAAAGCAATCACTCAAAACATTTCAATCCAATTATTTACTTGAACACAACACAAAAGCAAAAATAGCTTTTAATATCAAAATAAATTGGAACTTTTAATATTTTGCAAATTATGATTTTAAAATAAGATATGTACTGGACTTGTACTTTTAGTTGTACTGTCTGAAAACTAATAACTTCCCCAATAAAAAAACCTGTCAAATGTAATTGAAAATCATAGCTAAATCCCTAAATATACCAAGCGTTTTCCCAAATCTTGTAGTGGTTGGCTTCCAATTCACTACACACCTATCAGCATGTAATAAATGATCACCCATAAATGAATCAACCTTGGCAAGAGTGGCTTAGTTCTAAAAAGATTTTTATTACTTAACCTTGCATAGCCTAAATCTCTTCGGGTCCTGAACCCTAAAGAACCGAAAGGAATAAATATTTAAGGGGGCTCCCATACAACAGACATGATTTTTCTTATAGACAGTACAACTAAATCCCAATTGTTATCAGCCCTATCTTCCCGCGTCCCACAGACAAGTATCCCCAACTCACTCTGCACGGTGTCAGCGGGCGAGGCTGGCTTGCCGTTGTGCGTGTTGAGCGTCGCGTTGGGCGAGGAGGCCGGAGAGATGTTGTTCATGTTGATGCTCAAGTTGTTTGCCTTCTTGCTGTACGAGCCGCGCTGGCAGTCCGTGGCTAGCTTGTCCGTTATCGCTTCCAGTTCGCCGAATACCTGGAATTGTAGATGGACAAGTTTTTTTTACCATTTTTGTGTATGCTAGAAATATGATAAGAAGCGAGCCTAAAAAACTCAAAATGTAATCCGTTCTGTTGAAAAAAAATGTATACCAGAACATTAGACGGGCAGAAATAAGACATCATGCGAGAAAAGTATACCTCTATCGAAAGAATAGCACAAATGATAATATCATGCATACATACCAGCTTATTACATTAAGTATGTACTTTTAAAACCATGCAAGGCATTTAAGATACTATATCATTACAGGAATACCCTCAAGCTTGGTTAGTATTGCAGTGAAGTAGGGTTTTTGGACTTATGTAATCAAGGATAAACCTAGGCATTTTGTAGGAATTTGTTTAGTTTGTAATATCTGGAGAGTATTTATATATTGCTCGCATAGCAGATGGCCGATGGGGTCGAAAAGTACTAGAGTGGAGACCACGGACTAGCAAGCGCAGCGTAGGACGTCCACCAACAAGATGGACAGACGACCTTATAAAGGTCGCCGGAAGACGCTGGATGCAGGTCGCTTCCAACCGGTATATGTGGAGATCTAAAGGGGAGGCCTATGTTCAGCAGAGGACGTCCTATGGCTGAGATGATGATGATGATTTATATATTTCTTTATAGAAACTGAAAACGCGAAATAAGGAGTAGCACAAGGCACACTTTTAGGACACACTTTAATCGAAGAAAGAAAATTATAGGATTACAGTTAAAGTATTCATTAGAGAAAAAACAGCAGAAATAAGAAGAAGCGTATTCGTACCAAGGCTCTCACCTTATGACTTTCAGAATGGAACAGTTGTTCAGCCGAGAAGAGTGTTTGCAGATTGTTGACGTAGAATAAAACGCGGGAGTCGTAGAGGGCGGGCAGTTCGTCGTGTAGTTCAGAGTTGAGGACTTCGTATGTTCGTTTGGCTTCTTCTAGTTGTTCTCGGCCTTTGGTCACCTGGAAGATAAGTATAAGGTTTCTTAATTAAAGTTTAGTGAAAAATAGTATATATCTTGGTCTTAATTCTTATTCTTCTTGCTCTAAATGTATTTCCCTTGTATGATGATGAACGAGATACTGTTCTCAAGTAAAATGCAACATTCTGTAATTTGATATTGGCAAATGCTGTGTACCAAACAGCATCATCAAAATACACGCACGTTTTAATTCGAGACAGTAACAAATTTAGGTTTTCCACTGTTCTATATAAACATTTTACGGAACATGACAACATGAAATGTTTATAAATTAAGAGTAGTAACGTTACCTTGACATCGTCCCTTCTCTTCGTAGCGTTCGATTGCAGATTCTGGAAGCTGTGCCTTTGACTGTCGTAGTCTACCAACTTGCGACCACGTTTCTCGATCTTTTTCTGTAAAAACATAATTATTTCATTAATTAAATGCATTCGCATTACAGGAATGATTATTTAGCGATTTAACCTGAATTAAATTGATGTGACGATTTCCTTTAGAAGTTGTCAAATGTAATTTCGTATATTTGAAGTGTGATTAAAAACTATCATGTCTAATTAACCTCGTTTAAACTCAATTAAAATAATTAAAAGGTTAATAACTACATTAATTTGATTCTAGCAAATCATTTAAATGTTCACCACATTATTTATGTCCTAATTAAGTTTACTAGAATGTTCAGCCTGATTTATTAGTTGAGGCTGCGTGTTATGGATAAATATTAATTTACTAAACGGGCACTTAAATTGTTGTAAACTAACTGATCATTACTATACTCTTTACACACACTTTTAGAAAAAACATCTTAGATTTAAGGGAGTTCTATTTTTTTTGCTGTTGGTCGATCTTTAAACTCACCCTGACTTCAGGAAACTGATTGGTGTACGTATTGAGCGGTATGAGGACTTGGTCTCCGAGTTTGTGCGAGAAATCCTGCCATAGCATCTCCAAGTTCTGCGCTTGCACGTACAGCAGGTCGTGACCAGACCATCCGCTCTCGTACACCTCCGTGATCGCTTCCATCAACGTCTTCGACGCTGTCTGCACCGCTGGGAATATAGAAATGAGAAATTGAATTATAGGTTGGAAAATGTTTAAAAAGGACCTGAATTTCAAATTGGTTTCTTCTTACGTATTAATTATTTTGGATAAATTGGATATTTCTGCAAGTTGGTCTGGCTGGTAATACCCAATTCACATAGTGTCAGAAGGGTGTTTAGCATTTTGGCTGATATGATAAGACCGTCGCAGTATAATCGCCACTCAGAAAAACAAATGAGTCATTTTTATTTTCAGATTATACTGGAGATTTTCCGCCTTTTTGCAGTCCGACTCTTTAAGATTTTTTTACTACTCTAGACCTAATTACGAGCTGCGAATCATTTGTCGTAGCAGTATGTGCACACACTTGGCACACACCCAGGAGAAGTTCAAGAATCTCTGCACATCCGAGAGTGTTGGTTATTCGTCATTCCTTAGATCGGATTGACGTAATTTAGCGAAAGTCTATAACTGGAGTACCAGGAAGATTGCTTTGAAACTCGCTGGTTCTTTGTGCTCATACAATGGTATAAAGGATGTGGAGATGAAATGATCAGCTACGTCCTGCCCCTTAGGCCGAACTAGTTGCTTAGTATTATGAGAAAACTGGCGGTCCAGTTTCGCACGTGTCAACAACTTTAAATATTTCTGAGCGTGACCAGCGACGATGTCTTGATCGGTATTCGCGATTGCCCCAAATATAAGACTTTGGAGAATTTAGTTTATTTTCAGTCAGTCTGTCTTTTTTTAGCTAGTACTGTGACAATGTCACACGGTTGGACAAACGCTTGCTCGAAGTTTCTTCGGGTATTCTTTTATGTGCGACAATAGCAACAATGTTATGTTAAAGGAATATAATATTAAGTTCTTTAAATCACGGTGAATATCCACGTGTCCTTCGTTAATCCTATAACTTATTGGATGGTCAGATAGGACATTTCTGGAAATGGCAGCTTCAACCGGTTGTTCGGAAATTGGCAGTTGCACATTGAGTCTTCATCAAACAACGAAAAATCTTTACCTCGTATACATCTTATGTAGTTGTTGAACTCCTTTTGAAGCCTGGTGGCTTGCTGGTGTTGCCTGTTGAAGTTCTGTAGATGCTCTTCGAATATGTCGTCGAGGGTCCGGTCTACCTTCCCCAGGTTTTGAAGGAACTGTGAAAAAAAAATAGAGCTTATTAGTGTTGTTGATACATGATTTTATCAGAGAAAACATCTTAATGTGCAGCTATTTGTGGGCTGAGGTTTACAAACTTTAAATTATATAAACCGTAAACGAAAACATTTTAGGAAGACATTCGCCCTTTTTTATCGTGGTAAAATGATCAAATGAGTCCTCCCACCCATTACTGTCAGACTTGACTGACTAAAATCCACGGTGTCCTTCAATAGCCCTTTACATACCGGGATCACGGTAATTCCCAAGTCCCGCGACCAAGACCGTCGCCCTAGATTAAATTTGAAATAAAATACATCGATGGTTTCTTGAGTGTCTAAAGTCCAGCTATTAACTGCTATGGGCTGACAGTACTAATGACTGTTTTGTTACAATATTCAGTAAAACACGAATATAATTCACCCGATTTCGTCAGTACATGTAACCCTACATTGGTTGGCAGCGCAAGGATATCTAGGTTTAGTACACCGCAGGAATGAGTGCAACAATTATTATTTAATCTATTACCATTCCAACTTTATTGCTTTGTTCCTGTTGGAACACCAATGCGCTTGTTGTAAACTAGTTTTATGTGTATTGGATCACAGTACAGTTTGATTGAGCCATGGTTTCATGGAGTAAAAATCATTTTGCAATAAAGGAGCACAAGAGTATGGAGGATGGTTTTCAAGTAAATTTCGAACGCTTGGTAGTATCGAAAAATTCGTCTGTTCAACCATGCTGTTGTACAATCTTATGCTTACTGTTGTTCTTGTTAAATATTACATTGATGATGAGGTTCGAATGGACAAGATTTCGACAGTCTTCTGTAAATCGATTCAATCTTAAGAGTAAAGGTACCTGAATATAAAAGAGCCAATGACAATGATTTTACTACCTATTTACTAACGAAACATGACGTAACTCCTGAAAACCAGTTAGTATCTAATTAAAAGGTAGGGTGTAACGCGACATATAGACAGCACAAAGCGAAAGTTGTTACACCCACATTAGAACTATCAAGCTTATCATACCCTAATTTGTTTGTTTCCATTTTTCTAACGTCACGTTTGAGAACCGTGAAATAAGCTGCAAACAATTATTTTTGTCTTGTTATATATAATTATATTTGCTTTCAGTGACGTCATGCATATGTCAATTGCGGGGAATCAGGTAACGAGGCTTGTAGTGGAAGGTTTGTAGCATGATCATGACAATAATAGTTTAATTTCAATGTTTTGAAAAAAATAATATGAAGGAAAAAGCAGTCAATAATGGCGTGATACCTGACAAAGACGAACAGAAGGAGAACAGATTTGGCCGAAACTAAGAAGAATGTGAAAGGTGCAGGAAGATGATGATGATGTCTGTGATTCAAATGGAAGAGCTCATGGGATTCCATAAACTATTGCTTTAAAACATTCAGGGGTTACTGAAGAGATGAAGAGGAAAGATAATAATAACACATCCAAAGACCCTAAGAACAAACTTAGAGTAGTTGTTCTTAAAGAAGATATACGCAAAAGACAGAGCTGACCAAGTCTCTACGTACTAGTCGAGCAAAACATAAGTCGGCACATGAGAAAATTTCTTTGAAACTAATTTAAATAATAGCCTAAAACCGAGAATGCTATGAACAATCATTTCAACACTCAAATGCACAAGACGACATTACAAATTCATTTCATAATAGCACACAACCTATCAGTCATTTTGTGACCTTGCAGCCTTCAGCACTTATTGCTGTATTGTTTGCAAAACATGCATACCTCAATCTTGTACAAGTGTGCAAACAGTCATTTGTTCAGAAGTTGCGTTCATGCAAGGCTGTTTTGGAAGATCATCATTTGACTTATCAGATAGAGATCTTTCTACTTTTGGTTAGTTTCCGTAATTGCTGCTTGCATTTTAAAGTTTTGTATAATAGGAGCAAAAACTTCTTAAGACCGTTGTTCTTATCTATTAATGTTTTGATCGATCAATTTCAAGCAATAGAGACTTTTCTAATATTGTAAAAAGTTCATAAACAATTTCGGGGTATAATAATGGAAAACTCCGAAGCTATGTAACTTAGAATCATTAATCTTTGGGATTACAGATCTGTATCAGATCAGATCCAGATTGAGAAGATACTTTGGTATCGATGTAAGCCTTGATCGGGCAGAAAGAAAATGTGTTCCATGGCAAGTTTATTGGCAAGATGAGACTATGAAAGCAGCATTTGTATAAAACGACCCATTTGCAGAAGATAGTAGGAATCTGAGCATTAAGAAAACGACGGAGGAGAAACCCATTCAGTAATCATATGAATTAAAATAATGTTATACTAAGTCCATGACCAATCTAACACAGGAAAGCCATATGCCCAAGCAAGTAATAAACTTGTCCTTACAAACATCACAGTTCTAAAGTCCGCGACACATAACTGATAATCCATTGGATATAACAAACGCGTATACTCGTAATGTCATCGACCGGCCACTACTCCTATTGTTCCAGTGTAATGCCCGCAATACCATGAAATGTTTAAAGCTTATTACATTAATTTAATTTTGATTATAATTAAGTTTTGAATGTTGAATATTACTGCCGGCGGATTCTGTGAGGGGAGAAAAAAAAATGTTGTGCTGAGACACAGTGACATAAAAGAAAAAATGCAGGAAGATTAATGTGATATGATGATGATTCCTGACTTCACTAAGTATTGATAGGTTAGTTCAGGCTCAAAATTCCAAGATAACTTTTGTTTGTGAACGTCTCGGGTAAAATCACCAGCGAGCCTAGTTGAGATACCCCAAGAAACTAAATAATGAACTCTAACATTTTGTGCATTTTTTCTAGGCACAATCACACACTTAGAACTCAACTAACATTTTCGGAAGTGACAATCAGGTGTAAGCGGTTACCTCAGTTACGTCCGTCGTCCATTATGACTCTTATGACGTCACATCCGTCATCGCTTCCTTTCGTTTTCGATTGTCTTTGACCGAGGCCTCTAATTACATTCATTGTGTATGTTGCGGCGATATTATGATTTGTTTTCCATCTTCGTTTTGCACCTTATCACCTTTAGAAAAACGACTGTGATGTGTTCTGTTAAATGACTGATCATCATGGAGTCATGATAATTAACTGATTACATGATTTAATGTTGTAATGTTGTCTTTTTAATTTTCTGCTGTAGCATTGTTAAGATTAATTGATTGCCACTTTCATTAAGGACATGACACTTTTTACGAGGTTGTTTAGCCGCATTCTTAATTATTGTCGAAATAAATCAATTACAATTTAGTCATTGATTTATTTCGACACATAGATCATTATGTTTTTTTTGGTAACTATCAAAAGAGAGTATGCATATAATAAATTGGTGTAAACGATTGAGAATAAAGATTGTATGCAAGAAGCAGAGAATAAATAAAAGGTTGCAAGTGCAAAAGATAACTTTTAATTGTAATGTTGACAGGCCGAAACGCACAATGAATATAATATCTGCCTTCTATCGTATACCCTATTAAGAAGAATAGTTTTACACTGGTATACGGTTTTTTTTTTTTTTTTTTTTTTATCGTGGTAAAATCATCAAATGAGTCCTCCCACCCAGGGCAGGGCGGGAGGGACTGTCAGACTTGTACTGACTAAAATCCACGGTGTCCTTCACTAGCCCTTTACGTACCGGGGTCACGGTAATCCCTTGGTCCCGCGACCCCGGCAGGCTTTGGCCCTCTACAGGCCCCGTCACTATGCTGACACTCTTTGAGCCGCGCGTGGAACACAACGCGCCGTCGACCCGGGCATGGTCCATGGTCGGACAGCGAGTCGCCCATTACTCGCTGCCCGCATGCCCGCGCCTACGGTGGCCGGAGATCGTCTTGCGACGTCCGACGCCGTGGGCGTCTACCACTGCGGCTGGGGTGGAGGGAGGACGCTGTCCTCTCCCTCAGGCGGCCCGCCTCCTCCTTCACGAGCATGACTGCTTCGCAGAAGGAGGCGACCGCTTCCCACTCCGTCTCGCCCCGCAGCATGGCCTCGACCAATGCTGGGCGCGAGAGGTCTCCGCCTATCGCCGTCGTGAGGACACGGCGGTGCTCTGCCCAAGCGGGGCAGTCCTGCACCGTATGCTCCACCGTGTCCTCCGGACGATCCTCGCAGTGGTGACACCCAGGCGTTTCTTCCCTCCCTATCAGACACAGGAACCTCCCGAAACTTCCGTGTCCGGTGAGGACCTGCGTCATGCGGTAGGTCAGGACGCCGTGACGCCTGTCCAGCCACTCCTCAAAGAGGGGTCTTACCGCCGCGATTGCGGCGTGCCCGGACACTGGTATACGGTAGGTCATCAACCAATAATAACGATTGTTATACTAGACCCGTTATCGCCGTTTACGATAGTTGTTCAGTTTTTGTTGCAGAATAGAACAGAATAACCGTGTGACGACATACTGAACTACAAATTGATGGGAAGCAAAAAGTGAGTAATGAGCCAATCAATGAAATTATAAAATAGTAAATAGATGCTTCATTCATTAATCATTAGCTTAAAAGTATGCGAGGTATGAAAACATTAGACTCCGAAAAGACGAATGAATGGAGAAAACCTTCAATGTCATTAATTTTTTTTTGTCCTGATGCATGCCAATGTTTCCGACGTCATACAATCTATTAAATGAAAATGAGTTATTGTTCTATTGTGAATAATTGTGATTTATAAACTGTGCACGATACCGATGCACATGGTGGCAAGCATGAAGCATTTTATGTTGTGATATCGAAGAACTCAGTAACTCGACGTAAATTAATGATTGTAAAACATGTAGTAAAGCACCGTAAAACAATAGACGGGTCGTAAATCGTAATATCAGAGTTGCAACATCGTCTAATCAAGATTGGCTCTTTCCAGGATACTGATGCTATTTCCGAAACGTTATGCTTCGATGGACTTGATATTTTTTAGCATCCTAGTGTTGCGAAAATTAAATATTACACATACGAATACTATCAATGCTATATTTTCCTACATAACCTTCGTTCCCTTTGAGTAAACGTTTGGATAATTCCAAAGGACGTACCTTTATACCGGCTATAACCGAGATTAAAATATCTGCAACACCGTACTCCTCAGTGTACTCTTTTGTCATTATTAAGTAAGTAAATAACGATTATAAAACAGCTTCCAAAATAGAAGCTTCAATACCAAGAAATATCCTGTAGGAAACCTGCTCCAACAAGTACCATAAAACAGTTCATAAATATCTAAACAATTACTGCCTCATCTCTCGAGTATATTAAACGCCGTCTAGGGAACGATAATACCAAAACTAAAGACGAAATAGCCTTTTCCAATAAATTTTATTCAGATTCTCATCTAAAGTTCAGCATCGGTTTTTCTAAGTGTATACGCAAACAAGTCGTAAATAACGGGCTGTCGAAATGCATATTAGATAGTAAATCAAATATTGAGTTTTTTGGTTTCCAAATTCCCATGACTTACATGAAATTTTTGGATTGTCTATTGCTCCTTCTGAGTATTTACGACTATTTTCGTCAATGATGTTTCGTACTTCATTCTTATCAGTATCTTTCATATCAAATCCTATTTCTGTAATGTCAAGTTTGACGTGTTTATCAATATTGAATACGTGCAGTCTGTAAGTTCTGTAACATGTGTAAATAATTTTCAAACATCATTTTCACATATTTCTGCAAGATCGAAATTGAAATCTGACTGCTAAAAAAACGTTTAATCATGTGATCTCTTTCTTTTATTTATTTCACTCTTTTAGTTGAGTTTCATATTCATTGAACCCTTCGTCGCCTTGACTTCCGTTGCACTAATTTTGTGTTTGACTTTTATTTAGACATCTAATTTTTTTTTATTTAATGATAGGTTCACGAATGACCACTATCTCGCCTGGTAAGCGAAGATGTGGTCTTGATTTGTAAGACAAAATTTAAAGCTCTTATACAAGAAGAATACTTTAGAAAGTTTTACAAAAGATGTATAAGAAATTCTAATATCAGTAAAGAATCATATAAATAAAACAATCAAAAGCAAAATAAGAAACGTGGCCTCTGGCCATTTAACCAATACTATCTTACATTCTAGTTTTTATAAAAAAAAAGGTATAATAAGCTTCTGACTAATGAAACTGCTAGACGGGCGGACGACACTATGAATATGTAGTATTTAGTATTGCACTCGGCCCGCCCCGTCAAACATGTGCTGGCTAAAAATAGTCGTCGAAAAGTCCGCTTTGTTTGCTCGCCGAACTTATTTGTTTTAAGGTTTTTCACTGGAAACTATTTTGTTGGTGTAGTAAACATTATTTCTTGTTTCGTAATGTTTTCCTCCATATTACTCTCTACAGCTATATGCACGTTCTAACGGTTACTATGTACTTTTGGCTTTACCAAGGGAAATCCGGCGCTCAGTTTATTTGGTTTTCGCAGTTTTATATGTTTCCTATGTTTATTTGGATTACGTTATCGTCAAGATTATCCCTATTTCTTTTATATTTTTTATTTCTATTTAGGCAGTCATTCGGCGGGCACGCCGCAATCGCGGCGGTAAGACCCCTCTTTGAGGAGTGGCTGGATAGGCGTCACGGCGTCCTTACCTTCCGCATGGCGCAGGTCCTCACCGGACACGGAAGTTTCGGGAGGTTCCTGTGTCTGATAGGGAGGGAAGAAACGCCTGGGTGTCACCACTGCGAGGATCGTCCGGAGGACACGGTGGAGCATACGGTGCAGGACTGCCCCGCTTGGGCAGAGCACCGCCGTGTCCTCACGACGGCGATAGGCGGAGACCTCTCGCGCCCGGCATTGGTCGAGGCCATGCTGCGGGGCGAGACGGAGTGGGAAGCGGTCGCCTCCTTCTGCGAAGCAGTCATGCTCGTGAAGGAGGAGGCGGGCCGCCTGAGGGAGAGGACAGCGTCCTCCCTCCATCCCAGCCGCAGTGGTAGACGCCCACGGCGTCGGACGTCACAGGACGATCTCCGGCCACCGTAGGCGCGGGCATGCGGGCAGCGAGTAATGGGCGACTTGCTGTCCGACCATGGACCATGCCCGGGTCGACGGCGCGTTGTGTTCCACGCGCGCCTCAAGGAGTGTCAGCACATTGACGGGGCCTGTAGAGGGCCAGAGCCTGCCGGGGTCGCGGGACTTACCCATCACCGTAACCCCGGTACGGAAAGGGCTCGTGAAGGACACCGTGGATTTTAGTCAGTACAAGTCTGACAGTCCCTCCTGCCCTGCCCTGGGTGGGAGGACTCATTTGATGATTTTACCACGCAAAAAAAAAAAAAGGCAGTCATTCGGCCTTAAAGAAACTTTAATGTGGTTTAAGCGGAACATGTTTGACTAGAACATTACTATTTACTTTTATCTTCAAGTTATGGAGATTTGCAAAAGTGGATATTTTAATTTTTGCCAAGTTCATTCAATGTTCGTGTATGTGTATGATTTGTAAGGGTATTTGGAATATCTTGTAAAATATTCTTATCTTTCAAAGGTTCTGCTTTCTCTCCTTCGTTTTGTTGGACTTGAGACAAGCCTGTACTAGTTTCCATTTTAGCATCATGTATCTAATCTCCATTTAAACTGTAGTCCATGTTTAGTTACAGGTGTGCGGAGAAACATGGATATTTTTGTGCAATTTATTTTAAACGGCTTTTATATAAACGATTTTTATGTTGATTCAGACCAACTCTGGTGTGTTGTTTTACTCCATAAACAAATAAGTCTATAATCGATAAACATTTCGGTGTGGCTAATTCTTGCAGTGGCTGCAAATCTCTCAATACGTGAAAAAAGGGAATGATCTAATGCTGTTTCAGATCAACTTGAAAGTCCAGACAAAAGCATTAGACAGATTGGCTGCTTACAGTCTAACCTATGAGATATCATATCATTCGCTAATTTGCTCCGTCGAGTGATTTCTGGCTCGCCTTCAAACGCCACCATGCAAACTTGAATAAACAATTAGAGACACATGATATTAAATAATAAATAACGGCCGACAACACATAAACAAACATGGAGCTATGTATGTCATTAATAAGGAAATTAGGGATAAAATCAAAGCATGAACCACCAATGAATTTTACTAGTCTTACTAATTTGCATACCAATTACGTAGATATAAACGCAGAATTGTTTAGGAAGGGAAAAACGAGGGTTTGTTTCCACGGATTAAGCGGTGTCTACGTATGAAATCGTCTGATAACGCATGAAATTACACTAAACGGTTTACAGTTCTCTGTCTGTAGGTTTTGGGGGCACATCATTGATTTCAAATGGCTTTTATCTCATGTTGAAGTCACACAGCAATGCCATAACAATTTGTCCCACGGCAGAAGTCTTCATGGTCATGAATGATGTCCAAACTTTTTGGAATCCCACGAGGAATCTTCTCAAAGACATCAATGATATACTCCGCTTTCATGCTAAGTATTCCAGTACAGAAATATGTATTTGCGGCAGTTACACGAACAAAGGTTAACAGAATACGCCACGGTCGAAGCAACATTGTAATTGGTGTTCCCAAGATGACATACGACGACAATCATGCAATAAAAACCTGAGATGAACGTAGCGACCTGAGAAGTACTTGCTGCGATATGAATGAGACTGTTTACCGTCGGATACTGAATGATTGAGGAATTACTACTGATGTTATCTTTTGTATTTTGAACAATTTTGTATATTTCAAAATGAAAGTCTATATCTATATTTATTACCAGACAAGAATTATTACTCTTTTGTGGTAACTAGTAGCGGACGTCAAATTGCTGTGTGTAAAAATAATTTGGACAGTTAGTCACATTCTACCTTTAATTAACTCAAACCTGTGCGGTACCGCAGTACCGCTATAGATAACATTCTCCGCATTCATTTCCGGATTACTGCTATGTTTCTGAGTTATATTCATCTAATGAATATTTCATTTTATTCTAATTGACGGATTCCCTAGCATTGACCTCAAAATGATAAAGTCAATGTCGTTGCTTTTCTGTTAAATGCTCGTCGCGTTTGGTTATATTTGCATTCGTTGTTAAAGTGAAATGAAACTCTGTTGATAAACCAGCAGTGTCGAGTGGCATACATATATCACTGTCTGTTACAACATCAGCCGTATTGTTTGGTACAATCATTGGCTTAGTACATCCAGCCTTTCTTGCTCCCATATGCGTGGAAGTCATACCATCAAATGATTTCGTTACAATAGGCACAACGGTCAAACTATCTCAAAGATCCTTCAAGACTTAACTGATGGCTGTGTTGTCAGCCTAACAATGGACAGGTCGTTCGTTCCACCGTCAGATATACGAAACATCACTGCTTTGTTTGATTCACCTGCATGTTTTCAAGTGGTACTGCGAAACATGAAGAACCTTTTAAATAAGCCTCTTGAAGTTTTTAACTTTCACTACGTGCTATGCTTTTAAGAATATTTTGCTGAGCTAGACTTTCTCTTTCAAGGAGGTTAGTATTTTCAATTGATAAAGTTCCTTTATCGAAAGTCTTATTAAACCGCTTGCTTAGATAATGATTAGTATCTTTATTTATAAATAGTAGAAAACCGTGCTATTCCCCAAACATTCTACCAACATCAACAAGTGCTAATACTAGTTTTTTTTCCTTCAATTTGCTTTCAACATCAAGGCTTCCTTTACAACTGTTTGCGGTTTACCGTTGGTACACTTGTATCCTATGATCTAGAAATATCTAGCCCTTGTTATGAAATCTAGCTGGCCATTGGTCACGTTTGCTGCTACCTATTTATTTTAGCCCGTTGTTTGTGTAACGGCATACATACTAGTTGGTGAAGTCATTATATCGGAAATCTTTGAAACGGTAACACGTGGAATACTAACAATTTTCTTGTCATTTAGTAGAATGTAACGTGTTTCCGTGGTAATGATTGTTTTGTTGTTGTTTTCTAGACTGTGCCGTTATCAATTATTGTGTTGATAATGATTATTTTATAAGTTGTAAAAATTGAGAAAGTGTCGATTAGATAATAAATGATGCCTGATGAAATGACAGCCATTGAACAGTTAGGTTTAAATTGTTTAGTTAATGTTAATGTCAAAGTGTTAGCCATAAACAATAATTATAGACTTTATAACTAGAAGCAAGGGGCCTTTAGGAATGTTAGTTTTATAGACGACAGGATTACCATATCTCTTATCTATAGAAGATAAGTTTCATAATTTTCAGCGTCTATATACAATCATAGCAAAATAATATTCATATTTAACTTAAGAACATAAAACAAGAATTGCAAAAGAAGTTCAAATTGCTAACGGGCAGACGGAGACCATGATCGAACAGGATAACAAATTCTCACGGAAAATTAAGTTTAAGTTGAAGAAGATTGCAAAAGTGTTACTTAATACGTGATCAATGATAGGCTTGTTACATTGTATAGTGAATAGGCGAAAGTTTTGCATCGAAGCCAAATTGTCACCAACATAATATCGTTAATTAGAATAAGATTAGTATAAATAAAGTTGTAAATACCGAGAGGCATGCAACAAAGGGTGTTATGGTTTGTGTGAATTATGATAGATTTTGCTGAACTAAATACCATCAAATAAACACTGATGAATGAGCACATAACTATGGTTATTACATTTTGCTCCAGAAAAATGAAAAACTTGGTTAAAAATAGGCGAAGTAATTTTAGGAGCAAGCATTCTGAAAAATTACCCATCATTTTCTATATCATACAGACATCAGGGAATGCAAAGGACGATATATATCAAGAGTATGTTGAACGAGTGGAAAAAAAAAGAATCTCAAAATTCCATACTGAAGACTAAGTATATTTAACACGCTAATTAATTAAACACCCGAAACGATCAACAAACTCTACAAATAAGAAGGCATGGCTGAATTTTTTTTAAGATTGGCAATGTTCCGAGTTTTGGGCACTCGTAACGCAGTAGACTGGCTGTCAAGTGCTCCCGTTTGTTATTTGGAACATGGATCAAACGTTCTGTAGGCGCACTCTGGATAGACCGTGATTTTTGGAGTAGTTGAAGAGGGATTTCGCAAGGTCTCAGTACAAAGCATCAATAGTGTGGAACATGGAGATACTAAAGGAAACGGAATTCGAATTTACAATTCTAATGCTTACTACGGAATCAGTTCTAATTGACCATTCAATTAGAGAGTGGGTGCTGTAAGAATTGTATTGGGATGTCAGATAAGTGCGGCTGTGTGGCTCACCGACGGTATCGCAGTTCACACACATTTTCTTAGATCGGTTCATTTTCAAGTTTTTGGAATTCTATAGTATGTTTCTTAAAGATCTCAATGTTATCTTCATAGTTACGAAAACGATTATGAAGAGAAATGTGACGTTATAAAGGATCATTGACCCGCTAATGTGTTACGCGTCATACATAATAGTCATAATTTGTTCATAGAACCACCAAATTAGAGTAATATGTAGTACTCGTGCGGTACTGCTTGCGTAGAGTATGTTGTAAATTATATTAATTGCAGCTGACGAAATTTTGTTGGAACACAGAGCCAACTAGAACAATTAAATAATAAATTGACACGCTGAGAGTTAACTCAGGAACTAATCGTTCAGTTAACGTGAATGCGTCATAATAATAACGAAAATGGAGGAGAAAATATTGTTGCTTTAGTTTCGAATGTCGATTATCCATTAGTCACGCTCATGTAAAGCGATGTTAGTCTATTTGCAGATAACATGACAACCATGACCTACTCTTTTGGTCAGATGAGCACAGTAACCAATCCAATAATCCCGAAATATTTGAAGCTGGTAGCGCCACATTAATGCACATTACTCACGCACACTTACATCCTGACAGTGTAATTGGCTCACACACACAAGTGGACGTTACAGTTTGCGTAGCAACAAACAATTGGGTCGCACTATAGCTCACGCACACTCTTGTAATAATGGTTATGTATGCGCTAATGTAGTAATTGCATCTGATTTGCTTGTTTGCTGTCATCGTGATGTGTCTATTTCTGAGATATTAAGCTAAGATAAAATACAAACAAATAAGTTGAAATGAGTCAGCTGAACAAAATGTATTGTAGCAGGTAAGACGAATCAAAAGATTTGAGTTTATTTATATTATTGAGTTCTGCGCATATTAAGCAATATCAGGTAGCAAACTATTTTAATTAAACATATTCTGTACTCAGAAGTACTAAGTCTTAAAGTGGCCTCTATCTCTTTACAAACTAAGTTTGACATCATTAAAATGAACGACTAAGATTTTGCCTCATTCAGTTGCATCCATATCTAAACGTGTGATGCATGGACCGGTCGACCTTGCAAGCTATGGGTGTGTTAATTGTATGTAATTTAGTACACAATGTACTTGAGTGCTGGGCCAGTCCCAACGTCCTTTTAATTCTGCCGTATCACTTTTCATATGTATTGTTTATTGTTGGGAAGCATCGGATTGGATCAACTGCGAATGAAGCTGATGAGAATTGAAAGGCTCAACTAGTGTCGGCAATAGATAAAGAGAGAGAGAGAGAGAGAGAGTACATTTACAGAGGCAACTGTCAAAAGCGATCGCAAAGGAGCATATAGTGATCTCAGACTGAAATCTGTGACAATTTAAGTAAAATAATAAGATCATTAAAATCCCAAATTCTCATCTTTACCAGATTTAGATGTCGCAAAGCAATAAACGAAACGTTCAACTCTAATTTATGTGGATGATATTGTGAGACCGCAAGGTTTTATTAAAAACGGCGACAGATTGGCAAATGTTTGTTGAATATTCTATAATGCATCTGCTGAACAGGTACTCATTTTAACAGCGCGAAACATGCTTTATCGTGACGAGAACACCCACAAATGTCTTTTCCTTGGCGTTTTATGGCTAATAATGCTTCAAACAGGACGCAATAGCTTTGTTACTCCACAGTACCGCAATACAATTCATTCATGTGGATAAATGCAATGTCCTAACGGGTAGAACAGTTACGATGAGCGCTAAATTACTACTCGGTAGTGTGTTTTGCATAGATATGGCGGGTTAGGGGTTAATACAATTGCATAATGAGTAGGAAGTGACGACGTGAGTATTAATTATGACAGTTGCAATATTTAGTACTGGAATGTTTAACTTGTCTGGTTACAAAATGGTGTTGGTAGTATCAATAGGTGTTTTCAAAGGTTTAAGCTAGGTTACTTGTCATCTGTGAGAGGATACTGCATAAATGACCAGATAATTAAATATTGGGCACTTTCAATTCCTCTTTAAATATGACGATGAGACTAAGAGTAGTCTACACAATAGTGCACCTATTTGATAATTTATGCTGATGTCAATAGCTTTAAAAAGTGGCAAGAATTATCTGACACTTTCTAAAACATTTTAGCATTAAAGTTGGCATACCTAAAACAAAGTACTACTATCTGAACAGATCAAACAGCAACTGCCATTTCTGGATATAGATATTGTAGCGACTCCTGCGCCAGCCGGCCATTCACCTGCAGTAGGATGCCGTAAGCAGTCGGGTGACCTTCATTCCGATGCAATTTCATTCAAATTCTTATTGAATCTTGTACTTTAGCTGCATACTGATCCGAGAATGGGCGGGTACGAGATTATTAACTTGTGTACATAAAAGTTAGAGGTGATAAGGTTGTTTATGTATTGTTACAATCTTACAGTGACTCTCTTAGCTTTTAAACATACCCGTACTATCAGTAGGGCTGACTTGTGTTTTGAATAATTTATAGGTTAATCTTAGTATGGGAACTTCATCTAATGCTGTTCTGATTGAATCCGAACGAATCAAACACGTTAATGCAAGCAAAGAGAGGCCTATGCGCTGTGACTAATGGCAGGCTGCAGGTGATGACCCAAAACAGTACAGCAAATTCTAGGAGTCTGAAGATGCAATTTATGATAATGACATTACACAAGACCTAAACAAAGATGACATTGAAAATGCAGATCTCGAAGGTATTTCCACAGGCGTAATAAATCTAACAAAGAGGATCCGCCTAGGCATTGATCATAAATTCCAATCAGCGTAACTCATTGATTTATAAACAAAAATCGATTTGAAGTTCCAGATGAGCACACATTAGGCGCTTATTTATAACTTCTTAGCCGAGTATTAGCTAGTAACATGCAAGATAATAATAATTGTGATTGTAAACAGTAGCTGTGTAATAAAAGCAGTGTACTAAGTGGAAGCAGTCCCAAGGACGGTGGTGAAGGCGACGAGGCCGCTCTCTATATCGATGCAGTTACAGTAAATAAATCAGATTAATACTGTTAAATTCAATTACGCTGTATTGATGTGACTTAAAACAAAAGACTACATCTACACAGTATGGGTAACAGATGGCATCCTCCAGAAGAATTAAGGATGACAGAGAAGATTAGATGCAGAAGATAACATTTGGTGTGGTTCAAAACAAAGAAACTTTGGGAAAGATAATAAAACAAGTTACTGCTAATGAAGTGATAGTTTGTAATACCATCTTAATTGAAGGTACCAAATATAAAACTGACATTCCAACCATACAATAGTTACCGATGACAATACAACATTAGTCTTAACTGCTATTACCTAATAGTAGTTAATAGAAACCTACAGCGCCTACGCAATACCGTGTAAATGTGAAAATACTGATTAATTATACGACTTAGAAACAGCCAACTGATTACTTAACAATATGAAACTATTTTGATGTTTAATTATAACCAGTTGTACAAATAACTGCTAGCTTCCCGGTATGTTTTACTTCAATCATCTTTCCCTATTATTTTGTTTCAAATTATGTGTGATTTAACAGGAAAATATTGTGGTTCTAGTTATCCAGTTGGTTTGATAAGTACATTTGGTCTGTGAGAAAAGCTAACGCCCAATCCTATCTTAACTAATTAAAAAAATAGGTAAATCGGTGGGCCGATTTGATTATTTTTGGTACATGGGATATATGGAATCCTGGAGTCGGTTATAAGCTATAGGCGGAGGGGGTGCCAGCAACCTCGAGGTAGGTCAGAGCTTCTTTATAAATTCCAGTTATAACTATATTATTTGAAATGTTTTATATTACTATTTTGAGTAAAATCAGTTTCAGCAGTACAACACCCAAAATCTAAATACGAAAAAATCGGAAAAAGATAAATAAATGGAGTTTAGTACATTCTGGCAAAACTACTCTTACGTAGTTTTGAAACGTCGACGAAATACTACTGACCGACACTGTGTCGCACAAACTCAATCGAATTAGTGAACGTAGTAGAGCTTACTTATCCGTACCGTAGTATAATGTTATTACTACACGAGTGGATATTACCACTCCAGCTTCTGATATAATCCTTTACTAAGTCGCTCCTTACGATATGAAGTGTTCCATATGTATAGCGAAGAAACTTCTCTAAGGCATTTTGGGTCTTAGGCAGGTTTGAGCTTCCGAATATTACATACACCTTGGAAACTCTCAAAGCATGGAATTCCATAGGATAAACTTACTTGAAGTTTCGTCTCAAATAACTTAGATAGATATGTGTGATTAACTTTGTTAAAAGATTTGACTAGCTTTTGAACGCGGCTTCGCGCGAAATGTGATAACGGAAGAATTCTCCTCCTGCGTGAACTATCTTTGGGCCAAATTCAGTCGTTTTTGGATGAAAGTGTGAAATGCATCCATTCATCACCACAAACTTTGCCATTTATAATAGGAATAAGAGGAACCTTTTATTCCTGTGCAGTTAGGAGAGTCCAAAGAAATAAACTTATTAAAGTTGTACTTGCCAATAACTATGCGAATTAAGCAAAAGCAATCGAAGAATTAATAGTGTGGTAATGCGTAACATATTGTGTTCATTGCAACAGACTACAGACAAGGTGCAATAAGATACGAGACGACTTACGTTAACGCATCCCTAGAAATGCAATATCCAGCTACACAATGGATAACACAAACAGTATAGTAACTATTTTATTAACAGTTCCAGCTATACAGATAGCTTTTGGATGAAGTAGGATATTGTAGAAGCCAAGACTCAAATTTTGGCAAACTCGCTTTCAAATGCTTTATTTTACGATGTAATAATATGAATGGCCGTGCTAATCTTGTGTTGCCATTCATATTTATTCTATAGCACAATGAAGCGCAGACAATTTTCTATCTAATTTCATTGCTTTAGCTTTTTAAAGATGGTTGGCAGAACGGATCTTATTAACGTTACTGCACGTATTCCTGTTGATTCGGGAAGGACACGAAATTACCCAGAAGCAATTACAACGTCATAACTAGCGTTTTCCGATTTGTAACAAGTGCGCGACGTGCGTCATGTTTTCTATTCAAAGGGTCGCTACCGTCTGATCCCAATTCTTCAGTTTAACCATTACATAGAAAGTCTATCGTCTGACATTGATTTTCTAGGCAAATTCTTTTCTTAACTCGTCATTATAAAGTAATGTACCGACCACTATTTTCTAAACACGTTTGCCTTTAGCCATGTTTTGACCTGAAACCCGGAGACTAAGAAAGGATAAGTGGCACTTACATTAACATGCTACTTTGTAGAAAAGGAGGCCTCGATACAAAATGTAGACACGACCAAAGGTGATGCAAAAACATGTGACCCTGATTCAAATGCTGATCAGCCAACGCACTTATCACGTTCGTTGACTTTCACAGTCAAGTTCAACTTGTTCATTTTAAAAACGTCGTCCAGTGCAAAACCCGTCAATGCGTTATGCAATATTTTGCGATTGGCAGTTTTTTCATTCATCGATTTCTCCTCCAAATAAGTTTCAAGTTTGGCTGGATTTTTATGGGTAAATGGTTCCTGGTGTCAGCGGCGAAGTGTTTTTTCGACGTATTTACGACTTCAAATTGATCAGACTTTTATGTTCATGTTCAAAATACTACATATTAATTTGCTGGTGACCTGAGGACACCATAAAAAAACTTTGTTATGAATTAGCTCATGGGTTAGGTTAGGCCAAGCCATGATCATAAACTGGAAACGTCAAAAGTAAGACTTATATCTGTTTCATCTCAATCGAAACCATATTTCTCCAAGTACAATATGCAAATTGGCTCAATTCTAGAACAGTCTTCACCCGTCATGTCAAGAATACACTCATCGTTACAGAAAACTAGATCGACATGTCCAGTGTCGGCTATTTCGAGCTCTTTGTTGGCGGTGAATACTATTGAGGACCAACAGATCACGAGGATTGCATTCACATGCATTAGGCGTATATTGTAATCTTTGTGTCACATATAATGTTCAGTGATCTACTGTGTTGTGGAGTTTGACCCAGTTTTGAATGTTTTCTTTTTGTTGCTAACTTCATAATTTGGACCCTTTTAGATAAGTTTTTCTTTGACTGAATAATTGTTTGAGTTCTAAAGGAAACTTAGACGATTTCAACTTTTTTCAAGATCAAATGCTGCGAATGAGCAGCAAAAACCAATTGTTTTGGAAATCAGCTCCATTTTTGAAGAACTTGACTTATGTTCGGTAGTAGCAGTGCTCTAGTGGTATATCTTTATCGTCTTGTGGTGTCTATGAGTTAGATTTTTAGATAACAAGATTGCTAAAACAAACATACAGGATGTAGTCTCACAATAAGTAGGTCAGCGAAATCATGACTGTTTTTGAAATATTTTATCTTATTTATCAAATCTGTTTGAATTCTGTCCTTAAAAATTTTATGTTATGCACAACAACTCTTTGTGATAGTTGACCTCGTCAAATATGGCGTTAAATTGTGCTGTCTTAAAAAGAACATTTGCAAAAGCTCAATTCCAGAAACACCAAATGAGCATTTTGTTCTATTCATCAGTAATAAAGTTGCGCCGGATATAATAACACAATGAAGGGCGTCTGGGGAGTAGAGGATCCCACAATTTATTTGAATGGATCGCTGCCGAGACGTTTAGGCAGATTATATCTATTTTTTTAACTGTTATGAGGTGAATCAGAAACCCATGTACTATTCACATAGACACATTTTTTTCACATCATCACATTTCATCAAACCAAAATATCGAACTCTTTTCTTTTAGGTTCTTGATTACATTACAATTAAAATCATAATAATCCATGTTACATTAATTTGTCAAAAGTCTTTTGCAGCAACGCAACAATAAATCTTAAGGATAAAATTGGTCTAAAGTGGTGAAACTTTCCTCTCGAAATAAACGGCCTACAAAGTACAATAACCTAAAGACACAAATACTGCAATTTAGAGGAAATATGAATATTAATGTAGTAGCGTAACACGCTACAGGAAACGTAGTCTGCAACATATTTCCTAACTCAATGCAAGAACACGAAACAAACGATAAAATAATATGTAATGCCTCCGATCGCGACTAGTTGCGTGAACTGAAACAAATTGCAAGAAGAATTTGGGCTAAAAACCCCTTTTACGTTCTTAGAGAAGGTCAAACTTAGGAAATAACATGGATAAATATTTCAAATACATAAGGTAAAAGAATTGGGATAAGGACAAGGGAATAATGGTAATCAACCTTTTATGGTACTAAATCACATAGTAAATGTTATGTTAATTAACGACGAATAAGCTTGGAACAATGATATTCTATGAGAAGGAATAATTTTCTCAAAATGTATGCTAGGCATTCATTCGAACCTCGACATCAATGCAGTCGCAGCATTCGATTAAAAGTATCATATACATAGACATTCCCATAACCCAGTTCGTGATTAGAGATCAACATAACCCAAAAAGCAAGATACCCATGACGCTAAACAAAAACCGCCAAATTCACATGAAACGCGCTCCAATAAACATGTCGTAATAAAACCCTTATTCCAAACATCAACGACCTGTAAAACTAGTCACCTGTGAAGTACAACCAAAGTTTATCAATACGCGTCCACTACAATGACGCTCTCAAATTAATTCAGCGCTAAGCTGTTACTCATTGATGTAGGTTGTGTAGGAATATTCGAGCGACTGGTTATCCAAATTAATATTATAAATGCGAAAGTAACTCTTTCTGTCTTTTCTTCACGCCTAAACTACAGAACCGATTTGTGTGAAATTTGGTACAGACATAGTTTGGAACTTGAGAAAGGACATAGGATAGTTTTCACTATTCCACGCGAACGAAGTCGAGGGCAAAAGCTAGTTGTTGATAAGGTGGATAATAACACAGACAAATAGGATGCTGAGGTTGAGATTCAAGATCCTGATTCTGAATGGTACATCCCAGTGACCTACAGAGAAAGCACGGGACATAAATCTAGGGAAAACTTTAATGAGTATGGAAAATCTACTTATAATGAAGGAACTGGTCATCCGCTCAGTTATTAGCAAACGACAAAGTACATCCTGATAAGAGGCTTAGACAACGTTGAGATGAACGAGAGGAAGTGGTATTCTTAGAAGATTGGCTACCTGCCTGCCTCTCTGTACTATTACCATCTGCAATTTAGCAATTACTGATAACTGCGGTCAAGGATGGTATTAGAAACAGACATTCATAGTACGGAAAATCGGAACGAAGATTTTATCGAACAATAACGGGGCTTGATTTTCTATGTGACAAAAAATATTTCATCGATAGTCAGTCTCCGATAAGAATCAACAAAACATTTCTGATAAAATAAACACGATAAGCTACTGCAAGATTAAGAACAATAGCTTTATTAATTTATCAGTGCACTGTAATCCATGCACTGTTTTACAATGAAGCCAGTACAAATAGTCTCATCAGTCCATGATACAAACGATGAGATAAACGACAACAGACATACAAAACTGAAACAAAGAACAACAAAAAGCACCTTTACGCAGCTCTAGCAATTAAAAATAATCTCATACGTATAAGATTCACATATACTAAAAACAAATCGAGTGCGACAGGCGAAAATAGAAAGCAATGGACGGAAGATGTGTGTCGCGACTCCGGCGCAGGTGGACGCGAGGGAGGGGGCTAGCTAGACGGAGACAGCAATATACACGGAACTAATTTTACGTAAAAAGAAAAGGGACAGGGCGGACCGGCCAGTTTAACAACATCCACACATAGCAACATCTGGCTTTCCAAGCAACTGGAGAAATGTAATATTGATGGTTCAAGCAATTAGGAACGCGATAACTTTGGACTTGAAACAACATTCCTAGAAATACTATGAAAATACAGAAGATCTTTGGAAGTTATAAATCCACCGAACATACGAGTCATGTGTGGTATCACCTAAACATACAAGACAAGGACGCAACATTGATTATAGAATGAAGCTAATGGCTTACAAACTGCAAATATTATCACAGCTGACGCACGTATACATCAAACAATTAGATTCTAAATGTACGCATGTTGTGTGAAAACTGAATTAAATAACGCAGTTTCGTCATCTCCGTAGGCGGGGTATCACGCTTTTGCCTCCATGACATTTGGCGCATAGTTGTGCGAGGCAAAGGCAGCACTCCGGGGATGCCTCGGGCTCAACTCTTTGGACGTTCACTCGCCGCATTCCAACCAAACAGACTACGTGTTGCGAAAATTTGAAACAATCTCGAGTAAATAATGTTATTTTCTCGACAAGCGAATGAAAGTAGAAATAGTTACGTTTTGTTTACTTTGAAAGTCAACTTTGAAAAAACTAGCAGTGGGCGATAAAATATTGAAAGTAAATGTGAATACATTTGTTGCACGCAACTAAACAGATTTACGAATGACGAAGAATTGAAATCATACGTAAAAACTAATCATATGATGAAATCATATTATCATATTGATGAATTTGATGACAATAAAATTGTAACCGATAAATTTTACAATAAACGATTGTGTCGCTTCAATAAGTCAACGACACGGCTGATAAAGTTCCAACAAATCTTCACTGACAATCATACGAACAATCGTAATATCCCTGTGGGAGAACCGAAGGCTGTTATATAAAAAATATCTGCGGCAGACTCTAATCTTGACCTCATTTCTCTTTTAAAACTACGAGCGAATACGTCAACCGAAATGTGCCGTCTTTATACGACACGACTATTAAAATTATATGTTACGGTCCCGATTCGAATTTTACGAGGATGAATAAATACCAAGCGTTATAGCGAATAAGCTGTTTGTTCAAAACCAAGTAGAGCATGGATTTTATTTTGTAAGTTGACATTGAAACACATTTGTACAGCAAATCAAATCTTTGATGATGGTACTACTTGTATAACAATCAATAATATTTATTTTTGTGAATCACATAGTTTTTATCATATCTAAATACCGTAGGATGGAGTTTTCAATTCATAGTAAAGTCCACACAGCAAAACTACGCTTTAAACAATTTCATATGTCTAGCTCGAGCGCATAGCTGACAGACATCACAAATAAATTTCCCTGAGCAACTCTCACAACAAGCTCATGAAAATTCAAATAAGCTGATAGGTACTCTGATGGTCTGATAGGCTATAATTATGTCACTGAAAATATACACTTGCCCACAGGAACACAACATTGTCTCACACCTGCCACACCAACCCTGCACATGCATAGCCCTTGAACGGACCGATACGATTAAGTACCTCGGAATTACTATAGATAACAACTTAACATACAAAGCCCACATTAACGCCCTCTCCTCCAGAGTGAGAAAACTAATACACATCCTAAAAAAACTCCGCGACTGTACCTCACTCGACATTTTGCGAATGGTCTACATTGCTCTATGTCAGTCAATCATACAGTACTGTATACGAATTTGGGGACGCGCTGGCAAGAGCACTTTTATAACGCTAGAGAGAGCGCAACGGGCACTGATCAAGGTTGCACTAAAAAAGCCCTACAGATTCCCTACAGACCTTATCTACCATGAGTTTCAAGTACTAAGGGTTCGACAAATATTCGTACTCCAAGCAACTCTGAAATACCATGCAACAATAAAAAAACGGCCCGACTATGAAGACATTACAAACAAACGCGTCTTTAGAGTACCCATACCAAATGCAAAATCCGAACTGGCTAGACGTTGCACCTATTTCTCACTTCCCAACACTTATAATAAAGTACGTAAAATCTGCGACCTAAAGGAGTGCTCAATTACAACCTGTAAGAAAACCCTAATTTCGGCATTATTAAAATTATCATACGACGACACCGAAGCCTTGATATAGCACCTACACATACATACACTGACGTACACACATACATACACAGACACGCACACACACACGCACACACTCATATACGCTCGCACATACACTAACAATCAAGCCCAACGATAACCTATAAATGTTACTTTATTTTGTGTTTACAACTGTACAAATTCTTAATTTTATTGTCAACCATCTTAATTATGTTAAGACTATTTTTCTTTTTGTTTTACATTCTCCAACTGTAAAGTAACTTTGGAATATTTTGCACTCCAGAGCCACAAGATACAAGCGATGCTTAGTTTGTGGCTCACTAAACATAACTCACACTGTAACTTTACTTTTTGATGAATAAATTTATTATTATTATTATTATTTATTATTATTATTAATCTCGCATTACTATGGAAATACTATATGATTTCAGAGCAAAAGTTGATCAGATTAGAGTAATTAGAGCAGATATACCCTAAATATTCAGCGTCTGTGACGACCTTGTCTTCGTTTTCGTTCACCATCGCTTTAACGTGCTCATTGGATTCGGTAGTTTTATTATAATGACATAATAAGACAAAAACTAGGTTCAAATATTTGTGATTCATCGTCTTTAGAGTTTTCTGACTCAATGTGTTCCGTTACTATTTCATTTTCGGCAACGTGAAGACGATTGCAAGCTTAATGTATGTTACTATTTCACAAGTCTATTTTATTTCATACTGCATGTTTTTATTAGACGAATGTTAATCCAAATCATTTCAAAAAGATTAACATCTGTAAATTTTTCATAATTCTCAAATTTACGGTTGAAATGAAATCATATGATGAAAGTAGAGCACAGTTTTAAGAGTTATATTGCAATGCTGACGCTTCGTTATAACATAAACTAGACGAGAGTCGTCATAAAACCTTCGAGATCCGACATCTTTGATATAGGACATTGAGGCTAAAGACGTAAAGAAGTCAATTCGCAATAAATTATTGAATAATATTAATTTTCGAAGCAAGTACAACGAAGACTCCAAACAGATTTAATTGAGCGTGTAATTCACAAGGCGTGTAGCTATCGAGACCGGATTCCACCGATCGGATCGTATAGAATGCATTGGAAAACGCATTATGTATGTAAGTGTACACAAATGGTACAAAACTTGTTCGGTTAGAGCAAGCGCCGTGTTGACTTTAACATAGACAGGTTCCTCGGCGCGCTTTTTGTTCTACAAGCTATAGCAATATCAATAAACTCGTTTATCTTGTGAAAGATAGCTCTCCTTTAATGGCTCAAAACACATTAGAAAGGTATATTGAATCGATTTTAATGCGTTAACTATTCAGTACCATCAGGAACTTGAATAATCTACGCGTACCTGCTAACTTGGTCTGGGACAAAAACCTGATATGATGTCACCAGTCACCGTTGTTGAATATTTATTCATTGTTGTCAACAAAAACAGCTGCCGAATATGCGCATACACATGCCTATATAAAACCTGACTGAAGATATTAATGGGCTACGCTGCAACGCCAAAACACAATTCAATTAATGACGCATAACGATCGTGTTACACTTGTTGCGCCGTCTAAACATTACAATGAGCAGGTAATTACTGCGCTGCATGACAATCAAGGCACGTGGAATCGGGCGATACGGTGAGCTAATCGGCTCAAACAAGTATTTTAATAGGTTCGCGACTTTTAAAGGTCCAGCGACATCGATAGACAATAAAACGGCGCCAGAATTGAATGACACGTGCCAAAAAGAAGTTCGCATGCCATCGGACACAGAATCCAGCTTACTAGACGGGAATAGTCACACCACGGCCTGGCCTGGCGGCCGTCCATACGCGAAACCGCTCTAAAATGTCCTAACTCAATCGTCGCCTTATCGCAATTTTCAATCTTATACGTAAGTATTTAGGTGCCTTTTACTCTGAACGGTTTGTGGATGTAGGTCGGGACGCTGATCATGGGACGGATATAAGTTGCGTCTGCGCCGGTCCTTACGTAATTTTCGGTTGACGATGAACTCAATACGTCACTACCGAGCTTCCGGAAGACAGATGGATTTTGTATGTCCCTGTTGTAAATCAGTGCGCAAAAGGTACTGCCGGAGAACAAACGACCTTGCGGGTTCTGATCAAGGTGTTTATATTTAGACAGAGCCATTAGATGGACTCCATTAGGTTGATGTATTGGTTGTTTTATCGGCACTTGAACTTGATGTGGAGTGTTTGATTAAAGAAAGCAAAGGTACGGTTTGAATCAATCCTGGAAGTGTTACAGATAAGCAGTGCCCAGATTTCAAAGTATAAAAGCGTATGATGGAAGACTCCGCACGCGTGATCTTATTTTCTATGAAAACACATCAGTTTAAATACTTCCCGCCAACTACACTACGACATATTTTCCGGGAAATCATATTTTAGAGATGAGTTTGGGTTGTAGAAATGAAACACCGACTCACTATTAGAATGTTACGTATCTGTGACAGTAATGAATGGAGACACCTCATAAATCTGTGATATACGAGATCGTTTCAAACACTTTAGGTAATTGTTTCGGAGCTTTAGAATCCAATTAGGAAGGAGAGATATAGCGGAAGCTTCGTGGATTTAAACGAGGCAAATGCACACATTCTGAAGTCATTCGAAGCGAAGGGAACTCATAAATTCCCTTGTATTATTTATACATTAAGAAACTCAAAGGTAGGAAAGGAGTTTAAAACATTTTATTTAAATATATTTAGAACCAAGGTTTCGAAACGAATTACCACATAGTAGCTAAGAGTTACCCGATACTATGGCCTTTTTAGTCAGTGGAACTATCGTGATCGCTTTATTAGGAAGTGAGGACATGCGTGAACGAGACACGAGCATTTGGCAAGTTTTTATAAAAATTACGAATAAAATTTTAGCTAGGTTGATGATTGTCATTGACATAATTATCATGAGTTGTATTTCAAGTAAAGATCCTTTCAAATCAAATCAATTGTCAATAGTCTGGAATCTACTTCAAAGTAAATGCTAGAAAACTCATTTAAAACAAACGTAAAGAAGCGCAGTTAATTATTATTCTCATGGGTCCACCATAGTGACCATATTACATTGAGGATTGTCTAGCGGACTCCGAATCACATATTATCATGATTAAAATCTGACAGCTTCTGACGTAATGTATACAGTATCAGAAAGGACACAACCCATTATAGCGTTCAACAAAAAAGAGACAGAATATACTACAATATGCAACACATGTAACGATTAAATTATTTACATCAAAGTATTTACACCATCGATGGGACACGATATAAAAAGTAGAAAATGTTGTTATGGAGGATTAAAAATCGAGACACGTAGGTATATCGACACGTAAGGACCTTGATCCTGAGCCAGTCTTAGTAATAATGACCAAAAACGACCAGGTGAGGGGAGGGTTTCTACTGACGCCATGTAAGTTAGTGTTCAGTGTCATTTTGGCAATGCGTGGGAATTCAGGCCGTTCACCCGTGGACCCTGACTAATACAAACGTTTTTGGACCTTCTCCAAAAACAGTAAGTTGTATTCACAGTATGGGGACATACCAATCGATCAACGGAGCGACGGAAATATGAAATCATTAAACACTCAATGATTATGATATGTTTTCTTGGATTTTTCCACTTGGCGTCGATAAAAAGAGAATGATCGACATTAACTTTGAAATAAAAAGCAATAAATGCCATAAAAAATAAACTAAGAAATAAAATATTAATAAACTATCCGTGTTTCCTGGGCTCATTTAACAGAAATACAACCAAATAGTAATGATTGTTGAGACTTAAATACTCTGGCAATCCATAACACCGAAAACAAAGAAGTACATTAGTGTAATGATATGAAATACGAACAAAGCCAAAAACCCGAACATTATAATATTATAAAGGTAAAACAGACGCAGATCAACAAATGGTACGATAACAAGAGATAGTGATATCTGTACCATACAGCAATGTGCAAATACATGATGTAGGTAAATATTTAGCTGATCGCACACGCAATGTTCTGCAGACTGGCTTTTTGCATCAGTTTCTTGTAGAGTCTGGTATAAATTATTAGTGAAAGAGAAGGAAAGTAGTATTTGTAGAAAAACTATTAGAGGCAAGATTTTTTGCAATGTCAATAGATTTAGCATCGGCACCTTTTTTTTCTAAAAGTGTCTCGTTTCAGCATATTCAAAACACAAATGAGGTTCTTAAGAATAATATTCTAACAGTAATAGCAACAATGACAAATGTTCTGCATAATTAACCAATGTCGAAGAAAGAAACATAGGAACGTAAATAGTTTTCACTTTCCTCTAGAGAGCAACTGAAAAGACAAAAGCAACAGCTGCAATCAATTATCATGCAGGTTGGATCACAATATTCGAAGGTTTTATAAAGAAGATTTACAAAATAAATATCGCTTAGACGTGACTTCTACACTAAAGAGTGTATTAAGTTGAGCAATTTGTCTGCTCTCTTATAATACGGGTACAGTCTCTTACCGCTAATCTCATGTCTGGGGCCAGAGGTCACAGCATTAAGAGCTGTCATTTGTTTAGTCATCTAACTTGTAGATCCGCTGTCTGATTTTTTTTTTTTTTTTTTTATCGTGGTAAAATCATCAAATGAGTCCTCCCACCCAGGGCAGGGCGGGAGGGACTGTCAGACTTGTACTGACTAAAATCCACGGTGTCCTTCAATAGCCCTCTACGTACCGGGGTCACGGTAATCCCTTGGTCCCGCGATCCCGGCAGGCTTTGGCCCTCAACAGGCCCCGTCACTATGCTGACACTCTTTGAGGCGCGCGTGGAACACAACGCGCCGTCGACCCGGGCATGGTCCATGGTCGGACAGCGAGTCGCCCATTACTCGCTGCCCGCATGCCCGCGCCTACGGTGGCCGGAGATCGTCTGGCGACGTCCGACGCCGTGGGCGTCTACCACTGCGGCTGGGGTGGAGGGAGGACGCTGTCCTCTCCCTCAGGCGGCCCGCCTCCTCCTTCACGAGCATGACTGCTTCGCAGAAGGAGGCGACCGCTTCCCACTCCGTCTCGCCCCGCAGCATGGCCTCGACCAATGCCGGGCGCGAGAGGTCTCCGCCTATCGCCGTCGTGAGGACACGGCGGTGCTCTGCCCAAGCGGGGCAGTCCTGCACCGTATGCTCCACCGTGTCCTCCGGACGATCCTCGCAGTGGTGACACCGATCCGCTGTCTGATGGACTTATGTGTCTGGTGTTTATCTCTTAATCGTCCGTTAATAATCATTTTAAAACCTATTCCTTTACACATTTCGAAGAGTTAATGATAAATTAATCATCCTACTCCCTTTATCTATCAAAATCAATACATATTTAAGTGCCTTCAATATACAGACATGATTGCAGACTTCAACATTATCGGCCTTATTACAAAAACTAAATAAACCTTGGTTTAAACCTGGTCTATCAAGTCCAGGCTTATCTGCAGAGCCATGGTTTAAATTTGTCCGTATTACAAAACTAAGATAAAACGTCGACTTTAGTACCGCCATTTGAACGATTGTCTATACAATTAAATCCACAATGAGTAATAACAATTAAATCTACCTTGTTTCAATCCATTTTGGGTGAAAATAACACAAAAACTACAACACAATGAAAAATTTGCTATGAGAAACTTTGACACACCTTTGACAGCTACTACTGTTAGACCATGGTTTATCGCAAAACCACGATTTGTAATAATCTTTGTTTAAACCGTAGTTTTACAAGATTAAACCTGGGTTTTTAGTTAAACCCCTTTTTGTAATAAGGCGGTATATGTTTGTAACAGAGATCTCGCAATAATTAAAAAAGGGTCAGTATTAAAAAAGTTTTTTGATAGGCGTCAATACCAAAACGAGGTATGACCAAATAAGTAAATAGCTGTAGGTCACCGCTAAACTGGTATTTAGCGCCGATTGAGAATATATATATAGTAATCATTATATTAGTTGTAGGTGTGACCGCAGTATTGTGGAACGCGTAGAAATATAACAGCAAGCAATTTTTTTATACATCTTAAATTATTGTTTGATTTAAGCATTCACTTGTTTATTCAGCCGCAAGGAAATTTGGCCAGGATTGCGTGAAAACATCAGCAAACAAGATTGGCAGTAGTTTCTTTAATTAGTTAGGTAGGTACTTACGTACAACCTTGTGTTGGAAAAGAACGTCTCATTGAGATGTCACTTTTATCTGATAAAATGACAAGGAAAATGTATGTGCGCTAAGATACTAAGGTACGTCAAACGAGTAAACACTTAAAAAGAGGTAATCTGAAATCTTTGTGCAACTCGTAGAGATTTATAAGAAAAGTGAGAAGGTTTATTGCTGCTTATGACGTAATCGTCACGTTCATGATCATCGAAGCAAGATGTACCAATGATGTGCCATCAGAGCACATCATTAATAGTAGTTTTCACAAAGTACAAGGCCAGCGTCACGTGTAGAAAAACTCCAATGCCATAAAGTATTAATTCTACGACATTTTTTGCACTGTACTTACGCCTTATCAAGGTGAAGATTATATTGAAGTCGTACCTGAGAACAAAAAGATAATTTTTTAGAAGTTGAACTATATGAAATACTGAATATCTATTATATCGACGAAAGATAAAATTAAAACATATCTCAGTATACAACTGGACGAAGTCAAGGTATTTAACAAAATGATTCAGTACCAACACAATACAGATGTTAATAAAATACAGGGTCTGAGAGACAACTCATTACCAAAGTTCAGGCCTGCAATATCACAGTGATATTTATCATCGCTAGATTCCAGCCAAATGACTAAACAACCAGTAAACATAAAATGTAGATTTTGCAAACAGACTGCATAATTTACTTAAGTCTTATATATAAAATCATGATCTATTTATGAGCTTTAAAATTCACACAACGTTGACAATATTCAGAGAAAAACAAACAGTAGTGCCACTGCCAATCGAACTAACGAACTGCGAAACTGTCCACATCAGAAGAATCCAAGCGAAGGAACACAAGACATCCAACATCCAACCTCAGTAGGTCGTCTCGTTGGAAATGTCCGCACAAATAGCGCGTCGCGAATTCAGTGTTACCACAAACACGCACCTGAGGCTACATGCCGACTCGAGAAAGTACAAGTAAGAGAAGAAAGTGCGTGGACGCAAAAACAAGCGTCCGACTGTCGGATCGGAATTCAGCACAGCCCACCGTGCGAACTAAATATTGGGAATGTGGAAAATGATTTGGGAGAATGCAGATTGGATATAGGAGTCTGTCGTCTAAATTGGAGGGATTTCAAATTTTGAGTCTTTATGACAACTCTTCACACTTCAACAAAGGTTACATAAATATGAAATTGAAACAACATATTAAAGGGATAATTTAGATTTCAAATACATAATTAGAACAGGTATATTTGGGCCAAAGGTTTGTTTTCATTTGAAAATACAGGCTTGCAACTGACTATTAGGTTCGAACTAATCCAATCAGTATCATCCATGCAATCACAATAAAAAGGGCGACTGATAAAATCGAAAACTAATCCCAGGCCCAACTAGATTGGCGCTCTATTGGAATAGGACGGAGAGGGATTCCAGTTTAATTAACTCGGCCATTCGATAATCTTGCTATATCCCACTGTGTACGCCATTCTGTATTGAAATACTTCAGTATGTAAGGTTTAAAGTTTATGTACGACAAAATTACAAAAATATGCGTTATGATTATAATACTATGGTATACATAACAGATGGATCGTTTCTTGGAAAAAATCATCATCATCTTCATAATAGATCTTTCTACGTCCGTATGTGCTTTGTGCGAACCTTCAAGCGATCACCAAGCAATAAACACTGATGTCTTGTTGTGTATTTTCATATATAATCCCGTTGATCGTAACCTCTCAGAAAATATTAAGCGCATTAATAACTGTACGTTTTTCCATCAACAATGATAAAATATTTAAGGAAAAACAGTCTGATAAAAGTCTGTTTAACGTACTAGCAAATCATCAACATAGTTAATACTCGTAGTTTCGATCTTTATTGCATTGGCCTTCAGAAGAAATAATGTGTAGGAATGCAGATTGCTAACAGTGTCACGATCAAATCAAAGGAATGTTCACACTGAAGGTGATCTAGGTGTCTCCATGGTAGTGCCCATATTTTTATACTTGTTAAGGCACATACGGAAGTAAAAGTAAATGCGCTTGATTACAAAGACCCATATAAGCAAATTATGAACTTCTTTTGGTATCAAGCTCTTTTTCTATGAAAGAAACTGGATATCCCACAATTCTAAATCAAAAATGGAAATTCAGACCCACACTGCATTGGAAGAGCAAAGGCTGAAGGAGAGTTTTTTTAACAACATGTGGCATTGACAATGCAGATGTAATTTCAAGAATTCCGACGATATGAGTAGCACCCATTCCAATGTTAACATATCCAGGATGCAAGGAGACATAAACCTACATAAAGATACAACTAATTTCCTAAAGCAATAAAACATTGTGACTATTTTCTTTTCAGATCATTTGAATCTTCATGTTTAATGTGTTAGAGATCCGAAATGATCTAATGTAAGATGACTCATAAAGAAGCCTCTGACATTGGCCTTCACAGGCATAGCAACAGATTGGTACTTTTTTATCTACTGCTACACTATACTTTTTTCTTTAAATATGCAAGGTTCTGTTGCAAGTTCATTAACTTAAATATTGCTTATGAGCTTTTCTCTCATGATTTAAGATAATTGAAGTATTTACGAATAAATTATCGTTCAAATTGATTATTCATACTGATTCTGATTTAATATAATAAAAATATAAAACGGGATATTTACCATGTTCATTGAGTTTCATTTGCAATGCTGCCGAAATATCGTCAACCCAAAACAAATAACATGACATAAATCCCGTTTTGGGTTCTAAAATGATAATATTATTGACCATGTCAGTTTAAATATTTTCATCAAGCTGAATATGTTTTGTCTTAATCCTTCTAGTCTCATTAGTTCACTTCAAAATTCTATTTTAACAATGTCTATACCATACGACAAACCTTTTAGAGCGCCATAGCCTTGAGCCTAAGCATTAATTTGATTATGCAAACTGATCTTCTAGTGCCCCAGTTTCAGTACATAGTTCAGCTGTTAGAAGTAACACTTCGGAGTTCAACGATAATTGTGACATAAGAACTGTTTGAATCAGTCCTACGTTTTTCTCGTGTGTTACTCTTATAGCGTTTGTTGTGTATTAATTGTCTTTAAAAAGAAAATATTCTTTTAAGGATTATCATTTCCTCCGTAATTGTTGTTATACCAAAATTTTAATGTGACCACGTCCTAGATTTTGATACTTCTCTAAAAATATTCGGGCAGAGGTCTCTGGAGAACAAACGGAGTATTCATACAGTCCGTGTCATGAACAGGGAACTCCAATCGTTGTTTCCTTTATACCCTTTAATAATAGATTGAAAAGCATTCAATTCTATATCCTATTAGCAGTGTAACAATTGGCAACAGCCATAGGAAGTGAGCGATTGTGGTGAAATATGTGCCATAGCTTTTTAAAATGGCATTTTGTTTTGTGGTCGTTGAAACCGATTGCGGTGTTTTGATCTTTCGTAACAACGTACTGGATTTGATTGAAAAGTTACCAATAAAAATTGGAGGTGATGGCTTAAGCCTCATTTAGACGGAGCAAGAACTCGTATGCGAGTTTCACTACATCGCGGTATTTGATTGATCAACTGGATTCGTTGTACCTATAAAGTCCGGAATGTACCGCAACTCGCTCGCGAGTTCTTCCATCGTCTAAATAGGTTTTACATATCTCTTGCTCTGTAAGTACACCCCATCGACCACACAGCCTATAGACACCTAATACACGATAAAACGCACGAAAACTATTCTGCCAACTTGCTGAGGTATGACGTCAGCGAGGGGGACGGGGTACTGCGTCCTGATTGGTCAATTCAAGGTCAGTGCATGTCACTAGGGATGGGACGGTTTTAAATCAAACAAGAAAGTATCGACATTTTTAAATTGTGTCTAATAAAATATGTTTTTACATACATGCATTCAATTACCTTCTTTTATTGTAATTACGATTGAATCATGTAGGGAAAATATAAAAATGAATAAAAACAATGTTTTAAAATTTCCGTAATTATTATAAGCTATGTTCGAAGTCTTTGGTGAGGCCTATCAAATTGAATGCAGCGCGATGTTATAGAGGTAGCCCAAAAACATGCAGCCAAACGGATCTCTTCGCCGCTACCGACAATGCGGTGGAGATAACGGGGTTTTGGGCCAATAAAATATAAATACCGTCGCGGCAGCGACACGAAAAAGAAAAAGAAGAAAGGTTCCGACACTATATTTTTTGCCTAGGAGACAGAAAAAAAAGATCAATAATTAAACTCACCAAAAGCGGCAAATACTTAGTTGGTACTGCTCAACTTAGTAGACATCGACGGTTTTTCATAAGAATAAAACAATCTTCGCTAAAATGACGTGAACATATTACACTTTAAGTAGATGGGATCCAGTTCTCTCGCTTGGTTGCAATTATCCATTTATTTTTTAAATCAAGATCGTGTGGGTATCTAAAATGTATAAATTAAAGTTTCACAATTTATCAGATGTACATCTGTTGTAATTTCTAATTATTGAAAAAATATTTTTTGTACAGCCTGTTAGTGTAATCAGTCTTAAACTTGAAACCAGTGGTTTGGTATCACTTACAGAACGTAAATTCAATAAAAAAATAAAACCTTTTTTTTTTCAATAAAGTCTCCATTTTTCCCCAAAATTATTTCACCCTTCTATGTAAAGAACACTCCGCGGCGCGGGGAGACTGAGGTATGCGCGGGCCCCGCGCATACCTCAGTCTGCCGGCAGTGTCGTTATCGAACGTACGTGTGTCCCGTAACAAACGCTCGCAGCGCAGCGCAAGAGTGCGCGCCGCCCCACCGTTAATTTTTCGCGCAAGTGTTAGTGTTTAGTGATTATGTCGTACACAAACGAACATAGACCGAAATGGTTCGGGTTTACGCCGCGTCGGGTGATAACCTAACTTACATCTGGACTCGTCACGCAACAAAGGTAGGTATTTTTGCCTGTCCTAAGCCAGGAAAAGTATGAAGGGAAGTTAGTTACATCACAGGTTACCTGTATTTTATTACAATGATGTAGTTAGTTAAAACTTATGTAGGTATGTAGTTAAACGGACGGCGTTAACCTGCCGCACTGGCAGGTTAACGCCCTTTGCAGTGAATACGTAACTCGGGCGCATAGTATCCATGAATTAACGGACGGTGTAGGACAGAAACATTTTTGATTTTTTTAAAGAAAAATTCGTTTATTTATTTTTAAATTCAGACAAACATTTTTATAATTAAATCAACTACCTATGGTTTCAAGGTTAAGACTGATTACACTAACAGGCTGTATAAATTAATAGTTATAGGTTTTTGTTTTGCTTTATCGACAACAGAGGTGGTTGTACGATTTGGAACATCACTAACATGTGTACTTAAAATCGACGAAAAGAGATGGCGAAAAAAATACTTGCAAAAGAAAGGGACGGAATCATAAAGACGCCAAGTATGACCAGTATAAGATGAACCCCGATAAATATTGACAGAAATTTAATCTAATTTAGATTATGGAACTATTAAGTTACCGATGAAATGTGATACCGTCTTTCAGGAAATTTGAAGTCCGGTTTTTTTATCACACAAACGTATTGTATACGGGAACATATTATGTCTATTTTCTCGATTTTTTAAAGGAGTAATGCGGAAGTGTTTACGGCTCACAGCAGTGGTCGAAACTAATACGAGCTCGGTGAGTGACGATGGTTATAAGACATTTTTGCCTAATGTGTTGACAGACATCCGGTCGCCTGTTATTAGGAGTCTATAGGCTGTGTGGTCGATGGTACACCCTTACACCCCTGAATGCCGGGGTGTATGACTATCATTACAGCATAGGTTTTGGAATTTGAAAAAAGAACTGTCATACTCATACTGCACGAAGAATATTTTTAAAAAGTTATTTTTTTTTTCTCGGTATCGATTAATTACTCGAATCGGAATCTAGACAATTTATTTTATAAATATTTTATTTTAAATATGGAACTATTTGTTTCCACATCGTATGTTAGATGGAATCGATTTAAAAATCAAACTGGCCAGCAAGATTTGACGCGCTTGACGATGCAAGAACCTCAAGTCACTCAAACTCAAGTCTTATCATCACAAACTCATATTCAAACTATAAATATACCTAAAAAGAACGTGACCATATCTCTTACAAATTGTAATAATTTTACTATTAATTTTAATTAAATACACATTTTTTTCTTCTTAATAAATGTTCATTGAAACCTGCTATCTTGTTGTTTACTTACCTCACAATCGATATGTAAAGCAGAGTATTTATCTCGGGCGTAAGCATCAATTGCATACTCGGGTTAATTAGCGCCTTCGCTTCGCTCAGGCGCCAAAAACCTCGTATGCAATTGATGTCATACAGCCCTTGGTTAATAATCTACTATTAACTCATGAATTGTCGAGAAGAATTCAACACCGAGAATGGTGGAAGGAAACGGAGTGGCCTTTGCCCAGGAATCAGATGGTTCAAACTAATACACTTATATTACAATTTATCTAGCCTATATTTATTACAGAGCACAGTCACATGTGGCAGTTTTCCATCGACTGACAGATTAGTCATCTGGTTGATCTTTTCTCGGCATTTTGAATATTCAATGTGCGCACTCTCATATATCTTCATAACAATTAGGAATCTAAATCTCTTTAAATATAAAACTGTAATAGAAGTTATTAGCTCACTCGATGAGTCAGACTCAGAGCTGAAACAAAATAGACATAAACTCTCATAGACAAGTCACAAGTTAAGGACTTAAAGTAAACACAAGATAACCCACGTCATGTTTTTCTTTAACTTCTATAACAATACGATTGGGAAACAAAACTGGAGAGGATTTGAAAATAGCTGATAATACGGCAAGAGATTTAATTGTAAGGTTAAGATAACCTTGCAGGTTTCACGATAACATTGACTGTGAGCGATTTGCTAAGATTATTCGAGAAGACATAGAACAAGAATGCTATATAGAATATAGACGCCCCGCTTTCCAAAGAGATAGTACAAAAGCTGAAATAGTAGATGAATTTATGGCAACACGTTTTCCCCACATAAATCCGAGTATTAAGCAATGTGATTAAACGAAAGTGGTTGGTGATGGTAGGCGGAGCGTGGGATAGGCGCAGTCTCTATGTGGGTGCTGTGGTATCAAGGAGAACACCTACAGTTTTGTGACGAACTCGTATGCTAATGTAAAAACGGCAAAATTGGAGTTATAGTGATGTCACCGTAGACCCTCAGCATGGCCGTCTTTTTCTCACACAGCACAAACAATCACATGATTTTCTAGCTTCCAAGATATTGTTGTATTGGAATTTCGTTAATATATATTTAACAAGATACTTACTAACAATCACATCACCACACGTGATAATTTGTTTAGCTGTTTCGCATACGATTTCTCCGTCATATTTCCCGATAAGTGGCCGTGAGAGCTTTTAAGTAAAATTGATTATTATACAGTTTTATTTTCGCAGTAACTAAAGGTCAAACCAGAACAGAAATCATTCAGAAAGGCAAATCAAAAACAAAAGTGAAACCATTGTTTCGGACGTAATACCATTGATATAATCTATGTAACTAGGTCATCCAAATATACACCATCAACGAATTGTTTCCCAAACACCTGTTCTGGTTCTTAACATAACAGCATCGTAATATAACATTGTTTGGCCTTGATTTACAGCTCACAATCCGCACATAATGACTGTGGACAAGTTTGTTGACCAAACAAAAAATGTACAGACCAATCACACCGAATAGCCGCAAGATGCAAGACAAAAAAAGAGGAACGAATTAGAAAATTCTATTGTACGTATGAATTGCAACCTGAAGCGTTTAAATTACCATATGTGAAGTATTTGTTCAACGATTGACAGTCGCGTCTCGTCTACATCGGGGCCATAGAAAGTTCTTCATCTTGACAAAGTTGAAATTGACCATATACAAGTTGTTTAGGTGTGGATTTGCATTACAAATATTAGAATACAACTATTTGAGTGGTCACTTTCGACACGACGTTATTTGGTAACCGTCCAAACTTATCAGAAGCCATTTGGCTGTGGTTGAAAACGAAATTGAATATTTGAAATGTTTGTGTCAACATAACTGAGGTTTAGTTTTGGGGATAATTTTAACTGTGAAACTAAAATATCTTAGCAGGAAAATACTCTCCGTTTGACGTACGTTACAGATGCTAATAGAGTCGATAATAATGTAATGCAAACAATAGTTCACTCATTTGTAGATATGTACCTAAGTAGATTGAGGAAGATTTGCATTAAAAACAAAAAATCTCGCCAACACTATAACAACTACCGCCTAATTGATTTTATCTCTTAAAACTCTCACTCATTTAAATTTCAACAGACGACGTACAGAAATGTCTCTAGCAGACAATAAAAACTATGAGTTGTGGGCGTCGGCTGACGTTCCCATGACGGTTGCAGAGTTCACAGTTAACCCAACTGTTAGCATTAAGCATTGTCACGTATCGACCTTTGCAAAACAGACTCACTAGGTAGTATCCACGAATTGAATCCCTATGTCGACGCAATAAAGGGTACGGAGTAAGTAAAGATGATTTTGCATGATACGTTTCAAGTTATTGGAATAGTAAAGGGCTTGCGACTTCCTCCTGATGTTTGCAAACGGAATGTATGAATAGATGATGATGATAGCAACTTTCTCATGATTTGATTGGTTTTATGTGAAGATAACGATTGTTTCTGATTGTGGTGGGATCTTTGGGTATAACCGTGAAACCCAAAGATTTTCCAGAAATATTATAAGAACTGTGTTTAAAGAAATTATGACCTCGTTATAAAATCTTGCACTTGAAGAATGTTATTCGTTTCTACCGTATATTTTACGAGGATATAAAACCGAATATTTCGAAACCTGATGAAGATGCAAAAGTGAGTATTGCTAGAAATCCTTTTTCAAATCATAATCTGATTATAAATTATTATCGTTTCAAAATGATCATATGTTGCACAATATTGTTGAAAAAGTCTTCAGAACCTCATTATTTAATAAAAGAATAACTAAATCATCACACTATCAACATTTAAGTTAAATTTAATAAAGCAAACAGAACTATTTTATTTCCAGATGTTTTTGAACAATCTCACGTTCCCAAACGTGTTCGCAGCGCGAAGATAGACGATTAATTAGATGAAATCAAAAACTTAGTTCACACCCGGGGTCACAGACGCGAAGTTTATGTTATTGATCGCTATTAAAATAAATTGAATAAATCCCAGAGCTACATTTATCTCTCATTTCTCTCGTGTCCACGTTTTCGGTATAACGGTCTAGCCTAACATGAAGATTGGCAATTTCGCGCCCATTGTGTGACCATGTCCATGACAGAATGTCTGGTTGCCTTTTTGCTATTTTCGTTCGGACTGCAAAAAAGTTTTAGACTGACATGTTAGGTGCATGATGATCGGCGTGGCTTGCTCAATATTGCTGGGTCTTTGACTGATCAAGTTGATGACGCAATTCTCAAATTCCAAAAAGTGTAGAAGCCATATATTTTGCTATCACGAGTATTTAAACGTTTTCAATTCATCTTCATCCTTATCTTCGATAGTAGTTTTACTTCAGAATTCCTAATATTTTAACATTTAGCACCCGCGATATATACCTACTTTATCCGTAATGGGGAGTTGGGGACCGATTCAATTTGAGATTTAAAACTTCCTCATCATTGATCAACTGAAATCGAGTTAAATTGCTATTGAAATTATATAATTGCAGCCCGTGAGCCCGCACAATGTCTCTATTTAGCTGACATTTAAGGCTACAATCGGCCCTACCTTTGACACAGATTCATTTAATATCATCGGCCATCGACCTATTTTTATAAACCCAGTGACCCTTACATCTGACGCCAGACTTGGAAAATCCCGATGAATTATATAAATCTGACATAATATAGTTGTTATCTCAGTGGCGTGCGTAGAGTGATACATAGGTTTAATATCTAGCAGTTATTAAAGTGGGAAGCAAGAAGACAAATCGCTTTTTATCATGGCACCTGCCATATCGTACGACTTATTCAAAATCATACAGATTTTGGGTACTTGCTGGGTCAGAACTTTGTTTTCGAAAAAGAGAAAGCTGAGGGAAGTATTTGAGGCCAGTTATTTACAGGTTTACGTTTTACGGAATTTGGGTACAGTTCTCTAATAGATTGATTGGTTTAAAATTGCTATAAATACAATAGAACCGGTTAATTATGCACTGGTATTACTCAATTGCTCGATACCTTCGATGAGAACTGATTTAAAAAATGCCTCTATGATTCACTATTTAATTGCAGCTTCAGATTTAATAAAAACATCATACTTCCAGAAGAAGTAATAGTCTTTTTCAACAACGCTTCTGTTTAAATAGCATTGAGCACACATCAACTGCACATTGATCTTAAGCTGAGAATGAAGTAAAGGGCAGAACAAAACCGGTTGATAGTAAAATGTCCAGATTGCCGAATACCTTTGGGTCACGTTTTACGCGTTTTGTGTGGCTACGCAGCCGGTGTTCCACCGTTAATTTGTAAATTACCGTTTATATTTAACAGGAATATTATGTTGCGATGGTCAATGAAGCTGTTGGTTGGGCATGCATGACAAGTTTAAAGGAGTTTCTGGAATATTATTCGATTAAACCTTAAATATTTTCGATTGAAAAAATATTGAACACAATATTTTGGAAGACTCCGTCCAAATAAAATAGGCTATTCAGGTGCACATAGGATATATCTCTATCATATATCACAGGGGTGGCCAACCGGTCGATCGCGACTATTAGTCCAGTCGATCGTGGACCTATATTATGTTGATAAAACATCATCAACTTCCATTCCAAAGTTTTAAGTAAATTTAAGGAAACAATCTCACATGTGATATGAAGAGGAACTCCTAAAACTGTTCTGTTAAACCATGCTGTTTCATTTAAGATTTCAAGAAGTATGTACCTAATTGGTAGATCGCACAGGGTTTCGTTAGTAAACAGTAGATCTTATGTCTAATCAAGTTGGCCACCCCTGATATATCAGGTACCACATTTAAGATTTGATTCCATACTAGTCAAGCTGTCTAGTTGTTATCATTGGAATTTGAATCTGTCTAAGCCCTGCAGTTGTACGTGTGAGTACGTTTAGCAACCCATTCATGCCACGAGTATGCTCATCTCAAGAACGTTGGGATGCCTACTTGATGCCACTCGCATAGATAGCCACCGGTTATTCAAGCGCTCTCGATCTTCGACTTGACGCAAGTGTACTTCCGACAAGTTCTGTATCAAACTAAAAACTGGCTAGAAATAGAAGTTAAATGTTCTGTCCTTAATGAAGATAGAACACTCAAATAATGATTCTATGAATAAAAGTTTTGACGAATATGCAGTAATTTGAACTGTATAGCCCGTGGTGGACGAAATGATAAGTATACCTTTAGGATTAATTTTAGGTAACGTAGAGTAATAAAAGCAAAAACTTAATACGACAAACAAACGGTTGGAGATCTCATAAAAGACAGTATTTATTTCCACAGTTGTTCGAGACCTTAAATTTTTTTGCAGCAAATTCCCGAAGATATAGATTAGAATTTAGCACGTTAGGACTATGAAGATTCGATGTCACACGAAGCATTGAGATGCACAGGATCAAAATCAAAAGAAACCTTCCAAGAATATTTACGACTGACCGACTTTCGAAGGGTCAAAGTTGTAGTACAGTTCGTTCACCCATTCAATGGCCTGGGGGTGAATTATTAGCAGCTACCTATTCAAATGACGTCATCAGGGGTTTCCATTATTCGGAAATTCCCATAAGTCATGTCGTATTTTAATAATGGCGACCTAGTGGTACGAATCGGCGAGTTGAATGAACTTAATACTTATGATTCCTTAGTATGACTAATTACTGTGATTGAGTAACAATTGATAGCAAGGAGGTAATGCTGTTCATTGCCATTCCATGAATATAAAACTGTAATTAATACTACAGTAACAGTTATCTGGTTTTCTGTTGTGCCTGCTGTGTTTTTAGTCCATGACCCATATGAGAACATCATGTTTCAATGATGTAAGTATTCAATCTGTTTTTAAAATATGTTTTTTGCACAATTAGTTGATTTTAGAAAGTAGGTACAATAAATGCGTTCATAGCAGAATATGTGTGCATTTTATCAAGTTTCATTATCAGCATTTGTGTCAAATAATCATAAAATATGAATAGATAATAGTTCTGAATGGCATATCAAGCTGTTAATTTTAGAACTTGTAGATAATTTTGGAAACAAAATAGAGTTGAGTGTTACACAATGACTTTGTTTTGGTACTAATAAATTGTCATTGCAGATTTAATTAGAGTTAATTTACCTAATCAAATGAAACCAGGTAAATTAAATGAAATTATTTTGTACGTTTTTAATTAAAGAAATTTTGGGAGTAAACACACAAAATAATTGTGAATGAATACCTACATTAACTATATATATATACTCAATTCTTCTATTGAGCATTAATGAATTTAATTATAATGAATTCTGCCGACAATTGTACATAATTTCTACATTAAGAAGTCAATGCATAAAACTTGACATTGAATAAACCTGTTTTTAAACTCCATAAAATATGCAGAATTATTTATATTAAACCAAACTGATTTCTCCAAAACCATCAATATTACTGCTCATCTTAATAATTTAAAAGGAAGTTACACTGACAATGTTCGAAAATTTTTATTTAACCAATGAGTATGAGGTTTGATAGTTTATTCTGTATGTAGTAAATACTAAGTGTTGCCAATATACCATAGTAAATGATAATCCAGCTGGGCCATCTGCCAGACTGGGTCAATAACCGACTCTCTATTTTTATGGTGGGCAAATCAAGTTTTTTTTCTAGGTAACTAGGTAAATTTTATGGCTCAGATATTGTGAAATGAAAGTGGACAGTGAACAGGATGTCGAAGAATCTTGTAAATACATTTCTATAAGTAAGTAATTTGTTTAATTAAGTTTTTATCTTATAATTTCTTCTGATACAATTTGGATTTTGTAAAGAGTAAATTCAAGCAATCATATTTATACATAAATTCAAATTAAAAATAGAAAATTTAATTGATGTGATTTTTTTATTAAGTGTTGTTAAATTATTAAATAGGTAATTAATTATGCTACAGCAAAGTTCTCAGGCAACAGTAACAATTCTTATTTACAGATCCACAGTCACAGCGACACAGTCCACATAAAAATAGATGAGTTGAAATATCCACATTATTTTTGCGAAACCAGCACAACAGATCGGCCGTCTCAGTCTGCTCCCAACCCACTGTGTTATTTTTAAAACGGTCCCAATTCCCTAGAACTGTCTTGTGTAATAAATGGGTTTATTAAATTAATGTGCACCAATCGAGAGCTATACTACTTTGCAAACTGAACTTGTTGTATCCTATTCAACTAACTGTTCCAATCCAAAATTATCACATCTGCTCACAACTATAAATAGAAAATTAAATGCCCTGGAAATTATAAAACTGCAGCTCTGCCACGATACTGAATTACTTATACAATACGATACGTGTGCATTTGCTACGTACGTAAACAAATATAAGGAAAAACACAGGTGTTTCTTACGTCGACTATCAGACAAGCAACAGGTGAAGTTCGATCCACAAGGAAATCGTCTTACGGTCTAGTCGCAAGAAACCTGCCCTGGCGTGCCGCCGATCTTCTCAAAAACATACTTTCACAACACATCAGCAGCTAAATACATAAAAAACCACCATCACCTACTAACATCACTCTTTCCACGTAAAGTGAATAAAACAATAAATACCTTTTCCTTTGCACGTCCGGCATGTTTTTGCACTGTTTTCGCGATCAACGCACCTTTACTTTCAGCCATTTCAATCACTGTTTCATTACAAAACGTCTTTATTTCGATACACTATCAATCTGCAACCGAATCTGGCTGCAGCTGTTTGCTGTCACACGTCAAAATCCAAATGCGTGCTGTCGCCGTACTGTACTGCCGCGAATGAGAGAAAATTGCCACCCTAGCGCCTCGTTGTAAACGCTTTGCATGAGAAGTTACAATTGTTAGTGTGTAATCAAAGCAAAAGATGGCGCATTAGTAGCAATGAGCTTTCGCAATTTTTTAATATTAGTGCCAAATGCTTACATAATTTGTAATTGTCTTTTATTAGAGTTAAAATATGAAATGAAATGCAAAAAGATGATTTTGAGAAAATGCAGATTGTTGCGTAAAATATTTTTTCATAAAATTGTAGTGATGCCATCTAGCGGGTTTTAATATATAAAAGGCTATTGTTCATCATTTATGCATACGCTAACAGATGGCGTACAAAATGATTAATTAATGTTCAATAAGGCTGGAAATTGTTAATTTATCGCGGATGCTATCTTCAGTTTAAAGTTTTTTAGTATCTATTTATAGGTCTTATATTTTAACAATGCACATTCAAACTAACATAGTAGGCTGAATACGTTCTGAACCTTAGAGGACGACTATTTTGACATTGACACTTCGTAAGCACTTCGAATTTCGAATCCTTCAAAGAAAAGTTCAAACTTTACGCTTGGTTTATTTTGTTGAATTGTTGTTTTGTATTTCCGATTTAAATATTTGTATTGGTATAACCTTATTTGCCCCGGAACCATGGTATGATGATTCTACAATTGTAATTTCCACTATTGTGTTATCTGTGAAATGAATCCTTGTTCAGGAATTCTTAACTCTATTTTCAGGAACCAAAAACGGAACTTGTGCGCAATGCTATTGCTGAAAGTCGTCGCCGTGAATTGGAAGAGTACCAGCGAGCTCTGGATATCCAATGGCTGAATAGTCGCATGGAGGATGGCCGTATGAACCGGTGTCTGGCGCTTATATCCCGGGAAGCCGAGATGGAAAAGAATTTTCAAGAGGTGATTTTCTCTATTTATTTTTATTACAATTTAAGACGACCCACTCACCTTTTAATAAAATAATATATCATATTTTCGTCAAAGTAGTTACTTACTTAAAAAAAACATTTAGAAATGTAAGAAATACTAGCCCACCAGTATCGAGAACCAGGTCCATGTTACGGACAGACAGAACTCCAAAGAGAGCTGATTTGAAGTATTATATTAAAACACAAATAATAGATAGATGAATTTAATTTCACTTGTACATATGGTAGCTAAGATCTTTTTGAAACTCGCATAACTATCTTATAACTCACAAACATTATCACTGAATTTTTTATTTAATTCCAGCGAACGGACCATGCAGCTATTGTAAATGCCAGAGCTGAAAAAGAAACAAAACTGGGCATAGAGATTGCTAAGGTGCGACGTGAGGAGGTCTGTAAACTGCTCAGAAGACATTACTTGAGAGAACGGGACCCCAGTCTTAAAGAACTGTCTAAGAAACTGCAAGCTGGTTATGTGTGCAGGGATTTGCAGCAGCAAATACTGCATAATGAATATAAGAGACTGCAGGATAAGGTATGATAACAACCTTTTTGTTAAGTCTTAAAAGTTATGTTACTGATAGACGAGGTATAGTGTTAACTGATACACCTAGAAGCATACAATTACGCACTTGCACAAGTATTGCCTGTAATTCATGTCTGCATTATACTGCGTTAATCATTCATTCACCAGGATGTGTATTTTTGGTTTAGAATTACAGAAAATCCTCTTAATACTTGCTTTATCAATTTTGTTCATAAGTGTACATTAGAAAATTTAAAGTAGATTCAATTATTTTCATACAAACTTTAATCCCATTTTTAAACCTCTTAGGGGATGAATTTTCTAAAATCCGTCCCCAAATGATGTAAGTATGTGTGTATTCTCATATAAGGAATGCTTGTGCAAAATTTCATGCTTCTATGCCCAGTGGTTTCAGTTGGCATTGATCAATCAGTCAGTCAGCTAGTTGGTTACATCTTGTATGCAGGTTTTTTTAGGGTTCCGTACGTCTGAATACAAAAACGGAACCCTTATAGGATCACTCGTGTGTCTGTCCGTCCGTCGCTTACAGTCAATTATCTCCGAATCTATTAGACCGATTAAGTTGAAATTTGGTACACATATCAATTCCTGTGACCCAAACACAGAGGTGTGACGTGAGCAGATGAAATCTGTATATGGGGGGTCATTTTTGGGGGGGAAGGGGAAAGTTAAAAAAAAAATTCTGAAAACTGCATCGTGTGGCATATCAAATGAAAGGTCTTGTTGAGAAGATCTTAAATGTATTTTTTTGTAATTTTAAAATAAATAGTTTCCAAGTTATTCAAGAAAATAGACGAAAATTGACCATTCCCCCCCCTTATCTCCGAAACTACTGAACCTAAAATTTTGAAAAAAATACAGAAATTAGTTTTCTCCTTATAGATTATAGGAAAACCTATAAGAAGTCCATGATATTAAAATAACATGGTAAATCACTCAATATTGTGCGTACCAACTTACATTTGTTTTTTAATACGTCATAAATCGTATACCGCAATTTATCTTTCAAAGTTACAACCAACTTTTATATAATGTTACTTGCTGCTACGGAACCCTTTAAAGGCGAGTCCGACTCGCACTTGGCCGGTTTTTAGTGTAGTGCAGATATTACGCCGATAGTGAGAAGGGCGACGCCTAAAACGAGTAGGGTGACGCCTATAACGCGTAGGGCGACGCCTTTAATGAGTAAAGCGACGCCTTTAATGAGTAAAGCGACGCCTTCAATGAGTAAAGCGACGCCTTCAATGAGTAAAGCGACGCCTTTAATGAGTAGGGCGACGCCTATAATGAGTAGGGCGACGCCGATAGTGTGTAGGGCGACGCCTATCTCGAGTAGGGCGACGCCTTTAATGAGTAAAGCGACGCCTTTAATGAGTAAAGCGACGCCTTCAATGAGTAAAGCGACGCCTTCAATGAGTAAAGCGACGCCTTTAATGAGTAGGGCGACGCCTATAATGAGTAGGGCGACGCCGATAGTGTGTAGGGCGACGCCTATCTCGAGTAGGGCGACGCCTATAACGTGTAGGGCGACGCCTATAACGAGTAGGGCGAAGTCTATAATGCGTAGGGCGACGCCTATAACGAGTAGGGCGACGGCTATAATGAGTAGAGCGACGCCTTTAATGAGTAGGGCGACGCCTTTAATGAGTAGGGCGACGCCGATAGTGAGTAGGGCGACGCCTATATTAAGTGGGGCGACGCCTATAACGAATTAGGCGACGCCGATAGTGAGTAGGGCGACGCCGATAGTGAGTAGGGCGACGCCTATCTCGAGTAGGGCGACGCCTATAACGTGTAGGGCGACGCCTATAACGAGTAGGGCGAAGTCTATAATGCGTAGGGCGACGCCTAAAACGAGTAGGGCGACGCCTTTAATGAGTAGGGCGACGCCTTTAATGAGTAGGGCGACGCCGATAGTGAGTAGGGCGACGCCGATAGTGAGTAGGGCGACGCCTTTAATGAGTAGAGCGACGTCTATAATGAGTAGAGCGACGCCGAAAGTGAGTAGGGCGATGCCTTTAAAGAGTAGGGCGACGCCTATGTTAAGTAGGGCGACGCCTATAACGAGTAAGGCGACGCCTATATCGAGTAGGGCGACGCCTATAACGAGTAGGGCGACGCCACTAATGAGTAGGGCGACGCCTTTAATCGGTAGGGCGACGGCGATAATGAGTAGGGCGACGCCTATAATGAGTAGGGCGACGCCGATAGTGAGAAGGGCGACGCCTATAACGAGTAGGGTGACGCCTATAACGCGTAGGACGACGCCTTTCTTGAGTAGGGCGACGCCTTTAATGAGTAAAGCGACGCCTTTAATGAGTAAAGCGACGCCTTCAATGAGTAAAGCGACGCCTTCAATGAGTAAAGCGACGCCTTTAATGAGTAGGGCGACGCCTATAATGAGTAGGGCGACGTCGATAGTGAGTAGGGCGACGCCTATCTCGAGTAGGGCGACGCCTATGACGTGTAGGGCGACGCCTATAACGAGTAGGGCGAAGTCTATAATGCGTAGGGCGACGCCTATAACGAGTAGGGCGACGGCTATAATGAGTAGAGCGACGCCTTTAATGAGTAGGGCGACGCCTTTAATGAGTAGGGCGACGCCGATAGTGAGTAGGGCGACGCCTATATTTAGTGGCGCGACGCCTATAACGAATTAGGCGACGCCGATAGTGAGTAGGGCGACGCCAATGACGAGTAAGGCGACGCCGATAGTGAGTAGGGCGACGCCGATAGTAAGTAGGGCGACGCCGATAGTGAGTAGGGCGACACCTATATCCAGTAGGGCGACGCTTATAACGAGTATGGCGACGCCTATAATGAGTAAGGCGACGCCTATAACGAGTTAGGCGACGCTGATAGTGAGTAGGGCGACGCCGATAGTGAGTAGGGCGACGCCGATAGTGAGTAGGGCGACGCGTCTAATGAGTAGGGCGACGCCGATAGTGAGTAGGGCGACGCCGATAGTGAGTAGGGCGACGCCTATATTTAGTGGCGCGACGCCGATAGTGAGTAGGGCGACGCCTATATTTAGTGGCGCGACGCCTATAACGAATTAGGCGACGCCGATAGTGAGTAGGGCGACGCCAATAACGAGTAAGGCGACGCCGATAGTGAGTAGGGCGACGCCGATAGTAAGTAGGGCGACGCCGATAGTGAGTGGGCGACGCCTATATCCAGTAGGGCGACGCTTATAACGAGTATGGCGACGCCTATAATAGGTAAGGCGACGCCTATAACGAGTAAGGCGACGCCTATAACGAGTTAGGCGACGCTGATAGTGAGTAGGGCGACGCCGATAATGAGTAGGGCGACGCCGATAGTGAGTAGGGCGACGCCTTTAATGAGTTGGGCGACGCCTATAACGAGTTAGGCGACGCTGATAGTGAGTAGGGCGACGCCGATAGTGAGTAGGGCGATGCCGAAAGTGAGTAGGGCGACGCCTTTAATGAGTTGGGCGACGCCTATAATGAGTAGGGCGACGCCGATAGTGAGTAGGGCGACGTCTATAATGAGTAGAGCGACGCCGAAAGTGAGTAGGGCGATGCCTTTAAAGAGTAGGGCGACGCCTATATTAAGTAGGGCGACGACTATAACGAGTAAAGCGACGCGGATAGTGAGTACGGCGACGCCTATATCGAGTAGGGCGACGCCTATAACGAGTAGGGCGACGTCACTAATGAGTAGGGCGACGCCTTTAATCGGTAGGGCGATGGCGATAATGAGTAGGGCGACGCCTATAATGAGTAGGGCGACGCCTATAATGAGTAGGGCGACGCCTATAATGAGTAGGGCGACACCTTTAATGAGTAGGGCGACGCCTTTAATGAGTAGGGCGACGCCTATAATGAGTAGGGCGACGCCGATAGTGAGTAGGGCGACGCCTATATTAAGTAGGGCGACGCCTATAACGAATTAGGCGACGCCGATAGTGATTAGGGCGACGCCAATAATGAGTAAGGCGACGCCGATAGTGAGTAGGGCGACGCCGATAGTAAGTAGGGCGACGCCGATAGTGAGTAGGGCGACGCCTATATCCATTAGGGCGACGCTTATAACGAGTATGGCGACGCCTATAATGAGTAAGGCGACGCCTATAACGAGTAAGGCGACGCCTATAACGAGTAAGGCGACGCCTATAACGAGTTAGGCGACGCTGATAGTGAGTAGGGCGACGCCGATAGTGAGTAGGGCGACGCCGATAGTGAGTAGGGCGACGCCGATAGTGAGTAGGGCGACGCCGATAGTGAGTAGGGCGACGCCTATATCCATTAGGGCGACGCTTATAACGAGTATGGCGACGCCTATAATGAGTAAGGCGACGCCTATAACGAGTAAGGCGACGCCTATAACGAGTAAGGCGACGCCTATAACGAGTTAGGCGACGCTGATAGAGAGTAGGGCGACGCCGATAGTGAGTAGGGCGACGCCGATAGTGAGTAGGGCGACGCCGATAGTGAGTAGGGCGACGCCTATAATGAGTAGGGCGACGCCGATAGTAAGTAGGGCGACGCCGATAGTGAGTAGGGCGACGCGTCTAATGAGTAGGGCGACGTCGATAGTGAGTAGGGCGACGCCTATCTCGAGTAGGGCGACGCCTATGACGTGTAGGGCGACGCCTATAACGAGTAGGGCGAAGTCTATAATGCGTAGGGCGACGCCTATAACGAGTAGGGCGACGGCTATAATGAGTAGAGCGACGCCTTTAATGAGTAGGGCGACGCCTTTAATGAGTAGGGCGACGCCGATAGTGAGTAGGGCGACGCCTATGTTTAGTGGCGCGACGCCTATAACGAATTAGGCGACGCCGATAGTGAGTAGGGCGACGCCAATGACGAGTAAGGCGACGCCGATAGTGAGTAGGGCGACGCCGATAGTAAGTAGGGCGACGCCGATAGTGAGTAGGGCGACACCTATATCCAGTAGGGCGACGCTTATAACGAGTATGGCGACGCCTATAATGAGTAAGGCGACGCCTATAACGAGTTAGGTGACGCTGATAGTGAGTAGGGCGACGCCGATAGTGAGTAGGGCGACGCCGATAGTGAGTAGGGCGACGCCGATAGTGAGTAGGGCGACGCGTCTAATGAGTAGGGCGACGCCGATAGTGAGTAGGGCGACGCCGATAGTGAGTAGGGCGACGCCTATATTTAGTGGCGCGACGCCGATAGTGAGTAGGGCGACGCCTATATTTAGTGGCGCGACGCCTATAACGAATTAGGCGACGCCGATAGTGAGTAGGGCGACGCCAATAACGAGTAAGGCGACGCCGATAGTGAGTAGGGCGACGCCGATAGTAAGTAGGGCGACGCCTATAACGAATTAGGCGACGCCGATAGTGAGTAGGGCGACGCCAATAACGAGTAAGGCGACGCCGATAGTGAGTAGGGCGACGCCTTTAATGAGTTGGGCGACGCCTATAACGAGTTAGGCGACGCTGATAGTGAGTAGGGCGACGCCGATAGTGAGTAGGGCGACGCCGATAGTGAGTAGGGCGACGCCTTTAATGAGTTGGGCGACGCCTATAATGAGTAGGGCGACGCCGATAGTGAGTAGGGCGACGTCTATAATGAGTAGAGCGACGCCGAAAGTGAGTAGGGCGATGCCTTTAAAGAGTAGGGCGACGCCTATATTAAGTAGGGCGACGACTATAACGAGTAAAGCGACGCGGATAGTGAGTACGGCGACGCCTATATCGAGTAGGGCGACGCCTATAACGAGTAGGGCGACGCCACTAATGAGTAGGGCGACGCCTTTAATCGGTAGGGCGATGGCGATAATGAGTAGGGCGACGCCTATAATGAGTAGGGCGACGCCTATAATGAGTAGGGCGACGCCTATAATGAGTAGGGCGACACCTTTAATGAGTAGGGCGACGCCTTTAATGAGTAGGGCGACGCCTATAATGAGTAGGGCGACGCCGATAGTGAGTAGGGCGACGCCTATATTAAGTGGGGCGACGCCTATAACGAATTAGGCGACGCCGATAGTGATTAGGGCGACGCCAATAATGAGTAAGGCGACGCCGATAGTGAGTAGGGCGACGCCGATAGTAAGTAGGGCGACGCCGATAGTGAGTAGGGCGACGCCTATATCCATTAGGGCGACGCTTATAACGAGTATGGCGACGCCTATAATGAGTAAGGCGACGCCTATAACGAGTAAGGCGACGCCTATAACGAGTAAGGCGACGCCTATAACGAGTTAGGCGACGCTGATAGTGAGTAGGGCGACGCCGATAGTGAGTAGGGCGACGCCGATAGTGAGTAGGGCGACGCCGATAGTGAGTAGGGCGACGCCGATAGTGAGTAGGGCGACGCCGATAATGAGTAGGGCGACACCTTTAATGAGTAGGGCGACGCCTTTAATGAGTAGGGCGACGCCTATAATGAGTAGGGCGACGCCGATAGTGAGTAGGGCGACGCCTATATTAAGTGGGGCGACGCCTATAACGAATTAGGCGACGCCGATAGTGATTAGGGCGACGCTTATAACGAGTATGGCGACGCCTATAATGAGTAAGGCGACGCCTATAACGAGTAAGGCGACGCCTATAACGAGTAAGGCGACGCCTATAACGAGTTAGGCGACGCTGATAGTGAGTAGGGCGACGCCGATAGTGAGTAGGGCGACGCCGAAGGTGAGTAGGGCGACGCCGATAGTGAGTAGGGCGACGCCTTTAATGAGTAGGGCGACGCCTATAATGAGTAGGGCGACGCCGATAGTGAGTAGGGCGACGCCTATATTAAGTGGGGCGACGCCTATAACGAATTAGGCGACGCCGATAGTGATTAGGGCGACGCCAATAATGAGTAAGGCGACGCCGATAGTAAGTAGGGCGACGCCGACAGTGAGTAGGGCGACGCCTATATCCATTAGGGCGACGCTTATAACGAGTATGGCGACGCCTATAATGAGTAAGGCGACGCCTATAACGAGTAAGGCGACGCCTATAACGAGTAAGGCGACGCCTATAACGAGTTAGGCGACGCTGATAGTGAGTAGGGCGACGCCGATAGTGAGTAGGGCGACGCCGATAGTGAGTAGGGCGACGCCGATAGTGAGTAGGGCGACGCCTATAATGAGTAGGGCGACGCCGATAGTAAGTAGGGCGACGCCGATAGTGAGTAGGGCGACGCGTCTAATGAGTAGGGCGACGCGTCTAATGAGTAGGGCGACGTCGATAGTGAGTAGGGCGACGCCTATCTCGAGTAGGGCGACGCCTATGACGTGTAGGGCGACGCCTATAACGAGTAGGGCGAAGTCTATAATGCGTAGGGCGACGCCTATAACGAGTAGGGCGACGGCTATAATGAGTAGAGCGACGCCTTTAATGAGTAGGGCGACGCCTTTAATGAGTAGGGCGACGCCGATAGTGAGTAGGGCGTCGCCTATATTTAGTGGCGCGACGCCTATAACGAATTAGGCGACGCCGATAGTGAGTAGGGCGACGCCAATGACGAGTAAGGCGACGCCGATAGTGAGTAGGGCGACGCCGATAGTAAGTAGGGCGACGCCGATAGGGAGTAGGGCGACACCTATATCCAGTAGGGCGACGCTTATAACGAGTATGGCGACGCCTATAATGAGTAAGGCGACGCCTATAACGAGTTAGGCGACGCTGATAGTGAGTAGGGCGACGCCGATAGTGAGTAGGGCGACGCCGATAGTGAGTAGGGCGACGCGTCTAATGAGTAGGGCGACGCCGATAGTGAGTAGGGCGACGCCGATAGTGAGTAGGGCGACGCCTATATTTAGTGGCGCGACGCCGATAGTGAGTAGGGCGACGCCTATATTTAGTGGCGCGACGCCTATAACGAATTAGGCGACGCCGATAGTGAGTAGGGCGACGCCAATAACGAGTAAGGCGACGCCGATAGTGAGTAGGGCGACGCCGATAGTAAGTAGGGCGACGCCGATAGTGAGTAGGGCGACGCCTATATCCAGTAGGGCGACGCTTATAACGAGTATGGCGACGCCTATAATAGGTAAGGCGACGCCTATAACGAGTAAGGCGACGCCTATAACGAGTTAGGCGACGCTGATAGTGAGTAGGGCGACGCCGATAATGAGTAGGGCGACGCCGATAGTGAGTAGGGCGACGCCTTTAATGAGTTGGGCGACGCCTATAACGAGTTAGGCGACGCTGATAGTGAGTAGGGCGACGCCGATAGTGAGTAGGGCGACGCCGATAGTGAGTAGGGCGACGCCTTTAATGAGTTGGGCGACGCCTACAATGAGTAGGGCGACGCCGATAGTGAGTAGGGCGACGTCTATAATGAGTAGAGCGACGCCGAAAGTGAGTAGGGCGATGCCTTTAAAGAGTAGGGCGACGCCTATATTAAGTAGGGCGACGACTATAACGAGTAAAGCGACGCGGATAGTGAGTACGGCGACGCCTATATCGAGTAGGGCGACGCCTATAACGAGTAGGGCGACGCCACTAATGAGTAGGGCGACGCCTTTAATCGGTAGGGCGATGGCGATAATGAGTAGGGCGACGCCTATAATGAGTAGGGCGACGCCTATAATGAGTAGGGCGACGCCTATAATGAGTAGGGCGACACCTTTAATGAGTAGGGCGACGCCTATATCCATTAGGGCGACGCTTATAACGAGTATGGCGACGCCTATAATGAGTAAGGCGACGCCTATAACGAGTAAGGCGACGCCTATAACGAGTAAGGCGACGCCTATAACGAGTTAGGCGACGCTGATAGTGAGTAGGGCGACGCCGATAGTGAGTAGGGCGACGCCGATAGTGAGTAGGGCGACGCCGATAGTGAGTAGGGCGACGCCGATAGTGAGTAGGGCGACGCCTATATCCATTAGGGCGACGGTTATAACGAGTATGGCGACGCCTATAATGAGTAAGGCGACGCCTATAACGAGTAAGGCGACGCCTATAACGAGTAAGGCGACGCCTATAACGAGTTAGGCGACGCTGATAGTGAGTAGGGCGACGCCGATAGTGAGTAGGGCGACGCCTATAACGAGTAAGGCGACGCCTATAACGAGTTAGGCGACGCTGATAGTGAGTAGGGCGACGCCGATAATGAGTAGGGCGACGCCGATAGTGAGTAGGGCGACGCGTCTAATGAGTAGGGCGACGCCGATAGTGAGTAGGGCGACGCCTTTAATGAGTAGGGCGACGCCTATAATGAGTAGGGCGACGCCGATAGTGAGTAGGGCGACGCCTTTAATGAGTAGTGCGACGCCTATATTAAGTGGGGCGCCGCCTGTAACTAGTTAGGCGACGCCGATAGTGAGTAGGGCGACGCCTATAACGAGTAAGGCGACGCCGACAAGGAGTAGGGCGACGCCTTTAATGAGTAGAGCGACGCCGAAAGTGAGTAGGGCGATGCCTTTAAAGAGTAGGGCGACGCCTATATTAAGTAGGGCGACGACTATAACGAGTAAGGCGACGCTGATAGTGAGTACGGCGACGCCTATATCGAGTAGGGCGACGCCTATAACGAGTAGGGCGACGCCACTAATGAGTAGGGCGACGCCTTTAATCGGTAGGGCGATGGCGATAATGAGTAGGGCGACGCCTATAATGAGTAGGGCGACGCCTATAATATGTGTATTACCTTCCAGGCCGAAGACATGCGCTCAAACAACATACTTCTCCGTGCTCTATATGACAACAAGGATGCTGATGAGCAAGCTGAGAAAGAGAAGATAGAACGCGCAACACAGTACTGCAAGGAGTTACAACAGCAACTCGTAAACAGGCAGCTGCAGAAGCAATGTCAGTATGAGGAAACCTTGATTGAGAAGAAGATGCTTGAGGAAGTAATGCGGTCTATGGCAGATGAGGATAAGAGGTGAGACAGTACTTTTTTTTTTCTAAGGGAGCCTTCATAAAGTAGCAAGTAGTTGGTACAGACAGATCGGTATGGATAGGTACTGGTCTGTCTTGGTAAAATATACTGTTTTAAAAAAATGTAATTAAACGGTTTATTGCACAAGACGTGTTGCAGTGAATACAGTACTTGACAGTTACTGGAGCGAGTTACTGGAGCGAGTTACTGGAGCGAGTTACTGGAGCGAGTTACTGGAGCGAGTTACTGGAGCGAGTTACTGGAGCGAGTTACTGGAGCGAGTTACTGGATCGAGTTACTGGAGCGAGTTGCTGGCGCCAGTTATTGGAGCGAGTTACTGGACCGAGTTGCTGACGCCAGTTACTGGAGCGAGTTGCTGACGCCAGTTACTGGAGCGAGTTGCTATCGCCACTTACTGGAACGAGTTGCTGGCGCTAGTTACTGGAGCGAGTAGCTGGCGCCAGTTACTGGACCGAGTTACTGGAGCGAGTAACTGGACCGATTTGCTGGCGCCAGTTACTGGAGCGAGTTGCTGGCGCCAGTTACTGGAGCGAGTTACTGGATCGAGTTGCTAGTACGAGTCGCTGGTGCCAGTTACTGGACCGATATGCTGGCGCTAGTTACTGGAGCGAGTTGCTGGCGCCAGTTGCTAGAGCGAGTTGCTGGCGCCAGTTACTGGAGCGAGTTACTGAATCGAGTTACTGGATCGAGTTTCTGGCGCCAGTTACTGGAGCGAGTTACTGGATCGAGTTGCTGGCGCCAGTTACTGGAGCGAGTTACTGGAACCTGTTACTGGAGCGTGTTGCTGGAGCGTGTTGCTGGCGCCAGTTAATGGACAGAGTTGCTGGCGCGAGTAACTGGACCATGTTGCTAGCGCCAGTTACTGGACCGAGTTGCTGGCGCCAGTTACTGGAGCGAGTTGCTGGCGCCAGTTACTGGACCAACTTGCTGGCGCCAGTTTCTAGACCGAGTTGCTGGCGCCAGTTACTGGACCGAGTTGGTGGCACCCGTTACTGGAGCGAGTTGCTGTCGCCACTTACTGGAACGAGTTGCTGGCGCTAGTTACTGGAGCGATATGCTGGCGCCAGTAACTGGACCGAGTTGCTGGCGCTAGTTACTGGACCGAGTTGCTGGTGCTATTTACTGAAGCGAGTAGCTGGCGCCAGTTACTGTACCGAGTTACTGGAGCGAGTAACGACCGATTTGCTGGCGCCAGTTACTGGAGCGAGTTGCTGGCGCCAGTTACTGGAGCGAGTTACTGGATCGAGTTGCTAGTACGAGTCGCTGGCGCCAGTTACTGGACCGATATGCTGGCGCTAGTTACTGGAGCGAGTTGCTGGCGCCAGTTGCTAGAGCGAGTTGCTGGCGTCAGTTACTGGAGCGAGTTACTGGATCGAGTTACTGGATCGAGTTGCTGGCGCCAGTTACTGGAGCGAGTTACTGGATCGAGTTGCTGGCGCCAGTTACTGGAGCGAGTTACTGGAACCTGTTACTGGAGCGTGTTGCTGGAGCGTGTTGCTGGCGTCAGTTACTGGAGGGAGTTGCTGGCGCCAGTTACTGGAGCGTGTTGCTGGAGCCTGTTGCGACGTCAGTTACTTGAGGGAGTTGCTGGCGCCAGTTACTGGAGCGAGTTGGTGGCACCCGTTACTGGAGTGAGTTGTGTCGCCTCTTACTGGAGCGAGTTACTGGACCGAGTTACTGGAACGAGTTGCCGGCGCTAGTTACTGGACAGAGTTGCTGGCGCCAGTTACTGGAGCGAGTTACTGGACCGAGTTACTGAAACAAGTTGCCGGCGCAAGTTACTGGAGCGAGTTACTGGAGCGAGTTACTGGAGCGAATTACTGGAGCGAGTTACTGGATCGAGTTACTGGAGCGAGTTGCTGGCGCCAGTTATTGGAGCGAGTTACTGGACCGAGTTACTGGACCGAGTTGCTGACGCCAGTTACTGGAGCGAGTTGCTGTCGCCACTTACTGGAACGAGTTGCTGGCGCTAGTTACTGGAGCGAGTAGCTGGCGCCAGTTACTGGACCGAGTTACTGGACCGATTTGCTGGCGCCAGTTACTGGAGCGAGTTGCTGGCGCCAGTTACTGGAGCGAGTTACTGGATCGAGTTGCTAGTACGAGTCGCTGGTGCCAGTTACTGGACCGATATGCTGGCGCTAGTTACTGGAGCGAGTTGCTGGCGCCAGTTACTAGAGCGAGTTGCTGGCGCCAGTTACTGGAGCGAGTTACTGAATCGAGTTACTGAATCGAGTTACTGGATCGAGTTTCTGGATCGAGTTGCTGGCGCCAGTTACTGGAGCGAGTTACTGGATCGAGTTGCTGGCGCCAGTTACTGGAGCGAGTTGCTGGCGCGAGTTACTGGACCATGTTGCTGGCGCCAGTTATTGGATCGAGTTGCTGGCGCCAGTTACTGGACCGAGTTGCTGGCGCCTGTTACTGGACTGAGTTACTGGACCGAGTTGCTGGACCGAGTTGCTGGCGCGAGTTACTAGACCGAGTTATTGGATCGAGTTGCTGGCGCCAGTTACTAGAGCTAGTTGCTGGCGCCAGTTACTGGACCGAGTTGCTGGCGCGAGTTACTGGAGCGAGTTTCTGGTGCCAGTTACTGGAGCGAGTTGCTGGCGCCAGTTACTGGAGCGAGTTACTGGAACCTGTTACTGGAGCGTGTTGCTGGAGCGTGTTGCTGGCGTCAGTTACTGGAGAGAGTTGCTGGCGCCAGTTACTGGAGCGTGTTGCTGGAGCGTGTTGCGACGTCAGTTACTTGAGAGTTGCTGGCGCCAGTTACTGGAGCGAGTTGGTGGCACCCGTTACTGGAGTGAGTTGTGTCGCCACTTACTGGAGCGAGTTACTGGACCGAGTTACTGGAACGAGTTGCCGGCGCTAGTTGCTGGCGCCAGTTACTGGAGCGAGTTACTGAAACAAGTTGCCGGCGCTAGTTACTGGAGTGAGTTACTGGAGCGAGTTACTGGAGCGAGTTGCTGGCGCCAGTTACTGGAGCGAGTTACTGGACCGAGTTACTGGACCGAGTTGCCGGTGCCAGTTACTGGAGCGAGTTGCTGGCGCCAGTTACTGGAGCGAGTTACTGGAGCGAGTTGATGGAGCGAGTTGTTGGCGCAAGTTACTAGAGCGAGTTGCTGGCGCCAGTTACTGGACAGAGTTGCTGGCGCCAGTTACTGGACAGAGTTGCTGGCGCCAGTTACTGGACCGAGTTGCTGGCGCAAGTTATTGGAGCGAGTTACTGGACCGAGTTGCTGGAACCTGTTACTGGAGCGAGATACTGGATCGTGTTGCTGGCGCCAGTTGCTAGAGCGAGTTGATGGCGCCTGTTACTGGACTGAGTTACTGGACCGAGTTACTGGACCGAGTTATTGGATCGAGTTGCTGGCGCCAGTTACTAGAGCTAGTTGCTGGCGCCAGTTACTGGACCGAGTTGCTGGCGCGAGTTACTGGAGCGAGTTTCTGGCGCCAGTTACTGGAGCGAGTTACTGGAACCTGTTACTGGAGCAAGTTACTGGACCCAGTTGCCGGCGCTAGTTACTGGACCGAGTTGCTGGCTCCAGTTACTGGACAGAGTTGCTGGCGCCAGTTTCTGGAGCGAGTTACTGGACCGAGTTACTGGAACAAGTTGCCGGCGCTAGTTACTGGAGCGAGTTGCTGGCGCTAGTTACTGGACAGAGTTGCTGGCGCCAGTTACTGGAGCTAGAGCGATTGCTGGCGCTAGTTACTGGACCGAGTTGCTGGCGCTAGTTACTGGACCGAGTTACTGGACAGAGTTGCTGGCGTCAGTTACTGGAGCGAGTTACTGGAGCGAGTTGCTGGCGCAAGTTACTGGACCGAGTTGCCGGCGCTAGTTTCTGGACAGAGTTGCTGGCGCCAGTTACTGGACCGAGTTGCTGGCGCAAGTTACTGGAGCGAGTTGCTGGCGCCAGTTACTAGAGCGAGTTACTGGATCGAGTTCCTGGATCGAGTTGCTGGCGCCAGTTACTGGACCGTGTTGCTGGCGCCAGTTACTGGACCGAGTTGCTGGCGCCAGCTACTGGACCGAGTTGCTGGCGCCAGTTACTGGACTGAGTTACTGGACCGAGTTGCCGGCGCTAGTTTCTGGACAGAGTTGCTGGCGCCAGTTACTGGAGCGAGTTACTGGATCGAGATACTGGATCGAGTTGCTGGCGCCAGTTACTAGAGCGAGTTACTGGATCGAGTTCCTGGATCGAGTTGCTGGCGCCAGTTACTGGACCGTGTTGCTGGCGCCAGTTACTGGACCGAGTTGCTGGCGCCAGCTACTGGACCGAGTTGCTGGCGCCAGTTACTGGACTGAGTTACTGGACCGAGTTACTGGACCGTGTTACTGGACCGAGTTGCTGGCGCGAGTTACTAGACCGAGTTATTGGATCGAGTTGCTGGCGCCAGTTACTAGAGCTAGTTACTGGAGCGTGTTGCTGGAGCGTGTTGCTGGCGTCAGTTACTTGAGGGAGTTGCTGGCGCCAGTTACTGGAGCGAGTTGCTTGTACCGAGAACCTGGTTTTTAACCCTGTACACGAGACAGTTGTCCGGTGATTGTTAGAAGGGAATGACGGCAGCGAAAGGTTAAACGCATAGGATATTAATAGTGAAAATACCTTTATTTATTAACCTCTGATTACATTGCAGGGAACTGGAACAGAAACGCTATCTGACCGATAAATCGCGCCATGAGATGAAGGTGTTCATGCAAGCGCGCGATGCTTGGAGACAGAAGCAGACGGAGATGGTCATCAATGAGGAGAGACAGATCGAGGAGCAGTGCAAGATGTTGTCTGATAGGAATGCCGCCGTGTAAGTACCCGCCTTATATTTTAAACTAGCTCTTTCCCGTGCCATTACACCCGCAAAGGTTGTATGTAGCTGCATTTTAATAAAAATCTTGTAAAAGACTTTGGTACTCATTATGTCATATTACAAGGGTATCACAATTCGCGGGACTGTGGCCCTGGCACGCAAAGGGCAACTGTGGGAACAGGGTACATGTTTAGTCAGTCTAACAGTCCTTTCAGCTTCACCCTGGGCGGAAAGGCTAATTTGATGATTTTATCGTGGAATGGACCACAATGATCAATTTTATCTAAAAGAATTCTCTATCTATATATATATAAAAGGAGAACTGACTGACTGACATATCAACGTACAGCCGAAACTACTGGGGCTAGGAATGTGAAATTTTGCACACGGCTTCCTATTATAATGTAGGGGAGCACTAAGAAGGGGTTTTTGGAAATTTAACCTTTAAGGGGGTGAAAAGGGGGAATCAGGAAAGCACGTAACCCACGCGGACGAAGTCGCGGGCAAAGTGCTAGTCTTAGATAAAAACGAAATTGACTTATTTGTTATAAATTGTGCTATTAAAAACAATGCTTTGTAGACTTGCATATTAGAATAATGATGGTCTGTTAATGTAACCATTTTATTCTCGCGGTAGAAGCCATTATTTTTTCTCTTAATATATCATACTAAGACTAAACTTTTGCTTTATTTTACAGTGTTGCCGAAAGACAACGGAAAATGAAAGTCAAAGAAGAGATTTGTGAAAGATTGACAGCTAAAATATTAGCTGACGAGGTAATATAAATTAGTTATTGATTTATGATTCACAACTGTTAATTATTTTTAACAATTTCTCCGTCATTGCTCCGAGCAATACTAACCAAAAAAAAACGACGGGTTGCACTCTGGGAGTGCCGGCAGAAGTGAAAACTTGAATAGTAATTGTTGGAAATATCTTGTGAACAGATTTTAGTAAAACTCGCAAAAATGGTTGACTTATTTCAATAATTTTCCAATGTGACGTACATCTTTTATAAACAATGTTACCTAGCAACGAACATTCACGCAAGCGCCCTGCGCCGTCCTACGCTTTTTCGGTCAGGGTCACGTGTCCTGACGCGAGTTTAAGATTTTATGCTCAACGCCGCTAAAGAAGTTTTCACTTCAAAAAAAAAATGAAATTTAATTCCTCTTTTGTTACGTAATAAAAAAAATACGAAGATACGACACATAAAACTGACACCTTATCACGCCTTGGTATAGTTTTTTTTTTAAAGTATGTGTTCATTATTTATCAATACTACACACTTTCTTAATGTTAATTAATTACTGTAATTAGTTGTTCACATAGCAGTTTTAATCTAATTAATAAATAAATAAATCCACAGACCGCCCGCCTAGAACGTATAGACATGATAAAACAGTTGCAAGAACAAGAATTCTTGGAGAAGAACCACCAAGATGACCTGGAGAAGAAGAGGAAAGCCGATAAGGTGAAGAAGGAGACACTGGAGTCTATCGCGGGACAGATCGCTGAACATAAGAAGGCTGCACAGGATGAGAGGGAGGCTGGAGCTAAGTTTAGGAAGGAGGTAAGATAATAAGGAGCAAGGTTGCTTATAGACTAGCTGAAGTTAATAAGTTGCTATTCCAAATCAAAAATTTGTGGCTGCACTTTTCCTTCACCGTTTCGATAGCAGCATTAAGGAGTTAAAATTACAGAAAATAACTATAGCAGATGTGAGACCAAAAGTATAACAGAATCTTTGTTACATCATTCATTTTGTGATGGTACAGACACCAGCACATCCAAGCTACCACAATCTGTCTAATTTCTTTAATAGATTTTCAACCTTATCACAATGGTTGAAGGCAAATGTTCGATTGTAAAAATTTGACAGATTCGGGTAGATTGACCTGCTGGTATATATTATGTGAGCTCGAACGATTTAGAAAGTTAAAAGTGTCCATTCAAAAATGTTTTTTTTTTAAGACCGCTGAAAAGATTGCCAGGGACATAGCAAAAGAACGGGAGAAGAATCAGAAACTTAAAGAGAAAGGGAAGCTGTACTCTCAAGAGTTGTTGAAGCAGATTCAGGACAACGCTCAAAGAAGAAAGAGAGATAATGAGTTGGAAGAGAACCGCGTCGTACAAATGTTTGAGTACGATAGGAAGTGGTGAGTAGCTTATTTTGTTTTTTAGTTATTAAAAAATGTGATGGGCGGATTATGATTGTAACCAATTAGTCGGTAGCCAAAAGGCCATTGGTCGCGGGACTGTACGAATTACCGTGACCCCGGTACGTAAAGGGCTATTGAAGGACACCGTGGATTTTAGTTAGTACGAGTCTGATAGTCCTTCCCGCTCTGCACTGGGTGGGAGGACTCATTTGATGATTTTACCACGATAAAAATAAAGCCAAAAGGTCAATAAGCCGACTAACCAGGTACTCAGTATCTATTATAAAAAAAACTTACAAACATACATATTTGAACCCTAAAAATATAACAATCCTTTATTGGGCAGTCATGTAAAAGCATTGTCATTATTCTGTTTCACTAAAGGAGTTCTAACCATTGACAATTTAGCAGTTTTGTTAAATTTGATGTGACAAGGGATTGTACCGTGATCAATTGAATATGGGCTGCTACTGTATCATCCAAAAATTTCAGATTTTTGATATATTCTTTCTTTCCAGTTTTTGGCCGCCATGTGTTTAGTTTTACTCCACCATCAGCACGCCACGCATCGGTATCCTTATACTTACAACAAATTACTTGCATTTCAGTCAAGAGGAAGTGTCAAAGGAGCGCGAGAAGATGATTGAAGAACATGTCCCTCACCTGCTGGGCTACTTGCAGGCCGGCGTCGTGCAGCAGGCAGACCTGCCGGCCGCGCGCGCGGGCGCTGCGTCCTCTCCCGCGCTGCGGTCCTTGGACATAGAGGGCATGGCCGTGTCCAACAGACCGCACCGGTTCGCCAAGTGTAACGCGCAGTGTAGGAAGATTAGGGACTATTAGGCTTGAATTACTGTTACGCTGATGTCTGTCGCGTAAGGTCGGTGGCGTAATGACGGTCGTGTAAAGTCGGTCGCGTACTGTCGGTCGCGTACTATCGGACGCGTAGGACTATCGGTCGTTTATTATCGGTCGCGTACTGTCAGTCGCGTACTATCGGTTGCGTACTGTCGGTCGCGTACAATCAGTCGCGTATCTCAACGAGAAATGCATAGCAAAGTACGCTCCGGTGACGTCAGTTTCCCATTATGGAGCTGGACAAAACTCTAAGTATAGACGTACGCGCGACTAACGTATGCGACAGACATCAGTATAAGATCAATTCAAGCCTTAGGGTTCGTGTTTGTGGGAAACAAGTTGAGAAACATTGTTTTAAACCGATCGATTTGATGAGTCCTCCTGTGTGGTACAAAGATGAAAGTGATAGAAAGAGTTTTCATTAATATGACCAATTTATATTGTTTATTGTTGCAATGCCATAGAAAGAACTACTCAATATCGTAATGTCTATAGAATATATTCAACAGTCTGCATGTTGCAGGCAGTGACTCAGCAACCCCAAACTTTTTCAACTTATGATCTAGAAAATAAAGTGTATAATCTATTAAAGACTTCGATTCCGACCGGAACGAACACTATATAACCTTCAATAGATTTTCAACTTTGTATCCAAGAGAACAAAGTTGAAAATCTAAGAAAGCCTACTGAGTGTTTGCGTCTATCATTTGTTACTTGGCTAGGGAGGTGCACTGAACACTCGTTCGGTCGGAAAGATTCTCCAATGAATATGGAAACTTTATACCCTGTTTCTCATACGTGAATATGTTGTTACATGTGGCCAGCGCATCATATACCTAAAAACAAAGTTTTGATTTTCGTTGCCAAAACAATGTTTTACAACTTTGTTTCTTATTAAATACGAAACTTTACTGTCATAGTTTTCCTGACTTTTTCTGCTATACTTAAAATTGATCCACTAATATCACGTTACATTATAATTCACTCTTTTTTCATCAAGAGATCCTTTGTCAACTTTTCCATCAATATTTATATCATCACTTCATTCTTTTTTTATATGCGCTTTCATTATTTATCACAAGTTATAGAATAAATAGATTCGATGTTCATGGTTGCAGTTACTGGCGTAACTTTACCAGTAATAATCGTATTAACTACGCTAAATTATGTTACTTCAATATTTGTTTATCTATATATATAAAAGGAGAATTGACTGACTGACATATCAACGTACAGCCGAAACTACTGGGGCTAGGTATGTGAAATTTTGCACACGGCTTCCTATTAGAATGTAGGGGAGCACTAAGAAGGGGTTTTTGGAAATTTAACCTTTAAGGGGGTGAAAAGGGGGAATTAGGAAAGTACGTAACCCACGCGGACGAAGTCGCGGGCGAAGTGCTAGTTTTCTAATAAATGGCTTTAGGATTAATTTCCATCGCGACGCAACGCGCCCTGGTGTGATACAGAAATGTGTATCTCTTTGTGTAACAAATAAAGTTAGATTTTGAGTAGCTCTATTTAAATGTGCGTACAGCGTCGCATCTCGGTGTGAATTGACCCTTAACGAGCTTCCCCATGATGCGATGTGACGCAATTCGACCGATTCCAACTACAAGTGAAAATCATCCTTACCACTACGACATATGACTTAAAACGTGCGGTTATCTACAGGTAGATAAATACAAAACAAGCTCGCCACGACGACGTTTTTCATTTTTATTTAGTAGAACTTGCAAATCGCACGAATCGCGACATAAGGAAGCTCCCTTAGTCAACTTTCTTGTTGGTCTAAATCGATTGTAATCTTATGCTTTAGTGTACTTTGATAAAGAGTTTTTTTTTGGTATTATTTAACAAATGATATAGTTATATGTTGAGATATAAACCCAACACAGTCCAACAAAGGAGTCAAAAGATTGTGAAGAAGCAGGAAGCATATCTTTCAACTACCTTTAGTAATTTGTTCACGTAAAAAGCTACAAATGAAAAGTACATCCCTTAAAATGGCTTTCCTATTTGCTTTTAAAAGTTATGTTTATTAAATCGAACTTGGACTTCGTGTCGATAATTTAGATGTTCGATATTTTTCTATCGATACTTTATTGATGCGATGTAATGGGCCTACCACACGCTCAAGCTTCATCACAGTTCTAACTGCGCAAGCTTCACGGACGGCATAAAGGCGCGGGCACACCGCGGCACATGCTGTGCACGGGCACGCGGCGGTTAATAGTTAAGTATATTAATTTAGTTGACAACGTAGTATAGTGGTTTGGCGCACGGAGAGGAATGTAGGAAGAAGTTAATAAAGATATAATAAATTCTGTCAAGAATTATCGTTCGTAAATCTGCCATTTTGACTGACAGATGTCCAATAATGTCCATGTAGACCTAGCTTACCGAACGACGGCTGTGGCTTGAACGCTGAACGCCCAACCACACACGCGAGCTTCACCACAGTTCTAACTGCGCAGGCAATCGCGCAGGCCGCGCTGTGGGGTTTGCGTGAGATACAGTTTTACCAACCAAAGCACGGTGTTCCGTGTACAAACTGGCTTGTGCAGGCAAAACTGTGCTGAACCTTGTGTGTGTAGTAGGCACATAACGTCTGGCGAAAAAACCATGGTGCGAAAAATCCTATAGAGAGTTCAATAATATAATTTTAATGCATGTATTCCATTATGTTATAGTTCTTTTTTGTTGTAACAACAGATGGACACTAGAAATCTTCCAAATAATTATGGTTACATTTTTCTTGAACAAAACTGTTTAAACATCCAGATAGACACAATAAACAGAATTGTTTTACAATGGTTAGTATTATTGAAAATATTATTGTAAAAACTAAAATAAAACGGTGTCTTATCTTAAATGTTAAAATGTATTGACTACTTATGTTTACAGAAGTTTTTAAATAACACTGAAGAGTTTTAAGTGTCCAATGTTGTATAATACAGAGTACATAAGTTACAGTTGACAGTTTTGTAACATATTATATACAATTCCATATTGGATAATTCGACAATATTCTTTGCACAAACGTTTTTTTTTTTAACAAATGAAGGTATCGATTGCTACTTTCCTTTAATATCTTAAAAATTGCGAAAGAAATTGTAATAAAGAAATAAATATGCAGGTTTAATAAGGTAATAAATTATCATAACATTTGGTTAGTAAAGGCCGAGATCTCATTGACTAATGGCATTTTGTGGGTAAGGTGTGTTTATCTTTTGAAATGTTATTCCCCCATCCTGTTTTTGATGCCTTTTTAAATTATATAACCAACGCGTTTTATTGTATTCGACTTCCAACTTAGTTGTTCGTGTTTGTTTGAACAAGAATGAAATAATTCAGTAATTAATAAAAACTATTGACTGATTAATATTAATTAACTTTGGATAATTATAAAAATCTAAAAGACTGACTATTTTGATTAACAGAAGTAACTGTTCACGTGTTTTTTATAATTATAATGAATATTAAATAAATAATTTGAATAATAAACAGCAATTTTTCTTTATTGACCAACTGAATATATAATGATCCTATTTAACATATCTCATAGCAACAACATAGAACCGTGCCACGTTGTCGACGTTTTTAAAAGTGTCATTGAGGCCGATATGAAATAAAATATTTTGAGTTTGATTTAACATGGAACCTTTTCTGTCTCAAAAAAGTAAAACATCGATCCTGTTGAAAACATGTCTAAAAAAAGTGTACGCTCGGTGTATATGCTATGTGTGAAGTTTGTGCTGGGGATTATCAAATCGAACGCAGCGTGCGATATCACACAGATGTGAATTAAGGGGCTTACCCGCAGCTTAGCCCTATCTTTTTTTTGCTTATTTATTTATAATGAAGAACTAGCCAAAAATGTTCGTCAAAATATCTAGTTCTAGGCAAGAATTGGCAGATAATATTATGGCCCACCCAATAAATTATTCATTATTAGACGCTTTCATTATACACACAGCGTATACTCTGCCTAGGGCTTCGACTACACCTAATCGTCATCTATACTAATATTATAAAGAGTTCAATTTGTTTGTTTGTATGTAGGGGGTAATCTCAGGAACTGCACAACCGATTTTGAAAATTCTTCCACCGGTAGAAAGCTGTATTGGTCCTGAGTGACATAGTCTATAAGGGGGGGGGGGGGGGTAAGGAGCGGGCGAAGCCGCTGGCAAAGGCTAGTTTTATATATTGTAAGTTAGGTATAAGGTGTTAAAAAAAAACAAAGGCTATTACGTAAGTACATATTAGGTTATTACCTCTTTCTATAAAAAGTTAACAAAAAGCTGAAAGTAAACAGTAGCTAACTAGAAGTGATGTTCAAACAATAATTACTGGCCACTGCGGTCGCCCCAGAAAATATTTAAACGACTGAAATTAATTCCAAATACACCGCTTGAATATTAAAAGGGTGGATTGTACGGTGACCACAGTTTTTTGTGGGTAAATTAACTGGCGATGATTTCGTGGTCGCAAGAGCTTGAGGTCATGCTAACTGTTATTGGTTTTTCCATTAGTAATTTCTCAGAAGCAGCTACAGAGCCAGGATTTGATTCCGGTTGATGGCAATAATCTTGTCCTCTTTTACATTTTTTTCTTTACATAGTATAAAACAGTCACTTAAGTCTGTCTATACGCACAATTCATTTGTGATCGCCTGGTCGGCCTAACTGGCTCTCTCTTCTTTAATTTTTTTGATCTTATCATCTCTCAGTAGTCACCTCCTTTCTAGCTTTATCATTATTCACACAATTTACATTACATCCACATTTATACGCAAAAAAACTGTCCTGACCGCATTGTTGTTATTTCTCCGCATAAAACCGACTTTTTTTACGTGGTAAAATCCTCAAGTGGGTGGGAACCCAGCGCAGAGCGGGAGGGACTGTCAGACTCGTACTGACTAAAATCCACGGTGTCCTCAATAGCCCTTTACGTACCGGGGTCACGGTAAATCATAAGTCCCGCGACCCCGACAGGCATTGGCCCTCAAGAGGGCCAATCCTCTTGAGGGCCAATGCCGTCATTTTTGCTGACACTCTTTGAGGCGCGCGTGGAACACAACGCGCCGTCGATTGGAATACACTACATTTTTTTTAGCGATTGGCTCGAGTTTGACGACTATCTCACCTGATGGTAAGCGATGACGTGGTCGACAGTGAAGCACGCTTGCCTATAAGTAACCTATACACTCTTGACTTAAACATCCCAAGATTGTAACAGTCAGTAAACAAAGACTCTGGTACGGATTTCCAATGCACAGCTGTGGCGCACAATAAAAGACCTAACAAAATGAAATAATCCTTAAAAAACAACCCTGTCAATATTGCCACCCTATTCTCACAGTGAAAGTTAGCATTTTTGTGCAATAAAGAAATAAAATCCGCATCGTCAGCGTTCGTTCGGACACGTTATGTTAAGATAAACATCAGCCCCTCTATATCGACAGTAGCCCCTTTATTTGCTCCCAAGCCCTTATCTTTGCAACGCAGAATAAAAATCGTGTTTATTTTACGCCAAATTGCTGGCTTAGTGATGTTTTTAATTTGGCGTTATGTTATGAATGTTGTGTGCTTTGGGCGTGTGGTGTCATGGCTTTTTATGATGATTTGAATAGGTGTTTATGGGGTATGCTGAAGCTATCTACGATTCGTTATGCCTCGTTTGACGGGTAATATGGTTATTTTCCATTTTATATTGCTGCTAGAAAGTTGTAACAAAATTAATAATTAATCAATCAATGCATAAAAAAATTACGTAGCAACCTTACTAGACGCGTAGGCAGTCAGTTTCGTAGCAATTTTAGACAACTGCTACGACGGCGTAGCAGTTGGTTACGCGGCGTAGCACTTGTACCTACGAAAAGTTCTTGAAACACTTAATGTGATTTCTGAACCACACATTCACTGTTACTTCTGTTTACAGTTGAGATACAGTGTGTATTATTTACGTATAGGTAAGTACGTTAGTCAGCTCTTGGCAGACCTCGAAAATGGCGGGATGAGCTGGACAAAAACGATTAGTAGTTAATTTTGGCCAGCCTTTGCCCAGCAGTGGGTTAAAGTAGGCTAGCAGTAACAGATAGTCAGCTATTTGTAACATAGATCGGTCATCTTAAAGTACTATTAAAATGATTAAGGTTCTAGGTAATATTTTAAAACACTTTATTATAGGTTTGTGGAACTAACAGTATTGCTACTATGTGCAGACTTAGCCTTCTTCTTATTCTTCGCTGCGAACTTCTCCACAGCTGCCTTGAACTCTCTCTGTTCATTTAAATGTTGCATCTCTTTCATGCCCGCAGTTGTTTTCTCAGTGTACCATTTGAGGTATTTGTCGTATTCCTGTAAAAGATAGGAGATGCTTCTTTTTTAAAAGGGCCTTAGCAGCACTGCAGCAACTACTACACGAGTAACAAGCTTTTTTTTAATACCCTTATCAGCAGTGGCGTAGCAAGACTGAATCTAGGAGGGGGCAAGACGCTTCTGCGAGGCCCTTTTCTTTCAGGACGAAAAATATGACTTGCCTCCGCTGCTCGCGCGAGGCCCCTGTATACCAATTGTGATTGTCAGCGACATCAGCTTTGCGAGGCCTTTTTGGCTCTTTCAGTTCCCAGTAAGAAATAAAGCGTACCCAAGTTATCATGCAACATGGGTCCTCGCACGAGCAGTGGAGGCGCTATGCCTAAATGAAATATCAGCATTGCGAGGCCTCTTTTTCATAGTAGAAGTTAAGTTGTAGGTACTGCTTTACTGAATGGTTGCAAATTGGGTGATCGCCATGCGCGAGCGCGAGACCGAAGCGCGAGGCCCTTTAGGATCCGCTTGGCCGTGGGCTAGAATCCGCTTTGCCCCCGCCTTGCTACGCTACTGCTTATCAGGGTTAAAAGTGTTAAGATTACTGTGATATACTTTTCAAAACAAGCCTTAAATAAAAAATAATGGAATGGGATAAAACAATTATAAGGGGAAGTGTAATTTTTGTTAAAGGAATGAAAGACGTGCACTCAGTTATATTTTTGGACTGTGTCCTGTGGTCGGCGCTTGGGCTACCTACTTAACACAATTATAAATATCAATACACCTATACAACAGAAAGCATAAAATGGGTGTACTACGATAATTTGACGAACGAATGTGCGATTCATGCTTGTGCGACACACTATCTTTGACATAACTCGAGTGCGAAATAACATGTTTAACAACTTACAACTTTAGCTTCCTTGCCATCTTCTAACACAAAATCATACACTTCCATAGGTTCAAGTCCAAAGGCGGCTATTCTAAAAAAAACATTATAGAAGTAAGGCGATGGTGTTGACTTGTGAACGTTGTTTATATGAACGTGGATGACTATGTATAGGAATAAAGAAAGACTGAAGAAAGGATGGTTGGACTGTGTGAAGAATAAATGGCTAGACAAGTTTTAGAGAAGGAAGAAGTGAGTATTACAGACGAGATATTATTGTATGCAACGTTGTTTCTCATAGACGTAAATGGATTTAGTCCTTACAATTTATCTATAATATGTATGTATTTAGAAAATATATAAGTATGTTTATCAGTTGTCTAGTACCCATAACACAAGCTCTGCTTAGCTTGGGACTAGATGGCGTTGTGTGATAGTTGTGGAATATTTATTTATTTACTTTACAATCCTGTCAGGTGACAGGAACTTTTCAAGTGCGTCTTTCAGATATCCGTAGCTGTACCCTTGCAGCACATGAGCCAAGTTGGAGACGTTGAAGTTCGCTGATATCACTTGGTGACTGAAAAATGTAATCACAGAACCTTGACAAGTGGCAAACGAAAAACGAAAACACTCTTTAAAATCGCAGACAGCTTCTGTAATTAATGGATTTTTAACTTAATGTTCTAGATTATAAAGATCAAATCTAGTAAGACTAGAGGGGTTTGAGCGTTTATCTTTTGTCACTTGACTAGGCGATCTGGTTCTGATAGAAGGTGTAGAAGAAGATAGATGTTTCCAAAAATATAGACAACGGTGTTCCTGATATGAATTGTTTAACAAATGACCGGTGGGCTACGAATACAGGTCCAGTCAAGCGATGGAACACTGACCTTGAAGAGGTACGCCGAAAGACGAAATTAAGTAGGTACTGGTTTGTGAAAGTCGGAGAACCAGTAGGTAGATGTGGTTAATTTGGGGAATGCCTAATATTCAAGCAAAGCTGAACTGCTAAGTACTAATTCCATAATAAAAAAACTTACTGATCTACCCATTCCTTCAACATCTGCACGACCAGAGAGTAGCTACAGTCTGGCAGAAGAAGTACTACTGGAAACTGCTTCAGTAAGGTACTGGATTTGGCCAACCATGGATCTGTGCAGGTGCCTGTAAGCAAATTAGATACCAAATAGTGAGCATACCGATCTTTTCGACTTAAGGTGGCCTCGTAGTAATCAACACTGACTTGGGGGTCGTTGATTCTGGGTTCGAACCCAATTAGATGCTTTACTTTGTGGTAATATTGACAGCACTGTTCCCACACCGTCGATGGTAAACACTGAGCAAACCGAAAACTTGAAAAAATTTAACACCTACCTACACGTACTCGTCCTACATACGACATAAGCCTTTATGTTATAGGCTGGTTTATGCTTTACCAAACTATTTGAGACCATTGAATTGGTGCACTCATCACAAATGAAATATTTTTACCTATAACAGTTATTTTATCAGTTTTGCGGATTTTTTTCATTAACTTCTGAACAAAGAATGTTCTAAATAGTGGTAGATTCATTTCCGCTTCCTCTGGCGGTATCTGCAAAGATAAATAATTTAAACTGTACATTATCGGCATCGTTAAAACAAAAATACTTTTAGCTAGGCCATTATTTTTACGTTCGATGATTTGTATCAAAGCCACGGAAGAGGATGATTCCAGGCCTAAATTACACTTGATGATGATGAGATCTATAAGATTTTCTAAATACCTTAGTGTAAAACAGTTTTTGGACATATTTAATATGTATGACTGAAGGTTGCAATGCTCTGGCACTTGTGACCACCATGTGCACCAAACGTTTCAGGAATTCCATGGATCTCATTTCTCCTTCGAGTCTGTCAGAATCTAATTCAAACAGTACTGCCTCTGTAATCAGAATAATTGTCAGAATACGCACTATCCTCAAGATTAGGAACAAACTATGGAATACTATTTAAACGTCAACTAAATAACATGTTGGAAGTCGACCCTACATTTAAGAAAATGCCAGATTACAATAATGATATGACGGCTAAATTAGAAACCTAGAATGATAAAACTGGCCATGATTATTGTAATATTAAATTAATCATCATTATGATATCAGTCGAAAGAAGTCTACCTACAGCTATCATCGCATCAACCACTCCTATCTAGATCACCGATTGACAAACTAGGAATAGATATTAAATCTATCGGTCTATTACTTACCATTCACAGCAGCCAAAGTTTGGACCAATATGGTCTTTCCACTAAGTTTAGGCCCGACCAATAAAATTCGTTGGAAGCCAAGACTCGCTTCGCGACATTTCTCCCACCAATATGCACGTGTTTCAAAGTTGAACGGGAAGGCAGGCCTGAGTAAGAAAACAACATAACGAAAGGAGGTAGACATATGGACATAAAGATTTAGTATTCATGTTAGAAAATCATTTAAGACTACATCCTCTTCCGAGTGGAGCGGAAGGGACTGTCAGACTGGTACTGATTAACAACAACCTTATTCCCTTAATTGATTTTTGTATTTCAGGTATGCGGTAACCTCTTAAAGATATTACAAAATCCTCTGCTATACTTTTCCTCCAAGTTCGTGTACTGTCTTAAGAATGTCCTGTCTGCTTTTGTTTATTTATGCTATGGTTGTGTGGTTTTTCCTTATGCTGGTTGTGTTTTCAACAAGTTCCTAGTTTTCTTGCAATACCTTGTGGTATCCAGTTCTCAATCACCAAAATATCTACTAACACTATTTGAGCACGAAGATCCTCTCCTCCAAAATTAGCATCACCTATGAAGTCTTCTATTTTTCTTCTAGGATATTCAATCATGAAACCTTCATGTGCCAGTTCCTGATAAAGACAGATAAAAATATAAATCATTATAGAGTGTACCGTAAGGACTATAGATACATAAGTGTCACTACTTTAAGTCGGGCGTCTTTATCGACTTCTAGAAAATTTCTTGATTTTTCATTCATCACTGTTTTTTTATTGTATCCACCTATTGACTCATTTTATTCTTATTTCCTCATAAATAAGGTATTTAATCTTTATTTGTATACTCATAGCTACTGCTCGGGATTTGCATAATTCGTTTGAAACTTCAGACATTCGAAATTGGAGTAGTCTCGAATGTCTTCATTGAATTTCTATCTTACCTCAACCATTGTAACTATTTGTTCACTTAAAACATTTTTTGTTTTCTTCTTCTTCTTCTTCCTTTCACCTTTCTTCATAGGTTTCATATAATTAACTGGCATTTCTTCTTCTTGTGCTTCGTAGTCTGCTTTTAATGCTTGTTTCAGTTTGTGAAGTTCTTGGCTATACAATTACATAGAAATTATTTTATCAAACAAAAATGCAGGTCATTTTGATAACACTTATATGAGATTGTGATAATTAAAAATGCGTCTTAGGTTCTATCTTTACTAGAAAGCTGTGACTCCCGGTCAAACATTTAACTTGTTTCCAGCATTTTGTTGCAATTTTTTTCTTGTCCCCACAGTGAAAGTTGTTCATAAAGATATCAAATTACTGATAATAATTATTAGATAAGGTTGTACAATAAATTACAAATTTTGCTTACCCCATAGATTCTTCAGCTTCTGGCAAGACTTCAAGTCTGACTTCCATCATGACATCTTCTACATCAACTCTATCAACATACTTTACTTTCACATCCATTGTTTCGAATTGGTCATAACTATCCCAAGATTTGTGATAATTGTCTATAACCTAAAAACATACTTTAGTAAATTATAAGAATATTAAAATACTGTAAATTAAACTCAGGAGTAGTTTAGAAGCATTTAGAAATAGAGTTTCCTTGGGATGAACATTTTGCATAAGTATCTATGCTGTTTTCTTTATTGATGCGAATGTCCACCAGACACCTTGCTTGGCTCTAAATTAGCAGTGAAGAGTTATTATTTACCATTAGAAGTCGTTGAGTCTGCTTTGAAATCGGAAAATGATATCCAGGATGCATCGTTGGGTTTTTCATCATTTTCTTCAGTAATAATGCCTCTGCCTTTAGCGTCATTTGTTCTTGTTTTTTGATTAACATTTCTTGTCGTTTTGCTTCCTTTTTCTCAAATTTTAGCTAAAGAATAGAATTGTTTTAAGTACGATAATTTTTACTCATAGCCATGAAAAATTGTTTCCTGCTTTATTTTGATTTATTGACGTTCATAAAATGTATTGATAATATAACTCACATCTTGAGGATTTTTCTTACGGTTCGCCTCATGTTTAATTGCAAGTGCTTTATTTTCTTCAAGCCATTCTTCAGGAGTGGGTACTTCAGCTCTGAAGGTTGCCGCAGAGCCATCTTTAGGTATGTCGAAAAAAAATTGGGCTGATTCAAACCTTGAAACAATGATTGTAGGTATTAATAGTTTTATTTAGTAAAGAATCACAAACGTGTAATTCTGTTGTTGTTTATATGTGTTGGCCAAATGTTCACTGGTAGATAACGTCTTGTCTTATGTTTGCTTTTGTAGTTCTACGGTGGTTGCTAGATATGACTACTGTTAAAAGGGACACTGACAGTGATACGAAACGATCGAGTCAGTCAAACTTGTCCATGTTTGACAATTTAATGACTCTACTAAAGGGAAAAATATTTTACCATTCAACAAACCACTCCCTAATTTGGTCACGAAAATCATCACATATTGCGGCACTTTTAGTTTTAAGAACTTTTTGTTTTAAATCCTCTCGTCTTGCTAGCCATTCCTTTTCGTATTCTTGATATAATTTTGACCGATTTCTCAGCATCTGAGAAGCAAAATGGTACCTAATTGAAATATCTAGAAAGGTGAAAGTCGCATATTATATAAATACTCGTATTTGTGCAAGTAAACATACCTTTTCTGCTCTTACTCTTTGCAGGTCAATATTTTTTATATCACAAATATTCAACCCCAGTAATTCATCTCGCTTGCAGTTTTTAATGCGTTCTCGTTTCATTTGAAAATATACTCTGAAATTAATCATTGCCATAGTGAACAGTTAGGGGTGACTGCTTTAGCATTATTTGTTTGAAATGATTAATATTTTTTACCTAAATACTTTGCGTATAAGTTCTGCACTTCTTACTCTAACTTCATATTTAGCAGGAGGTTTCAAACATCCAGTCAGTTCCTTTTCCCAGATCTCTCGTTTCAGTTTGCCATATTTTACTGATTTTATCACTTGTCTAAAATTTGATAAATAAAATGAAAATTAATTGTAGATTCATAGGTTTTTATCTATCCGCCTTACAACTGGGAAATGATTTGGTTGCTTTTGATTCATGTCATGACTAATTAATATTATTCTAGTTTACCTTGTTTGGTCGCGGGACTAACGGGTTACCGTGACCCCGGTACGTAAAGGGCTATTGAAGGACACCGTGGATTTTAGTCAGTACAAGTCTGACAGTCCCTCCCGCCCTGTCCTGGGTGGGAGGACTCATTTTATGATTTTACCACGATAAAAAAAAAAGTTTACCTTGTTTTCTCATGTGCCATGATCATAGCTAAATATTCCCTTGTCTTGCGTACTGCTTCTGGTAGTTCAATAACTTTTATCTTCGGCTCCTCTTCTTTCGTTTCATCTAAATCCCAAAAGTTTTGATCTTCTTCTTTTTCTTCTTCTTCTAAAATTGGTTAAAATTTTACGTTAATTATTAGATTTATGAAAGCGGTTGGTATGTGAAACTTTTGTGTATTAATGTGGAAAACAATGTTGAATTTAATTGTGTGAAAAAGGCAGTATTTTAATCTACTTCATCATTGTGAATCGATATTACGAGTAACAGATGAATGCAAGACAAAGATTTTCTGTGCTTTCATCAAATAAATTGGTACAATCAGGGAAATGATGAATATTACTTTACAATTCACTTATTCATTATATATGTGTATGTTTCATTGTATATATATATGTGTTAATGCAGGTTTAACGATCTGTGCACTTTAATCAAGTTCCGTTCAGAACTTTTTGCATCCATACATAAAACTCAAAACCGTTCGCATTTATAATATTAGTAAGAAGTAAAAAACGTTAGAAGTAAGAAAAGGCATTGATGGATATTTAATACATATTACTTGTCGTCTTACCTATTGTAACTACAGTTTCTTTCTTTTCCCTTACTCTGGCCAGTATATTTTCAAGTTCATCTTGAATATTTTGCGGTCTTCCTGGCTCCTTTGGAATTGCTCTCATTTCAATGTCACACACTGTGTGATGAACTTCAATCAAACCTTGGCCTATAAACTGGATGCGACTGTGTTCTAACTTCTCTAGCTGTGATTTTAGTTCTAGTATTCTGATGAAGATAACATTTTTCTTTAAACATTGCTCCACAAAGTGAACACTTCTTGCAATACACACAGCCAGACTCCAGACAACTACCTAAATATCCCCGTTATTTACTGTGTAAGCTGAATACGTTGGCAACTCCGGTACCTATGCGGTTAATTTCTACAAATATTGCATCTCCAGTGTTAGATTATTGATGTTTCCCAAACTCTCTTTAATCAATCAGTTTATACCATACTAACCTAGAAACAATAGCCTTCACAACATTGTCATAATAGACAGTCTTCTGAACTTGCAGGTTCTGTTGGAAACATTCAATAACTTCATTGTAGCTGAGCATATACCGTCCCAGGATTGCAGTCAGTCTTCGTACTGCTAAAGGCAGTGTTGGATCATGAGCTTTAGTCTCCTGGGTGAAAGAAAACAGAAAGATATACGTTATTTATTAAGTTCACCGAACATGTCCTTTTGGGGTTGGTAAAACAACAATAGTTTAGATTTGTGCACCTCAGGTAAGCATGCCATGAAAGGGAAGAGGCAGTGGGTAGAACAGGGCTGCCAATAATGATGATGATGAAATCAAATCTTCTCCCGCTTTTAATGGAGTATCTTAATGACTTTAAAAACCCACCTTTGAGGCAGTCGTTCTAGTCCCACATGAACAATGCCGCAATAATTAAGACGGAAGAGTTATGGGACATTAAATAAAGAGTCACTACAAATTCTGTTATACTGTTTATTTGTACAGCCCTAAGGGTGGACCCTTTGATAGGGTAGATAATATTCAATGTCCGACCTAAGGTTCGGTTTCGGCTGAAACTGAAGCCACGGCCGAATATTCGGTTTCGGTTACGGCCGGAAAACCAGTTTCCGTTGGACTTTAAATATTCGAGGTATTACAACAATATTTATAAACTTCACTCTAGTTGAAGGAAGCATAACATAACAACACATAACTGAGTTTAGTTGACACACATGACTTAAAAAATGAAGCAGCTTTAGAAAATAATCAGAACAGGTGAGCTGCACCTGTTCTGATTATTTTCTAAAGCTGCTAGCCGTGGTAAAATTGTACTGACCAGAAAAGAGTTGAAGATGACACAAATGACAGAATTAAATTCGAAATATGAATATTCAAAAATTTAAAAATCGATATATATCCAAAAGGAAACAGGTGAACTGATACACCTTGTTCCTTCAATTGCCTCAATGGTTAATGTAATTCAAAGATACTTTTTTAAAATTCTATGATTTTGCATAGTGGCTGGTAGCAAGTTGGATGACAATTGTCAAGAATCGAATTGAATGGTCCAATATGGAGAAGTTTTGGTCTAACAATGGACTCCTATTGACTGGTAATGATGATGGTAAATCAATGATTATTGAGAGGCCTTTGCTCAGCAGTTGGAGAAGTGGAGTTCAGGATGATGGTGATGTGATGAATCAATGATGTTTACTACAATACCCATAAATTATGCAATAACGTCTGAAATACTTCACAAAATTAGTTTACACTCATATTTTATTCTACCTGATAATAAATATCAATATCAACTAATTGTTTCAAATCCTGCAAAGCCTCTTTCCACTTGTGGAAATAAAAATCTTTAGACATTGTTAATTTTGAGAAATAAATTCAAAATAAATAATTCGATACACTTTTCAACTTTATAAGTTTTATTATACTCGTATCTAACCTAAAATTCAAATTTATTCGGTTCCAGTTGGTCATGGAATTATGTAGGTACTTAATTTCCACAAGTTAAGCTATTTTTTTTCAGTCTGTTTTAGGAGTCAGATATGATTTTGAATTCTAGAGACGACGAAAAATCAAGTTTTTCACTTGTCGTCAGTTACTTTTATAATAAACTAGCTGTACCCTTCCACGCTTCGCTGTGGCACAAAAAAACCGTTTTTTCGCGGTCGCGAATATGTGACTGATGCAAAAAATAAATAAAAACGATCCTTGATGCGGATTATATATCATGTTAAAATTTTAGCTCAATCGGTGCAGAACTTTTTGAGTTTTTGAAGCGTACACAAACCAACATTTTTATATATAACATTTTTATATATATACGTATAGATAGATAGTATGTGCACATACGAAAGAACCAATCTAAAGGACCTTTTCTAAAATATAAAAGGTTTGAAAAACACTTTTTTTTTGGTGGTATTACGAGTATCATCAAATGATTCCTGCGCAAGCAGGGAGCGCAAAGGCCTGTCAGATTTTTACTGACTAAAAATCTACCGCTTTTTTTCTGTTGCCGTTTGCGTTTCAGAGTCAAAGGGTCACACTATACAGACGGTCCCGCGACAAAAGTACATACCTTATGCACAACTTCGCGTATTTCTTTCATGGGTATAGTAGAGTAGACAGAAACTACAAAACTTTTTGCTTCATCCATTTGCAAATCTCATTTCTTACAAAATTACGCCTCAAAAAAACTTCATTGATCCTGAAATTCAAATTATCATTACGCTACCCAACTCTGTCACCAGTCAGTCAGGTAGTAACCATGAAGTAACAAAGCCTGCTCACCCTATGAAAGGGCGAACGATACCATTACACGTTATCACCACTCCGGAAAACTTACATCATATTCAATGCGGGAAATAAGCGATCGCACTTGACGGGTATGCTCTTACTTATTGCTTTCCTTTGTAATTTTAAAAGAGCTTATAAACTTACCTTCAACAAGGGGAAAAGAACTTCATTTACGTTAAGGTAAGGTAGGTTTTTCAACGGATGCTGATGGTTGTTAGGTCGTTTAGTGTTGGAGACTTTATCGTGTTTTTGGGCTCTCTCGCCGCAGTTTCCGGCTGCTCCGACCGCCTGGCCATCTTGTCACCGGAAGTAGTAAAGTCTTCCGCAACGCCGTCTGTCGGCGGTTGGTGGAAATGTGTTTTTTTTTTGGTGGAACACTTTTTTTTTGAGCAAAGGTATTGTGGTTTACCCTTTAGTGTTGTTAATGATCGTTATGATGTGATTCCACTTTACCGTGGTGGTTGATATGGTCTGTAAAAATTGTTGAAATTATTTTCTGATGTTATTTATATGTACATGTTACACAACAGCATACCTAAGGGCCGTAATCCCAGATTGGTTAGGCAACCTTGTGCCTTAGACTCAGGAGTCTAAAGAAATCATACATAGGTTCAGGAACCTCCGGGGTCACGGGACTGTACGAATTACCGTGACCCCGGAACGTAAAGGGCTATTAAAGGACACCGTAGATTTTAGTCAGTACGAGTCTGACAGTCCCTCCCACTCTGCCCTGGGTGGGAGGACTCATTTGATGATTTTACCACGATAAAAAAAAACGTTCAGGAACCTATGTATGATCTGGAAACCATTATACCGGAGACTAATCGTGAACGTCTCCTGAACATCACCAATAAACGTCACAAGCGGTTTTTCAAAAGCATCTTGCCAGCATGACACGTTAAGAGCTAAGCGTCGATGTATCGTATGCCGTGGCTGCCCCGAGGGGAGTAATAATGCGATATTGCCAAAAAAATATGATGTCAGCCACCAAACGAGGCTGCCGTACTGGGAATTGTGAGTTTTTGAACTGAAAAGTGGTGTATTTTTTAGTGTTATGTGTAATTATCTTTACCAGGATCGAGCTCAGTGGAACCTTATTTTTGACGGCATGATATTTGCAGCAGCAAATATTTGTATAATCTGCAAGTAGTTGTTCCGGGTCTGAGCGTTTGTGTATGTGAGTTTTAATGTTTGTGAATGCACCCATACAGAATAAATTCCTAGTTTGGGGTAAAAAACTGCCTGTAAAGTTATAAATTGGATCGTGGATTGCCTTGAATGAAAAATGTGACCGTTTCTGTAAATATCTGCTTAATCTATTTATTTTAACAAAAACATCAAAGTCAAGCAAAATTCACTGAAATCCATCGCGACGTCGATATTCCTTGAATAAACTGTGACATATTGAATACTTTTAACAACAAACAACATGTCGAAAGCCCAAGGTAATAAATTCAAATCAAATTCAATCATGTATCGTCTCCAATATTCTTTGTGACATCAAAATATCACTTACACCTTACGTTTACTTCAAAAAACATACATTCTATGTTAGATTGAATAGGGTTTAAAATCGCTTGGCAAATTCTGAAATAAGTTTTCTACAAAGTTGGTTTTTGTATCACAAAATATGTCACCTCATCATGTGTCTATTCTTTTAGAATGTTTGATGTATAAAATAGTTTTTTTTCTGTCATGTTCGGCGTTCCCTTTGAGAGGTATCGTATTTTTATGTAGAAAGCTTGAAGGGGCTGGGTCCTTTACATTACAGTGTCAGTTACAAGACTCTAGAGAGTTGAATATGAATTCCAATTTTTTTCGAAGGCATTTTTAAGGTGGGTGTTTTAAAATATTGTTTTAAAGCGTTGTGACAATAAAGGTTACTTTGAAAAATATAATATGTCAAAAATTGAATACTAGCTACAAAATATTGCCACCTTTTTTTTTAACGTGTTTAAATCATCAAATGAGTCCTCCCACCCAGGGCAAAGCGGGAAGGACTGTCAGATTCGTACTGACTAAAACCCACGGTGTCCTTCAATAGCCCTTTACGTACCGGGGTCACAATAATTCGTGAGTTCCGCGACGTATAAATATTGCCATCTAGGTTAATTAATCGATCAGTTGTATTATCAGTTCTTGCTTATAAAAGGCCTTTTCTCTAACAGAGAAAGTCGGCCATATATTTAACAATTTTGAGTAAAGAAAAGATAGATTAAATGGTCTAAGTTCCCCACGTCTCTATAACTTTACGGCCATACTAACAGCATTTTCAGTTAATTTTTGTGATAATAGTCTTTAAATGTGACGAAATGGTTGGCGCAGTAGTTGAGCGATCGACTGCTGCGCAGCGTGTCGCGGGTTCGATCCCCGCACAGAACAAATATTTGTATGATCTGCAAGTAGTTGTTCCGGGTCTGGGTGTATGTGTATGTGAGTTTCTATGTTTGTAAACGCACCCACGATACAGGAAGAAATTAACGCTACTATTAATGGCTGTGTAAATAAAACCAGCCAACAATAATCACAAAATCAGTTACAATAATACAGGAGTACAGTGGAGGTACCTCCAGCAATACGTCACCCATAACGGCGTAATTTAGGAAATGTAGGCGACAATTTATTGGCGACGCAAACAAGTTGCAAATTGGTCCGCTGGAACGACGTTTTCGCTAAATACCTATAAAAATGTCCGTTTGCTGTGAAATATTGTAACTAGCTGGGTGGTGCAAGTTGAAGGAGGAAGCGATTTGGGAAAAAAGTTCTAATACATAATATTGTTATGATACCATACAATAACACACGAAAATATCTAAATTGCTGTGGATAAGCTTTTCGTGGAAAGCAAAAAAAATGTTTTCAAATAGGATATGAACCTGTGACCGTCCGATTCAGTACACCTACCGCTGTAAAATATTTGATTTTTATAATTTGTTTTCGAATTCAGTAAAATGTACCCACTGCGTTGCAGCAACTGCAGTTTTATTAACGATTTTAGAATCTATGTGATTCAGCAATCACATAGACTCTAAAATCGTATTGCGAAGCAATCTCGCAGCATTTTTCAGTAATATCAGTCAACTCGAAGAACTAAATAAGTATATAATATGTATAATGGGCAATATACACGGGTCGATTTGCCTAACGACTTAGTCACCATGTCGCATCGCTTGCATAAAATAGTAGAAAAACACTACTCGAATTGTCATTTAGACGGTAAATTTTCGTAGCACGGTAGGCCGCATGGTTAGTCAGTAGGTAAATCGACTCGTGTAAAAGCCCCGTAAGATACGCTTTTACATTCATCCTAAAAGAATATGGTGGCATACAGTCAGCGATTATTTTGGTGGCAAAGTCAAGACATTTATTTGTAAAACATTTCACCAACACATAAATTCTATTCAAAAGCTTACAAGCGTGAATAAGCTTATAAATTAGACCACCAAAAAAGAACTCTGAATTGTAGCACTCGCCTCGTCGGGATGGCTCATTTCGGCTGGTTGTAGCAAAGATACTTTATCGTTGAAATGTAAATTATCTCACTGTTATCTGTTTTATTAGCTGTGAACGACCGCTGCGACGTCCTGCCTCCTGCCGACTGCTAAGTCATATTTGTTTATCTTGGCAACTGGTATGGTAGTAGCTCTGAAGTTTTGAGGAAAATTCTGTGCTTTTATGAAGAAGAAAATAGGTTTTCTTGTAGCTTGAAAGCAAAGAAGCAGAGGTCACTGGAAATGCTGCAGAAATTCATGTGGCCCAAGCTTTTTGTCTAGAGCTCTGGAACGCTCTGGGTCGCGGAACTCACGAATTACCGTGACCCCGGTATGAAAAGGGCTATTGAAGGACACCGAGAATTTTAGTCAGTACGAGTCTGACAGATCTCCCGCTCTGCGCTGGAACTAAAAAAAGAGCTCTGGAACTAACGGTTTCTTCTTTTAAGTCTTAAGACAGGTGAACAAGACACAAAGATGATGCAGTGAAATAAGTTAAGTTGTCTTTTTTTGAGTCTTTAGGACTTAGTCAGCTAAAAAGACACAAAGATGTAGCAAAATAAGTTAGCACATATTTCTTTAAAGGTTTCATTCGTTGAAAGATGCCAATAGGAACCTACCCCAAAAACACACGATTACACTAAAATAACGATTAAGTACCATGAATAGAGCACCCTTACACTCAGAAGAATAAAGTCTATATTAAAACAATCTGTTTCCCCACATCGAAGTGAAAACCGTAAACAATCAACTTAATAAGCCATCCCCCACAAGGCCAAGCATATCAATCATCGTACATCACTTCCAGGGTTCGCAAACCGTCGGCTAATCTCCTCTCCTGCTCAGCGGCCATATATCAGAGCGGGACGACGTTTTTACGATCCCTTAATCAAGAAATATACGATTGCGCCCGATTAAGAGCGTTGGCTTAGCGTTGCTAATGCAGTATGCTGTGATGTATTGGTACGGAGGAAGATGGTGGCGGTTCTGCGTCATAATTTGTGGGGAATGAGTTTATTTTGAGAACGGATTCTGTTAGCTTCTTGAAATGTACTCTGGATTTTACTTCTTCGACAGTGTTCAGTTCTTCTGTTTTTGGCATGATCATAAATTTTATAAACCCAAAAGTCTTTACCACTTCCACTATCGATGACGACGTAGGGGTAATTTTCTTTCTTTATCTGCATATATTTGGGTTCAGCGGGCGGAATAGTATGCGAAGTATTGTGTTACTGGATTAATCAATGGAATTATATTGATATTCATAAAATAAACAATCTATTTTCTCCACATGTAATTAGAAAACCAGACATAAGTAGTAAAAGAATAAAAGATTGTTACAAATGTATCAAAGGATTCATGGAAAACAGCTTGCAAAAATTGAAAGATATTCTTTTGTTATCGCAGAGAAAAATAGCTCTTATTCCCCCATGATAATACCAAAACTATTCAAGACATTTTGTAAGATGATGATTGACTTGAAGCGTTACACATAAGGTGTAAAGTGCAATCACAATAAACGTTACCTTCACACAAGACAACAGCAACACAAAGCGAGGCCAAGCATGTTATCCACTTACCAATTTAGTAAGCCAGTTATTTCTACCATCTTGTGTTGATAGGTCAACAAGAAACCTCTCTTAAGCCTTTGTCAAACAGACAGGCGTGACGAATGCGAAGCGTGACGTTTTTATTTGTAATGTATGGAATTGTTTGAATCCAGTCACATAGAAAAGCGAAAGCGATCCGATAGCGTGACAGAACTATCGGACTGACGTCTCGCTTCGGTTCGGTATCGCTTCGGAAACGCTTCGCTTTCGCCTGTCTGTTTGACAAAGGCATAAACTGTTTGCATTTGTTACATTGAACGTCGGGACTAACCTTGGATATTTGTCCTAGACACACGGTAAAGTACAAGAAAAGAAGAAATGGATCAAGGTTTTATTTCCGTCTGTAAAAGTAGCAGTGAATTTGAAACGTAATGGAAAATGAAAGAACAGGGTGGATATAAGAGGACTTACTTGATGATTTCAACACACAAAAAAATGGTTTATGAAACGTCTACTTTTTTAGACAACCATTTTACAAATATCGTAGTCAACCTAGTCTCGGGGTTGCGGGACTCACAAATTACCGTGACCCCGGTACATAAAGGGCTATTGAAGCACACCACGGATTTTAGTCAGTCAAGTCTGACAGTCCCTCCCACCCTGCCCTGGGTGGAAGGACTCATTTGATGATTTAAACACGCTAAAAAAAAACAGTCAACCTAGTCTATGGGGGACTTCAATGTAATAACTTGGCAAAATTTAATTATACCTCTTTGCCTAATTTTTTAGAAGTAACGAGCGTTGATACACTGTGATATCATCGTTTAATACAAAATAAAGGTAGTTTACTATCAATGATGTCTCAATGTTATACTGTCGAAAGAATTTGACACAATTTTTGTCGTTTTTATTTTGGAGCACCAAGTACTGTCGCTTTCCATTCCAAATGCCCCACCTAACCTTATCATGTCTATCCTTGAAAATAACACAGCCTTCAAACCTCCTGACAACGCCGACGCCTCTTATCCCCCAAGTAAAGCAGTAAAAAAGTAACACATCTCCAACTAACACGTATTTGTCGTGAAGGTGATTCTGGACTGACGGATGGTTGCCCCGCCCGACATATTTCAACCCCCTCGCGCTCTCCGGTCCTTTCCACCGCTGTCTGGAAGATTTACGACCCCTCTGACAGAAAAAATGTGGAGTCTCTAAAGATTTCACTGGTTTTTATTCGTTCCATATATTTGGTAAGAAATGACGCGTTGTGAGCTCGATGACTCGCGATTTATCCGGACGATTTCCTGATAGTTTTTATTGGACCGTTTGACTGAGTATTGGTTTACTGTTTGTCGTTATTCCTGATTGGAATGAGAACTATTTATCACTCCCGATATAGTTTTGACGTCTTAAGGTACTCGTATATATATGTTACACACGTCATTTTCCCATGGAGGTAAACAGAAACTGCGGAACTTCAACTAGTATGATCCTCATTTGTGTAGTTTTTTTTGCTTCATCCACGTTAACACTTCTTGTAACACACGCTCCAACTAGACTAATAATGGTTAAATATTTATTAAATAATGTATTTATTTAATACGTATTTAATTAATTAATAAACTACGCGGACTCTTGGCTGTTTGTCCACGTTCCAATTTTATTCATTGGAAAATTTCCACATCAGATACAAGTTTTATTTTTTCACTTAAAAACTACTATGAGAAAAGAACGTAAAGAAAACTAAAAGTCCACTCTGTAATCTGTTCAACCAAGATTTATACAGTGTTAGCTCACAAATAAAAGTCTTTAAATTAACGTTATTCATACTACATACTTAGGTAAGTTTTATTACAAGAGTTTGTCTTGTGAACCACGAACAAGGTAAATAAGAAAAAGTAATTAAAAATACTTTTTTTTATTGCGTAAAACTTTTACGGTTTTACTTTTTTATTATGACAAATGGTTACAATTTTCTCTTTACTTAAGGTAATGTAAAGGAACCATTTTTTATCTTGAATTTGACTCTATGTTTCAGTTCTATAAGTTGGAATTTTTTGCACCATAAAAGAATTTTTCATTGAAAGGAGGTTTTAAATGATGAAGATGTTGAATTTTAAATCAAGATAAATATCAACCAGGTCCAGGTGTTAAAACACTCTACCTATAATAATATGATCTATCAGTTCATCAGCCACCAACCATCTCACAGGGAAGACCTGTCAAAAAAGAACACCAAGATATAAATAAAAATAAGTTTTCAGTAGAAAAACAAGGGTGTACGCGATGTGTCAGCGGGCTGGTCGTATTTTATGAAGGAAGTTGTTCATCGCACTATAAATCAGACGGACGCCTCGGGAAAATGGGGCACAGGAACGGGGGATACCGGGAATTAAGGGGTATTTTTGTACCCCTATTTTTTTTCCGTGGTAAAATCATCAAATGAGTCCTCCCACCCAGGGCAGGGCGGGAGGAACTGCCAGACTTGTACTGACTAAAATCCACGGTGTCCTTCACTAGCCCTTTACGTACCGGGGTCACGGTAATGGGTAAGTCCCGCGACCCCGGCAGGCTTTGGCCCTCTACAGGCCCCGTCACTATGCTGACACTCCTTGAGGCGCACATGGAACACGAATCGTTGATAAACTTGCCTGAATTTATAACCAATATACAAATTCATACAGCCCTCTTGAATCACCTGAACATCTCTAGACAACCAACATACAAGGTCACAAGAACACAAATCAAAAACAATAAGAAGACCTTTCTAAATATTAAATCACATACATTATTAAGGGTGCTCGCACATTGTGCCGTATAACCCGGGTGATATATCGTAGGGAGGGCCGCTACGAATCACATGCTGACAAATTCATTCTCCTCTTGACACCTTGCTCTGTATATTTCCACCCCCTCTACAAGTGGGGGGCATTGTCTTGCTAATCTCTGTAACAGCATGAATTTTTCATGCGTAATGTGCCTCTCAGCTTTTTGTGACGTATCGTAGTTTGGTGCTCCTCTTTTGTTATTTTTTTTTTCTTGGATTTTTTCTGAGAAAGTAATTGGGAGTTGAATTAGGGTTGACATGTTATAATGTTGAAGGTCATGGTGGTCTTGGTTTGGTAATAATGCCTCGTTCACGACCTCAGGCGGTGCGATGCAATTGGCTATTTGACTGGGAAAATTCTAATTAGTCCGTCACTTAGATTATTGAAAAATATTCGACCCGTATTTTTTATTTTGTTTCGTGAATCAAAATTGACGAAGATACGACGCTTTCAATATTGACAATACGTCACAATTTAGTACATTTTTTATTGAATTCTGACGTCACGAGCCCCCACTCTCGAATTTTGATGCGTTATATTTTGGTGAATATTCATTGATTTCATAAAAGAAAAAATACATGTCCGTTATTTTTTAAATTCTGAATGACGGACTAATTATATTTGTAATTTTTAACTACTGTCAAATAGCCAATTCACTTGTTTTCGTCATGCTACAGTCGCGTCGTAGTGTCTTGTAGCATTCTCTTAGTAGTCACTGACGCAACACGGCAGTAGTTTAGTCTATGGGCAAACAAAAAGTTCTGCATAGTTGTATATAGATTTTACTAACAATAAACGTAATGAGGAAAGTGTAACAAAATGGTTGCACCTAATCAAAATATTTTAATGCACATGAGGACTTTATGAAACGTCGAAAGAACAGGTGCACAGTCTTAAATTGATAAGCTAGCACGTATAAAACATTTCAAGACTACATTTCCTGAAATGCTGAAATAAGGTAGGTACAGGATAAAGACCATGCTATAATAAATCTCTATAAACTTTTCAGGAAATCTTATTAGCTCTGACCACAGCTCAAATCTTCAGGGAAATCAGAATCTCCTCATGTTTTCAGTAAACAATTAGTGGGTTACTTCCTATCCAATAGAGGAGTGGATGGAAAGGACTTATTTACTACACCCCTGGGATAGGATGAGATCCGACTCTGTTCTATGCAGCATTAATTGTCTTACTGACAGTTACTGGACATTGGTGTCCCAGTGCGTTCTGATGGACGGTAATAGCGGAAGGGAGGATACTAAAATAGCTGGCTCTAGGACCGTATTATGACGTCTTAAAACCAGGCTTGTTCCAGTGAGTGAACGAGGTGGCGCTAGACGACATGTATAGCTCTGTCTCTTTCACTCACTGGAACAAGCCTGGTTTTATGACGTTATAATACGGCCGCTAGTTGGAGTGGAAAGGACTGTCAGTCTTGACTGATTGAAAACTAACCCGTTTTTTCAGTAACTCTTTGCGTTCCAGAACCGCTTTGTCTTATTGGGACAGTCCCGGGACCCTGGTAGGCGTTTGCCATTTCCTGTCACTATGCTAACAGCTACTTAAGGACTTGAGGCGCTTGTGGTGCTCACTAGATCGGATAGCGAGCTACAAATTACTCGCTGTTTACATGCCCACCACCCCTATGTGAAACTCCTTACACATCGTCCTCGTTCAATGTCAAACTCTATTTGGGCAAGATGAAAACTATAAGGTAATAGTATTCACAGGCATAGTCAGACTAGCTTCGTGGTTTCGGATTCAAACTTAGGTGTTAGTTACTAGCAGCAACATTCAGAATTGAAAACTTCGAAAAAAAAACAAAAGACCATCTCCCATTGTTCAGTATGTAGGTTGCTTTCCACACATGTAAAATTTGTAGCACTAAACAGATAAGTTTCAGTTTCATGACAAAGAAAGAACTATAAGAAACAAAAAAAAAATAAGGCAGTGTTCCAGCAGCACAACTTTATCATTCGTTCTCGGTCCCAGCCTTTATCATTCGCTCCCGGTCTTTATGATCGCATAAATTCACTTTTATCTTTATGAATATTCAGTCGGGCTGTTAACTGCGACATTTTCTTTGTTGTTTCTCTTTTATTTTATCTGTGGAATATGGTGCTGAAGAATTTTTGGGGTAAGCTGGTTAAGAGGTTTGTCAATTACAAATAGAAAGGATTGCCATCAGTGTGTTTCTCAGCGCGATAAAATATAAGGCAAAAAGACTGTTTAGATATATTTTTCTAAAACAAAGCAACATACCATTAATTGCAGATGTTTAAAACATGAAAAAACAAATTGAATTCAAACTACGATGTAGCAATCCGGACAACTTTATGCAACATTCCAACTTCGAACGCCAAAAAAACCCACAAAAAAAAAAAGAACTCGCCAAAAATCACGCAAAGGAAAACTTTAGCGGGCATTAACAAGCCAAAGTCTATGTTGGAGTAATCCTCGTTCCACCCCGGGTGATGTATGGGCGACCCCTACCCTGCCCCGTCGACCTAACCCTATAACTCACCCTGAAAAGTAACCTCTGCGAGTGTTTTATTACCTGATGAAATGGCCCGCTTCTGGGAGCTGTGGCCTTTGTGAATTGGACAGTTTTCATGGCCTGTAAAGATGTTGAAGCAGTTAATCAGTTTCTGATGGACTGAATCTGAAGTATTATCTTATCACTACTATTTTATATGTCAAAGTTTGTGAGGATGGATGCATGGATGTTTGTTACCGTTTTACGCAAAAACCGCTCTACGAATATGGATAACATTTTGTATGCAGATAGTTTATAACCTGAATTAACACACTGAATACTTTTCATCCATCTTGCGGGATATTTTTGACTATACGTGGGCGAAGCCGCAGGCATCAGTTACTTTATCATAATTATGTTTCATCAACGCATATTTCATAACTGTACTCGGGACATAAAAGCCTCACAATATAACATCCAAATGACATACTATAATCATAAATTACGTGCGCACAAACATGAGGACGATAACGCCTGTTAAAATTCACTTAGCAATATTTTAAGCGCCTACTAAAAAAGAAGAAGCAATAACTTGACGTTTATCGCCTTGCTATCACTTTTAAGGCGAGTATACTTTTATTAAAATGGTTTTTAAGTACGCTTAAATGTTGCATTGTGAGCTTAGGGGAACTCGAAATTGCTCTTATTTAATCGTTGCAATATTCTCAAAGCGTTTATGTGAATACACTAAAGAAAATCACTGTCTTTGATACTATGTATTATTATCTACTTGTCTATTCCATTTCAAGTCATTCACAGTAATAATTAAAATGTTAATAAATAATGAGAAAGATACTGTAAAACACTACACACCTTCGATTATAGCTAATTGAGACCTAATAACGAGAAAATTACCTTTAACTACTGTGAGCAGTACCAAGAAATTGTATGTTTGAAACGTTCCGTCTTTTGTTCTGTTAATTACTTTAATTTCTGAATCGGGAATTGGAATATTGATTTGAACAGACGCCAGCACATCAACCTACCTCAATCTAACAAATTTCTATATTAGATTTTCAATCTTATCAAATATTGGAAGTTTAATTTTCGATTGGTAAAATTTGACAGATTTGGGTATGCTGACCTGCTGGCGTCTGTACTTGTAAGTCTGTTTTAGGTAATAATCCAAATATTTTGTATTACCTTGCATTGTCAATTCACATCAAGACATGACGCTGCGCTGCCCTGGGATTTGGAGCTCCAGCGCGTCTATGAGTGGGGCGTGGAGGCGCAGCGCCGGGGCGAAACCCTACTGCCTCGACAAGTCGAGACGCGGCGGGAAGAGCTCCGGCGCGATCTCAGGGCGCGATCTCAGGGCACTCATTTGATGATTTTACCACGCTAAAAAAAGACACAACGCTGCATGCATATTTTAACAGAACGACTAAAGATTTAACTTTATTTACTAAACGAAAAGAGATACATTTCCAGTAGGTACCGTCGCGTCACATCACGTGTCTTCGTAAACTGACTCGATAATGAAAGCTACGTTAAAGTTCAACACTCTCTAAAGATGGGATTCACATTTGACCCTATGATAGTTATCATTCGATTTTTTTTTCAATAAATTCTGGAGAAACCAACCAATTAATTTACCATATCTTCCGACACATAACTTGCTGTATAGTACAACAAAATCGATCGTACAATTTGTAGAGAATAGCCATAATTCGTTTGTAATTAGTGACAAAAGGAATTGGTTCGTTTCTATTGCGGTAATTATGGTACGAGTAGCTTTGACGAACGTGTCATGCCGATAATTGAGTTTTAATGTTGAGGTGAGCTGACTGTAATTATAGTGCTGGTATTGATATGGGCTGGCCTATAGATACTGGTCTGTAGATATGATATCATATTCTGTAGGTTTTTGACTGCCATTACGAGTAAGCAGAGGCCCAAAAGTCTGATAACCAGTCTTTCAAAGTGGTATCATACTGCACATGAGCGTAAGAGTCTGACAGTCCCTTCCGCGTAACCCAGGGCGGGAGGTTCATCCAGGGTTTGTGAAATATGCAAATCTTTAAAATATGCCTCATTTCTCAAGACGAGGCAATTTATTAATTCATACATTTATGAATTTAGCATTTATTTGGTATACTCGTATTTAAAATTAATTATATCCAGTAAACTACAGACTATACTTTTGTTGGCGTTTTTCCAGACCACACAGCAAGCAAGGATAAACAAAGCACTTTTAAATGTTTTTAGGCCTCTAATATCGAACTCCTAAGGGAATAAAATAAACATAAAATCGATCGTACAAAAACGTCTCCCGTTGCATAATGAACGATACAATGTAATGGATGTAAATAATGTTAAACGGTACTAATCCTAACCAGACTAACATGAACTAATATAAATGGAGTTTTGTTTGTCTTTTTGTACATTTATGAGATAAAAAATACTTTATGACCGCTGGGCGTGGTTGGCACACCAATATATACGGCACTGAATAAGAGTCTGAAAGTTCTACAGACAGACTCCGGACTCATTTGATGATTTCCCTTAAAAAAAGCATATTGAGAACTTATCTCAAACCTATGGATTTCATATATTATACTTACTATACCTATCGTAGTCGTTTGTCCATTCATGATGATTTCCGCACATTTATGTGTGAGGCGACGAAGCTGCATATTTTTTACCTACACAGAAATGACTGCTACACAACATTTGTTTGGTATCCGAGTAATAAACAAAATATGTTTGAGGCTATACTGCTCTGTTCCTTTAAAGGAAGTTGAAGGAACGGGGTGGATTTTTAATCAGTAAGAGTCTGACACACCGTTATCCTCCAGAAGAAAGCATTTGGTGATTACTGATCCCAAAAAAAAACAAACGTGTGGCACTCGGGGACTGCCGCGGTAAAGCTAATGCATAGCATTTTTTATCAACTTATGCAATTATAATTATTTATTTATGAAAAAAAAAGGAAAAAATGTAGCCTACCGCGAATATTTAACGAGAATAACATCCCATTGTTGGTTTATGGGAATTATTCTACTAATTAGGCTATGGTCAGCCACGTCAATCAAGTGAAACGTCAAGAAAAACATTCATTCATTCAAATTTTATTCATTCACGTTATCATGACAGATGTGACAGTGACAGTGTTAGGTTCAATTTCGTTACGGAATTTCTGGATTTGGTCGCCGCGCTCAAAGCAAAAATCTATGTTAGATAGATATACATACATTAGTTTGGATGTAGTAGAGATAATAATTGTTACTTCAAAGATTTTTAAACTAACAATTAGAAAACCAGCGAAGCCAATATCAAAACCAGACGAACCCACAGGCAAAACCAAGCAATAAATAATGGTAATTATACATAATTTATAGCTAATATATACCATCAGTCTGCTAGCTTGTCAGTAAAGATGGATGTGTTCTTGTGTGCAGTATTACCATATAGTTTGCGGCACTTTGCATGCGGTCCTCCTCTTAATTGGTACTTGATGGAACTATTTTATGGCACTTTATTTGCAAGGCTATATGATCGCTTGTTTTTGTGGGCCAACGCACATAGAATCACGCTCTATTGATGGTCTTTGCTGTATAGGAACTGAATTCCAAAGTACTGATTAAGAGCTTCTTGTATTGGGAAATCGTTTTTGTTTTTTTCGATGTGTCGTAATGGTATTGTTTGGTAGACTGATTGATAGCTGATATTACTATGGTAATTTTGATGTTCTGTTATAAATGGTAATTGCTAATGGTAGTTTCTATTTACGATCCGCCATTATGTTAACGAAACAGTGAGTAGGAATTTTCATTGATTCGCACACGTTTGAAGTATATTCCTGCAATGTTTTTTTTTTTATAAATATTTATTTACTCTGAGTAATTTTTTGTAAAAGTAATTCTTAATTACTTTGTTAGAATAGCAACTTTTTTACCGATCAGTAGGTAATTAAAATCTGGAAGCATTGGTATTTTTTTTTTAAGCGATTTAGTCAATTTAATAAAATTGGATATTCAATGCACTGTCCATATAAGGGCAAGTGAGACCATGAAAATAGAACTAACGGCGACGAAGCCATTTAAAAGAAAAAATACTTTCACATACATTTACGAACAAAATCCCTCTCCCTCTATCCAATAAAAAAACTACGGACTGCAAAATAGTACTTTGTTGCTCTTTGCAAAATAAATGAAGTCTTTGTCAGAAATCAATTTCACGCATCAGCTATTAGATGGTACAGTCGATAACAAATTAGATTAGCACATTATTTCAGAACTGTGACGATCACGGTGACGCGAAGAATTATAAGTTGTGTGGGGATTCTAAATAAGCGGGTAGGGTGGTGCAGCGTTGCGTTTTAAGCTCGATTTATTTCTGAAATTATTGTTGTTATTTTCTACAAAATGATTAAAAAGCTCTTTCCGTCTTTTCTGATAGATGTTTGACAATAAATTAGGCTCTATTATGACTAATTTACGAGTGAAACTCTACAAATTAAACTGATATCAGAATATTACTATTTGTTTCATTTATTCATATTCAGAAGTACTATTGGAGCGAAATATTTCAAATGAAAGACATAGCTGAATCAAAAGACTTTACAAAGATTGAGTGATTTTTGTATTACATCATACAAACGAGATAATTTTGTATGATAAAGCTTTTCACATTTTAAATTTTTTATTTATAAAACTGTTTTACAGAAATCATGAGTTGTGGTAAACCACAAATAAGACGGCACGATTGAAGTGACAACCGTTCATCGCAATCCTACTTCAACTTAATCTTTATCCTTGGATTATACCACTTCGAAAACTTAATCTTTTTCATGAACTTACTTTGCATTGTATTGTACTTATATTTCGGGGAACTTTACGTCTATTTTGGGTTAGATTTTAAGAAAAAAAAGTTAGGCTACTTATCATCTTTCCTACTTTTTTTTCTTACAAGTAAACTGACCATCTGCCGCCTATGATCCCCGCTAATTCTATGGCCTCCTAATCCATCTATTGTGCCCAACAGTTAGTAAGTAGAAACCTTGTTCTATTGTGAGCAGTGTGATAACATCTCGGCACTTCAAACACGTTTGTGAAGGGGCAGGAAATGTCGTATTACTTGTTGTTTGTGGTTTGGGGTTGGGGCGGTCCTAAATACTGAGTAATAGGTCTGTTTGACGGGTGAAGTACTGGTAGAGGAATATTTGTGTTAAAAACTTTGTACACACATGAAAAATGTTGATATTTTTTTTTATTGAATTTTATCAAGAAAAATTCTTTGTTGTGTGTCTTTATCTTCTTCTTTAGATAGATCTTAGATCTTTGATTATTTTGAGACAGAAATTAATCAAAGAAATCATAATAAAGTCTACCGTTACATAAAAGATTTCGATAATTTTCTGAATAGGGTTACTTCAGTGGGTCGCGAGACTGTCTTCACAGGTAACCGCGATCTTGGAAAGTAAAGGGCTATTGAAAAAGTACCGTGGATTTTAACCAGTATGAATCTGATAGTCCTTTCTGTTCCATCCAGGGTGGGAGAATAAAAAACTGTGGGAAGTTTAAAAAAAAAAAGGTACTTCAGTATGACTATAGAATGTATTTTGTATGCGCTAAAAAGGTTAAAATGTAAAATAGTTAGTGATTTTTCGCTGTGTATAAAGTAGTAAAATAACGAAATGGTGTGTGTACGTAGTAACGAACTTCGTAGTAATAAACTTCGCAATTATGATTCTCCTCGAATACATTTCTAATTATCCTCTTTTTTTCTCTCCAAATTCTTTGTATAAAAATTTAATACTTAAGTTTCAGTAACTTTTCTAGAACCCTACAATTAATAAAAATGAAAGCCTTGAAGCCTCTTCAAGTTGAGGGCCTACTAGATGTAAGGGGAGAACATAAGGACTGTATGCACTTAGCGGTAGCATTAAATACTTGACACTTTAAGAGCTGCATGAGACCCGGATTGAGGGAAAGGGTTAAAGTTTTATGCATTTCTTACCCCTATCATAAAGTTTTTAATAAGATGGATGAATATTTATAACTCCAAAACCACTGAACGGATTTGAACAAAATTTGGTACATGCATAGTTTATAACTTGAGTTAACACATGGGATTATTTTTTCTCGTTAATAAGTGCAATCCCTTGGGATAGTTACAGAACCAAATGATACCAAATTCAAGTTACACAATAAAATGAACACTTTTTGTAACTCCGAAACAGAGAAGAAAGGAATGTAGTATTCCGGTTCAGTAATACAAAATAATCCAATGATAACATCAAACCGTATTAAATAAAACATTATTGCACAACCGGATTTTCTTTCAACAAAAATTGAACCCAACGTAGCTGTATAAATACAACACCCTCTTTTCAAAAAGGATTAGGGTTGTCTCACAATGTCATGTATTGTCAAAGAAATCTTTTCGCCGACGAGTGATAATTACGCGGCTGAATGCCGCTTGACAGCCCACTGACGTGTACCAGACTTTGTTATTGTTATTCGGTTGGCAACATTGATTTTGGGCCCGTATAAATTCAACCACCAACTTTAACACTCACTGAATAAGGTTAATAATTCGATGGCACTTGGTTCAGTATTTGTAATGCTAGTTTTGTCCGTCACAAAATACGCTTGTTTGGTTATCGGTTCCGATCTTAACCCGCAACTGATGTAATCGCACTAATTTATAAACGTGATATTTTTTTTTATTGACGCGGTTCGTTTTTATGCTATTTAAGGCTATGTAGTTAATGTGATAGGGTTTTACGGAAGCTATGGATAGCAATATGATGCTAGAGTTTATGTGATAAGGGTAAATGGTATGGCCAGAGGGTCTTAAAAGCCCAATTTATTAGTATTATAATGTGAATTACGATAAAATTCGTGAAATGTAATATTTGATTCTATTACTCAAGCAATAGAGCTGATAATAGATATAGAATAATTTTCTACATCTACTTTCCGCTCTATCTGATCACAGTCAGGTGGCGTTTTGAAGTACAATACGCCACAGAAAAAAAAGTCGAAGGTAAGTTTAGTTAGGCCACGTTTAAGTTTTATATTTCTATTATTTGTTTAAATACTTTTACCTAATTAAAACAGTTTTCCGTATTGTCATTTCTAGTTCCACAGACAACACTTCATAATTAAATATCGAATGTATAGCTTGTCATCGCTTAGCTATTGCTGAGCACAATACAAAACCTTGCATGCCACAAAATATGGTATTTAAGTCACATTGAAAGGAATATAAATGTTGTAATTAATAAAAGAACATAACTCACGAACATTCGCTTTAGGTTTTTATATTTAGACTGTAAAATAATTTACAAAACTTTTATAAAAAACTCAAGTACCGACTTGTATTTTTTTAAACCATTTAATTAAGGTGAAGATAAAATCTTTTTGAAAAAAAGAAACCGACTTCTAAAAAAAACACAAGAAGGTGAAAAATAACTTTTGGATGAAAAGTTATTATTGGAAGTCAGTGGTTTTGTTCCTTATTTCCTTGACTTTTTGACACTGACTTGAAACTTGTGTACATAGGAATATGTTTCAAAGATAATAATTTGAATCAGGAAAAGGAATCAAGCGTTACTTTGTGAAAATTCATGACATTAAATATTTTGGAAAATATTTAGTTTCATCTCGCTGAGTCAAAACGAAATATTTTATAACATACTCGTAATACGAAGAAATAGTTTACAAGCAAATCACACATTTTCCTCAACCAAAAACGCGCTATTGTTAGCAAGAGAGCATTCAATGCCACATTTCCATACCTCAAATAACAACCAAAGTCTGTAATCGTGAAATTCTGTCAGAAAATCCCAAATACATTATTGCACAACTCATAGCCCGAAAATCCAGAAAAAAACCTTATTATGCCAAAGGCTTATTAGAAACAGGATAATCATATTTGTAAACAAGTAATCTGAGTTTAGCGGCTCAAATGACCATCACTGGCTGTCCACGGGTTTATGACAGCACCAACTTACACCAACAACCCGAAAAATCCAAAAATTGTGCTTTGTTCTTCTAGTCATTTGTGTTAAGATTGAGTTTTCCATGGCAAAGGGTTTTGCAATAGTAAAAGTTAAGTTGGTTTTTGAGGAATTCATGTCATGTCAAGTAAAATGTGATGAGTGACAATAGAAGAGTCAGATGACGTCGCTTTTGTGTTGATAGGGGGTGGGCACAATAATAGGGTGTTTAGTAGCCAATATAGAGTATGTGTATTGTCTGGGTGTTAGGCGATGAAGTCCGGATATTTTTTTGGTTTTGTGGGTTAGTGGTGTATGGAATGCGGTTGCTATGCTATAATATCTAGCCATTTTTTTCTCGTGCTATGAAGCAAGCCAGTTGAAATTTTTTCAGCTCAAAAAATTGGTGTTTTTCGTAGTAACCTAGCACTCAGCTTTTTTAGTTTTGTCCATAACGTTTCCAACTCATCACATACACCTACTCCTTCTTTATGAAATATTGTATAAATGTTAAACGAATTAGCTTTTAGGATGATTGCAACTACGTTTCCTATGTTATAAAATTTTGTATTTCTCCGAAATATAAAATGGCTTTAATTCCTAAAATACTTCTTTGTAAAGCCCATTTTCATATCACCATGATACCCTTAATTTAAATAACATGGCTTTAAGGGTCTCCTGTCAAATTATATAATTTTCTGGTGTAGTTTTAATATTAAAAAGGTAGCCTTAATCATATTTATTATGGTCACGCAATGTGTAAATCAACAGTAACGAATGACCTTCTTTCGGCACTTTACAACCAAATTTTTTATTTAGATTAACTTAATATGTTTTTTGCCCATTTACGCCTCGGGAGATTGAAATGTATGTCTTTATTCGAGTAATTGGTTTGTTGATGACTTTAATAAGTATTTTTTTGTAATGAATCATACTTACTTATGTAGCCTGTATGTTTTTACTAACAGGGTCAAATAAGCTGTCGTTCAGTAAAAAATAAACCTTTTTTAGCATTTGGTTTGGCTAGCAGCCGATTTTTAGTAAGAAAAAGGCACATTATCATAATGTGAGGACTCTTGTTTATTTATTTAAACTACATGTACAAACGGTGGTACATGTTGTCTACTAGTCAACTTTTGGGTTAAATAAAATTTTCTGAGTACTTTATTTTTATTTACAATGGGCAAACTCTTTGCCTCAATCTAGCCCAGAAACAAAGAAAATACCAAAGTTGGAGGTCATAAGAACTGAAACATAGTAAAAACTGTTTAGTACCGGACGGATGTTCGTCGCAAACCTTGATGACGCCAACCACCGCCATGTAACTTATTTTTCGAATAAAGCTAGTCAGTTCCAAAGTTCACACACAATGTAACCATTAGGTATCACGAGCAGAATTAGTGTGCAAAGGAATAAATTAGCTCCATTTATGATCAAACTTGCATTATAATGCTACAATCATTAATTTTACTTTATCGTCTTGTTTAGCATAACTATCATCCATTTCACTTTATTTGATGAGAATTTATCAAAGTAAAGAGAGAGGCAATGAATCATTGTAATCGCACGTGAAACTAAGAATCACGCAATTTTCTTGGTTTCAATTGACACAAATTATCTCCTTTGTTTGTTATTACGAAGTTACTCTGGCTAAAAAAGCAGGAATAAAAGAGCAGCAATAGTTTTAAAAAAATGTTGCCACACTCCTTGACTTTTGAAAAAAATTACCCTGAGCCATACCATATTTTATCGCAATCGCTATCCACAGGAACACAGCCCCATCACCAAATCGACATTGTCCAAATATCGGCTTCCAATCCCTTTGTTCGGCAGTCGTAACACTCGTACAATTCTTCGGTTTTGTCTGTTATTGGCAGCATTATCCTCATTTGTAATATTACTCGCGTGTTTGTGGGCGTTACGATACTTGTTACATTTCCCGAATCATTGCAATTCCTTGGTAACAAACCTTGGTACAATGACATAAGGGTTAGATGTTACAGTAATTATTGCAGGAGTATACTTTATTATTACTGTCAAATTGAATGGAAATATGAGTGGAGTGAAGTGGGTTCGCTGATGTGAGGTTAAATTGGCTTTGTGAGATTAGAGCAGCTGTTTCATGTGATGACAAAAGAATTATTGAGTGACAACTGTATTGTTGGGGGAATTTTGTATTTGAAGGACTGTCAACTAAGTGTATAGAAACTGGAACAAACCCAGTTTGTTCACATTGCAAAGCGCATCAAACTTAAACTTCAGAAAAAAATACGAAGTTGTGAAAAAAGACGTATGCACTACGTGTTCCAACCAGGGACCATGCCCGGGCATACTCAAGGAGTGTCAGCATAATGACGGGGCTCTTTAGAGGGCCAAAGCCTGCCGGGGTCGCGGGACTCACGATTTACCGTAACCCCGGAACGGAAAGGGCTATTAAAGAACACCGTGGATTTTAGTCAGTACGAGTCTAACAGTCCCTCCCGCTCTACCCTGGGTTGAGGGCTCATTTGATGATTTTACCACGCTAAAAAAAATGCACTCCGTGTTCGGATGTAAAGACAAAATAATGTCAAAATATATATGGCCGCCGCTCAATGGAGAAGAACGAGGTGTTTCACACTCGAAACCTGGTAAAATATTGATAGAAGCCGTAAGAAGAATAGTAAAGGTGCCATTAGCTCAGGTGCCATTTCAGCGGGTGCCCAATATTGAATACCTAGGAAGAACGAGGTATACCACATTTGGCACCCGTCAACTAAGAAAAATATTGATAGGAGTCGTATGTGGAATAGTTAACTAATTAGTGCTATGCTTTTACAAATTCAATTTACAAGGAGGTTGACTACAGTCGCAGGTCGCGGGACTCTTTTAAGAGGGCACTGAATTTGGGCGGCCGTAAAACGCTCAACTGATCAAGACTCAACGTCCTTTTTTTTCCGTAGAAGACTTTCTACGGGAAAAAAAGAAAACGACGTTGACTAATAGTTGAAAGTAAAGACAATAATATTACACACGGTGCTGAACACCAGAACTTGGCTTGACACGCTCTCACCATTTTTTAGAAATATTTATGGTACACCATTATTTTGAAATAAAACCATTCAAATGTAATTTTATTATAACCACCACGTCAAAATATAACGACCCTATATTTACAAGACGTCAAACAAATTACTATTATTTAATAGCAAATTATTTATATAAATATTAAAACACAAAGGCAGACAGAAACCTCAATGATGAATAGTTACGGCCTCTGATTGGTCCCAATCATTCAAAATACAGAACAAAAAGTAAAGGAATCGATCAAAAATTATTATAACAAGCCGTTTTATCGTTCTAGGCACAAATTAGGAGTATAACCAGCGTTTAACGGGTACTGGCATGTTATTTAGACCCATTTTAATTACATTTAATGTAGACCGTTTAGAAATAACTACGGTTAGTTGGGTGTAGAGGAAAAAAAAAGGAAATTATAGGTTGTATGTAGGTTACAGTGCAATGTTCCGTGGCACCGATTTTGATGGATAGGTGACTGAAAAACTAGCTATGATTAATGTTTTTGCGAGTGTGTTTGTAAAAACTTAAGTTTACAGCGACCGCAAAAAGAAGCTTCTGTTTTTGGTATTAATTTGATTTCAAGATCATTCTGTTTTTACTCAATTAACCTTGTGTTTATCTTGCCTATACTTTATTGGCAGGTAAGTTGCTTAATAATAATCAAAATCACAGATAATAACGTCTGAATTCTTCTTTTTGTTCGTGTCGGTACCAGGATTTCACCACTTCCTCGCGGCGTAGCGTTCGCGTTTTACAGCCAGATGTCACTTTGTCTGTAAGTTTTTTGGCTATATTGTAGATGGTGTGAACAAAAAGTTGTACAGCTTCTAAAACTAAGTTATTAATTACAGTTATCGACTTAACTAAAACAAAGTTCATTACGTTACTATTATACATCATAACCTCTCGAACCTCTTTATACTGTCACACGTTCAATAAAAATACCCATTTCTCTCGTGACCGCAGTTCACAGGATTGCACCTAATTTGCAATGAAAACCAATCGATGTAGTGCTGGGGGCAATTCTTTGCAAGTCAAATAGGACGATGGTTAGAGGCGACTCCGCCGAGTGATTTTATGCTAATATCTTACGTTTATTATGCAAAACCGGGATTCTGGAGGGATGTGGCGCGTGTTGGGTTTATATCGATAGATTTAGACTTTATTAATAACATGAGTAGGGCCTTATTGTATATTAAACATAATGAATCAATAATATCTCATTCATTAAGCCTATGCTCAGCAGTGGACGTCTTACGGCTGATGAATGCAGCAATGGTGTGGTGAGTTAGGCTACATTGTGGAACATATCGTAAGAAAGCCTTTTACTGTCTCATCGATCTAGTGATTGCAAGTGCAACTGTTGAGCAAAATGCACTATAGGGTTCCATTCTTAGATAGGGTACAGTGTTTTTTGGGTTTTTCTATTAGGAATGTATAAGTAGTAGTGACGGGGCACCCCTCTAGAGGGCCAAAGCCTGCCGGGGTCGCGGGACTGTACGAATTACCGTGACCCCGGAACGTAGAGGGCTATTGAAGGACACCGTGGATTTTAGTCAGTACGAGTCTGACAGTCTCTCTCGCTCTGCCCTGGGTGGGAGGACTCATTTGATGATTTTACCACGATAAAAAAAAAGCAGTCGCGGAGTCTGAATTTGTGCTGGTTAATTGCAATAAGCTTGTCTTCTATTACATGGGACTTTATTATAAGTGGCGAAATGTGTGTATACTGTTAGGTAAATCTTCGGTAGTTTCAGTCTTATGTGTCGAAGTGCAACGTTGGGATGAAACTCCGCTACGGATCAACATTGAGGAAAGAGCCCCGTCACGATCTAATGGAGATATGAGAGCCCTTTATGAAACTTTTGAGACAGTCCCACGACCCCAATTATTACCTAGCCTAGACTGTTTAATTTATGGTTCACAATTGAAATTTATCGATACCTGATCCAGTGATCACACGTCCCATCACTATGGACCCTCGTTGGCCGGTACGCGGTCGCCAATTTGCGTTTTAATTAAGTGTTCACATAACAGCTATGTTTTTGTTACAAATTGTTTTCTGTGCCGAATCTGCGGTTCGTGCTCATCGTAATGGTTAATTGATGTACTTGTTTATGATGTTTGTCTTGCTATGGTGTTATTATATTAATTATTTTGTTCCGTTAAATTAAAGTGCTCTGTTGTCATAGTTACAATGGTCGTTCAGTTTCTAATTCGTCGTACGTTTGCGGTTGAAAGAAGATAAGAATTTACAGAGTGAAATTTAATTATTTATTTACGGACACATAGGTACAAAAAAAATAGACAAAATGCACAAGTCAGTGACATTCAGTGTTGACATAATTGATGTTTCGAAAGATGGAGCGAGCTCAGAAGGAACTTCGAACTCTTGCGCACTGACAAAACAATAAAACCGTTTTGGCGCCGGACTCCCACAAGATGGTGGTCGCGAGCTAAGAGTCCCTGGTGAGGCCGAGCACCGCAGGACATCGGTAGCTTGTGGTGTCATTGCTCGTGGTAGACATTTTCAGTTAGTAATCCAAAGAGTCACGTGCACTTTGAGCTTTTTTTGTTGGGTCGCATACGCCCAGAACATTTAATTACCTTCATTTGATCTCATCTATAGGTAGGATTACTGGAAATCGATAAGAACCCCTTTTAAAGGATTCAAAAATTATCAGATGAGTCCTAGTCCCGCTCTGGGTGGAGCGGAAGAGACTGTCAGAATGACTAAAAACCACACTGTTTCTTCACATCACTTCCAAGGTCAGTATCCTGCTAAATCAATTCCGCGACTGCATAAAAAGAAAGCAGGCAGAACCTTAATTATTCTATTGTTTCGAAAGATCCTTGATCGCACCTCTAATTTGTCTATTTGAATACGACCACAAAACCGCGATAGTGGTCCATTTGGGTTAAAGACTCGTTAATTACTGACTCATTTAGTTCATCGAATCGTTTTCAATGTATTGACTATCTGTTTGTACAAGTGTAAGGTGGAAGAGAGTCATTTGAATAAAGTAATGTATTTTGCCTTATTTTATGTGACAGTTTGGTGTCAGTTTTCGTTTTAATTTTGTTGTGAATAGTCTTTTAGTTTTGTATGGTGAGTTGTAATTACTTTATTTATTTTTGGTAAACTGCTTGTTAGATGTAATTTTATTGTGCTCTGGTGTCCGGTTATTTTCATTAAAAAATAAATGAAATTCTTCTTTAAATAGCGGAAGTGGATTTTGGTTTTCGTATCTCAAAAAGGTTTTCCTTTTAAGTAAGATTCTTTGTTTTCTTAACAGTTGTACTTTGTTTACTTAATATTAGTAAAATCGCAGGCTCTGTCTCTATAATTATATTATCATTGCATTACTTTGTTTTGGGAGTTGACGGAACTACATATTATTATATGAAATGAGCAACTACACTCCTTCTACAAGTCATATTAGGCCTTGTGACTGGTACTGTAGCTTCAATTTTCGTTGTTTTTTTTTTTATTTAAATGTGCCTTTTACGGTCGAGTAGAAATAAATGCTTTGAGTTTCATTAATATTTTTTTGGTTGTTAAAATCATCAAATGAGTCCTCACGCCCTGGGTTAAACGGAAGGGCCTCTCTTACTAATTAAAATCCACCCAGTAACTGCAATTGCCTTTTGCCTGAGTCACGGTATTCTTTTAAGTTAGTCCTTCATTAATAATACTTCATTCTGAATTTCTTCTTAATTTTTCTCTTCTATTATTGATTTAACGACATAAATGTTTCTGATCAAGATATAGCGACCAGAACATCATTATTGTTACCCTCATTTAGGTCCTTAACTAATCAAACACCACATAAAATAACCAGTAACCATAAAAAACCATACCTAAATGGTCCCACAACCATACACCCATTACCCGGAGTACCCTGGCACGGTTCCAGGGTCCTTATTCCCGGGTACTAGCAGATCCTGTAGCAGCAACACTTCGCCGGCCATAAGTTACAAGGTAACGACAAAAAGCTGGGCCATAACGTGATATACCGTTGCGGGCGGCTTTCATAAAAGTTAAGGCCCCGTTGATACATTGCTGTTTGTAGATTAAAGAAAGGGGTAGATGAGTTGTTGGGTATTGCCCTCACCCAACAACTTGTTTTTAGTTTTTTTTTTTGAGCTATTTCTTAAATGTAATTGAATACCATCAGCATTTAAACGGCGCGGCAAAAGAGCTTTTATATGTAGCTTTGATGGACTGATGGCGTTTTTCAGTATACCTACTAGTAATTTTGGTGAAACTTTCATTAAAACTAGCTATGGATTTATTATGTCCTGAATATATTGCGGGCATTAAATAACAGCCCAACTTTTTACTAGGGATTATACCACGCTAAAAAAAAGGGTTTTTACCCAGTTAAGTTTCTGCTTAATGTTTACTAAACAAATTATTAGATATTATGCCCAGTGACCGGGCATTTATTTGGGCGTAAACTCATTTATGGCCAAAATGTCAAGTTTGTGCTGTTTGTTTTTGCCTTCGACCCATCTCTTCAAGTTTCCAGTTGTACTCGTTAGTTCAAGGTCAGTGTTTTCCACAAGTTTTTAACGTATTTCTCAATATAATTTAAAAATCTGGATATCTTAATGTCCAAGCCGAAACTATGTTTCTAAAATTATTCGGAGCCAGGAAGTTTATGACCGGAGATATACAAGGCTTGATACATGATGTTTCTTGTAAAACATTAGAAATAAAAATTGTGTCTGTGGTTAAACTTTTACCTATCCTTTTATATTCTTAATCTGTGGTTTAGTTATTGTGGTGCCGCGGTTATGCTTCGGTTTTAAGCGTAATATTTTAGGCTGTGGACTACTTCTGACACTCTTGTTATTACTTTGTTCTCATTCCATTTTGTGCTGTGTTTTATGGAGCACAGTTGCGAGATTTGCATTACGATTATTTTTTTTCTTATCTGAAATTATATCTGTTTGTAAAGACATGATTATAGTCTTTAAGTTTTCATTATCGAAGAGCAGTATTTCTGTTTATCAATCTTTACCCCATTCTAGGTATTTATTCTGTATCTTGAGTGCGTTTACAAACAATTAAATTCGCACACTTTAACAATCAGATCTGGAACAACTATATGAAGTCCTTATAAATATCTGTTCCGAGCGGGAATACAACATCCGATACACAACAGAGCAGACGATTTAATACTTTTTAGTTACATGGATGACTGTCTATCTGACATCCACAACTGGGTAACACGATTCCCTCGGTGGTAGGACTTTCGAGCTTCTAACAAACAGTAACGACTGTCAAACATCTATAAAGCTTTTGTCTAAAAGACAGGCGAGACCGAAGCGATAACGAACCGAAACGAGACGTCAGTCCGATAGTTCGGATTCGCTATCGGATCGCTTTCGCTTTTCTATGTGACTGGATTCAAACAATTCCATACATTACAAATAAAAACGTCACGCTTCGCATTCGACACGCCTGTCTGTTTGACAAAGGCTTAAATGACAATCGTGACCAATGGCGTATGAGTGTATAAGCACGGAGGCACAGAGAAAACTCAGTTATGACGCTATGACGAAAGGTCAGTTATCCACAATGCAACCTCGGTAAGCGCGGCTTAACCTGGAAGATCGGCCTGTGCGGCTTTTATTATTTAGCCACGACCTCCTCAAATCCTCCTCCCATATCTTCTGTAAATCTTTCAAAGTACTCGTACTTTCCTCACTAAGTTCTACGGTATCATTAGTAATAAAACATCTGAATCACAGTTGGGCGACTATTTTTATGAAATCTGTCGCCGCGGCCCGTAACTCATGTTAAATGATCATGTAATTTAACACTGCCACAGCATGTGTGATCCGCCCCTGTTAATTTATTATTACATTAAATAGAACGGCCGAAGCCAATTATATTATTAAGTCAAAATACAACAAAACACATTTTTTTTAACAAAATTTTATCACACTTTTATGCATTCTGCTCACAAATATTCAAACAATAACAACTTCTATTCATCCGCAAATAAATCAAAATCTGGATTTGAGTACAGGAGAGCATTGAGATCCCTTAGTTAATATAGCTCCGTTTCTAAGGCCTTTTTAGGTTACAAAATCATCAACTTAGTCTTCCCGCCCTGTGTGGAGCGGAAGAGAAATTGTCAGATAGTCAAACTTTGGTCGTATTGACCAAAATCCATCGTGTTCCTCCAATTACCCCTCAGGTTCCTGCGTGACGATTATTCTTTTAGACAGTTCCGCGATCCCGGCAGGCGTTTGTTCCTCTATGCTGCCCCGTCAGATTTCTGATAACTTTTTAAGGCGCGGTCCCTGATTGGATGGCGAGAAACTAGTACCTCCTCCTGCTAAAAGCAAAATTGTCTCTAACATATTTTTCAATAAACAGTTCCTTATGAAAGTTTATAGCGTCATCACTGCGTTTGACAACCATAATATGACAGCTTAATGATATTACTAAAACCAGTCCTGCCCTGTCCATCCGTCCAGCTAGTTCTTACCTGGTGTACCTATAATTTAGGAACGACATATAATCATATAAAGGAGCAACCAAATGATTGGTTGCTGGCAGGATATCGCTGCGTTGAAGACGTATTTACCAAGAGTAGTCTGCTTTTTAAGAGTTTGTTTATGATGATAAGCTGAGGCGATGACGGCGATATACCAAAAGGCATGAGCAGTCCCCGAAAAATATCAAAAACGGATTTTTTAAGATCAAATCGTTTCAGAATTCTGTCATTCTGAAATTCTGACAAAATTCTGGTTCGTTTTGTTTGTTCACATGTGGATCTTGACCAGTAGTTGAAGTTAGTAGAAGCGCTTCTAACAATCCTATACAGAAAAAATAAACCTAGAAGTGATGTATAAAAGGGTCGCGTCTTCACCAATTTTAACTTGCGTCAAAAATAAAAGTTCGTTTTGATAATGTAACTGATAGATTTATTAGATTTTTTCAGTCATCTTGCCTATGAGACACGACTTATATGGCCACAAGTGTTCAACATTACAGCAAGTTAAGGAAAGCCCATGAAGTAACCAGTCTGTTAAGAAGCTTTAATTTACGAAACGTAGAAGGGTCTTGATGGAAATACCACCACAGATGGCCACTATATCACCATGTATAGAAGACAAAGAACAAAATCGCCAAGACAGACTACTGTATTCACAATCGCAAATTGCTCACCAACAGGCACCATCAACGGTTTCAAGGCGTTCCCGATCACACACCGTGACGTATTTGAATCCCTTATATTTTCCATTCATCATTATCAACGTATTATTATAGCAACAAGCACCATGTACTTATCATGTCAGCATAAGACAGGCGCTTCCGTCTATTGGCCGCGGAGTAATGGCCGATGTTCCTGTCAGCAATTGACAGGATTTTTATTAATTTCCATCCTGTAATTAGGTACTCTCCAACAATGATGTGTGGTTGGTTGTGACCGCCATTTTGTCTTTGTGTAAGTAATTAGAGGCAGGATCAAAAGCATGGGCGTCGCAGTTGTAATTATGTAGCGATTTGTTCATCGAGTGTAGGTAAGGAGGGAGAATGAAGTAATGATAAAGAGCTTTTTGTAAAAGAATTATTGATGAACGAAAACAACGTATTTTTTTGTCAATAGTACCTCTAGAAACGGACCGCACTCCGACTAGGGCTTAAGCCTCCTGCAGACACACGCGGTTATCCGCGCGTGGCGATTGTTGAAAAAACCTACTTAGTCCATTTTCTATGAAAACACCCACATCTGTTCACTCTGAAGCGGCGCGGCGCATCGCGTTTCTGATATTATTATTGCGACAGCTTGCGGCAGGATTGACGCGAAGAATTAGGTAAGAAGGTCGCTTAAGTTTTTACTAGGCACATCATGAATATCAAACCTTGGTAAACCTAGGCATACGTTGCCCCACACTAGGAATTTCTCCGCTGTCGTGAGGGCGTTTACAAACATAGAAACTGACATAGACAAGCACCCAAACCCGGAACAACCACTTGTAGGTCATACAAATATTTGTGCCGTGCGGGAATCGAACCTGCGATACGCCGTGCTTACTGTGCCGTCAAAACGACTGGCCAACGATTATACATAAAATTACTCTTTCTTGACTGAATCTTTCTTTTCGTGAGGATGTGAACATTCTCTGCTGTTAGCAGAGTTTGGATGAAATTACAGTATACCCATCGTTTCTTTGATTATTGGTCGACATCTGAAACTTTCTTCTTCAACATCTAAGTTGGTGGTCATGGCCATGGTCCATTTTAATTTTTAATTATTAATAACTTTATTTTTTAATTGTCTTTTTTATATTTACTATGGACACTATTAACTTGCCACATCGTTCTCAAATAATGTACCATCTGAAGCTGAATGATGTAACAAAGGTTCTGTATAAATTTTGGCGATTGAAAAAGAGTGTCCATGGAGTTTCTTGCCCGTTCTTCTCCATAGAGATCTACGCATTGGAATGGGCACCTACGGTATTTTCACAGTTTTTATGTCTTGTGACTGGGACTGTAGCACCATAACTATTTTTTAGTACTTGTTTTATTTTATGTCTTTTGACACTTCAAAAGTGCCTGTAATTGGCCTACTTGAAATAAATGATTTTATTTGTTTTGATTTGATCTCTGTCAATACTTCAGCTCGCATTAAATATCACACTCAATAAAATTCGAACAATAAATGTTCAGTATTTCACAACACTTTCCTCTCATAAATCATAGAATATTTTTATCAATATTTTCTATGCAATAAATCAAATGTTTTATCATCGACACTCATGACATGGAGTGTGAACGTACTATCATTGCGCTATGATTTATGGTGTTGGGCAGCATAATAAAGTATTTTTTGTCGCTCTTATCTGTTTATTACTAAATTATGTGCGTCGGGAATATATGAAAATTGAGTATTGTGTTTTGATAAGGTTTGTTTTGTAATATTGCGTTTTTGGGGACGGAAGAAAATAATTAATTTGATGTACGATGTTTACTTTGTACTTAAGGGTAAGCAAATATGAAACGATTGAGCCACAAAAAGTATTCTTTTAATATATTTTTTTATGCACGAAACTGCTTCGTCTATAAAAAAAGGCAAATAAATACCAAAAAAAAAAATACCTATCAATATCCTACTGAAACATATTTTTTCTTAAAATAAATAACTTTACCCCACACACGGAATTTTGTCCTGTATCATGGGTGCGTTTACAAACATAGAAACTCACATACCTACTTAAAAACCCAGACCCAGAACAACTCGCAGATTATACAAATATTTGTTCCAAGCGAGGATAGAATCCGCGACACGCTTTGCAGCCACTGTACTAACCGTGTCATCAGAATTAGTAACAAACAAAGTTTATATTCCTAGATAAATTACTTTCTTTCTCGTATTAAATCTTATGTAAAAGAAACCTTTCATTAACTCAATTTCCACCAAACCCCCCCTCTTTCATATTCTTTCACATTGACAACGACAAAGATTGATTAGCCCATTACTCTTCCTCTCTTCAAAATTCAACAATTGGACGCAACAGCTGCTATTTCACGCTAAAAAATAACTGTTAAAAATAACGGCTATTAATTAATTATTGGTTAATTCCTCCCTCTGTAGCCCCATAATATGCGCGCATCACATTTTCATTAATGGACTGAGTCCATCGAATGCGCGACACATTTCCACCGGCAGCGGGGACCCTGTTCGGGGCCTGTTGGCCTCGAGGTCCCAAGCCCGCTGGTGGCCGTCCTCTGCCTCGTCGTCGCGGTGGTGATGGTGTAGACGGCGGGGAGAAAAACTCGTCGCTGGAGCTCGACGTAACTGCAGCGACCGGAGACACGACGTACTCAGATGAGGCGCGTCCCGGCGGCTGCGAGGCGGAGCTCATGAAGCAATCGTTGAGGGAGCGCTTCTTTGGCCACCTGAATAAAGTGTTAAATAGTCTTTTATCAGGCGGAAATAAGGTGCGCGCCTTCAATAGTTGGGTCATGCCGGTTTTGATGTATTCTTTCGGCATACTCAAATGGACTCAGACGGAACTTGACGCCCTAGATAGAAAGGTCCGAACACTGCTGACTGCAAATCGGATGCATCACCCACGATCATCGGTAATGAGACTGTATATCCCGCGGAAGTGTGGAGGTCGTGGCTTCCTCAATGCTAAGACCTTGCACAACCGTGAGGTATGCAGTCTCAGGGAATACTTCCTTGAAGCCGACGTGGGGATGCATCGAGATGTAGTCTCAGTAGATAAAGGCCTTACCCCGCTCTCCTTGGCTAACGAGAACTGGCGCAAACCTGTGGTATTGGATACTAATGATCGCAAGGAGGTATGGCAGAGCAAGGAGCTACACGGACGGTTTTACCGGGCCCTTCACGGACCTGACGTAGACCTTTTGGCGTCTGTGGCCTGGCTACGTTTCGGTGACCTCTTCGGGGAAACCGAAGGTTTTGTCTGTGCAATTATGGATGAAGTTATCATGACGAACAATTACCGGAAATATATTGTCAAGGACGGTACGGTTGACATCTGTCGGGCATGCCACCGTCCCGGTGAGTCGATCAGACACATTGTTTCCGGTTGTTCTCGTCTTGCTAACGGCGAGTACTTGCACAGACACAATCTAGTAGCTAGGATTATCCACCAGCAACTTGCCTTGCAGTACAACCTTGTGGATTCTGAAGTACCATACTACAAGTATGAGCCCGACCCAGTTCTTGAAAACGGTCATGCCATATTGTATTGGGATCAATCTATCATCACTGACAGGACTATTGTAGCCAATAAGCCTGATATTGTGGTGGTAGATCACCGAGAGCGCCGTGCAATGACTGTTGATATCACCGTCCCTCATGACGAAAATCTCGTGAAAGCTGAAAATGATAAAAAAATCAAGTATCTTGATTTAGCTCACGAGATCGTCGACATGTGGAACGTGGACTCAGCAGTCATTGTACCGATAGTCGTTTCGGTCAATGGACTCATTGCGAAGAGCCTCGACCAACACCTCAAGAGGCTCTCGTTGTGCAGCTGGCTCAAGGGCTTGATGCAGAAAGCAGTTCTTTTGGACACGGCGCGCATTGTGAGAAGGTTCCTCTCTCTAGAGCCCTAACCACCGGCACCTTGGACCCTGTTCCCGATGTTGGTGGACCACTATTTTTTTATATTTTTAAATGTTTTTTTTTTTAATTTCTTTTTTGTAAAAATATTTAAAAATGTAAACAGATAGGAAAAAAAATGAATAAAGAAAATAATAACGGCTATTATTAATAACGTTGAAAAAAAAGCTGTTGTTATTAATCAAGTTGTATTTGCATTAAGAGACGGCCCTTGTTAATTTGTTTGGGAGATGAAAAGTTAAGCTATTAAAGTGGATGCCTCTCCGGCGTTTTTCTTAGATGTTCTTAATCTTAGAGTGTAACAAATAGCGCCCTTTAATAATTAATATTGAATGAAAAACGGGATAAGTCTGTAGTTATGAGAAGTGTGGTGGTTTTGACAGTCAGTTTTGAACTATCAGAATAGTTTATACTTCATACAATTTTCAGCATTATATGAAGGTGGATAGGGGAACAGTATATAAGACGGGGACGCAAGGAATAATGGGGACATACACTCTTTAGGCATACTTAACACAACACTAATGTAGCGCAAGCGCCATCAGGACGTCATTTGCAAGCGGCCATTAACAATGGTGTTCTGTTGGCGTTTGCGCTACGTTAGTATTGTGTTAAATTTACCTTAAGTGTGTGATTTCCCATCATACCCCACGTCCTCGTCTTATACACTGTTCCCCTACTAGGTATATCTATTTTTTCTTTGTGACACAATTGTGTAGTACACGCAATTTTTTGTTGTTTAAAAGCTGAGAAAACTCCATAGGGAAACTCTACTTGAACAGAAAATTTAACAAGACATATCACATTTAACACTGTCAACCACCAACCTGCACTGTCTTCGTGTGATGGATAACGATCTGCACTGCTCATCATAGAGAGGAGGCCTGTGTCCCAGCGGTGGGAATATTTTTAGGCTAGAATATTAGTTTTATTAGGCTTATGCAATCTTAGAATGTTAGACAAGAAAACGCTAGTCTTGAAAAAGAATATTAAAAAAAAAACAAAAAAGTATTATTAAAAAAATCTTTACACAATTAAAGTATTAAAAGATTCTTGTCTAAAAAAAAAGAATTTCAAGTCTACTAAAGAACAATCATTCATTGTCATAAAATAACGTTACGTTTTAAAACATCATTATTTTAATTAGCCTTTGAAGTTAAAGACAGCCGTTAGTTATTCTTTTAAACGTCTGAGTATTTTTTAATTTAATTTGTTTTTGTTCATAATTTGTTGCGACGCCGAATTAATAATGTTTTTCTTTGTTTTATTTTTTGGGATTTGAATTATGTTTTGTGTTGTTGATAAATGTGGGTTGTTAATTGATTTGTTTAGGGGTTTTGTCTCAGAATTTATTTAGTTATGGTGGAAGTTTTATTATTTAATGTCACTGGCATATTTTTTTTATCACTGCCTGTAGTTGTTGATATCATGACGTCTATTAGTTTATTTCTGATAGTAAAAGCTCCGCGGGCTTATCTTAACAGGATACAGGAACTAAAAGGCCACTGAAGAAACAGGGTGGATTTTTAAGTAATAGTCTGGGAGTGTTCTCCGCTCCACCTAGCGCGGGAGGACACATTTGATGATTTTACTAAACAAAAAAAAGAGTATAAAGCAGAATACTGACATCCTGATAATATCAGGATGTCAGTATTCTGCTTTATACTCTTTTATTTTATTTTATTATCTACTAAGTCGATGGCAGTCTTCTGCAACAATAGGTTTTTGTCAGACTGCGGCTTAAAGCCTGGTATTCCATTGTATCCAGAAAGTTCATATTCTGATAAGATTTAAAGAAAAAAAAATACAATTTTGTTATGGCCATATCTATTTATATATTCATTTTGACCTTTCTTAACGAAATTTTCCTATAAATTAATATTTTTAAACAATTTTAATCAACGTCTTGTCATAATTCTTAGACAATCAGTCTCACTCTGCACACAACATTAAATAAATCACACACACACACACACACATACACACAAACAAACACAGTCAGTCTACAACACAAGATATTTACGGTCACATCACTATCGCTGCTCTGCCGACACCTTGAGAGACCGTTTAGCGGTTATATCGCAGTAAATATTAACGTTATTGTTGCGACTGTTAGAATTAACGGTTATTGTGCATGATAGACGCGGCCACTGATAACTTCGGACGGAGTGGTAAGAAATGGAGGTGGTACTTCGAGAGTGTAAGTTTTTGAGACGGGGAGTTCATCATCCGCTCGCACCAAACTGCTGCAGCACGCGCCGCTGGTGCTGACGTGAGCGCTGTGTGCACTCAATATGGTGTCACAACGGATTGACTGTTTCAATAATTGTACTTTGAGTGAATTCACACGGGCCGCATTTTGTATTGTAACTTCATGTTTGGAATAATAATATACACTTATATACTACACTACTGTATAGCCTATGATGATACGAGAAGCTGTATGAGTGTTTAAATAAATAAATAAAATCATCTGCATACTCCTCTTAGGCTTTGCACAACTATGTTGTGAAGACTTTAACAATACCACTGTTCAATTTGAAGCGGATAACTATTTCACTTTCCAGTCGCGTTTTGGAGAAGGAGACAGAGAAAGAGATAAGAGAGAATGATAATGAGAAAGAAAGAGATACGAGTTAGGTACTATTAAATTATTACAATCCTCCAGTGTTACGCTACAGGGCCCTTTTTCCTTTTTCCACTTGTCCTACTATAATGTTGGTTGGCGAGTTTGCGCCACTATGTCCATTAGTGAGAATTTCATGTCTCAAATATGCCTAAGCTTTTCTGAATCGACTTCTGCTTTTGCCGGTTCGAGAGAGTAGAAGTAGTAGTTATTTTTTTTACATGGTAAAATCATCAAATGAGTCCTCCCACCCAGGGCAGAGCGAGAGGGACTGTCAGACTCGTACTGGCTAAAATCCACGGTGTCCTTCAATAGCTCTTTACGAACCGGGGTCACGGTAATTCGTGAGCCCCGCGACCAGAAGTAGTAGCTTGGAAAAGTATAATGTTCCTCTCCTTTTCAAGAATTTTTCATTTTTTATACTAAAGCTTTAGGAACGAGAACTTACACCACATCTACAATATCCTATTCATAAAGTTTTCGATCATTATGTTGTAGGAAGATTTCAAAGAGTATCGTGCCCGTTGCGCAGGAGTTACGACCAATCACGACAGCGATACTAAAGTGAAATGACTTTGTTTACAATGCACTAATGGTTATGACTGTACTTCAATATAGATTTGTGTTTTCATGATAACTGGTGTGACTAGAGAACAGAAGTCTTGGACATATTTTCATAACAACTTTCAATAGTGTTCAAGTAAGATTCTACATAGCAATAGTCAGAGCACTACATTTTGAGTTTTTTAACTTTGATACCTCGGATCGAGATTCTTTTTTTTTCAATCGTTGCCCACATTAGGAATTTCTCTTGTGTCGAGGGTGCGTTTACAAACATATAAATTCACATACACAAACGCCCAGACCCGAAACAACTACTTGTAGATCATACAAATATTTGCTCCGTGCGGGAATCGAACCCGCGACACCCAGCGCAGCAGTCCATTCGCTCAGCCACTGCGTTAACCGTGCCGTCTGCATGAAAGTACAATCATAAAAATTTAAGATATTTGATGTATATTATGTATACTGTTCATATCAATTTGGTTTTGGTTATATAAGGACCTTATAAAAGCCCAAAGCGTCATAAAGAACGATTTAGTGGAATATAATTATCTCATCACATTTCTTTATTATTTCTTATCTCGATCATAGACTGTGTCAGACTTGTAAGATGCTTAAAATTGTTTGCATTAAAAATTTCATTGAAATAGTGGTGAACACATCAATTCAGGCGACCCTATTCAGGTTCGGTGTGTGCGTTGACCTTTATAATGGAAAGGTTCACCTCCTACAGAGCAACAATGATTGACACCTCATAAACTAACCTGATGTGTTTGACAAAGAATCCGATTTTGAACATCACAATTTTCACACAAAAACAGTTAATGGACATAACACATTACCAATCACGTTATAATTTCCACAACACATCAATCATAGCTTCACATTAACAACAGAAACACAAACCGGAAAAAAAAATCGGCCAAGTGTTAGTCGAACTCGCCCACAAAGGGTTCCATACCATTTATTGATTGTTTTAAATATTTATTTTACTCTGCGTTTCTAGTATTTGTTGTTATAACAGGTTACAACTAAAATTTTCACAGATAACGTATCTCTTAACAGATATGCGTATTCCAACTGTGTAAGTAACGATCGCGGGACTGTACGAATTACCGTAACCCCGGGACGTAAAGGGCTATTGAAGGACACCGTGGATTTTAGTCAGTACGAGTCTGATAATCCCTCCCGGTCTGCCCTGGGTGGGAGGACTCATTTGATGATTTTACCACGTAAACAAAAAAAAAACTGTCTACCTAATACAGACTAATTAATGACATACAGCCAACTGGCAGCATGGTGACAGACGGACAGAGAAGTCTTAGTAAGAGGGTCCCATTTTACCCTTTGGTTACGGAATCCCAAAAATTTTAAAATGGCGCATTGAAGGAAATATCTTCGTCCGTTAATTAGTGATCGTTTTAAAATCTTTATCTTTCATCTCACGGCTTGTAAACATTACTTCCTGTTTGGACTTTGGTAAAGGTTTTCGTTCATTTAATTGTTTGGTTGATTGCTTTGTTTATAAATGCCAGAGGGAAGGTTGTTGACTTTATCATTTGGGTTTATACTGAACGTGATAAGAGGCGAGTTCCTCTTGTCATTTCAAACAAAACTAACTGTTGCCAGCTGTCTTCAATGGTCGCGGGACTGTACGAATTACCGTGACCCCGGAACGTAAAGGGCTATTGAAGAACACCATGGGTTTTAGTCAGTACGAGTTTGACAGTCCCACCCACTCTGTCCTGGGTGGAAGGACTCATTTGATGATATTACCACGATAAAAAAAAAGCTGCCTTCAATATTGCCAGCAATTGTAGCCAGACTATGCAATATTATTATGACAATATTTGTAGTGTGGCCCGGTCTTATAGCCACACATTTTCTGTCTGGCCTTAAGACGACCCTAGATGTTGAAACGCGACCTTAAATAAACAAAAAAAACGACGGGTTGCACTCTGGGAGTGCCGGCAGAAGTGAAAACTTGAATAGTAATTGTTGGAAATATCTTGTGAACAGATTTTAGTAAAACTCGCAAAAATGGTTGACTTTTTATTTCAATAATTTTCCAATGTGACGTACATCTTTTATAAACAATGTTACCTAGCAACGTCACACGAACATTCACGCAAGCGCCCTGCGCCGTCCTACGCTTTTTCGGTCAGGGTCACGTGTCCTGACGCGAGTTTAAGATTTTATACCCATTACAGAAAAGTGCTCAACGCCGCTAAAGAAGTTTTCACTTCAAAAACGACGGGTTGCACTCTGGGAGTGCCGGCAGAAGTGAAAACTTGAATAGTAATTGTTGGAAATATCTTGTGAACAGATTTTAGTAAAACTCGCAAAAATGGTTGACTTTTTATTTCAATAATTTTCCAATGTGACGTACATCTTTTATAAACAATGTTACCTAGCAACGAATGTATCCAGCATACAAACTTCTTTAAAAGTAATAAAGTCACACGAACATTCACGCAAGCGCCCTGCGCCGTCCTACGCTTTTTCGGTCAGGGTCACGTGTCCTGACGCGAGTTTAAGATTTTATACCCATTACAGAAAAGTGCTCAACGCCGCTAAAGAAGTTTTCACTTCAAAAAAGTCATAAACAATCCTGGTTCAGACATATTGCCGAGAAATACTACATTAAAAATGTTTTTGGTGCTGGCCGGAAAAGTTGTAGTAAAAATATTGCCCGTTGCAATGTACACAACTGTCAAATAGAACATAATGAAAATTCAAATTCGGAAAATAGAACAAAAGAAAACTCATATTCAAAAGGAGACCTCCCAACGTTCAGGGTCGCGCGACACGTCACGTGACTATTTATGACAGTCACGTCGACGCCAGCCGACACCATTTATAAAACTCAATTACCGCCGTCTCCGCTGCCGAGCTCCCTAATAATGATAATTGATGACGAAATTTGCGAGCTTTTTGCGGGGATCCTCCGTCGGCGATATTTCTTATTTCGCGTTTGTTTCCACTGTTCCCGAATACAAGAGTTTATATAAGTTTCCAGCACTTTTCTCTTGTTAAACTTTAGAAAAAGATAGTAGAAGAAAACTGTTTATTCTGTAGAGATGACAGGTACAAGGCATGTTATTAAAATATCCATTTTATAATATTCATAACATTTTATAATTAACTCATTTCATTTCTTTTCTTTTTCGATTTCTTCTGAAAGTTAGTGGCTTGGTGTCCATAGATCTAGACACTTTAATTGTTTTTTCTAATCTCTGCTCTACTTGGAGTTTCTTCTTTACCGAGTGTGTGATATGCGCTAAAAAGGAAAGACAATTTCAGTGGTCTTAAAACATTAGCTAATCAGAGCAGGATTGCAGTAAATTGATTTCCCGAAATACACTATTTATGTACATTTTTGTAAGGATTCAAACCGCAGAAATTGTACCCAGACAATAAATCTACAACAAATGGAAACACGCACTCACAGCTTGCGATATTTCTTCATAACACGGCCCCTGTTTAATTTGTAAATCGCTTGACGACTGATTAAAAACTCTTCTCTGAAATATTTACGACCGACGAAGAGTTCTCGCCGTTTGCTTCGCCACTTCAACGAGTAAATTAAAAAAAATCATTCACAGAGATAAATGTGAATGCGTCTATTCAATTGCGGATTTGAATTTTTTGTATGGGAATTTAAATTTGGAATGTTTGTTGACTGGCAGTTTGTAATTATGTAGATTTTCAACTTGGCACCAACATTTTTGCGTTGAGCGCTTATAATATTGTGTATGTACTTACATATTACTTATGGGACTCAATCTACGAATTCATCCGTGCATATCTAATCATATTTAGAAAATTTGATTGAGATCGGTTGAGTAGTTTCGTAGCTTGAAGTGTACGACGAATAAAGTGACACAAATAATGTTTTCATAATTATTAGATGAATTTTATGCTGATCGTGATTATGCAGGTTTGCTGTTCTTTTAAATAATTTACGAAATAATCATTCGAAACCATATTTACAACTACCAACCGTTACACCACAAAAAGAACACTATAATCAAACTAACCCACGATCAAATTCCAAAACCCTCGACCAAAATGAGTGCCGTAAGATAACGAGCAGTTTGCGGGCAAACAGTCCACTTTGCGGGCAAAGCAAATCGGAGGCATTCCCATCAATTTGCCACGGCCCGATATTACGGAGTGACGTGACGGCGCGTCGGATCACGGTAATGACCGGTGACTGGGGCTCCGGGGGGCTATAAATCTGTGGATGTAAGTGGCCGGCTGTAGAGGTGGCTCAGGCTGTTGGGCAGTATCGATTTTTTGATTGAGAATTGATCTCTAACCATCAACGTTGGCTATCGCTGTCCAATCCTGGCAATAGAACTCTCTCGAGTTCAGCTCCAATTTTCTTTTCTGCCTTCAACTCCTGCCCGGTTCTGAAGGATTATGATTCTCTTTTATGACAGCGTGGATAATTGTTAGAAGTCTTTAGATATTCCAAGAACCTGCTAGATCTTCACGGGTGCCTTCATAAGTGTAGTGTTTTTTTCTGTCCAGTCAGTATTGATAATAAATTCACTAGCAATCATCGATCACTTATCGGTTAATAAATTTTTAATCATTTCTGATGAAAAAGGTCATCTATTTTAGTTTCCACATACCTTTAAAAAAGAAGACGATGATATTCACGTTTCAAAATCCTTATTTATACCAGTCTTACAACTAACCACATTATTCCTTCAAGAAATCCGATCCGCCTTTCCCACCTCTACCAAGTTACCACGATTAGTCATCTCGTGTCCAGTACTGCGGTTAGAGGCTGCACATTATACTCGATAACCATTAGTTAAACTGAAAGGTCTGCCAGCATTGCCGCTGATGATGAAGGGGGGCTTACGTTTGTGTGGTCAGCCTTTTGGATGGTTTCGTAACACGGAAAGAGGGCTGGTTATTATGTGAAAGGTATTTGCTTAGATAAGTGGTTGAAAGGCTCTGGTTTGCTTAAGTTCTGGCTTGTTATGTTCATTGTATGTCATAGTATAACGACCTATCTTGACAGTTGCAGTAGCGTTGATGATTCTAGTCATACAGGAGTAGTTTGTGGAGTCAATCTTATTTTATATACTCGTTTATATTTCACCCGCTGCTCGACTCATCTTGGTCTTAGTGTGATATAATGTAGCCTTTAGCCTTCCTCGATAAATACATTATCCAACAAATATACATATTTTTTCAATGAGTAGAAATAGTTTCTGAAATCAACCAAAGCAACTTTTCAGCTTTATAATATTAGTATAGCTTTGTTTCGTTTAAACAATTTTAGTAAAAGTCTATTAACATAGCACAGTGTATTATGTTCCCACTGTTGCGACGCAGGCCTCTTCTCAAATACAGAATTTAATTTCATTACCAATAATCAATGCATGAGTTCTCGAGAGAGGTTAATGCCTTGTCCAAATATTGAAAGCGGTATTTAAGTACTACGAAAGTAACAGCTTGCAAACGACAAAAAGCTGAAACAAATTGATTCAAACAAAATAAAAAAAGAACAAAAACCAGAAAAGAACCGGCGACCGCACTTAGCGCCCTCTAATTCCACATACATTACTTTCAAATTGATACAACCTAGCGCACAGAATTCAATCACCCCTTACGACAAAATTATATACCACTACTCTTTCGTCACAATACACTTTTGTTTTTCAAAAAGTTTTCAACACAATTACATGGAATTATATAACGTTTCAAGTGTCGGGTTTTAAGTAACGGCTTCACTCTACGTTTACCTGATTGAGTGACTCGAAAGTGCCTCAAATTACAGGCTGGCAGCCACCGATGTGTTATTATATGTGCCTCCAACATGTTTAAGTTAACGAGGAACGTTTTAAGCCTCGTATGAATTCTGAAGACTTATTTTTAGGGCTATCGGGTTTCCAATCTTGCGATGGGTAGGTGTTCGTAGTTCTTTGTTTGTAAATTATTTAGGTATGCTGATGTAGCATTATCTGAAAGACCACCAATTTAAATGCTAAGATATTTTAAATAGAAACATGAATAGAAGTAGAATAAAAATAGTCACGTTCATAAATGCTCGAAACTGTTTCAAAATTAACATTTCGTTTTTGGTGCTTCAATATATCTAGCTAGCTGCTTATCTAGAGTAGCTTTAGCTGTGGTATTCAAATATTACAATTTACTTTAAACACTTTCACGTATCTGCCTGCTATTCACACTAATTTATAATCGTAAAGCCTTCAATGGTTTCAATAAATTAGTGTAATAAACATATTAATCGCGTATTAAAAGTAACGTTACAAATATTTAACATTTTAACGATGGTGCTTGGAGACGCAAAAACGTCCATTTAATCCCACAGCAAATATGACTTGGCATCATAATCCTAAGGCATATTATTTTTTACGACTCAACATAGTATGACAAATGGCGTAGTCGTGATCATAATAATAAATGTGGAGAACCTAATTATATTATTACAATGTCAAAATATTTTTACGATGTAACTGACAATGATTCAATGTTTCTTTTCAGTGCCAAGGCTGTTGCTGACATTATGAAGTTGAATATCTTTCATGGCAGAAATAATGTAGAAGAACCAGAGGCAAAGGAGAATTTTGAAGATGATTATGTAGTTAAATCCATGGGTGCATTTGGAAGATGGCAAGCCATAGCAGTTCTAATAGTATCTTTGGGGAGGCTCATTGCTATGTGGAACCTTCTTTCAATATTATTTCTCACACCAACCACAGAATTCACATGTAAAAGATTAAAAGATAAATCAATAATAGCAGTGAAAAATTCGACATGTTACGATGACTGTTTAGAATATGAATTCAATAAAAATGTCTTTGAAAAGACTTTAGTAACAGACTTTAACTTAATTTGTGATAGAGCTTGGATGGCAAGCTTTACGCAAACGGTTCTCATGTTTGGATTGGTTCTCGGTATTACTACTTTTGGATGGATGTCTGACAGGTGAGATTAATCTTGAAGATCATCAAAATTTTGTTTTAATTCAATAGTCATTTCAACTTCGACATAAATCTTATGACAACGAGAATAAAGTATACTGTAGTGTAAAATTACAATGGAAGGATGTTATTACTTTTTTTTTATCCTGGTAAAATCATCAAATGAGTCCTCCCACCCAAGGCAGGGCGGGAGGGACTGTCAGACTTGTACTGACTAAAATGGCACGGTGTCCTTCACTAGCCCTTTACGTACCGGGGTCACGGTAATTCGTTAGTCCCGCTACCCCGGCAGAAGGATGTTATTACTTCATTATCTTTGTTCATTTATTTATTTTCTACTTTCAGATTCGGCCGCGGCAGAGCAATGATCCTATCTGCTTCGATCAACGTAGTAGTCATGATAGGCACAGCATTTGCTTTAAACTACTGGACATTTACAGCTCTAAGATTCTTTGTAGGCTTAGCTAGTGGAGGTATCATGTCCATAACTCCTGTATTTACTTTAGAAATAGTGGGACCACAGTACAGAGAGTACGCTGGTACTCTATCATTGCTTCCCGATTCTGTGGCCTTAGCTACCCTTGCTGGTTGGGCGTATTTAGCCACCACTTGGAGAGTATATCTTTTGGAGATTGGTGGAATATCTCTGGGTATATTAGTGTTGCTATTCTTTATGCCTGAGACACCAAGATGGTTGGTGGCAAATGGTAAAGTTGAGAAAGCTGTTGCGTTGATGACTAAGGCTGCTAAATTGTGAGTATTTTTACCAATTTCTGCATTAACAATTTCAGTTCATCTGTTGTTAACCGGTGCTGGTGTGAAATTAATGTGACGTTCAACTTTTTCAGTAACAACCTTAGCACTACAAGCATAAAGGACAACGTCGATCAAGCGATCCAAGAATTAAAACTAAAGGAGAACGAACCACAAAATTTGAACTATTTGGACTTGTTCAAGACAAAGCGACTGACGATAATAACGATATCATCATGCATCGTGTGGTTTGTGACGGGCGCGTGTTATTTTGGTATCAATCAATACAACACGGAACTCGGCTCGAATGTGTTCATTGTGGTGGCTGTCACTGGAGTTGTACAGGTCAGTACAATTTGTTGTGCCGCAGTTTGAAGTTGTCAAGGCCTCCCTTGACAACTACCTTGACAACATAGAACATCCTCATGTTCTGTGTTTAAAAGTTTGTCATTCATTCGTATTTAAATTTATGACGTTCTTATGCATGCATGCATGAAATTAAAATTGATTCAAAATATTTATAAAAAAAACAACAGTCCAAAATAATTGCACAGTTAATTTCTATCAAGTCCTGAAGTTAGATTTATTTCTTGCTATGGTAACATATTGAAACCAAGTAACTTTTTTCCTTGTTTTTTATATATATCTGAAAAAACTATACATATGTTTTAGAAGTACATTCAAGTATAGTCGAATTATAAAATGCCAATCATTATTTTATGTATGATCAAATGTGAGTTGTATTTATTTAATTCCAGATGCCAATGTCACCATTAACGACAGTCATCGCGAAAGTATTCGGGCGGAGAGCAGCAACAATGGGCTCCTTCATCATCACCGGACTGACGATGACCATTCTACTCTTTCTTCCAAGCGGGACCTGGGTTTCAACCCTACTCGGCTGCATCGGAGTATTATCTGCTTTTGTAAACTTCGGCGCCGTTTATTTGTTTGTAGTAGAACTATACCCGACACCAATAAGAAACATGGGCTTTTCGTTAAGCTCATCTAGTTCAAAAATAGGAGCCATGGTTGCCCCTTTTCTAGCCTCCTTACGACCACTGTGGGTACCATCCCTAATATTTGCAGTACTGCCTTTCATTGCCGCGGTAATTTGTCTTTTGTTACCAGAAACAAAAGGGCGGAAATTGCGTGATACTGTGGATGAATGATGGCGTTAATAGCAGGGGTGGCTATAAATGGGTTCGAAATGATAATGAGGATGTCAGTGAGTTATTAGAATAAACAGCGATGTGAAATGTATTCAAGGATAAGTGAGAAAACTGTGTGGAAATGAAGATGAGAATGATCTTTATGCTATGAAAAAAATGAAAGGCAGATTTAATGGTTGGTAATATGAAAAGATAACCAGCCAAACTGATTAGTTAGTTAGGTCCTGAATAATAAACTACCTAAGATTACTGTTTCTACGCAAGATCCAAAAGGAGACTCGAAAAAAAAATTTTTTTAAATGTTTTGCCTTTTTATTACGTTCCTCCGAATCTTCCTTTAAAACCGTCTCAAAAAATTAACTACCTAATTTAAAGTACCATTTAACATTAAAACTCACTGTAGTTGAGTGAAAAGTGACAGTAAATTATATTACAATATTAAAAAAATAATCATCGGACCAAAAATTACATGACTAATAACATGTTTTCGATAGTGAAATCGTTAAGTATGTTCAAAATACATCTTTCGTGTACAAAATTATATAATTGAGCGGAGCCAAATTGGTCCAAATTACATGTTACACTACCGTGCATATTATATTGGTCATCAATTTAAAAGATATTTTCTGTAAATTTTCTTGTGAATCATCGTTATCTTAAGTATTAAGAATTTTAAAATTATTGGTTTTATGTCTGACATTCTTTGACATGATTTTAAAGGGTAATCGTAATGCAATCTGTCGTCTCAAGAAATTAATTTGATTTTGGTCCTTTGGTACAATTTAATCGTTGATTGCTCTTTTTATTTTTTATTTAAAATGATGGCTCTTGGGTGATTCCACTGGAGCGGTGGTCGTAGGTCTCACCAGGACTGTCGGAGTCTAGTTCAAAACAGACTCCACTGAGGTTCCCTTATACTCCTGGTATTAAAAAAGTTACTTATATAGTTTGGTACAGCTTGATGAATTTTTGACTTCTACAATTGAATAAATCAAATGTACATCATCTGCCTAGCCTTTTCCCAACTATATTGGTGTCGGTTTCCAGTCAAACCAGATTCAGCTGGATATCAGTATGTTACATGGAGCGACTGCCTGTCGGACCTCCACAACCCAGTAACTGGGTAATACGATACCCCATGGTAAGACTGGTTGTCAGACTTTAGAGCTTCTGACTAAGAGTAACGACTGTCAAAGATCTACAAATGACAACCGGGACAAACAGCTTTATGTGCTTTCCGAGGCACGGAGGAAACTCGCTATGACAGATGGTCACCCATCCACAGACCAACCTCGGCAACCCGGAATATCGGCCTGTGCGGCTGTATTTATTTAGCCACGAGCTCCTTTAATAAATCAAATGTACAAAAGGAATAATAAAATTAGAATTAATTGTTAACTAGGTACTTCTCTCCTAAACGATATCAATTCCTTGCTTGTTATTTATTTCCTGGTAAACTGCCATCGATCGAATAATTGTATTGCTTTGATATTATTATCTGTTATAACTACCTATTTCGTTCGAATAAATCGATAACTAAGCGGTGACGTGTAGCTATTAATCCATTGTGAACTATAACTATTACTGATGTTGTAGTTGTGAATATGTTTAATGTAAGACTTGGTTATGATTTTAAAATATAATATTTTTTTAGGAGCCGCTATTTCAGTGACTGGGCCTGACCATCACAAAGGTCAAATTGGCATTAGGCAGTCGTTCCATAAAAAATACTGATATTCAGCTGCATATGGTTCGACTGCAAGCCGAGTCCAACGTAGATGAAAAAAGGTTAGGCAGATGACGATAATCTGTAAATATTATCCACCCAGACTGCCTATCTAACCCCCACAACTTAGTTACTGGGTGACCCCCTGGTGAGACTATCGAATAAGTTAATTTGTGAACTAAACTTATTATATGCAGAACCAAACCAAATGCAGCTGAATATCAGTATTTCAGAATGCTATCATCAAAAGTTGACACTTCATAAACATCATAACATCACGCTTGTAGTCCTTAAAAGGTTGGGCAGAGGTGAATCTTCAAGAGTCCATAAATCAGAAGCAGATAAGGAGTAGTTCAAGCTACTGATAAGACTTTATTAAGTGATTTGTATTAACGTTTCCAAATATCTGTGGTCATCGATATCCGACCCGAGAAGGGATGAGCCACAGATCATGGGGTCAGTTTGGGTCACTCATAAGAGTGTTATCTATTTTACTATCCATCTTCTATGGGTTTTAAGGCGCCTACTATTATTTTTACTGGTAGGATACTACGGTCCTCAGAGTCGCTAAGATTTTGAGAAGTCTTTGTGACTTTGTGATAACAAGCATGTTCCTGCAGCTTCCCTTGCCGTTCTCTCAGCCTGTATTAGTCTCCAAAATTTATCAGAATCGGTTCAATCTTTAGCTACTACAATCATCAAATAAGTCCTTCCCGCCCTAGGTGGAGCGACCCAGACACGTACTGATTAAAATCCACCGTATTCCTTCAATTGTCCTTTACGTTTCAGTGTTACAGTAACCTGCTTATACAGTCCTGCGAAATATGGATACCCTAAAAGACTACATATAATAGGATTTTTTTGCACTGAGGAACTACTGAAATTAAACAGAATGTTTCAACATGAGATTTGATTCAGTTGATGTCTGCAGTTTGTATGAGAATTTAAGAAATATGAAACCGATCTTCAACTTTCACGACGTTCTAAAAATAAAAATTCAATACGGCACTCTTAACAGGAACCTCGAAAATAAACGACGTGCAAAAACATCCTCTTCAAGGTTTAAAAATCACACTTGTCTTGTTACGTCTCGTACTAAAAGGACCCGCAATCATTTCATTGACCATCGGTCCTTTGATCTTGGGGTCAGCTCTCGAGAGGGGGCGGCGCCTTTGACCAGATATTATGCTAAATTGAATCGGATTGTATTTTGTTCAAGACTTTAATGTGTCACTTTATATGCTGTGTGATGTCGCCGGTATAAATATGGCGAGATCCGTTTGTTATTTTTAACCGACTTCAAAAAGAAGAGGTTCTCAATTTGGTTGGTCCAATTTTTTTAAATACCACGACTGGATGTGGTACTTTAAAAGAGCAATTTGAAGGATACGGAAAATCTTTTGGCCAGAAATGGGGCAATAACGGCAAATTAGAAAAAAAATACATCGTATCCCATAAAAAAATCATTCATTTTGGCTCAGTTTCTTTTTTGTGAGCTTGTTTGTTAATGTTTAAGACATCCTGAAGTACAGCAGTGATGACTATAGAAATGTCTTATGCTGGCATTTTACTTCAATCATTAAATTATTGATCTCCACATACACCACGTCTGTAGTCCCAAAGAGGTGTAAGCAGAAATTAATAGACATTTCGGATGTTCTTTTTGCCCATTCTAATAAGAGGCAAGTTACCAACACAAATATACAATCTGAGCTGCTACTAAAATAACCCTGAAGAACTTCTACTCATATTATAATCAACAAATGATTGGAGCGAGATTATTGTTTTGTTGATTGCCTGTTACTAATTAATTACCATATTTCTAATTCTTTAAGATCTCAAAATCAGTGTTCAAAAAATCTCAAATGATTAAAAAAAATAAAAAAGGTTAGTATCTAAGCACAGCTTTTAGCTCGATGTTATGAAGAACAAGTAAACCCAGTGATTTCAAAAAATTACTCAAGAAAAATGAAAAATAAGACACTCTAACTCCATAACTCTGATCTTGAAACTTCAACACGAAATCACCGTCAAACTCCAAACTAAATTGTTCACGAAGTGACGATCTCAGACCACGCCTAAGGCAAGTTGGGATAAAAATATCTCATCTGAATAGGATGAGAAACGTGGTGCAGTTGCAGCCAGACCTGTAGTTAGTCTGAGATAAGACCTGCTATTTGGTTTATTTGACGGTATCTTACTTTCCAAGAGATTTGAAGTAATAGCGATTATATTGTGAGGGGATTTCTTTGGATTAAGTCCATTGACGGCTTAAGACGGATTATCTTTTTTTTAGAATAATATTGTAAAAAAAAGAGTATTTTTTAATAACTATTTATTATATTTTCAATATAAAAACCACAGTTAGGTTACACACACAATAGAGTTTACATGGTATTTTATATTATAACTTAAAATATTTGTAATATTTAGTCATCAAACTATATCACTTACAAAAAGGCAGGCGTAAAACTTTGGACCATAATTGCATGGCTTTATCCATAACTGTGGATTTCATCTTCAAAGACGACTGATAAATCATTGTTACATATACTACGGTTATCATCACCAACCTTCTCTAAACAAATGTAACTAATCATATCAATTACTTATTGTTTTCCTCATTTTCTTCCTCGGCCTTTGTAAAACAAACAGGCGAGTCCGAAGCGATAGCGAACCGATACGAGAGGTCAGTCCGATAGTTTGCTCACGCTATCGGATTGCTTTCGCTTTTCTATGTGACTGGATTCAAACAATTCCATACATTTCAAATAAAAACGCCTCGCTTCGCATTCATCACGACTGTCTGTTTGACGAAGGCTTTACTATTAAAATTAGTTTACTGACATTAGCCCAGGTACTAAATAGTACATTTGTGGTACATTTTTATCACACACCTGTTAATATTTGATTCGTTGATTTACACCCGCCATTTTGACTCTCACATCTTTATTCCACAATACCAAAGTACAAACAAACTCTTCAATGAACAGCTACTAATCCTTTGCCCTCGCAGGATACACCACATCTATTATAATGATTGATGGCAGAGACCGCCGGTAGGGGGCGGTCGATCACTTTATCCACCATCTTTATAGCATCAGCGGTATCTGTACCCATTGTTTTATCCGTGATTTATGCTACGGAGCGTCTGCTATCATATTGTGAATGTTTTTGATTTGCACTCCGTATGGTGTGGACCACCCTATGGTTTTTCTGTGGGCGGTGGATGCTAGTATTTGTTTTTCTTGGTGGATTGGCAGCATATTTACTTCTGTTATTTTATGTACCTGTAGTGTCTGAAAGCACTGTTTGTCTCTCCAAGATGAATTGACAGACTTGCTATTATGAGTGCTTGCTATCAAGTCGATTTGTTGAGAACGATAACTTGCTGCAATTTTCACGAAATACTTGATACCAGTCTCTTCCTTGAATAATAAAAAGGCGTTAAAGTATAACGTTTTTGTGGTACTGTGGCGGGTCTAAAAAGGCAACCACTTTAACAACATTACAATATGCATTGCGATTAAATTCGTAAAATTGATTATTCCATTATGTTGCTCAATGAATAGAGTAGCAACATTGCTATGGTGGCGTTTCTAGATCCCCTGAACACAGTCCGATATGGGGTTGACTTGTTATATAGTTTTTATGAACCATTTTTTTAACAGTTATTATTAAAAACAAGACCTCGACCACCAAAAAGTTGAAGAATTAAATTAATCATGAAAACATAAACAAACAGGTCCATAAGTTCTTTACTCCAAAAACCACAGGCACGTAAATCATTTGCTATGACGAACGTGAACATAATAAACCAAAGAATGTTATCTTCATCAATCTCATTCATAATTTTCATACACGATCGAGGATTATCAGCACGTAGTTCCCACAATGAGGTCCCTGGAGCCGCCGCCAGCTCTAAGATTGGTATCTCTTCCGTTCGTGTGTGGTCTTCATTGAGTATGGTGTAGGGATCAAGGTTGCGCTTCCAGAAAATTCTGAAAATTATTATAAGTTCTCCTAAACATGTTTGTTTATTTGAGAAAAGTGTAGAACGTTTGTAAAGGCATGTGTTAGTTACTTTAAAATGTTTTGTATTTCTTAGACTTTTCTATTATATTTGTCACTATTATATTGTTTTCTTTATTCTAGATCATGTTTTTTTAAATTTTACTCTCTCGATAAATTTAACACAAGTCCTTTTTTTTTGCTGGATTAGGATCTCCTTTTATTAGAGGAACTGTTACTATATTCTTTGCAGCCAGGTTGGGTTTAGACCTCTAGTATTTAGTTTCATAACTTTTTGGCGTCTACGCCTCTTCTAACTACAAGATATTATTTCAACTAGACAAGTTTAATTTTAGTTTTTAAATGTAGTATGTAAATTACATTTAAAAAATATATATCAATATATAATACTGCCGAAAGATAAAAAAAACTAGACAAGTTGCTAGAAATACATTCCTTGTCTTCCTTTTATATGTAAAGCAACAACATCTGATTCAAAATATTTTGTCGAGTGTTCTTCTTTCATACTTCTGACATCAAGACTCTCCCCTATGTTAAGACCGTCATTTCTAAAATACTTTGGTCTTTATTACTCTTATGGTCACACATTATAAATTATTACGTCAATCCGTCTAACGTCACAGGAATTAACACCGTGATCTTCACGTGCTCCTCATAAATCTTCGAATAATGTTTGCAGCCATACGTGTCGTAAAGTACGCAAGTCGTTAGTGAGACTTTAATTGTTATGTTCTCAGTTATGATCAAGATTTGTGTGTGGTCCTTGACAGACGAAAGAGTTTGTCGTTATTACATGATGTCTGATGTCCTAGCCCAAATTTAGCCTACAAGCGAAGATGAGGCCTTTTTTATCGCGGCAAAATCATCAAATAAGTCTTCCTACCTAGGGCGGGATGGGAGGGACTGTCAGATTTGTACTGAGTAAAGTCTTTACGTTCTAGGGTTACGGATACCTGATGAGAGTCCCGCGACCCCAGACAGTCCCGCGACCATGGACAGTCCCACGATCCCAGACAGTTTCGCGACCTCAGACAGTACCGCGACCCCAGACAGTCCCGCGTCCACAGACAGTCCCGCGATCCCAAAGACGAGGCCTAAGCGATGGAGCGACCTCACCCAGAAGGAACTGGGACTTCGAAACATACGATTAGTAAAAATTATTTGACGCTGGACTCCGACAGGATGACAGTCGCTAGCCAGTGACCTTGGTGAGGGTTACCATCGCCGCCAGTCAGTTCCCATCCACCCAAAAAATTGGTTGAAATAATTAAGAAATTGATTGGTCCTATGTTACTTTTGTTGCTAGTTGGCTCATGGGCTAGAGAAGTAAAACTATCATGACCAGCTTTGTAGCCCATTCCTGATGTTGGTCTCGGACACAGGTCTTTTCTCTATGAGAAAGAGAGAGCGGCCATCGTTTCTAACGTAAGGTAACAAAAGATAAGAAGACTTAACGATGTTTTTATTTCTGTGGTTGAGAGCAGTATAGTGACCTTTAGGAGAAGGTCTGTATTCAGCAATCGACGTGTTCCTGCCGATGATGATGATGAGTAACCTTTATCTGGACCCTTTTGGAATAATAAAATCGTTTACTAGAACGTAAAAAAATATTTATGATGTGAGATTTTGGAAATCTTTCTTGCTGTTTTCAAAAACAACCTTCAAGACCACGATTTCCTTGTCTGAACTTTATCCTCCTCAATATAATTGAGTTCTAAAAATGCAGCGACCACCTAACCCTGTTGCAAACGAAAATAAATTGCAATCACGGACCGACATCGCTGTAGGTGACGCAAAAAACATGTACTTAGCATTCATGGTGTCAACCCACAGCCGGTGGTCGGCCATTTGTATTCAGGGCCAGCATCGAATCGTAGGACCGCAATTATAAATTATATGGGTAGTTTTAAAACTATGCTTGTTAATTAGCTAATGTTATTTTGATTGTTATTTTAGGCAGGTAGTTGCGCTATTTGGGACATCGGAAACAACTGCTATATATCATTGATTGAAGTCATGGTATCCTGTTAGTGGATGTAATAAATCAATAAATTGAATTTATATATGAATTTGCAGTTAGGTCACGAAATTGCAGTTTTGGCTGTGACGTCGTTACTGTCTATTCTTATTGTCACGTGTTAGATGTAAATTATTATAACCTGCATTATCTTTAACGGTTCGTTGATATCGTCAGCTTCAATTTTATCAATATAGGAGTTTTTTTCATAGTTTCTTACCCGTTCTTTTTCAAAAGAATCTAAGCTTTGAAATGCGTCAAAAGCCTAGCTTTGACTGATCCATTCATTTTGCCGATATTGTAAATACGGACCTGTAAGCGTTTTATTTCTTACAGATGAGATTTTGGCTAATTTTCACCCGGTAGGAAATGTACGGTTACTATAAGATAATTTCCAACTCTCCAGCGGGTGAAGTCGCTGCCAAAATCTCGTTTATAAATGATTTGTGTTTCATACAGTGTTCAGGATAAGAAATAAAACTGATTAGATTTCGTTCAGAATCGTTTGTTGTTCCGATCGAGATCCCCAAAATGAAATAGGTCTCACATCAAATAGTTATAATGAAGGCAACCTTCTTTTAGAATTTTCCTGTGCCATCAAGGATGCAAGCAATCAATATTCATAGTATGACAGTAAACATCGTACCAAATCTCTATCGACAACCAACTGGTCACGGAGGTCTGTCAGTAAAAATTCACAAAACGTAGGCCCAGACGAGTTGCCCACTCGATTATTGGGCCCCCAAGACCCCGCCCGAATAGGAACTGGCTGATTATCCGACCCGTTCAGAAACGTTGTGTAATAGGCCCGTTTGGAGATAGGGCTCAAGTCTTGTAACAGTTGGTAATAATGATTGTTATCTTGCAGTTTTAATAGGATAGGATTCGATGAGTTTCCGAACAATGCTCGAATTTGAAGTTAGTTGAGGAAGGTGTGTGATATAATTTTCGGCGATTCGATTTTGTTTCTACGAAGTTCAAGTTCTGTTTTGAAATGCAAAGATTTCATTGATTTAGTCCTTTGTATTATTTTCAACTTTCAATGCCTTTTTCCCGTTACCAGCGGAAGAGATTTTTTGCACAGTGCGTATATTCTTCTTAATAAATCTTTATTTATCGGTCAGTCCTATTTGTTCTATGGAACATGACGTAATAGAACAAATTGAGAAAATATTGTCCCTGTTATCTATCTCTTGCCTAAAAACATTATAATAGAGAAAGTTCTAAATTCGGTTGGTATTCTTGCATGACAATTCTATTTTAAAATAATAAACATCAAAGTTTCACCCGTTATTTTCGTCCATTACTTAAATTGTTACTTAAAGTTAATAAATTACACCAACACTTTAATTTCCTCACACCAAACCTAGATGTCGCATCAATTTGCGTTAAAACCATCTCCTTCAATATATTTTACTGCCTTAACGAACGAGCGACGCCGGCGATAAAGATATGTATGTTACGTCCACAATCTTCTGTACTTGAGCACTTTATTACTTCTGAGATCTCTCTGATTTTATTACTTTTAAATGTGCAGTTTGAAGCGAAATTTTACGTCTTTGAATTATGGTGCGGATTAATTCGTAAGATATGCTCGTGTTTTTGATTTTATGAGTGCAGTTTGTGATGTGTGATGGTGGTCTGGGTTTTATGTGCTTGATCTCAGTACTTTTGATAAGAATTGTGAGTGCTCAGAGTTTTTCGAAATTTTCTTTTATTTGAGATAGGTTTTCGTTTTACCACCACCTCGCCTGATAGTAAGCAATGATCTGGCAAACGGCGGATCACGGATAACTAACCTATTCACTCTTGACATCCCGAGGTTGTAGCTATCAGGAAACATAGACTCTGGCAGGGAGTTCTTTGGTGTGAATTGCTTTTTTTTCTGGGACAAATGCACTAAACTATTCCCAAACCACTGCAACGCCTGAAAGCCAGAATCAACAGTGCCAACCACAAGAAACGCGCCGAGACATTGAAATTTCTTGTATGACCAGATGTATGTACAGACGCCAGCACATCAAGCTACCACAATCTGTCAACTTTAATAGATTTTCAACCTTATCACAATAGTGAAAGGTAAATTTTCGATTGATAACATTTGACAGATTCGGGTAGGTTAACCTGCTGGCGTCTGTACGTGGAGATGAAACGAGTATGTAAGGAACATAGCAGGCGTGGTTCTGTACTTTCTGCCTGCCCTTATTAGAAAGAGTATGTATAGTATGTATAATGGGAAATATTTTTTTCTAGTGTGTACGTAGCCTAATACTTTGCTGTGAAAAATCGCGATTTAATTTTTAAATGACTCACGTAAAGCGAGAATTTTGCAGCTGTCATGTATGTCTTCAAAAACAAATGAGTCTTGTCATTTTAAATACAAGATTCTAGACCGCAACAATTTACTATTGCGATTATACTCGTACTACGTACAATATTTAACTAGCTAAAATTCTTAGACTTCCTCAAAACTAACACCAAGGACAGACGGACACTCATCGTGTCAAACACATAAGTAAACATCCGTAAATTAAAGTTTTAAATGACAATAAAATAAATTAACGTGTTGTGTCAGTGACGTGTTTATGTGTGCGATAAAACTCGCCTGCGCCTGCGCAGCTCGCGGGGTTTATTGTTAGCGATCGTTTTGGGTACACACGGAGTGATTGTTTCAGCTGTTCGCTAATGATCTTCCTGGTTTCAGCTTGAGGAGGATAAAATTGGTTATGTTTAATCAAAGAATTTATAGCAAGTTTTCTCACTGGTAAAATTTACTCTATCTCTATCGCGTCTGGAAAAATGGATTTTGAGTCTTCATAAAGTTGCTTAATCTGCACGGTTTTTTCAACCTTTTTTCCTTGAGGACTCTTAATTAAAGTAGCATTTTTAATTATCTTCGGGACCTCTTTTTCCTTAGTTACCACTTTTTTTCTATTTGAATCTCCTTTTTCTAGTGTTCCTTATATTTTTAATCCTATCTCAAAGAATTTCAGAGGCGAGCTTCTTTCTTCCGTGTGAGGGACACGTGGGCAGGCTGAAGAAAAATCAAGGAAAAATGCGGATATAACTTATACAAAAAAAAAAGCTATTCAATTTACTAAGCAACTGCTTCCACAAGCCCGCTTTAAACATTCAAGAAACTCAATAATCAGCCAGTGCGCCACACCCGATGTAATTCGACGCCGAATCAACACGAGTAGTCCATAAAACTGCAGTTAAAATCAACGGATTTAACATCGGACATAAACCGAGACATCGCTCGTTTATTGTAACAGCCGCGCTGTATTTATTCCTTAGTTTCCAGTTACAGGTTGTGGTTGTCGCTGCTGTAAAATTGTGGGGGGTTAAGTCTGGTTGACGTCCTGGCCAGTTGATGAAGTAGCTGCTTTTTCAATGTCTTTCGTTTCATTTCTTTTTCGGAAATTAAAAAGGATTGTATTTTTGGCTACCGTTTCAGCTTTAGCCAGATTCAAGAACCAAACAAAAGACGTGCAAAACAAGCGAAAAAGAGTGCCGTTTTCCATAAACACATAATCAAATTAAAATAAAATCATTAATTTCAACCAGGCCAAGACTTATTATAAAAGTAGTACAAAAATAATTATGGTGCTACAGTTCCAGTCACAAGATACAATAACTGGGAAAGTACTGTGGGTGCCCATTCCAAAGCGTAGATCTCAGAATGGAGAAGATTGAACACGATTGTCATACATTTTTTTCAGTGGCATAAGTCCAAGGAACTCTCTTAAGACCTATCGCCATTGAGTCGTCTAGTCGGTTGTAAGACGATGTAACACATTGTGATCTTGTGATCTTATTTATCAATACATTCAAATAGTTTTTCATAATAAACAACAAGGTGTTCGTATTTTATTTTAACTTATTTATCAATACATTCAAATATTTTTTCATAATAAACAACAAGGTGATCGTATTTTATTTTAACACTAGATTTTTGCTACTTTTCCAACCAAAACAAGTTTTTAGAATGACCGTACCTAGTTTTATATTTAATTTTATTTATTTATAATAAGCCCACCATATATGTGAAGTGTAAGACGGATTTATGAGTTTGACAGATTCAGAATCACAAACACGCGTGGTCTCAACCTTATAATTTATGAATTTACTGCTGTGCTTAATCATTGACAAATTATACTGCCTAGCTGTTGAATGATTGCCGCTAGTTATGTACTGTGTGTATTGCCAATATATTTGCGTTATATGAATAAATACAGGTAGTGTTGCCAGCCTAGACAACCATTCATCAAGTTGACAATACAAAGCGTTAAACTTTCACAATTGTTTCGCAATTTACATTCCCACTATTTAACTAGCAACATTAATATCTAAACATATTCTTAAACATGTTAATTTGACATTCAAACATAGTGCGATTCCCGACTATTCCTATGGGAAAACTTGGTAATATAAAGAGCACTCCACACTGTCGCGTCGTCGCCGCAACCGGCCGTATAATTTTCACATTCAATCAAACGTGAAGTCCACTTCTCGCTACGAGGTCTATTCATAGTGCTGCCTGTCTGTTGCAATTTCTGTCGCTTGAAAAGTCTGGCGGTTGCTTTATTTTTATTTTTCATGGAGTTTGTGTGTTTTATGAGTCTTTGTATTTGGGAGATGAATAGTTGCTTAAAGTGCCTCAGGTAATGTTTGTACAGAGTACCTCGGCAATAAAGGAGGTGTTAGGAGCGCGTGAATTTAAGTGGTCCTTAGCGACACGCGGCTATTAAAAACTGTAATAGATAACTGCTGGATAAAAGGAATATGAATGACGGTTGTTTTATTAAAATGATACTATATTTTTAGGAAGTAGAGCATAAAATGGAGGAGATTTATACTTAAATATGTCTGCCGATGATGATGATTCTTGTGAATCCCTTGTCTGTTTCAAACACTTCAGGTTGTCAGCTGTCTATCAATTGTTTTTTTTTTCAAACTTCTCAAAACTTGCTGTCGTCACAAGTAAACGATAAAAATAAGCATAAAACTGAATTTCAGCTTTAAACTTCACTGACCCGCATCTGTCATCGGATTTAAACCCTGGGTCAACCTGTTGACAGAGCTGTAACATTTTGAGATATTAACAACTTATCAGACCTCCGATCGGTGATAAAAATTTGGTAAAATATTTTATTTTAACCTCCGTTAAAGTTTTTTGTGTCTGATTGATTTACCACAGCGTGATAAGTTTTATTGTATGTCTCATATTTGATTCTTAAAGACTAACGGTCGTAATTTTGTTTTTAATCGGTTTGGTTTTAAAAATAGCAATGAGAATGAAGTTCAATTATCTTTTCAAAAGCATGACTTTTACCTGAACAGACACAAAACAGGCAATAAACAGTTTATATACTCATTATTTATGATGATGAATTTTAATGGAATCTGTGTTTGCGAATAGTAAGAAAGTTTCCCAATAAATTTGATCACGAAAAAATACCTTGAGAAATCACAGCCCACACTATGAATACGGTGTTAAACAGCAGATTAACTTGCGCGAGCGCACGGCGCGTACTTCACATTTATTTCTTTATTTATCCGCGGCCAATAAGGCCTACATTCAAATAGTTCATTAGGCATAGCTGTGACATATCCAGCCCTTTATATGCGAAGCCCGTTTCTTTGGTTTATTTGACTGGCTGTTGATGAAAACGGACGGGACATACGGATGGACAGTTTGACGAGTACGCTGAATGCAAATGGGTGAACTTAAAATTTTACGGAGTGGAAAAATACTAAATGTCTTGTAAACATGTTGTAGAAAATGCGTTACGCTATCTATCATTGAGATTTATGTAGAAAGTATTTAAGTGATTGCTATTTTGTGTTAATGTTTCGTCTTATTTTTTCTTCTAAAGCAAATGTTAAGTTCTAAACTCAACTGGCAAAAAAAAACCATAAGAATGTGACATGTTTTTTAAATTAATATATTTTGCAGAGAAATAAAACAAAAAAAAAATTAGATTACGAACTGATTTGTCTTTATGCCATTGAAACTTAGTTTTAAACCTGGATAAGACGTCGAAGGGTGGTAATTAATTAAGTATTGCGAGCCTAATTTAAAACTGTGGCAGTTGTTGGCTTTTAGCAGACAAAATTAAAGAGTAAATTCTATCAAACATCAGTAATGCGAAAGTGAACTTGTTTATTTGTTTGTAACGTTTAAACCGCTAGACCGATTTTGATTAATTTGATACCGAGATAGATATCTTATATTAATAGGTTATAGAGGAGCTGGGTGAGAGTGAATATGCGATCAATCGCACTAAACGTTTCCAAACGTTTTTTATAATGCGGACAGCGAAGGAGTGGAACTCTCTGCCTGCGACTGTGTTTCCGAACGCATACAACCCTAATCTCTTCAAAGCTAGAGTGAACAGGCTTCTTCTGGGTAAGCTCGCTCCATCGTCGACCTTGTCTTAGTCACTTCTGACCTAGACTAAGCTCGCGCCTTAAGGAGTGTCAGCATAGTGACGGGGCCTGTAGAGGGCCAAAGCCTGCCGGGGTCGCGGGACTTACCCATTACCGTAACCCCGGTACGTAAAGGGCTAGTGAAGGGTACCGTGGATTTTAGTCAGTGCAAGTCTGACAGTCCCTCCCGCCCTGCCCTGGGTGGGAGGACTCATTTGATGATTTTACCACGCAAAAAAAAAAAAAAAAGCTCAAGAGCAATCCCATTAAACATAAAAAAAGCATTTTGGTTTTTGACAGATTTTAGACAGTACAGTAGTACATTTGTTCCATTTTTTCATGTAGTTTTACTTGAGGGCTAAAAAATGCAGAAATATCGTGAGGATCACAAAAAATAAACGCGAAAAGGCCCTTGTCATGGGAAGGGACAGAAATCCTAGCAAAACCTTTCGCCTATCCCTTCAGCCCGTATGTCTCACTAGTTAAGCTGCAAATCACTGCGTGAGGTGGTTATATACGACCGCTAGCAATGGGAACGGAAAATGATAGCACGTTGGCACAAGATGGTGGTTCCTTCGAGATTGGTACATGTGTTGTAATCGTGTAGTACACGGTCCGATCGCTGTGCTGTGAATATTGACAGCTGTTTAGTTCTGCTCTTGAAGAAGGGATTTATTGGATGGATGGGTCAGCTGATCGAGGATGTAAGTAGGTTGAGGTGAAGAGATAGTTTCGTCTGTGATTTATCGAGTTTGGTGGGGCAATCGGGAAAAAATATTGAGAGCTTGACTGTCAAAGTTTATGCTGCGTGGGTGATTTGGGGGACTGTATTATGCAAACGACGGCACGGTTAGCGCAGTGGCTAAGCGATTGGAGTGCTGCGCTGCGTGTCGCGAGTTCGATTCCCGCACGGAACAAATATTTATATGACCTACTAGTAGTTGTTCCGGGTCTGGGTGTTTGTGTATGTGAGTTTCTATGTTTGTAAACGCACCCACGATACAGGAGAAATACCCAGTGTTAACGTTTTTAAAAAAAGTGTTGATTTTATCAGGCTTTTTTGAATAAATGACTGATTTTGATTTAATGTGCTTGACCACTTCGTATTCTTCTTTGAGTTTGGCGTTGAAAAATTATGTCGTTATTCTTATGATGAAGATGTCAATATTTGGTCGTACCTATTCCAAATTAAGCAATCTTAGATCATGTTTTTTTTCTCTTGACGGTAATTTAGATAGAGTACCCATATTAAAAGTTATGAAAGCGTTACTGGAAACAAAATATTTTGAAAAAAAAACGTACAAATAATTCAGTGATTATCTGTATTTTAAGATGACTCATGATTTATTTTCACACGTTCTTCAAAAATTTTGTCGCACGTTAAATAAAATCAACTGCGTATTAAGGTAAAATAAAACAAAGGCGCATCAATCGTTCAATCTTTAGTGATGAGACATTACAGTCATCGATAAGAATCACAATAACTTTAAACAATATTTATTATACTATAAGCACTCTTAAAATTCTGGTCGTGAGCAGACGTACGGAGTGTTTTGCAGTTTGTATGTACTTTATTGTCGTAGTGAGAATATGTGTTGTATTACAAATTGATTTGTGCATTTATATTATTATCTGTATGACTGTTGGTTTGGCAGTTTTTGTTTCCGGTGTATATTTGTATGGGTCGTGTATTCCAGCTGTGTGTCAGGCTGTGCAAATAGTATAAAGACACAAATCTACAATACGGTACCTATTTGACTTTTGTTTTTTTTTAGGGTGGCAAAATCATCAAATGAGTCCTCCCGCCCTGGGCGGGGCGGAAGGGACTGTCAGACTCTTACTGACTAAAATCCACCCGTGTTTCTTCGGATGCCCTTTACGTTCCGGGGCCGCGGTATCCTGGATTAAGAAAAAAGCCGCGACTCCAGCAGGCATTTGGCCCCGTAAGGGGCCCCGTCGGTGACGTGTGAAACACGTACGTACGAAAAACTGGTCTTCCCCCCGGACGTATCCGAAGGGGAACTCCAGTCCACGGGCGCACGTGGAGGTTTCCTGTCTTAGAACCCCTAAATATTTGACTTTAAAAAAAATTGAATTAGTGCGTCAGATTGTCAAAAAATATTTAACTCGTATTTTTTCTATTTAAAATTGGCAATACGACACAAGAAGCAATTCAACAGAAGAAGCAATAAATACGAAACCATTATTTTTTTTAAACTCTTGCTAACAGACTTATTAAATTTGCAATTAATTCATACTGTCAACATGCCTATTAGGAATGAACTAATAAAATATGGCTAAGCACGTACAAACAAAACCAACACGAAAACAAAACCAACCTTTAAGATTAGGTTTAATAAAATAAAATTTGAGGAATTTCAACCTTTTTTTTTAATAATTAATGTATAATGAGCCTTAATGTTCCCACCGCTGGGTCACAGGTCTTCTCTCTGTAAAAAGGCTAACCCTTGCTGTCCATCATCATCATCATCCACCACGCGTGCCCAGTGTGGGTTGATATATGTCTGAGAAAGTGTATTGTTTACAGATTTATTTGATCTGAAAATAACAAAAAACAGAATATCAACAAGGACTGCGCTTTGTTCCTATTATGACCCGACGTTCACAGATTCTTTGTGCAGCTGTAGATAAAAGGCAATCTGATGAAAGCAAATACCATAAATTCCTTTCTCTCTAGCAAATATTATTCCCTCTAAAATCATAAAAAAGAAAAACAAAACAAAAAAATAAAAAAATAAACACGAAGTTTAATTAATTTATTTTTTTATTCACATCGGTTGTAGTCATCACAATCCCACACAAAACAAACATATAACCATAATTACACACAACAAATAGCAAAGCTTTATACAAAACCCAATTTACTTGTAAATAATACGCTGGCAATAAGTTCAGTGCCGAGTCTATCACTCAAGCCGTAGTGATGGGCATCGGCGTTAAAAATAATGTCGATAAATCGCGCCGAAGATCAAAGCACGAACAAATCGGTTGGGCGCGCCAGTGGGAGCCACGAATGAGGTTACATGGATGCGGTATGTTGAATTAGTTGATATTTATTCTAGGTGTTGTTAAATTTTATAAGATTTTGTGATTATTAGCATATTATAATATTACTAAAATCGATGATGATTTAGTTAAAATGTTTGTATTCATGGATATTTATATTATAATCTTAATTATTTTGAAGTTTATTCGAAGATGTGATAATTACATCTCCGTGTTTCCGTGCTTTTCCTTTCCCATTAAATATATCTTGATGGACCTGTCTTTTTTCCTTTCGTTATTTAAATAAACGATACATTCAATATTTCACACACACAGATGTTATTAATTTTTAAATTTAATTATTTTTTTCACAAACCGACAAAATCCAATAACAAACCACACTACTAATCAAGTATAATAAAATTGCGAAATTACCAACCAATAAAAAAGACCCGTTACTAGTGACTTCCACAAAATAAAAATCATCACTTCCACAGTTTCCCACGTCCGTGGTTCCGCGTGATTTACTCGGTGCGCGCGGGCGAGGGGGCGCGGGGGCGCGCGGGCGGGGGCGCACTCGACTAATAAAAAACACCCCGACGCCCTCGTGACTGATGCGACAATTAATTTAATCCCATTTCTCTGCGTCTTTCAAGCCGTCAGGGCTGGTCCAGGTTTCAAAAGTTTTGAGATTTCTTTTGGTTCTGGTGGAAAATTTGGGGGTATTTTCTTGCTTATTGTCTTAGAAATTAGGAGACATTTCAGCTTAGCATTTTTATGTAAATAATCCGACTACTAGTTTAAACCAAACTTTAAGCTGCCGGGGTCGCGGGACTAACGAGCTACCGTGACCCCGAAACGTGAAGGGATATTGAAGGTAACCAAATAATGAAGGAATACAAACAAAAAACAGAAAAAATTGGGTGGATTTTAGTAAGTCCAAGTCTGACAGTCTCTCCTGCCCTGCCCTTGATGGGAGGACTCCCAAAAACAACAAATTTCAGATTCAGAAAAGGGTTTATTATTGACTTTCGTAAACTTCATAACATTATCTATCTACAACACGAAGGAGCAAAAGACTGGATACCTGAAAGATACTGAAAGTCCACTCATTTTTATTGACAACTTAAAAAAAAACAGCTTTATCAGATACAATTAAATTGTGCTGCTCGAATGCCTAAGCTACTAGCTTACGCAAATCCAAGCCGAAGCAAAGATCACTCCAAAGTACCTACTCGTATTATGCCGCGCCATATTTCATTCATTTCAATTGACATTCTAAAGCAAAAACCACAATAGTGCATAACTTGTGCAAGTGCGCGCTCGTTTGTTCAGCACTTTTGTCTATCTGTCAGCTGTCAGCCTGTCTATCTGTCTGTCAGTTAAGAGGTCAGACGTCGCGACAGACTGTTTCTTTTTAAACTTCTTAAGTGAAATTGTAAATGCTCTGTATTTGCTTTGCGTACAATGTTATTGTTTTTATGTTTTGCTTGTCAAGGATAGTTAGATTGACAGTTTTTGCAGTTGGCAACTGACGCGCATAATTAATGGAGTTTATTTCTGCTTGACGTCTGAAGGCTGCGTGTCCTGGCAACTTCTTAATTAAGCCGTTTGTACTCAATATTAATATGAACTTTTGTATTGCGTCAATTCCGTTGACAAGGTTGTCATTTGCAGGCAAAGCGACCTTTTAATTATGACAATTATTTGCATTTTATTTTTTCTGTCAATCGATTTCACCTGTTCAGGTACCTTATTAAAAAGTTTATCATTAGTGTTTAATTATCTATCTGTATATATTTAATTTCAAGATCTTCGCAAAGGTGTGTTGCAGTTCAAGCCTTCATATTTCAGAAAACTAAAAATACAGCCAACAAAAGCTCGTAAAATAAGTTCCTTCGTTCCGCGGCAGCCCTGAAAGGCGCTAGAAGCAGACATCAGCGGAGCAGGCGGCTATTAAACAAGACTAATTGAGCGATAAATTCACGAGACGAGAGGCCGATATAAAAACGAACGAGAAACGAGAAAAATCTTAGATGAGAGAATATTGAAAGCGGTCCACGCGAAATTGATTACTGTCAATTAAGGACGCGTCGGTGTCTGCGCCAGATGCTAACTCGATTCTATTAGGAGCTCCTTTGATCGCCGTTTGTTTACCGTGTTGTTCGATATGCTGTGTGTTGTGATAGTTCTATTGGTGATGGAGACTTCGTTGTGATTTTGTGGATGAACGCAGTTTGAGGTGGTAGTTGCTAGTTCCTAATGGTTATGTCTTGGCCCGAGTCATGATGTGATAAGTTTATTCGATGGTCTTTACCTCTTTTACTTTATTAGATCTTGTGATCTTTATGGTCCACGTTCAGGTGATATTTTAATTGTTTGCTGAAGGAGTGATGTTGTCGAACATCAAGAAGGAATGTGAACCACTTTTGTAGCCTTGTAATTTAGGTTTCTTTATTGTCTTGTTCTCCAGGATAGGCCTCCTCATATGTTTTCACGACGATCTATACCGTGATTCTCCAATTAAATATGCTCCTGCCAACTCCATACTATCATTTATAAACAAGCTAATCGTGTCCTATTCACAGTCATTTTTTTCTGCTGGTCCTTGGTGTCTGTTCTAGATTTTGTTAAACAGCTGGCTTTCCTTTCATTGCCTGTCCAATGTAAATCTTGTAGCTTTAAGATTTGATTGAGTCCGAAAAGAACGAATAACTACTACCATGACTGTAGTTACTAAGCTTGAACATGATGGATGTCAATTAAGGCCATCGATATATGTAACAGAGGTTAAACAGATTCCATTATGAGTACTTCTTAGATCTTGTTTATCATCAATTGTTTTACAAAGGTTGTCAGCAACTACGACTCAACCCTATTCTTGGCAAAAAAGAAAAATAAGGGTTAAGAAAGATTGAGGATAAGAGAAAATATGTTTTTCATATGATTTCGATTTTTAAAGTTTTTATTCTTGAAGTAACCGTTAAGTCTTATTGGCTATTTTAATTTACGATGGATGGATTTTTGATACTCTTTCACACAAAACTACTTGATGGAGTTGGATGAAATGTTGATGAATTTTTTTACTGGCTGTAAAATCGCTCGGTACAGTCGAAGTAACTCTTCAAGGATTCCGCATCTGTGAACTGACCTCAAATTCTGAATCGCACACAGACGAAGCCACTAGCTTTTATTAAGATATATATTGTCTTCTCTTGTCGGTTAACACGATAGATGTCGACTGTTCTATTTTAAAATTCCACAAAAAAAGTGAAAGACACAAAAAACAGATATAAATATTATGATAATTTCTAATTTATGTTCTCTAATTAACCCAAACTTTTCAAAGCAAACATCACACGTTCCCACCGAACCGCACAACACGTGAAAAATATGAGCCCATCCCCAAAATTTATAGCACCACTAACGCAGCTTCTAATTCCCCTGACACACATTAAAATATCCGTTGCAACCGCCTTATTACACACGACAGTGACTTATTTCCATGAATAATAACACACTTTCATCCTTACAGAGCGTATTATATGGATCATTATACGCAGAGACGTTCGCGAGGCCGCAACAATGGCTTTTCAACCTCATTTTTGAATGAACATGACTGATTGCCCGCTGCTACGAACAAAAGCCGCTAACATAAACATTCTACACGATAATTTGTCTGCGTTGTCAAATGAATGACGCTGCTGTTTCCACCACCCTCATTCGTTACAGCTTTTGCATCAACTACTTAAATAACCCACCACATATAAGCGTCAATGTATCGTTCACACATCGATGAAGTCGAGTGTTTTTAGTTCATAAATGTCGTAGTGATGGGGCGCATGTGTCCGGGAGTCATGTCGATTAATAAAGTTTACAAGATGAAAGCCGTTGAGCTGTTAGTCGCGATGCGTTCCAGAAATAAAAAGCAGCTTTAAACTCGGCTGGGGATACTTACATCGTGTAGTGTCGCCACGTTTTAATGGCAGGATAATGTTAATGTTTAAATCTGAACATTGTGTTTCACAGTATTTTAAAGTGTCTGTACTGTTTTTTGAAAAAGATTTTGTTTTATTACTGATGTGCATTCGCTTATGTAATCCAAACATATTTTATAAATATATAAAATTACATTTTTGACTGTAACTATAAGAACATGAAAAAATGTTGGACGTAGAGCGTGAACTATTTCGAGATTTACACCCAACTCTATAAAACTTGAATGCCTAATCCTTCCGTAAAAAAAATAAAAAAGCCAATTTAATTAACCAAAAGCCACTCGCCCAAATTTACGACTAGCAATGAAATAGAGAACTCCTTAACTGCCTATCACCAACGAAATATGCCTACAAATGTTATAAAACGCATTGTATAAACGACAGCAATAATTGTCGCCCTACACGGCCGCATGAAATATACTGCGTGCAACTAATAGGTGGGACGGGCGTTAAGGAGCGCATAAATTAGCTGATGTTGTGACGGCCGCGACGGCCGGCCATCTGTTTGTCGATATGTCACGGCACAACACTACGCATTTATATAGAGATGTTTATTTCTCAACGGAGAAATGTGACGTATATTTTTTATGATTTTTTGTATTTTTTACAACATGCTCAGCACCTGTTGTTGTCCGCGAATTTAATGTATTATTGCTGAAATTTTTAACGTAACTCCATATTTTATATTATGTAGGTAATGTGATGTTCGGATGAGCATTTTAATTCGTCATGAGTAATAAATAAGTTTGAATTACGACTTATATTAAATTAGAATTCACAGAAGTGAGTGCTTATGAGAAGTATGATTAATGAATTGTAGCTATATCTAGATTATACTTATTAAAATTGTGACGTGACTGTTCGCATAGAATAGTTTAATAACATATTATTTATGTTCAGTCGTAAATTGTGATATATATTTTTATGGCGTTGACACTCTTTTGACTTATATAAATATTTATATTTAACAAGCTATCGTCTGTAATAAAATACAATAAAGTAGCGACGCCATTTAGAAAATACATTCACCAATTAACTACAAAGAATTACGACAATAGCTTCAACAGTTCACCACATAAAAATCTCAAGAATGTCTATCTGTCCGGCATAATAAAATAAAACTGAAAATATCGCACAAACAGCTCTATTGGCATCCTAATCCCATAAGTAAGTATTATTTCTGATCTCGGGGCCCCATGCGATGATGGTCGGTGACATTAGCTTTCGTTTTTTTTTTCAGCTTCTTAATTGCCATACACATTTTAACGTCGGAGAGGGCGAGGTTAGATGTCATGTTGATGGTTCGGATAACATAATAACTTGAGAGGAAATAATTATGGGAAGGGAAAGTGAAAAATTAAATGGAAATGGTGTGAATAATGTGGTAGCTGATAAGGTTTAAAACGGGATGGCTGTAGAAGGGTTTTTAATTGAAGATGCAGGTAGCGATTTATTGCATTATGTTTCTTAAGGAGGTTTTCGTACTACAGATCCGTGTGCATGTGCATTTATTTAAAGATAAAAGCTTAGATCTAAGAAAAACTACGTTGAAAGATTAGAAAATTTCAAAAAGCATCGGGCAAAAAAATCATGAATTGTGACATTCATTGAAAACCCTACAGGATTGACAGATCCTACTCAGTGACGAAAATGATGGAAATACTCGTAGATTAAGATTGGTATGTCAGTAATAATAACCAGCAACATAAATTATGTAAATACAGTGATCAATTTATTACATGTACTTAATCTGAATGTTTCATATAAATAAATTCACATTGCCACGTCAATGCTCAAAGATTTAAAATGGCGTGTGAGACACCGACCAAAAATAACAGTAATTACCAAAAAAAAAGTTATTTAACGCTTTTCACGAATAAGACACTAATTGAGGATGACACAAATTAAAACTGATTATATTAGCACGTCGAGAGAATTACAGATCGGGTATACACACATCTACTAATTGCCATCATCTGTTAAATACATCAAGAGTATATTTGGATCACTTAAATTCGTCAGATGAATAGTTTAGTGTGTTTCATATCGCATTTGCGCAGTTATAAAATGGTTGTGAATCGATAAGTGGTATTTTACTGCGATCGCATTAGTTGGTTTGCCAAGATTGTCGTCAGTGTGTAAAAGATCTTATGTGGTCCTGAGATCATCAAACTTCGTGGTTTACATACTTTGGGGTGGGGTCCCTCAAGGTACGATATTGTGTGCGTTAAAATTAGGTTATTGTTTTCTTCTTTTCGAGGATGTTAAGTGATTATTTCATAGCCCAGTAGGTTAAAATGATCATTGTGTAAAAAAAATTACGTGGTATATGTTATAGCACTTAAAATAGACTTTTACATCCGACTTGAAATTGAGTGGGAGGTAGTAATTCTGGTTGAATTTGTTATCAAAGCTTTTCTTTTCTTAAAACTAGTTGGTCACATATAATCGCGCACACGTGTGCCACACTGTGTTATTGTCAAGTTATTTAAGAAATAGTGTATTAATACTCTTATTAACAATTTGTTACATATTTTAGAGTTTCGGATTGTTTATTTTGAATGTAAGGAGTCATAAATTATGTTTTTATTGCGTGTTGGCGTCAAATGGATCGTGTAGTGGGGTGATGTCTTGTTTTATGGCCGAAGTGTGGTGGTCGTATTGTTGAGCTGTCAGTGAGTGAATATTTTAGAGTGCTCGAATGTGAGTTTTTGTGAGGAGCTTTTAATGTGTTAATTTGGGAGGCCTTCAGTAAAATTGGCTTTAAAATATATAGGGTATTTTGGATTTACACGATTTACACGAACAAACACAAGTCCTGCCAAAATAATAATTACGTTTCTGTGTATGCATGTATCTTCCATTTAAACGTCAATAAGGAATTCCCCTCCCCCTAGACGGGGGAGGGGCAAGGGACAGATAGTATAACGTAACAAAATGCCCAAATTTTCTGATATGTTACGCACATAGAGGTACACCAAATACACACATCAAAAGTGTCTAGGGATCAAGCATTTTTATGCGGATTTCTTGAGATTGAGATGTGGCTTTGTAATAAATTTATGATTTTATAAATTTATATGGATCCTTTTTGGTGCATTTCATAATTTGAATCAGGAACTGTGAATCAAATTCGAGTAAAAGATGAAAATCAGCTGTCAATATTTTCCCTATAAAAACATACAACGCATTGAAGACATTATTAGTGCTACTGTTTCCCTACTACTGATTAAAACCAACGTTATTATGGAGCGGCGACGTCATTTAAGCAGTGAAGAAATGCTCAGAGCCGTGGGAATGATAGAAGCTGGTTCCCGGCAACGTACTGTGGCTTTAGCTCTGAATACAAGTCAGAGTATTATCAGTCGACTTTGGACACGTTACCGAAGCACTGGTACCGTGGCTGAGCGCCATGGAGGACGGTATCGCTGCACCACACGGAGACAAGACCGATACATTCAAATCTTAACTCGAAGAGCTCCAACAATAACCGCCATGATGTTAGCCGTGAGGCTTCATCACTCTTCAGGGAACTTAATTAGCGACCAAACAGTCAGAAACCGCTTGCATGAAGTGAACCTTCATTCCCGAAGACCGCTACGGGTACCACCTATAGCAATGCACAATCGTAGGATTCGATATCAATGGGCTCTTGAACACAGAAATTGGGCAGAAGAACAATGGCGTTTCGTGTGCTTTTCTGATGAGTCTCGTTTTGGTATGAGACCGGATACAAGACGTATACGACACTGGAGAAGCCCTGGACGCCAACAGCGATTAAAATCCTGCCAGGAAGTCCATCCTTATAGTGGTGGAACCATCATGGTATGGGCGGGTATTTGGATCGGCGGAAGAACTGAGTTGATTTGGATCAGAGGCAACCTCAACGCTCAAATTTATGCTGAGACGATTGTATCAGACGTCATCGTTCCTCTACAAGTGCAAATCGGTCCCTTATTTCAGTTAATGCATGATAATGCACGACCGCACACCGCAAGAGTTGTAAGACAGACTCTCGCCGCAGCTAACATCAATGTCCTGCCCTGGCCTGCTCAGTCGCCAGACTTGAATCCGATTGAGCATGCATGGGATATGCTACAGAGAAGAGCTTTGCCGAATATGGAGGGTATCCAGTCGCAAGAAGACCTTTTTTTGTTGTTGCAACGAACATGGGCGGCCATTCCACAGCGTGATTTGGATGAACTCATTTTGAGTATGCCAAACCGATGTTCTTGTGTTGTTAGTGTTCGCGGTAGAAACACGGATTATTAATTGTTTAAGTTACCCAATAAAATTTTAAAGAAAGCTGTTATTTCAGTCTTTTTTTCGAACTTTTGTGTTAGTGGTTCAAATGTCAAAAATCCCTTTATTAGGAAAATGGCAAATTTCTTTATTAATGCAAAGGTGACTTGGTTTATCGTTACTGTGACAAACGAAAACACTTTATTTGATGAATCCTAAAAAAAAAATTTAATTAATATCAATCAGGAGAAAAGTTATTGCAAAAATATACGTTGATCCCTAGACACTTTTGATGTGTGTATATCACTAGAATGTCACATTTCACTAGAATAACTAAGAAATACAGCATGTATTTCTTAGTCGTTATATACAAGTAAACATACATAAAATTCTCAATCATATTACTCGTTTAATATCTTTAAAATATCAGTAAATCGATATTGTAACTCACAACACTAATACAACGAACACACAGCCCTCCAGAAATAAACGAAAACCGTTTCAAAATTAGCTCACAACAAATCACCAATCCATTAACAATGTGGAAGACAAACAAACGGCTTGTCAGCAATGAGGTAACAATTATCCCGGGCTCGTTCCGGTCCCGGAATCCTGGGGTTCCGGGATATCCCCGGGGACGGTACCGAGCGATGGTCGCCCCACTCGATCGATATTTCGCCGGTTTGTGAAAAATGTGCATTCACTCAATTTGCTTTTCGTATTGTCAGTGATTTTTTAAAATAGTTTTTGTTGATTTTTCAAAAGTATTTGTTTGTGCTGTTTTATTTTATGCTGAAATATTGGAAACGTAGTTTGAAGCTGTCAACCGAACTGAATTCCTGTGCTGGTTTTGAAAGAGCACTTATGTATGACACTAGCTTTTGCCCGCGGCATTGCTTGATGTTCGGTTATTGTCCCTCGGGAAGTATCATACCTGTTAATTATATACTATTTGTAATATGTAATATATATAATGTAATATATATATATAATATGTAATATACCATTGTTTATATATTTATCCATCCACCATCATAAATTTTCGCATTTCATTTATAATAGTAGTAACATTCAACTTCGTCCTAAAAGTTGAATTTTTGTTCTTTTTTTTTAAACGTTTTTATGACTGCAATTTCGTCTTTTGTTTGAAATACAGTAATCAACCTAATCCACGCTCTCTTAAATGTTATAAAAATAAATTCAGCACATCATATCCACTAATTCGCAGACCCACTTACGTCACTGACATATGAGACAGAAATGGTCAACACCAACCCAACACAACAAGCCACGTGGCGAAAACTGGAACTAAATCCAACAAAGCCTACATTTGACTGTTGTCTTGACAAGCAGCGCCACCACAATGTGTCTAGATTTACTGATCAGTGAGTCTCGTCGGTATGACACTGCGCAGTGCCAGCGATGGCGGCCAGTCATCGTTGTCAATTTAAATGAAACTGTAAACGTTGACAGCCGACAGTCGAGGGCTCAACAAAAAATAATTAATGGCCCGACTAATGAATATGAGTACGGTGGGCAGAAAAGTCAGATGAGGTAAAATGTATGGATGAATTGGTTTACTTAGTTTAGTCAATTTTACTTATGAAATGAAACTAAACGCAATGTAAACAAATGATTGCAGAGGCCTAGAACGTGTTTTAAGAGTGGTAATTGGTAGTTTCAATGCTGAAATTGATCTTTAAAATTATTGGAGTTTTAATTCCTTTTTTTCGTATAACAGAACAAATATACGAAGTGTGTTGAAACAGGATATTGAGTTCGAGCTACGAACTGACATTTTTCCAGACCGACGCCAGTCTGAACATAGGCATGCAACGTTTAGCTGTAAAAAATAAATACATAACGCAGAGTTGAAATTCCGTCTATGTCTCTGGGCAGACACACTTTTTCACACTGTTTGACGTCATGTGAAAACTCCGATAGAGAGAGCGAATGTCAAAAGATAAGAATGAAATAGAGTTAAAAGTAGATTTAATCTAACGTTTAAACAACTTCCGTTGACACGACATACAACTACACAAACGTGGGTCATGGCTAGGTCAATTATATAAGTTAAACAATTCTTTGTTAACATTTCCTCAACCTATGCATAAGTCATTTTCCAACTACACAAAAATCTTCACCAATTTTAAAGCAAATTAATTTCACCTCCTTCAAAGTAAAAAAAAATAACAAAATAAAACAGATCTAAATGTTCCTGCGGACGGTACCTCTCCCCTGGGCGGAGTTAAACTTGATTTATTTACCTCATTTCCTCTCCTTGTGGCTGTTAGTCGACCGCGCGAATTAACCGACGATTCATTTGACCTTACTAATGTGAATATGATAATGTCTCTGTTTATTGACAACTGAATTTGTTTGAAAATGTGGGTAGTGTTGAAGCTATGTTTCAGTTTGACGTTTGTTAGTTAATCTTTTGGTTTGAATATAATTTTATAGGTTTTTTCACAGCGGGACTGTCTTAAAAAGACACAGTGGTCTTGGAATGCAAAGGGTAACCGAATGAATAGGGTGGTTTTCTTCTATGTTCATCAAAAAAATTGAAAAAATGGTTCGTAATTTTTTTTAGAATTCAGCTGGGGTTTTCTTGAGCAAGCTTTGAATATTATCCAATGACCGCAGCTGGGCCTCAACTTGTATGCACCGATTTTACTAAATCTCTAAGGTTTCTTTTTATCTTGGTTAAATCATAAAATGAGTCCTTCCATCTAGAGCGGGACGGGAGGGACTGTTAGACTTGTACTGACTAAAATCCACTTTACGTTCCAGGGTCAGGGCTACCTGATTAAACAGTCATGCGACCCCGGCACCTTTTGGCCCTCTAGGGGGGCTCTGTCAGACTGCCGACTGCTCTTTGAGGCGCGCATGGAAAATGACAACCGTCGACCCGGGCATGGTTTATGATCGGACGGTGAGTCACCTATTACTCTCCGTCACGTTACATTTCACACATAAAAAAAGGAAGGCAAGTGCTAAATGTTTTCTGGGCAACTTCTCATCCAGTCATCCCGCGGGTGGAGTTACCCCTGATTTATTCGCGTCGGTTTCCGCTCCTTGCGGCTGTGGTCCGACAGTGAATTAAATGGTTCACGCGTCTTACCGGTACTGATAAAGATTTGGCAAAATAACATTAAAAAAGACAACAACAAAATCAAAACTAGGATGAACAAAATAGATTGGACTGTTGCGTATGGTAAAATTACGGTTACCAAATTCAGTAAAAGAGGTTCATTTAAAAAAATACATAACGCAACGAAATACTAAATTAATTATTACTGAGTTTTATTTAATCAACCTACCATCTATTTACCAAGCAACAACATAATAATTAATATGCATACTAAAATTATAACACAAAAACACTTTTCATGTCCCCATAAAACGACTCACGATAAGGTAAAGAATTACCACATTTACACGCAAAAAAACTACATGAAAACACGACACCATAATGTGTCTATCTATGGCATTTTTTGCACGTTTCCTCCATAAAATGCCCATAAAATGACACATTGGACAAACATTGAGTTTGCGTGCGCAGGAGCAACGCAGCATGAAATTTATTACTTCCTCGGTCAAAGGAAGAAACCACTTAAGTTCTGAAGACACTTGGGTTTTCAAACCAGTTTTTAGTCATGTATTTAATTTGCATTGCATTTTAAAGTTAAGCTTTTAAATACCCTGATAATCCAATCTGAGATTTGAGATAGGTAAATGGCGGAAAGCTCTTTCTGGTGTTTTTTTTCTGGATGCTTATCAATTACACTTTAGACATTTCTAGATTATCACAAAATTAATAGAATATTAATTCATTGATAACACTATTTTTGGAATCATATTACAAAGTTTAAAAGGAGACTACACACAAAGTGTGCTATAGGATGTCCGCCTCTAATTCGAGAATGTACGGGGAAGAATTTGAAGAAATGATTAGCGAAGCCCTTGTCTAGCAGTGGAGTAGTTTAAAGACATTTGAATTTTAATAAATTAAAACAAACTCACATGGATAATTAAGTTCTTTATAAACGAAGTCTTTCGAAGCTAACCATTATTTATATTTGCCGTTCGACATTTACCACCATATTTACCAACCACAATCCCTCGAAATCCCACATAAAATTCAAAGTGTAACTTTGGGCTTGTCAAAACAAAGAGTTAACACCCAAAATCGTCGCATCCTGGACCCGCTAACAAGCTACAAACGGCCTGAACAAACACCCATCTGAAATATCGCATCGGTCCCTCTAACTACCGCACAAATTGCGCCTTTGTGCGCAAAACTAACACCGCGGGACCAACATACAACACCCCTAGCCATGGAAATACCACCCTTATTACCGCCACTGACGGTCTCACCAGACTGCATTTTTAAGGTGAGTTGTCTTCAAATCTTGGTAATCCAGAGGATGTGAAGATTCATCACGCATCACTCATGTTTGTCTTGTATCAAGCTTTCAAAGCGGTTGGTCGTAAATTTGGCGTAATCTTTTAATGTTTTCAACGTGAATGTAGAATGGCAATGCAGGATGCTACAAAGATAGCGTTTAGTGTGATAGGGTCCTTAACTTCTTTATTACTTCCCTCGGTATAAAAGAAAAGCCCTCCCTCAACAAAAACATAATTGGAACAAGGATAGTACCTTGTGGCACTCTTCAAAAGAAATTCATGTTTTTCAGCAGCACATGAAAACAAATACTAAATTGAGTCATGTATCCTTATCCGGCACTATCAATGAACAAAAAGAAGCATTAATTTCTGTCAGGCACTTGTGCAATAATTTAGTTAAGCGCAAGCCCATCGGAATACAATATTTATTACTTCCTTTCAATCGTTGTGAAGTTTTTTTCTTCCATCTGAAACACTTATCTTCCAGGATACACATTGGGCAGCTGGCGAAAATTGCAAGTCAAAAAAACTGGTCTAAATAAATCTTTACGTTGACAAACAGTCCTTGATACCGTCCATTTGGGCACCCAATGGGCAGGTGACGAGAGCTCTTGGCCAAAAACAGTTGTTAGTTTATGACAAAAAAATCTTGCAATTTGTCAGTAACTTGATGCTTGACATAACGCCGGCGCCAAGTTCCTATTGACCATAAAATTTTATCAAGCAAAAAGTTTTGTTTTTACAACGTAGACATTTGCATGTGATTTTTATAGGAAACTAGGTTGTAAAAGTTCATATTATGGTTTCAGTTTCACAGAACATATGTCCGAGTTTTAGTTGGTTGGGAGAAGTTTTAGTGCTATTAAATAAACAATAAAACGGTTTGAAGTCGCATTGTTTTGCTCTAATGACTTGACTGATGTGACTTGATATATTGGTAATTAAAGCGAAATAAAGTCCTGTCCTGTCAAAGATATTGGGAATATAAATATATGAAAACCACGTGTGGTAGTAATATTACGAGTTTAGCTTTTGTCTAACAATTAAACTTAAGTTATTGCTATCAAAGAAATGAATTTTAATGTTAGATACGAGTACATTACGCCAAAATATAAATTATAAACAATTTAATATATATTTTAAATTTTTTGCTTATTTATAAAATTTTACCTCAGAGGCAATTTGCTGTAATCACGAAATGGCTAATTGTTAAGATTTTTTTTTTCTTTTTGTTTTGCAGACATTACGTAAAATGGATTATCAATCGTAATGCAATACCAGATAAGCAGACAAAAGAAAACAGCGCCATTAAAACCAGCAAATAGCTCAAACAAAACTTCTCAATTCCAAAAACCAACAAGAAGAAACACATCAGTGACAAAAGCTCATACAAATCAGGCTGCAAATAATAAATAATTTATGTGCCTATCTGTGAAAGGGCGTGCCGGGTGACGTTTACACAAAGAATGAAAAATGACGCCTGCCACAGACTTCCATAGACCGTCAGGCCGTCAGAGCCAAGGATTAGTGGGCTTGAATAATGTCCCACTGTTGAATGACTGGCCAAAGTCCCAAAGTGTTATTTTTGTGGGCAAGTAGCTAAGTCATGTTTATGATGCGTTCTTAGAAGGTAGGCGAGTGGAGATTACTAGTGGTTTAAGTTTGGAGTATGTTTTGTGATTTTATAGAGGGTTTTGATATGGATCTGTTTTAAAATAAGTTTTTAAGGTTTTTTTTTTCTGTGAAGATTAATGTGAAGAAAAGCAGCTGTCTTATTAAGCTTTGTTTGGTAGGATTCAAAAGGAGTGAAGATCTAAAAATAATTAAAGTTGAAATATGCTAATGATGACCTATAACAATGTGGAAAAGCCCTTGCTAACACCGTCATTGCATTTTTTTTTTACTTTCGTACGTTCTCGTTACGGAAATATTAAAGGTTATTATTAAAAGATCCGTGACGGAAGAATAAGTTTTTTTAAAATATTGTCCAGGATTTTCCCTTCCGTCACACCAATTAAATTCTTCTTGACATACAGCATGCGCAAACCTCAACACCACAATTTCGCAACTCACAATTCCCTTCCAAACAGATGTCAATAAAAAACCTACGTTTTCGTATGCAATCAATGTGCGTGCATTAATCAGGCAGTGGTCAGCGCTGTCAATCAGTCCCACTGCGCTGTCGCAGCGAACAAAGTGACGTTTTGCGTGTACAATTTACGAAATGTTGTACAGTATCCAAGTTGCTTTTTTGTCCAACGATTTTGAATTTTAGCGCACTGGGTTTGTAGTGTTGGTTGGTGGAATTTGTGTTCTGTTTATGGGTTGAAAACTGGAGTAGTGGCTCCATTTTTTAAGGTGGTACTATCGTCAAATAAGTCCTTCGGAAAGGACTGTTAGACTCGTACTCACTAAAATCCAACGTGTTCCTTCAATTGCTGTTTACGTTCCAGGGTACCCTGTTGGGACAGGCTTGCAACCTCGAAGACAGTTCCACGACTCCGGATACCTGCGATCTCAGATTGGGTTAGACTACGGTAATTGTTTTTTAAGTTTGGCACGTTTGGCGCAGTGGCTGAGCAATAGGATTGCTGCGCTGCGTGTCGCGGGTTCGATTCCTGCTCGGAACAAATATTTGTATGATCTACAAGTCGTTGTTTCGGGTCTGGGCGTTTGTGTATGTGAGTTTATATGTTTGTAAACGCACCCACGACACAAGAGAAATTCCTAGTGTGGGGCAACCCGGGCAACGTTTTTTTAAAAAGAAAGAAAGAAAGAAGTTATAGAACGGTCACACTGGTAGAATGAAGAAGATACCTACATCTATTTAGGTAAAATCGAAAAAAAAACAGTAAACACTATGTAATGGGGCTAATTCTCTTGAAATCGGTTTTATACTTTTATCTCGAGATTTCGTCTAACCTATTTATCAATATATATAAAAATCAATGCCACTTTTCTTTGTAATTTTATAACTCAAGAACGGGCTCACCTATCCAAACCAAATGTTTAGGCTTTGTTCGGACTATTTAGTAGATGGTTTATGAGAAGTTTGCACAAAGTCGGTCGAGCGGTTCTTCATTTATCACATTTTTTTTAACAAATGAATTCGCGATTTTTTTTTAGTGGCGAAGCTCGAACCGGGGCGCTAGTACTTAATAAAATAGGACTTTTTAGCGTAAATGGTGAAAGGCAGACTAAATATCTTCAACTAAGTGGAAGACCGAGTACAGTATCAATAATCCGTTAACCATGTTTGCCTCATACTCAACGACCGCCATTTTATGGTCTGATATCAAAACACACCAATCATAACTAGGAACTACATTATCAATCCAAGCCGTGACGTATACGATAGAGGATAATCATTTGACTAGAAAATTATAGCAGTACATTAACCGCCATAAGTTGTGTCCCATCGCCTGAGAACGTCAAATTGACCCTATTCCCTCAGTGCATGTTGATAAACATCTAATACATTCATGTATAATTTTATTACCAGCTCGCTTAGAAAACTTATTTATTAACAACATTGAAATTACTTGGTTTCCTTCACGTTATTTTTCTGTAATTGCTTTATTTGGCGAGGTGTACGTTGTGGTAAAGCGAGAAGTTTTATCGTTATTGTTGTAATGAATGGTAGTGAGTTTAGGGTTAACAAGATTTTGTAGGTTAAATAGCAAATACAATCATTTATATAGGTTAGTCATTGGTGTTGGGCCATCTGTCATAGCGAGTGTCCTCCGTTGCTCGGAAAGCACGTAAAACCGTTGGTCCCGCCTGTAATTTGTAGATCTTTGAAAGTCGTTACTGTTAGTCAGAAGCTCTAAAGTCTGACAACCAGTCTTACCATGGGGTATCGTATTACCCAGTTACTAGGTTGTGGAGGTCCGACAGGCAGTCGCTCTATGTAAAATACTGATATCCAGCTGCATCTGGTTAGACTGGAAGCCGACCCCAATATAGTTGGGAAAAAACTAGGCAGTTGATGAGTCATTGGCTTTTGGACGATTGGCAAGGAGTGGAATAGAGAGATTCAAATCATTTGACCAACTAATTGTTTAGTGCATATCAAAAGATTTGTTCACCAAGTTCATTAAATTGAATAATATTTTTGTTGATATCTCACAGTTCTACGATTTCACTAGATATTTTCACAACTTCTAACATAAAATATATTAACCTCCCTTTCCTTTCTATCCTTAATTGCAGTTAAAAATAAGAAATTACAACTGACAAAAATATAGTTACAACATGATTTAAATAACGACATGAAATAATGACTGAAATATTATAAACGCATGAAAAATATTGGATTTATTCAATCATGAAGAGCTTTGCCAGTGTAGCCACTGCACAAGCTCAAGGAGATAAAATCCAAAACAAGGCAATACACACATTTCATCCCCAACATAATGTGGGTCAAAAACAGAATACCATTGTTTTCCACCTGTCCCTTTTTCATACCCCTGACGAAGATTTGTTCGTATAATTTATGTAAAACTAGCTGTTATCCGCGACTTTACTCGCCTGAAATTAGAAATTAAATATTAAAATGCACGGCAATGCCATCTGTCGGGGAGGAAATAAAATGTTTGGTTATTCTCGCGGGGTTCGCTCAATTTTCCGGGTTGCTGTAATGTAAGGTAGTTTTTATTTAAACTATTTTATAAAAAAATCTTTCTTTGCGGCTGGAAAAGCTTTTTCTCGAATTACACAATAATAAAAAGAAGTTGATTTAGAGAGTTCAAAGGAAACCAAGGTATTTGGGCATTTGATTGCTATCGTATTTCTAGAGGCTATAAATACTGTGAGTCAGTATTAAATTAAAAAAAACATGCGCACATTACGTATCCTGGGATATTGCTTAGTATTACCGAAGAAAAATAGCGAAATAAACTTTCCAGGAATACAGCATAACAAGAAACTCGCCGTACGCATTATTTTGAGTTGAATTAGTCAAAGCTCTCACTATCAGCAATACCAAGAATCAACAATATTCGGACAATACAATCAAAATCAAACCATCTTTTATCAACCCATCCTAATCACCATTGTATTCCACCCCACAGCCAGAAACAACCCACTTCATAACCCCGTATTATTAAATCGGCCAAACTTATTACGGTCATAACATAAAGTAACCCTAAACAATTACAGTGCACCCGTTCCCGGGGTAACGTCGTAAGTGGCCGTGTTAGGGTTGACACGTACGTATTTACCTCCCGCTGGTATAAACGGCATTTTACCTAGACGTCTATTGCTTTTTTTTTGCGTGGTAAAATCATCAAATGAGTCCTCTCACCCAGGGCAGGGCGGGAGGGACTGTCAGACTTGTACTGACTAAAATCCACGGTGTCCTTCACTAGCCCTTTACGTACCGGGGTTACGGTGATGGGTAAGTCCCGCGACCCCGGCAGGCTTTGGCCCTCTACAGGCCCCGTCAATATGCTGACACTCATTGAGGCGCGCGTGGAACACAACGCGCCGTTGACCCGGGCATGGTCCATGGTCGGGCTGCGAGTCGCCCATTACTCGCCGCCCGCATGCCCGCGCCTACGGTGGCCGGAGATCGTCTTGCGACGTCCGACGCCGTGGGCGTCTACCACTGCGGCTGGGGTGGAGGGAGGTCGCTGTTCTAGACGTCTATTGCATATGAAAAATGTATAGGTGTATGTAAATTCACAATAGCATGAAGATGTACAGCCCTTTAGGTGAAGACCGTAGGATCGCGCTGGATGCAGCCCGCTCCCAACCGGTCTTATTGGTAAATAGGGAAGGCCTTTGTTCAGCAGTAGACGTCCTACGGCTGATGTGATAATGATGAAAGATAATTTATTGTGTGATATATCAGAGACCGAAATTAGGTAGAGTTATTTTAGTGCTTGCATAGAAATGAAATGAATTGTAATATTAATATGGATCTTCCCGGGATTTCTAGTTGACAATCTTGTGTGAAAAACAGTATTTGTAATACTGTTTTTCACACAAGATTGTTACAATAATAAAAGCATCAGAGATAGATTAGACAAATAAATTGTGTCAGAGTAAATAACTTTTTGATAATAAAAATCAGGGGTTTCTTCTCTTTAAAAGTAATTCCGGGATTTAGGGCATATCCACGTTATTCTTTCGCTGTATGAAATCAGTACAAGTACATAAATAACTCTACCTAATTTCGACCTATTTGAAAATGTATCTGTTCAGCTACATAGATACGTAATTAATGTTATTGAATTGTCAATGCCCGTGTGTCATACAATTAACCCTCCAGTGGTGCTGTCATAGCAATAGACGAATTAAAATTAAAACCAGATCCTTGAAGTCGAAGTAAACACATCTTGTCTTTAAAAGTAATTCCGGGATTTAGGGCATATCCACGTTATTCTTTCGCTGAAATCAGTACAAGTACATAAATAACTCTACCTAATTTCGACCTATTTGAAAATGTATCTGTTCAGCTACATAGATACGTAATTAATGTTATTGAATTGTCAATGCCAGTGTGTTATTCAACTAACCCTCCAGTGGTGCTATCATAGCAATTGACGAATTTAAATTAAAACCAGATCCTTGAAGTCGAAGTAAACCCAAGAGTGTTACTTACGGGGCCAAATGCCTGCTGGGGTCACGGATTTTTTCTTAATCCAGGATACCGCGGCCTCGGAACGTAAAGGGCATCCGTAGAAACACGGGTGGATTATAGTCAGTAAGAGTCTGACAGTCCCTTCCGCCCCGCCCAGGGCGGGAGGACTCATTTGATGATTTTGCCACCCTGAAAAAAAAGTCGACAACCAGTCATAGGTAGTGCTCCTATACCTATCCCTTCCGGAAAATAGAGGCGTGATGTTATGTAATATCACCAGAATTATTGATGTGTACCAACCGGCTTAATACCAGTTACAATGGTAAGTCAAAAACCATCCCGGGGTCGCGGGACTAACAAACACCGTTACCCCGGAACGTAAAGGGCTTTTGAAGGACACCATGGGTTTTAGCCAGTACATGTCTGACAGTCCCTGCTGAGAGGACTGATTTGATGATTTTACCATGCTAAAAAAAAGACAAGAAAATATTGCTACAATATCTTTGTGTGAACTAAGCTTTAAAGTTTTCTTCAAACAACTCATCTTCAAGCACATCATTAAACCCCACCACATCATGTAAACCAACACTCACACTCACAGGAAATGACACAACAGAATTCAAATTAAAATTACGACCGACATACGACACGACAAGCTTTTTTAATTGTCACTTACCACTTTTATGTAAATCCGCGGTGACGGCTCCCACTGGTGTCGGCACTGTCGGCCGTCTGACAGCTCTGACAGTCTGACAGCGCTGACAACTGACAACCGACAGGTCGCCCGTTCACCGGGCAATTTGCGACCAAGCGGCTGCACCAGGAGAAATATTATTTTACTTGGTTTTATCCGCGGACCAGTGTGCGTCCTGTCATTCCGATGGTGTTAATTTCATTAGGGATTGGACTATTTTTTGTTTCTTTTTGTCGGCTTATGAAGGTTGGTAGAAAAGTGTTGAGAGTAATTTCGGGTTGAAAGCGTGTCGCCAATTTTCTTTCTGGAATTGTAAATGACAGGCGTCCTAATTTCAGTGACATTTTGTGAAGCCTTGTCCCAATTTGTCACGACCTCCATCTGCTTCTCATTTTATGCAAGGAAAAAAAAGAACCTTAATAACCTTAATTTTAGTTCTTACATTAAATATTTCGAAGTTCTAAAGCATTTGCTAGCTATTCAGGACCAAATTAGCTCTGTACCACTCAGTTCTACTCATTTCTATTCAAAACCTACATGCCTTCAAACGAACACTTTACTACCGTCCTACAACATTTATCCAAACAAATTCTCAAGAAAACATCCTTCTGTACAACACATTAAGCACTAAACATTCCCTATCTAAACTAACACACAATACGGGCCTTTCACACTGGCGCATTCCGGTATCTCAAACGGCTACGTCGGAACGGTCGTCTTGCGCGGCGCGTCTTTCATATTTTGAATACTTACTCGAGTTATAAGAATTTACGCGGCGCTTACTCGGGGGTAATGGGTCGCATAAAATCTTATGACCACTCAACTCTTGTGTATTGACTTTTACAGCGGCCCCATTACACGGTATATTTTAAGAGGGGTAGCAATTCGCATTTTGCGGGAGCGGTGTGTCTGTTATTTGCGAAATAATTTTCATTTTTTTACTGTTATCCTTTTTTCTGGTAATGCTTTTTGGTGTCGGCGAATTTGGGCCACGGTACGCGTTGGCTTAATGATGGCTCGTTTGTGAATTTGCATTTTGGGAATAAGCTATTATGTAATATGGGTTATGTTGGATTAGCTGTGTTTAAGATCATTGTAGACCTATTTTTGTGCAGAATGTATAGCTGGACTCGTAACAATTTCATGGTTGCAGATCTTGTCATTTAGGAATACTTCATAGTAGAACATTCTTAGTCGACTCTTACAAAGGCGCATTTCTTATCATTACCATCGTCCACAGCCTGACTTTACCCATTTCTGGACGAACGGTGGAAAGGGGCCTTTCTACCATCGTTAATGCTGCGGAAAATGTTTATAGGCTCGCCCTTTTTTCTTCTGGATTTTTCGGTGGATATACGCAGCAGAGGTTATTTTTTGTCTGAAATGATGATGACGATGAATATCAGTCAGCCAGTCTTTATTCTCAAGTTAATTTGATATTCTAAAATCATAAATTCTCGTCAGTTCCCCGCTGCCCGCCTCCACAGCGGCCCGACCCCACACGTGTTTACATGTCGCCATAACAATAAGTTAAATAAACGCCCTTTACGCTTCGTGACGACTGCTGTTTGCATTGCATTATGTTATGACTCGCTGGAGGAACTCTCTTTGTGTGAATGTACTTCTGTGTTATTGATTTAAAGGAGAATAAGTGAGTGTTGCTGTTTTCTTATTGTATGAAGACAATGTGTGGTTTTCGGAATAGTTATTGGAGCAGTTCTATTTAATCTAGCACCTGCAGCTTATCTTTGTTAATCATCGTCATCATTAGCCTGAAAGAAGCTGTGTATGGTCTTTTGGGCGTGCTTCACCTTCCTAACTTTAGGGAGGATCATAGGACCAGATAGGTGTTTCATCTCTTAGGCTATTCCCAACTGATGTTTTTGGGTTTTTCTATACCTTATGAACTCACTGCGAGCTTCATGACTGCGATAAAGGTTTTTGATTTTAGTTCTTCATTTACATTATAGATGTCGCTAGCTTTATTTTTGCCGACTTCGTTAGTCAAGACAATTCACCAAAACTTTGGAAATAAATTATCTATCCTAACATGTGTAACTTTTTTAAGGCTCTTGTCATGGTCTCGGGACTCACGAATTACCGTGACCCCGGTACGTAAAGGGCTATTGAATGACACCGTGGATTTTAGTCAGTACAAGTCTGACAGTCCCTCCCGCTCTGCCCTGGGTGGGAGGACTCATGTGATGATTTTACCACGTAAAAAAAAGGCTCTTGCTATGGTTACTGAGAAATCAAATCTTAGAATATAAACCGTATCTAGAAAACTAAATTGTTAAAGCGGTCAAGCGTGATCTCAGAGAAAAGAAAAACAAAGTCGTACAAGTAAAGAGACTGGCAGTAAAGTAGTTACTCTATTTGAAACCAAAGACCACAAGGAACTAACTTTATTATGATTAAACCGGAATACCAACACAAAACTAGAACGGTCAACACGGAACCGATAACAAACATACACAATTAACAAATCACCACATAAAATAAACATAACAAAACAAATAAAACTAACAATAAACGTGGAATCTATTAACAATAAATCATATTGTTCGCTAGAACGCAACGATTGAGTAATAAATATCAATGAGTTTAATGTTCGGGCGTACACGCGATAACTGTCAGCCGCCATGTTGCTCCGCCATCTTGATTTATGACATTTTATTGTGAACTGTCAATAGATAGCGCGGAGCTATGAAAGGGGCTAATTGTTTTTCGTTTGATGCATAGATTCTGGTTTTGGGTATAAACAGAAAATTCTTATCGTTTGTATTGTTATTCGTTGTTGAGCATGAGTCAACAATTAATTGCTATTTTGAATCAAATGGTTTTCAATTGAATGAGTACAGCTACACATAGATTCTGGTTAACTTTTTCACACCATTTATTAAATAGTTTTATCGTCTTTTCTTAGATTCTCAACCAACATGAAAATTTTCTTTCATGGGGAATGTTCTTAAAAGTGTATCATAAAACAGCTGCAAAATAAATAAGTTACTTCAGAAATTTTAGAGCGGTTTCCACCCCTTTAGTGCTTAACTGGCAGTAGTCACTGCCTGATTGCAATAATCAGAAAAAACAATTATTTCTTCTCTCTACCATTGATTTTACCTGAAAAATAAAACCTGTTTAAAATTACTAATTAATTCCGTCCGATGTTCCCCGCCGAGCTAACGACAGCAGAACCGTGTTAGATCAAAGATCACATTAGTTATACATACACAAGTGACAGCTGTCATGTCACCCGCTGTTTACCTTTAACTTGTTGAAATGTCACCTTACAAGTATTGTGCAAATATCATTGGTGTTTAATTCTTACTGTAGAGATGGTCATTTGCATAGAAATATGGGTAAACTATGTTCGGTGTCTAATCGTAGTCTTTGAAGATGTTAATGCTGAGCGTCGTGCGAAAAGGGCAAAACATATTATGGGTAATTTATTTGGAGGCTTGAAGTTTAATTGATGTTGTAATGGAACATTTTGTACATCTAGGTATTTGGTTTTTGCCAGGGTCCATGTTTTAAACCTATGTCATCGGCTATTTATTGCACTGTAAACTAATTGTCGTATTCTAAATTGGGCACCAAATACAACGGAGTAAATTGCATTTTTCTAACCCCAGAGAGTCTAAAAAGGCCAATTTATGAGAGATAAGAAATATGAATTGAAAAAAAAATCTTAAAATGGAATACATTTTATCGCAAGTAGTAACATGATTCTGCTAAAGTAGCCTTTATAAACCTGATTCTTTACCGCCTAGTCTTAATAAATCGCTTCGTGGGTAGTCTTTCCTTCTATTCCCTCCTTTGTAGATCCATGTTCCAATGAGTAATTGCGTAACACATAACTAACTAGCTAGCAATGTCGCCGTCAATACCAATTGAGACAATAGATTTTCTATGAACAATCTGTTGATTGTCAAACGTGGTTGATGAAGATTACCGTTCTATGTTAATGGGTCAATGTGGTGCTCCAATTGTGGAGTCAAGTAGGTGTGACCTATGGAGTAGTATTTGCATGTCTCAGGTTTGAAGAACAGATGTTTCTTTCACTATTTTAATTTGAGTTAGCAGAGTGAGAAACGAAAACAGTGCAGTGATATAAACATCATTATCGTCATATTCCCCGTATACTCCCCTTATCACGTTCTACTTCGGGTCTGTGCAAAATGTTTCTTCTTCCTTACTCCTTTGTCAGACGTCATGGCATCATTTTATCTGTCCCACTGTTGGGCATCCCTCATTGTTTCCATGAACTCTCTTCCCGGGCCGTTTCGAACATCATTCATTTTCTTATCACTCCTTAAATCAACATGATTTTCAGTGAAACACTGACATTCGATGACAAAAAGGTGTAATATAGAGAGTACCATACCTCTTAGGTGGTACCAGTCTAACAAATAGGAGAACTTGAATTTTGCCATGTAAGTAAATACTAAGGTTTTTTTATAGCTTGAACTAGAGTGTTTATTCCAAGATTTTTGTACTTATTCTGTCACGCGTTATACCGTTATAGTCCTACACTGTTTTTATTAAAATATTTGTTGTGTATTGTAGGCCTGTTTTATCCCTTGCCGGGGTCGTGGGACTAAAGAGCTACCGTGATTCCGGAACGTAAAGGGCTATTAAAGAACACCGTGAGTTTTAGTTAGTACAAGTCTGACAGTCCCCCCGCCCTGCCCTGGGTGGGAGGACACATTTGATAATTTTACCACGCAAAAAGGGCCTGTTTTACATAATTCTTTATTTCAATAAAGATAAATCACAACACCGAAAGAACCTTACTTGCCAAATTCAAATCCAATTTCTCGACCAAATATTCCTACTGCGTTAGAAAATTACTAACTTACTGAAATAATTTGCCAAGGAAACATTATACACATAAGTATATATGTATATGTATCTTCGTTTGTATGTGTTTTCGAGAAAATACATACTTTAAATAATTACTGAAAGTAAAAAGTATTGTGAGAGTATTTTTACTCTTCATCATAATTACAAATATGCGTAATTTATTAAAATATTATCAATTCCGATGAACTTTAATAAAATAATGAGGTGCGAGGCCTCGATGTATCATCAACATTCATTACAATAAATTAACAGTAATAAAATTATTAATTTATTGGCGCTTTTTAACATTAATAACGTAACGTTTTATTTCATATTTCAATGCTTTGTCGTTGTGTAATAATTATTAATTTATCGGCTCTATAATAAAATTATTTCTGCAAACATTATTGCAGAAATCATTTCATTTTAATATTTATTCGTAGGTTGTTGTTACTGAATTATTATTTTTTGGATTCAATGAATTGTAAACTTATTGTTAAATGGATTGCTTATCTAGTGAGTAAAACAACTATATTAAAGGCTAGAGAGTTCTAGAGCCGAGTGAAGGATTCCAAACTAGAATCCTGAGCGCAGCGACGCCACGACGTTTTACCTTATTGATGTCAGCGATGTCCAAGTTTAATTTAACTAAAAAATAAAGTACATACAATATGTATTGAAAAAGACACGTTGCCATGGCACTGCTCAAGTTACACCCTCATTTAGTACTCCAAGTTGGCAGAAGCTATTAGTCTATAGTCTCTGGTATTCATACAATGATATTAAACTGCAAATATAAAGTCCAGTCTACTAAAATAACTTTTTTTTATTTTAAAAAGTATAATAATGAAAAGTATATTATATATACATAACTAAAACTAGAAATTACATAAATATAAAAATACAAAATTAAAATAAAACTAAACTAAACTACTTATCATAGAGCATCGAAAAATTTATCCTCAACGCTGTCAGCTGGTAATGTGCCCAAGAGACTGGCGGCATTGCCTCTCTGTATGGCAATACTTAGCCTCTGGCCAAGGTAAAAGCCAGCTCTTGGGTCACGGGAAGCGTCAATAAGTCTTTTAGAAATTTCTTTGTAGAGGCTGTGAGCACTCGGACCCCATGGCCCTATAGTTTCAACCCCAAACGGCTCATAAATATAGTTACTACTAAGGTTGCTATATTTACGCCGCTTGAGGTTCTCAGCAACCGCAGCAGCACGCCAGCAGAGCACGATGAACTTGGAAGATGAGATGGCGCAAGAGTATCGACACAGGTTGCGTCCCACACTAGAGGCCTACCCATCTTCCAAGGAAACAAAGACATACCGTCAGGTCTTTTGCCATTGTCGCGTGCCAAGCCGTTGGGTTCTAAAACAGCTGGAACGCCGACGGTAACAAGAGCTCGTCGAATAATGTCGTTTAGGTTCGCGTGCCGCGCAAAACGGCCCGCACTACGGCTGCAATACAGGCCATGGTGACCGAGGCTATTGACAACTTCACCACAGTGATAGCGATGAGGAGAGCAGAGTGGGGCTCCTATCCGGAGAGAAACAGCGAGGCGGAAGGTAGTGTCATCAAGTAAGGTACCGATGCTAGACGACGGCAGTGCGTGAAGCCAAAGACCCGACTCCCACCTACCCACAGCCAGCAGGCGCGCACACTCAGCAGTAGTAGCAGATGTGTTAAGTAGGTTATTCTGAACTACACTGCAGAGCGGTTCATCCCACTGACGCTGGGAAGATGGGTTGCCGGGTGGATCGGTATTCGGGGAAGCGATTTTCCAAGCGTCCAAAGCCTGAGAGAAGCACGGTACATCAAAATCAGTCAGTGTACCGAAGAAATGAACGCCGGTAAACTGATACTAGAAATTTTGCGGACGCGCCGAGACCACCCATGCGAATGGGAAGAGTAGCTTGAATCCAAGCTCGGTCGTCCAAAGCCACATTTAAAATGGATGACAGTGTATGTCTGATAATGAGGTCAATTTTGTCCAAAAGATGATTGAGCTTCCATAAATGGGAAGCACGAAGGAAATATATCATTTTAGAGCCAAAACAACAATAGCGAATTATAGTCATGGCTGAATGCATGTTAATTTCGAGCAATCTACCTGAAACATCAAATATCAAAACCTAAAATAACTGAACATAAAATAACAAGCGTAAATAGATATTGACTTTGTATTATTCCGGACACTACAAGAGCGTAACTCAACATTCACCGCTGGTAATGTTTCCACACAGTCTCCTATATATCAGTCATATCGTCTATTTATTATGACGATGTTCCTTCACCTTTAGAACAAGCAGTAACGAGCTGTATCGCGAATAAATCTTTTGCTCGCTGATACGTAGTGTTGGGAGACTGAGGATGGTTTCGACTCTTTTGGGGAAAAATATCGTTCTTTGGAAAAATTTTAAATATCTTTAGATACTTGGATCGATAAAAATTAAGGTTTTTGCAGACGAATTAGTAAACGTATAAAACGTTGGAAGCCGGAACAAAGGTTCGATAAATTCGATATCATGCTAGTTTTTGGTGGGTTTCTATTGAAACTCATCTTTTGACGCTTTTTTTACATGAAAAAATTATCACATGTGTCCTCCCACCCAGGGCAGAGCAGAAGGGATTATCAGACTCGTACTGACTAAAATCCACAATCCAGTCCTTTAATAGCCCTTTACGTACCGGTGTCACGGTAATTCGTGAGTCTCGCGACCCCGGCGAGCTTTGGCCCTGCACTGGGGGCCCCGTCACTATGCTGACACTCCTAGAGGCGCGCGTGAAACACAACCAGCCGTCGACCCGGGCATGGTCCATCATCGGACAGCGAGTCGCCCATTACTCGCCGCCCGCATTCCCGCGCCTTCGGTGGCCGGAGATCGTCTGCCGACGTCCGTCACCGTGGGCGTCTACTTCTGCGGCTGGGGTGGAGGGAGGACGCTGTCCTCTCCCTCACGAGGCCCGCCTCATCCTTCGCGAGAATGACTGCTTCGCAAAAGGAGGCGACCGCTTCCCACTTCGTCTTGCCATGCAAAAAAACACCTAGATACGTTTATTTTGATTTTTATAACTTTTTAATATCGATTTACGTAACGTACGTTTATTTTGATTTTTATATTTTTTTCATTTACATAACACCTTTACTAAAATTGCAAATACATAACATTACACACAAATACAGTTCTACTCAAGCTAATAATCATGATATCACGTCACTCCTGGGTTCGATGACTCTCTATACTTCCATATATTACTATTTAATTTCACAAATACAATTCTTGTATTACAAAAAGCGCCCGTTTTATATAATTTGTAATTTTCGCACTAGACAACCAAATCTTCATCTCCGTGTTGTGTACCTACTCAAAATTACCGGTTAACTATGGCTACTTTAAATCAAATTTCCAATGAACTGGATAATATGTCCGCTGCTCAATCCTTCCTATGTTCTCCTGAAGAATGCATTAAGTTGGTTCCGAAGCTTAATAAGAACTTAAAAATTATTCATACTAACATAAGAAGCATTAATAAAAACTTAGATCAATTCCTGACGATGATCTCAACTACGAAAATAGACTTTGATGTTTTAGTCCTGACAGAGTGTTGGTTGCAGGTTTCTGGACCGGTTCCTATACTGCAAGGCTATGCATCATTTGCTACGACAAATAACGTAATACAAAATGACGGAGTAGTGGTCTATATTAGAGAAAATTTAAAATGTGTGACATCAGAACCCTTATTCCAGGACGCAAATTGTATTATATCCTGTATAGGCTCTACAGCAATAATTTCAATATATCGCTCTCCATCCTACCAAAACCTAGAAAACTTTTACAATAGCCTGCAAAGCGTAGTTTCTTCTCTCATATCACACGTTAACATTATCTTGATCGGTGATATGAATGTTGACATCAAGTCAGGATCTAATGACCGGCATGCTGGTGACTATCTTACTCTAACTGCTTCTCTTGGCCTACTTCCTGCGCATTTATTACCGACCAGACTTAACAACTGTCTCGATCATATTATGCTTAGGTCACAAAAGACTTCCACCGTGCTGGTCTTGGACTCCCACGTTACAGATCATCAGCCTATCTGCTTGTTCCTACTCCTCAACTCCCGATCGAGATTTAATGGGCAAAGGACTACAACGCAGTATGATTATGAAGCTATCCGTAAGGAACTGAACAGCGCAGACTTCAGCCCCATCTTAACTTGTAAAAATGCTAATCAAGCAGCTAATCTCCTAATAAATAGTATACAACGTGTGATTACTAATCATACCCGAATTGCCAGAAATAATAAAAAATGCAAGGTCTTGAAACCGTGGATGACCACCGGCCTAGTTAGATGTCTAAGAAATCGCGATAAAATGCATAGCAAAGTCAGAAAAAACCCTGAGGATACTATCCTTAAAATTTCATACACGCGGTATAGAAATTTTTGTAATACTCTAATTAAAAAGTTAAGGAGAGCATTTGAAAAGGAAGAATTTCAAAAAGCCAAAAATAACCCAAAAGCAACTTGGAAAGTGATCAAATCTATTACAAATACCAGCGTTCAAAATCGATCCCCTCGCGAACTTCTGAGTGACTCAGTTGACGTTAAAACATCGGTAAACCAAGTTAACGAATTTTTTACTAATATAGGCAAAAACTTAGCATCAAAAATTACAGCCAATATCGCCACCTCTCCTGAAACGCCACATTTTAATCAATTGTCTAACTCTCTAGTAATCCTTCCAGTGGATGAAGAACAAGTTGGAAGAATTATCCGTGACCTTCGTAGTGACTGCGCTACTGGGTGGGACAATATTCCAGCAAGAGTAATTAAGAATTCATGTATTGCCTTAACCCCCGCTGTTGCTCATATTTGTAATCTGTCTATTGACTCTGGAACCTTCCCTGAAGCTTTTAAGAGAGCTGTCGTACATCCTATTTACAAGGGCGGGGGCAGAGATAGAGTCTCAAACTATAGACCTATATCCGTTCTGAGTTCGCTTTCGAAAATTCTGGAAAGAATTCTAAACAATTGTCTGGTTAGCTTTCTGGAAAAACATAAAGTGATAGCCAAAAACCAGTACGGTTTTAGGTCTGGAATTTCCACAGAGGATGCAGTTACCGACTTCAATAATAGTCTGGTAAGCAAGTTAGATAATAATCTTAACTGTTACGGCATCTTCTTGGACTTAACTAAAGCCTTTGACACAGTCTCTGCCCCTCGACTTATATCAAAGATGGAAAGCTTAGGAGTGCGTGGAGGAGCTCTTAAATTATTCACAGATTATCTTTGTGATAGAACTCAGTGTGTTATCATTGACTCTGTCACTAGTTCATATGATAAACTCACCTTTGGCATTCCACAAGGTAGTATATTAGGACCGACACTTTTTGTACTATATATCAATGATCTATGCAAACTCTCTATCTCAAACTGTGAAATTTTCTGTTATGCAGACGATACTGCACTTCTAGTGTATGACAAAAACTGGGCCCAAGTCAAAGACAGAGCAGAATACGCACTACGGGTAATCATGAAATGGCTTTCCACTAACTTACTGACGCTAAATTTGGAAAAGACAAAATTAATCAGGTTCTGCCGCCCCCAATCAGTTACTCCGCCGTCTTCATCTAGCACCATTAAAGCCCACACATGCTGCCCTCATCAATCAGTAAATTGTAACTGTATTACTCTTAGCATGGTCTCTAATATTAAATACCTGGGAGTGTTTATTGACGAAAACCTGAACTGGTGCGCGCATATAGAAGCACTTTGTACTAGAATCAGACGACTTATATACATTTTTAAAGAACTCAGACACTCTGCCAACTCCGAAACTTTGACTCTTGTGTACCTCAGCCTATGCCAGTCGATAGTTACATACTGCATCCCGGTGTGGGGCGGTACCTTTAAAACCGCAATGATCCCCGTTGAACGTGCACAGCGAGCGGTACTGAAAGTGATGCTCTTCAAACCAAAAGACTACCCCACTGATCAATTATATTCTGAGGCCCAAGTTCTCACAGTGAGGAAATTATACATCCTTCGTTCTATCTTACGAAGACACTCCAGCCTACCTATAGATAAAAAATTACTCCAAAGACGTCAAGGTTTTCCTATTTGCAACACAATCCCCTGTCGACATGCATTTGCAAGCCGACAATTTTTGGCCCAAAGTTCACGAATATATAATAAAATAAATAAGACTATCAATTTGTATAGACATAACTCACACGAAATTAAGAATAAATTAAATAAATGGCTCCAACCCTTGACATATGACGAAGTAGAAAATATATTGACAATTAGCTCATAAATAGACCCAACCTCCCATGAAGTAACTCTCACACACACACAAACAACATATACATCATACACACAGATACACACATCCCATTAACATACTCAACATTAGACACACAATCACATTCATTTACTACAATTGCTGTGTTAAAACAACTAGGTAATAATTAACAAAAATGTCACGGTTGTACTACATAAAAGAAGCCGCAAAATCTCCGACTCCTAAGATACAGGTCTGCGTACCTAGTTTAGGAGCTCGGAAAAACGACATTAATTTTGATTTTGATTGTACAATCTGCTATATCCTTATGCTATGTTCTATGTTGTTGTTTTATGTACAAATAAACATTTTATTATATTATTATTATTATACCTAAGTTTCTTTTGTTAACAAACATAACTTTTAAGTTTCCGTTGGACTAATGTCCTGTTTGAAATTAAAAGGGAAAAAAAAGTTACAAAAAGAACAAGTTTGAAAGGAAAAAAAAATGAAAACGGGGAAAATTCACAAACCTGCTAGCAACACTCCGATACGCTACAATTTATTGATGTTACTTCTCGCAGTCATATAATTGCGCAGAGCCCTGATTGATGCCTCCGTTCAAGTTGATCGTAACTCATTCAGAATGAACGGAGTGAATGTATCTGAATGTCTGTTGTTTGCTTTGTGTGGTTCGGATATTAAATTAGTTGGGAAAGGGATGCCGTTTGTGTAGTCGAATAATAGGCCATTTTATCTTGGTTTGCTGAATGGTCGAAGTTTTTGTGTAATAACATACGTTATGTTAGTTATTCTAGAGGGTTTGAGCATAAGTACACAATATTAAACCCACACCCATTTTTTTCAGTTAGTATTTTTTTACTTCACTTTAAAGGTGTTGCTGAAAGCAATAGAACTGTCTTTTTTTTCTTTTTTAAAAACGTTGCCCCACACTAGGAGTTACTCCTGTGTCGTGGGTGCATTTACAAACATATAAACTCACATACACAAACGGCCAGACCCGAAACAACTACTTGTAGATCGTATAAATATTTGCACCGTGCGGGAATCGAACTGCTGTGTAACTATTTTGAGACACAATAAGTCATCTATCTATTTTTGAGAAAATAATACCCGAAATTCTCACTTTTGATATATAGATTTCTGTCACAATAATTTGTTATTGCAGCCATTAGAGCAATGACTTGGTGACGTTGTTTGGTGACAAATTAAATTATCAAACCGGTTAAAAAAGATATCAACTATTGTAATATTAACAAAAAAGCTGGCTGGCTTCACCGTTTAATTTTCAAAAATCGCGTCTGTCTAGAGATCAAAAACACAAGTATATCTCAGTTGCAGCTACGGAGTGCAGATTTGTGTCCGTTAGATAGTATTAGCCCACCCCCCATTGTATACGTCTAAACAACATAAAACTACTATTACCTATTAGTAGAAATGTGTTTAAATTCTATTTAACCCTTTGGGCGTGACATTACGTTGTTATGATACACAACAAAAAACATAACCCTTCTTCTGGTACAAATAGCCCACACGAAAAATAAAACTCAGTTTTCAAAGATAGTACAAAATCTACAACGAAGACTTAACCCCTCGAAACTTCGTTCACTTTCAGAATATTAAATTTTAAACTGTCACCGCGCGCTGACTTCGTCAAAGTTTTTCTATTAAATTTTTCATTAGCATTTGACAGGACATTCATAATGCTCACGACTTTGATCAATGGGGCTCGGCAGCTCGGCTGTCAGACAACGGCTAATGATATTTGCTTGAAACGCTTGATGTATGGCGTTGGTGTCTCACTGCTGTTGACATGTTTTTTTTTGTGTATATCATAGAGTAAAAGGTTTTATCAATACCCATATTTTGACAGTTTTGTTTTAGTAAGTGTCAAAAAAACCTATTGATTTTTTTTCTTGCTTTTGTATTGGTTATTAAAATTCGGTTTATAAAAGTTTCTATTTGATGATATTTATAATTTAAATAACACGATGCATTAAAACATTTTATTATATTCCAAATTAATATTTTAATGTATCCAAAATTTTGTGTCTATTAGGTTAAATATAGCGATCTTAATATTTTAATTTAACCTTATTTGTACCTGTATTTCACTAAAAAATAATTTCATTTTATTTTTTTCATTTACCCAAAACATTAATTAAAACCAAAATGAATATCCATGGTTTTGTAACTCACTCTCTAAATTTAATATTTCACATATATTATGATTTCTAAATTAGTAACACTCTTGAATTTTTAATGAACGTCTATCTATTTAGTTAGGCCGTGGATGTTTGGTCACAAAATACTTTTTGAGTTTAAATTACTTAGAATAACATAATTTTATTAAGAAATGACCCCGTTCTTTTGTAATTAATCTAATCTTTATACACTACTAGCTAGCCCACAGAGCAATATCTGCGTGATTTTCTGTAATTATTTTTTGAGAACATCGAAAAAATGTATCCTATGTGTAAGTCTAGGTTAAAATCTGCCTTTCTACCAAAATTTATGTAAATCCGTTCAGAAATGAAAGCTTGAAAGAGTGAAAAACATACAACCAAAAAATTGCATTTGTTTTAATAGTACTAAGTGGTAAGATTAGGTTTGCGGGACTCACGAATTACCGTGACTCCGGTACGTAAAGGGCTATTGAAGGACACCGTGGATTTTAGTCAGTACGAGTCTGACAGTCCCTTCCGCTCTGCCCTGGGTGGGAGTAATCATGTGATGATTTTACCACGTAAAAAAAGTGGTAAGATAAAGAAGCTGTTTATGTATTAAAACTCCCATAACCGATCGAACAGTTATCTATCTAACAGCAAAAAATACACGCCATATAATGCAATATCATTACCATATTTATAACAAAATACTTTTCACCCATTATGGCCTATAACCGTGACGTACGCAAAGAATGCGATCAGAGATAGCCAACATTATAGCTTTACCATGTTTTCGCAATATGGAAAACGTTGATAAACTTCTTGATAAATATGCCTATAAAAAGTTAAATTATTCGGTGTAAGAGTAAAAAATATGAATAGCTATTATCCGTAACATGATAACTGTGTCTTCATGTAGTTAATTTCCAACTATGTTGATATTGTTACCGTGTTTGTAGAAATGTATGGTGATGGTTGTTGGTCACGCGGTTTTGCTCCGATGGTAATGTCTCTATGTATGGTAATTTGGTAGTTATCATTACCAGTAGTTGTCTGGGCTACTTGTATATGATAGTATAAGAAAGTGTGTTGTGTTTGTAAATTCGTACAGGAAAAACAATCTTTCTTATTAATAGTCATCTGGGCTTCTTAGTTATGATAGTCAAAGGACGTGTGTGTTTTTCCGTGCACTCAGAAATAATGTAGCTTCTCGCCAGGTTCTTTTGGAATTTAGTCAGTAGTTCCTGAAATTGCCTCTACATACAAACATACCTCTTAATAATATTTGAACAGATAACGACACGCTTTTACTTACCCCAGAAGATTACCCCAACTATAAGTACACGCACATTTAGTCAGTTAGTTCCTCGCCATCAACAGGGCACAAATCTAATCCAAGAAATACTTGTTTTTTTTTTAATGTTGCCCCACACTAGGAATTTCTCCTGTATCGTGGGTGCGTTTACAAACATAGAAACTCACATACACAAAACCCCGAGACCCGGAACAACTACTTGCAGATCATACAATTATTTGTTCCGTGCGGGAACCGAACCCGCGATACATAGCGCAGGGGTCCAATTGCTCAGCCACTGCGAGAATGCAAAAACATAATAGCACTTTGCTCGTCAGCATCAAACCCAGAACTTTATGATTTGCAGTAATACTTGCGATCAACAAAACATAGAGGTAGTCGTCCCTAAACCAAACTTCATAATCTGAATCACCATTTCAGACCCAGCTCTATTTCAGGCATGCAATGAACACAGAGAAAAAAGCTTTCACAGCCCCCCTTCTATCCTAATCCTAATTTAAAACATCAATTCACCAATAGTAACACAGTGTAACAAAATCCTACATCAAAAATACAGTAGAGCCAGCGTCGGAACAATAAAGTCACATTTAATACAATTACCTACAAAATATATTAGTGTTTATTTTGTAAGTCGGCGCGAATGTTTGCTACGACTGTACTGGGAGGTCGGTGCAGGGTGCAAGAGGGAGCGATAAAGGCCTAATTTCACCATAAATTAAACTCGATTAGCACATCTTTTTTTTATCGTGGTAAAATCATCAAATGAGTCCTCCCACCCAGGGCAGGGTGGGACGGACTGTCAGACTTGACTGACTAAAATCCACGGTGTCACGGTGTGTAATTCGTGAGTCCCGCGACCAAACTGAGGCCTTAGCATGAGGAGGACTCATTTGATGATTTTACCACGCTAAAAATAAATAAAAAAAGGCCTCAGTTTAAGTGCAGTAGAAGAGAGAAAACTACACACAGCACTCCTGGATGCGATTGAACCTGCTGGTTTTTTCCCGGAATCCTTATAAAATAAACTCTTGTAACTACAAAAACTTGTAACTTCTAAACTGTTTTGTTACGGAACTCCTTAACAAAACATTTACATCTATATAATAAGCAAATATCAAACTGAAAAAATGTATTTGATTTCAAGCTGACTCAACGTGGAATTTGGCAAATGCTTTAGCATCTCTTAAATCTTTTAACGTTTATGAATCGCTCCGCTCCCGTTCACATCTTAACCCCTTCGCAGTTTACACACGATAGCTATAAACATACATCAATGATATTTATGGGAGTCATTCGCTAAAGCGTGTAGCACAACGATTACTAAGAACCAAACGTTAAGGCAGCGGCGACGATTTGTGACGAACTTGCCGCTACAATTCTTTTTTTAGTAGACAAAATAACGTAATTTAGCGGCAAACGACGCCACTTTTGGTAGTTCGCGTTTTTTATGGCCCCACTTTTAGATTTAGTTTGGTGGGGTTGGTACTAAATGGTGGGAGGCATACAATGTGGTGTTGGGTTATATTTTGGGGTGTTAAGGAAAAGTTTTTGATGTATGAATGTTGGTAGGAATAAGTTTAATGTCGTGAATGTTGCGTCTGACGTGGTGAATGGTGCATTTGGCACCATTAGTATGTCTGAAAGACGCATTATTTAGTGTTATGGTTGCCAAGTTGTTTAAGATCTGTAATGGGGCAGGCTAAAGCACATTTTACTGTTTTAAAAGGTACTAAAATGTTCTTCTTTGGGACTACCAAACATTGCAGACACGAATTTTAAAAACCTTAGTTTGACGATTTATATAATAATTATTTTATGTTATAAACTTATTAGACTTTCACTTACTTATGACTTTTAATTACATAAGGATGTAAACCTGCAATTCCTTAACACTTAAAACTTAAAAAAAAGGAAACGACTTCAAAAACTATCATAAAAAAGTGTACAATAACTTTTCTTTCGGAAGTCGGTAGGTTTGTTTTTTTTTTATTTGATTGATTTTGACCATTAAACACTGTGTAAAAACAATAATCACTGGGTTGTTTAATTAAACTTTGTCAGGGATGTAAAAAAGGTCTTATCAACGACTGATGACACAATCTCGAACTTCATAGATAGCGCGTCTTTCTTAAAATTATACAATTTTATTCAAACCAACTTCTCTTCCTGCTTCATTAAATACTGTCACTTAACCAAAGAACTTTGAACAACCCTCTTTTAAATGAACCACCAAGAAGAATTCCTTACATTTAGCACTCACAAACCAAATACCAGTTACAGCCAGCACCATTAGTTCGCTGTCACATCTGTCGAGTCACGACGCGTCACAAAAACGCGCGATGTCGCGGCGAACGCTCCCGACATGTTTACGATCGCGACGACAAAAATATCGCAAGCACCGATTGTCCGTCGATTGAGTTACTGCGCGCCCTGTTCCCAGCTAATTTATCGAGTTGTTAACTGAAAAAGCGCGAGTTTCACGTCTTCAAAAGTTGAATAAAATTGTCGAGTTTGTTTTCGGCTTTTATTACAAATTTCGTGGGCGGATTAAATGATAATTTTGTTAAGAGATATGCTGTTGATCGTTTTATGTGGTGAAGTGATTACTGAAAGGATTTATGTTCCGTAGCACAAGTGAGATGAGACAATAGAATTGTGTAGGTTGGCGCTCTTAAGAAGAAGAAAAGTGTTGAACTTTTAATCATTTACTTTATGCTTTATTAAGATTGATTTATTGTTATTGTAAAATTTATTGCTGGACTCAGTTGAGTGTTCATCTTAAAGTCGTGATAAATTGTTTTATTTAAATAAAATTGTATTGTTAAACAAAGCAAAAAAGATGGAGCTAGATACCTATATTAAAATTAAAACAAAATAAGAACAAAAATTTTAGTAGTATTGTAATTTGTAAGACGAAACAGCATAAAAAACTTCCCAGTAACTTCCACCTGACTCTCAAAACAAATCCTCAGTAAAAACATGTTTGGAATAGTAAAGCTAAACACTTGTAACAACAGAATTCAATCAGGCTATCGACGCTACAGACGTCAGCGCGACTCGCTGCCGGCGACACCCGTCACTTGTTACTGCACCTCTAACAAGCCGCCGCATGTCCCGTGGTGTGGCAGAGGCCTTAGTTTATTGATTAATTTATTTATTAAAACATAAATCAACAAATTAATATACGTCGGTTATGTTTGAATTTCTGTTGGGTATTCAAACTTAACCGATGTAACCAACCAACCAACGAACTTACTTGAGATTTTCGTTTTTATCATATTACGTTTTTCTTGAATTTTGTTAATCGGTAAGATGGAATGCATCATTTTATGTGTGCGTTCAAACATCAGTCTATAAAATGAAAATCATTTCCAAGCATTTTATTTGCTGAAACATGTGTGTAAACAGTTATATTTGTGTTGATTGATATCCAGACAGCCCTCTGGGTTTAGTTGTGTCAGAACTCAAAATTAACAATTTGATTATTTACGAAATTAACACAACAGTTCTGCTTCTTGAAGATCCAAGAGGGCATCATTTCAAATATTCTGTTGCAGCTCTCTCCATATTATACAACCCCGTCTCGAAGCTAAGACGCTTGTTACTCGAAGTTTGCATTGAACCCCGCGGCACCCCCCAGGGGGATCAATGGACAATGTGGGTGATTCGTCGGGTGACACCTGCGTAATGGGATCGCGTTTGTATGGGATATGACGGAGCCAGACGTATGAGGCGGATGTATGGATGTGGATGGGATGAGGTAGATCTTGCCGATGCATTGTGGAATGTTAGTACAATATGCTGAATGTTTTGGCATTCGATTACTAAGGGTGCAATTACTGGATCGCAGGATTATATTAAAAGGCCACGGGGTGTCGTGGCCCGAAAATAAAAAACCTTAATTTTGCATCAAAACATAAAATGGCAGCTTGGCACTGATTGTCAATAAATTTGTCGTACAAATATTCATGCACTGTATAACGATGGTCTATTTACCAAGAAGTTACTTAATTTATCCATAAAAAAAATCTTTTCAATTTCATAAAAAATCTTGTTCTTCTAAAATTGCTGGCATAATTTTGTCAAAAAAGATGAATGCGTCTTGTTAGTAAATTCTGCACAAAGCAAAATGTCACACACTCTCATAAATGTTATGTATGTTTGCATAACATTTTCTTCATAACATGCTAACTTAGAACAATGCTTATTTACTAATACTTCATAAACATTGCTTCTTGGACGTGTCCATTCCATAAATTAACTCAAACCGTGTATAATTAATAAGCTAATAGAAGAAGTGTTACATTATTTTGACAGGCCTGTTGGTCTAGGGGTTAGTGACCCTGACTGCTATGCCGGAGGTCGTGGGTTCGATTCCCACCCAGGACAAATGTTTGTGTGATGAGCACGATCATTTGTTCTGTGTCTAGGTGTAATTTATCTATAATATGTATGTATTTAGAAATATATAAGTATGTTTATCAGTTGTCTAGTACCCATAACACAAGCTCTGCTTAGCTTGGGACTAGATGGCGTTGTGTGATAGTTGCGGAATATTAATATTTTTGAATATTTATTATAAAGGCGGTTAGGTTATACAAGGGACATCATTTGGGCCACTAGCAACAGTAGAGTACTCATTATGATATTTAGTAAGAAACGCACAGAATCGAGAGATATGGCATGGAAAGGGGGAGGCCTATACCCAGCAGTGGGTGATTACGGGCTGATATGAAGAAGAAAAAACGAACATAAAACATCACGTCTGCAATATCCACGCCTTACCATTTATTTTTGGGGCAACCGTGCAAGAAAATATTTCTATGCACCAACATTTTTTTTGTGTTCCTTCTGTATTTGGTAGTTCTATAATCTTCGTCATTAACCAAGCCTTTTCTTAATTATGTTGGGCTTACTTAGTCTAACCGAATGCAACTGAATATCAGTATTTTACATAAAATAAGTAAATATTCCACAACTATCACACAACGCCATCTAGTCCCAAGCTAAGCAGAGCTTGTGTTATGGGTACTAGACAACTGATAAACATACTTATATATTTCTAAATACATACATATTATAGATAAATTACACCCAGACACAGAATAAATGATCGTGCTCATCACACAAACATTTGTCCTGGGTGGGAATCAAACCCCGGAGGTCGTCTCCGGCATAGCAGTCAGGGTCACTAACCAATAGACCAACAGGCCATTCAGGTACAGACCAACATAGAATTACTGCTTATCTGACCACCACAACCCAGTTAGGTTTTCATCCATTAGTAACAACTAATAATTTCACGAGTCTCATTTATTATTTTACATTTAACCCAATACCTTGTATTTAAATGTCGCAATATTTTATATTTTAATACCGTCAATATACATACTGTTGTCCCAGTAAATATATTGGACAGACGACTCACCATTATAATGAATAATGAACGTCACAGTAAACGAGGAAGTGCTAAAACAAATAAATTAATGAGAACAAGTGTCGTTATGTTAACAGGTGCTGCAACTGTGCGGAAAAATTAACATAATTATATATTTGATATTTATCTTCTTCCATACGTCATGATGACATGACTTTCTTTATGTAAAATATTTGATCAAGATCGAAATATATACAATGAAAAAGTGAGTATGAAAGGCTGGAATGTAGTCAGGCTTGCCTGCTAAACATGTTTAAAATATCCTGCTTAATCTGCAATTATCAAACGAATGACGGAAACAGAACGATGTTTTAGATGCATTTAATAATTTTGATCAAGGCCTCATCACACTCGGGCACGCCGCAATCGCGGCGGTAAGACCCCTCTTTGAGGAGTGGCTGGATAGGCGTCACGGCGTCCTGACCTACCGCATGACGCAGGTCCTCACCGGACACGGAAGTTTCGGGAGGTTCCTGTGTCTGATAAGGAGGGAAGAAACGCCTGGGTGTCACCACTGCGAGGATCGTCCGGAGGACACGGTGGAGCATACGGTGCAGGACTGCCCCGCTTGGGCAGAGCACCGCCGTGTCCTCACGACGGCGATAGGCGGAGACCTCTCGCGCCCGGCATTGGTCGAGGCCATGCTGCGGGGCGAGATGGAGTGGGAAGCGGTCGCCTCCTTCTGCGAAGCAGTCATGCTCGCGAAGGAGGAGGCGGGCCGCGTGAGGGAGAGGACAGCGTCCTCCCTCCACCCCAGCCGCAGTGGTAGACGCCCACGGCGACGGACGTCGCTAGACGATCTCCGGCCACCGTAGGCGCGGGCATGCGGGCAGCGAGTAATGGGCGACTCGCTGTCCGACCATGGACCATGCCCGGGTCGACGGCGCGTTGTGCTCCACGCGCGCCTCAAGGAGTGTCAGCATAGTGACGGGGCCTGTAGAGGGCCAAAGCCTGCCGGGGTCGCGGGACTCACAGATTACCGTGACCCCGGTACGTAAAGGGCTACTGAAGGACACCGTGGATTTTAGTCAGTACAAGTCTGACAGTCCCTCCCGCCCTGCCCTGGGTGGGAGGACTCATTTGATGATTTTACCACGATAAAAAATCACAAGATTTTTTATTTTTTACTGCGTACTTGAAGTATTTACTGCGTTTATTGTATGGAAAATTGAAAAAGCGCCTCCTGTGTACCAAAGAGGAACTACATATTTTATTCCATCAAATTAACGACAAAGTTCAAGTTTACATCACAAAAATGTGAAAAGTCATGGCTAGGGCTTCTGATTGAAAAAATGCAAAATGTCTGCCCTAGGAATCGAATCTTTTGTTTAGAACTAGTTGGCAACAACTAAACCACCTTTTTAGATGCGTGTTTTTTATTAAACATTGAATGTCATGCTTCAAAGCGTTCAGTAACAATGTGTGCACGTGTCGCATGTGTTTCAACTAATAAGATAAACAACACGTGTCGTGTTCTGCAAAAAATGTGTGTTTCTATAACGAGGGCTCAGTGTCAGTCACCTTTACAGATCAGCGGCATGGACTTTGACGAGATGTGGGGATATCCTGGTCATAGCAGCTATGTCATCGTTAAAGAGGACATGTTGACAGTAGCCTGTGGGTCTTGCCATAGCTGCGGCAGTAATTCCACAAACACAGCAGGTGTTGTTGCTATTTTTCTATGAATAGCTGTATTTAAGGTATTATAACCTTTATTTACATACATTCTTGAATATTACATTTAAGAATGGGCATTATGCCAGAAAAAAATCAGATTTCACCCGCACCCCTGCTCTAGTACCGATAACAACCACGGGCGGCGTGACGACTCGCACTACAAAACTTCGTGCTAAAAACAAAACAATTGCAGTACCACAGTATAATATTATGTACGTGTGTGATTCGGCCTCTGTTCTTGAAATAAGTGAGTACAGCCGCGCGATACCTTCGCACGTGGTAGGGCTGCATTTTAATTTCATTCAATTAGTTGAGTTTCTTTGTAGTTTCGTGATTGTAAATATTATATTTTTTGTTTTAAAATTACATTTATTGTGAATGATGTAGGAAGTGTTCAATAAAAATACATGTTGCGTTTTGCTCTACCTTTGTACTCTGCAAACGGCATTATAATCAACTAATTTATCGCATGTGCGCTACCTGAAACCTGGTCTTATGTATTAAATATCAGTCCAAACAATGTCAGAAGCCTGTGGTGTTCCCAGATGCGATTTCATTAACTTTGCTACTAAAGAAAGTGGCCACATCTTCACACGAAAAAGAAAATTAAATAAAGCCCATAATTACAGATTGCCATTGCCAAATTGAATAAACATTTTAATAACACGTTCCGAAATGTTTCATGTTCTAAAACACAATACTGTATCATAATTATTATTATTGTGGCAATGCCGTTTATAGTATATGTCATGTATTCCTTACAAATAAAAGCCCTGAGCGTCGGCACTCGGAGCTTGGACACTGTTCCCGATACCGGTGGGCAACTATTATTTATATTTATAAATAATTTCTCCGGTAGGCCTTCATGGTGTAAACAGGATATTACAGTGGGCTTAGATTACTACTTGCATCCAGGTCTATCGGTTGCCTGCTCTCTCTCACGATGTCGTCGGTCAATTTAAATGGAAAGCCTGCTTCCCTAGACACGTGGCAAACATTGAATGAAAACGCTCTGATTCTGAGATATTTTCAACTTTTTTTATCGTGGTAAAATCTCACGTCCCGCCTCCTCCTTCGCTAGCATGACTGCTTCGCAGAAGGAGGCAACCGCTTTCACTTCCAATTTCATTTCAACCAATTTTTGCTGGTAGTTTGATTTTTTTTTAGTTTTATCATTCTCTTACTTTAGAAGTTACAGGGGGCATACATTTTACCACTTTGGAAGTTTCTCTCGCGTTAACAGTACAGTTCAGAAAAAAAAATAGGAACCTCGGTATCATTTTTAAAGACCTATCCATAGACACCCCACAAGTATGGGTCAGGAGAAAAAAAAATTGAATTTCAATTCTATGTATGCGGAACCACAATTTTTGTTTTTTTTTGTGTGAGAATCCTAATGCAGTTCACATAATACATCTACTTACCAAGTTTCAACAGGATAGCTCTTATACTTTAGAAGAAAAGTGTTTGTGACATACGGATGGACAGACAGACAGACAAACAGACAGACTTACAGACAGACATGACGAATCTATAAGGGTTCCGTTACTGGCCATTTAGCTACGGAACCCTAAAAAGGTGTTAGTGCCGGAATTCAATAAGGAATCTGAACAAAAGTACTAGGAGAACAGGATCATGAAAATTTTTTTTTGGTTGTTCTTATCTTCTTGGGCACGCCGCAATCGCGGCGGTAAGACCCCTCTTTGAGGAGTGGCTGGACAGGCGTCACGGCGTCCTGTACCTTCCGAATAACGCAGGTCCTCATCGGACACGGATGTTTCGGGAGGTACCTGTGTCTGATGAGGAAGGAAGAAACGTCTGGGTGTCACCACTGCGAGGATCGCCTGGAGGATACGGTGGAGCATAAGGTGCAGGACTACCCTGCTTGGGCAGAGCACCGCCGTGTCCTCACGACGGCGATAGACGGAGACCTCTCGCGCCCGGCATTGGTCGAGGCCATGCTGTGGGGCGGGACGGAGTGGGAGGCGGTCGCCTCCTTCTGCGAAGTTATGTTAGCGAAGGAGGTGGCGCGCCACGTGAGGGAGAGGACAGAGTCCTCCCTCCAACCCAGTCGCAGTGGTTGGCGCCCTCATCAGCAGACGATATCAAATATCTTGTAACTCATCACAAGACTTAAAACGTGAAAAATCATGCTAGGGCTCTGAGGCAAAGACCTCAGAAGCCCTAGCATGACTATGACTTCAATAAATATTTAGTTGCCTGCTTTTTTTTTGCTTTTGTTCGCTTGACGCGGGTGATAAAAGTCCACAACATCGTAGAAGAAAAGATCACTGAAAAAAAAAGAACAAAATTGTTTTCAGACAATTTTTTTAGTAGAAGACAAGAACATACATAAAAAAAGCAGCAAAAATCTTCATGATCCTGTTCTCCTAGTACTTTTGTTCAGATTCCATATTTAATTCCGGCACTAGCACACCTCTTTCATGGTCCTGTTCTCCTAGTACAATATAAATATTAAGTTGTTACATAGGTGATAAAAGTCCACTAGATCGCGGAAGAAAAGTCACCTTTTTTCACCGAGGTGATATTTTTCCGAGGTGACCAAAGTGGACAACTTTGGTGTCCTCAATATTTTTCCGAGGTGGATTGAGGACACCAAAGTTGTCCACTCTGTTCACCCAGGTGAACAAAGTAGAATAAACCATCTGGTAAATTAAAAAAATAACTTTTTAAACTTCGGTTTTTTTTTCTCTAATAATATTAGGTTCACTACGGTTTTTTTTTATAAGTAGCTGAACAGATCTATAAAAAAACTTATCAGAATATTCTGAACAAACGGACCTCATTACATAGTGGTGAAAAAAACTTGACCCTTAACAGTACAACTGATTAACTGTTTATGTTGCGTGCACTGTGGTAAAAGAAATTTCAGAAAAATGGTTTTCGGCTATTTGAAATTATTTTAGTCTTAAAATATGTTAGTTTTCGTATTTTGGTTGTATTATGTGTTGTTTCTCTTATTATATCAACAAAATTATTATTATTTTAATAGCCGCCAAGCGCGGAACAAACTGTCATAGACCTCCTGTCTCAATAGAGCGGCGCCGACTGACGAGTGAAACAAAGTGATGCCTGAAGCTAAAGCCCGCGCCGCGACTGAAGTCGTTTTGATGTGGCGCTAGTGTCTATGTCATTACATCAAATTGCATTAAAAAAATTGAGTACCACGAATTTTCCGCAGAACTTCACTCGTGACGCGGAGTCTAATGTCACGCGAAATGGAAAATAGCATTTTACACGGTTTTAAACTGTCGTAAGCGCCGAATGCTATGAACAATGATAACTTTTATTATAAACAATATTTTAAAAAAGCGCCGCTAGCGTCCCTCGATTACGTATTTGTGTTCATATTTATCTAATTTGTAGTTCTGTAGGACGCACCAAAATAGAATGATAGCGAAAAAACGTGAAAATTAGAGGTAACTTTGTGATCGTTTTCTATCGAGAAAATTTTGTCTTTTTATGTTTTTCGTCGGACACCGCCCTCGAAAATATAGTGAAGTTTCCTAGCATATACTTTTTTCCCGAATTGAACATGATTTAGTACTCTAAAAATCCAATCGAAAATTGAAGATTTTGCTTTGGGCGCACCCTTAAATACTAAAATTGAGCAAAATATTGTTGTATTTAATTAATTTTGGGTATCTAATGTCATATTGTATTGACTGGCCTGTTGGTCTAGTGGTTAGTGGCCCTGACTGCTACGCCGGAGGTCGTGGGTTCGATTCCCACCCAGGACAAATGTTTGTGTGATGAGCACGATCATTTGTTCTGTGTCTGGGTGTTATTTACCTATAATATGTATGTATTATAATATATAAGTATGTTTATCAGTTGTCTAGTACCCATAACACAAGCTCTGCTTAGCTTGGGACTAGATGGCGTTGTGTGATAGTTGTGGAATATTTATTTATTTATTTATTTTTATTTAATATTATATTTACGTACTAAAACTTAGTAAAATATTGTTGTATTTAATTATTTTTGGGTATCTGTCATATTGTTTCAACGAGAAAAAGTCAATGTTACTTTGATAGTGAAAAATGCTCTGGACTGCTCTCCGCAATATGTGGTCCACGCCAGCTCTAAGAATATCTAAAATGATAAATGTCTGCGAAAACTTATATCTTTCTCTTTTAAGCCTTTGTCAAACAGACAGGCGTGACGAATGCGAAGCGTGACGTTTTTATTTGTAATATATCGAATTGTTTGAATCCAGTCACATAGAAAAGCGAAAGCGATCCGATAGCGTGACAGAACTATCGGACTGATGTCTCGCTTCGTTTCGGTATCGCTTCGGACTCGCTTTCCTTTCGCCTGTCTGTTTGACAAAGGCATTATCGTCTCTTCCTAAAGAAAAATAAAAACAGAAATATGTATGATATTCGCCTAATTAAAGAGGTAGGTACCTATATTTTATTTTTTCTATAAAACGAAGAAATAGCCATCCTAGTTTAATTCTACGCTACTATTTACCTTAAACCATTTAATTCAAGCATTAACCAGCTAACATATTGAAGTATGTAACAATGTTATCGCCTAACCAGTTTAAATAGACCTGTAATTGAACCAACTGCCTACGAATTTACGACCATCTTATCTAGACATGTCTCTAGTGGCAGACATTTGATTATTGAGTATCTTATTATGTCTTAAATAGAGTTTGTAGAAACTCCATGTTTTTAAGGACATTCATGGCATTATATTATATTGGTAATTTGAAAAGACATAAAAAGAATTCATCGCGAAGAAAAAAAATAAACGGTTCCGACTCTCAAGAGCCTAAAAGGTCATTTTAGCAGAATTATAAAATGAATTTCTGTAATATTCGGAAAATAGAATACCCTATTCTATTGCTCGAAGTAGAACAGATAATAGACATAAAAATGATATGATCGCAATTCACACAAAATAACGAGGTAAATTAATTCACAATACGTCGATATTATATTTCTGACACCTTTTGTAAACCGCAGTAGCTGCGGTAACTCACCACAGCTTCTTAAAATTTCAGAACCTTATTCCCCCAGAATAATTATTTGCTATACAAGAGCTAGCATGCTTTCAATTAAAGCTAGGCTTTTATTTTTGAGAATCTATTTCGTTATGCCAAGAGAGGCTGCATTAGTCATATTCACCTGTGTTTTTAATTATATGACAGGTCTGTTAAACAATTATGTATCTAGACTCGGAGAAACAATTTCTTTCTTTTCTATACTTGGTATACGGTTTAACATTTTATATCATTATTATATTATAATTGAAAAAGACTAAATTCCCTGCTTGAGTTTTGATATATTTTCTTCAGTTTTAATGCAACATTCTCACCGTTTTCTCGCAATGTTGATTCTTTTGTATTAGCGCTGTAACTAGTTTAAGTTATCCTGCAAAAATGTACTTTTAATTTAGACATTGTAAGTTAATGTGTACTCAGTAATCGCTCATTTCCCGTACTTAAACTTGAATTAAAACGTTGGAGATACGACACACGATCACTTTAGGAAACGTAATTTATAAAGTAAATGTGTTTCTTTTTACTTTATTTAAATTCTTATCTTTACAACTGTTTTTCTATACGGAGCAATGTAATAGTGTTATGTAAGACTGACTTTGGCCTATGTTTTACTAAACATAAAATATATATTTCCAATTTTGCCCATGTAAATTGGCATTCATTATTATCATGCAAAACAAGGTACTATCTCGTACGAAGTACTTTGCATAAAGATATTTGTCAAAATATTTCCGGTTGCATATAGAAGGCGACAACTTGCTAACATATTTTATACCCAACATTAGAATGCACAGTACTTCAGATGCTAGCATTAAAGTTTATGTCCCTATACAACACGAGAACTAACCCATTTTCCTTACAAATTATAATATTACAATGTAAATCAGCAAACAAAATGTAAGACACAACATTTACGAGACATAATAATTTCGCATTCAAGACACAAAATAATATCACAAATTAAACTGGGGACATAAATCAGTGTGTCAAGTTATGTCTAATAAATAACATAGAACGGGTTTACTGTAGTTCTGAACATGAGTCTGACCATTAGATAGCCGATTTTATGCGCCTGCACATCTATAATTTATGAGAAAAACGTTGTAACTCGTTTCTTGTTGAAAGACAAAAAGTAAGAGTTGCAATCCTGTGCTACGCAGCCTATGAAAGTCAATATGAAGGATGCATTATTATGATTTGATGTTGCAAAGAATAAGATTAATGAAGGGATTGAGATCTTTGACTGGATTATGTTGTTGAAAACTTAACTACTAACTAATAATATCATAAATGCGAAAGTTTGGTAGATGATGAGTTTGGAATGATGGGTGAATCAGAACGGCTGAACGGTGGTCTAAGCATGACTTTTCACGTTTTTGTACGTAAAGTAAGCGCGTTCAAATACGCTGTAAATAAAATACAGAAATCTTGTGATAAGGCCTCGAGCTTAACGAAACTTGGCTCAGGCAAACGATACATTCTTTTTTTTGTAACAAATTGTTTAAAGCCAATGAATAATACTTATTGACAATTTTCTGCGCAAAAAGACCCATAACAAATCACTTTAAATTTCGCCCAGTTGTTTTTTATCGTGGTAAAATCATCAAATGAGTCCTCCCACCCAGGGCAGGGCGGGAGGGACTGTCAGACTTGTACTGACTTAATTCCACGGTGTCCTTCAATAGCCCTTTACGTTCCGGGGTCACGGTAATTCGTTCAGTCCCGCGACCCCGGCAGGCTTTGGCCCTCTAGAGGTGGGCCCCGTCACTTTGGTGACACTCTTTGAGGCGCGCGTGGAACACAACGCGCCGTCGACCCGGGCATGGTCCATGGTCGGACAGCGAGTCGCCCATTACTCGCAGCCCGCATGCCCGCGCCTACGGTGGCCGGAGATCGTCCTGCGACGTCCGACGCCGTGGGCGTCTACCACTGCGGCTGGGGTGGAGGGAGGACGCTGTCCTCTCCCTCATGCGGCCCGGCTCCTCCTTCACGAGCATGACTACTTCGCAGAAGGAGGCGATCGCTTCCCACTCCGTCTCGCCCCGCAGCATGGTCTCAACTAATGCCGGGCGCGAGAGGTCTCCGCCTATCGCCGTCGTGAGGACACGGCGGTGCTCTGCCCAAGCGGGGCAGTCCTGCACCGTATGCTCCACCGTGTCTTCCGGACGTTCCTCGCAGTGGTGACACCCAGGCGATCTCCCAATCAGACACAGGAACCTCCCGAAACTTCCGTGTCCGGTGAGGATCTGCGTCATGCGGTAGGTCAGGATGCCGTGACGCCTATCCAGCCACTCCTCAAAGAGGAGTCTTACCGCCGCGATTGCGGCGTGCCCGGCTCGGGCAAACGTTACATACTTTTTTTTTGTAACAAATTGTTTTAAGCCAATAAATAATACTTATTGACACTTTTGCTGCGCAAAAAGTCCGATAACAAATCACTTTAAATTTCACACAATTGAAATAGTTTTTTTTTATCATGGTAAAATCGTCAAATAAGTCCTCCCACCCAGGGCAGAGCGGCAGGTTCTGTCAGACTCGTACAGACTAAAATCCACGGTGTCTTTCAATAGCCCTTTACGCTCCGGGGTCACGGTAATACGTAAGTCCCGCGACCCCGGCAGGCAGTTGAAATAGTTTCACGAAATAATAAAATTGAAATCGACACCTCTCTAGTTTCGAATTCCCGCCACAATTTATTCGTTTATAAACTCGAATAGTATCGATATCAGAGAACTGTTTGCTTTGAAATGAATGCAATGCCTGAAGTATTTGATATCGCTAACGTATTGGGTTAGTACTCCATAGAAATATTTATTCAGTATTGCCATTGGCTACAAACCGTGGTGTATATTGCTACTGTGGAACATAGATAAGTGTTGACAGCAGTGATAATGTTTTTGGATGTTTATAGCTTTTGATAAAGAACGGCTAATTCTAGCGTGTTGGCGAATGTTGAACAACTGTTTTAAGTCCAAATTGTAGACTTATTTTTGTTGTATTTAAGGTTTTATTTCATTTCTGACATAAAGTGAAGTAAGCAAGAAATAATACATATTTCCTGGTCTGGCTGCCAATCGAAATTTTAAAACAGTTCTTATTATAGCAAAGTTCAAGTAATATTCTCACGACTCCGCTGATATAGTTATTTTATTGTTTTCCTTATATTTTCATGGCGTAAACTGAAGTGTGTGTATGTGTTTGTCTATTAATTTATTGTTCGTTATATTATGTATGGGGGGGGGGTAAGGTTTAAAAAGTAGATACACTGGAATCTTCTTCTTGGAAATAATAATAACATAAATTATTGTGACAACATATTTGAAATCATAATAATTTATGTATTTTCATTACAAAAAAAAAAAATCATTTGTAAAACAAAAGAGTTCCGAAAGCAAATCCGATTTTTAACCTTTACTATACAGAGATACACACTGGCTTATGACTCTATGAGTAACCCAGCTAATCGTATACTTACCAGCATGTACTGGCAAGACATTCCCTCTGATACAACACCCGTTTAGGCACAAACCTCCCCCATTCCCCTACTCTATGCCAAGACAGCGAAGTTGCCATTCAGCTAGATTTACAACAACAGTGACGTTTTAACGATAATGCGTATTTACGAGTATTTACGCGTAGTTATGCGTATTTATACGTATTTACGCGTATTTACTGCCGGCGAGAAAGCCCGCCTGTTTAATTGTCGAATAAAATTGAAATTTACAACCGTTGATTTATGTGTAATGCTGCCGGCGATAAGTTTTACGAGTTTTTATGAGTAACGTGGAGGAAGGATGAATGAGTTGTTTGACGGATTAAAAGGATGAGCTTGTGTGCATGTGGGACTGGCTTGATGTGATGCAGCAGCTCTTATTTGGTAGGTAAACAGGCGCAAGCTTCGGTCTTGAAAGACAGTATTATTTATTAGGAAAGCTTAATAATATTATTCCCTAGCTTCTAATTTTAAAAGCCCGACTTCACAAATTCTACATTTAAGTGAAAATATTGTAACTTGGCGGTTTGAATTAGTCATGCTAGCGAAGGAGGAGGGGAACGCGTGAGGGAGAGGGCAGCGTCCACCTCACGACCCAGCCGCAGTGGTAGACACCCACGGCGACGGACGTCTCAGGACGATCTCCGGCCACCGGAGGCGGTTGGTGAGTAATAGGCGACTCTCTGTCCGATAATGGATCATGCGCGGGTCGACGGTGTGCTGTGTTCCACGCGCGCCTCAAAGAGTGTCAGCACAATGACGGGGCCCTGTTCAGAGGACCAAAGCCTGCCGGGGTCGCGGGACTAACGAATTACTGTGACCCCGGAATGTTAAAGGGCTAATGAAGGACACCGTGAATTTTAGTCAGTACCAGTTTGACAGTCCCTTCTGTCCTACCCTGGGTGGACTCATTTGATGATTTGACCACGCTAAAACAAAAACAAAAAAATCTTGGTGGTTAAATTACTACTAAAACTACGAGTATTGTATGTAACACAAAAGTAATTAATAGTGAATTGTTTAACTTTAACATACGTCCAAATAGCGGTACGGTAGCGAAACGGCCAGGCAAACAGATATAAAATGTTGGTAACGTCCCACGAGAGATTGAATCCATATTTTGGTGATTTCTAAGAATGACAGAATCGTGGGAAGCGATTGATTTCTCAAAGTTTTACAAGAAAAAAAGGCACATTTATTAATGATCAAAACTTCTTGTACTTCATAAAGTATCAGTTCTACTGGATTGAACTAAATAGCGGACCGATTGCCGAAATGTATCTACTAGTATTATCAATTTGTCTATAACAAATTGAGATTGGACACTTTTAACTAACCCTTAAAAATAAAACACTTCATAAAACTGTCAAGTCACAATTAAACCAAATCGAAGTCGCTGACAGATCTTAATGATTAAAATGACGTGTTAATTGACAAACGTCATTAATTAGGGAATGTAAAGGTTGCATAGCAGCGGTAGTTGGCTTTCTGCCTACCCGCTGTGGTAACACGTCGCAAGCAATTTTTACGCCCACATCAAAGCGATCGTAAAAATACAATTGCATTGCTTGTTTAGCTATGTGGAATATAGATTTAACTTTACTTTGCACTAACTTTCAACCTACAGGAGGTTATATGCTGCTTTACCAGGCAATTCTGTGCGTGGCTTGCTCTAAGGCCTTTTTCCAGGCAGGGGCTTATAAACTATATCCTAGTAAGACCCCTCTTTGGGGAGTGGCTGGATAGGCGTCACGGCGTCCTGACCTACCGAATGACGCAGGTCCTCACCGGACACGGAAATTTCGGAAGGTACCTGTGTCTGATAGGGAGGGAATAAACGCCTGGGTTTGTGGGGAACGTTTTCTTTTAAAGTAAAAAGACTAGAGTAAAAACTAACCGATCACACGCTAAAGGCAAGAGATTTAATAATAAAGAACTTTCGATTTTCTTACTTTCAAACTTGGAAGGAGAAGACTTTTAAATCTTCTCCTTCCAAGTATTACATTACTACTCACATTTTTTTTTATTGTGTAGAGTCATAAGTGTAGGACATCCCCAGCTGGATGGACTAACAACCTTAAGCAGGACGCTGGAACAATCTGGATGCGGAAGGCTGTGGGCAGCGTGACGTGGAGCAGCTTATGGGCTGATGGTCTAGTGGTTAGTGACCCTGACTGCTATGCCGGAGATCGTGGGTTCGGTTCCCACCCAGGACAAATGTTTGTGTGATGAGCACGATCATTTGTTCTGTGTCTGGGTGTAATTTATCTATAATATGTATGTATTTAGAAATATATAAGTATGTTTATCAGTTGTCTAGTACCCATAACACAAGCTCTGCTTAGCTTGGGACTAGATGGCGTTGTGTGTTAGTTGTGGAATATTTATTTATTATTTATTATTTATAGGCCTATGTCCAACATTGGACTGCTATAGACTGAGTTGACAGTCGTATCTATTGCAGTAAAATTTACATATTATTGTGTAACGTTACACCAGTTATCCGAAAAGTGTCTGCATGAACTTTCAGTTTCCCGTTACAGAAGAAGTATTATTGTAACTATGGCTGCAAATGATACTGCTGTCATTTTAAAGTTTCTCTGAGTGAGGCTTACGGAGGAGTGTGCCCTGTTACTACAGAGTGATCAAGCACATTACCAATAGCTAACGGTGGTGAAAGGTGCTTTCAGAGGTATATTTCAATAGGTAACAATTTTCCGGACTCCGATAATTCAATTGCAGACCCCTAGTTGCGCTTTTGACCCACGGGGCAGTCATTGCACAGGTGTGTGTGTGCAAATACAAAATGCACTCTTTCCTCTCACTTCTATAGTCCGATTATTAGGAAATCGGACGAGACTGGAGAGAGACCGGGTAGACTGCGCGACCAACATAACAAGGCGATGTGTGGCAATGGCGGCACACGACTCATCAATTTAAATGGTCAAAGGCTAAAGTGACAAACAAAAACAAAATGTCCACAATATACTATAAGTACTACGAACGTAATATTCCATTAATTCACGACGATAATAAAGTTCAATTGTTACGAGTCCATAAAAATATTCAACGCTAACTGCTATCGTAAAAATGTTGGACTAATAAACCTATTTACAATGACACCGTTTTATTACGAAACGTCCGATGTTCTGTTATTGATTGGTATGTGTTGTTTTGGTGTTTTATTTATTGATTTATGTACCTGTGATAGTTGCGCTTTTAGCAGCTGGTACTGACTGTCATTCGTAGATAGATTCCCTTTAATCGAAGGGTAACGTTTCATCCTCGGATGAAATATATTGCGGATGAGTTGACACTTTAGTCTTTATTATGAACACCATAGGAATTACAGATATCGCAAGATAGAACGTATGACTAACGTGACATAATTTGCGGTCTTAACGCTAGTAGTGATAGTTTCAGAACAACCTTTAGGGTACTGTGGCTTTTGGACGCAAAAGGCAATCGAAACAACTGGGTAGACTTATAGTCAGCTACATTTGATGATTTTGCCACCCAAAAAATAAATTTTCGACTTGTCAAGGGGTTTCTTGTTCCAGTAACTATGTTGAGGTGGTTGTTATAGCGCTCCATGTTACAGCTGTTTCTGCTAATTGGGTAGACCACAACATTATTATAAAAATGCTAGGTAGACGATGATACATAGGCTGATAGATGTAGCGACATCTTAAAGTTTAAGTAGATAATAACTATTTTCTAGTATTTTAAACTATACACTTTAGTTTTTGAATATCTTCAGCGACAAATATTGGCATTTTTCAAGTCAAAATTCAAAAGAATATCTCTACAATATGTTGGCGATCCTATAACAGCCTGTGAGACTACTAATGATTATATATTATTGACGTTTTCTGCTTATGTTTTCAACAATACATTATATAACAAAAATACCTACAGAGTGCTTTTAATAATTTGTGTATGTATTTGTGTGTTTTTATGTTTGTAAATTCACTCACGATACAGGAGCGGTAACTAGTGTGGGGGAAAAAAACTGAACGATATTTTATGTCCGTTACCAATTATCATTACAACTTTACGGTACGCAAACTACTCCAATTAAAAAATAACGCAATAAAAATAATGTACATTATAAACCTGATTATTTCTCAGTAAGAAATAGTTGTTAACAATTAAATATTAACAGCAACTACTATAAATAATTACAGAATTATGTCAGTTATTTATTATTGAGTTATTTAACGATCACTGAGTACTTTAAATATGTAATAACTACGTTTTATCTGTGTATTTAATTACATAAATATGTTTTTAATTATGTTATTGGAATCTCTTGTTATTGAATAGTGCTAGGATATTTTATACGCCTACTGTTTCAATAATTACCTAATAAAAATACATAGTAATTATTACCTAAGCGCTTCCATCAACGGGCATGCGGGCGGCGAGTAATGGGCGACTCGCTGTCCGACCATGGACCATGCCTAGGTCGACGGCGCGTGGTGTTCCACGCGCGCCTTAAAGAGTGTCAGCATAGTGACGGGGCCCCCTGTAGAGGACCAAAGCCTGCCGGGGTCGCGAGACTCACGAATTACCGTGACCCCGGTACGTAAAGGGCTATTAAAGGACACCGTGGATTTTAGTCAGTACGAGTCTGATAGTCCTCCCGCTCTGCCCTGGGTGGGAGGACTCATATGATGATTTTACCACGTAAAAAAAAAGAAGTGCATCCATCAATTTTATAGCTAATATTCACCAAAGAAAACTAAAAAAAAAACACTTAAGAAAATAGATTGTAAGTATATTTATATAACTGTCCACTTACCCAGTTAAGTGGAACCGGCGATATTATCATATAAACAGTGAGTACATGCCATTAGGTCCCCAAAGGCTTTATTGCCAGAATATGTATAAATGTAAAACCTTCCTTAAATGGAGAATGGTGCTCATATATCGCGGTGTTGCGCCAAGAACGTATATTCTTTAGCTTTTTCAGATGCGGTATCTTACGGGTAAACATATTTTCTTCTCGACGGTTGTTGTTCGTCATCATTTTCAGTTCTACTTAACAAAATTTATGCATATAGCATTAAGAGCCGAAACTTTCGTCATAAAATGGCACTAATGGTGCCATTTTGAGTAAACTTTGACTCGTCGAAACAGTCGAGTTGTTGCAGTTGTAAGTTGTTATTTGTTATGTGTTTTAGGCTGAGAGATCAATGAACCTTCAAAGAACCTGGTTTGCGAGGTACAAGAGAAGAGTTCCTGGAAAGTTTTTTTAAGCTCACCCTGACTATTATTACTACATTTGTCCCCATGAAACTAAGCAGAGACTACGGAACAACACCCGCAATGATCCTTCATACTCTTCGTTTTTGTTCCACGTTCACATTTCTGGTCTTCCACACATTTAAAGTTACTTATATCCTCGACATAAAGAGCCGCATCCACGACTTCTTGGCAGCCCACCTCGACATGCAGTGGCCGACATGTTTGAGCGCCGCGCTATTTTAATTGATATGTCTCCGCCTGTTCGCAGCCAATACCAATTACGCGCAGGGCTGTGCGCACAGATATATGGGAACTATGATTAATTGTGAACTGTGGATTTATTATGAGCTCTTACCTTCTGAGAAACCGCTATTTAGATATTTTATTTGGATTAAGACAGCCCTGAGCTATCAGTCAGTCAGTATTTTGTTGCAAAATCAATTGAAAGTTTGAGCAGATTTTAATTATTTACATTAACTGTAATAGATTTAACATGCATCATTTCGTTTTCTCATGTTTCTATTAATGTTAACGACTACGAAAATCATTCGAGTTATACTTGGAAAACATAGTACATATATGCACATTTTTTACCGCAGTATTTCCATAGTCCTCACCTCCCTTTTCCACAGTAAAAGCTTTCGAAATCGTCAAAGAAATTGCTCGATGCATGCACACAGTTGCAACTAACGTCGTTTGGGGCTATCCGTATGCAATTTGGATCGTCAGGCTTTTTCCTGCCATCCATTCTGAGCCGTCACTCGCTGACGGTAGATTGAAAGGTGCATGATACTCTTCACCTAGTTATAGTGTGCAGTTCTGTGATGAAAACTGGATTGGAAATATTCTGAAGTGGTGAGAGTCAGTTTCTGTTTAGCAGGAGGATATTTGAGAGCTCTGTGTTGAATTTTAATTTGTTTTTGATTGTCAACGATCTCGAAAGTTTTTATAATCTAACTTTTGGCTCGATATTATATGGTCCCAAAATCCTGTAACTTGTAGTAGTATTGAGCATAGACTTAGAGCTTGGACCGTGCAACACCTATCAAAAAGTGTCATATTCTTTAGAAACTGAGATAAACAATTAGAGGACCACCTATCACTTTACTGTGAGACGTTGATAATGTCTCTGTTATTAAAAGAAAGAGATAGATAGAAAGATTTCTTTTAGTTGCAGAGAACAAAAGTTTTGTAAGATATAGGACCACACTTTATTTATTTTCTAATACATGTAGGTTCTATTGTGTAGCCTTGATCTAGAGGAAACATAAAAATGCAAAGAATTTTATTGGAAAACAACTTCTGATAACCATAGCTCAACAATATTTATGAATTCAATAAAATACTTATACAAGAGCGCGAACACAGTGGAACAATTTGAGCAACGCGCCATGAAAAATGCAGTATTACACTGACATAACATGCGTTTAGTACAAAAACAAACTGCGATGTATGACTGTATGTATGTATTTCGTGACACGCACAGACGTCTATACACGAACAACGTAAATATTTTTGAAAAAAATATGTTGCACTTTAATATGTCCTTATCCGTCCATGGGTTGGGGTTTGAGTGACGACGAAGTTGTTACAAGTCGGGAAAATTTCGCGGCTATTCGTTTATGTTTATTTTGGCAGACATTTATGTGTTTGTGTGTGTGTGTGTGTAATTGTACCAATGTTATGTTGATAAACTTTTATTAACTAAACAGCCTGCGGAGTTTTCATTTCAAATTCAATGATCTTTTCTCAATGGCGTGCCATTGAAAAGGCCTATGTCCAACAGTGGACTGTAATTTATTTATTTTTTTATCGTGGTAAAATCATCAAATGAGTCCTCCCACCCAGGGCAGGGCGGGAGGGACTGTCAGACTTGTACTGACTAAAATCCACGGTGTCCTTCACTAGCCCTTAGTGGACTGCTATAGCAGCTAAATTGTACGTAGCCGAATGTTGGGTATTCGAACTGTTTTGGTATCTCTCACATATCATTCACATCTGTAGCAAATAATACCATTTTGTTGAACTGGTGGTCGTGTTTCGTGTTCAGTTCAGTCTCTGAGTCGTGGAGCTCATATCATTAAGATTAAATAAGCAATCCTTTCTTGTAAAATACCGGTATTCTGCTGGACTTCAATTGAGAAAAGAAGAAGCAGATGATGGTGGCGGTTCTCATCGTCATTTTGTTTTAAGAGTCTAAAGTTATTTATCCAATTCATCATCAAAAATAAGGTAACGGTGTTTCTGGAGATTTTATGCATTATATTCGATCGTTTGCTCTTATTTGTCAATTTCATGAGTTACACAACTGGTACTTCAAATTATGTTTCTACTTTATAAGATTCCTTTTTAAAAAGTAATACATACAATTCTAAGAACAAGAGACAGACTGCGATCCAGCTTTTAATTAAAACACTGTTAAGGGTTGTAAAAACAAGGTAGCATGACTGATACTTGGCAATTATCCACAATTACGACTTCCGTGTTACGACCCTTCGTCATTTACAGCCAATTAAATTCTTTTCCTTTCTCCAGCACTATATTTAACCCGCTCCCCGCGAACAGTGAGACCACGCCTCCAGAATGCGGCCGCCTGCGCCCGTCACGTTATAATTATCATTTAAATTGTGCCCACCGCGCTACCGCTCGACACTTGACAAATGTAATGACGATAGACCGTCGCTTCAAGAATTTTTATACGCTCATATCCACCGTTTTATATGATCGTGTCAGATCCCTTTTATATGTATGCCACTTTATGTTTACAGCCCGCGCTCTATCAGCAGACTTTACGGCCCAACTTATAAGGCTGGTTATACAATGGTTTTTCTAATTTCCTTGGAAAAAATATATTTGTTGAAATGCACAGAAAAACTAAAATAGGTTGCTTGATGAATACCCAACAATGGAAACTTAGTGCGTTGGGTTAAAGTTGAAAATTGTTTAAAAGGTAATTTTATTAGTCATTACATTGAGGTAATGATAAGTAGCGTAGTCAATGTTTTGCTCGTAAAAAGCGTGATAGTGTGCACATAGATGACGTTCTATATAATTTCCATTTGATTTGAAGCCAGTTTTTGTGTCGTGAGCGTTGACATTTTTATTTTTATTAATTTGTTTGATGTTCTGGTGGGCAGCGATTAAGTTCTCGTTGAGCGTCAATTTATTTTTATTGTTGATAGTTGAAATAAAAAATGTATCCTGCTGCGTTTGTTTTACCTACTTTAAAAAAGTATTAATAGAAATTCATCTATTTGTATTCTAAAAGTGAAAATCGCGTATCTGTTTTTTGATCATCATTGTACATGAAAATTCTTTAAGTACTTCTTTGTGGTTATGCTGGTCAACTACATAATTTTTAAAGTCTCAAAGATTTCCGCTCTAATTAGATTTTTCGACTGAATCGTTTTCGCTTTGATTTTCTTTAGATTCAGCAAGATTAATTTATAATTTACAAAGTTTTTCATTATCATCATATTCTTTAAGTATTTTATGATCTTAGTTTCATCAGTTTAAGCTTAACTACTCAAGTATATAGTTTATTCCATATTATAAAACATTGAATCGTCGCCCTACGTAAAATAAAAGCATCAATTCATGCCACTTCACACGCTTTCCTATCAGATTAAAATTTTATTGCGAAACGTACAATTTATTCCTTTCTTGGTAATAAAAATACTTATTTAAATTATTCGAAGTGAGAATGAGTGTGTCAACGGATCTGGGTTGTTTTATCGATCAAATTATTCGATATATGCGATCGTATCGAGATCATTCTCTCACCGTTAAAAACTCGAAAACTATACAAGTTTTGTCGTGTAACTCGACACCTCAGGTGTTTAAAAAAGGGTTTGGGATACACTGTGCCCAGCAAGAACGAACATTTCACGACATTTTAAAAATCATGCGTAGCCTTTCATTTTTATTGTATAGTTACTTTTATAATTATTCTTCTTCCTTCTAAAGCAAGAATTGCATTTTAATGGCGTCCTAATTGTAGTGAATAATTGTTTTATGTGCTGTCTTATTCGTTTTGTTTATGAGATAGCAATGCAACAGTATGTCATAACTTATATCTACATTTAAACTTTCTTGAAAAAATAATTGATTTGATTGATTGATTCAAATGTAGCTATGTATAGTATCTATTAGTATGTAGTATGTACACAAGCTCGTATTACTTCATTCCTGTATATAACAAAGATATATACTTACTGATAAAATCTAATTTCCAACTCCAACAATATATTAAAACAATCCACATATAAAATGTAAGTCAAGGAAAACCGATGTTGAATTCTCTACTGGTTCAATGCTGATCTGATGATGCATAAGATAAGATTAATGGACTGATTGTCATTCTATCCTGCTTGCCGGTTAACTGTGGAAAATAAATTATGTTCTGATGACGGTAATCGATCACTTGTTCGTGTATTAACTGTTGCTGCTGCTCTGCTATGGATAGAGTTATTAGTTATTTTAATAGCGTTATTTTATCTGCTTAGAACTATGCATGTATTGAATAATTGTCCGTGAAGCGAAAATCTTTACCGCTTTAGCAGTTGGATGGATGTTTCAAAGTATCAAGTAATGATGTGGGATTGGAGTCAGGAGTTTATTCACCAGTAGACTGCTTTAGGCATTGAGGGATAATATTGTATATTTTATTGCTTTGTACCTCGATAGAATATCATATTTTATGATTTTGTCAAATAATTCCCTACTAAGCAGTGAAGTTAAAAACTTGTTCAAAATTGTATTATTTTCATATTGTGTGTAAATTACGTTTATATTATTCTCTAGCACTATTTAATTACTTTAATACTCATAATAGAATACCCAAAATGATAAATCCACATTTAATGATAACAAAATCTTAAGTTATATTTATCGTTTAGTCCACTCTCGTCCCCTCGACCCCCAAGAATTAAAGTGTCCACTCGACCCCTAACTACAGTTTCTTCTCGACCCTTGGGGGTCGAGAGTGGATTTCATTTTGAAGCCAAGTTTTGGTTTCCACTCGACCCCCAAGTACAGTTACGATGAAAAATCATCAGCCTACCCTATAGTTGCATACTATTTAACTAAAATACCTTCATTACATTTATTTTAATCCTTTTTCGTAAGAATCGACATTTGTGTAGTTACCAAGTGATCGGTGCGTGCACAAGAACTTCTTGCAAAAATGTCTGATATACCGACTACAAGTGATAGTAGAGCGCATTTAAAATTTATAACATCCCAGAGAGGAGGACGTCGTGTCATTCCAGAAGTAGGTAGTACTACTTCTGGAATGACATTAGTATCATCTTAAGAAAAAGTTTAAAAACGGTACATCTTACTGGCGTTATATTAATCAGCCTTCATGCCATGGAACTGTGACGATATTAGAAGTGAAAAGCAAAGTCATTAAATCTTCATTGCATTAATTTATAACTAATAGTGCCAAAAATAAAGTGCTGCAGATTATGTCACTTTGTAAACAACGAGTGTCAAAGAAATTCAAACAGACTGTACCATCAGATATTTATAAACGAACATATTTTGAACCAAAAAAAAACCGAAATCAAAAGTCCCTCCCGGTGTGTCCCCCAAGACGACACACAACAAATAGTGTCGATAGTAATCGTCGGTTGTGAGTGTAAATATCGTCGCGATCCGAGCGATAACATGCGGCTACCGTCCGTTTTATGTACGAGTTGTGATCGAGATAATACCACGATTTATACGTACGGGATAGCTACTTGAGATGTTTTACGTGATTATACGTTAATGGTGGAGATGCGATTTTTCTTTGAGAGAAGATATGTCGGACTTACGAGTATGTAGTTTCATTTCGTCTTTCATTTCAAGTCTCAGGCAAGGTAGCCGGTAACAACTGAATGAGAGTAGTTTTTTTTTTAAGCGTGGTTAAATCATCAAATGAGTCCTCCCACCCAGGGCAGGGCGGGAGGGACTGTGAGCCTCGTACTGACTAAAATCCACGGTGTCCTTCACTAGCCCTTTACGTACCGGGGTCACGGTAATTCGTAAGTCCCACGGCCCCGGCAGGCTTTGGCCCTTTACAGGTCCCGTCGCTATGCTGACACTCCTTGAGGCGCGCGTGGAACACAACGCGCCGTCGGCGTCGACCCGAATGAGAGTAGCTGGTGAGTAAGTGAAATGGCGTACGAATGGAGAAGCCTACTTCCAGCAGTGGAATGCTATAGGCTGATGACAATGATGATGAAAGTCTCGTTCTGCACTTTCAGCTGGCAATGTTCTCGTGAGGTTCGTCATCTGTTTAGCCATGCCCTGCTTAGACATTTACTAACTGCCTACCTGACAACCACAACCCAGTTAGTACTGGGTAATAGGATACTCCTAGGTAGGACTGGTTGTCAGACTTGTGGATTGTAGGATGTAGGCCACACCAACTACCGAAAGTGTCGAAGAGTCGAAATGTCAGCCAGGATCAACGACTGAGCATGCTTTCCGAAGGAGGGACGATACTTGGTATGTACAGATCGATTTCGTCAAACACGGTTTTATCTTAAGCCATCAGCTCCTCTAAGTTTTTTATAATTGTAGCTATCCGTCCGATTGTAATTCCGCACATAGTCTATGTGTGGCAACAGAAGGGCTTTAGAGACTGACCCCTAAGTATTTAGATGACTATAATGCATGAAATCGCTTGATCAGAACCAGTAAATCTCTACAGTCTGTATAATAAATAAATCCACAATAAATTGCATCTAAAAACCCCAAAAAACACAATCTAATAAATCGCAGTTTAATTATGTGTGGGAAAAACGAGCAGCCAAAACAGAAAGCACTAAATTTCACACTAATTTATAAACGAACCGAACTAATGAAAAGTTAATGGCACATCTGTGTAGCTAACCTTAATCTTTGCCACAATAACTGGCAGAAAAATACATATGTTGATAGCCGAATGAAAATAGACATTTGATATACGATCAGCTGATGTACGCAAACACAATTCTCTTTCAGATTTATGAATAACCACTGGATGTAGTGGAGTCAATGGATACATTGTAAATTGTAATAAACCATCGGGGAAGAGTTAGTGGCTCTCGTAAAATATTAGTTTTATAGTCGTGTTATAACGAAATATGTTTCGGCGGAAACGTAAACGGGAGTAAAAATAATGGTTTACGGTTTCTTTATAATAATTTATGTTGTGTGTTAGTGCTGGAGGTGTTATATATCTTGAGGGTTCTGATCAGGGATTTTGGTTGATATGTAACTAGCACTTTGCCCGCGACTTCGTCCGCGTGGGTTACGTACTTTATTAATTCCCCCTTTTCAACCCCTTAAAGGTTAAATTTCCAAAAACCCCTTCTTAGTGCTCCCCTACATTATAATAGGAAGCCGTGTGCAAAATTTCACATTCCTAGCCCCAGTAGTTTCGGCTGTACGTTGATATGTCAGTCAGTCAGTTTTCCTTTTATATATATATATATAGATAGATATATAGATAGATAGATAAAGTGGAAGGTTCTGAAAAATTTGGTTGTAAAGGTTTTGCTAGTTTCAAAGGCTCAACCTCTTCGTACATAAGGCGACGCAAGTCTCGGATACCTTACGACTTTAGTATCCAGGTGACTATCGCAATACAAATCCATAGAGGTTCGTACACAGGCACGCGTCAATGGATATCTAAGTCGTAAGGTATCGGAGACTTGCATCGCCTAGGGTACGAAGGAACTCTTGCGACGCACTACAATTTTCAGTTTTAAAACTATGTTATTTGGTCTATTTGTTGATATGAGACATGTTGCGATTGTGACAAAACTGTTTGTAAAACTGAAATTCTTGCAATATTTCCATAGCTTTATTACTAACTGTTAATACGAAACAGTTTCTGTCAACTGGAAAGATTATAGTATCTGAATATGTTTACTTAAATTAGGTATAAATGCATGCTTTTTTCCTTGAATTTTTTGTTATGAAAGTTGAAAGAACCAGCTGAAAATAACAAATAAATAGTAATTTTCCCAAAGAACCCCAAAATCTGGCATTTTAAGAAACATCAACACGTTGCATAATTTGACATTGAAAGTAATTTACTATGTTTATATTGTATGAACGTAACTGATTACTTTTTAAACAGAGTTTCATCTATGAAAATTCCATTACATTACATATCTACTGTGTATTTGTATGTCTGTCAGTTTGACATAACTTTGAGCGGCTACAACTGCCAGTCAAATTAATTTATAAAAATATTATTTTGGTTGAATTAAATTGTGTTATGACATATAGTTTTAAAAATTTGGAAGGTGGCGCCAAGATTCCTGAGTTATAGCATAATCATTTTGTATTTATAATATCATATACTGTATTTATTTTACAGAATATATAAATGATTTAATTACAATCTACCATAACTGACATTTTCATAAAATTGGTATTTTAACGTGTTTAAAATAACACTTGTGTCATAAATTAGGCAGTGGAAAACTGTTGTTTCTTCACAAAAACTTCCAGCGAATCATTTAAAAGAATTATTAAAAAAATTCTATTGAAAAATAGTGTGGAAAATAGTTGGGCGACGACATTTTCACGGAGAAAAAAGAACTGCTAATTTATTTTCTCAAGTAAGATGTTTAAAAAACCTAAATTAAATTAAGTTTTTGTAGTTATATTAAAATCTTACTGAACTTTGATTCGAAATGGGATAAATGAAAAGACAGAGAAAGCTGCCCAGCTGGCCAGCTGGTAGTAGCATGGGAGCAACCAAACAAAACAAAAACACCTCTTATGTGGGAAGGTTGGCTCCCACATACAAAGTCTTTATTTACATATCCTGCAATATTTACTAATATCCACATCTTTATAATTTCCTGTACCACTGAGTCTGAAGGTGCTGTTAAACTGGAACATTCACTTGTGCTGAGCATTCTTGCGAATGTTACATTACAGAAAAACCAACGAGAGAGTTTTAGCGAGCATCCTAACGAGCATTCTGGCGAGCTTTTTGCCGACCCAACTTCCGAATGACAAATTCATGAAAAAAAATTTTTTGACGACCTTCGATTAGAGAGATCATGGAAATGTTCGTAGCGATGATTCGCTCTGTTCGTTGTTCTGATCGACAAAAATAAAAACGGTGAATTTTTGATGTTTTTTTACAAGTGAATGCTCAGGTTTATCAGCACTTTTAGGCTGCCTATCTGTGGATAGGCTACGGAGGCTGCAGAGCGGAGAAACGGAGAAAAAATAACCAATAGGATTGCACTAAATCTCCGCTTCTATTTGGCAGTCTTATTGGTTAATGTTTTTCGTTTCTCCGCTCTTCAGTCTCGCTCCGCTCCCGTAGACAGGCAGCCTTACAAAATAAAAAGCTTTCAGTACAATAAAAAACCATAAATTGCACCAGTTTTATTTGTTTAAAAGCACTGTGTTGGCATAAAAATGTGGCACTTCTACACATTACGTAGAACATAATCTGCGCCAATGATCCACAGACGGACAACTTGTTTGTTTTACATTCAATATTTACGGCGCCAATTAAGAGCCTAGCTTATTAACTATTAGACGAATTTATGCTTTAAAATAACGGTTAACCAATGTTATGTTTGTTTTCTTAGATATCCTGTGACTAGCTATATTTAACACGTATTTAACGAAGAATAGACCGCATCTGTTTTTAATTTTAAAGCTGTTAATTATTTGTGTTTGAATCTTAGAACGGATTATCTTGTCCGTACATGTTTTTGGGTAATAATCTTTGGTAATTTATTGCTGGGAAGAAGATATTGAAGATTTCATTTATTATCTCAACTTTACATAATGTACAACGCTTGTAGTGTGTGTAATTATTGCTTGTAAATGAAAGATCAAGTTGTGTGAATATTCAAGGTGCTAAGAGATATAATGGAGTACATTTTTTTTTTTGCTCGAATAATAGTAGAGAGGCCTGATTTTTGCTCTTACATACCATTACATTTGTCTTCATATTATTAGTAATTTAATAAATGATCCAACTGAGAACTCAGGAATGGCTAGATTCGATTAAACCTTTGATTAGAGTCTATCTCTTTTCCACTCCAAAAATAGTCAGGATTCTATAGAAAGGAATTCCTTTCAAGACCTTTTAAGATGCAATTTCATCTGGGAAGACATCTTCTATCTACAATAGGCCTTCTTCATTATTTTGTGCCACGCTTGATATGTTTCCCTGTTATGTTGGAGTCCTATCCAGGAGTAACTGTTTAATTAAGACACCAAAAAAATATCTCCTCCTTTTGCTCCTCTTGATTGAAAATTTCCTCTCCATAGAAAAAAAAACAAACTCCTTTTCCCCACCGTTCTGTCTACCTTGACATATTATCTCTTCCGACTGCACCGGAAGTACGTCACGATCCTGCCATAGACTATCAGACACAATGCCGTTATCAGAAGGGGTGAACTCGTAAACAGGGGATGTTTATGGCGGCGCCGACTTCCGGTGACGTCAGGCGGCTTTTTGTGAAAGTAATTGTGTAGTTAGTAGTTATCTGTGTAAAGGATTTGTTGGTGGTCTTAAATAAAGGGAAAAAAGGATTTGAAGACATAATGTAAGGGAAATGAAAAACGTACCCATGGCATTTATTTACAAAACAGCTCTACATAGTAAAAATAAAATAAACGCGTATCGCCATCAGGTTCTTCTATCAGGAGCTCTGACCACCGGCAGCCTGGACCATATTGCCGATGCTGGACTGCTATTTTTTATAATTTGAAATGTTTTTTATTTATTTTTGTAAAAATATTTGAATGAGAATAATAAAAAAAATAAATAAATAAGTAAGTATAAAATAGATACCTACTATTGGAAGTAGCGATGAAGCCCCTATACAAGTATTTATTTAATTACTGGGGCTGTAAATCTATAACGTAGTAATTTTTGAATCACATGTTTTTTTCTTTTTCGATAGTTTTAACATGAAACAGTAAGTTCATCCTAAAGCAGTCAGCTAAACAAGATTATTCAATTGGGAAGATGAAAAATTATTAAATTGCTGCAAAATAGTGAAATTACTTTTCTTTTATTATTGAAATTCGTTGTAGATAATAATAAATCTAGCAATTTGCCCTCTAGTTTAGGTCCTATGCTGTTCAATGTATTTTTGTAATTAAAAGATATACCTAACTATATAGTATATTTTAAAAAAACCTACTTATCTATTTAGGGACTGTGACTTTTACTCGAGGTAGATTGTAAATGTAAGTCCAATAGATTGATAGACCGTAAATTATGAAGTAGAAAAAGTGTCCCAAAATACTTTATGAAACACACAAGTCAAAACAGTTGAATACATAATTATTGACAGTGACATTAAAGTGTCAGATGTCAACGACAGTAGCTGTCAATGTCACAAAGACTAGCTGTCAATGTCAATTCACAGCCGGTCCTTTAAACGCTGCTCTAGAGCGAGAAACTCGTTTCATTATTACAACGAGATTATTATGTATTTATGCGCTCCTAGTTACCACGTTATTGGAGCTATAAAATCTGCCGATTCTTTGCGATTCGATACAAACTCTAAAAAAATAAAACAAACTAAACTCAAAAATAAACTCTACAACAATCGCACTTGATGTCGAGAGGTGGACGAATGGCTGGGACGTTTGACCTGTAGACCTGCAGGGACAGCATAGACTCAAAATAAAAAAGAAAACAAAAAAACTACATTCTTTATTAAAATACCTCGGTGATCAGACGCTGTCTCATGATATCGGTTTTACCTCTTTGGCGCTGGAAACATCAGTTCTGGGCTGGAGAAATACCTAGAATAAATTTGTCAAAAAAAAGTAGTCATTATTCATTCTCATTTTTCCTTCCAAAACTTAAAATGCGTCCCCCTCCCACTTCACCCCCCTCGTCCCCAATTGCCAGCACTTGTTTGTCAATCTGTCTCCGAACATTAAAGGCAGTCTTCATCTAATGGATTTTAACGTCCAAAATGTTTACACGTCAAACTGGAGAGAGAACATTATTTTTCTTTAACACATTAAATTAAAAACTGTTTGACTTTCCTCGGTATAAATTGATATGTTTATTTTGGGTGAGAAAACAGAGTGCCGTGAAGGGTTTTTGGTTTTTTTTTTTTTTTTTCTGGTTAAGTACTTGTGATGAGCACTTTGTACTGACGGCTTGTACGGAAATATCATTCTCTAGCAGCTTGTGGTGCTCATATTGAGCTAAAAGAATACGATTAAGTTCAGTAATTATCTTAAGACATCCTTAATTATTTTAAAGTATAATTGGGCTTCATTTTCGCCTCAATCTATTGTAAAAGCAAAGATGAGACATGAAATAGCGCTAGCTTATCCAGAAGAAAATGGAACTCCTGCGCACCGACGGCAAATTTTGGTCGTCTAAGCCCCTTCGTACACAAGGCGACTTAAGTCTCCGATACCTTACGACTTTGTTATCCAGGCGACTATCACAATAGAAATTCATAGAGGTTCGTAAACATGCACGCGTCAATGTATGCCAAAATCGTAAGGTATCGGAGACTTGCGTCTTCTAGTCTACGAAGGGTCTTAATCGTTACGTGAAAACTTTTAAAAAGTAATTCAGTTTTACTTCAACATTATTGATAGAATAATTATTCATAATGAGAGACGTTTTCTCTTTGCATTGTTCATATGTAAATGATTATGAGTATAAGTACCTGGTAATACGGCCTGTTAGAAGTGGGCTAGCATTTGTAGCATTGAGACCAAGTTGGTCTAAACGAAGTCGTTTCTCTAGCATTTTGGGGAGCCTACTAAAATAAATAACAAAATCATCGACATAAACAAACCTTTGGCTTGTTTTATAATTGCTGGTTAGTTACTAAATGATAGATTGTATCATTTTGCAAATTGATATCGACAAACAGTTTTGCATGTCAAAAATCAACAATTATACAACTAGACGAGGCCATTGTTTCGTAACTGACTACTTAAAGAAGAAAAAACCATAACAAACTTAGAGATCTCACCCTCTTTTAAAATCCTGACATTTTATACCGATTGTCACAAGTTGGGAAAGCCTCGTATCTAGATACTTTATCATTTTTATGTGAGTATCAACTGAGAAATACTTACTGCTATTATTCAACCATTCATGTATGTCTATAAATGGTACTTTACAATTAAAGTAACAGTAGGGGTCGTATTACTTTCTCCAAGCAACTAACATTTACCACCTGCTTAATAAAACCAATCGGCAACTTAACAGCAAAGCCAATAAGAGATCGCACAGATTCATTCTAAGAACATTTTTCATCCCAATGGCTTCCGAAAACAAGAACAAAGCAAAACTAAGTAAATAACAATTTGTTCCACCGTAACATCGCACACAAAAGTGTTAAAAAAAAACGAAAAACTAGACGCGGGTTCGGTAGCGGACGTTAATCTGAGCTGACAACGCGGCAGCGGCTTCAAAGTGGCACGGCTACGTTAATCACTCTTCCACTCGACTGTACGATGCTTATCTGCCCATTGCTTTACCACTTCAGATTATTGACTTTGACTGTACCACCATACGACTCACGTTTCATGGAAAAAATATGGATATCTTTATTTAATGTAAATCGGGTGAGTACTGGCGAGGAGAGTGGTGTTATTTTTAGAAATAGTGTACCTAGGTCTAACTTTATGGCAAGGTACAACTGAAAAAATAGAATCGTGACCCAATTTGACAATAAATCGTTTTGAATCCAAACAACAAAGATCAGGGTTCTTCCCATTGATGTTTTTGTTTATTTGAATAGGTATAGACCTAATTGTATTTGAATGTCTGTAAGAAAATAAGCATTATGGTGGGTCATAATTCAAATTTATCGATTGTACCTAGTTTATCAATGTGTCAGTTTTGACATTAATGTTACAGAAGATAACAAAAGTCCTGTAAAAAAATTCGATAAAAAATATTTTCTTTGCTCAGTCCATTCCGTCTTTTTCTCTTACTTCATTCCACTCTTTTAAAGAACGCGTATAGTTGAACATAGAACTCTGCTGTGATTGTAATAAAACTTATTATCATTTATAAGTTTGTCATCATTATCAACAGTCTAAACCTCTTTAAAGCTAAACACAGCATAAAACTGGCCTTTCAAAAAAGTCTACTACAATCCTTCACACTTCACAGACCACACCTACATAAGCCGCGACAAAGTACTCACCTCACTAATAAATCAAAATCATTAACACTTAAGACGACAGCTCGTCAATTTTTTTACCTTGAAACCAGCGGAGCATGAGCCAGACAGTCTCAAATCGCCATTACCGTGGGTATGCTCGACAAAACTAGAACTATTATTAACCAGTATAAGCTGGCCTGTAATTGTATGAAAGGCCTTATAAAATGAGGGTCTAGGAGCTAAGCAATAGCCCTCAGATATGCGAGGTTGAACTTATCACGATTAGTACCCCCTTCTTTGCCCCGGAAAATATTTAAAGCAATCAATTCTGCACTTGATCGGTCTCCGGTTTTATAAGATTGTCCCAGTAGACTATTACACGATGAGAAGGAACAGTTCATTTATGTTTGCACTACAATATCTAACACATGCTGTGATATGGTTGACCTCCGTTTTGATTGATCAATCAAAATTAACTCTGCCTATCGCTGTTTCCTACTACACAGAAGCCTGTCTTGTCATCATCATGATATTAGCCGTAGGATGTCCACTGTTGAACATAGGCCTCCCCTCGATATTTCCAATAGGACCGGTTGGAATCGGCTGGCATCCAGTGCGATTCTGTGATCGTCATCGGATCGTCTGTGAAACTTGTGGGTGGACGACCTATGCTGCTCTTGCCGGTGCGAGGTATCCATTCGAGAAATTTGCGGCCCCATCGGCCCTTAGTTTTGCGTGCTATGTAACGTGCTCACTGCTATTTCTCACTACTTTCGTCTATGAAGCTCCTCATGTTGCTCATTGCCTATCCTACATTTTTTGTATCCAGTCTCATCCAGATTGGAAACAAAAACTGCCCTTTTAAGGTCATCACAGATCGGCCACTGTGACCGTAATTTGGTCGGGAATTTATCATTACTATACAAAGTCGACACACTGGATATGATTGTACAGGCTGATCTCGTTGGCGTCCTGGGTACTGTACCATGCGGATGTAATCAGCGTCGCCCGGTGCTCGGTGCGATGACCGCTCCTCCCGCGTTTTGTTGACGAGTTACTGTAATATTGGTTTGACGTGCTAATGTCTTGGAAAGGTTAATGTGGGTTACATTTAGACCAGAATTGTCGCTTGGACTTGTGGGAAAGTCATGAAGGTTTATGTCGAGTTGTTGCTACACCAGAAATCATCATCAGCTCCGATTATGTTTTACAGGATGCAAAGAGTGAACTAAGGCCACTAAATATTTGTATTGGTTTAGCTGAAATCTTTTAACTTAAACGTGCTTATAAAATAAAAGCTTGTAAAACACCTTTTTTATCATTTATCAACATCAACGTCAAAAGAGTAAATATTACAATTTGCTGATAATAATTATGTCTCTCCATAGTTCTTGTATTTTTAAGACCTTACGTATTGTCATATAGGTAAAATAAGGAAAACCTGTGCTTAGGCTTCAGGTAAAAGAGTTGCAAGACTTTTTATTAGATTTTTGTGGTGTAAAATTGTATTATCACAACATTACCTTTAATTATTGTTTCCTGCAACATGTATCACTGACAACTGACAGTTATCCATGTAAGAACACGGAAAATGTTGAGTTATTTATAACTGTTTTATATTAATTTAATACGGAAAAAGAAACTTGAGGTAAAGGTAATATAAAATCTGCGTCAAATACGTGTCAAAAAACCGATTTCTAAAACAAACATAGAAAAGTATAAAATAACTTGACTTTAAGAAGTCTGTAACTTTATTTTTGCCACCGAGTACTAAAAGATCAAATTAAAAAAATGGAAGCAACCAAATTAAGAACTCTTCCTATTTTGAGGTCGGTAAAATAATTATAATGAGAGAGATAATGTTACAGTTTGATTGACATAATGGCTTATACTTATTTGCACAGTAAATCACTAAATGCGCTTGACGCTAAACTCATTTTAAAAATCTTACGATAGACAGGAATTAAGCGGTGTTAATGACGTATTGTTTTTTTCTGTTTTTCGAACAAATACTTAATTCAAATTTTACCCGACCACTATTTGTATTTTTATATATTATAAATATTTTTCTAAGCTTCAGTTAATAAAATAATTCAGTAACTTTTCTTTAAAAAGCTTTTAGTCTTAACGATTGAACTATCATTTAATGAGACCACTTTGTTTTCGTTTCAATTAAGCAGCTCCATGGCACTTCACAAAATATTGCCCCACATTAATTTCCAAAACTACCGTAAATTATGTTTTTAACGCCCGACATTTCAAATATTTCATCATCAAGTAAAGTAATTACAGTCACCAACTACGCAGCTACTAATTATCCTGACATTATTGCCAATAATTCTTGCGTCAATAAAAAATAAAAGTTAAAAAAGTTTTTGCACTTTTTCACTCGAGTGTACAAAGTGTCATGGCGTCGGGTGAGCGGCGAGATCAAAGCGGGCGGCGCCTTTGAACCACCGCGTGTATCAACACGGCCGCGCCGTAAACGACACGTAGAGGAATGAGTGGTACGGTCTGCAACGGAAATTAGTTGAGCGTCTGTTCAACGCCATTTTTTTTAATACAAATTACTCGTTATGAGCATTGGGAGGAATACATGAGACATATTTACATGACTGTTTAATTACATCATTAGGCGTTTCGAGAGATTTTGTGATTTGGAAACTAAACTTCATATTAATAAGACGCACATTTTTGTAAATTATTACGTTTTGTTTTAAATGGCAAGGCTTGAATGTATTTTTTATTGTTTAGCAAATGAAAGTACAGTGAATTATAACAATAAGCTGACCTTCCTGTCTTTGCCTAAACGGTTGTGTATTTTTATTTACCTAGATATCGATATAGTTAGTTATTATTTTATATTTTATTTACTTTGGTTAAATAAATAAAATGTAACATACATAAATGTAGCTGTTACGCGTCTTATTTAGCATAATTTTTTGGATAATGCTAGTCATTTATATCAATGTTTTTGTTGTAGTTATTGCCATTTTCCAAACCATTTTTACTATCTAAACAAAAATACCAAAACGCGCACACCTTAGCTGTAGGTACCGTCTACAAAAAAAAACAACCAACAAATGAATTAAGGAAAATTAATTTGCTGTCCCTCTCTCCTTACCTGCAATCTATCAAAACCGACGGTCCGTAGTTTAAATTAAATGTAATATGTAAATAAGTCTGTAAGACAGGTTGACCCCATTGACTTCTACACCTGCTTACCAAAGATCCGGGTTCGATCCTGAGTCGGTACATTAGTTTGTATATCCTTATCATAAAATATTTACCCGGTAACTCATAAAAAAGTTGACGTATTAAATGCTCGATAAAGTGAACCAGACTTAATTATTTTATTTTAATTAAAATGAAATAGTAATTAAGTAATAATTTAAGGGTCTATTTGTGATAATGACTGTGCGGAGTGTTTATTGCGATGTCAATACATAATTTATACTCCCTGTCGATTGAATTCAATCAATTTTGTAATATTTTTTTAAAGAAACATCAAAAATTGCCTTAATTTCAAACATTTAAACCCCATTTTAAGAGTAGAGTACCTTTTCGATCGTAGCAAAAAAATCAGATAAACAAAAAAAAAAAACGTTTCTCCACTTTAAGACTTCTCCTGTATCATGATAGTTACATACACAAACATCCAAACCCGGAACAACTACCTGCAGGTCATGTAAAAATTTCAACCGTCGAGGAATCGACTCCCGCGACACACAGCGCAACTGCGATAACCGTGCGGTCTAACTACCAGTATTAGCTTTTTGAAGTCTGTTGACTTTAACGAACTTTAAATCTATTATCTAGTCACATAATGTGCGCACGTTGAAACATCAAAAAGGAAGGATTGTCTATAACTAAATACTTGGTATTAGAAGCCTCTTCACCGAAGAATTACCAATGATTTAAAATCTAATCAACCTATTACCAGGTATTTTTAACAAACACACCACCACATCCACTTCGCGTCAAGAATTACAAAGTATGTAATGTTAGTAGTTAGTTTGTAATGAAGCAATGTACAAACAATACAAACGCAGCGACCGACAGTCGGCAGGAACAATCAACAGAGACATTAGTGACATTACGACAGGCGGACACGCCAGGTATGGTCGGACAGAAAACTGTTACAATTTTTATTTTCAGATCTACAAATTGATAGCCTCCTGGCTATCAATTTGTAGATTTTTGGCAATCGTGTCTCGGAAAGTATGTAAAGCCTTTGGTCCTCCAAAGGCATTACATATTTTCCGAGACACGGAAGAAATTTGCTATTTGCGGAGCTTGGTTATTATAGAGCAATATGTTAGCAGTAACAGAAGAAACAAGTAATACTTCTGTCATGTTTCTTACTTATTCTATGTTAGAATGTGTTAGCGTCACGTGTAATTTTTCTCTATTCTCAATTAAAAGCTATTTCACTTCTAGACCAAACTTTAAAACTGATTTCAAACCAAACTGTTATAATTCATAATTAATTATATAAATGACCAAAGACATCCGTTCGTTCATTCAAAGTGTCGCTTAGAAATCTAATTAATTCATTAAAATGAAATGTGTATATTCATTTTAATATTAAATTGTATGACAAATTGATGGTTATGTTAATTCGTGTTGGTTTCCGTTTCGCTTTATTGCTGTTGATTTGCAAACGAATTATCCGATTTCGATGTCATAGGATTAGTTATTAGAATTGAATAGTTTAGTAGGTTCATAGAATAGTAATTGTTAGATTATTATGTGGTTTATGGAAACCGGTTTTTCATGAAATGGTTATTAGAACTGACAGTTGCGTTTGACTGATTTATTATTTATTTGTAACTCTGCTCATACGCGAATATATAAATTACTCTATCAAGCTACATGTAAGTTGATAAAATTGATAACTCAATCACCTGAAATATAAAGATACTTCATGCATTTACCTCGCTACTTAAACAGGCGTGTCAATCGTTTCAGATTCAGTTACCGTTTTAAACAAAGCTGCATTACTTCTCATTGTAGAGACAGGCGTATGTGACCAAGCAATCAATGATTTCGGTATTTAGATTACGTGGGGAACTTCTTAAGGCTCTATTTTCTCCAACCACGTTTTGGCAATCATTTTCAATCTACACTAATATTATAAAGAGGAAAGAATTGTATTTTTGTGTGTGTGTGTGTGTATGTTTGTAATGAATAAAACTCAAAAATTACTGGGCCGATTCCAAAAAATCTTTCATCTGTTTAAAGTTGCTTTGGCTCTGAGTGACATAGGTCATAATTTGGGCGGGGGTGGGGGAAGTGAGCGAAAGAAGACGCCTGGCAAAAGCTAGTTTATAAATATATATGGAATGTAGCGTTGTAATCTGACTGCCCTATTTTACTTACTACACTCATTTATTGTTTCTCTTTACATTCCCCTCAAGCCCGTATTTATAAGTAGAAGACATATTTCCTATTAATATGAACACTTCTCAAGGCAACTGCTAAATAAAAACAGAAATAATCCATGTATGTATAATGAACTTCAGAGCACGCAGCTTAAACGTCTTATTAATTCAATATCTAGGGAGATGTATCATAAGTCGACGCTCGTAACTCTGGAGTTAATGATGCGATTGTCGGACGGAAGTTCTGCAGCTTTATGTAGTAGAATCTATGTGGGTTTTCTTTGGCGTGGCCTGTAATACTTACTTACGTGTAGTTCTGGCTGAGCATTGTTAATTTTCTCAGGAATAATCAAAGGTTGCTTATATTTCTGTAAAACATCAAATGAGTTAGCTATGCAAACAGAAAGGGGTATGCAACTTTTTGGCATCAATTAGTTTTTTCTTTTGCTAGTAATGAAATGTTGGTCATTGGTTGACCGCAACCTAAGAACTTCGTAAAAAATAATAAAAGAATTCTAAACCGTAAAAAACCAGAGATATGACGGATTATATTTTGTTCTAATCAGGAGTATTTTTTGTAAGAATCCATAGATTTATTGATGTGCTAGCTTTTGGTCGCGGCTTTGCTATGGTAATAGTCTATTTTTTTTTTCAAAAGAGACTGCGACCTCTGAGTTTGTTTAGGCTGTTTCTTCTCAGAGTAGTCAGGTACGAAACACCGGCCCCTTCTAGTTTTATAAAAAGACGTGTAAAAGTGTTCATATAACCTACTTGCATAAATAAACATCGTTTCATCATCATTTCATTTCATTACATTTCATTTCGTCATAATGACGCCCAAAATTAAATCACTGGCGATAGAAAAAAAATTTGATGCCAAGGTCCATACTAAAAGTTGCATACCCCTTTTTAAACGGTTTTCACGCGTTATTAGTGTTCCCACTGCTGGGACACCGGCGTCCTCTCTGTGTGAGGTTGCATATAGTATACAGGAAAATATATTAAAGCTTGTTGCCTGGTTACCTAACTCTTTTGCTGTACACGGATGCTAATAAGATATTATATTGGCCTGCGATTAGAATTTCACGAATTTAACTCCATTCTAAAAGGTTGCCTGGAAAAGGTAATAAATATTGAAAAGATCTCCACATCTTTATATATAATAAAATGGTAGAAAAGTCAAAACTGTACATTTTTTTAAAGAATACCGGATCTACAATCGATACCGAAGCCAAAAATATAGTTTTTAGATTTTTTGTCTGTTTGTCTCTATGTATGTCCGGGATAAACTCAAAAAGTACTTGCATGGATTTACTTCAAATTTGGCACGAATATTATTAAAAAGTCTGATCAACATATAGGCCACATATTATCACGCTATCACCTACGGGGGATGAGCAGTGAACTTTATCGTAGGTATTTTTGGTGCTGTATAGCGTTCACGCAGACGACGTCGCAGGCAGCACCTAGTCTTTAATAATTAAGCTAATAATGCAATACTAATTGGGACAAAATTGATTGAAATAACAAAACATGAGAATGTCATAAAGTTATTTTTGAGCCAGCTATTCTAACAAAGACAAATGAGTTTTAGTGTAGTGAGCAAAAGAATAAGAATTCCGAGTTTTACCGATCGACAAATTGGAAGCCATTGAATTAATAGCTTTAAAATTCGTAGAAAAAGAAAACTATTAAAGCTGACACTAAATAAATTGCTCACAGAAAACCAAATTGTTTTTCCGAGTATACAAAGTCATGACCTGCTTTTTAACCCTTTAACGCACACCCTAACTTTTTATTTAATTCTGAATATTTTGTGATAAATATATATTCTGTGCCGTAAATCATAATGACATGTTCTTGAAAAAAGACCTGAAAATCTCTGTTTTTCGAGAAAGTCATGAAAATCATACGGTCGTAAATGTTTATAAGGTTCAATATATAAATAAAAATCTATAACGACCTTGAAGTGAGTGTCCAGTTTACTGGCCACTTTGTATGAGCCGTCCTATAAAGGGTTAAATTAAATATTTAAACAGAGTTTTTGTTCAAGAAGTATTCGAAACTGACTGTTAAACACAATAAAATGAACGAAACAAAGACATATTATACTCGTTTACGACATTAATGAATATAATAATGTGAGAATTATACTTTAAATATGTTTTATAATTTTAATATGCTTCTTGGCATATATATTTCGAAATCAGCAGGAAACTATAAAATTTTATTATACATAAATACATACTAACATTGTTTTTGTAACTCCCATTAGTTATAATAAAATAAATGGCGTTATTATAATTTTTATTTAATTTATTTTATGTTTATTATGTTTAGCGTCTGTGACGGCGTTTAGTATGTTATTATAATTTATAATTTAATCTTGGGTTGCTAAATAGGATGTTAATTTGATTTAGTGTTAGAAACTTTTTTAATTATTATAATTAGGCTAGTCATTGTATATTTAACCATTAGTTGTTTGTTGAAAATGTGTCACTGTATTTTAATCATTCAGAATTAGACTTATTTTTTACTTAATAAAGTTTATAAACACCTTTAATGTAAAGTAAATGATCTCTCAATTTAAAAATAATATACGAATCATAAAGAAAAATGTCCACATAATAAATTAAATTCTAAAAACCATTTCACACCACCATAACATTTAAAGATAAAGCTTGGCCCGTACGGCTAACAAATGGTGCGTCCACCGTGCACATTGGTCATAATATTTCAACGCTGGTAAATGCTGCACAGTTCGTGATGTATGGCGACAGACAGACAGATAAATTGCTTATAATTTATTGTAGTGGAAGCCGCAACAGTCCTAATTACGACCGACATTTGAGTCATGCGTTCTGAAAAATATATCGTTTATTCGTTGCGTTGCTTCATGTGTGTGGGTTGGTTGTAGATGAGATTCATCTTTTTCTTATCCGTATTGTTATTAATCGTTCTTTGGTTAAAGATGCTCAGTATTAGATAATTCGTTTATTGGTTGAAGGACTGCCAACGATGTTGTTTTGTTTTTTTTTTACGTGGAAGAGTTTGACTAGTCAGGATGAACAGTAATTTTTGTGTTTTCTGTCTCTACTGTGGTTTGTTGTCAAGCTTTGACTATAGCTTCTGCACCACCACTAAAAAAACCTTTTTTAGTAATTCAATGTTGATTTTAATATTAATCTAGTAACTACAGATACCACATCTTCTTTTTAATTTAATTTTAGTTCATTTGGATCTCAGTTTGTAATTAATTTACACTAAAAATATATAGTAAGTTTATATTGTCCTGTTTTTTTAAAAAGTTTGCGATAAATAGGCATTAACATATTTTTATAAAATTTATGTCAGATTTCTTGTATTTTTTTTTAAACTGAGTCGTTATTATATGTAATGTATAAAATTTGTAACTTAAATATTCGAATTTTAAAGTGAATTAATTTTATTTGACCTAATAAACTAAATCTGGGTTTTTAATTCTCAAGTTTCCTGACTACCAAATGAGACGATAATTTAAAGCAAGAATTAAAATAAAGATTAAAGTTTTTCTCACACAGCGGTGTTTAAATATTCATAAGAGCTTTCAGTTTGCAACTCTGTGAATAATAATTAACGTCATTATTTAGTACTGCAGTGAAAATGTAAAGAAATGTTGACCGTTATTAAGACGTATTCGTGTAGGTTAATTAATTGGTTAGAATACTTGAACAGTAGCCTTATTTTTATAATGGAAATGGCGAATAGTTTCAGGTGGTTGCGTTTTCAAGAATAAAAGTATGACAAATGAATGAGTTCTGAAAAGTTGAAGATTGACACCAATTTTCATGCATGCCGTTTAGTGATCTCATATTTTGTAAAGGATTTCAGAAATCAAAGTCTTCAGTTTCAAATTAAATATTTACGTATATTTTTTTTTCGCTTTATGCCCTTTATAACAACAAATTTTTATTTCAACAGTTATCAGTTGCAAGTATTATAGTGTTCATTACTTTATTATGAATGTTGTACACGCATTCCGCTTTCACACTATTATAATTTGTGTCAGTACTTAACATTCTGACAAGTAAGTGTACTATGTAAACATTAATTTTATAGTTATACATAAAAATATAATGTGCCAGTTTTGTAAGCATTAGAATGTAAATTTTAAAGTAAAGTGTATTCGTGAGATTCATCTAAGATCTTATCAATTTGAAAATTTTAAGTAGCCATTATATAAATATAAATGAGGAATAGTTGCGGTAACATGTTATCTGTAACATTACTGTGAGACTACCATGCGTCTACGAGAACGTTCAGTCACAACGCACATCAATACAAAGATATGTGATAGATCAATGCATCGCCAAATCATTAAACATCCACTTAAAAAAATACAAACACAATTAACAACCCTCACTAATTAATTGCAACAACTTAAATTACAAAAATCAATTTAAATTACAATCTATAGATTTGGTACATAAAAATTTCGTTAGTCTAACTAGAAAATTAAAATCCGCGCACGCGGTTACGACAAAGCGTTCAGTGCACTAATTATAATGATTACGAGTTAGAGATCACAGCTGTCGCGACCCCCCACAGGCGGGGGCAAACACTTCCGTCGATGATATGAGCCGACTAGAAACCCGAAGACACTAACTTATATGTACACGCACTTCGGTTCCGAATGTCCTTTTGGCATGGGCGTTAGCGGTCGGCGCCCCCCTTCTTGTGTCCGTGGAGCGCCGACGGTCCTCAAGGGTGCAGAGGCCGTGGTCCGAACAGCGGGTACGGCGGGAAGTAAGCCGCCAGTGAGGGGTGCGGAGGCAGTGGGAACGGCAGCGGCGGTGAAGACACCAGGTGTGACGGCTTGCTGTATGGGTGGAAGCGCGGCGTCAACGGCGACAGCGGCGGTGTCGGGTACGTGCGCTGCAGCAGCGGGTGCGTCGCGCTTAGCATTGACAGGCTCGGGCTGGACTCGCCGCTTGCCGTGTGCGACCTCAAGTGCTGCAGCAGTTCGTCTGATGTGGAAAACCGCTTGCCGCAGTATGCGGAGTCTCCTGCCATCCAACTGCACACATACGGCAGTTGCGAAGCGGCCGCTAAAGCAGCTAACTGTGCGTGAGCATATGCTGCTGCTGCTGGGTGATTAGTAGGTAATGGAAATGGAGTCTTGGCATGATCGCATTGAGCACACCCCGCCGGGCATACGGCAGATTTGAGCAAGTGTGAACTAAGTGAGCAACCAGTGCAGTATGGATCTCTACAGATTCCTAGATCACTTCCAGGAGCCTTCATTCTGGCGTACGCGAGGTACGGATTTAGTCCATTCTTCAAAGCGTGGTGCTGTGCAGCCATCAAGCTACTAGTCATCAGATCCATTGGTAAAGGAAACCCACTATGGTGCAGTCCGCCGAGGAAAGCAGATGAAGATACAGGTACGCTTGGCTTGAAGCTCGAATGTTCTTTGGTATCTGCGCTGGACGATAGAGAGGTGGGCGTGAATGGTAACTTGGATGCAGATGAGATACTGATGGAGTCAGAGTTAGATTTGGCCGGCACGGGCGAGCCGTGTAATGGACTGGACCTCTCATCTGACTTCTCTGACGGTGTCTTTCGGTGAGCAGGCGGAGGAGTCCTCTGTGAAGAGGAGCTCTGATTGCTGGAGCAGCGCGCTTGCACTGGGGTGTTGGACGCGCTGCCCTTCGACGAGAGCGGGGTCTTTGACGAAGCGTTGACAGATCCTCGGTCATCTGGTGTTCTAGTCTTTTCTCTCGCTGTTAGGCACGATTCGTAAGGCTTAAAACTGGGCTTGTTGTCGGGTATGTGCGATTTCTCATCGTACTTCTTACTAGCTTTCTCAGCGGCGGAGATCAGCTTGGGGTTGGGCGAGTCCGCGCCGATAGCGCTGCAGGTCTGCGCTAGTAGCGCCAGCGGGCTCTTTTTCGCGTCGAGCTGCAACAAAGAGAGGCAGTTTATGAAATGAAACGTCGGGTCGAGGTTGCGAGTGACGGGCGTACAAAGGGACCGCGGGGGTGCGGGTTGAGGGAGGCGGGCGTCCAATCACGCGGCCGACGCGCCATTATCCGCGCGTCTGGCAGCCGTCGGCTCCGCTTGACATTTCACTCGGCTCCCGCATGATGTAATCTCGCAGTGAAAAGGGCAATTTGTGCCGCTGAATTTGCGGCACGCCTGAACTTGTGGCGTGTTGTCACGTCTATTGCCGCTCAACCGCCGCTATGTGTCGGGAATATGTTTTCTGTTTTGCTCACGTTGTTTTGTCAAAGTTTATTTTAGCGACGATACGAATCTTATTAGAGTCTAGTTCGAAATACTAATTGCTTGTTTGTTAACGCTTGAGAGACGATTGTTAGTTTAATGTAGTAATTACGAGACATCCTTCAAAATAAATGGGCGGTATTTATAATATTTTATGTTAGAAGTAATTTTAAATACAATGAAGAGCTAATGGCTTTCGTCTGTCACGAAAGCAAGGGTTCTAAATATTTCGTTATTTCTGTAGTAAAGTGAACAATTTAAAGAATTTACCGAAAAGCCGAAAAGTTTGACTGAAAACAAAACACCTTTACTTGTTGACGAATTTGAATACCACTTGTTCAAGTTTCCAGAAGCTACTACTAACAAGCTTCATGAAATTATATTGTGCTAGTTTATTAATATTTATACCCATCTACGTAGGTATTATTTAGGGATTGTGAATTATGCCCAGTATAGCTATGGTAATTTTTAATAGTTTTCTCCGTGATTTTAATGTGCCCAATCTACCGGTTTGTTTTCTTAGCATTTCTTTAACGATTTTCTACCAATTTTTAAAATGGACACCTCAAATTTACTACCCTTATAACTGAAAACTAAAAGTTTTGTAAACTTCAGTATCAATAGTCGAGACTAATCAGCTTCTTCCGGTTTTATTCCTCTTTTTTAAATTTGGGCACATCTTATTCTTTGGAATATTTATTTGCTTCATAAATATGTGGTTAAAGTTTAAGCAAGACTTCCGGTGACAAACATTTAAAAAGGGTCAGAAAGGAACATAACAAATACATAAAAATGATATCTCTAGTCGTGGTCATGAAGTAACATTCAACATGTCTACTTGTTTAAAATATAATCTCTATGCCTTTTCACATAGAGATTGTTCCATCCTGCATGGATCACGGAAAATTAATCCCTCAGCTCCCGAAGTTTGCCTCGATAAAAGTTTGTTTTTTTTGAACGATGGGAGGATACGATTTTTAAGTTGATTCAAAGATTTCACTATAGAGTTTCTTTCTTCGTGTTTTAAGTTTTTCTTTCGATTGTTGCTTTTATGATTGTGTTTTAAGGAATTAAAGTAATTTACGTTACATATTTTACGTAGGTTACGATGTTAATAATTTCATGAAAATATTTGCTAGTTCTTTTGTAGCCGTAGACAGGCCAAGAACTGTATTAGGCAATAAGAAAGTAATTATCTATTATCTTTCGCATGGCATCCGTATTACAGATGAGATTATAATATTCAACATCAAATCCTTTTACCTACAGCCATGAAAGTTTCCAGCAACGCTAATGTGAAATAAATTATACCTAACGCAAGCGCAAGGATAAGAAAACACGAGTTTGTCATCATCAATCAAACTTACCGTTGTCGGAAGCGGTGACAGGTAATCCGGTCGCAAATACTGATTGCTTGAAGTGAGCATGTTGCTCCACACTCCGATATCCTTTTCCAGCTTAAAAAAATATAATCAATCCACAACACAGAACAATATCACTTCACAAAATCCAAGGCTTGGTGTCAGCACATGATACACAAGTCACTAGTCGCGGCGTGAAAACGGAGCGGGACGAGACGTACGGTGGCCGCGACGGACGGCTCAGAACTGAGGCTCGCGGTGTGACGTGCCCCCCTCCTGACACCTTGTCACTAGTCGCCTCGCCATTTTTGCATTCTGTGTGCTCTGCGGGAGCTTTGGCGTCTTATCCCCACCGCTGTTTGACACCCCGTTTGTCAGCGGCTTCCTTCTCGCTCGCTCGCGAGAATTACTAAAAGCGCTTTCCGCGAACTCGACGTTTTGATGAAAGGATTATATAAAATATGCATCGCGCAGTCAAAGGAGTGGATGCGACGACTGAGATGCATGGCATGGGAAATTGAATAGCTGCGAAGCTGGTAAACGGCGGCTTAGTAATAATTTAGTTTTAGTGTCGTCTCAACGTGGGCGGACCTTTGTAGCTTAATGTGGGTCAAGAGATTTTTCTGAACGATTTGTTGGTGCGTTTTGTTATTCGCTTTGTATTATGACTGTTTAATAGGCTGTTTTCGTATCATTATTCGTCGTATCATTATGAATGTGAATTTATGTGTGTTTTAAAAGACCCGTCACGTTTATCATCACTTTCTTTTGTGGATACATCCTCATTATGATAATTTTATAGCTCTGTTGGAGATATATTAAAATTCCTAATACCGTTGCATAATCCCAGGTAAAGCGTGAGTTTACTTTTTAACCCCAAACTTGTTGGGGTGGGGACCACCCACCGGTTTTACGATTGTAAAAACGCATTCTCATTGTTTAGTTTTCATAAACAAATGGCTTAGTCATCGCAATTTCTGTAATCTTTCCAAATCTTTTGTAGTTTTACTGTGGGTACTAAAATGATACTTTTACTAGTCTCTGACAATAGCGTGTTAATACTACCGCTTATCTTTTGTATAATGAACAAAGTTTTATGTTTAAGCACTAGATTGTATTTTTTTTGGAAAAGGGGATTACTATTGTAAAGTAGACGATTAGGATGAATGAGTAAAAGTAAGCAAGTAGTTGATAAAAGATTCATGTGTTATTGTTTCATTCCTTGTAAAAATGTAAACTGGTTACCTAAAGATAATTATTTCTTCTTAGTGTTTTGAAGGATAATTATCATAAGACGTAACAAAGCCATGAATACTTCAGTATTTATTTTAGGCATTATTAAACTTTTTTTGTACATAGTTATGTCAGTATAACAAAGCAAGCTTCTATTTTTTTTCATATCATATTTTTTTTCTTATTTTACATATCGTTATTTTTCAAAACGAATTTAATTATAGATTTAGTTCCGGGTTTTCATCAGGTACCTTAATTTAGTTATGAAACTCAGAACCAAACAATGAGAGACTTTTTTTATTGGGGACAAACCCACCACACTTTTCCCAAACCACTGCAACTCCTGCCAAAATATTTTTCCACTTCCCTCCATGCAAGTAGAAGACAGAACAAAACAAGGCCAATAGGCACAAAGGGACATTACAACTGGAGGCAGCTCAGTTACCTAGCACCACGGGTAAAATTACTACTAATATTAATGGGTCCTAAATTGTAACCTGCTATATTTGATTCCAATAATAGGTATATAAAGAGATACAATGAGAGACCTACATAAACTAGAGATTATTTTACTATGACTTTAGAATCCCGTGACTCGATTTACACAACACAGTGACGTGATCTGTCACATAATAACCAAACCACAAGTAAATCAGCCCTCCCGTCAAAAACAGCATGTCATCAACGTATGTTTCACGTCACGGCGGCCATGACAGGATCAATCGCACCGACAAACGACAGAACCCGACCGTGCCCGAGCGTGACGAGACGGACCACATTATGTCATGACTTTATGTGTCACGATTGAGCTACCTAATGGCTCTTATTAGATACACCAGAAATTATTGGTCTTATTACAAGTTTATTAAGTAATTGAAAAAATAATTAATCTCATCTCTTAATCTCATAGAACTGAGTAAAATGTTTTGCCTCTGCGCTCCTCCAGTCATTGATTCTGGCTTTCAGGAGTTACAGTGGTGTGGAAATAGAGAGTCAGTTACACTAATAATAAAAGTAGTTTTGTCATCATCATAGTAAATACTGCAAGTGTGTGCGATGCGCGGATACAGCAGTATAAAAGTACGGATTATTATGGTTGTCGTTGTAGACACAGGGCGGATTAACAATAACAGGATCAGCATCCATCCCATCCCTTCAACACTACCTATCTAAGTCAATTAGCCACCCTGTGCTTTCGTTGCTTTTCGATTCATTCCCACATTTTACATCAGTTTTCACTAATTTTATTTGTTCAGCTCTAATCAGATATACAAAACCCTTAATCCATTTGAAAGTCTAGACATCAGGTGCATTGCACTAAACTCGAAATTCGTTTCAAGATAGAGGGATTACCAAGAAACAGTTCAGAATTAGTCTAAGACCCGTGGTGTCTCCGTCTAAAAGCTATACTTGTACTTGGAGCTGTTGAAGCCCAGGAACATCAAACCGCTTGCATTAAAACGTTAACATAACACTTTGAATGCATTACACAATCTGTACGTTAATCTTAGCTGGAGATTAGTTTTGGCATCGCTACGTTTGAGCAGACTTGAGCCAGCCCGAGACTCGAGCCCAGCTAATCCCCAAGACTGAAGCCAGATAAGAACGATAACATAACTAGAATTTGCATACGTTTGTTTTAACGAGGTTTCTGAGGTTTTTGGTATGTAGAACAGCTGAATTTGGAGTGTAGAAAAGTGGAATTTTTCTTTGTTTTGTTGACATAAATATCAAAGTTATGAAACAGGTGGCAATAGCTGGAAAACCATGATGCTATATTTCGTGGTTGAGATGAGCTTTTTGGTAGCATTTTAATCTCTACTACGTTTCTTTATAGGAACCTGCCTATAAAAAAACTTGGTATATCAGGTAGGCTAGAACTTCAGTTGCGAAAGTAGAGCTGTTCAAAGCGCTGATGCTTTATACAACTGACTCCCTTCACTTTCAAAATGCTTAAACATGCAAGCTTAATTGGGCATAGTTGTATCAATCAGTGATGTGGAAACTAAGTTATGGGACTGATTGAAATCAGAGCCGGAGATTTTACAAATCCATAGTCGGCATAAATTATTAAAACATTTGATTCAATTGTGAAGGAGACATTAAAATTCAATCCGGGACCAATGACTTTGTCCACCCCTGTACGACTAAAATGGTCATGTTAATAGCATGCTGGTATGTGAGATTTTAATAGTTATAAATTGAATTTATGGGGTACTTTCAATTTCGGCTTGGCACGAACCAGTTATTTGTTTATTTTTTTATTTGAATAACGCTACTGTAGATTTGAGAAATAAGAGAAAATATTTGTTAGCGTTTGTTTTTCAAGTTAGACAAAAATTGTTTTCATTGTGAGAGCCAATTTTATTTCACGTAGTAGCCCTTTTTAAAATATTGTATAAATTATTTAATTTATATTTGATTATCTTCGTTCAAATAAAAACTAAATATAAAATATCTTTATTTTTAAGTTTGTCGTTCGGGTCACAAATTAACGATCCGTGATAGGTTAAAAAAAAGGCAGAGACAATTTACCTTTATTTTAGTTAAATATCGCTGTAGTTCAAGAAGGAAAAGTAGCAGTAAATGTCAGACCAAAAGTGACAGCACACTGAAAATGTCACACATGTCAGTGAACATAATTCTCTACGAATATTGAGCTAAGGTTTGCTTACCAAAGTTAGATGTGTTTTGTGAAGATCCTAACCAGTGACCTAGGCAGCATTTTGGGAACAAGGAATGGATTTATTCCCTTTATGTCGAGTCCCGTTATGTCGAGCCTGGAAGTCTATTGTTCTCCAAAGTATGATATTTTACGCTTTCTATTACCTTTATGTCGAGTTTGGTGAACGGGTACAGTCAGGGATGTAAATTAAAAGCCAATGGCATAAAAACATTGTTTTATTATTTGTTCTATTACTTATTTTCATATATATATCTGATCTTAATCTAAATAAATAACAGTATAATCATCACTATTGTTGCAAATGTTAAACAGCATGTCGACGGAGCCCCGCTTCGCGGGGCTCCTACTTCTGGGTGGTTTAAAAAAAAATAACCACGAAGAGGATGGCGGGGTCTTTCAGACCCCGCCATCCTCTTCTAACCTAAATTGTCCGAGTCGGGGTGCCAGCAAGTCCCGAGCTGTCTTGTGCATTTCATTGGACGTGACTGTACTTCTAAAATATGATATTATTAAATCGACATAAAGGTAATTAAAGCGTGGTAAATAAACTCGACATAAAGGGAATAGAAACGGGACAGAAAACTAAGCTCGACATAAAGGTAATAGAAGCGAGACAAGGTTTTCGGCTCGACATAACGGGACTCGACATAAAGGGAATAAGCCAAGGAATGTAATGCATTTCCTTCTGACTAACAAAGACTTCGAACTGTACTACTAAAACTGCAAAGCAATCTCAATTCCCCAACTCCTAACACCATAAATTGACAACTTGTCAACCAATAACCTGTCATATAAACACTAGCGAACAATTCAAAGTCCAATAAACAAACGAAAGTCGCTGACAGATTTCAAACTAACAAATATCTGCTACACGTTGTATTTGATCGTAAAGCAAATACAGCGCGGTATATGTAGCCGCGTCCGACAAGCACTTAGTGGACGAGTTGCTTGAAGCGCTGGAAGGTAGAGTATGGAGGGTCGAGAGAAGACCGAGTGGAAATGGAAATAGTTTTATTTGTGTAAAATGTTTAAGCTTTAGATTTGTGGGTACGATGTGGTCTTTCAGACTTTGAATAAACCGTTTCGTTTTTGACCGTGTTTATATTATGTAGCTAATATGATTGGATATATTATTCTTATATCATCATCATCAACTTGTATTCGTCCACAGCTAGTTATATGCATCTCCTAATGTACATTACATACATACGCCACTGAATCCGGTCTGCAATTCTTAATAACTACACTTTACCAGAAATACTTGTTGTCTACGCTTCCCTTTCGTTTTTCCATGACAACTTTCCCACAAAAAGTTGTCAAGCAATCAAGAAATTCTTAATATTTCCATGACTTAAAGTCATGTTCTCTCATTATTTTCAAATGTCTTGAACGTAAGCAATTTCAGATGAGGTTTTCTGTTAAGAAACATTCGCTCCGCTATAATTATATATTTTTTTTTTATCGTGGTAAAATCATCAAATGAGTCCTCCCACCCAGGGCAGGGCGGGAGGGACTGTCAGACTTGTACTGACTAAAATCCACGGTGTCCTTCAATAGCCCTTTACGTACCGGGGTCACGGTAATCCCTTGGTCCCGCGACCCCGGCGCTCCACTATAATAAAGAAGAAGTGGCTAAAATTGGAGATTCTTTTAAATAACTGGTATGGACAGTCTAGCAACTGCGGCGTGATGAATTGGACCCATTCTTAACAGATTAGCTAGAAAAAGCAAGTCATAAAGAAGACTGAAAAGGTAAAAGGGAGGCGTTTGCCTGTGTGGCATAAAGGAACAAAAATTATGAAAACATGTACATATATACATACAAATGCTTGAAAACGCTCTTTTCTTGGGCAGTCGTGTTAAAATAAGCATATTATGAAATAAGATGAAAAACAAAATAAACAAACAGTCATAAGTAACAATGACTGTTTGTAACAATGACATATTGTTTTCGCCAATTCTGTCCAATTCCGTCGTCTATTTCAGTAACAGATCTGAAAGCGACCGTGTGACTTCCGTCGACGCAAGTGCATTGCACGAACAAGATGTTTGCCTTTATACTATCGGTGTACATGTTGGTGTACGTTGTATTTATTTGTTGAAGTCACGTCTTAAATGTAATACAAATGTGTAGAATAGAGATGATATCGTTTCTTGAAAAGCTGGGGTGGAGTGTTTCAAGGATTTTGTTATGATAGTCAATTCTCGTAGTGATCAGTGTCAAACCAATTGCATAGTTTAGTTTATTTTAGAACAAGGACAGGGGAAACTGAATGAACACCAAATGAAGACCACTTTGAATTTCAGGATATTATTAACAGAGTTTTACAAAACTCTATAGATAAAGAGGAAGTAGGGAAAAACTGACTTAATAAACGTTTTATTAAAGTAGTTGGAAGAAATTGGATAGTCATAACACAAAACGCAAACTAGAAAGATTTGGAAGATATCTAAACTGGGTACTCGTAAAGGAAGAAGAAGTATAAGATGGGAAATACTTAGATTAGCCCACTCCCTCAGGAGGCTTGTGGCAGTGGGATCATTATAAGCTGATGATGATAATGATGAAGGGTACTTCTGACATAACATGCCTTAAAGAATTGCAAGAGACAGCAGCAGGAGATTCAAAAAATGAATATACTTAGTGAGCCAAATTTTGTACCAGTGAGACTTCTGCGGATACAAAAAGACGTACAATATTTACATTGGCACGGCGCGGATGATGGATTGGCGTGATTTATACCGGGCCATCAGCCGGCCCCTATTTATGCACTTATTGTGGAGGAAAGCGATCATAATTCATAATGGGACAGGAGTGAAACAGAGGTGACAGCGTTTTTTGGAAGGAGATCCTTGTACTAAGAATCTGTATCTTTATTTTTCGTTGTCAACAGCAGAGCAGGCCTGCTATAGAGAAACCTTATGGGAAATAAATTTTAGTCTTTCTGAATTGTTTTATATTCTACCTTTTACTTAGCGGTTTTAATATTTCTTCTATTACTTTAAACCTTTTCAGTTTTTTGATTCGTCTTAAGGTTTTAGTATGCTTTCATTGTCATCTTCAAAACTCGTCCTTATACGTATCGTTTCTATCAATCCTAATTTGTGTTGTTTTCTGAAATGCAGTTTATTGTTTTTCATAAGTCGGTGACAGTTAGTGGTCGAACATCTAACAAAAATAAATATACCTCGACAGTCCCGGTGTCTGTGCGAATTCTTCTTGCAATCATTTGTAAAGTTCAATGGCGTCTTCATCTTCTTCAATGAAATCCTTAATTTTATCAGTTGAACGAAATTATGAAGTTTGTTCACAGCTTCTTGTCCAGCTACCCTCATTATTCTTTACCGCTTCAGCCTCCTCTCTTGTACCACATCAACAAGACTGGCGAAGCTCATTAGCCAGGAGATAATCAATCATAAAGAATTACCGGCTGCCGCCACGGCTGCCGATCGACCGTCACTGCCGACACCGACGACTGCCGCCCCTGTTTACGTAAGTGGCGTGATGTAAGTTTTGTGACGTCAGCGAAAAATTGGTGATGAATGATGATGGGGTTTTCTTTGGATTAGCTGAATGACTATTATGCTGTTAGTCCTTAATGTTTACATATTAAGGACTAACTGCTGTAAGATTAATCACGTAAGCTCATTGCAGTCTTATGGTGATCATCACAATGGCTATTGTGGTGGTACAATTGATTGTCAGCAGTCCACATTCATTGTAGTACCTCTTATACCTTTGTGTCGAAGACATTAACTTCAGTGTACTCGTATATCGCTGGTGCTTAGATAGAATTTCACTTTAAAACATGAAATTGGTAGCTCTGAAACCAACAAATGTCATATCATATCTGCCTATTATTGGGAGCCTACCAGATGTCAGTATCTTATAAAGTTCTGTCTTCTTCAAAATTTTATTATTCGTTATATAATTACCAAAAAAACCATTGTTTCTTGCACAATTGGTTTTTATTTCAAATATATTGATTAAAGATTTTCATTAGCATTTTTTGCCAACAGGCATCTAAAATATACATATTAGGTATATCGTTTCACCAAAAATTGTATATGTTCACTTAACCCCAAAACCACATTAATAAGACAATCTGGATTCGTATTAACACGTCGAAACATGTAACGAGCAATTAGGCCGGCCACACACGGCCGACGCGCGATATTAAACACGACCCCACTTTGTAATGAAAGAAACAATGGCGTTATATTTGCGCAGAAATTGTGGATCTTGCGACTAACGCGTGCGTCAAATTGCCGTGTTTGGATATTATTAGGTGTCTTGATAGACAATAGAGGAGGAATTCTATTCGATAGAACGTGACGCACTGTTTTATAAATCAAACGAAATCGTAAATTAACTTCAGTACTTTTCTGCAGTGTCACCTGGGGAGTTTGAAATTAAAAACATTACAATATACCGTATATAAGAGAAATCTATATATATAAAAGAAGAACTGACTGACTGACATATCAACGTACAGCCGAAACTACTGGGGCTAGGAATATGAAATTTTGCACACGGCTTCCTATTATAATGTAGGGGAGCACTAAGAAGGGGTTTTTGGAAATTTAACCTTTAAGGGGGTGAAAAGGGGGATTTAGGAAAGTACGTAAACCACGCGGACGAAGTCGCGGGCGAAGTGCTAGTTCCGTATATAAGAGAAATGTTACACCAATCTTTTGGGAAATGAAGTATATTGTAGCAGCTTTTAATATTGTGTAACTTCACATGGAAGGAAAATCCTGAAAAATCGGCTGACGAAGTTTCAAAAGAAACACAATGATTTATGGCAGATGAAAATAAATACAAAGAAGATTTAAAACATGACGAGTATTAATCTGACTCTTGCTTAACAATGCAAGAGCAAAAAATATAGATTCATAGATTAAAAAAAAAAACTATGCCACACGTAATAGTTCCCCAACAAGTGGGCTGAATGTTAGTCCACGATATTCCAACATCGGGAGATATGAGCGAGTGAAATGAAAGCAGTCTTCTGTAGCAAATTGCCATGTTTGTCATATTGTCTCATTTGTAACACAATGTTATTATAACTTATTCTTATAAATAAGTTGCTTCAAAGGACATCGAAGGACTTACGCGCCATTTGTCTCAGATTAGATCAAAGCTTTATTTTTTGCAAAGTCTACTAGCCTGGATTTGTAAAACTGAATTTATATACGAGCGTCAATTTTTTTAGCCATGGTATTGTAAATCTTGTAGAGAGATATCAGATTCAACAAAGGCTACGAAATTATTTCTGTACCTAAAGGCAAGTGCGGATGCTTTAGGACGTAATGAATAAATTAATAAAGTAGAACATCCACAGGAAAAGAAGAAGTGGTTTGATAGCTCAACAACCAAACGGTTGACAATATTTTTGCACAATAGAAACCTAAACAAACCACATTTCATTCCGTTGAAAACAAAATCAACGAACCACCATACTTATTCAAACGAGCACATCAAAGAAAAGGGAATGACGATCGAGAATTTAAACAGTAGCAACCGATAATACTGTATACAAAAACTTAACAATGAATTTTAAAGGGTATAATGCGTTATTACGCTGTCAGTCACAACAAAGGAAGTCGGTAGAAGAAAACATGGCGCGTTCAATGAAATACCGTAAATTAATACCTTTACTTCATAAACTGACGTGGAATGACCCCTTTGGTTCGTTTTGCAATGTTCTGAATACACCCGGCGATGCCCGCGGGGTTCTTTTTCGGTGAGAGTAATTTTCAAGTGTCTGTTTGACGTTTTGAGTGTGTATGTGCATAATTATGTTCGAAATTTCTTTTGATGCTTTGGCCAAGATGGTGTTAACCGTGGCGGATGTTTTGTTGGTTCACTATCGTCAGGCAAGAACTTATTTAAGTTAATAGCATGTATTTCTTTACACCACTGAATGTAATTGGTGTTTTGTAGTAAGATGGTGTGCCAAACCAAAAAAGAATAGCAGTTTTCTGCATTACACCATCAACGTTATCCGTAAGCTGAGAATATAAGTATAGAACAAAATTATTGTCTTTTCACAAAATGCCTTACTATCAAAATGTGTGTGATTATAACAAACGTTAATCAGGTCGACGGAGTCCCGCTTAGCAGGGCTTTAATGATCTTCCCTTTTCGTTAGGAGTGAGGAACTATACACCTGTTACTACCTTGGCATTATTCAGATTTGTTTGCAGTTCCATATAAGCATGAGGCCAGTATACAATAAATGTCACAATGATTTTTGACACAGTAATTGATGTATATCAACACACCGACTGACACGGTTGTTCCCTACACAAATAACTAAGTATAAACCATCGGAAGAATTGAATGCGCGTTATATGTTTTACGCAAACATAGAATTTCATGGTTCGGTGGGTGCATGATTACAATGTTAATGACACGAGTCCTGTCCTGTCTTGTTGAGTCGTTATTTATGGGGGAATAATGATAGCTATGTACTTAATTGAAATTATGTATTGCAAGGTAAGGAATGATCATATCCAAGACTTCCTCAGCAGTACGAACATTTCATTCAGAGTATGCAAAGATATGTGAAGAGGTAGAAAAGAAGAGCAGAGTCAAAACGGGTGCAGCAAATGCTGACAAACCAGAATTTAGAAACACTGAGGTTCTAATTACACATTTTCTCATTAATTGATTGTCATCATAGCTAAAACTACACAAACAGAGATAGTAAATAACCATCTAATAAGACAAAAAAAAACAATAGAGCCATTTAGTAATAAAGAAGTCAACCACAGAAGTCTTTAATATTTTTCTCACAAAGCGACCTCAGGCGTCGGCACTACGACCCATTTCCCTAACAGCTTCCCCAATATGACAGGTGTCACAAACACTATCCTCCAATTCCAAGAAAACGTTTATCAATTTAAATCGAATTAAAATTCAGAAATCATACCATCTTATAAATAAAACATGAATTAAATCACTCAATTACCGACGCCATGACAGTCTGGCTCGAGTAGTCAACGACATAGATGAATGAGATCCCTTCAGCGCGTCAATTGTCAAAAGGAAATGATCCAGATTTTTTGCTTCCAAAACAGAACCGTCTCTTTATACCACCCCTAAACTTTATCCCACTGAAAATAGGGACTATATTTGCTTGTTAAATTCAATGTTTTCTTCAACTAATTTGTATAAGAATAGCACAGTGTGATTCATGAAAGCCCACCGAAGCGTGAAGTTATTAAGTGCTATTGTGTTAAACTGAGTTTAGCGACGGCCGTGTGATCGATCGGGTTAACGATGACAGAACAATGATTATATGCATGTGTGAATTTTAATAAAGACTTTTTGTATGGTTATGTTAATTTAGGGGTATGGTCTCAGTTACAATTATGGCTAGAGTTGTTGACATCAGGTTTGACAAGTTTAGGGCTTAAAGATCCAATCTAGCTTTATTGTATCACGATTTATTTTATCGGTTTATACGATTAACAGCTTTTGGTATAGGTAAAATGAATTTAGCACAATCGACCGAGCTGCTATGTTTATGTTTAATCCAGAATTTGAGTTCCTATTTTTTAGCCTTATTTATTTATTTATTTAGTTATGTCCTCAGCTGCGTTCGCATGTAGTTGGTCATTTACTTATATCTTTAATGTATCTTTTGTTTAATCCAGGGTATAAACTATCTCTGTGCCAATCCATATTATAAATTCGTTTTGTAATTATTGAGTGTAAAAGTCACAAATCCACACATCTATCAAGACTATCGTCACCAACCTTTGCATTTATTGCAGTAGTAAGATGAAGGTAAAAGGCACATATTTGATGCCAATAAATTAATATAGTCTAGACACCTCGAACATTTAATATCTCATCATCTTACCGGTCGTAGGGGTCGTAACAAAGAATTAAACAGTAAAACAAACACACATTATGCTTACCCCTATGAACTTGTGTTGAGGTATGATAGTGCTAATCCTCCACGTCTGATCTAAGGCACGGATAGAGGGAACAAAATAATGTAGGTGCGTGCTGATGAAGATTCTTGAAGCGAAGAGTATTAAAAATATGAAAGTGATTGTTGAATAGCGTTTTCCACCAGACTAGTGTGATTGAAGTATTTAAAGGTGTCGTTTTGACCACTAAACGGAAATACATAACTGACGAGTTAATTACTGGAGGTCAAATTCAAATCACACAGTATAGATCTACTGCAGATGGTAGAAAAGTTTGAATAAAAATTGGTAGAAGATCAAGACAACAATCACATTCTTGTGAAGGACGATATGAGACAACTAAAATGGCAGCTTAAAGTGATGGGATACTATTCAGGAAGAGCCCATTAAATTTGCTTTACGAATTTGTATGTGGATTATAAAAAAGTATAGAAATAGAGGCTTACTTACCTAAATTTATTTTTAATTTATCCATTATCACATAAAAAAGCTTCTTCGAGCAAAACAGAATTTTGCACACTTTCTTTTCTTTTCCTTTTTGTCACTCGTAAGTTTTTACGTTAGTATGTGCAGTTTAATGGCTAAAATTAACTGCTCAGCTGAGGCAGTATATATTTTTAAAAGCCATCAGGTGACCAATGAAAACGGCACGTTTTATTGGTGGTATCATTGCGCCGGCGATCAAAATGAGACGTGACTGTAAGACTGGTCAGGTGTCAATTTACCTATGAGCATAGGAATAAAACCTGAGGTCAGTTGACTTTTTTTAAACCTTGCCCCCACACTTTTAATTTTTCCTGTTTCGTTGGTGCATATGGAAACTCACATACACAATCACCCAGACCCGGAATACTACATATAGGTCATTCAAAATTTTGTTGGAATTGTTTTGCTATGATTATTCAAGTCTTTCATATTCACTCGGTGTGATTAGGTCTTATTCACATATTTACTACAAGTTTTTGATTTTATAATCTCCCATCATAATCGCACGCCTTTTCACTCGATCACTGGCTACTTTTATACAGCACCTGAAATCGCCTTGAAAATAATTATACAATCTAAATTTTAAGTCTCATTTATCATATGAAACGCTGTAAAAGCAATAGCAACTAATTTTCAGCTCTATAAAATAATTAACATTTTCTATCAACCTTTATTGCAGTTCCAGGAAATTCTATTTTTTGTCTTGTCACTAGCAACACATCAAAACTGCAATTTCTAGGGAAAATAAGAAAAACTTGTCATACATACAGATATTTCCTATTGATTCTTACAATCGTTCAATATGCAAAACAGCTGTTTTTCTTCACACAGTGACTGAATGATTTAATGCAGTTTATATGAAGTTAATGCCGTGGGATACACGATGTGAAAGTGATTTCCATGCAGCGACCTTCGTGTATTTTGTATTTATAATGTTTTGAGTAATCTTGACTAAATAGCTTGGTAATTAATGGCAGCTGTCTGATATATTGTTGATCTTCATTTTCGGAAGATTTATAGGTAATATTTAAAATAATTTAATGTTCCATTATAGTTACAGTTGAATTTCTAGAATCAAAGTCAGAATCAGAATAGATTTATTTATAAAACAACAGTATTACATCGGTGATATGTATACCTTTTCACAAAGTCCGTGTATTTTAATACTAATTAATTATAATGAGGTCAAATCTGTTTGTTTGTTTGTAGTTGTAATCTCTAGAACGACTGAACCTATTTTAAAAATTCTTCCTCCGGTAGAAAACTGCATTGGTTTTGAGTGACATAGGCCATAAGGGAAACAACCAAGCCAAGACAGTGGAAAAAGCTAGTAGCTAATTCATGTCCTAAACATTTTAATCGGATGGAAATTAAATACAGATTTTATTTGGAAATAAAATATTCGTTTACTTTTTCTTAATAACACACACAATTAAATTAACCACGAACTACGTAATAATGTAAAACATTAAACTTAATTATTAATCCTCTACCTCCTCTTGCATCCCAGGAGGATAAAGGGCGGTTTCGGGGATCGAGAAGCAATTTCCGAGCCCCGGGCGATTGTTACAAAATCACTGATGTAACGACTAGGAGGATCGTCTGCCATTTTGAACGGAGGTAATGCGATTTCGGGTTATTGCATTGATTGTGTGTACGTGTGTGTAGGGGAGAATTCTGTGTTGACTTGTCTGGCCTGACGATGATAATAACTTGGTTGGGAGCTGAGAATCAGTGAAAAAGCCTGACTTTGTAGCGACTAGATTAATTCTGTAGTAAATGTAAAAATACGCCAAACACCGACCGTTGAATTAAAGGAACACGGTGGATTTTACTTACCTCGGGTCTGAGAGTCCCTTTCGCTCAACATAAGGCGGTTAGGACTCATTTGATCATTTACACCTAAATTAACATCATTAATAGGTTTCCTGCGTTTTTAGGTTTATGACATTTTTTCAAATAAACTTACACGGGTTTAATTTTTTGACTTCCGTTTTAATTCCATTCCCACACTAGCTTAGAACCAGTCAACACGTCAGCTAGAACGTCATTTAGTGCTCAATTTATTGTCATTATTTATCTCCGAACAACAACAAACATACCCAAGTACAAACTGAACCCGTTCAATTAAAAAACCAGTTCAATACTTGTTTATTTGACTAACAAAATCATAAATCGTACATTTAATCGCTTCAGTAGCGTTTAAACTTACCATTGTGTACGTACATGTCCAATTTGAATAAAAAATATATCTATTGTAACCCAAATGAGTGTTATCGGGAACCGGTATCGAGACGAAAAACATACATGTTACTTGTTCACGAAATTCAACGTTAACCCTCGTAAGACGGTGGGTCTAACGCGTACATTCCCATTGTGAGCGGTCGCCTCGACCCGAGTAATGATCTCACGTCCCGCGTGCGTGTCCCGATAAAGGGTTAAGTACACACTAACAACCTGACGTGAGTCACAAATCCACCATTATTATGTTATTGTGGGAGCCGTGTCGCACCGGCCCGGCCCGCCATTTACATACAATTTAACATGAAATGTGGGCAATAATTCATAGCGGCTGTTGCGTTATTATTTCTATTATAAAGTGTTCAACTTGACGTTTTTCGTGTTGCCGTCTGGCGTGTTACCTTTTTTTCACTGTAAATGCTTTTCGTTTATATGTTAACGGCCCGCCATTAAAGTCCAGTTTCACTATCTCGCTAGCTTGAATAATGATCGCTGTTTTGCATGAAATTCATAACGTGCCTACTTTTTCTATTATACCAACTCGTATAGTTGAAATAACCCCGTATAATTAATTCCGTGCGAGTGAGTTTAACGATATTCGAGCATTAAGACGGCCAAAACAAATTAATCAAGTATAATCGTCGATTAATTCGTACCATGCCGCGAAGCAATATACTTACGTGCTTATTTTTTGTTGTCGAATGAAAACAGAACAAAAATAAAACCCTTCCAATAGGTCGCCCGTCGACAAATCGACGAACAGCATTATCTACGCGCCGCTTAATTCGAATTCAAATGAAGGCATTCAGTGTTTAAAATATTAATCGATGCGAGAAGCTTATTGAATATTTTTACGACGATTTATGTCCAATTAGCAGCCGGTGCGTGAATTGAATTGTTTGTGCCCGAAATCTGAATAAATACCACAATATTTACGATAATGTCCGGTCGTTTGAATAGGCGGCACCGCGGGCACACCGCGGGCGCGCCGCGGGACACTCCGACCGACTAGTTTATTATGCGGCGGCGAAGGGTTACTCTTTGTATGACGTTTTCATGTTAATTTACGCGCTAGCTGACAAGGTGGTCCGTCCGACCCGCGGCGCGCATTACCACGTCGCATTTTAAAAATGATATTTTAGTGTTAAAGCTATCGTTGGATGAGATTGCTTTTCGTATAAACGTGTATTTACGAGACGTTTGTCTTGTGGTTCGTTGGTTAAAATTGGTTATTGGCTAGTGTTGTGTTCAGTGATTATTTCCGAGTGGTTAAACTTTTCATAATAGCTCATTATTGCCGTTATTTAATTAGGAGTAACGTTTGTTCGGCTCAGTTGGTTTAATTAGTATGAAGCGGGCGGGTCCGTGATCAAAGCTTTGTGGAAGCGATCGCGCGGATGTAAATCGTTTTGTAGATAGTTAGTCAAGCGGGTGCGTTGCTTCAGCGGTTGCGACTGCTTCCTAAATATAGCGACACTTAGATATACAACATTATTTTTAGTATATGCGAAACCTGAATATAGTTTGTTCAGAATCAGTAACTGATTCGATTCCAATAATTTTTACACCATGTTATTTGATTTTTTCAAAAATATTTTAATTAAATTTTATTACCAATTAATTACAAAACTATCACCGTACGGTTAGGTACCTATTGCCAAGCTATTATCACTAGTGAATAACACAGGAGACGCGGTTTACGCGGGTGTACCGCGAAATGAGCATGTTTTTGAACGGACAACCAGGTAATATACAAACTTATAACCTTGTGGTTTTTTATCATACGGTTTTAAAATTTTGTACATAGATTCTTTACACAAAAATACTAGACAGGTGTATCGGGTTTCGCTTAAACAAAAAATAATGTTGTATATAAAATAACTTTATTGCTATATTTTAAAACCATTTTATCTACTATCATGCTATTAATCCTCTTTAAAAGAACCTATAACAATTAGCTTATTGCCAACATTAAAACACTCAATGCTATAATGATCATTATATCATCCAAACGCGTGTTATAATGAATTTCAAAAAAAGAACATTCTCATGCAATGACATTTTTACCACCAGATCGCTAACATTTTGAAAAAAGAACAATAAATTGTAGACTAATTCGTAATTTCGGATTCTCGTCTTATCGTGTTATTTCCCGCCATCTTGAATTCACATAGTTCTGTACAACACCCTATGGTATGAAAATCTTTTATAAAGAATTCACATCATGATTGTAGATAAAGTCTTGTATGCAACTGTTATAATTAGGTATTAAAACACTCATGTGATACTATTATCACACTCGGCTACGCCTCGTGTGATAAAACCACATTCGTGTTTTAATACCCCTGATTATACAACAGTTGCATAAATAACTATTATAAATGAAAATGTGTTCGAAAGAAAACCTATCTCGTAATTCCAATGAAGATCTAAGTGAATGTAGCGGAAACTTTGTGACAGAAAAGTGTGACAGACTTTTTATTATATCGTGGTAAAAACATCAAATAATGAGTCTTCCCACCCAGGGCGGGACGGGAGGAACTGTCAGACTTGTACCGTTTAAAATCCACGGTGATCGTTCAATAGACCTTCAAATTCTAGGGTCACGGTTTTTTTCTATGGCTAAAACTACATCAAGTAGATTTTAAAATAGAACAAAAACTAATTTTTGTTTTATTATTTCAATGTGCGCGAGTGCTTTTTCCTGGAAAAACAATTAAATTGTATTTTATTACAAATTCAGATATTGATTTATTCTTTCATTTCTTAAACCAACATTGTTTATCAGATACCTACTTCGCTTTGCCAAAAAACTATTACTATGAACTAAAACATTGTTTATCAGATTACTTTTTCAACGCTTCATAAATCACAAGATTTAAGAACGTTATACCACAGCCAATAAAATCCATATATTACAACCAACTCAATTAAACTCTCACTTGCCATAAATACTCTGAAACATGTTAGCGGCCTATCTCAGGCTCAAAACTGCTGGATAAGGGCTCAGCCGTAATTTATCGTTGCGCTTAGAGATAAAAGGGGCAGCAGATTTGTTTTGTATTTATACGCTGATGGTTTATGAGAGACAGGTGCGGGGCAGTGATGTGGAAGTGTCGGTGAGAGGTGGAAAAAATTGTCGATAGATTTTGTTCGATATTTTTTATAACGTTTGTCATTTATCGATTTTTGTCATTCGACCAGAAGCTATAGCACGAGTTTTCCCCTTTTGTGACGTAAAGTAAACGGAAGTTTGGCGTTAATATGGTGAAAATAAGTAGTTCCCCGGGCGTACACTAGAGGCGCTATTTCATTTTCCATAGGTACCATAAATACGGTATATACGAAAAACTAGCAATGACGCCTCCGTCTTACACCAGAAGGGTATTGTATTAACTAGTGATAGTGTTGTGGAAGTCCGACAGGCATTCGCTCTGTATAAAACATTGATATTCTGCTGCATCTGGTTTGACTGGACACCTGGATGATGATTTTTAATAACGTATTGACGTTTCATACGCTGAAAACTCAGCGATTGGCATTGATGCAGTCGTAAGGTCGTAAAGTGCACTGAGTACGATTTGAAAGATGGAAGATGGGCAATTAGCCAACTGGCGAAAGAAAAATTGTTCCCATCAATCAGTGAGGCAGGCAGTGTTTATTATAATATTTTTGTCTACGTAGATTGATTCACTGGCAAATTACTGTAATATTTTCGAAATCTGTATTTTACATTTTATTTAAAAGCGTCAATTATGTACTAGAAATACAATAATAAAAAAAAAATACTGTTAATTAATATGTAAAAAAGAAATAAAGATAATAATATAGTAATATATGTATATTAATGTTTTTAATCTCTACTTCTTTGAATAAATTATACCCAAAAATTATCACCTAAGCATAAGCAATCCCAACAAATTCATTCCAAATAATATACATGTCAATCCCATTTCACAACCTACAAAATTAAATTATCGAAACTTTCCCGCAACGGGACATCCCTAGTCACTATTTCCACATGCCATAACTCAGGCCTGCCCCTTATTAATGCATCTGTATCAAAGCTCGATGACATATTTAGTCGAATAACTCACAAAGCTAGGGTAATTCAGTAGAGTGAACTGAGTGGAACTGATGAGGACCGTCCAGTGAGAGGGATCATTTCACTTGAAATGGGTGATTTGAGGGATAAAGGAAAAGTTGACTGACTGAATAATGGGGTGCTGTGGGCATTGTGGCCAGTGAAGTGTGGGCGAATGGTCGGACGTGGCTGTCAATCAAATAATTTGTACTTTATTACTTAGGTCTTAAAGTGGATTTAAGCCTAGATTTAAGCCTTTGTCAAACAGACTGGCGTGGCGAATGCGAAGCGTGACGTTTTTATTTGTAATGTATGGAATTGTTTGAATCCAGTCACATACAAACGCGAAAGTGATCCGATAGCGTGTCAGAACTATCGGACTGACGTCTCGTGTTAGATATTTTGTGTATTTGGAATAATATCTCAAATTTTGTATTCTCTCTTTTACAAAAATGTCTGTGTCTTTCTTAAGCAAAATTTGTTTGTATAGTACAAGTGATTTGTATTTTTTTTCTTACATTTATTTCACCCTTTTTATATTTGATTTCCTATTCTGTATTTAATATCATTGGTAGCTTTATGATCGAATTATAAGATACCATCACAAGAAATTCTTTTCCAAGTTTGTAATGTTACATAGATTGAGATAGATTACTCTTAATCTTCAGCCTCATCCTCTTTCGCACTTATAAGTCAATAATAATTACTGTAATTTATTACGATTACCTACTAGATTACACTAATTAGAACTATTAACATCTTTGGCGCCTGCCGCTATAATTAAAAGAGCTCTATTAATTATCTTTCTTAGCTCTTTAAAGGCCTTAATAATTTTAATAAGATGAAAAGAGTGCAATTAATATAAATTAAGTCTAGCTAACCAGAGATAGAGCCATATTTTTAAAATTCTTCTGAAGAACATGCTGAAGAATTAGTTTACTTGCGTGAAAGCTACTATACATACATACTTATGTATCTTATTGCGCAATGGTATTGTAAACTGTATCAGAATCATGTAAGTACAAAGACAAGATTATAATTGCTTTGTAATTTTTCAACAAAGCAATTATAATCTTGCCTGTATATGATATAATCTTGTCTGTATGTAATAGGGCCAATTAAATTACTTTGACAAAAAGTCTGATCATAAAAAACTATTTCTTTAACAAAGCTAAAGTAAATGAAACTTAGAAAAGAAAAACAAGAGAAGTATGCTAATACAAAACTCATCCGTCTACTTATACAACAATTAAATACAGACCTCACACTCTAGAACACTACAGAAAAACCTAAAGCGATTCCAACTAGAAGTCTAACCGCACATAAAAAAGAACATTAACATAAAATCTCAATTAGTTTCTATGACAGGACACCGCAATGTAGGAAAAATTATTTCATAAAAGTTAAATTATACTGTGCAGACAATAATTTCCATTGAATTATAGGGACAGTAATCATTGGGTATGAAGTCGATACAATTTTAGTTGCTGCTATTGGTAGTTTGAAACGCAATAATTTCGATGAATCATTTGTTAGTTTTGACTTTGGCTTTGTACGTTCTGTGGAAGTTGATAATGTGTTTATTAAGGAGGACATTGAAAGTAAGTTTGATATAGAAGATTTTATTGATCAACTTACAAGTTAAAAGAACTTAAGTAAAATAATATTAAACTGAGTACGAAGAAAGAAAGAAAAATGATAAAGTTTATAAAATGAAGAAAAAGATTAAACCTATAAGCTCAATAGACAGAAGAATGTAGAAAGCCACAGAGTCTGACAAAAGCTGCTGAGAAGCACCCTTAGAGTAATTAGAGTTGATATTACGAAAGCTGATGTGTTTAGAAAAATAGTGTTATTATATCAACATGTGTTCGTAAACTCTTAAAATATATTACTACAGCAGTCAATCAAGAAAAGTACTCTTGGTCACAATATCCATCCCTGTAAAACAGAAAATATCATTCTACATGCTCATTCAATCAAATTAACGAAGGTATAACGAGCGAACAGTCGATGTAAAGTATAACCCCGTATATGACGCAAATAGTCATCTAGCATGCGAAATGTGCATTGAAAACTTTGCATAAATAGATTTATATCTGGTTATCCATTAGAGCAGACGATGATTTATGTTATGTGGGCACGCTTGGCGTATCATAAAAGTGTTTGTTCTGTTTTATTAGTGAGACTAGCTTGGTACATGGCTTTACTTGTTGCTGGGGTTAGAATATTTTGCGTTATTTCTTGTTCTTTGACGTAATTTGTAATTATCTGAGATCTTTATTTTTCTTCTTCATCCTTTGTAATGTTTTGAGCTTGACTTTCCAGGGTGTACCGGACTACATTAGAGCATAGATAAACGTTATGTTTTGATCAACAATATGATTTTAAATACGTTGAAAAATGTTTGTGCGGCTCATTGGTAGTAACCTTATATTCAAATCTAGCTACTTTTACAAGGATGCGTCACAGCTTTCAATCCTCCTTCTTTCACATGCAATCCCTCCTGTATGTCTTACTTAGCCCTGCAATATTCGATACATAAAGATTAATTAATTACATTGTTATGTACAATAGTACAACCGTCGGTAATGCCATATCAGTCTTTTGTTTAACCTATAAAAGGCAGACAAGGATCGTTTCTATTGTGTATATAAGTTCATTAAGATGCTTTATGATCAATAACTTTATACTTTATGCAGTATCTGCTTTAATAGCTCAACGATGGTGTATGGCTCAGAGTAGTTAAGTTGTAAAGTTGGTGAGTTGACGAAAACCACAGACTTCACGATTCCAAGTAGTTTAATGTAAAGTACAAAGTTATATTGGATGCTTATCCGTGGTCGTATCGCTAAGGTAGCTAATGGTCAACTAACGTTTAGTATGATAAAGTATATATAATGAATTAACGAAAGTAGGTCGCGGCGTCAGCAACTTACTAGCCTGTACGTAAACCGTACATGCTCCCGAGGGAAAATTGGGATGAGCATCCATTACAAACAATAGTAAATGTGTAAAAGTAAATATAAAAGTAAGTAAGTAAATATAAAGAAGTAAAAGTAAGTAAGTAAATAATTTCATTCGTCAAAGTGAAATACTTTCTTCGGCTGCGTCGCTTCGCTGTAAACGGGTTCCGCTGCTGTTGAGTGTATTTCTTGTAGCTCGATGTCCCCTCCAATGTTATCCCTTCCTTTAGGTGTCACTCCTGCTTTGGTCGAGAGTGTTTTGATGCCATTCATTGTTTTGCACCATCGTTTGATGATAATGTAGAGGGCAAGCATAGCGATTCCTCCTATCAACAAAGAAGTAACCGAGTAGAGATAGATGTCGTGACTTGACAAGTCAGATGCCTTCGGTAGTGTTTCTCGGTTTTTCTGGAATTCCAACTGTTGGTCTAATTTTCTTATTTCTACTGCAGTTGGCGCTTCTTGTTTCGTAATATTTAATTTCGCATGCTTCCAGCCGAGGTCAAAGATGTTGTTAATTGTCGTATTTATAGTCGGTATTTCTACCTCTGGTTCCACGTTGATACTACTTCCTAGCTGATTATGTGTATATATTGTGGCGTCGTTTTTCTGTAATAAGCACCTTGATTTCAAGGAAATCACTCCAGTCCCGTCAATGACCGCTGGCGTAACTTGAT